>OX439476.1:13844300-15130521 GCA_949320105.2 Crepidodera aurea | reverse complement strand
ATCTCCTCAAATTTTTTATATACCTAGTGTCTCCTTTTCTCCTTTGTTTCTCTAGCTATATTTCTGAAATTTGGAACATTGACTATGCTCACTAGACGGCACTTTTTGACATATTTGGAAAAAATATCAACTTCCTGTTTTTCCGGAAATGGCATCAACTTTCAAATGGAAAACCCTGTATATTATTAAATTTTTATGACACACGGTATATTAAAATATTTCGGTGTATCTATTTTAACTTTATTTTTAAAATCTCTGCTAATTCCCAAAAAAATGCGACTTTTACAATTTACAACTCTAAACGGCTATAAAACATAATAAAGTGTGGTCTTTGATTTACTTACTAAGTAATTTCTGAACCACCTCACATACGTACAACATCTTTAGTGAATGCAAAGTTAGAATCATAGAAACTAGAAATACTTAGGTGGTCGTTCTGTTCCGTAATGAATAACTCGACAAAACAATGAATTATATTTACAACGAATAAACCTTTCCCGGCTATGATACAGAGTGTCCCATTGAACCAACATGAAAACTTATTCATTATTATCAGGCAGCATTTTTTGACTGATGGTTCTGAAACTGTTTAGATTCAAATTTGTTGTTTAGCTATTAAAACATGAGCATTTATCCTGAATAGCCTTGAGGAGAATAAAAAATGATACCTAGAAATTGATAAAACCACAAATATATCTAAAAGTAACTGTTATAAGTTTTAACTTTAAACAATATAGAAAAAACACAGAAGAGAGAGGATAACCCCAATATAATTATCCAACAAGAACGTACCAAACTTAGGAAAAATAGTGGATGAAATATGTACCACAAAGAAGAAGTAAAAAGGAAAAAATTAAATGGATGTAACCATTCAAGGATACTGGCCGTTGAACGTGAGATTGCGCTGTATCGATGTGTATAATAAATAGGAGGTACATTTTAATTGAAACACCCGGTATATGTATGGTAAGGTAAAAGCACCACGTGGGACGATAACCGCCTTTACCGTCGGTGCGCCCGGTAGGATCGGTCCTGTGTGTTTATATATATGACTAAGTGTACATAAACACCAATATGTATAATTTATATAATAGCCCTTTGTCATAGGTAAGTTCAATGTCAGAAAACAGACATGCTAAATGTTTCTTGTTCAAATATCAGTGGCGGTGAAAAGAAGCCAATCCTCTTGTTTAAAAGAAAAACTGCAAAAGGGTGTAACAAATTAAGGAAACAAAAATACAAAAACAAAGGAAGAAATTTAAATAAAAATAAATGATATAGCAAAGAAAACCAAAAAATGTTCTACGAGTCATTTAAAACAATAAGAAATGGAAACGAAGAAGAAGATATTAGAATCAAAAACAAAGAGTGCGTATTATTAACCGAGGGGATCACAACAATGGAGCGTTTGGAAAAATAGTTTCAAGAGATAGTATATTCAAATGCAAATTATATTCAAGAAAGAAGAAATGATATAGCAGATGGAAAAAATAGTAAATTTATTAACAAAAATAAAAAAAATACTTAAGTGAATTCAAACCTTAACAGAGCCTGAAATCCTAAACAGCAAGAGAAAATTAAAAATTTAGAGACTTACCAGTCGCACTTACATCTTTGTGTTGCTAAAAAGTTGCCTAAAACCCTAAGAATGAAATAAAAAATCAGATAGCCATAAGGACCCTCCAAACATTTCTGGGGATTAGTGTGAGGTACCGCAGCGTGACGCAATATCTTGACATACTGTAGTGACGTTTTCACGTCTCTACATTTATGACAAATAATGACAGTTGGTTAGTTTTTATTTATAACCTCACTTACAAATTTCTGGCACAGAACAATCAGCACCAAGGCATCGTTCCATAGTTCATCTCTCCGTTCCCTCGTCCCAACATCGAAGTTTCATCACCCAGCGACGAGGGAACAAATGAATTGTTTATCATTCATTATTATATTTTTTATTTAATATATATTTTACATCTTAAAATGTATTCATCTGCAACGGATCATTAAGAGATTTTCTACAATCGATCTACTCATATTATTCGGTCATGGACGCTCAAATACAAATACCAACCGAATACTATACATACTAAAAAAGTAATTTAATCAATTATCAGGTCAAAGTATTGCAGGGCTTTTGAGTTTTGGGAAAAAAGATTACATGCTGCAGCGTATGATGAATGACAACCATCTTTAATCCAAATGTAAAAAATTTAAAAATGAATTTTTCTTTAAATGGTCGCTATTTTTCAGAAAAAAATTTTTGTTCTATATGGAAACCTGACCGAGATATCTGTCCGTCCATTTTAAGTCTTTTAAAGAAAATGTTACATGTAGTACAGCAGCCATTTTATAAAAAAAAAATAAAAAAATGTAAATTTTTATACTTAGATATATATGATAAAATTCCTGAAGCAGATATACCGTTGCTTCTTGGAAAAAATTCCCAAAATTAGCCTCTTTTTCTTCTTTTTTGGTTCTAGATTGGCCTACCTCATTGAGTAAAAGTTATTATGCTTCTTTGTTTATTAAGTGTCTTTTGATTTAATGTAGATATCCTTCGGCAAATACGCCACTGGCAAAGATATTACATTCCTTTTTTAGTTAAACAAGCATTCGACGTATATACACACACAGCACAAAAATTATGTGTAAATAAAAGGTTAGAATAATTTGTAACAGTATACAATGAAAAGATTCTTATTATGCAGACACTAACGTTTAACTGCATATATAAAGAAAAAACAGCTCAAAAAGCAGGTAAATTTAATATTCTTAACCTTAGACACATTTTTCTAGAAAAATTGTAAAATACCATGATCACCAAAAAGTGCAGGAAATGTTATAGTAGTATATATTTTCTTTAAACCTTTCTCTTTAAATTCAGTGATATTATCAACAGTTAGTTTTAGCCTTCCCCCCCCCCCTCTCTCTCTCTCTCTCTCTCTGGTTTACATATTTTCTCTTCACGAAAATAAAAAATGCTACAATTAGTGGTCGCTTAAAAATAATATTTGACTACACCACTGTGTGTATAAAACGAAACAATTATTGTCAAGCTAGAAAATGAAAATGTTTAAATGTAAAAAAGTATTTTCCAAATTAGGTAAGGTAAAGCGACTCAAAGTAAATTTGAATATATTAAAAAGAAAATTATGTTAAAAACGTGCTTAATAGAATTCCGCAGGAGATCGAAGAATTTGAAAATTATTCATCAATTAACATTTAGATTTTATCTCGTTTAAATACTTTGAAACTAAAAGTTTGAATTTTATTTCTATCTGCTAAAGAAGGTGTGGTCAAATTTAAATAAAAATTTTTCAGGAATCTTAATTTCAGTTGAATAAAAATTTATCGGCGAATTGAAAGGTAAGTTTTTAATTATCAATTTTGGATCTTTCTATTTTGACTGAAATATTGTTGTGTTTTATCGCTCTTTCGTAATATTTAAAAAGCTATAAACAACCAAATTGTGTTTTTAAAAATCTTTATTAAACAGAAAATATTTCAACTGATATTTTTTTAAAATCATCGATTTGAAAACTAACATACACATAAATTTCTTTTGGATCTTCGTTTAGATTAGTTTGAAAACTTGTGGTATTTCTTACACCATTCTATAAATAAAAATTCAGACTAACCTCAAATATTTACCCAAGATATAAACTGTCCCATATTTTATACATATTCAGGGTAGTTTTTAAGTTTTTAATTATCAATTTTGGATCTTTCTATTTTGACTGAAATATTGTTGTGTTTTATCGCTCTTTCGTAATATTGAAAAAGCTATAAACAACCAAATTGTGTTTTTAAAAATCTTTATTAAACAGAAAATATTTCGACTGATATTTTTTTAAAACCTTCGATTTGAAAACTAACATACACAGAAATTTCTTTTGGATCGTCGTTTAGATTACAGTTTGAAAACTTGTGGTATTTCTTACACCATTCTATAAATAAAAATTCAGACTAACCTCAAATATTTACCCAAGATATAAACTGTCCCATATTTTATACATATTCAGGGTAGTTTTTCTAAATACTTCACTGTTGAAAGTAAGCATAGGTTGTAAATAATTTACAGCAGGTAAGAAAAATTGTGGAGGGCCTTTTATATTTATTTTCCTGTAAAGATAACCAGCAAGATGATATAAAATAAAACTTAACTGAAGACAAATTTAGATGCCAAACATAGTAAAGCAAATATTACAGAATTTAATCATCACAAATTTCAATAATACTTCACAAATTTTAAGCTTGGGTGTTTTCCTAATGAGTTGTTAATAGGGTCTGGTGTGCAAATTTCATCTACGATGATACGAGCATTTCTAGTGGCAGTTAATCTACGATGATACGACCATTTCTAGTGGCAGTTAGTCCACCCTTTTTGATCCTCATTTTGCACCCGCCGCTAGCTATAATCTTCAAGATTATAGGATACTTACAATTGGAATTTCAATATTATTTCGCTTTAATATTAAGAAAGCAAGTGAACTATAAGAATTGTATTACTATCAACTGAAAAAGAATAGACTCTAATGGAAGCGGATTTGGAAACAAAGAATACTATGATATAACTCGGTTTTGTCTTTCTTTAAATTCCTAAATATAT
Source organism: Crepidodera aurea (assembly GCA_949320105.2). Lineage (NCBI taxonomy): Eukaryota > Metazoa > Arthropoda > Insecta > Coleoptera > Chrysomelidae > Crepidodera > Crepidodera aurea. Next base: position 15,125,909 of record OX439476.1, on the reverse strand, counting down.
TACGGAGATAAAGTCGCACTTTACGAAGCAACAAAACAAACCCCCGTGATGCGAAATTTTATTAATATTCTAGAAGCCAAATAAGTAAAGAAGATTAATGATTGACCATTGGGAAATTCTCCATGAGAGGTTCTCATCCAAAGATCTTGAATAATTTGAAAACAACCAGTCTTACATAAATATCTTCACCTTTACCTAGCATTTTAGTAGCATGTACGGCATAACTTCCTTGAGATTTTCTATACATATCTCGAAAAGAAGGAGCTAATAAATATGAAGGAATAATATTATATTTAAGAATTCCTTTGATAGTCAGTTCTCGCAAGGAACTCCAAAGAAGGGTTTGCGGAAATACCTTATAGAAAGGAGTAAGAGGTGTTTTATTTCTTAGTTAGATTTTTAAATAACAGCAATTATTTAAGGTTAAGGGATTCCACATTTCTTTTTGATTCATCTCATTATATTTTCATGTAAAAGTATTGTAGTTCTGGGAATTTCTGTATGCAAACTCTCGTAATAAATCGCTAAGGTTCAATCTGACAATTTTTGTTCTGTTCAAGGTCGTACGGAATTTATCAGTTAATTATAAATGTAATTTTTAAAAATATTATATGGGGTTTATCTTAATTCACGAAAATAGAAGAAATTCTACGAACTATGAAAGGTAGTTTGGTTGAATCTGGTTGTTCCAAAGACTCTCCCAAATTAGGCACTTAACTTGAAGTAAAAGCTACTCATTTTCCAAGTAAATACCTTGAGCGAACTAACTATAATGTCTGTATGTACAATAATATTTAAGAATTCCCATAAGCAGCTTGTATCGGATTAAATCGAACATGCTTTGAAATAATTACCAACATTAATCAGTACTTAAGATAGGGAGCTGTTGAGTTAATCAGCTTCACAGTTGGTAGCTAATAATAAATGTATCTAGTTTATTATTCGACTTATGCTTTTTATATGGTCTTAAAGATGTTATTTTAACGTTTGACCAATTTGTAAGTGTAAATGAGGGCCGTATTAGCCTCAACGAGATTTTAAATGAACGCAATTCAATGGTAATGCTCCAACGTTAATTGGTCGATAAAATCAAATTTTAATATCAAACAGAGGATGCATTCCTTTAAAATTCATATTGATAGTATGGGATTTTAGTATATTTCACATAAAACGGTAAAATGCAGACAGGGGCGGCCAAAACAATAACGAACGTTAAGTATAAGTCAAAATATGAAAAATTCGGATCGGCCTAAATGGAGATATTGATTTTGACACCTCTCGCATTAAAAACTTGCCGATATATTAAAATTCAGTGTTGAAGAAAATATTTCTACATCCTTTCTAAATATATTTTCCAAATTTGAGACTTCTATATCAATTATTTTTAAAGTGGTGAAAATATAAAAGCAGCCATGTTAAATCCCTAAAAACCAGTCAAGGTATTAAAATTTAGTCTTTAAAAAATAGTTCTACGTCTGTCCTACATATATTTTCGGAATTTTAAATTTCTAAAACAATTAGTTTTGAATTGGTGGGAATAAAAATCAACCGTGTCTTCTTCTGAATATTTGTAATGTCAAACCCTTTGGGGATTGAGATTTTTTTATGTATTTTGACTCCAAACAACACGATATTTTTAGATGTGCTACCATCTATTGACTTGTACGAGTTTGGAATTTTATTTATTGGATTCGAAAAGCCTAACTGATGAAGCCGAAAGGCAGAAACCGGTCTTAGGATGTCGAATCTAATAAATTAAAATTCCTTACTGGTTTACTAACACGATATTGATTAATTTTGTAATCCTTCACGGCTTTCTCTTTTTCAAGGACCGTTTTTTTACTCCAAAATGATTTTTATCATTTTTTGCTGCAACTACAAGTATTATTAGTAATTTAATACTTAAAAATCTTCAGCTATGCACCTAAATCCATTTATTTTATGGCTGATTGGCTATGGATCTCGCACGATACCTGTATATTCAATTCATGCATAAATTTGACATAGAAATAAAAAGAAAGCACAATATTAAAGATAAGCAATAAATCTTGAAAACTGAGTGCACCCATATGAGCCGTTTTTATTCGATATTAGATTTATAGGAAGAAAATTGTAACGAACATCTGGCAAAGAATGATGTCTCTTATTTGGAATATAATTCCACTATTATTCATTGTCACTTGGTCGTTAATAAGACTGATATAACGGTCATCGAGTTTTTTAAAGAGAATAGTAGGTTTTCAATGGGTGACATACACCCAGAAATGTTAAAAATTATAAATTAAAATTATACACTCACATTGGTCTTCTTGATTCCCTACATCCATAATCTATAATCTAACTAGTTGCCCGATAAAATCCATCTGGAAATCTGTACCGGCAACGTCAGTTCATTCCGACATTAAACTCACACTATCATTTCATTTCTCTACAGCCCTTTGACATTAAGTCAATATTAAACATGACCATCTCCGCGTGAAGCATCAATTGTTGATAAAAGTATAAGAATTTTTCTAGACGTGTTTAAGTTAAACGAAAAAACGATGATTTTCGTCTCAAAATTTTCAAAACGATAATTGGTGTGTAAAGTTTATTGAAACGCGAAATTCGTTATTGACAATTATTTATTTAATATTCAAACAAATACAATACAAAAGGAACGCATTTTTTTCCTAAAATGTTTGATACCATATGGCAAGATAAATTTAACTTTCTCTAAAATAATCCTGGGTCTTATTGCAATGATAAAAGGAATCGTCAATATAATCCTTACAATTATTTGTTAATTGTTTAAAATTAAGTGAAAGTAATAGAAACTAAAACGTTATCTCACAATATAACAGATGACAAAATAATAGTTGCCTTCCATCACTTGGAAGAATTACTCTTATTATGGAATCAACTGTATCTATAATTATAAGTAATTCAAGTATATATTCTAGTAGCCCAATTTGAAAGTAGAAGAAATGAAGTTGAATTTTTATGGATTAAACCAAAAATAATCAAAATTATGTTCTGCTAGTCTTTGATTTCTTTTTTAATTTTGTAGTTAGTTTAACGGTGATCATCTAATATATATAGGGTGACCCAGAGTTAAACCATCAAACGTTCAGTATCTGTTTTTCAGAAAAAAAACAAGATTTTTTTTTCCATTAAACATGTCTCTTAACTTGCTTGGTTTTCGAGATACAGGGTGTTACGACGAAGCAAGTTAGGACACATGATTATGGAAATAAAAAACCTTATTTTTTCCTGAACGTTTGACGGTTTAATCCTGGGTCACCCTGTATATATACATCCAACACTTCCTAGTTTGATAATATCTTTAAGACGATCTCAAAAAATTATTCCACTTTTTTTCGTTGTAATTTAAATTTCTCCCTTTGTTTTTATTGAATCTGGGAATGACCCTGTATGTCCAAGTGCAGGCGGCGGCGACTATTAAATTACTGGTTTTAAAAGTCGATGACCTCATTGGTGGCTGATTCTGTGATGGGTGGCAGATAACAGACGAAGAATTTGAGCCCAAAGGCCGATATATGCAGATATTTGGTTGATGACTTGCATAGGTACATAGCAAAAAATACACGAAGAAAATAATTTCTCTCACGTCTCCAAAATTACCATCTTTACTCCTACAGAGCAATATGAATTTTTAAAAAAAAATTGTTTGTCCAGGAATGGTAAATCCAGAAACGGGTTTTTCACAGCAATTAAAAGCGTTTATTGCTTCAATACCATCGATCAACTAATCATCAATTATTATTACGCGAACAATGCAATTTTTCGCATTTTCTAATTAATTTCTTTTTGAAAATTTTAATTTCATACAATCTTTACTCTAGGAATTTTATTTTTATTGCAATTTGTCGAAAAATCCTTTATTTAAACCATAGAACATTTATATTTCACAATTTCGCATGTCCCGCCTGATTTACATTACATTTACAAGGTGATTTTGTATTTTGTGATGAAAACTGTTTTGGATGAGTGTAAATTTGATGGTAAAATGAAATCAAAGAAAAAAATAACTAACTTTTGTTTATTTTTTAAAGTTTTCATTATTACTAGTTGAATATGAGAGCGATATTAATTTGAAGAGACCAGGAATGTGAAAATCCAACATCTCTTATAAAAAAAAATTATCTAATATTTTTTTATACTAGGTGATATCCTACATAGTGTTTCTGTATTTGAAATTGAGTTTATTACTCTCTTGGTTAATGATGTCAATTTTTTATTCTTAAGTAATTGTTTTTTTCGGATTGCCAAGAACAATGCGTATTTATTTACATTAACATTTATTTGTGAACCATCAGATCACCAAAAAAATTTAACCAGTTTTTCAGTGTATAAACATTTTCCCACACCAAATGTGATGCCTCCCTGTAGGTCCGGTCATGAGTAAATATCTTGATTATACATTTAGGTTGAATGATTCTTTGAATTTTTTAAACCTTTGCAATTTTTTGTGATTTCGCGACAGTTGTTAGATGTTTTCTGTAATTTTTTTTAAATGCTCGTATAGAGAATGTAAAAAAAAAATTAGATTTTTATTTTTGGAAAAAAAATATTTAAAACTTCTCGAAAAATTAATTATTTGTACTATTGAACGGGAGTTAGATTTTACGTTTTTATTCACACTTTTTTCCACATCTTCTTGTTTTAAGTTTGTACGATTTTTATTTTCTGGTAAAAACTGGTAAAATTATAGATAAATCCGATAATTTGATCATGCAATATTCATTTTCCGCTCTATTTCAACTAAAAAGTTTTTTTTGACAAATTTTGGTAATTTCATAATTTTTATAAACAAAAATTTTATTTCTTTTGTAAGAAACTGAATAAATCGCCTAAAAATACGCTTTTTATGTAGTTTCACCGAAAAAAAATGATGTTGGTTTTAATTCAAAGCTTTTTAATACTTTTTCAATTTTTTTCCTATTTTCACACCCCATTTTTTTTAACTTGAAACAACTTCGAGAGTGTGAATCCTCCCGGATGGTATATACTAAACAATTAGTCCGATTATTCTGTAATGACTCCCTGACATCCGCCTTTTCCTTATTAATCTACAATGAGCTTGATAACTACAAAATACAAGGCTATTAAAATGATTTAGTACTCACAATAAACTTTTTTTATACACACACGTCTTCAATAAAAGAGTTTTTGTGTCTAGTTGGGCGTGAACCAATTTCATAATACCATATAATGTTTTCTATAATTGAGTAATAATAGGAAACGTGATTGAGCAGAGTATGGTCCTATTATGGAAAACACGGTGCTATAGATACTTAATCTAGCGGCTTTCTTCACATCAACTACTTTTTCTTTGATGCATCTTTCCCATGCTATAAAGTTTATATGACAGAATAACATCCTATTAATCATTATGAATACGGGCAGTACGTTTTCCTTATGTAGAGGAATTTCGATCTTTTATGTTTTACTATAAAAAAAATAATAAATAAATTTATGCACGGTAGTTTTATATCTTAAACGGGTAATGTGTTTGGTCCCGTTAGATGTTAATGTTCCAGAACCCATGACTGAACCAATGGCCTCCAACTCCCATCCCGAGTACTTGTTAAAATAAATTTTGTTTTTGCAAAATTGATAGTTTAATTTCGTGTCAACTTTTAACGTATCTTTTTGTTTTTTAATGGACTAAACACTAAACGAGTCGAACTAAGATGCTGTTGTTAAAAATTTAGAGTGGAATCTTCTTTTTACTTCTAACCAAACCGTTTGCTGTTTTTGATAAAGGAGCTGATAAACTCACTGAAGAAGAAACTCATTAAATGCGTCAAATTCGCAAAACCTCGAAGAAGAGCTAATATTTTAATAAAAAATAATTATTTTGATAAATGATCTGAAGAGTTTAACATTTATTAAAACGAAATATGTGCCTCAACATACTATAAATTATGTTAAACAATCTTCTGTGCTGTCATAGTTAGTGAAAACGTGTCTTATGTTTAAAAAATGTGTGCCAAAAGTTCCATCCTATTAGCATCACTGGACTTTTAAAAATATCATTCCATATAATATCTATAATATCCATTCCGAAATAAAAATATTTCAAGACTAAAAACCGCCATTGAAATAATATACCCTACAATTAATACACCAAATGCACCTCTCAACTGATAAATGTCTAATTTTTTATGAACCAACGTTCCGGGGTTTTCAATTACAAACTTCTTTAATAATACTGCCTGATCTACAATCCACTTTTGTAATAATCCAGTTTGAGCGATGTATTCCACCCAGTAGTTTATTTTTTCGTTCATAGGAAATCCTTTTCTTGAAGCAATTTTGTATTCAATACCGGTCAACTGGAAAATGCGAAAAATAAGTTAAATTCGAGTTCAAATCTATTGATAAATCTTCAGGCGTAAGTAGGAACGAAATAATCTCGATTGTTGCAAAGGTAGAAAGCCTTAAATTCTAAAAGTCATATATAAAATAACAGCAGATCATTCTAATTATCTGAGAAGAATTTTAACTAAAAGTTTTTTCTGTAGCAACCCTAAAAACTTTAAAATAGCAGAGAGGAAATATTATGAGCCATATTGTGACCAGTAGAAATTCAAAATGAAAAATTAGAAGCAATAAGGGAAGAGGAGAAGAGCAGAAATGATTCGAGGTGAAAGAGGATTTAAAGAAAGCAGAGATCAATGTTCAACTTCTTCAAAATAAACGCAGACATTGCATTTCACATTGCAAGATTACAATTCTAAAAAAGAACGTTTGTGAAGAATAAAAATGCTCGGCACTGTTCCAAAATGGAATAATAGATTTTTTATGGTCTCCAAAACGTTATTTTCGTCAAAAATCCTTCTTACCCGTTGTTCTGAAGAAATCTGTAACTGTTCTGCACTTTGACTAAAATATTGAACATGCTTCGTGTTTGAATAAGAAGAAGCATGTGTATAATTTCCTAAGAAATCTTCATAAAGTGTAGTATCAGAAATTTCATTCGGAATTACCACCCACAGATTATCCGAAGTTCTTCCCAATGTCTGATTAAATCCAGTAAAGTATAGAAACCTTCTAACCATATGTTTTCTTTTTCCCATTTTAAGAAATTCTACTTGGTTTATGGCTCCTAATTTTTTCACACTTCCGGAATACGTTAAAATACTGCTTAAATACGAATTATACTTGATAGTTATAAAGAATACAAATAACATCAGTGTTAAAAATATACATCTACTAGGTAAATATCTTTTTACTTTTGGGATAGTTAATTGAAATGTCACTCTGTATACGATAAAGATCGAATCATAAATAGTTTGTTTCGTTACTATTTTCCACATTAACGCTAAAAATATCAATGCAGCTAAACTGCTACATAGTAAAGTTGGTGTGAACACGTTGAAGTAAAAATTGCATTGTAAGCTTGTCCCACTTGGAACCAAAAGATTGTAGGAAATGCTTTTAACTACATCTTGAAGGTTTTCTAGTTCCACCAGATGACCGTTATCTGAACCATAAATTAGTAAATCGATGTTTCTATCTTGTACGTCTGCACGGGCTGTTTCAAATGAGTTTGTTTTGAGGAAACTAAAAAATAAAAATAGTTTAAATAGACAATAGTTTTTAGATAGAATCTTCAAGCGATTTTATCGCCGACATATGACGAAGTGCCCCTATTGATCGACAAACTCGCTTACTTCAGTTTTAACATTTTCTGCTTTCAATTATACGCATATTACATTTTTGTGTTTTTTTACGAAATGTCTGATTATAGTACCAAATTTATTCTTAGTGATTCTACAACTAGAATACAACAGCCCAATTATATAAGGAAGATACAAAACAGCCTAAGAGATGCTTAGGATTCCATAGAGACCAGTACGACGTTCCCTTACCTGGAAACTAAATCAAAAGATGCCAAAACTCAATATAAGGATCCTAGAAGACGCCACCGACCTCACAGACGACGTACAGGACTTCATAGATAATGAGTAAACCAGTAAGGAATTTTAATTTATTAGATTCGACATCCTAAGACCGGTTTCTGTCTTTCGACTTCATCAGTTAGGCTTTTCGAATCCAATAAATAAAATTCCAAACTCGTACAAGTCAATAGCTATATCCGCTATAAGATAATATTTTTAGATGTGCTACCATCTATGGTAAGAAGAGAGTATTGACATTAAATTTTGACTGAATCTAGTCAAGATGTCACTCTCTTCTTTTTTATCCCTTTCAGAGATGGTAGCACATCTAATTCATAGATAATATCCCCTTCGCCAACCGATAACCCCAAAAGCAAAAGGCTCTAAGACTCCCAACAACAGAAAACCCCTCCTCCAAAGAAACTTCAAAAACAGAGAAGCTTACTTAAGTATAGTAGATAATCGTGGGCTTTCAAGAAATTCTAATGATAATTAGAGTTATCCAAAATATAACAGTCAGGTAAATCTGGTGAATTAATATTTACCGCACTGTTTCTTCAAAATGTAAATCGTAATTCTGAAAACAATATATTCATTTCATCATGAACATTTTTTGCTAATATGACTTAAAATAAATTTTACTTACTCAAGAAGAAATTCGGAGTTATTAGGCAAATAAATCGTTGTAAAATTTAAAAATTTTGCAATGGTATTTAAAAACATAGGCAAAGCTCCTGGATAGGTATCGTTAAAAGGATCCCACATAAATATAGCATACATATTCCAGCTCACTGTCACTGGACATCCATTTAAATTATCTGGAATCCTCATTCCAAAAGGTTGGTTAAAATTAATTCCACTAATATGCACCTTCTTGCCACACGCGCTTTTATAATGATAAGGGAACCAAGCCAGTAGTTCGTCTTCAACTGTATGAATAATAGTTTTATACAAATTTATTTTCCAAATATAGAGAAAGGCTTTATTAATTTCGGTACGATTAACACTTTTCTGAAAACTTATTACAAATTTACCTCTTGTGTGAATTTCGTTAATGTGTAAGAGAAAATCGACAATTCTACTTAGCCTTTTAAAATCCTTAACAATAATTATGTAGTTATGATTCTGTCTTCTTTTTGAACTAAATTTTGTCTCAAATGTTTCTTGAAGATTTATCATGTATTTGGTTTGATTCAGATCAAGAATCCAATCGTAAATCGTTGAAGTGTCATTATGAATTACTGCTATAGGGGATTCGATATAATTTTGCACTATATATCTAAGACAATCTTTTTTCTCGCATGGGGTAGATTTGGAAATATCCACAGAAAAATTTAAATAAAATAATACTTTTATTATATATTTTTTTGATAGATACATTTTATTGTTTAGCTGTTCTTTGTGATTTTGCTTCAAAATCTCGCTTAAACATTTTATTTATAGTGGTAGTCAAGTATCAATCATTTGGATTTTTGGAATAAACACACAAACAGTAATTTACTGTATATTATTTTATCAAAATATGCCTGATATTATCAGAATTTCTGTCACACTCACTTCAAAGTTATTGTAATTCTAGTCATTTAAATAAGAATTATGGGAAACTCGTATATTTATTTTTGAATGATTCATGGCTATGTAAATTTGATACCAATAATTTTACTGAAAATTATTTGCAATTGTTGATTTGATGTAAATTGGATACCTCGAATCAGTTTATTTCCAACATGAAAAATGGGCTACTGAGATACTAAAACTGATGAAGAAATAAGTAAACAGCTAAAATTATTAAAAAAAACGTTTTGTGAAACTTTTTGGAAATCTACTGAAGTATTCTTAGTTTAAAAGTCCGTACCCTTACCAAAAATTTGTATTACTTCAATTGTTGTTATTTAAAATAATAAGCTAAGTTCAAATTACTATTACTAGTGAAAGTATCCCAAATAGACCAACTTTGAGAATTTTTTTATAAAATTTGGCAAATAAATTTAAAAAAATATTACAGGACGATTGACGTGCACATTTTTCTTTCATTTGACACTAGGTTTAAAAATATTGAACAAAAATTACTCAAATATCTATGGGGAAGAAGAAACCTCTGCAAGAGAAAATGTAAAAACATTGATGAACTTCATTCACAATATCTTAAAAATACATCGAATTTTTCTTTTTGGGGTAATAGCTTTTACAAATATAATTTTGTCTTCTGAATTTAGACTAAAGTATATAAATAGAAGTCACTTCAGCTCTAAAACTACCCGGAAAAATTCCCGCATTCATAAAAGAATTAGCAGAACTAGGGGTGGTACTATATTATTGTTTACAATATCGGTGATTAAACTTTATTCACTTCAAGTAAATATGGAAAAGAAACGATCCTAATAAACTAAAATTTATATTTATTTAAAATAAAGCTATAACATCACAAATTTTCAATTAAATCATAAATATTCTTAACATAATTATTATCCAAATGATTTTACTCTACATCGACTGATTTATTCAAATCATCAACTTCTGAATATCCCTCAGTACCTTTTTGCTTGTTGTCAGCTTCTTTGGTGTTATCGGAATCGTTATCTCTACTAAATGAAAAACTTCCTGTGTAACTATAACCCTGAAAATGTATTGCGGGTCCGTATGGGTTTTCCTTAGATAAGGTTACATTGCTTAAAACATCGCCTAAAAAGAAAAAAAATAGTGAATTGTGATGAGTAGTAAACTAGTTTTCTAAAGTAGAAACTTCAGTTTAATAGAGTACCCGAGGCTGTTCGCAAACACAAAATTCTATCGAATATCCTACACCCTAAAAGATTAACAGATATTGATATACAGATTATATGCGATCTCAATCACTATTTATAATTTTAAATACTGAACTAATTTTTAATTTTTAAGTTATTAATATTTCCAATGTCCACTGTGTTTTACTATTAACCTCATAATACAATTCCCCGGTTCTGGCTGATGACGGACCTGTATAGGTCCGAAACATGTACTAACCCTGGTTTGAGAGGGTAATAAAAATATTGTGGAGTATTCTTGGAACATTCGATTCCACTCCACTTTGAGATACAATGGACTTTTTTGATAAATTAATTTTTAATTGACACATAAAGTTACATATAGTATGAAAAGACACTTTTTTCATTAGAAATGTCCATATTACAAGACAAATAAAACAATTAAACCTTTTGACGAGTAGTTAGTGAATTTCTCCTGGGTTAATTTAAAGGTCAACTCTAACAAATGGATTACTCATGCTTTCACACAATCAAAAAAACATTCTTCTATCCACCTTTCAGAATTCTATTCTGCTTTTTTACTTCAAAGGGTGGCTGAAATTATTTGGATAGTTACACTTGCAAAACAGTTAAAATTCGAATAATAAGAGAATTTTTTGGTTGTAACTATCAAACCTACTGTATTCTGTAATAAACTGTAATAAAAGTAGAAAACAAATTTTCAATTTTCCTCCAACATAACCATAATACACCGGGATGCATGGCAGGTGGTAAATTCTACGCAGAAAGAAATCGTGTAGTATATTTTTTTATTTAAATACCTAAGTATATGTCTGTTCATTTTGTCAGCTTTTCTGAATATACGGATTCAATTTAATCGATCTTATTTCATTATAGGTACATAATTTTAAGTTACCTTTGAATCCTAAACAATGTACTTCAGTTTCAATAGATTTCTTGTCAGTTGAAACTCGTGTTAACTTCTCACAAGCAAATGTATCGGGTGGGCATTGTTGTTGGTAGCAACTCTTAATTTCTGAAATAAAAATGGTTTATCTAACTTGATTAAAAATTAAATTTACAGAAAAAATGTAGTGGTTACATACCTATTTAGTTTTGAATATGGATTGGGGAGGTGTACTTTAGTCATTTTTTATATGAAACCATTTTATTTTTATTTCCTTAATAATGCTGTCGATATTTTTATTCTTTTTTGTTGAGAGATATTTTTTTTAGTTTTGTCTAATCTGGATTTAATTTCTTACACAGAACTTTTTTATTGTTTAAACAACTCAAAATTTTGCAAAATAAATTTGTTGTTGAATTTGTTTTCTTTAAATGAAAATTTTAACAACTCCTTCGTTAAGGACCTTCACAATACACTGATTTCATTTAAAAGTACTTCTAGGATTATGGACATCACAAATGATGATAATTTTAATTATTTTTAAATAAAAAAATGTTTATAAGTACCTCAAAACATGTAACATATGTCGTTAAAAGTGTTTTAACAAATATTTATTAAACTGACCAAAAATCTTAAAGAAAAATACACAAATAAGATAAGTCTTTAATCCTTAAATTAGGAAAATATTAAAAAATATCTCAAAAAAATATATACAGGGTGTTTCATTGGGAGAGGGAAACATTTTAACAGTGGATAGGTGTCACAGGGGTGATTCCAAATAACCCATATTTTATGGGTCTAAAGTTCCTCATAGCTGAGATACAGAGTGTTTTGTACATTTTGGTCATTTCTTCATTGCCTCCTGTGCTTTTAACCACTCTGTATAATTCTATAATATTTGGTGCACATAGTCTCTGTATCTTAACAAATTAATTGAGATATTATTAATATTGAAAATCCGGGCCCGGCTTCACTAAAAGTTGACAAATTCGTTCCGCTTATAAACAACACCCTGTATGTTAAATTTTCAAAAATATTTTACCATAGCTAAAAAGAGGATAAAAAACTGAATTTAACGATATGCTTTTTATTTTTGCACATATGATTTTACTACTCATAAATAGTTAAGTTTTCTTAAATTTTTGGGGCACTAACTTGCTTAATTAATCCTATTAAGTTGTAATCAATATTATTTGACCTAATTAACTATTTGGTTTAAAAGTATGTTATACCAAAAATTTTTATAATAATATAGGCCTATGAAAACAGATTTACAGGACCGTACTAGGAACTAAATGTCTCATTATATTTACCTATATAACACCCATTTTATTTATTTTTTTAACTTTCCTTATGAAAAATTATGTCAACAACACATGAGTCAAATAAATAAAAGTCATTTTTAGTTAAATAATATCTTCTTATTAAATTACAAACAAAATTCAAAAATTACACAACACAAAATTTTCCTAATAGGTGGATAGGTAGAGGTGGTACTATACATTGGCCTTCAAGATCACCGGACTGTAGTCCCGTCGACTACCATATTTGGGGACATTTAAAGTCCAAAGTTTATTCAGCTCAAATAAATGTCAAGAGGACATCCAAGAGCATAAAAATAACGAAATCATCATTCGAAAATCTGTAAACCAAATTATTAAGCGAGAAACAACATGCATTCAACAGAATTGGGGTCATTTCGAGCAATTATTATAATTTTTTAAACTTCAGTGTTTTTTCTAGTCTTTTAAGGGTTGTGTAATTTTTGAATATTGTTTATAATTTAATTAAATATTATTGAACTAAAAATGTGCTTTTATGTATTTTTATCCTTTATAAAAATTTAATTTTAGTTTTCTTACTTTTCTACTCCAAACTACACAATTTTTCCATATAAGGAAGGTTAAAAAAAATAAATATAATCGGTGTTGCATAGGTAAATCTAATGTGACATTTAGATCCTAGTACGGTCCTGTAAATCAGTTTTCATGTGCCTAGAAGACTACAAAAAATTTTGGAATAACATAATGTTAAACCAAATAGTTAATTAGGGTAAATAATATTGTTTACAACTTAATAGGATTAATTAAGCACGTTGGTGCCCCAAAAATGTAAGAAAACTTAACTATTTATGAGTAGTAAAATCATATGTGCAAAAATAAAAAGTATATCGTTAAATTCAATTTTTTGTCCACTTTTTAACTATGGTAAACTATTTCTGAAAATTTAACATCCAGGGTGTTGTTTACGAGCGGAACGAATTTGTCAACTTTTAGTGAAGCCGGGCCTGGATTTTCAATATTAATAATATCTCAATTAATTTGGTAAGATACAAAGAGTATGTGTACCAAATATTATAAAATTATACAGAGTGGTTAAAAGCACAGGAGGCATTGAAGAAATGACCAAAATGTACAAAACACTCTGTATCTCAGCTATAAGGGACTTTAGACCCATAAAATATGGGTTATTTGGAATCACCCCAGTGACACCTATCCACTGTTAAAATGTTTCCCTCTCCTAATGAAACACCCTGTATAAACAGATAAAACAGTTATTTTCAAAAGATAAAGAAGAGGAAGATATAGAAATGAAAAAGACACTATTGAATTAAAAAAAATAAACATGAAATCCCAAAAAAACTTTCTTACTTCCACAATTATACACAAAGTAACCCATTAAGGTGACAATAATAAAAAAAAATCTAAAAATCTACCTTACATAAAATATATTTTACCTACCCGATTTATAAGCCGGTTTTCCAAAAACTCCAAACGAACAGACCGATAGAAAAACGAAAAACACCAAAGCTCGGTACACCATTTTCAGTATTGTTTATTTTCTCAAATGCGTTGTTATTACTGACTCCACGTAGGTATAAATAGCTTATATTTATAAATACATTCTGGTAAACATTGCTCATTAGAAATTACGTGTCTTACAGATAACCAAGAAGTTTATTGAATAATTGCTCATATTGCAAAAAATTTCAGATAACCACTCATTTTATGTCAGAGACGGATCTGAGAAGTGGCTAATTGTTGTCCTCCAAAATTCTGATCTTAGTATAAGGGAACTATGAATACTTGCAACTTTTTGAGGATATCCATAACTATATTTTTTTAGTAGAAGTATTGCACTAATCTCTCCTGAAATTAAGAGCAATCCGGACCTCTTGTGAGAAGCAAATTTCACTATTTTGTATTATAAATTGTATTTATATGCGCGCCACTGGCAACACTTGGCGATGGAATGTTTCTTGACTCGACAGCTTTAAATTTCTGAAACGACGAGGCAGCACTATGCAAAACTATTTAAGAAAAGGATGGGAAAGCATATTATTTAAAAACTACTTGATATTTATTAAAACAAATGGGATCAAATTTTCATAGATTTAATTTTCCATTTAAAATTAATTAATAATTTAAATAAATACTTTTTGAAGGTTTACAAAAAAATCAAGGGGTCTCCACCCTAAATTTTGTAATTATTAGTAAAATCAGACTAAAACTAAACGCGTAGAATGATTTTAAACTTTTTCAAGGGGTTCGGCGAAAATATAAAAGTGTTTTTGCGGGCCGAAATCAAGTTGAACTGGACTTTTTCTTAAAAAAACTTCAGAAATTTAATATCTGAGAAATGCAATAGAAAACTTTACTCTAAATATTTATAACTAAATAAGGATGCGTCTCTGTAATTTTCTGATAACATCTGGAAAATGCTACTGGAATCTTATATATAATGGTGGCCTGTTGAAATGTGCAAGGAAATGTTCAGTTTTAATTGATCGATATAATTAAATTCATTGATTAAGAGGTCACCGATAATAATTTATCCATATCTTAATTGTACTTTTTTATTAACTACTACGTAATACCTACTGTATGTATACAAAGAGAGTATTTTAGTCTTAAAATAAAAATTAACGCTTCGTCACACTTTTCGTGAAGCTAAAAAAGTCACTAATATTATCTTAATTGCATTTTAAATTGTTATTCTCATTGCCTCCTGCAAGCAACCCTCAAAAACCAACAAATAATTGTAGAAAAAGTCGGAAAAACGGTTTTTGCACAAAGAAAAGTCAATATAGTAAAACCAAACTTGATTTTGGGGTCATTATCCATACTTGAACGTACTGGTACATATAATAATAATATTTAGAGATATAAAGATGATTTATTTCAAAGACAAAACTCATCCACCTTGTATTTGCTTAATTAAGAAGAATAATATGGATATGAAGAAAACAAAAAGAAAAACTATGGAATAACCAGCCTCATTAATTATTTATTATTTAACTTTTTGTTAGTCGGTGATTATTTTTATCGTCAGTGGATTTGAGTCACCAAAATAATGAGTTTTGCAAGTATTTAGTTATGCTGAATATATGAATACAAAATATATTTTTCCTATTTTGACAAGTTTGTTGCGATAGTCATGAGAAAATGTGCCTAAACTTTTTTAATTTTTCTACAATTTTAGAAACAACACGTGTTTTTGAAATGACATTATGTTTGTGTTAATATTATTATATAAACATTAAATTAATGATGTAAATACTTTTCGAGAAAACATTTAAAATATTTTTAGAAATCGATGTTATCAAAATAATAAATAGTAATGTCAAGGATTCATCCAAATATTATTATATACTACATAATTATTTCAATGTCACGGTCTCAGATTTTTCCGGTGTCCCACTGATCAAATTAAGTGATAAAGCAGATTTTCGTAAGTAATATCATAAGGGCATCTAATTTTTCCGAAAAAAATCGAAAAAACACATTGCACACATTGCACCTACACGAATGCATTTTGTTAAAAAAATATTACTTTGCATTGTGTTTTTTCGATTTTTTTCACAGGAAAAATTAGATGCCCGAATGGCATTTGACAAGACTATTTCATGAGTAACAGATTATTCTGCATACATATAGCTTACAAAACGTACTACCCATTATGTATAATAAATATGTAGGTAGTAGTTTGAAAACTGAAAAACAGGTAATTTATTTAATCATAAAATACTACAAACTTTATGGTATAATTAAAATATAAATTGCAATTTTGGTACATACTAGGAGTATTGTTTGAAATCTTTGTTAACTCATTGATAACGTTGGATGTAGGTAGATTATTAATGTTGTTGATGGGTCCAGCTGTAGAGTGAGAAGCTCGAGGAGTGGCTGCAGGATCTTCTGTTTTCTGTGTTTTAGCTCGAGGTTCTGAGGCGTCACTTCTAAGGGTGTTTGTGATGTTGGAATAATGCCCATTATCCATTTGCAGATAAGGCTTAATTGAGTTGGCTGAACTGTGGCCAGTCATTTTAATTAATTGTTGTTCACCAACCCCTCCTTTAGCCAGATTACTGACTGCTGTCGACCGCATATTTCTTTATTTACCTAAATAGTCGTTCATATTGCATATCATGTGACGAAATCCATGACTTTTCATTGGCGCAGCCATGTGTGATTGAAATAATCGAATATATTCTTTCCAGTGCCTTTATCATGCTGTGTTCTGTATTTATTCCAGTGCCAAGAATTAATAATACATTAAACACACATTATTTTTAAAATGATATTTTTCTGTGACCTTTTATCAAATAATTAAATAGTCACTTGCTTTGTTAAGGTTTCAAATATTTCACTACGTATATGGTTAATTAACTATTCATTACCTTTCCCTTATCAGTAAATTTATTATAAGTTAAGGTAACTGCGTATACCTAAGTTCAGTTTTTAGTGTAACAGGAATTGTGTTTTATAATCTTATTAATATTTTTTTTACAGAGAAGATGAAAACTTTACCTAAAATAAGTTTTGCTTTATTTCTTTTTCTAGTGAATTTTCAAATGTTTAAAAGTGCTCCCTTAAGAGGTAAGTCCAAAAAATACTCCTCTAACAAACAGTTTATTGGCGGAATAATTTTTTACATGTATAATTCAAAATTCAAAGAATGAAAAGTGCTAGAAGTATAAAGAAACTTATATTTTTTGCAGGTATATGCGCTTCTCTTAACTGTCCTAAACAGACAACATCCTGTGCCCAACAAAGTTTTACATCATCTAATAGACAAGAACTGTATACAAAAACAATTTGTTATGGAGAAAAAGGTAAATATGCATAATTTTTACGCGTGATATAATGGATTCCTTCTCAATAAATGTATATGATGTACTACAATATTCATATTTAAAGTTATTTTTTTTAAAACACTTTGACTGTCGTTCTATTGAACAAATGTTTACATGCTGTTATTGTTTAAATAAATAGTAAATACAAAAATTATTTACAAAAATGATAAATCTCATTGTATTATTAAGTCAGGTGATCTAGCTACTAAATTGACATTTGTAGATTTATTTAGAAACATGAAATAAAACTTTATAAATGCATAATAAGGAAGGTAAAAACCACTATATTTTCAGGAATTGTTCTTTCGTCAAAAACGAGTTCTAAAAAAAATCCCAATCCTGATGCAATCATAAGCTCCTATAATTACTTCGGAGGATTTGAAGGGTTTGAAGAAACAGGAATATTTGAAGATTTTGGATTCGGTGAGGTATCTAACAACGGAGAAAACGATAGTAACAATGGAAAAGAAACTCAAATTGTCGATGGTGTTCCAAGACATTCCAACCCAATTAAATAATATTTTTTTAATAATCTTACTTGGGATATCGAAATAAATAGATTGAGTTCTAAATTTGTTTCTTTAATATTTTGAAACATTGCTTTCTTGGCTAATCTCTAATAAGAAAAATCTTATCAAAGTTAATTACTGTTACAAAGAACAACACTAACTTTTTATTACAGTTCTCTGTTTTATAAGGTATAAAATAACACGCATACACCTTTAACCACCCAACTAGTTCTACGTTTATGTGCCATTGTTAACAATCTCAGAGCTAGATAGAAATTCTATCGCAATTGATGGATGAATTTTTACTTTTTATGTATTGAAAATTGTGTGGGATGTTTAAATAATACACAATATGCGTCATATACAAAATTTCTGAAATAATTGTTTCTAGTTATTTTCTGGTATTTCATAATGTCTAGAAATTTAAAAGTAGATAAGAGTTCAAGTTCTAGAAATACTAACACACCAAATAACTTAGTGACCTTGACTTTTTGATATAAATTTGCCATTGTAAGGTCAACAACGATAATGTGTTTTAGTTAAGAACCGTATAAATATGTACTAAATAAACCAATAATTTAATGATTTTCGCAATATAAGTAATGATATTATAAAATATTTTTGTTAACAAAATATTCACTTTTACAAAAAGGACACTTGAGGTGGAAGCATAAATGACTGGTTCCTGCTGAAATTATTCTCAAAGCTATTTCCAATTTAGGAATTCACAAAGACAATCGAACATATTCAAAGTGACTTGTTGAGTTTGTATTTGTAAGTCTTTATTATCGAATGTACCTGTCCTACCAAAACCATCTCTCGACCCGTCAATATATTATACAGAGAGAAAAAAATATTTATACGCTGAAATTTCTAAGCCAGTTGAATGCCTCTCCAAGCGACGAATTCTAATTGGTTAATTCTGCATATTGACACCTGTCAGTCAAGTCAATGAGGGTGTGGCAAAGAATAAATTTATACAGGTAGAGACCATTATATTTTGTCCCATAATTTATTTATATATATTCATAATTTTTTAAATGATCCTTGTATAAAGCGGAATAAATTTTATTCTGCAATTGAAAATAGTTAAACTATTAAACAACTAAAAATAAAAATATTTTGTTCGATGCAACAATTTTTTTATTACAAGATATTTCATTAAAACATAAAAATAATACAAATAATCACAAACACAAAAATAATTTATTACATATTTATTGTTTTAAATAGTAACCTAAGATTTAAAGTACCATAATTATTCCAGCAACTGTACAAGAGTTGTTATTTAAGAAAATTATTTAATACTTGTACAGTATGTTCTGGTTTAAATTGGTATTTATAAATTCTTATAGTTAACCTCAGGTTACCCTTTAAACAGTCAGTTTTCAAACGCCGTGTGAAAATCAAAATTTTAAAATGCCATTAGATCGTCTACTTCAGAAGTTCTCCTAAATCCACTTAATCTAGATTCTCCACCTCCAATGCTTGTATACGAAGTGCTCTCGTATTTGGTGTTGCGGTTCAGAGAGGTAGGTTCCTCGAAGAAGTAAGTTTTCAAACTTCCATCTGTAAAAATAACCAATTTATGATGGTAATTGATTTCTAGGCGTCTTTGCTTCATTGATTATTAGTTTTTATTTAAAAAAAATGGAAATTTAATAAATAATTACCTTCTTCATCGAGACAGTTCAATGTAATTGACATGTACCCATCTACATTTGTTTTCATATGTTTTTTGCATCTTGTAGTTCCCACAGGGCAAGGGCTTCCATAGCAAGTGGGATTATCTAAAAAAACAAAATCAATATTAATGAATTAACAACAAAAAAATTAAGTATTACTTACTTGCTTGTAAAGAAATAGAAACACAAAAGGCCATTATTGTCAAAAAGAAAAATATCCAAACTGAAGGATTCATTTTGAGGGTTTAATGTTACTTTTAGCACTGAGTTAGCAGGAATAATCGCAAAATGTTCACGCGAAAGTATTTGTTAACAATCTTTAAGGACAAAATTTCGTCACAACTTATCAATGTTTATCTTAACACTTTTTGGAATTTAACAGTAAAGTTCATCATTTGGCAATGAATTATTGAGAACAAGCTTTTTATAATTTTATAAACATGTTGCACTTATTTTTTTCCTGATAATGATATCAAATTACAATTCGCAGAATAAATAATTTAGATAAATAAATGGACCATTCTTACTGGCACCAATTATTCATCAACACTGAGTATAAGGGATAATTTAAAAATAATATATATTTTATTTTTACATGATTAATTGCCAAATAACTAATTTACTTTTTTTAATAGACGATAGGGGATAATTACACATAGAAAACGAACATTTTGGAAATAAATTTTAATTCTTATCTTCTTGACTAGTAATTTATTTCCCCATTTTTTTATTTGGAAAGGAGAAAGAGCTTTAACATTTCTTAAATTTTATTAACCAAAAAAACATTAATTAATTTTTCTATAATTACAATATAAATACTAATATTCATCTAGTATGATGTTGGATAGCTTTTTTCTTGTTGTGCAAGCGTCTCTTTGCAGCATATTCAGAATAACTCAAATAACCATCATGATCAGTATCGTCTTCGTTTAATACTTGATCTACCAATTCTAAAAAAATAAATACATCCTAAAAAACATATTCTTTCTTGACCTAAAACGATAAAATTAAATTTGCATATGTGTATCCCCATTTGTTATTTCTAACTACCCCAAAATATAGATCAGATACGTGAGCTTCCTGAGCTATGGATCAGTACTTGTCTTCTTTAATTATGCCATTATAGCTAAACAATAAAATAGATTATTTGAATTGTCGATATATAAATTGACTTACCAACGAAGTACCCGAAATCCGAAATTTCATTTTTGGGCATTTCAGATTCGTTATCTTCTTCTTGATCTTCATAGTGAGGATCAGTATGAAGAATGGCTTGTAATAACTCTAAACCGTCAAGTTTTGAATTTTTATCAGTATCATGAACTTGAAAATAATAAAACTCTAACTCCTCTTCCGTCATTTTGGATAAATCTGGCTCCGGTATTATGTCTTCTAAATGTTCCTTGAAAAGTTATTGTTAAATATAATTTTGATATAATAATGTGATACCAAGGGATGAAAAAATATATATTTATTTGGAATTGTACCTGTATATGTTCTTTATCATGAAGCAACTGATTATCTTCCGTCATCTTTTCATTATTGTCCTTGGTGGGAGAGTAATGCACGTGTCTTTTTACAATTTTATCACCTCTCGGATGGTGAGGTCCTCTTGATTCGACCAAAATCACAGCCAATAATATCAGACTAAATAATCTCCAAAACATTATAAGCTTTAACAAAAATATAAATGTTATCACACACGTGCAGTTTTTCAGTACGTACAGACATGTATTAAATATTGAATAGACTTCCATCGTAAGTTTATATAAATAACAGATGATCACATTTACTGAATGTTCATCTATTAGATTGGATATACATGTTCATTGAAAAGCCAATTTTCAATACAAAAATATTTTTCGACGGTTTTAAAGATATGTAAAATCTCCAAAAACGCAAACTTCAATTTCGACATCTTGCTCCTTTAAAACCAGTCAGGATATCAATATTCTTTTTACTAGCTACTATTTCGACATATTTTCTTTATATTCTCTCCAAATTTTAGATTTGCATCTCAAATAGTTTTAGATGAGTAAAAAATAGGTACAACCATGTCAAATTTCAAATTCTTAAAAACTAGTGAAGATATTTTCTGCAATTTTTCATCCAATATTATTAAAAGATAGTAAATTATTAACGCTTTTACTTTCCTGACTGCCAAATATTCGGAAATATCAATTTCGATCTTAAAACATTTAAGTATTATGAATGTATTATGAATTAATATATTTAAAATTTATTTGCCGGAATTTAAAATACTGAGATAAGTCATAAATACAAAATATTATCGTGCTTGAAATATTTTGATATTCTATATAGGTATTTGAAAAGAAAAATACATAATTTTATAGAAACACTAATAAAAGTGCAACTTACCTACATAATTTGTTTTATAAAATCGTTTTCAACGTTTATGAATTTGCCTGTGGCACAAACGAAAAACAGATCGATTTTCTGGAGTTTCTTCATGCTCTTGCGATCTGCGCACAGGATTAAAAAAAATCAGAAAAGCAAAACATTCTCTAATATAATGTAAAAAAATTCTAAAATGAATTTTGCACATTTCTACGCATCCTTCATCCATTTCCTTAAAAAATAGATTTACTACTATAAATTTGGTATTAATCAATTTATTAATTCTTGTGAAGTACAGAAAAGATCAATATTTCGCTTAGTAACTGTATGCAACCAATTTACACCGTTGCTGTATAACTGGTTGCCTATTTTAAAGGATCCCCAAACGTCATATTAGATTTGTTAGTTTGTTACCATAACTATAGAGATGGTAATAGAAGGTTACATAAGTGAGAAGAGGATAACATTCTTACAATCCTAAGCAGTTGTCAAATTCTGAACTACCCATGTTTTTATTATCAAATGTCATTATACATGTTTTTAATTAGATGTCAACTGGAATTTGGCATTGAAAGGTTTAATTTTATTGATTTGGTTTATTTATTTCTTGATACGTAATAATTCATTGATATTTCCTTTTAGACTTCGAAATGGATAATCTAAGGTAAGTATTTTCTTGCCCTATAATCAATAACTGCATTTGATTCTTTTTTAGGCTCTATTTCGCTACTTATAATGTAGGAACCTGTTCTCCTGACCAAGATCTTAAGGAATTATTATCAATTAGTGACAAGAAAAATGATAACCGCCCTGATTTGTTTGTGCTTGGATTTCAAGAAGTTAAAGCACAGCCACAAAATATATTGATGGATACATTATTTGATGATCCATGGACTTATGCATGCAAAGAACTTCTTCAACGCGAATATATTAAATTAAAATCCCTTAGACTTCAAGGATTGCTTTTAATTGTATTTTCTTTAAGGAAACACCTTCTAAATATTAGAGAAATAGACTCTGAATATACTAGAACTGGTTTAGCAGGAATGTGGGTAAGTAATTAATTGATATAATTAGTTGTGCACCAGTAAGTAATAATTAAACAAGCAGGAAATTCTAATAGGTTGCAATTTTATAATGAAAGGAAATATCGGTTTTATGTTTTTATTATTTAAATCACTAAAACCAAGACCAGATTATAGTAACTTTGGTTAGTGAAGTCGGTTAATAATTAGAAAAATAAAATACACCACTTCTTAAAAATGATCTGATATATTTATTATATTTTTAGCAGTAATATATTTTAAACAATTTATTAACCCATCCATGTATATCTCAAAATCTTTAGATAATTGTTTGTAAGATTAATTATATTTTCCACAATATTTCATCTAAATTAGCATTACCTTTGATAATTGAAGAAATATTTGTCATACAGATTTTTTATTTGATTTAAATTTTTTTTAGCATAAAATAAGTATTTTTACAGGTTATTATAGTGATAATTTTTTACTAACTATTGTAACCAATCAAATTACTTAATTTAGAGTCATGTGTCAAATTTCATCCAATCATCTATGGATTACAGCGATAACACCCTACATGTGGTGTTTTCAGTTTGGTGTTTTCAGCAAGTCAAGTTTTTGATTAAAAATTAATTAAACGTCAAACTGACAACTAGTTTAAAAATGTTTAAATCTACAAAGTAAAAAATTATCTTATCGAATACCCCTCGGGCCTTGATAAATCCTCAAAATTTTGTCATAGAGAATCCTTCAAGCGTGTTGCTTAAGGATAATAGCCCTCGGCCTTCGGCCTCGGGCCATTATCAAGCAACACGCTTTCAGCATTCTCTATGACAAAATTATCTCGGTATTATCAAGGCCCTAGGGGTATTACTACTGATAATATTTTAAAATACTTAAAATCTTAATGACCTGAGACTTTATTTATACAAAACTGGTAGTTAGATATATGTAGGTTGTTTAAATTAACTTAAAAATTTATATCATTGAAAATGGTACTTAAATAACAATTAAGTAAGTAATGAGTGGAGAGTTTATTGAAATTACAATAGGTACTAATGGAATTTCCTGTACTTTAGATTTACTACAATGCTCAGTAAAACTTTTTATCTTTATCATTTTTTTTTTAATTTTTAAGGTTGTATAAATTGGGATTTTATTCTTTATTTAATTCTCGATTATCATAAAAGCTTCATCCCTGTCAAACATCGTGTTTCCATTATCGGCCAGTAAAATCTTAATTATTTGTTTTAAATTTTTAAATTATTTTGCAATGATTTGAGAAGAGATTTCTGAAGAACTAATTGAATTTTATATACTAGGTATCTATTAATGTTAATTTTTATTTTAACATATGGTCTAACTATAAATAAATAGTGATTTTTCTAATTACAGGGTAATAAAGGAGCCGTTTCTATTAGGTTAAGTGTATATGGTTGTTCAATGTGCTT
This sequence comes from Crepidodera aurea, assembly GCA_949320105.2. Classification (NCBI taxonomy): domain Eukaryota; kingdom Metazoa; phylum Arthropoda; class Insecta; order Coleoptera; family Chrysomelidae; genus Crepidodera; species Crepidodera aurea. The sequence goes on along the minus strand of OX439476.1, from coordinate 15,101,184 downwards.
TGTTAATGCCCATCTTAGTGCCCATGATGAACATTTAAAGGATAGAGTTGATGATTACAATAGTATTATTCATGATCAAGAGTTCCATGTACCAGAAACTTCTAAAATTTTTTACCATGAGTAAGTAATTTTGTTTATACATTTACATATATATCACCATCTTGAAGTTGCCAAAATATTAATTAAATAATAATAATGATGAGAATGTACGAACATAAAACTAAGTTATTTCTTTTAATAGGTAATATTCAAATTGTCTTTTATGTAAACGCAAAATGTCCTTGATTTTTTTTATTATGAGTTAATTAGGACAAATAAATGTATTTATATAAAAAGATTTGTAATTAACTATGAAATAAAAGTTTGTATTCTACATAGATTGACTTCAGATATTTAAAAAACTAATTTTATTTTCTTGAATATTTATATTATAGTAATTTTAATTTCCTTGTTGTTTTTTATAATCAAATATTATTTCATTTCGAGTTAAAAATTAAGTTAAGTATTATTAATTTTGGAGGAAAAATCAATTGTCATTATTAACTTTTACCGAAAAAAAAAATAATGGGGAAGGAGATGAAAGCGTGGGAAAATGCAAAAAAAGAAATTGTTGGTATAATTACATCTAAAATCTATGTTAAATCCAGTAAATAGTAAATAAAAACTAAATATATTATAGCATATTATTTGTCATATATTCGAGACTTTTATGTATTTTAGTTATGTATTTTGGTTGGGGGATCTCAATTTTCGATTACTTGAAGAATATGAAAAAACTCCCGAAGAAATAGAAAGACAAATTATAAAAAAAGATACTAAATCACTATTTGAACATGACCAATTGAGAGCCGTAATGAAAAAAGGCGAAGCCTTTAGTGAATTAACAGAACAGGATCCAGATTTCCCTCCAACTTTCAAGTTTGCCGTTGGAACTCCGTGTTATGATCACAAGTACGTATTTTGATAACCCTGACAATATTTATTAATTCACATTTTGTAACGAAACGTACAGAGGTGTAAATTATCTCGAAAACAAACCATTTTAGACGGAAAAAAATTAAAATTTTCTTTTAGGAGAAGGCCAGCTTGGTGTGACAGAATATTATACCGAGTAAATTCGAATAATTATGAAAATGTAACCCTTAAAGTAGATCAATTGTCATACAGATCACATCCAAATTATTGTTTAAGTGACCATAAACCAGTTACAGCTGAATTTATTATAAAGGTAAAATTATTTTTGTTACTAACTATCATTGTGCCTTTATTAAGAAACAGTTTTAGAAATAACGACAACCCTTAAAATAATTGTTTAAAAAAGAAAAATTGTAATATATTTTTATTTAGTTTTTTATTATTTTCTAAAACTGAGGCTTATGTAACATTTTAGTCATATTTTAACTCAAATCTTAATCATTATTTTAACTTTTAACGCACATTCTACATGCTTAAACAGGTAAAAATTATTTTGTTTTTATTCTTTAACGAACCGAATTTTTATATAATTGTAACATTTTTTTCTGCTAAGGAGAGAATGAAACTTTTAAGTTTTATAATCCATTCCTGAAAAAAAATTATTTCTTGTACCACAGTTCAATATTCATTAAATATATTTGAAGATGCATTTGGGGCGCACATTAGAAATGTGGTACAACTCTAATATCTTGCTTGGATTGTCTTTTTTGAGACTTACGGGATGATGGTAATTTTTTTCATTTATAGATCTTCCAGTTATAAAATATTAATCATTTTTGCGTATGTGTTTAACTCATTTATCATGTCTACTAATTATTTAATTCTAATAATGCTTTTTCGTCGAATCAGTATAATTGGTAATTTAAAAAATTGAAGATGGAATCAAGCTGGTATTTAGTGAACTTTAATTATTAAAAATATATAACATTATCAAAGGTAATACCACTAGAGCTCAGATATTTTTCAAACAGATCAAGTTAAGTTGCCTATATGAAAGTAAATGAAATCAACCTTACAAAAAATATCCTGCCCAAAATCTGAGCTCGAGCTGGTATTTGGTAAGACAATTCCATGAATCTAAACTGATTGACACATAAATAAATAACAAACACACATCTTTAACCGGGCAAAGTGGTATTATCGATTTTTTATCCAGTTATATTTTCTCTTCCTTCTTCATAAGCTAAATATCCGATATCAAACTACGATTTTTGAATTTTCATGACATTTTTTACATATGAGTGGAATTGTCACTTTTATTTTCACCAATTTTGCTTTATTATCTTTGTTTTCGTTTATTTTCTGTATTTTTGAGTTTTCAAACGACGAGAAAGCACAGAAACGATTAAAATTTGATTTAATAATGACTATTATTGTACAGATTCCTCAGCCAGTTCTAAAATTACAAAGGCATTCATTAGCTGTTGATCAGGTCTTTTCAGATTATTCTGAATCTGTGATAGAATTCGAAAAAATAAACAGCTGGGACGAAGAGGGCGAAAACAAAGCTTATTATAGGCTTACGAAGGAGATTCGGGAAAATGCCGAAGATTGGATAGGCCTTTTCAAGGTCGGTACCAAAAAATATGTTTTTTCCCTATTGCATATGTAATTTTTATACCGTAATTGTTCTATATACAGGAAAACTTCGGCTCCTTGGATGAATACGTCACTTACGAATACGTGAGCAAATGCGCTACTCCGACAGAAGAAAGTAGCGGCAGCAGTAAGAAAACTCAGGATTCAAAGAAATACGAAGTAGTATTCCCCGATATACCCAATCGATGCAGAGGAAATTACTGCCTTCTTTACTTTAGCCAAACAGAAGATAAGGTCACCAGCGTATTGGGTATAAGTAATTTGTTTCCGATAATTAAAAACGACAGTGACGAATAGAAAATATACGATACGCAGTATTATACTTATAACCACATTGTTATTGCTGAGGCTTTTATTTTTTCACACAATTTAGCCAAATAATGAATAGTAAAATCGCTTGGAGAATTAACGAGAATGGGGTTTTGGGTTGTTACACATTAAGTAAAAGAAAAATTAATTAGAATAATTTTTTTTGTTCACTAAAAAGTGTCACCACACACTTTCACTAGATCGCATTGAATCTTTTTAATACATAAGATGAAAAAATCTATATTATTTTATATTTGCAAATTTTTATCTATAATTAAAGTTACAAATAATATTATAATAATTAAGAACAACAGTAAATTGAACTATTTATTCATAATAATGCAGCGTTCCTGAAATTATTGTAAAAATGACCGTACAAATATTAACAGTTGATGCTCATTTTCTAACAGTTGATGCACATTTTTGGTTGGAGAAGATTTTTCAAAGGTTGAAGCACATTTTCTAACAGTTGATGCACATTTTCTAACAGTTGATGCTTATTTTCTAACAGTTGATGCACATTTTTGGTTGGAGAAGATTTTTCAAAGGTTGAAGCACATTTTCTAACAGTAGATGCACATTTTCTAAAACGGCTGATGCATGTTCTCTAACAGTTGATTCATGTTTTTCAACGGTTGATGCATGTTTTCTAACAGTGGAAGCACATTTTTCAACGATTGATGCATGTTTTCTGACAGTTATTTAACGTTCTTCGACGGTTGATCCACAAAAAAGTGAACATAGTTTCCTTTTATACCGAATATTCTGATTACGTTAGTGAAGAAACCAAAGAAGGTTCTATACGAACTGAAGAAACTATTTCTACTTACGGTAGCTCGCAATCTACTATAAAATAAATTTTGGAAGAGCATTCGCCATCTGCTGAATACTCTGATCACAGTTATAAAGAATCAGGGTGAATCCCTACAGAAACTGAAATAATTACATCTACTTATGAAACTCCGGTACCTTGGAATTTAACCTTGATTATACAAGAAAGTGAACATAGTGTACAATCTACCGTTTCCTTTTACAGCGAATATTCTGATTATCTTATGATTTAGGAAAAAATGACTTCAAAATCAGGCAGTGCAACCTTTGACGTACGTTTTTCGAGGTTTGACACACGTTTTTCAACTTTTAGTGCACATTTTTCAATGGTTGATACATATTTTCTAACAGTTGATGAAGATTTTTCAACAGGATGAAGATTTTTCAACGTATGATGCATGTTTTCTAACAGTTGATGCAGATTTTTCAACTGTTGATGAAGATTTTTCAACGGTTGATGCATGTTTTCTAACAGTTGATTCATGTTTTCCAACAGTTGATGCAGATTTTTTCAACAGTTGATGAATAGTTTTCAACGGTTGATGCATGTTTTCTAACAGTTGATTCACGTTTTTCGACGATTAATGCACATTTTCTAACAGTTAATGCACATTTTTCTACGGTTTATGTATCTTTTCTAACAGTTGATGCATGTTTTCTAACAGTTGATGCAGATTTTTCAACTGTTGATGAAGATTTTTCAACGGTTGATGCATGTTTTCTAACAGTTGATGCATGTTTTCTAACAGTTGATGCTGATTTTTCAACGGTTGATGCATGTTTTCTAACAGTTGATTCATGGTTTCCAACAGTTAATGCAGATTTTTTAACAGTTGATGCAGATTTTTCAACAGTTGATGTATGTTTGTATGTTTTCTAACAGTTGATTCACGTTTTTCGAAGGTTGATGCACGTTTTCTAACAGTTAATGCACATTTTTCTATGATTAGTGCATGTTTATGTATTTAGACATTTGGCGATGGTTTTTCCACGAATTTTAAAATACATTTTGATAGACCTCTTCTTGAAACTATGTACTATATACGACGTTGGGAATTTGTCACTTGCCATTTATTTTTTCAGGTGTTTTTGCCAAAGATTGGCAAATGTAGCCTTACTGTATGAACTTTCGAAAAATTTTATTTTTCTTGCAATTAAAACTGTTTTAACAATGCATTTTTTCAGGATGCTGCATTAAAATTGATTGGGCATACACTTTGTCTCCGTTTTATTGGAATGTTTAAACTTTTAAATATTTAGTATTAAATTAAGGTATAGTAAAGTTTTTATTCCATATTGATAGAATATATTTGTTGCTGAGAGCCCTGAACAAATTTTAAAAAATATCGGCAACCATTTTGTAGTTCTAGTCGATTTTGTCGAATCGGTACCTGAATTCTATCGTTTTTAATTATAAATCAACACGAGATATTTAAAAATCGTTAAAAAAATTATAACTAACAATATAAAATTTATTTTGTTCCTGCAGTTACAGTTTTTAATAAACGAAAACTATTTAAACTTACTTTTTACCTACATCGGGACCTATTAATAATTGTTTTGACATTGACTTAATATGTCAAATGTTTGTTTATTGTTTGCCCTAGTAGGCCATATTTTTATCACGTGATCTGGATTCCCCATACATACTTGACAGCTGTCATGTACGAGGGTGTTTAAGTTACTGCTTTTGGTGCCCTGTGGTACCCCGAATTTTTGACTCTGGTGTAAAGGTTCTGGTTAATATTGAAAGGTATAAAACTCTAATGGTTTTCGTCACCCCAACAACTGCATATTTAGTTATTCAAAAATTTTATAGGTTTAATAGATTTTTAGAATATTACACGGGTTATTCAAACTAAATATAGTGTAGTTAACTAACAGTACTTTTAAAATAGTTATTTTCCTTTGAAACTAACTTATGATGTTGATATTTCTATAATTATACCACTTATTGTCCGTTTACTGCTAAAATCAATTAAATTCGTTATTTTATTCGGCGGAATATTTTTTTTTAAGTAAATGGAATTGACAGGTCTTTAACAATAATGTAACTTAACCGATTTTAGCAGTTTGCCTACTATGTACTTATAGATGTGCCTTTTGAAAGTTACATTACTTTGGTATGTTGACAATTTTTGAAATTTTCATAAAGTAAACTATATTAATATTCCAAACTTATTGCAATTTATCTAGTTTAAAGGTCCTTCCATTTTCAAACTTTTTAGGAAAGTTTATTGCAATCAATGATAATTTTTTATACAAGATTTATTTTTACTTGAATGTCTAAGTGTCTATTATATTTTCATCCTTTGATTCCTTCTCACAAGTTTTTTGCAAATTTTAATAAAGTAATACATTTTTCCTGTAAAAACGGTCCCAATACGCTCCCTTGTGGTACACCTTTTAATTTTGTTTTTAAGTTTGAATATTCTTTTTCTTGCTTAATCTTAAGGGATTATTAGACTTTTATAAATTTGTAAGAAATTTGTGAGAAACAATCCGATTTAAAACTTCTAATAAGATGAAAATCTAGTCAAATATCAGGCAGCGTTATTAACCCTAATAAAGGCTTAAAATACACGTTTTTATTGTATTTTTTTGTATACCCTGTCCAAACCTGATATTGCAGGTATTTCATGTTATTTTTGTAAAACATACTTTTATTATTATTATTATTTTGTTGTTTCTTTTCGTCCAATTTATAAAATTATATTTTTGTACTATTGGAATGTAATTTAAATAAAGCTGTGTTAGAAAAAATGTTGTTTTTCATTAAAACTCGGAAGAGGAGGAAAGATTGAAGTTTAGATTGGAAGGGAGAGATGTGGCAGAACTCAAACACAATGAAAATATGACACCGCGTCATATACCCTCTTAGCAACGGCGTAGCTTCCTTAGCAACCGCACGTTTTTCGACATGCATAGGCGGGCACGTTCATTCTGTTTTGTATTGTTGAATTCACTTGTATTATTTCAACGTTTTCGTCTATGTATTAGTAAATATTATTTTATACCATTAAAAGTAAAAATGCACAAGGAACAAAAAAAAGATTTTTAACAAGGTAAGTCAATTTTAATATATTATTTTCTAGAATTTTTGGTACCCAGTATAATGGTAATTGTTCATATAAACACAAATAAAAACTCAATTTCGGTAATTACAAAATATTGAATATTTTAAAATATCAGCTGATTTTATTTTTGTGTACCACACAACACGCCACTGGGATCGAGTAGGTGGAGACCAAAAACGGTGATGTCATATAGCTATGACGCGGTGTGATATTCTCATCGTGTTTTGTCTCTATCAAGAAACAAAAGTTAAAATAATTTAAATAGAAATTTATGTAGTTGAAAAGTACATTGTCCTAATCGCGAAATTTTAACGATTTTTTCAATTTTCCTATAAGAAAAATGAATATTCCATAATAAAAATTGTACAAAATTGGCATTGCAAGTATTTGTTATTCACTGATTGTAGAATGTATTTATGAAATGTTACATAAAGGGGGATCCGCAGATAATCCAGAAAATTACAGAGGGCTCGCTTTGCTAAATTGTTGCACCAAAATATTTACATCTCTCATCCTTAATAGATTATCTCTATGGGCCGATATGACTGATGTTCTACCAGAATGCCAATCAGGATTTCGGTCAGGAAGAGGATGTATCGACAACGTTTTTACCCTTAGCTCGGTTATCCACTTGCACATTAGGTACAGAAAACGTAAGATTTTTGCAATATTTATAGATTCTAAAAGAGCTTTTGATTCAGTTAATCACTCTCTGCTCTGGAGTAAATTATTTGATTTGGGAGTATCCTCTAAAGTACTTCGTATAATTCGAATGTTGTACTCAAAAGCAACTATACAAATAAGAGGCTCTGATGGTTTATCTAAGGCCTTTCACGTAATTACTGGTGTTTTACAGGGTGAGCCTTTAAGTCCTCTATTATTTTTTCTGTTTATAGCTGATTTGGAAACTTTTTTTTGTGAAAATGGTGCTTTGGGACTGAATATTGATGGCTTAAAAGACGTGTTGGCTTTATTATATGCAGATGATTTGGTTATCTTAGCTCATTCCGAAATTGATGTAGTAAGAAAGTTAAAAATTCTAGAAAAATATTGCCGGTTGAAGGAATTAGTAGTTAATCTAAAAAAAACGAAAATTATGCAATTTTGTAGGGGAGGATTTCAAAAATGTAGCAGTAATTTTTATTATAATAACCAAATGGTCGAGACAACAAATAAGTATACTTATTTAGGCGTTACATTCACTTCCTCTGGACTTTTTCACGAAATGTCATTTTTATCTGCTACTAAAGGAAAACAGGCTGTAGGATCCTTGCTCCCTATAATGTCTAAAACTAAAATTAATAGTTGGTTTCCTAGAATGAAATTATTTGAATCATTAGCTCTCAGTGTGATGTTTAATTGTGTTCCTGTGTGGGGTCTCAGATATTTAGATATATTGGAAAGGGTTCAGCTAAATTTTTTGAAGAGACTTCTTTTACTTCCTAAAACTACTCCTGATGCCATAGTACGTTTAGAAACCGGAAGAGTAAAAATTGCCTTTAATATTTTTAAGTTTTCTCTCAATTGGATACACAAAGTTCAAAATATGGACAATCATCGTTATCCAAAGATTTATTTTCAACAACAACTCCGTTTACGAGATAAAATTGATGCGAAGTATAATTGGATACTGCAAATGAAAGATCTCTTTATTCAAATCAATTCTCTGGATGGTTGGAGCGACCTTAGTAACATTACGGTTAATTCGTATAGAAGAAATTTAATTTCTAAATATTACACGTTTTTACACGAATCAGATGTTTCTATAGCTTCTCGTTATCCCCATTTGCTTATTTTTAATCTACTTAATACATCGCAAAGCCCAAGCACTTATTTACTTTTTCAATTGCCCATCCAGATTACACGCACTCTGGCCCAATTGCGATTGACTAACAAATTTAAGACTAAATTTACTTTAAGCGGTGATAATTATTTTATTAATCCAGATCTAATTTGCTCTGTATGTAATACACAAGAAAAAGAAACCCTTTTTCATGTCCTATTTACACTGTGATGAAACAAAATATATCTTGTCTTCAGAATATCGATTCACTTATAATTGCTCTTCAAAACATAACAATTATAGAAGCCAAGACGATCTGTGAGTATATCTGGAATATCCTCAAGTTACGTTCTTTTGTTATGAATGAATAATATTGTGTTTTTTTTGCTCTTTTTAATAGTTCTCTTTTTGTTATATCTTTGCAAATAACAAATGTTTTTTGTTTTCCTTTTAGATTACTTATATTAATAATTCTAATGGTTTATGATATATCTACTCATGTACTTCTTGCTGTAAACTTTGGTTTTGGAAGCAATAAAGTAATAATAATAATAATAATAATATTTATGAAAAGCCCTACGAGCTTAAAGAAATGAAAAATTATCACTATGTAAACTTTGATGACATGTTTTCTTCTTGAGGGCGTAGGAGCGACTGCAATGGCACAGTAGAGCAATGGCGTCAAATGACCATCTTTCGCTTTAGCACAGTAGCAGTAGTTCCACTTAGCGTCGGCACCTTTGATATTGGTGTCCAGCAGTTTCATTTTTTATATTCGCACTGGTATTGACACTATTGACAGTAATGACATTTCTCCCCGCCACGATCCCTAACAATGCTCATATATACACTGCTCGAAATATCAATTATTGATATAAACTGCTCGCTAAAATTCAGGCTATGCAAATAAGGTTGGAAACATGGAAAAGTAGTAAAAATTAATTATGCAGTTTTCAATGAGGTAAAATTCATTTAATCGGATGCACCCGAGATAAAAAAAAATGTTTGGTGATTCTTACGTATTTTTGTCTCCTGAACACGAATTTGAAGTCAAAAAGCTGAGGTCTCGAATGCTTTTTGAGATATAGGCCCGAAAAGTATGAAAACTTGTTTCTAATCTCACGATTATCTTTATTGCCACACTTATATTAACTCCATATGTACGTTTATTAGTACAAATTTGAACCATTTCTAGTCGAGTTGAGATTTGGCATATATTTTTATATGAACAAAAAATGAGTTTTATGATTATGGGTCGATGTTATTCAAACGTGGTTTAAAGGAGTTTTTGGGAATGGAGTTTCTGCCAAAATTCAATATGGCAAATACAAAATTGTGGTTGAGTTGTGTGCTTATATATAGTTTGATTCTGTTTAAAAAAGTTAATACAGCCATTCTATATTCGTTGTTAAAAAAAATGCAAGAGATTATTACGAAAATATTTATTTTTCCCATTTCAGTTGACATTTCACATTCCTAATATATAAGAAAGAAATTTATTGCATACAATGTACATAGTCAATACAATTTTTTTTAAGAAAACAAGAACCAAGAATGCATGACACCTAATAAAAACATAGATAGATAGATATTTATTAATATAAAATTACAAGAATTTTACACTCGTCACAAAACATTACAATTATTACAAGCTTAAAACTATAATTTACAATAACAATAACAGACAGACACCCACACAGCAAAGGATATTCCCAGAATATCCTCACAAGATACCTATGTTCTTTTTGCAGAATATTCCTAAGCAAATATTCTGAGAACGATCATAGAATGTATTGGATATATTAAAATATTTAGCATATCTATAAAAAATATCTTCAGTTAGTAAAGAAGTTCAATATTGTTTCAGAAATTACTCACCTTGCATCATCTTTGGGAAACCTAAAAAAACTTAATTGGGGATTTTCCCTCGAATTGCTTCGACATACTACACAAATTGTACATGGTTTTTTAAGCACAACATCACCAACAACTGTAAACATTTCGCTTTTACTATTTCGCACAAAACAAACAGAAAACACTACCAAATGATACAAACGAAAACGAATGAAATAATAAATTGAGCAACACAATTAAAAATGTTTTCATATTGCAATGTTGCCAATGTGAATTGTGAAATTATCATAATCGAGATGCTATTGTAGAATTGTCACAAAAATAATCACTTTTCAATGAAATAAGTGGAACATACATAGGGATTGACGCCTCATTGATAAAATATCCTAAAACCAGAATTTGATGAAATAAGAGACTACTTTATGAAATGTTTATAACACTTCTAATATATTACACAATAGATTGGATGAAACTTTTTAAATCCCGCAACTATGGAAGAGTGCCGGTCGTTCTTAAACTCGTCGTTTGCGCATTAGCCAGGAGTCGCAACTCCTGGCTAATGCGCGTTGAAAACTTACAACCAGAAATTGGCCGAAGTGGAATTACTGTATCTACTGTGGCTTTAGCGATAACTGAAATCACGTGCTAAAAATTAATTTTTATTTGTTCCGACTTCGCGGTGTCACAGTAGATACAGTAATTCCACTTCGGCCAATTTCTGGTTGTAAGTTTTCAACGCGCATTAGCCAGGAGTTGCGACTCCTGGCTAATGCGCAAACGACGAGTTTAAGAACGACCGGCACTCTTCCATAGTTGCGGGATTTAAAAAGTTTCATCCAATCTACTGTGTAATATATTAGAAGTGTTATAAACATTTCATAAAGTAGTCTCTTATTTCATCAAATTCTGGTTTTAGGATATTTTATCAATGAGGCGTCAATCCCTATGTATGTTCCACTTATTTCATTGAAAAGTGATTATTTTTGTGACAATTCTACAATAGCATCTCGATTATGATAATTTAACAATTCACATTGGCAACATTGCAATATGAAAACATTTTTAATTGTGTTGCTCAATTTATTATTTCATTCGTTTTCGTTTGTATCATTTGGTAGTGTTTTCTGTTTGTTTTGTGCGAAATAGTAAAAGCGAAATGTCTACAGTTGTTGGTGATGTTGTGCTTAAAAAACCATGTACAATTTGTGTTGTATGTCGAAGCAATTCGAGGGAAAATCCCCAATTAAGTTTGTTTAGGTTTCCCAAAGATGATGCAAGGTGAGTAATTTCTGAAACAATATTGAACTTCTTTACTAACTGAAGATATTTTTTATAGATATGCTAAATATTTTAATATATCCAATACATTCTATGATCGTTCTCAGAATATTTGCTTAGGAATATTCTGCAAAAAGAACATAGGTATCTTATGAGGATATTCTGGGAATATCCTTTGCTGTGTGGGTGTCTGTTATTGTTATTGTAAATTATAGTTTTAAGCTTGTAATAATTGTAATGTTTTGTGACGAGTGTAAAATTCTTGTAATTTTATATTAATAAATATCTATCTATCTATGTTTTTATTAGGTGTCATGCAATCTTGGATCTTGTTTTCTTAAAAAAAATTGTATTGACTATGTACATTGTATGCAATAAATTTCTTTCTTATATATTAGGAATGTGAAATGTCAACTGAAATGGGAAAAATAAATATTTTATTAATAATCTCTTGCATTTTTTTTAACAACGAATATAGAATGGCTGTATTAACTTTTTTAAACAGAATCAAACTATATAAGCACACAACTCAACCACAATTTTGTATTTGCCATATTGAATTTTGGCAGAAACTCCAGTCCCAAAAACTCCTTTAAACCACGTTTGAATAACATCGACCCATAATCATAAAACTCATTTTTTGTTCATATAAAAATATATGCCAAATCTCAACTCGACTAGAAATGGTTCAAATTTGTACTAATAAACGTACATATGAAGTTAATATAAGTGTGGCAATAAAGATAATCGTGAGATTAGAAACAAGTTTTCATACTTTTCGAGCCTATATCTCAAAAAGCATTCGAGACCTCCGCTTTTTGACTTCAAATTCGTGTTCAGGAGACAAAAATACGTAAGAATCACCAAACATTTTTTTTATCGCGGGTGCATCCGATTAAATGAATTTTACCTCATTGAAAACTGCATAATTAATTTTTACTACTTTTCCATGTTTCCAACCTTATTTGCATAGCCTGAATTTTAGCGAGCAGTTTATATCAATAATTGATATATCGAGCAGTGTATATATGATCATTGTTAGGGATTGTGGCGGGGAGAAATGTCATTACTGTCAATAGTGTCAATACCAGTGCGAATATAAAAAATGAAACTGCTGGACACCAATATCAAAGGTGCCGACGCTAAGTGGAACTACTGTATCTACTGTGGCGGTGTATTCAAATTATCGGTTTTTATTGGTTCAGACCTCGCGCTCCGTTCAAATTACCGGATTCTCTGTGTACAACAATTTCGAATAATACTGATCCGATCTTGATGTTACGGTCAGTGACTTGTTTGTTTGCAATTTTATTGGAAATTTATTTTAATTTGATCGATTCGAATTTTTATTTAGTGTACTTTTATTTTAGATGAAAAAATATATATAAAAAGACTATTTTGACTGTTTCTACCAGGTTTAATAAATATTCTTTTGGTTTTGAACAATTCAGTCATTATTTAAAGAAAATCACTACAATATATTTGTGAACCACTGACATTTTTGGTCATTTTATCGCTTAAAAAGTGAAATTTTTGTCCAATTTTTAAAAGAGGCAATGAAGAGTTTATGAAAAAGTACCGACCCATACCAATTTCTCCAAAATACTTTCGAACTGGGCTATTGGAATCCTTTTGTGATCTCTGCAGGGCATTCGGCTATATCTACCATTTATTTCTGTCTAATAAGCTAGACAAATGTGAACGATTTCGACCTACTCAAAATTCTCGAAAGCAATACGTTGCTACTTCGTTATATAAAAATATTGATATTGGCATTCCGCAAGGATCGATCATGTGACCAATATTATCCATCCTATTTATTAATGATTTAAGTAAACCTTAGTAATTTTTAGAATTAAGTTCTTTCAGTTTCTTATGTCGTGGGATTGAAAAAAATTTTATTTGGATAGAACTAATTATCAATTTTTTGTGTGAAAAAGAAAATATAGACATTTTAAATAAAAATGTATTTAATAACAAAAACTTACAACGTAACTACATAATAGAATACAGACATATAAAAAGTATAGCAAAACTTAAAATACTGAATAAATAATACAAATTTACATTAATTATTAGTGATGCGAATAAAAATGTGAGCGATATAATTTTTATCAAATATTTAGATAAACCTTTCCAAAACATTGGCAGGACGATCTCTGCCAATACTCATTTGGATTGTTTAAATCAATAAAATCTGAGAGGGATCAAAAAATAGTCCAAAATAATTATGCTGCTGGAATAATAAATATCAATAAAAAATTAAATGTCATTTTCATAAAATATGTATGCAGTCTTCAAATCTCTCTGTGAAAACTGAAATTTTTAATCAGGATTATCAAGGAGGGGTCTAAAGTAAGACACCCTGTTTTTTTGTTATTGAATTCAATAAATAATAAAAATAAGCGAAAATTCTGGTAATAACAAATAATATAATCCTCTTTTTGGTGTAAAAATAAATAGAAAATTGTCAAATTGAAAAATGCAGATGCTCAATTATCTAAACAATGGATTGTTCGAAAAATATTCCACAAAAAAAATTTTTTAGAGGAAAAAGTGTGGAAAAGTCGGGAAGATAGTATGAAAAATTAGGTAAAATTCTTAAATCTATGCTAAAAACTAAATTAATAAAATTTTTAATTTGAAAAAAAATAGTCTAAACAGCAGATTCTATGACGAATTCTTCTGTTTTAATATTAGAAATTAAAAATCTACACAATACGATTTAACGGAATAACAATTTACAAGAAAAAAGAAAATTTTCGAGCATTGTTATTTTTTTGTCTAAAATATATTAACAGTGAGGCTTCCGTCTCAGTTTAGAGCATTTATGCTACAATTCCCCCTCAAAATATTTTTCTTGCGTCGACATTGTGGTAAACGTTTTTGTAAAAAATATTTTTTGATGAAATATTGGCTACAAAAAACTCCCATTTTTATTTGCAGCATTATCATGAAGATCACAATATTTTTTCAAAAAGTAGAAATTACTACTTTCAGATTTTTACAAATATGTACAAACACAATTTTAGACATTAATCACAAATTAAATGAAACATTAAACATACATCATTATTTTCAGTACAAATATTACAGTTTGAATATAAACAACCTTACTATTGAGAGAGAGAAAAAGAGAGACAAATTGTAGAGCATACTTTTGAATTTTCTTATAAATTAGTCGGTACGTACTAGCTAGAAGGTGAATTTTTTTACGTCATTTTGATAATAAATTGTAAATGAATATAAGTAACTTATAGTTCATTTTGTCATCTTAAATGTCTCTGTTTTAAGTTGTTATCGTATCTTGTGAAATTGTCCATGGATTTTTGTGTCATCGTCAATTTTTTGAAAACGACTTTCGATATAAAGTCGAAACGTCGAGATTAAAAGTTTTTTTATAGAAAAAGGGAAGATTATATAAATTAGAGTTATGCCTAGAAATTAATTAATTATTACATTGTGATTGGAAGATTTCCAGATTTCAAATTGTAGTTTTTTATTTTTTATTAATTTTGGCTTGTTTTCATTTATATGTAGTCCAAATCTTTGTGCTTTTTAAATGGAATATCTCTACTACTCTTATCATATATTTTTGTTTCGGAAATAATTTTAAATGAAATTAAAAATTAAACAATTATATCTCAAGTTTTTAGTGTGACTAATTTATTAGTTTCAGGATTAATTTTACATCAAATTATAGCTGAGACAATGTAATTTCACATTTTTTTAACCCTTGAACTAAATTTGTTGCAGATGTACATTGTTTTATCTCTCAACTTAAGAACATAACTGGTCGAAACGAAAAAAATAAATTTGTGTGACCGTCTGACTTAACCTTTATCTTTTTCCTTTCTCAATAAAGATACGCCGTGTTTCATTTAATTAAAGTATTATTAGGAACAAACCTTGTTTGTTCACATATTTTTCAGTGTCTAGAAAACAATCCGAGCGTCTAATAATGCTAATATAGCGAGGAGTAGGAACATACAATCACCCAAGTTTTGAAAATTGGGTACAGTGATAAACTGATTCAATAATCTCGTAATTCAGTGACGTAGCAACCGTCCGAGTTCTAACGAATTTTTTAATCTTGTGACGCCTCTTGTGGTCATAAAACTTTTATATCACACTAGTATACAATCCGACAGAATCATGTATATAAGATTGCTACCTGAAATTACGACTGAAAGAACTTTGGTATTTCTTAAACTTTTATAAACAATTTTTAAGCTTCTCGTACCGCATCTACATTTTCGGACGTACTTTCAGTTCTAAATTTTTCTAATAATTTGTTAAATCGTCTTGAATTCGATTCTTTAGGTTGAGGGTTTTTTCGACACAACGCTTTATAAATTTCTATCCGAGTATATCTATTTAGTACGAAAACGGCAATGACGAATATTCCTTGTAATCCTTCGATGATTTCGTATACGAGGCGAGTTCCTTGTATTTGATTTTCAAATGCGGCATCCACGATCCATATACTTGTAGGTAACCATATCATCAGGCAAGATCTAGTCCTATGAAAGAAACACAAAAAAATGTTCAAATTTAATGTCTGTCTATGCTATAACAGAGCACATTTAAACAATTAATAGTAAATAAGATGAAAATTAGTGAAAACAAAAGAAAAGGTTATACAAGGGACAACAAGAACGAAGATACATCGATTATTATAACTAGAGGATGGGAAAATGGTGATAAGGAGCAGATCCATTGAGGGGTTACACCAGGAGAGAACAAAACAAGACGCGAATCAGTATTTCACAGCTAAGCTAACTACACCAGTATAAGTTATAAATAAAATTATAATTTTAAATAAAAAAAAACAAACAAAAAAGATCCAGTCCAACAGTCACTAGCCTACTTCATGATCCTTACACTTATATACAATTTTCTATGTCAAAATTGATAGAGAAACGTAAAGAAAACGAATCAGCAAGAGTTTATATAAAGAAAGAGCAGAAGACACCCGGAAAACTCGCACTCAGTCACGGGAAATCGGTGCTTCTTACTGACATTGCAGAGCTCCTTGTGGTACAAATAACATTGCACTAAATGAGCCATAAATTCGGCACATTGTCTTTTGCTGCATTTGTATTTCGCGCCAAAGCTGACACCGTAAACTCTCAGTTTGGTTCAAAAATAAGAACATATACATTTTGTTTGGTCATTGGGAACTGAATTTTTCCTTTTTCAAGAATTGGGTTGCAGCAATCTTGGGAAAATACAGAAGACTCCTGGTGTCAAGAGATGTAATTAAAGCAGGATAGAATGACGAATACAAAGCAAACATAAAATAGGACTAAACATAGAGCAAAGAAATTTTAAATTTTCTACAAAAGCAAACACCAATTAGTAAAAACATCGTATACCTACATGGATTGATTTATTTGTCGTTTGAGCAATTATTCAACGGAAGTTCTTCTGAACAACTTTGGATTTGTAGGTTTTTTAGGAGGAAGTGTACCACAAAAACAGATAAAATCAGAAGACCTTGTAGGGAATCAATTATTTGTAAAGAAAAAAGCATTCCATTTTGATAAATCTCGGGATCGGGGATTAGGCTCAGTATTAAACCCAATAAAAAGAATATCGACATTGTGCATAATACTACGATACATTGATAACACCTAAAAAAAATAAAAGGTTCTCATTTTGTTTAGTTTACACTTACGAGATTCAAAAAATTCACCAACTATTTATTAACTTATACTTACATATACTTAAACTGGCTTTTACTCTCTAGCCACTGATAATGTGTACCATATTTATCTTTGTCATTGTAGATTCGTATGAGGTAGAATGTATAGAATAGAGATCCCACAGAAAGCAGTAGAAAGAGACCGATAGGAACAAATAACACTGTCATTGGAGTATCTGTAAATATAAAATGTAAATTTTAAAATAAATTAGATTAAAATAAATGGTGAGAACGTTAGGCGCTCCCACCATTTTTTGAAACGCGATCCAAGCAGTTTTCAAAACCCAAGGGCGGATTTACGGGGGGGTACAGGGGGTAATTACCCCCCCCCCCCCCCCTCCATGATTGTAATTTATAAAAAAAATTATAAAACATAATAGACACAAAACTGATTTACATCATAAAGAAAGTGGTGCTTCTTATAACGCGATAAAAAAAATGTATGCAGCTTCCTTATTTTACTAGACTTTTAATAGTAGCAGTTTAAAAGTGTTTTTTTTTGTTTTAACCATTTCTAAGTACTTTCCTAGTCTCCTTGTGATTATAATTTAGTATAATAATATAATTATAATTATAATTATATATAATTTTATATAATAAAGTTTTTTTTAAACAGTTCGACTTGAAATTTATTGCAAATTGTTAGGAAAGGTGTTTAGTTCAGAAGTAGAAAACTTTTGATAGTGGCGTTTTTTTCATCAAAAAGTGAGGGAAAAAAGAAAAAAAACTTGCGCAATCGATAAATTATCCTTTGTTAATGAATTAATGTTAAATACAATTTTTCATGAGAATAAACCCATCCCGAGTTATAGGACGTAAAAATTACGATTTTCACCATAAAAATCGTACATTTCTAGTTTTTTAAATATAACCGAAAATCTGATATTATTACGTAAAAATTTATATGAACTAATTTTATGGCCTTGAGCTAACAATTATTAGTAGTTTACGTAACAAGTCCCGAAAGTGGTATTTTACTGGATGAGTGGGCGAATTGCAGGGCGAGCAGCAGGCGACTTTTGGGACGTATTACGTACAATATTTTTTTTAAAACGTGTAGTGTTGTACTATAAACATCATATTATTCAGTTTACATTTTTATAACAAGAACTCTTTATTAACTAATTTTAACAATTGCTTGGGTCGCCGCCTTAACAATTTCATCTGGTATAATTTCATCTTCCATTAATTCACAATCAAATGCATCATTTTGAATATCCATTTAGTAAATGTCACGTTTTCAACTAAACGTCAAAATATGTCAAGTTATTTTATAGTTTTAAATAATAGAAAACTCGGTTACTATAGAAACCAATTGACCGCTATCTTAGACTAACTATATTATTATGTTTTTCATTAAAGATAGGCCGGAAAGTAAATAAAAATGAGTCCGGTAAAAGCTTTTACCGGACTATCACAATAATTTTCTGGCTCGGTCCGACAAAATGAGATTTTCTGACCTAAAAATAAACCGGAAAGTACTAATTTCTGGCCGGTTTTAAAAAAAATAATTTTTTTTATTTTTCTACGATTAATACGAAGGAAGATCTGGCAATTGAAAAATGGGTGTTTTAAGAAACTGCATCGTTCTAGCGCAGGGGTTCTCAAACTGTGGTACATGTACCACTGGTGGTACATTACAATGTTTTAGTGGTACAATTTAACATTTAACATTTTGTTTTCAGAAACACATATATTTTTCTTCAAGTTTTTGACTTTAACGGCTCTAGCTTTAATATCGAAATGACGACTTTTTCAAAAACTTCGAACAATTTCGCGACACATTGATTTTTAACGGCGAAATGCTTTTATGGTGGTACATATATTTTTGTTTCATATTTATGTGGTACAAAATTTGAAAAGTTTGAGAACCGCTGTTCTAGCGTAAATATCTGAAAAAATATGACTTCCACAAAAAAATGTTTATAACATCTTAATGAGAGAACAACATTGGGAACATTTTAAGACCATCCAGAACCGTTTAACATAAGCAGAAAAAAGTTATGGACAAAATAAATTTTTTTCAATTTTTTTACGCTTTTTTTTTTATCGCCATCTAGACTGTGGTATTTGACAAAAAAATGTGTTTTTACAATTTTTACAATTAGTAATTTTTAGCCCTATGGATAATTATTTTTTAAGTTTTGGTCTGTTAAAGTTGAGCTAAATTTTTGTTTTTTATGACATTTTCAATTGTTGGTCAATACCGCGAAAAGTATTGATTTTTGAAAAAAAAAATAAAGAGACAAGGCTTTGAGCAAATGTTCTTCCGAATAATTACCATTTTTTTATCTTTGCGTTTATAACCGTCAATGTCATTTTTTCGGGTCAAATATTGAAAAAACGGTCATTCCAATGAAAAAGTTTGTCATAACATGATATTTCGGCGATATCCTAAGCTTTAAAATGAATTATTCTACATTATTTAATATTATCAGCCAAAAAAAGTTACGGGCAAAAAATACATTTTTTTTAGAAATTTACGAATATTGTGGTGAATATCGTATTTTTCTGCGCACTATAAGTCGGGAGGGAACATTAATTCATTAAAAAAGGTAATTTATCAATTACGAATTTTTTTTTCTTTTTTTTCACACCCCCACCTGCCACCACTCAAAACGCAACTAACGAAAGTTTTCTACTTCTAGACACCTTTACTAGCAATTTGCAAAAAAATTTAAGTCGATCTGATCAGTTTCTAGTTTCTGCTCGATATTACAAAAAAAATTACTAGCTTTCTTGGACTACTTGGTAAGTTTTACCCCCCCCCCCCATAAAAAAAGCTAAATCCGCCCTTGGCAAAACCTAACCTAATAAATTATTATACTTACTACCAAAATTACACATCAGTTCGCTTTTCATAAAAGAGTTTGGGACTGCTGGAGCTTGTGCAACGATCATCGATATAATCAACATTATGCAGGGTATAACTAATGATCCGGCAAGGTAAAGATAGATTCTTTCGGGTTTATCGTCTGACAGAAAATTTCTAAAAAAGAAAAATATATATTAATCCGTTTAAAGTTGTAGAAACGCTTTATTTACCTGACTATATACACCATATCCAAACATAAACATAACAGCCATACAAACGATGATAAAATGGACAAGAAAAATATAGCTCCTAAAAAAAATAATTAAAATGTTAGCATTCCTCAATTTTCTTATAACAATGATACGATTATAA
The DNA here is from genome assembly GCA_949320105.2 of Crepidodera aurea. Classification (NCBI taxonomy): domain Eukaryota; kingdom Metazoa; phylum Arthropoda; class Insecta; order Coleoptera; family Chrysomelidae; genus Crepidodera; species Crepidodera aurea. The sequence goes on along the minus strand of OX439476.1, from coordinate 15,080,584 downwards.
AACATGCAAGATGTTTCTCATCGAACAATTTACTTGGTTAAATATACACGATATGATCTATTCAAATTTTATATGATTTATTACAGCAATTTCGATTATACTCTGAAAATAAATCCCATGATATTTCCAGTCATTTTAATGTAAATAAAATGATTTGGAGTCGATATAAAGTTGTATTGTAAAAACTCTATACGCCAAATTTTTTTTCTGAATCAGAAATGAGTAACATCCTGTTTGTTTCAGCTGATAAAATCCCCATCTTTAATGAAGAGAAACTACTAATGAGTCACCGCGTGAATTTGGAAGTTAAGAATAAAAAGGTGGTAAAAGTTGTTGCTCCTTTATTTTTTAATGTTAACTTGAGCTGCAATTTTCTACAATTTCAAGCGAGGATTAAGTCGTTAAAGAATTTCATTTTGGAACATTTATAGGTTTCTAATTAAGAACAGCCTTTTGCTTGAAGATTGGTTGCTCGAATTCTAAACTTGATAGTGTTTTAACGGAAAATACAGTAATTAGTATCCCAACAATTACTTGATATACCTAAATGACACGGTAACTAAATTACCTTCGAATATTTATTTGACAGATGTTCAATATTTCTATTTCTAATTCAAAGCAACCTGAAATATTTTTAATAAATAATATTTGAACTCTTTTGTTTATTTGTTTAGACATACCATCGAAAAAAAATATGATAAAATACGTAAAAAAGTCTTTCAATAAAGCTTATGTGTAAAAATTATAAAAAAATGATTTTGAAGTGAATTAATATCCAAAATACATAGAAGATTTGCTTATAATAAGTTTTGTCTAAGACAGATTTTATTAAAGGGTGCCCATAGACGAAACAAGACTAGTGCCAATATCAAACTAGAAATTCTTAAAAATACTTAAGAAATAGGCATAAAATTGGAAACAAGCTATATTTTTATTCAGGTCGTACTCTAATTTGTTTAATTCATAATAAATTTAAGTTGTGAAAACATATTTAAGAAATAAACTTACCAAGAACTGCACAGCCACTGTTAATTTTCTGTAGTAGAATCAAAAAGAAAAATGTAACAGTCATGGATACAGAATATCCAATAAAACATTTTTTATGGACGTCTTTCACTTTCAGAATAAATTTGTAAATTATAGCTGCTGATAGGTAACACAATGTGGATACAACTAAACCTAAAAATTAACAATTGTTAATAGTTTTACCAAATAATCTCTAATCTATCGTTTTATTGATGCGTTAATCAAATTGTGTGATAAAATCCCATATTTCCTTTATTATAGAAGTTATAATGAACTAATTGAAAATAAAACAATTTCAAGTTAAACGTAATCTACTATTTCTATCATTATTTAAATTAGATCGATATTTCATGTGTTCATATTATTTTTTTTTTTATTAAAAGGTCTTATTGGTTAATACTATTATTAAAATATGTTATAAAAAATATGTTATAAAAAATATGTTATAAAAAATATGTTATATGTCATATGTTATTTAACATAAGTTTGTTTGTTTGTTCTTTTTAAAAAATTTATACTGTTTTAATGATGCATTATTTGTATTTTTTTGAATAAATAAACTATTATTATTATTATATTCAATTTTTATGTTTTAAAATTAATTTGGAATATACAAAGTGTTGCTTGACACGATGCCAGGTCGAAATTGTGTTTTTTAAAGGAATCACGTGTTTTTTATTTTAAATTTGGATTATTCCCATTTAAATCGACATGTACTGGGATATAAAAGAAATTTTAACTTCCTGCATACTAAAAATAACGATCTCAAAATAATATTTTGCAGACATTGATATTGAATGTTAATCTAGTTTTGCAGTAAAACACCATGTTTGCAAATAGTGTAGTCGTAGAAAAAGTATAGAGTAAAACAGTTGCGAAATGCAATTTTCACTCGTAAGTGTATAGAATTAATTGATAATGAAATAAAAATTTGGTTCAGAGATACAAGAATTTATCAATAACTAATACTTACATGGAAAATAAACTTGTGCGTTAGAGATAGGCCCATAGAAGGGATCTTCGTCCGCGCACATTCTAACTGTAATATTGTAATCTTTATCATAGTTGACGCAATAATCAGATGCATTGTAAAGTTTTTTACTGTCTGCATCTATAAACGAACCATTATAAATAAATCCTATAATATATTGAGCACCTAATATGAATGTCCTAAAAAAATAACAGTGATAGTATAGTAGAACACTAGGTGGAAAGTAGTGGTTTGCAGGTCGAGACAACCAGATTTCAGGGCGAGCCGTTGGCGAGTCCTGAAAGATTTGAGAGACCTGCTAAACACTAATTGCTGGTCGCGTGACATATAATATTTTTTTAAAGGCGACACTTTGATGTAAACTTAATTATTAGGATATTTATCAATAATATTAATGCTAGTTTAATCAATTTAGGTAACACATATTATATTATATATATTTGAATCTGCGAAGAACGCTGTAAAAGTTTGACAGACATGTCAGTCAGTTAATAAATTAAAATGGACAATTATTGCTATTTATTAATAAAGGTGTGTCATTTTAAACATTTTTTAGTGGTTGGTTTTGATAAATAATACAGTACAATTGATCACAAAACCACAAAAAACCACGAAATACATATTTAAAAATATACTTACTCGTTGCATGGTAATTTGTGATGATAGAACGTTAAATTAAACGGTATTCCTTGAGAATTGATATGAGTCTTATTACTATCAAAATAAATATGTGTATTAGGTGGTTCTATAGGTAAAATCTCACAGGTACTATTGAACAACATTGCCTTCCCAGATTCGCAACATTTTGGAATTCGAGGGTAATTCTGAAAAAAAAATATGTATTAAGCCTCCGCCATTTTGCCTAATTTTTCGGCAATTTCGGTAAGGCCTGAGAACAGTGGCGAATCCAGATGGGGGGCCTCGGGAGCAAGTAAACAAAAAAAATGGTACATGTTAGACAAGCCCCCCCACAGAGCCTGTCTCTGGATCCGCCACTGCCTGAGAAATTCCATAAACTTTCCACAAAAATTTTGTATGCTTTTAAAAATTTTTAGCAACTGTATATTATGCGCTATTAATAATAGTTGGTTTTGATTTGTATACACACTTAAATTTTGCCTTGAAATAACACAACTGGTTGAATTTTACGAGCCAGTCACTTATCGTCATAGGAATCCCGAACAATTTCAAGTGGGAAGTTGAACTTGGTTTCTACGGAACGGTCAATGAATTCAAATATCAGATTGCATATATCGAACGGGTTTCCCGTTCAGAAATGCTCTCGTATTAACATTATTCAAATGATAATACATTTACATAACATTTTTTTTAAAACGTACTTTCCACATGATTAGAATTGCGGAAACTTGCTGGATTTTAAATAACTAGTTGGCGCCGGGAAAAATTTGTTTGATTAGATTTTTATGATTTATTTTTGTTGTTTTATTGTTACTCCCATTGCTGATAAATTAAAAATATGTATAAAAAGAGAATACTATTATTTTATAGAACGAATGAACTCGTTTTTGTTGGGTATACATTTTCATTGAGATGTTCTTGGATACATACTTATACTATATTTGAAAATGATTAATAGCAACATTTTTATGATCTGGGTGATAAATCCTAATATAACATTATAAATCAGTGGCGGATAATTTCTAAAATAAAATGTTGGTCGTGTGTATATTTATTATTAAATTATAAGGAAATGTCCGAACCTAGGGAATATCTAGTATACTATTTTTATAAAAATAAATGTGGATACTTAAGATTGACAGTTTAACTATTTTTTATATTAAAGTAGGTACAATTCCCTCCAAAATAATTTGGACAAATTGTTTTGATCGTTTTAACTTATAATTTTTAATTCTAAAGAAATGCTATTCATATATATTTTTTTATACATTACTTTTCTACAGATAAGATAACGACTTATAAAAACACTTTCTTTTTCATGGAATAGGCCAGTAAGTTAAAACGATCAACTATAATTTCATGTTCCCATCACTGAGGTATCGAATTATTGGTTAATCCCTTAGGGTTTGCTTATTTACATTTTATGATGTATTCGATGATTTTCGGGGGGTGTCATACTAAAATCTATTTATAGTGAAAATTCAGATAAGAAGGTATCAATAATTACTTATTTTTAACAATCCTGTATAAAGACCTTTGCCATAAAAACTGTGCTAAACACAGTATAGAAATCAACAAACACTTTCACATTAACACGGATTGTAGAAGAATTTTTGTTCAAATAATTAGTGATTATGATAATGACCTTATTAGAAATTCTGAAGGTCGATCTTAGACTGGCATATAATTAAATACTTATTTTATCTTCTAATTGGGCTGAGTTATAATTTATTTTTCCTGCGTCAGGTTATTATAAAAATGGGTGTGTCCAATTTTAGTTTTGACCTCTAACCGTACTTAAATTCACACAGGGTGTTAAAAATTTACTTGTTTAATAAGTCCATAATAATCTCCCCATTACTAATGTGCGCGAATTCGTTTTTTGAGGTTAGGATACCTTTTTAAAAAATCCTACTATACTTAATTTTTTTTTATTTTTCCACGACTCTTAGAGATATTTAAAAAATAGTGGCACATATCTCGCGAAGCTAAAGTCTAAATTTATTGAAAATTTTTTTACAAGCTATTCTTTACATGAGGTAGAAGTTTAATCGAACTTTATTGAGTTAAAATTACAGAATATCGACAAAAAACATAGAAAAAACGGTTTGTTTTAAAAATTGTAATAAAAAACAATCTCGCCTTCGCCAAAATTTGAATATCCATACCATAATTACATTTTGGTGATTGGGAATTTGAAATTTTGGCGAAGGTAAACCATCTATTTTTATTAGTATATAATTATTCAAGAATTACAATCAATTAAACAATTTTCAATAAAAACAAATTGTAGATTCTTTACTTACTTGGATTAATAAAACTATTTATATAAAAATGTCCTAATTTTCTTACAAAAATAATTAAGATATGTCAGTTGATTATTTCACAAAATATGTACACCATGGAACAAAGAAATATATAATTTGAAATTTAAAATGCCAAAATCTTTTGTCACCATATTTTTGTGACGTTGCTGGGAACCATTCTAAACACATTTTTTTATTATGGAACCTTCGCCATCATTTTCATAATGCATCATAAAAGAAACATATTTTTATTTTCTCAACATTGTCAATCTTAAAAAAACGACTTTTGATCACTAAAAGCTACATAAATGAATTGAAAATTGTCTTGTTGATTGTAATATTAGCGGAGTGAAATTAGAATTTTATATGGATGTAAGAGCTAAGTCAAATTTTTTTAATTTTTTCGAATTTATACATAAAGAGAAGCTTGTAAAAAATTTGTCAATAATTTGGGCACTTTACATAAAGAAATAAAATGTTGGATTTTCTTAGACAAAAGTACACACAAAATCCTTCTTTTTAAGATAAAAAATTTTCTTTAATATTGTTTTTCTAAAAATGGCGGCCGATTCAATTTTTTTTCGAAAAATGCCGATTTGGGCTGGACAAATAAATTTTTTTAAAAATTTTTACCATGTCTTCCCGGCATAAAAATATATATTTTTTCCAATTTTTAAGAAAATTCGAGGGTTCTTTGGTTATATAGTAAAAAAAAAATAATGTGCGCGAATTCGTTTTTTGAGGTTAGGATACATTTTTAAAAAAACCCTACTATACGGATCGATACTCTACTTCATCGCGGTCATTTTAATTTTTTTTTTATTTTTCCACGACTCTTAAAGCTGGAGATATTTAAAAAATAGTGAAGCAATCCACTCGAAAAATACCAAAAATGCCGTTTTTGGCACATAACTCGCAAAGCTCCAGTCCAAATTTATTGAAATTTTTTTTACAACCTTCTCTTTATGTACGTAAAAAATTTGACTTAGCTCCATACATACATCCATATAAAACTCTCATTTCACTCCACTACTAGTTATGTAAACCATACCAACACATTAAATAATAAAAATACGTAGAAATAACAATTTTTTATGAATGTATTCAATTATCTTATCAGAAATAAAAATATTTTCCTGTTAATACTCTAAAAATGTTTAAAACAAAACAATTTTTAAATATAGCAAGCATTCCATTTAAAAGTAGGTGACACATTTCGTTAAATATGTGGATCCACCCAAATGAGATGCTTGAGTAACGCATATATGCCAGAAAATATTATCGGTACATTGTTATCTGTTCAAATTAAATACTAAGTAATTTGGCATGGTTATTAATGATGTATACATACCAGTTTGACTGTAGTAGCAGTCGGCGTTTTTAAATTTACATGTTGTCCTTCACAAAAAGCGAAACTCAGGAAAACTACTATAACTAAATAACAGTACATTTGTAACATTTTAACGTCGCTTCAAAAAAAACTCACTATTGTTTTCAAAGCACGTGCTTGTCGTATCGAACTAAACTTTTTCTCGTCATAAAATTATGCCGCAATTTAAATATAGCCCACTACACACTTCTAAATCACGTTTATTTTTATTACACAAACTAGATCAATAATTGAATCGTTTAAACCACTCTTCGACCGGCATAGCATTGACTTAAATTGGACGTTGTATCATCGGAAAGTTGGAGATATAATGATTTTCTGATTACGGTTTTTACGGTAGATAAAGTATCTTGTCGCAATGAAGCGTCGCATCGTCGTCGAGTCGAACAGGTTGTTGTTTTTATTACACAACTCACTTGACGGGCTCGGAGAGACTGATAGTTTGAATGTTGGCAAGGTTTCGAACAGTTTTATGTAGGCATTTGTGAATGGGATTCCCAATCTTGAGATGTGTGTGGTTTCCATGAAGTTAAAATATAACAGTTTATTTAATAGAAGTATTATGGGGAACGTAATGTTAAATTATTAGCCTTGTATTTTTTATTCATTCAACTCATCATCTTTTAATACCCAAAGTATTTTTTGCCAAAAAGTCATGTTTTCTATTAAAGCTTTACTTAATAACGAAGTCTTTCGTTTTAAATGTTTTTCTAGAGTCGAAAATAAATGATAATTTGAAGCGGTTAATTCTGGCGAATGCGGAGGTCAATCAGTTCAAAACCAACTTTATCAAATGCCTGCACCGTAATCTGGAACTTACCAAAAATTATCGCCACTCATCGCAAATTATCGCAACATATCGAAACATATCGCAATTAACTTTTAATTATGAAAATATTTAGTCTTTAACTCATAATATAAAAAAACTGGATTTTTTCAACTTTCAGCTAATCAAACCAAAGGCGGCTCCAAGGAGGGCAGTAGGTGCAATTGCCCCCCCCCCCCAAGTCTTGCAATGAGAGGATATTTCCCAACAAACCCAAAATATTAAACTTTTATATATAATTGTCATTTAATACGTCAAAATGTGAAGTAAAAAATGAACAAAATTTTATTTGTTGTCCTGATCGCATTGATCACTCTTTTAAGAAAAAGTAAAACGTCATTTTTAGCATTCAGAACATTAGAAGATTTCCTTTCCAGTTGTGCCCTGTCCATTACTTTTAACGCCCTACTAGGTTTAATATGTCCAAAACTGAGTCCACGAAGATACGCAAGACAAGGCTTAGGTATTAGAAATTAGGAATTATTTCCATGATTTATTAAAAATGTTTATTATATATAAAATTGTATAAAGAATAAAATTTTGATTCACTTAAATTGTATAAACGATTCTATAATAGAGAACCGTAAAGGTAGTTTTAACCGTAGAACCAGCAGGTCCTTTTTAAATCTATGTTGAGCAATAGCAAAAGACTGGAACGAAAATTCAAGTAGGTGTATATACGGGAACGACCTGCCTAAATGGATATTTTTGGAAAATCAAAGGTAAAGAAAAAACCTGCTTAATTAACACATGGCGACCCTTTGTGAGTTCTCGAAATTCTGAAGTAAATGCTCTGGTAAAAAAGGGAATACTTAATTGGAAAGAAGATCGGTCAAGGTTCATACAGATGTCTGGTCTTTGGGTATAATTCTATTTATAATGTTGATGATGATGTTTTATGATGACTTTCATGCGAAACAAGTGCAGTAGCACTTATCGCTTATCATTCATTGTATTTATTGAATAAATAAATAAGTAAATAAAAAAAATATGTAACCCGAACAGCCGATGATGTTGACGTTGCCCCCCTCCCCCAAGTCTCTGGGCTGGAGCTGCACTTGTAAGAAACGATCGGCAATGTCAAAATTACCGAAAAAAAATGTTTGGGCCATTTTTGAGAGAAAAAGTGAGTTTTTTAGGGTTTAAATTGACCTAGAATCTACAAAAAAAAATAAAAAAAATAAAAATTTGTTTACGTAGAATGAATTTTGTATAAGAAACGATTGGGAATGTCAAAATTACCGAAAAAAAATGTTTGGGCCATTTTTTAGAGAAAAAGTGAGTTTTTAGGGTATAAATGGACCTAGAATCGACAAAAAAAAATTCAAAAAAATTAAAATTTGACGGCGACTCCAAGCGGGGTAGTAGAAGGAATACACCCCCCCCAAGTCCGGAAATGAGAGGATATCTCTCAACATACCCAAAATATTAAACTTTTATATATATAACCCCAAAAAAAATTAAATAGTATTGATCCTTGTTATCCACTTCCCCCTCCCCCAAATCTCTGGGTTGGAGCCGCCCTTGAATCAAACACTGTTTTTATGAACTGGAATTTTAATTTTTTAAATACTGGAAAAAGTGGATTAGAAATGGTTGGATGAGTAAAAGAGAACACCTCTCCGACACTTCATTGAGTATTAGGAGATCAGAAATAGAAAGATAAAAACAAAGTTCTGAATCAGTTGTTTAATGTTTATAAACAAATTTGTCGATTTGTTTTATATCGAAGGGAATTTTGTTTTTTTTGGATCGTAATGATGGATAAAGGTTTTTCTCATGGTTATAATAAGATTTAAAAGTCAGACGAATCTTCAAAACAGCTAAAAAGCTCTTTAGAAAGTTTTAGTTTGAGATTAGTGTAAAAAAATATCTATTTGGGTGAAGGTATCTAAAACATTAGTCCATCCAGAGACCGTATTGGCTTCAATCTTCTTTACTATTCTTTTCCACTTGTTCCGATCCTTTACTCCTTTTTTCACTCACCTCATCCATATCCCGCTTGACTTCTTCTAGCCATTTTTTCTTTGGACGTCCTCTCTTTTTTTTCCCACCTTCTCCTCCATTCAGCACAATTTTTACCATTATTTGCTGTGACATTCTGGCAATGTGTCCTAACCATCTCGCTCTTTGTGTTATTTTTGGTTTCTTGAATATATCCATTAATTCCTTGTTTAGACACCTTCTGCTGTTCTGACACTGCCACATATTTTCCTGATGATTTTTCTTTCCCATATTTCCAGTATATTTTCCTCTTTTTTGCCATTGTCCATGTTTCTAATGCATATAGAACTGTTGGTCTTGCCATTGCTTCATATGCTCTAATTTTGACTGATCTAGAAATAGAAAACAAGAAGAGCTTTGCATTACCGCTGAATCCGAAGAAGACTCATTTCTCTTCAACAAGTGTGTCGAAACGTTTTTCGTACTCAAGGAATTGGGCAAAAAAATAATAGGAAAGCATAAAGAAGTCAGGACAATCATTTTTTTTCGGACCACTGTTCTCATTAAAGATTTTTTCGAATCTTCCTCCTATTTTTACTAAACAGAAAGTTTCGTATCAGTTCAAAGTACGTCGACTTCGTCTACAAATACCTCCACCTCTTCTATATATTTCCCTAGCTACGGCCTTGTATTATACAACTTCTTGAATGAATCATATGAATTAATTATTAACTATTTCGGTACTTTTTGATTGAAACAAATAGTCCGTCTGAATCATATAGTGGGAATAAATTATATTTAGATGCTGTTTGATTATCAGAGGTCACTTAAATTCCCCCTGCTAAATAACAAGGGTAAATAACTTGTATACTCAGAATGGGAATTCCATAAAATAATTAATTGTAAAAGGAGGAATGAAACAATTACGAAAAGTATTATGAATAATGATCATCAAGTATGTCATGCAATGTACTGTAACTCTATACAATGTTGCGTAATTACTTCATTGTTTAAAAATTGTCATTAATCAATTCTGAATATAGTATCATTATTTGTCAGTTTAATTGGCATATTTTTTTTTTATAAGTTAGTAATATAAAAAATTACTAAAAATTTTTTTTATAAAGTTACATTTAACTTTTTCAAACATATAGGCATCAATTAAAGCATCACATACAGGGTGTGAGCAAAAATTATTATTAAATTATATATAAAAAGCACAATCTGAGGTATTTAATGATGTAATATTGAATTTATAGAAGTACTTCTAACCCCATGAAGCTGGCAGAGCAAAGTCAGCAGAACAAAACATGACTATAGATTAATAATTAAGTGCTAATTAGATGCTAATTTAATGCCCTAATGAAAAATTTAATGGTCCTTTAAAAAAAACGCATGACTGCTAGCTTTAGATGAACTCAGCAGAACAACTATTTCAAAGTTGTTAAAAATTAATGAAACATGAAGTAAATAAGTTAACTAATTAAATGCTAACTTAATGCCCTAATGAACAATTTATTGCTCCATTTTTTCTTAAAAAAAACGCATGCTAGCTTTAGATGAACCCGACAGAGCAGACTATTTCAATGTTCAGGTTATTTCTTTTGTATTTTTCAATTAATAGATGGAAACCAGGTAATTATTTTCATACTTTAGTTTAAAACAATTTTTTTATTTCTTTCTTTTTGTATAGGCCGCTATATCTTCGTATAAAAAGAGATATGTCAGTAAGTTTCCCATGACTTCCTATGTTTTTCAAGGGATATCCTCTGATTTAATACTACTTCTCATAATTTACTAGGATGTATTATAATTTTCCATGACTTTCCAACATTGAAATAATCATCTAAAGCTAGCAGAACATGCGTTTTTTTAAAGAAAAAGAGGAGAAATGAATTTTTTATTAGGGCATTAAATTAGCATTTAATTAGATAACTTATTTACTTCATGTTTCATTTGGGCATTAAATTAAATCTAGTCATGTTTTGTTCTGCTGACTTTGCTCTGCCAGCTTGATGGACATCCCATAATTTTCTGACTGAATAATGTTCACAGGGGAAGCTTCTGCACTTTCCATTCTTGATGCCATCCAGAAGCAAAACATCGCTTGATTGATTGTATTGAATAATAATAGCCACATAGCTCATGACGTTATTTTCGATAATATTTAGACGTAAATTGGTTTCATCTGCTTTAAAAACATTCAAGTGGTTACGGAAGGACGTAACGTCATCGTGTAATACGAAAATATATTTATCGTGAAAGAGTTACGATTTCAAACCGCTTGTAGACGTCTTTTAACTTATCAGGCATTTTATAAATAATGAATTTATTCACTGAATCTTGTACTAAACATCATTGTAATTATCAATTGAATCTATAATCTTGATTATATTATCGTACCTCCTATATTCTCATTTAATGATATCTGGGGAAAACAGTAATTATAATACAAAATTTGCTTTTCATAATGCAGTATTGAAAATTTATATCAGTCGTTATCTTCTATACCAAAAACATCGTTAAAATTCATAGACTAAATTAACTTTTGGATAGAAAATAATGTTCTGAAGCATTTGGGAAAACCTGTAATCTCTTGAATATTTTTATTTTAAAAATATGAACTTTAGATATTGAATAATAGTTTTTCCTTAATCTTTGAATATTATCTATAACGTTTACTTTGTGATAATAGTTTATATAAGGTTACAAGCAAATAAACATTTTATCTAATCGTATTGGAATCTATTTACTCATCAAACTTTACTTTATATTTTTTATACAGTTTATAATAGCCGGTAATGAATCATATTTTTTTTTGATAATCTAGAAATATTATAATATTTATTAAATTAATAATAAAGATGTAAATGATTTTTTCACATTGCCAGAGGAAATAAAACACCAAAAGAAATTAATTTTTTTAATTTGTGAATTCAATATTTTCTGGTTACTTCTGAAAATGTTTAGTTTTAAATTAAATAGTATTGATCCTTGTTATCCACTTCTTGTCTAGAAAATTAAAGATAAAAGAAAATAAATATATTTTTTTAATTAATTTGATCAGAATTGCAATCTCACTATTCTTTCCTGAACTAGCTAGTTCTTAATCAAATAAAATACAAACCAACAAAAAAAGTACAGAGGCCCCGGCGAGATTCGAACTCACGATCTCCTGTTTACTAGACAGGCGCTTTAACCAACTAAGCCACGGCGCCGTTGTATTGGCGCGTTCTAAATACTGGTTTTTACAAGCATCCATATCCTTGATAAGGCGTCTAAGGACCAAAAGATTCATTTTTAATTAGATGTAGTTTTGGTGTACGATACCACAATAGTTAATTAAGAACCTCACTGGAACCACGTTAGGACTTAAAATAATCGTAGTTATTTCATTAATGAGTTAATAATGGACATTTTATATCTTAAATTGCTTTGGGAAATAACTGGTTTTGTAGTTCTCAAACGCTGATGGAAACTATTGGTTTGATGGCCCTGATCGCCCAAAATTTCAATTACAAATTATTTTTATGATTGTTAATTTGTAGTAGATCAAACTGTTTGCGTGAAAATGCGTATACCGCACAAGAAAATTCAATGAAGATTCAAAATTGCTTCATATTTTTTTAGATTTAAATCCGTTGTGACCTTATTTATAATTGTTTGTAGAGTACGATGATACAAGAAATTATACAGCGTTTTTAATATACAAAGGAATGTACCTATATCCCCGTTTAATCCTTTAAAAAATCTCTTTTAGAACAACGATCTCAGTCCGTGAGCGATGGTTTTTAAAGAGAAAAAAGTTGGCACGTATAAATAGACGTATATCATAGTCCTTTTTAGTCGATATTAGCAGGCGCTGCTCACTATACCCTGCGGTCCTGTATTTTATGAATTATAGGAATTTTTCCAACCCTCAACTACACATGCACATATCTCCAATCTCATATCGCTGAACACCATGGGAACACGAACACAATTAATGGCGAAATTTCGGGAGCAAGTGCATACACCTATATACAAGGTGGCCCAATTTAGTGACGTTAAAAAACTGATTCCATGCATTGTTTCGTATCATCACAGAAATTAAATCTAAATAACTTTATCATACATAAAAAGAATGCTCTCTTGTATTTTATTACCTTTTTCTTACATACTGTTGATACTTATGATCCCCCGTCCTTTGGGTCATGTTTTTTAATTTATAGAAAGAAATCAATATTACAAGAAGAAAAAGAAACGTTAAGCAATCACTCTTCCTCTTTTTCTCTTCCTCTTTCTCTATTCCAGATAAGAGCATTGACCAAAAAGAAGCCAGTGAAACTCTTCAATCTACTTGTGCTATTTACATTATTATATTAGACAGCCCCCCCCCCCCCTTGAAAATTGACTGGATCCTCCCATGGCTAGTGCACATCTTTGTGATATTTAGTTAGATAACGTATTAAAACATTTATTTGAGAAAAATATAGAATACAATTAATTATGTCAAAATATTTATTTTCATTAAAAAAATTGTGAGCTATTTTTATTTTCTTTTCTAGTAGACCAAAAAACTTAGATCCACTCTGTAAATTGAGTGTCGAATCGCCCTTTATATAGACGACTCGATGTTATCGTAAAGGGTAGTACTTCCCCTTAGTAGTAAGGGTGCCCACTTTAATAAGCAAATACACCAAAGGCATTTAATGAACGCACTTAGAGATACACATACGTGGATCAAATGGATTTAACTAGCGCCACTGGTATAGAGGGTGTCCTTATTAAACTGTTTAAAACACTCTTATCTCCCATCTCTTTCTCAAACTTCTTTTTCTTCTTTCCTATAGAAATATGTAGATTTATTTTTGTTAGTTATGCCTAATTTATTAATTAATGAAGAAAGAAAAAATTAAAAAAATGGAATGGGCCCCTTAAAATTTTCCAGATTTTTAACGGGAAATAAAAACGGGTAAAAACAATTTTTTAAAGCTAATCCATACGAAAAAATATAACTCAATTTTAAATAAAACTTTCCAAAACATACTTTATTACCGACCAATATTTAATTTCATCATAGTTTTCTTAAAAAATCACAAAATGAATTATAATTTTACCCCATTCGGTTTTGTTTTTAAAGTTACTCAGATATGAATACAATTTCGTCCTTTAATATTACGGATGTTTTTTTTAATCCTTCCAGAGAATATATCGTCCTTTTTGTTAATAAGGATTTTTTAAATCAGAGTCTGGTGTCGCCTTTTGAATTGTTTGCTGTATAAAAAAATTCTGGTCGGTTTTTATGAGTTTATTTTTGAAAAATCAGAAATTATCCAAAATTACATTCTTGTTTCACGTACTAATTATTTTATGTAATTATCTATTAAATTATTCATCAAATTAATTTCCATATGAATTAGAAATTAGTGTTTAATTTTTTATTGTATTAGAAAATAAAAATAAAGTTATTTATTGACACTAATTTAATCTACCAATAAAATAATTACAATCTATTACATACCAACCTCAGAATTACAACAAAATAATTAGTTTATCAAATGGAATTACTAAAACGTGACAAAACTAGTAAATAAATTCATAGATTTTATTTTACCAGTATGTGATATAACTGTAATTATTTTTGAAACTGGAGACACGGCGTTTGTTTAAAAAAATTTTAATTAAATTTAAGGGCCTAATAACAACACTTTTCAATGGTTCGTTCTTTGAAAAACCTCTGTTAATCATTTAAATGGCTTGTTTTTAAACATGAAATGACAAAATTGAATTGTGATAATGCATGAAAACCGAATTGAAACTAGCATATTGTTTAACCAAAATTTTAAAAAATATATAGAAATATTAATTTAGTTTCAGTTGCTTTTCACAAAACCTTATTTATAATTAATTACGAAACCCAAAGCGATTGTGTAAATTTCCCTAACCACTTTGGGCTTTTGATTAAAGCCACTGTTATATTTGGTTTTTCCGCGGTCGAAAGTAACCGCAATATAAAAGTGAAGTAAAAGTAATTTTGCCAGGAACGGATTCAGCCAAGAATACTGATGTGTAACTTTAAATTCTTGAGATGAAGGATAAGAAAAATGGCCAAATCCACCTCTCCGCCTATTAATCAGGCCCGTCAAAAAAATAGATTTTTTTTTGTGTCATCATTTCCTAATAAAAATATTTGAACCTGTTTTATTTTTGGTGCTATCTGAGTAAAATAAAACATGTAAATATTTGCTATCTGGCCCGTCGAGCCTAAACTTTTAAAAAAAGATAAATTGTCGATCCCTGATCTGTATTGACAAGTTTTTTTTCACATTATGAGGAAAATGAATTAAATGTATCTAATCTTATCAATGTCGCTCCCCCTTGATGGATCCGTCACTGTCCTTTACCAATGAATGATTTAGATGTCTGTTGTTTGCTTGATCTTATCTGTTACGTTATCTATCGCAATTACATATAATAAGATGTTTAAGATCACGTCATTGTTATCATGAATTTTATTATTTTAAGTGGGATATACAAGGTTAATAAAAACAAACTTAGTAAGGTCGATGTGCTAGATCAGTTGAAACTTCTTCGTTTTATTAAAAAATACGAGACGATGAAATGGTATGATTTATCCCATATTTTTCGTAAAATATAATTCATGGGTCAGACAATTGTTCGAGACGAACATTGGCATCTACATTACAAGAACAAAAACTCAGTTTCTGGTCCTCAAAATTAAATAACCTTTTCTGTGTTTACCTTATAAGAAAAGGTCAAGTTGAAAATAGTATAACCCCAGTAAACATAAGGATATCCAATGGATGTCCAATGTATATCCAAAACGTACAATATGTACATCCATTGGATGTCCAGTGGATATCCCATGGATATCCATTGGCCACCAACTTGGACGTCCAATGGATGTCCATTTTTTATTTAATATGAAGATATTTTGGACGTGAATTGTACCAAAATGGACAATAATTGGATCTTCGATGGACATTTCATGGATGTTATCTGGACCTCTGATGGAGGTTTATTGGACTTATAAATGGACATTACCTGGACCAGTGATGGACATCTTATAGACTTCAGTTCCTAGTTTTTGAGAAATGCCTTTCCATCCAAAAAATAATGTAATGCATTAGATTTTCCCAGACGTCTAGCATTATTACTACAATCTACATATATAGATAGATCAATCAGCATCATTTTCAATGTATTAACTCATTTACGGAATAAAAATCGATTAATATAATTAACAATATATATTCAAATATGAAAATGTTTTAAACAACACAGAACATGAAATAAAAATATTCTAAAATAAATAATTAATTTAAAAATAAAACTGAAATAAACGTACATTTCTGATGACGATGAGTCAGCTCACTACCATTATGTTGCTGCTGGTTTTCTGTGAATACAGACTGAACACTACCACTT
Organism: Crepidodera aurea; assembly: GCA_949320105.2. Classification (NCBI taxonomy): domain Eukaryota; kingdom Metazoa; phylum Arthropoda; class Insecta; order Coleoptera; family Chrysomelidae; genus Crepidodera; species Crepidodera aurea. Next base: position 15,064,031 of record OX439476.1, on the reverse strand, counting down.
AGGATATTTGTTGACTGTTGAACACAATTTTTACTACTTTTCCCAGAATTACTATTATTGAAATCACATATATTGGGATCAGACTGAAAACTCGAAGCAGGTGGTGAAACAAAAGCAGAACATGATGGAAGGATTTGTGCGTCACTGGTAGAAAATAAAGTTACCTCTCTTCGAGTTCTCTTATAGACTTTGTTTAAGTACTTCTTTCGTACAACGTTTTTCTTTATTCTTACCTGGCGATCAAAACACAAATCTCTTTTCTTTTTTCTTATTATAGGTATTCTAAATCCATTAGAACTTGGAACCAAAAAACCTGACCTGTCAATTGTCAGTTGTGAAGTTGAAATTATTCCCAGGAATGCCAACACTAGCAATGTTACCAATTGGTTAAATTTATTTCGATGTTAATTGGTCCATAGGAGGTCCACAATTGATCCATAAGAACATGGACTGGAAAAGGATATCGATTGGATGTCCATTAATGGCTATCCTTTGTATGTCCATTAATGGCTATCCATTGTATGTCTATGAACGAAGTCCACTAGACATCCATTGGACGTCTTTTTCTGGTTCATGTCCATATGGACCAATTATGAACTTGTGATGGATGTCCATCGGATAATCCTGTGTTTACTGGGACGTAACTTAATAATTAAAGACTAATTATTTTTTCTAAACTTGTTTAGTAAATAGAAAGCAGAATTTAAGGCACATAAAGGAATCTTTTGAAAGGAGAAACAATGCAAAATGATTTAAAATAATTTGTCTTAAATCAAAAGTCAACGACTTGTTGGACAAGTATTACAAATTATTGAAATATGTTTAGTTAAGTCCAAAAAAAATTTAATGAGTTTCTAAATATTAAAAAAATTTATACCCAAAAATATTTTTTTAAGGGATCGTCCTTTCCTAAACGCAATAAAAAATAATTCAATTAAAATTCCTCATACGTTCTATTAACAAAAAATTAAACGCAGAAGAAAACCATATGCAACACTTAATACGCGTGTGTGCATGGGTGCCAATACATGCAAAGATCCAGAATAGGTTCATAATTGATTCCAAAAATTTGATTATAATAAAAAATATTCCTACTTGTCGAGTAGCCACCAGTATTAATTTCCAGGATCTCTTATCCTTATACATTCCTTAATGTTCCTTTTTTTAAAATGAAATCTGTGAAAGTGAGTTTACATTTTTTGCCGTTTTAAAGTTAGATTTATTTATCTCTTATTGTATGCTATAAAAATGAAATTATTATGTATTTTTGTCTTGATTTTAGGTTTGCATTCCTTAAGTTGCTAATATGTTATTAATTTTATTTTTATATTAGGAGTCGTATGTCATAACATAAAATTATTTGTTTCACATCGAGAGATTAATGATTATGTTCTACAAAATTCAGCAATTAATTAAATTCGGTATTTTCCCTTGCCTTAAGCGAAAATCCCTTTAATCACATCACTACTAAAGCTGATATTGTGATTTAGGAATAATGATCGATTTATAATTAGACAATTTAAATAGCAAATGGCCAGATCAAAACAGGCATCCACCCACATTGTAAAATCCCCAATGGTTTAACGCTTTGAGCTTAATTATTTCCCCCTACAGCTTGTTCCCTCGCAACATGCATTTCTCTTCATGAGCTTCATCCACATATAATGCAATGATAATGAAATTGCTGACTACCTATCCAGTCTATGATTTTAATTAGGTGGGTTGTGAATAGCAAGATTAAGGAAAAAACTCCTATCATAACCAAAGGTATTTGTGTATATAATTTTGATGATGTATGTAGGATAATGAATTATAAAATATTACAATCAGTATCTGTTACAATTTTCATTATAATTAAGTGCCCTATTCCTCAGTCCAGATAAACAACAAATTCCTCGTTCATATTTTTACAGGGTGATTCTAAACGCTGCCAAAATGATACTTTAATTAAATGTTTAAAAATAAAGATACACTTATTTTTTGTTTTATGGAAATTAAATGGGCTATAAATTTACAGTTTTGAAGGCATTATCTTGAGATAGATAGATTTATTTATTAAATAGGAACCCCTAATATACATGTAAGATATAAATTACACAGTGTATAAAATAAAAAATACAATAAACAGTTTGTTAAAATTATTCTACAACTATTTACCAATAGGAATTAAAAAAAGAATTTTACATACAACACAATAAAACTATTGAATTGACAACATTAAAGTTATTACATATTAAAAAGTATAATACAATCTTCTATTACCAGAGAAATCAAACGAAATTCTGATGACAAAGACAAAGGCGGATAAGCCAATGAGATTTTGTCATTATGAAACGTAATTTTGTTTAAAGTTGAAATACCAAATCTAATGTAGTTTTCACATAAAAGTACCTAATGCATTTACAACCATGACTGACATAGGCAGTAAAAGAGAAAATGCAATTAGCAGCCCTTGTCGTTTCTACCCTTCCATTTCATTGGATTTGAATAATTAACAAAGAGTATAATTTAATTCGTAACTTTTTGAGAGATCATTGTGCGGAAAATCATTTAAAAATTCTAGAAAATTTTTTTTATTTAATTACTAGTTCTTTTGCAATATTTGACTCATTAATATATAGTATAACCTAATGTTCGAGATGTAGATAAGCAATAAAATGTGGTGCTATTAGTTTTTCGAATTTTTTTTTTCGAGATATAATGGAAAAACCAAATTTTCGATTTTATTTTCGAAATTGTGAAGTTAGAATAAGCTTTAGAGCAGCAAAGATTTTTTTATCGTTTTCTACAGCCATTCAAGTACTTAAGTGCCAAGATGTAATACAAGAATCTTTAATTTATTATTCACAAATCAATTATTTCACTATTATTTTCCTTACTATTCGAATAAAATAGATAAATCTATAAAATACAATAATTTTCCAATTAAACTATTCCACCACCCCTACCATTCATTAACAAAATATCGCCATTACGGAAATATCGTGTGGTTAATCAGAAATTGGTTATTGACCACACCACAAAATGTTATGGAACCGTAAAGTTACCTGATGCGGGAAATGAGACTTGTTTAATTTGCGAAATAATTATTCTGATATGAAACTGTTACGGTTTTATTGATATTTACTTTTGTTCAATCAAAATATTTGTGTTCTTTTGAAATAAATTTTTAGTGACATGAATTGTCAAAATTAAAATTGTTTTTATCTACAACTGTCATTATATGGAGGTATTATTTGCGTATCTAAGGCAACATAAGACAATCCATATTTCACATGTGAAAATATATTCATATTACACGGTATTTGTCTATTAGCCGGAATAGAATTAAAAATCATTAGATCTAGTAGGTACGCGTTTGTCAAATTAGTTGATAGTTATTCATTGTTCCCGATTCTTTTTTGAAACCAAACTTAAAATTAACAGTTTTAAGCCCGTTTTAAGTGTATATCAAGTGAAAAAATGGAAGACGATGAGACAAACAAAAAATGTATCCTCTTTTTCCGAAGACACCGTGCTTGTATATTTTAAGGAAATTGCAACTAAATACAAATCGTCTACTTTATGGACAAACTACTCCATGCTAAAAAGCACGTTAAGCATCAAGCACAATCTCGACATTGATAAATATCCGAGATTACGTGCTTTGTTGAACAGGCGATCTGAAAATTACGAACCTAAGAAATCTGAAGCTCTGACCAAATTGACAGGTTTATAAAGGAAGCCCCAGATTTTAAATATCTTGGAAGAAAGGTAAAAATTTGAATCGAAAATGTAAATTCTTAACTTAATCTACACACTTTTTTAAGGTTGCCTTGATTATGGGGGTAATGGATGCTTGCCGATCCTGTGAATTAAAGAATATAAAAATTGAGGATTTAAGATGTTTTGAGGGATGTTTTCAAGTAAACGTGCCACTAACAAAAACCAAAGTCCCAAGAAATTATACAATTGTGGATGATTTTTTCAAAATCGTTAAAAAATATATAGACCTCCGGCCTGAAAATGCACCACAAGATTTCTTCCTCAATTTCCAAAAAGGAAAGTGTACTAAACAAGTAATGGGAATAAACAAGTTTGGCGCAATGGGAAAGCAAATTGCAACATTTTTACAATTACCAAACCCTGAGAGATATACTGGCCATTGCCTCAGGCGTTCATCTGCAACATTGGTTGCTGATTCTGGAGCTTCAATGACAACATTGAAACGTCATGGAGGCTGGAAATCCGCCTCCACAGCAGAAGGGTACATCGCCAATTCAAAAAAGAACAAAATACAAACAGCTGAAGCAATTTTAAGTCAAATCAATAATGATAGTTGTGTTGGCCTAAATAATCCATCATATTCTGCCAGTAATCGTCATGATTCTGTACTCATTAATAGCAACAGTAATTTTTCTTTAACTACCAGTAATCTTAATGATGTTGCCGGAGCCATTAATATTTCAAATTGTAATGTTACTATTAATTATATCAATAAATAACTTTTAACGAGTTCCTGTATAAATTGGCTTTTTATTTCACACGGGGGCTTAAATACCCCTCATTTGAAAGGTCTTTAAATTATGAACAATTTTGTCAATTCTATTTATAACAGCTTGAAAGAAATTTTTCTAAAAATCACCTTTTCGTTTTCGGTATTCAGATGTAGATAAAGTATAGTATTCAATTCGTGTATAATGGACCATACTATACCATACATATGTTCTACATTATACACTTGTTAAATAATATACTATTATGTTAAATTTATTATAATTTTTAATAATAATCCTCATAGTGAAATTTAATTGTAAAAAACCAAATGCTGAACTTTCAAGCATAAATAAAGAATACGTTACCTAATTCCTGGGGAACCTGTCCAATATTCTGAAGAGAAAGATTGTTATTTGTCGCAATTAACCAAAAAACTCAGAATACAATCTCAAACCAATTAGAAAAAACGATACCTACCACATTGGCCACAAATAACAAGTAATTAGTTCATTTGTGAAACATTTCAATACAATTTTCCAACATCTCCAAGAGAGAGTTATGAGCCCATGACAAGAGATCTATAACAGACATAGTTAATGAACCATATGATACGTGTCTTTCTACACTATATAGCGTTATAACAGGCCAAATACTTAAAGGACCACCTCAAGAAGCAATAAAACTAATTAGATATATTTTAAATGCTGTTTTAAGACTGGGTTACTTCCCCTCCCGTTGGAAAGTAGCTCAGAGGGTGTTCTCGATGTCTCTCAAGCCTTCGGTAAAGTTTTACGTAAATATTTAATAACAAAAATAGAAATACAAATGCCTCCCGCATCAATTTGAACGCTCCTATTATCATATTTAAATTAAAATTAGGGGAGGGCCACACGATTTGGTATCTGTTGTACCCCAAGGACTCATCCTCGGACCCACACTGGACCTCCTGTATACAGTAGATATCCAATTTCGGATTGTACATTGCTACTTATTTTGATATAATGGCGCGTCATAAAGTACCAGCAAGTCACATCTCAGCCTAGAGGACAAAATGCTTATCTATAAGTGTATTTAGGCCTATGGAACTGCGTTTTTCCAAACTCTCTCTTCATATATTTCACTGGATTCATTCGAGAGTTCTGTGGAAGGGTTGAGAACCTTTGATGTTTGATCGTTTGATTACCTAGCTTAGATTTTTTCGATGCTTCTTAGCTCTTCGATAGCCCACTTTCTATTTCTCTCTCTTTCTTTAGTTACATTACGAGATCTCAGTACCTAAATACTACGTAATGAAGCTGAAAGTATGGCAATACATAATATTCTTAAATATCAATTAAAAAACCCTTTAAGGGGAGTTGCCAAAAACTTTTTGTTAATTATCTTTAAACATTAAATTTTAGTTTTAAGTAAGTTAGAAAAACCTTCAAAGTAACAAAATACGCGTTGCATTCAACAAACTGATCAGCAGTTTCAACGTTCAGGAAAATAAAGGGAGTTGCTTATAGGATTTATTCCCGAATATTTCCACTATACCCACACGGCAAACTCAGTTTTTCGGAGGGGTGCGAAATTGGATAGACACGTAAATAGTTTAAATAAATCTCTTTATTGGATTATGTGGTTGAAAGGCAACATCCGAAATTTAATAATAGAATATACACTCTTTCGTGCATAAAATCTGCTTACGTGTCTAAAATTTGAGTAACAGGGGAAGTTGCTTTTGTTATGGTATTTCTTGCAGCATATTCTTTCACATTATTTATGAAAAAATAAAATTACTCAGTTTTTAACTATTAATCCTGAATAATATTTACATATTATACGCATCTTTCAACAATAGAGATTTGGTCCATCCAGGAAATTCTTTGCATTCAACTCTAATACCATATGTCGAAGGCTTGAAGCATAGTCATAGACATCATAGAGAGCTTCCAAATTACACTCTGTAGTCATATATATTGTAATAATATTTCAATTATTATTACTTTAGATTTTTAACTTTTATTTTATTTATTACAAATTTTTATAATTTTGATTTGATTTAATTTCAGGTAAATGTTTTTGTTAATTTGTAGATTTAATTTGTTATATAATTTTTAAATAATTTGTGAATATCGCCACGTCTATGCTCAACTTGCTGTTATATATCCTTAAATCTTTTTTTATCTCGGGGATCTTTTTATTGTGAGTTCAAGTTCTTAGAGCTCCCTTTTAATCTATCCTACTGATATTCCCTGTACTTTTCAAGAAAATAAAATGTTGGTTCAACAATTAGATGAGTTTATTTTAATAGAGAATATAGAAAAAAAAACATGAACAAAGATCAGACTAAATTTACTAATATGAATTACTTGCACTCACACACATTCATTCAATGATATCTTATATCTAAAACGATTTGAAATTTGGCGCAATAAAATTTTTTTTAAAACTTATGTTGGCACACCTATTTACTAAGACAGTGAGTAATCGGTCTGTCTTAACCACAAAAGCACGTGTCACACACGTTATTTTTAGTATGAAGCACGTTGTAAATGATATAATGAGTTTATACCTTTAAATATTAGTGTTTCTTCTTCTTCTAACTCGTACAACCAGTGATATGTTGTAACGAGACTTCTAGTGATGTGATGTTTCCAATTTTTGTTGATTCTTCAGGTGATATATGCTCGGTTGAGCAAATTGTTCAGAACACAATCCTCAGGATACACAAAATAACCCCAATACCTTCCAGGCAAGTTTTTGTTTGAATATTATTTGATATTATCCACTTACTAATCATTAAACAAAGTCGCAGTTGCAATTAGACTTCCAGAATATAAATGTTTTTCATTTTATTAACTTTTTCTTGTAAAATTTCGATAAATAATTTCCCAAATTTCTATACTAGACTCTCTCTACCATATTTCAAAACTTACTACTTTTAAAACTTTCTTAATTTTTATAATTTAAAAAAAAAATCTTCCTAAACTTTTTTAGACCAGTCTTTTCTACCATTTTTCAACTTCTATTAAAACTTTTAAATTAAAAATCTCCTTAAATGTTTCATACTAAACTCTCTTCTACCATTTTATAAACTAACTACTTTCTTTTTTCTCGTTGCTATGTTACCTTATGACGTCAAACAGAAACTCTCAAATTATATCTGAATTTGTTCTAATTATCTCAAAATTTTGATTTTATGATATTTTATTATCAATTTTATGGGTTTTGATTTTCATAATTTTAATTATAACAATTAACATGCTTTCCCTTTATATTCTGGTGTCTATTTTTATACATTTCATTAATTAATAATTTAGTAACCAATGTTGGTTACTCTGAATTTCATTTTAAACAGTTGTCACAACTTTTTATTTCATTTTGTTATACTGATTGTCCCGAAATTAAATTGTTGGTAAAATTTTGAATTTTGAATATTATTTAATTTTGATTTTAATTTTTAGGTTAATATCAGAGCTCTTCAAAAGGATTTTCACTGTAATATTGATCTCACATTAAATCATTCCCTTTAACTTTTATCTTTATTACTAAAATAACATTCTGTTTATTCTTTTAAATTTTATTTTAATAATACTATTTCTTTGTTTTTAGGTGCTGTTTCATTTAATATTTAACCTGTCAAGATATTTTTTTAAGAAGAGATATTGGATTGGGCATAGTCTGGGTATTTGGTTTCATTAATTTTTAATTTAATTTTATCTAGATATTATTAACTTCACAATATAAATTTGGATTTTGAATTCGTAGTCTTTCTAACCTGTAGAGAACATGCTTTGCTAGATCATCTTCAGTATCAGAGAATTCTAAAAATAAAGTTGAAGTGGAAGATGAAATTTCTTGTTATGGCTATTTTAGTTTTAGTTTTACGTATTTAGATTCATTTTTATCTGAAAGAAGGAGTATCTGTAGGTCAGATGTCACAATTTTGAGAAAATTCAATTTCCAAATAGAAATTTTAACTTTACTTCAGAAAAACATCATTATTTCTTTAAAAAAATAGTCTGACTTTGGAACAATTTTAATTCGATTTCTCATACGTCTAGATATATTCACGGATTTAAAAATTTTCTTGTAATCGAAACTTTCCCAAGAAACAAAAAAATTAAGTTACTTAAAACATCATACCCTTTTCGCTATACTTTTCTTGGAACTAAAAAATACATTTTTGCAGGCAATAATACCATTGTTTTCTTTATAAATTAAATTACTGAACCTCTGCAGATTAAATTGGTGAAGTTGTTTTTACACCGTCTGCTTTCAAATGAGCTGAAATGAGCTGAAACTAGCCTTTGACCGCAGAATCATCGAAGTAAAAAATTACAACGAAAGATAATGAAAATGTTGTGTTCGTCCTTTGCTTCGAACAGAAACTTTTTCTGAAAAAACCGAGCTGAAAAGAACAACAAACACAGCTAATTAGTAATTACCTAATTAAAAGGTATTTGTTAAGTCTGGAAGATTTATATTGTGACGACGGAAGCCTCGGAAAAAGAACAGGATGACGTTGCTGAAACAGTTTATCAAGTAAATTGACTGCTTTTATTCGCTTTTCTTAACTTTTTCACTTCACAAAAAAATTTAGAACCATTTAAACAAAAAAAAACTAAATAATACACAAAAGTTGACTATTATTTGCTTGAAAGATTAAAATATAAATTAATACATTTTTTCTACGACCACCATTCAAAGTACGCTTTTCTGCACAAATTTTCATTTGCAAAGTAGGCAATTGCTCACATTGCAAGGACAAAATGACATATGTGTGCGGAAAAGTGACAGAACTGTGCGCAAAGTAGTTACTTTGCGCACAGTTATGTCAAAATAAGTGCATAGACATATTAAATAACAGAGTCGGTGGCACCTAATTTCTGATTCATTTGTGTTCTATAAACTGACAGTTCGTTGTCGAATGACATTTGGCTCCAATATTTTAAATTTAAATATTTAGAATTTTACTTTTGCTTTTCGTAAGTATATTTTGATATATTTAGTATTTTATTTCTTACCTAATTATTTCTAGACATGTTATCTGGTTTATAAACAAATATATACCTTAGGAAATGAACCAACATACATCATCCGGCTCTGATGATTCTGATGTGGAGAATACACCACCGAAAATTGAAGAAATAGCTAGAATGGCCACAGAAAATTTATTACCAGATATTTCAAGGGGAAGTTTGAAAAACAGTACTCCAAATTTATGAGTTGGAAGGAGACAATCAAAATTAAGTCATTTTCAGAAAATGGATTATTTTTTTTTCATTTTTTTTTTATTTATTTTTTTTTTGACAATTTTTCATGTATGCATAAAGAAAATTGTATATTAAAAACATATATAAATTATGTTACGCTATATATATTTGGTAGTTATCACATTCTAAAATTAAAGTAAATAAACATTAATATTGAAAAGTTCAAGTAGAAAAATTTGCGACTGTGGAAATATTCTTTGAGATTTTATTTTTAAATAAATAATTTATTTAGCTTTGAAATGCCCTGTATTTTTTCTAAAAATCAATAAGTACCCTATTTCCTACAAGCAAATACTAAAATTCCTACTAGTATGCCTTGAAATCACAGAAATCCCCTATTCATATTGTTCAAATAATAACTGAAAAAAAAACAGTGACCGTTCAGTTCAAAAACTATCATTTATCAGTCATTTTCTGAAGTTTCGAAGGAGGAATGAGATAAAAGATATTTTCAGACATTTAATAGACCCTTGAGGAGATTTCCGTGATTTAAATACCTTTTAGTAGTAATTTGAAACGTTATTATAGTTCAGAGAAGAAAGGAGTGCAGTAATTTAAGTTGTAGAAGTAGTACAGGTTTAAGAGGTAGAAATTTTATTTTTACCTCATCCTTCAATGCTTATTTGTAGTTAAAATGAAAATTTTAATACATTTGATAGGCCTACTAAAAGATTTCGTTTGATTTAATCATGTTTCCATGGTTTTTACTGTAATAAACCTGTTCTTTTGACAGATAAGTCAGACTTTATTTATTCATAGCCGTACCGTATATATTTTAATTGGTTCGGAATTCAAAATGGCTTCATTCTAAAAATATTATCAGTCCTCCTAAATCCTTGAAGGCAGAATTACTCGTAATAGCAAAGCAACATAAAAACAAATTCAAAAAATATATTATACAGTGTGACCCATTTTGTTTGGAAGCACCCCTGTAAAATCCGCATTTTTCAACCGATTTTGATTTAATTTTTTTTGTTAGATTCAGTATCAAAAACAGTATTTTGGTACAAATTTTCATACCTTAATTTCCATTTTCAAGGCCCTCTATGTTAATTTTTCATTGCCAAAAAAGACGAAAGTATATTAGGCATTTTTTTTCCTCAAATATGACTACACCACTGGATTCAGAATCGTTACAAATCTAAACTACCAAAGTTTTATAAAAAAATTTTACGTTACTTTCAGAAGCTATAACTCCAGAACGGGTTAAGCTAGCGGCTTCGAATTTTTACTATGCAACTGTTTCGAGACGTAGTTTTTGTTTACCATGTTGCCATTTTTAAAATTTGTCTACATTCTACGTAAAAAATTAATTAAAATACAACTTTTTCGAAATTCATGTTGTTATAACTTTGGCGTTAATAAAAATTTTTTTATAAAATTTTGGTAGTTTACATTTGTAACGATTCTGAATCCAGTGGTGTAGTCATATTTGAGGAAAAAAATGCCTAATATATTTTCGTCTTTTTTGGCAACGAAAAATTAACATAGAGGACCTTGAAAATGGAAATTAAGGTATGAAAATTTGTGCCAAAATACTGTTTTTGATACTGAATCTAACAAAAAAAATTAAATCAAAATCGGTTAAAAAATGCGGATTTTACAGGGGTGCTTCCAAACAAAATGGGTCACACTGTAGATCAGATGGCCCGAGAAAAAGGAATTGAAATTCTCAGATTGCCTCCTTATCATGCAGAGTTAAATACCATTGAACTCAGTGGCGGATCTAGGGAGTTTTTCAGGGGAGGGCCATCAGTTAATGGAAATTTGTAACCAAAGTGATTAAGAGCAAACCGAACCCCTTGAAAAATGTTAATAACCTTTTAAGTCTTTAGTTTTCGTCTGATTTTTGTGAAATTTTCAGGAAATACTAATAATTCCAAAACTTAGGGTGGTGAAATCTTGATTTTTTTGTAAACCTTCGAAAAGTATTTATTTTGTTAATTTTAAATGGAAAATCACAAAAAGAAATATCCGCGCCATTCTGCATTAAATCTATGAAAATTTGCTCCTATTAGTTTTAAAACATATCAAAAACTTTTTAAATAATACGGTTTTCCATTTTTTTCTTAAATATCTTTGTAAAGTGCTGCCACATCGTTACATACATTTAAAGCTGTCGAGAAATATTCCATGGCCAAGTGTTCCCAATGGCGCGCATATAAATACAATTTTATATTAGAAAAATCTCATAAAATAGAAGTGAAATTTGCTTCTCACAAGAACTCCGGTTGCCACTTAAGTGATAAACATTCGGAATCTTTGAGTCTTTGAGAAAATATTCAATACAACGAATAATTTTGGTTTGTATAACGTGTGTTTTCTTCTTGTTGAAAACCAATCAAAAGGTTTGCATATCCAGACTCTAGTTGTTGAACCAATATCAACTATTCAGAACTCTAGGGGGGCCCCTCAGATCCGCCAGTGATTGAACTGATCTGGTCACAATTAAAAGGTTATGTTTCTCAATTTGTTTTTAAAGGCAGTTTCAGATGTAAATGGAGAACATTTGAGGAATGTGGAAAATTCATTTTGGAAAGTGGATACAGCAATGGAAAACTTAATAGACCCTATAATAATAAACCTCAGAAAAGACAATGTAATGATACCAGCAGTTATTGTGAAGGCAGTGACTTTTAAAGATAGTTCTTGAACTTTTTATTTTTTATCTTTGATTTTAGGTACTGAATTGTTTTAATGCCAAGAGATTAAAAAAAGTTTAATCCCATTAACAACATATAATCCTCCGTGTTATTTATTGGTATATTTTTATTTGGCAAAGTAGGCCTATGGAATGTGACGTTATATCCCCACTTTTACTGCACTCCTCTTTTATTCAAAGTATAGTTGCTTGATAGATTAGAGGAATATTTGAATTCATAAAATCAAACATGAAAGTAAACAGACTTATCAACTAACCCGTATAGATTTTATATACGGTTCTATAAATTCCAACGTTTTGTCTTTACCTTTTTTTGCTTTATTACCAAGTTTGGTTAATAAATTGACGTTCACACTCTCAAGTTTTATCGCAACCAACTGGTGCTTGTCATGTAATCATGTACACGAAAAGAATCTTCGACCTTCAGCCTGGCCTAAACTGGTACACAATACGCGACTACCAACGAGACTTCCCGAACGCCGGCTTGTCGAGTAACTCGATGCGAAAAACAAACTGCGTTGCTAGAAACAAGCCGGCTTTATTTCGACATTCTCGTTTATATTTAGCGAAAATGGTGATAACGAGTGTTAACGACGTCTTAGAAAGGCCTTTTAAGACTTTTACGATTGAAGAACAGCTGGAGATAGTGAGGAAGGGACGTTTCACTGATTTACGAGAATTGTGTCAAAACGACAAGGGCAAATATCGAAACTTTTACGTACATTGGTATCAACGCGTGAAATGGTTAACTGGGAATACGTTGAACCGGAAGCTGTATTGTTGGACTTGCGTTTTGTTTCCTTCCGGTGTCAGTAAAATTTGGAACTCAACAGGTTTGATTTATTACTTCTAAAACTTTTCTTCCCATAGTATTTAGAATATTTAAAGAAAATTTATCGTCCTCGTAATAAGCGAACGGGTAGTGATAGAGCACCATTGGACACAGGCTTCAAACACCCTGGGTTTGAATCACACAAAAATAAATAACAAGGTGTTTCTCTCACACTACTTGCAGATTTATGCAGATAACAGTTCTTCGATTAGTTTACTGCTGACTCTGGAAGACTAGTATCAACACAAATACAATTTGTCCGGAAAAAGGCCCAATATAACTCTTGAGAGCACAATAAGAATGCAGTGATGTCAAGGTAGCGTTAAGGTTAAGGGAAAGAAATGGTTCTCTTACGGCCGAAATATATCCACATGAGATCCTTCTTCATCCTTCCGTTCTCAGCAGCGGAAAACTATTAATTTATATTGATGGATGATAATGCTCCTCCACTGTTTTGATAAAGTTTTGGCCAGCAAGTTCCCCTGACAATAATCCGATTGAACATGTCCGGATGCATCAGAGAGGCCGTGGTACTGTGTGAAATTAGCCACTACATATTAATTCATGAACTTCAAATTACTTTCAGAGACGCTTGAGATGTTGTTCGAAGAAATATTATAAATAATTACCCTCGTTTGTTACAGGTTTCGACGATTTAAAAAATTTGTCCCAATCGATGAAAAATCACGAAGAATCTAGACAACACACATATTCTACGATAAAGTTAAAATTGTTTTCCAAGCACAATCGATCTGAAGAAAAGAAAGAGGAAGCCGCTGAGGGTAACCTGAGAGTAAAAAGAAATAGAGAATATATGGAAAGATTGATTGACATTGCAAGCGCTTTAGGCCATTATGAAATTCCTTTATCCAAAGACGGTGACGAAGGATTTTATAGACGTAAGTTATTTTTTATATTTTACACCATGTAATAAAATGATAAAAAGGGGCACTTCCCAATAAAATTTCACAAATTATATTTCCGCCTACAAACGTTTAAAAAATTTAGTCACGCTTATTTTATAACATGTAATAGGTACGCTTAGCAATGTATAATTATGTAATGAGCTAAATAAATGTATAAATTATGATTGGTAACATTAACTTTAATTTATTTCGGTCCAATGCAACATAAATTGAATCAGAAACCACATAATTCTAGTATCATTTCAAACAGTATATGTTTGGTTTAATAAATTAGTTATTCATTTATTAGCTGTTCAATATACTGCATAAATAATACTGGGATTTCTGTCCATACATACAGGATGAATTAAACGTATGGAATAGTAAAAATAACAGAAATATTTAAGTACATAGTTTATAGTAGTTTGTTCTTTTAAATGTTCTTCTTTCTGGATAATAAAACGACAGAATCTGTGAACAAAAAAAATTTTTGGTACTGGATATGACAGCTTCGAGCCTAGAGACATGAAACTGGCCATAAACGATGGTATGACAGCTGTCAAAATGCTGTCAAAATGGCCGAATTTTGACAGTTTTGGAGGTGTTGACTGCGTTTTGACAGCTGTCATGACATCGTTCATGTCATGGTAAGATGTCAAAACCAACATATTTTTTGTGACGTTTCTGAGAACGATTTCAGAAGGATAGTGCATTTGCATATTATATGGATATGACAGCTTCGAGCCTGGAGACATGAAACTGGCCATAAACGATGTTATGACAGCTGTCAAAATGCTGTCAAAATTGCCGAAAATTGTCCGGGTGTTCTAGTTTTTCGGGAATTTTGACAGTTTTGGAGGTGTTGACTGCGGTTTGACAGCTGGCATGTCATGGTAAGATGTCAAAATCAACATATTTTTTGTGACGTTTCTGAGAAAGATTTTAGAAGGATAGTGCATTTGCATATTATAAGAGAAGTTATACGTCGTCATAAATAAAGTTTTCATAATAATAATAAAAAACTTTGCGGTTATAATTATTAGTTTCTTTTTATAATCTAGTTGAAGAATTCCATTGTATTTTATAGCCAAAATCCCAAGCTTGTTAACATATTTTTGATTTTTCGAATTGTTAGTTTTAATGTATGATTGGTGTTCATTAAGTCTGATGTGAAAAGGTCTAGATGTTTTACCTATATTCTGGATTTCATTAAAAGGTTTTGTATTTACTATTAAAGATTTTAATGTAATATTTGTTTGAAGAACTGTTCTCAAATTAAACTTACAGATTGCTTTAAATCAAAATCAATAAATTGCCAAATTAAATTGAGTTTTTTCTGTAATTGTGCTGTGATACACATAAAATTTTCTAGTTTTTTTATCTAAATTTTATTGCGATAAAAATTTGGATTAAAGAATGTTCTACTGTTTCAAAGATCAGGCATGATTCTAATATAACGATTTCAAAACAAGCTTTCAAAAGAAGTTATTTCAAGAAAAGTTACCAACGAGTAACTTCAGCGATCTTTCTGGTACTTAGTTTTTAGAAAAAGAAATATTGGCTGTATTTCAATATTCTAACTACTTACATCTATCAATAACTTCAAATGCCCAATCTTTCTCATATCTCACTCATTTTTATAATATTTTTTGTTACAGATATTCTCAACATATTTAAAAAATACGACGATATTATAAGAATCCACCTCGAAGACAGTAGTCCTTTTAAAGGACTTACAAGAACAGTACAGGTGGATCTTCTGCATGCCATAGCGCATACCGTTCAACAAAAAATTGTAACTGAAGTGTCCGAAGCAAATTTCTTTGCATTAATGGTTACGGCTGTCAACTGTTCGAGAAAATCAAGACAAATGGCCGTATCCGTTCGATACGTAAAAGCAGCCAAACCAGTTGAAAGATTTATCGGATTTTATGACATTGGTCCTTCTAGCAAAGTCAAAGAAGTTGTTGATATATTAGAAAAACAACTAGAAAAATTCAATTATAAAGAAAAAATGATATCGCAATCATTTGATGGAAGTGTCGTTAAATCTACCGATCTGTATAATTTGCAGCAATCTATAAAGAATTTGCAAGGATCTCAAAGCAAATGTCAATTTATTCATTGTTATTCGTATGAATTCAGTAAAATACTAGCGCAATCGCTTACAAGGATTCAAGAATGCAAATTATTCTTCTCCATGGTCAACATGTTTACGAGATTTTTTAAACAATCTAGTTTGAAACATGTTTTAAAAGATATAGATTCGTCTAGCATGAAAACCTTGCAATCTTGTATCGCTTCACTGAAAGAAAACTACAAATCTATTCTTGTAGTTTTAGAATACATTATCACTACCGATGAATTTGAATCTAATTCTGAATTAATATCTAGCACTATTAATTTAACAAGCCATCTAAAGAGTTACAAGTTTATGGCATTTGTAACAATATTTCAAGGTATATTCGCAGCAGTTTCATCTTCAATCGATGATTTAAAAACGAATTACTGGAACACTGAACGTTGTAGAAATATTACTAACGATCTTCAAAAACAATTGAGAGAAATGAAAAAAGAAAGTGTGTTTAATAATTTTTTAATTGGAATCCCCAATACATCTGGAGAACCTTCGTATTTTTTATACTCACAGATTATCGATCACGTAATTTACGAGATAGAAGGAAGATTTTTGGATATTGAATTATCGGAATTTTGCTCCCTGGTTAGTTTAAATCGCCTACCGAAAACAGCCGAATCGAATTTCATCTCGGACTTTACTTTAGTTTCTTCGATAAGAGAAAATTATTTCCAACATTTCGACGTACCCAAACTTCAAACAGAATTGTTCCTCCTCTATACAGATCCCACCATCGTAGGTATCGGAGATGCAGAAATAAATAGTGCTAGTGATATGTTGTTTTTTATTAAACAAAACGAAATTGCTTGTTGTCTACCAATGCTTACAAGATTTCTAGAATTAGTAATAACACCGCCTTCTTTATCAGAACCTTTAAAAGATAACGAAAGTGTTTCGAGTCGGATACAAAAATATTGCGAAACAGAACGAAATGACGAACTTAGAGACGCTTTTGCAACGCTTGTAATCGAGAAAGATATATTTTACGAGTTGGAGAAAACTGCAGAATGGTATAATTTGGTTATTGATTATTTTGCAACTTTGCCTTCAACTTCAAACATAGACTTAATTTATAAAATTGGTCACAATAGACCTGAAAAAATCGAAGTCATAGCTGAACCGGAATTGTCTATAAAATCGGAACCTGAAATATTTTAACAGTGCGCCGTCTGCACTCGTGACGACTGATTGCGATCTGTCATCGTATTTTTGTGAATTTATTTAAAAATAATTAAATTTTTTTTTAAATAAATACTACTATTATTATTATTTCTGTTGAAAAAGTATAAATAAATATTTTTGCTGATAAAAATATGTTTTTTTCTAAACAGCAATTCGAAAAGAAAGATAAGAAAAGTCGATTCCAAGTAGCATTTTTCGAGGACGGAACATAAGGGCCACGACATTAGAAACTTTAAAGTGTATTGCAATATTTGCCACGTATTAAAGAAATGGGTCTCCACAATTGTTTTACTCTTATTTTTGCTTTTCAATAGCTCGTTGGAATATTTTCTTTTTCCTGTTAGCTGGAAAGAAAGGAATATTGTTCCTATTTTCAAAAGTGGGGCAAAGAACATTGAGAACTGCCGTAGTATATGTTAGTCTGGTTCACAAGTGCCATTTCCATCGAAACCTGATCGCCACCACCGAAAATTATGATTTTGGGCTCATTCGATTCGGAATGGCATCTAGAACGTTCTATCAAAATTCCAAAAGGGGCTGAAAAAAAATGCAAAAGTTATAAACAATTAAGTAAAATAAAAAATAAGGGTTTGGTTTTTTTGAAATATTTGAAAAACTATTTGAGATAATCGAAATTTGAAAACAGATCCTTAAAGAGCAGGAAATTTCCTAAAAAAAGTCCCACCTCCCGGAACTGTACCAACAACCCTTATAATTTTAATTAAGCGGCGAAAATAACGGTAAAAACGCTTAGTTCGGCTGCCGCGTGCATCGCCCCAATCTGACACGTGAACTAAAAAAATTATTTTGACTGATTAAATATTAATATAGACATATCAATAAACAATAATCCGTCAACAAAAAATTTTTATCACAATTTTTTTATTAGTTATGCTTTTGTTAATTAGTTCATTTTCACCATTTTAATGTTAACATAAAAACGCTGATTATTTCAAAACAAGAAATCTAGAATTTTTTTTGATTTTTTTGAGCTAATCTTAAAAGAGCTTACTTAGAAGAGATCCCCGTTGGAAAAATTCAAAAATTTTGATTGTTCGTTTTTTTATTAACAATCAAAGGCATGAGTAAAAACAGAAAGAAAACTACAAGTGCAAAAGTACAATATTTTTAAAAGTTAAATAAAAAATAATAAAAAAAATTTTTCAATAAAAAAATATATATGGTTGTTTTTGTAATATTTTTTAGTATTTAAAAAAAAAATATTGCGTAAAATTGCATTTGTTTATAACAAATTGTTTTTTTAATAAACCAATGAAAAGTTAATAAAAAATTATTTTTTTTATAATACGAAAGAACATAATATATAATGATTTAAAAAAAATGGTTCCTTAATATTAATATTTAGTAACAAAAAAAATTGTTAATTAATAATAATAAAATTTTTTTAAGGAACGATTTTTATTTTAAAATCATTATGGATGAAATTCCAAAGAAAAAATTTTCAAAAATATTATAAACAATGCATTTGCTTATAACAATTATTTAAATAATGTTAGTTAAAAATAAAAAAAAATTATTGTTATATGGCTTTTATCAATAAGAAAACAAAATATTAACAATGATTGGAAAAAAAAAATTTCCTAATGGCTTTATTTACATAAATAATTTTTTAATGCCTTTGATTGTTAATAAATAACGAAAAATTTTTGAATTTTTCCAACGATGATCTCTTCTAAACTCTTTTAAGATTAGCTCAAAAAAATCAAAAAAAATTCTAGATTTCTTGTTTTGAAATAATCAGCGTTTTTATGTTAACATTAAAATGGTGAAAATTAACTAATTAACAAAAGCATAACTAATAAAAAAATTGTGATAAAAATTTTTTGTTGACGGATTATTATTTATTGATATGTCTACTTAGTACCCAAATTTTTTTATTCCTTAATATTAATATTTAATCAGTTAAATAAATTTTTTTAGTTCACGTGTCAGATTGGGGCGATGCAAGCGCGTTTTTACCGTTATTTTCGCCGCTTAATTAAAATTATAAGGGTTGTTGGTACAGTTCCGGGACTTTTTTTTAGTAAATTTCCTGCTCTTTAAGGATCTTTTTTCAAATTTCGATTATCTCAAATAGTTTTTGAAATATTTCAAAAAAACCAAACCCTTATTTTTTATTTTACTTAATTGTTTATAACTTTTGCATTTTTTTTTCAGCCCCTTTTGGAATTTTGATAGAATAACGTTCTAGATGCCATTCCGAATCGAATGAGCCCAAAATCATAATTTTCGGTGGTGGCGATCAGGTTTTGAGGGAAATGGCACTTGTGAACCAGACTATGTATACAATCTGCTATACCAAAATTATTTAGCAAATAATTGGCTTGGCAATGTAAATGTCTGATCTGTCAAGAACAACATGGTTTTTCCCAGAACAGATCAACTGTTTCAAACTTAACAACCTATCAACTAAATATTCTTCAAAACATGGAAGACAGAAAACCAACCAACTCGATTTACACAGACTTTTCAAAAGCCCTTGATCCGGCTTTAACTTAGGCTTTGTTTTGTGGTAGAAGAGCTCATAGGTTGTTACTATTCGGACACAATTAATGTTACATCTGGTGTACCGCAAGAGGGTCATAGCTCGCTTCTTCTTTTTAACATTTTTGTGAATGACATTGTTGATTGTTTCCTGAATAGCCAATGTGCTAAATTTTCAGATGATCTTAAGTTATGGAGAACAGTAGAGAGCATTCGCGATCAAGGATGATTTGAATCATTTAACAGGTTGGTGTAATAACAACAAACTGCACTTGAACGTGAATAAATGTTGCTATATAAGTTTTTCCCGTAAAACTGATAGGATAGCAACAAACTACTTTATCAATGATCAGCAACTTGATTACAAATCATCAGTAAAACATTTAGATGTCATTTTTGATGAAAAATTAAAATTAGTTGAACATATAAATTCAATTTCAATTAAAGGATCAAAAATGTTAGGTTTTGTTATAAGAAATTCTAAGTTCTTCTCCATTGACGCCACCAGAATGGTCTACTGTTCTTTAGTAAAATCCTTACTTAAATATTCCTCAGTTGTGTGGTCACCATACTTTCAAATTCATTCAGACTCTTTGGAAAGGGTCCAACACAAATTTTTGAGAGTGTGTGCATTTAAAAGTAATGTCAGGATTTCGGACCATGACTATAGCGCTATAGAAACCATTTAAACTTACCTCCCTTAAGTGTGAGGAGGGATATATTTGGCATAGTATTTATATTAAAAATTTTAAATAGAATTATGGACTGAATATTGGCCTAAATGTGCCTTATTGTCATGGTCTGAGATATCCATTAATTGTTAATATTCCGTTTCACAGAACGAGCTATGGCGCTAACAGTCGTCTTAATAGATATTTGTCAATGTAAAATGAAGTTATTCTTACTGTGTAGGGGTAGATTTAGTGATTATTACGTAATAGCCACCCAATCGAAGTTGCGATATCAGTTTCTGTCACTATAATGCTACTTGGGATGTTACGTGCAAGTTGGGCTCGTTTCTTTTTTTTAATTTATGCCAAGACAAGGTTCTAAAATGTGTTTTCTTAAATGAAACAAAATTGATATTTTTGCCGTTTTGTTTTTCAAAGCATGGGTTAATTTTTCGTGCACAAAAAAATAGAAAATTCTTTGAAATTGGACATTAAAAAATTATGATTTCCCACATAATATCTGTCAGATTAAACGATTTTGGTAACCACTTTTGCAGTTTTTTGGTACTTAAATTTTTATATTTATTAATTTTTCACCCAAAATTACAACTTTGTTTCTTGTATTATCATTGAAAAAACTTATTTTGTAATCTTATTTAGTGTCTGATTTAATTTTTTTTCCGCATTTTTGTCCCTTTTCTCACAAATCTATATATATTTTTTTGTATATTTAGGCGATGCAATCGAATTTTCATATAAAATTTCCGCTTTGTTTGGGTTTTTCATTTTACACACTTTTCCCAATAATATTTAATCATAAATTTAGAAAATACAAGTCGTTTGGATTTTTAATTTTGAAGAAATTATACTGATGGATGTATTTTGATTTGGAAATAAACAATTTCATCTCAAAATTTAGATCAGGTGTAACATTTTCAAAAAAATACAGAATTTGCAATTCGTTTAATCCTATTTCTTTAGCTTCTTTTGATTATCTCGTAACTATTCCCACCGCGGTGGCTAAATTTAAACACAATTTAAAAGTTGGTTTGAAAGTATTTTTTTAAACAAGGGTCATGCTAAATTTTACAATTTAATCTAATTACCAGGTTTTACAGGCGCGTTGGCGTACTTGATTATGTTTGTTTGGCATATTTTTACTTTTTTAGTTTACGCTCCTGTATCCCTATGTGAGTAAAATTACTAAAAATCTCTTCTTAGTACTACACAAAAAACCCCATGCTTTCCACAGTTACAATTTAGAAAAAACTCAGTTCATACACCGAAACAAAAAACCGTCAGTTTTCTAGTAGTAAAAGTTTATGCATTTTTTCTTCAAAACTAATAGAGCTCTTAGAAATAACTAAAATGTTTCGGGTGGTGCTATTAATGTAAAAAATTTGGAGAAAAAGTGATCAATCTCAGCGTATTTTTGCTTCTTAATTTCAAAACAGTGTATCTTAAAAATAAATAATCTCAGGGTTGTTTATTAAAGAAACTTATTTTTTAATGTTCTACCATCCCGAGCCAGATCGCCATGTTTATATCAAACACTTTGTATATAAATATATAGATTACCACATGTTACACCAAATGCAACATGGTCATTCTGAACATATCATCAGATTTGATCTCATTACTCAATTTCGAACACCAGGAGAAGTTTATCAAACTACAGGTCAGTAATTACCGAGCCGGTAGTGGAATAAACACACCTGTTTAAGAGGAACAAGATTTGGGAGGCAACTAACAACGTGGTAGATGCACATGAGAGCGCTGCTGCAGACAAAGAGCTTGTCAGCGTGATCCAATGCAAGGGGTTTGAAAATGGGGTTAGACAGCGATCAATACTGCGCTGTCAGTGTACACATTGGGATCTAAAGAATTATCAGTTACCCATGGATGTGAATTTTAATATAAAAATTTTATAACTTTTCTTGTATTCTTAGTGCAATAACTAAAATTTACTTTCAATGATTCGAAATCATTAAATAAATTATTGGTTAATATAGAAAAAAGGATTCAGGGAGTTATAGGGATCATGAAACAAATAATCAAACTTTCAAAAAAATTGAAGTCGAAATTCTAAGAAGAAATTTCTTGAAACTTCGACATGAACCACTGAGAGAGAAAAATAAGTCTTGAAAACGCTTAAAAAAAGATTTTATGTATTTAAAAATTACACTTACATGACCCCACTCATGGCAGATAATTTCACATCTTTCAGAATATTTATTTATTGGTCTTCATTGGTGAAAGAATGTGAGAAATTAGTTTCTCATAAGGTTTTATCTCGAATGTTTTGCCAAAACATTTTGTGTGAATTTAAAAAAACTCGAAAACTTAATTTAGCTAAATACCATCGAAAAACAGATACATCACCTAACCTTCTTAGGTTTTAACCTTTTTGTCAACCTAGAAACCTTTATAATAGCGTGAAATGATTTTTTTAAGCCTTCATCCGTTTGCTGGTAATTATTTTCAAATATCAACCCTCTTTTTTAATATTTTTATCGATGATTCACATCTTTAAGTCTAAAATATTTTTAAAATCGAAAAGGGGACAAATTCTGGATGCGAAATCAAAGAGTTCATTAGTGAAGCCATAACAAAATTTGTTACCGAGATTAGGTGCGTAATACCAATCCATCTGGTATTTCCGACTTGCCTCTGTATCTCCCCCTCGCAAAGTAAAGGAGGGACAAGCTGAGTTACGACCCTCGGTTATCCGTAAATCCCAGGCGCCAACATTTCCACACGCGATTTTATATGTGAACCATTAAATTTGATAGGAATATCATATTTTATAATTATTTAGGGTATAGCGAGTGACATAATTTTTTGCTGACAATAAAACCCTACATTCTTGACGAATACAAGACGTATTTTGACATAAAAGTCAATTGGTCTCTACTCTTACTATACTCCGTTTGAAAATGCATGATAGCACAGTTTTTATGGCAAAGGTCTTTATACCGGATTGCTCAATGCAGAATTCTAACCTCAGTGACGGGGAACACGAAATTACTTTAATATAAAAAATAGTAAACTGTCAATATTAAGTACCCACATTTATTTTTATAAAACTAGTATATCTACTAAATATTAGGTTAGGACATTTTCTTAAAATTTAATAATAAATATACACACAACCAAATTTATGTGATATAGATACTAAAAAAAAATCTTTGCAAAACAATATTTTCTCATAAAACACTCATATTTCGTTTTTAGAAATACGGGGTGATTCCATATAAATTTGTTTGTTTGTATTTCGGGTACTAGCGTCATATAAAATTATTATAATTAATATAAATATACAAAAATAATAATTGCTTCTATTGTTTCCTCTATTAACATATCAAGTTTCCAAAATTTCTCTTCCTCTGCTATGACATGTCTTATAGCGTTTTGCCAATTGTCTGGTGAAATTTTTGATATGGAGTCACATAATAGTTGACGAACATCTTGAAGTTTAAATGTTGTATTGTTTCTCGCGACATATCCCTTCATTTGAGCCCAGATTAGTTCAATGGGGTTAAATTCACAGTGATAAGGTGGTAACCTCAACACTTTAACTCCATGTTCTTTTGCTATTTCATCTACACTATACTTCTTAAATTAAAATGTTGTTTACATAACTGCAATAGCTCTTTTTTTGAGTAATCCCTCTTATGTCACTATTTCTTTGTTTATTAGCCAATCGAAGAGTTCTTACTTTTTCCATTTAGTGTTAAGTAACGGTTCCTTTAATCTTAAGTAGTAACTGGCATTGTCCATAACTATTACAGAATTGATCGGTAATAAATCTATCATTTGACTGAAATATTCCTCAAAAACATCAGCAGTCATTTCTTCATGGTAGTCTTTCGAAGAATTTGAAACAAATTCTAACAAGCCTCTATCAACAAATCCTTTATCTCCTCCAATATGAGAGATAATTAAACGGGGACCTTTACCATTTGGAAATTTTAAGCTAATAGACAAACCTTCTATAAATTCCTGACGAGCATTTGTAACCTGTTTATCTTGCCAAACTTTTTTTACAAAATGTCCTTCATTTATCCATGTTTCATCTAAATAAAAAATATTTTTGTCTTCTCTTCTTAATTTTCTAATTTCCCTTAAATATTGCCTCCTCCAACAAATAATTTCATCTTTCTCTATGAGCGCAGATTTTCTATCGTTCTTCTCCCAAACGAAGTCTAATTCATGGAAATTTTGCTACAATTTGTCTCTTTTAAAGTTTGGCAAAGTTTCGTCTCCATTAATGTCCACTAAAAATTTATCCAAAGTAGGTATCTTTTTTGTAAATAAAACGGATGCACTTTTCTTCGGATTAGAAAAAATTTCATAGTACCCCAGTTGACGTTTTAGGTGCTACTGTAATACTTCCATCCTTTCGTTGCTTCAAAAGTCTATAAATGGTTGCTTCTCCAACTCCGGTCATATGTGAACACTTAGAAACTATACAAGAGCGTCATGTACATTTAACACTAAAGTTTTTATATGCACGGTTAAATTGCACTTTAATTTCCCAGGAGTATAATTAGACGTTTGTGCCATTTTTATTGCACATATTCACTTGATCAATATTGCTTGTTATCGCCTATTCTTACAGAACTAACAATTCTTCGTGTTACAATCACAGGACTACACAAACAGAAATGTAAATTTTAACTAAAATAATTTACAATCTGCACAACACTTTCTGCCGATTAGAAATTTTAATCCTTTCTAAGAAAGTTGAGGGCTACTTAAATTGATCTTGAATTGTAAATATTTTCTACCTGTAGAGATTACATACTTACCAAAAATTAAAATAAATTGGTATTTTTAAAAATTTTAGGAAGAAACCCCGAGATTTCATTTTGGGACAAATAATGCTAAACATTTTATTTTAGTAATTATCCGCCACTGATTTATGATGTTATATTGGGGTTTAACTTCTGGGTCATAAAAATTTTGCGATCAATCATTTTCAAACAGAGTATAGCCAAACAGATGATACTTTTATTAGTTTAAAGATTATAAACAATATAGACCCTTTTTGCATTATTGAAAAAATTGATGAAGACTGAACAGTCCTCAATAGTTTTACAGTATTTCAATCAAGTAAACCATTCGTTACATCATCATCTTGGTAACAAATTGCATTTGTTATTTGTTTATGATTAAATCAGTAATGATAATTATTACTGTGGTAGGTATATAATTATTTCAACTTTCAAATGTTAACTAAACTTTCTCCTTTATCATAACCAGATCTGTCATGTCAGAGAATAAATGGAACATAATATGGATGCATAATTATAATATTAAAAAAGTCGAGTCATTCACAAAATTAGCTCTTGTCTGGCATACTATTATATAACATGTGATGGATATCGAGTAGACTTTTGAAATATTTGTCAATAAATGTAGCCCGAATACAATATACACAATGGCGTAACCATGATTCATTTTGAAGGGTTCAGTATTGCAATCGGAGATAATTCGAGATAAGTATATGATTCAATATATTTGAGACTGACTGTTAGCCTTAATAATAATAATAATAATAATAAACGTCTTTATTATTTTCAAATAAAGTATATACATAATTATATAAAAAAAAAACATAGATTTGTTGAAAATAAAGGGCGAAGTTTATTTTTGGTTGGGTACTGGACTTAACCAAAAATATTCTTCCACTTAACCCAAAAACGTGTTTCATTTAGAAATCTACAAAAGTATAAAGTCTAAGTTATTGCGAATGCATCCCTCACAAAATTCCTTATTGTTAAATAAAATAAATAAATAAAGTTGGCAATAGAAAAAAAAATGCATAAAAAATAAGCATGATGTATAATAATAATAATAAATCCTATTTCTAGTATAAGCTAGTTAATGCTGATAATTCAAAAGATGTATCTTGAAGTTTTCTTTAAATTTTTTAACACTTAAGCTTTTAAGTTCCGATGAAAGCGAGTTGTAAAGGCTATATATTTGGTAACTGAACGATCGTCTGAAAATTTCAGTTTTAAAAGGAGGGACACTCAGTAACCTCCTATTTCTAATGTTTATGTTGTGCACATCAGTGCGATAAGTAATTTTACAGTGCAAATACGGAGGTGTTTTATTCACAATTACGCTATGACACAGATTAGCAAGATGTTCTCTGTTCTCCATATTCAGCCATCTAATTTCACTCAGTTTATGCGATATTCTTTGTCGCCTCCTTACTCCAAAAATTAGACGTAGACATGAATTCTGAACTTTCTGAATTTTGTTTTTGTATTGTACAGTTGTACAGTAAAGTTAGGTCCATACAGAGCATCCGCATAATTAAATAGAGATAAAACTAATGTTTCACAAAGTGCCTTTTTTATATTGATGGGAAATAGGTGTCGGTTACCATATATCAATTTAATGTTAGAGTAAGCACGCTGTATCAATGTTTTGATATGCTTTTCAAACCTCAAGTCAGAATCCCCTACTACGCCTAGATTTTTTGTTTCATTCTCTAACGCTATTTTCTCATTATTTATATTAATATTAATTTCAATAGGTAAGTTTTGTCTATGATATTTACTTCCAAACAGCATGACTTTAGATTTTGTTGAATTGATGAGTAGGCAGTGATCGGTGGCATAATTAATAAAAGCTTTCAAGTCCTCGTTGATAATTGCACAGGCATTTTCTAATTCGTGAGGCTTAAAACTATAATAGAGCTGAGTATCGTCAGCGTAGAGATGCGCCTTGCAGTTTTGAATTTTGACAAGAATATGAGAAGAGTATATAGAGAACAGTAATGGACCAAGTATAGACCCTTGTGGGACTCCAGATCTTAGTGACATATAATCCGAGCAGACACCATTCATACAAACTTGCTGCTGTCGATTATCGAGATAATTTTCGATCAAGGTAGAAGCGTTGTCGGAAAAGCCCATATATTTCAGCATACCGACTAGTAACCCATAGTTAATGGTGTCAAAAGCTCGACTAAAATCTAATAGTACTAGCATAGTAATCTGACTTTCATAATATCATCAGTGATGTGTAGTAAGGCAGTGGTGCAGATGAAGAATTTACGAAAAGCTGATTGAATTGTAGGAAGTAGGGAGTGGTTGTACAGATAATTTTTTACTAACTATTGTAACCAATCAAATTACTTAATTTAGAGTCATGTGTCAAATTTCATCCAATCAGCTATGGATTACAGCGATAACACCCTACATGTGGTGTTTTCAGTTTGGTGTTTTCAGCAAGTCAAGTTTTTGATTAAAAATTAATTAAACGTCAAACTGACAACTAGTTTAAAAATGTTTAAATCTACAAAGTAAAAAATTATCTTATCGAATACCCCTCGGGCCTTGATAAATCCTCAAAATTTTGTCATAGAGAATCCTTCAAGCGTGTTGCTTAAGGATAATAGCCCTCGGCCTTCGGCCTCGGGCCATTATCAAGCAACACGCTTTCAGCATTCTCTATGACAAAATTATCTCGGTATTATCAAGGCCCTAGGGGTATTACTACTGATAATTTTTTACTAACTATTGTAACCAATCAAATTACTTAATTTAGAGTCATGTGTCAAATTTCATCCAATCAGCTATGGATTACAGCGATAACACCCTACATGTGGTGTTTTCAGTTTGGTGTTTTCAGCAAGTCAAGTTTTTGATTAAAAATTAATTAAACGTCAAACTGACAACTAGTTTAAAAATGTTTAAATCTACAAAGTAAAAAATTATCTTATCGAATACCCCTCGGGCCTTGATAAATCCTCAAAATTTTGTCGGTATTATCAAGGCCCTAAGGGTATTACTACTGATAATCCTTAATTTGGGATTCTAGGGCCCTTTCCAAAATTTTTGACAGAACCGGCAAAATACTTATTGCACGCAGGTCTTTAAATTCGGTGGGAGCCTTTTTTTTTGGTAAAACCCTTACAATTGCTTTCCTCCAAGCATTTGGAATTACATTTTCGGTTACGCAAAAATTGACTATATGAGTTATATAGGTAATAATATGTGGGGAACACAATTTAACCATATCAATACCTAATCCATCAAACCCCTTGGCTCTAGTCTTTATGCCACAAATGAAAAATAAACTCTGAGTCGGTTAGCCTGTTAGATTTATAAAAATTCATGGTTTCTTCAGATGGTTGGGTTTGGGGAATAGACTCGATAAAAAATCTATTAACATCATTCGGATCGTTTATCGTATCAGGTATGTCAAATTTTTTCTCAGGAAGAAATTTATTATATCTTAGGGTTTTCCACATATCTTTTGGAGCAACATTGCTACTAAATTGGTAAGTGAAATATGCTTTTTTCTCTCTCTTGATTGATTGAGTTGTATAATTGCGTAAATCTTTATAGGCTGAATGGCTGATTTTGTTCGTTTATATTTATTTAGTGCTTTGTCCCTCTCAGCCATCATCATTTTTATAGGATACGTTAGCCAGGGTGCTTTAGGTTTTGTTACTCTCGATGTAACAATAGGGGCGTGCCTATCGAACAAATTATTCAAACAGTTCACTAAGTAAGAAACTTTTACTCAGGGTTGCACTATACAAATTTGCATACAACTTTTTTTTGTTTTCCCAGTCTGGAAAAAATGTGAAGGCCAGTTTTAGTTTCTTTATGAATGTAAAAATATATACACCACAAAGTTGAGCTAAATAAATAAATGCTCAAAATTTTATTAGTACGATTCTGTGCTTTTGGAAACTACCTAGTAATAATGTATGCAAATCTTTAACAATCATGATAAGAACTATTCAAGGTCGCCTCAAATATGTTGATTCGTATAATATAAATTTCAATAAACCCAACAGACCATTCCCAGAAAACTTAAGGGAACACTGATCCAAGTGGAAAGATAATTTGTGGGGTAAGGGAGGTAGTCATAAAATGCAAAATATTTTTGGTGTGACAAAACACACATTTTTTTCTATAATATAAAATTTATTAAGCCATATATTTATAGTGTAAAATTTGGCACTAAATTTTTAAAATTACTGACAATGTAAAATATTTAAATTTAGATGCTTTATGTTTGAAACAGAATTTTAAAATTTGCTTCATGTATTATAGACGCAAAGTACCTATTGGAGTACCTAATTATTTAGGGCTGTTTTTACTTTGACAAATGATACGTGAATGCTTTTATTTTGTTTTAATAGTTATTTGTTTCATTGATAATCATCAATCTTCAAACAAAAATTTGAGTTTTTATGTAGGAAAAATAGCGATTGCGCAAATGGTACATGATTGCTACCAAATGTACCATCCAATAGTTCTCACTCCATTGGATAATTTACATCATTAATTCCTGAACATTAGTAACAACGCTTGTATAATTAATTCTTCGATGCTGTGATGGAACCTGAAGTTTTGAGTAGTTCCAGGAAGTTAAAATAACATGCTCTATTATTGAGCCAATTAAGGGACGTTAATTAATGTTGTTTACAGTACACCAAAAATGCAAGCTGTACTAATTAGTGTGATTACCTTTTTAATTGTTATGTAGCAGAATTAAGCGGTTTTGTTAATTTTATAACATTTTCATCCTGGAATTTGGTCTCTATGAATGAAAATTTTAATTTAATTTAATATATTCTACATTTAATTATGAGTAAATAACTAAATAAATAAACTTTAGATTGAACGTCAAGCGCGCGAGATTCTCTATTCTGAACCGTGTCGTAAGAATATCAATTGATAACATTTCAGTATCTGCAAGTAAAAGAGTTGCTGACAATGATATTTATGCGGATGTGGTAAAGGATAATTGTCCTTCGTAAACCACCTGGCGCGAAAAAAGACCACAAATTGTAAATAATTTTGAGGAATTTAATTTCTCTCCTAATTTAAATTACATTTATAATTCCATAACCATATTTCGAACGAACAATTTCATTTCGCTTCGGTAATTTTAATTATATTATTCGTGTAGGTAGAACGTTGCAGGTTGCAATAGTAATTATACTCCATATTAATTAATTTTGGAACTGTGCGACAACGTCAATTCTATATTTTTGTAGAAAAGCTATAATTAGATATACATTTTCATTTACCTACTTGTACATGGTCCAGTAAGTTGCTATAAATATCAAAAAGACGAATAGAACATCTATGTATAAAAGGAGTTTCTCTGGATATGCAAAATCTACAACTCTCTGCCAATCTCTATTAAATCTCCCTACTGTGGGTGTGAACTAAAATCGCCCTTTCCTATACATGTATAATTAATTTTTATATCAATTATTTCACACTTAGTATGGAATAAAGTTTACTGTTAGCATTATTACCATTATAAAATCCTCTAACACAACTGTGCATATGCAAAAGAACCCAACCAGTATTATTACTCCAGCCTTCAGCGAAAAATTACATTTCAAATTGCTGTCCCTATGGAGTGTTAAATGCTTTTCCTGATTCGGCTCGAATAAAGAGTAAAAGTTGCTTCTTTTATTTTCATTTTCAGTGGAATATTCATCAGTGCATTATTTAAAATAATCCGGCACTGCATCATTTATAGTACGCTTGGGTTTCACGATATACATGTCTCAGAGAATAATAGAAATTGAATATCTTTATTTTTAGCATATACATAACTGAAATATATATCTCTTGAGAAGCTTTACCCACAAGAGTCTGAAAAGTAACATAACACATATAATTTATATTGCGATAAACAATGAAGTATGTATAGTGAAATGATTTGGTTCAGAATCACTTTGAAGTTTTGTTATTTTTTATTAAATTTACCAAATATACAAATATACACATGTGATTATGTACAACGTAGCTGTTGTGTTATTTAGGTATATGATTTACATTTATATGGTAGAATTTTACCCTTCGCACATATATGTTGATTTATTTTGTTGCAACGATGCTTGTGTATGCTTTTAAAGTAGAAAACTTGGTTTATTTTTGTTGTACCGATGCTTGTATAGTTTATTAAAGTTGTAAACGTTCTGTTCGTTTTTTATGCCCAGAACAAGGGACCTGGTCAATACCGACATCTTACTCAGAATTTGGATTTTTACCTACTTTTAGGTCTACTGTTGGAAATTAACTGGAGAATTTACAACATATAGGGTCATTAAAAACGGAACCAAAATTTTCTAAGCGTTTTTTATGACCCACACACTAGTTTTTGTTTAATATCGTCCGAGATGGATATAAGTAAAAGTTCTATTCACAGAAGTCTTAAAAAATCCATCCATACCACATTAAACGACTCCAACAAATTACTTAATGATGATTATAAACAGAAAATTAACATGCAACATGGTTTTCTTAATTATGTTCTATTTAGTCATGAGGCGATATTTTGCAGGAATGGAGTTGTTACATGTCACAATGTCCGTTATTGTATTAGAACCACTGATCAGACGAGGTGGTCAATTAACGTCTGGGGCGGTATAGTAGCACATGGCAGTGATAATACTCCTGTACCACATACCTCCCTAATTAAGAGCTATTAAAATCAGGTTAGAAGAATTAAACGAGATGGAACTACCAGATGGCTTTCTAAATCCTCAAATATTACTAACCTTAATTTCTTCTGGAGATTTGTGAAAGAGGAAGTGTACAAAATAGCAGCCACGACCAGGGATGATACGAAGAAGAAAATAACAGAAATATTGAGAAACGTTTCCAGTACCCACTCTCCGAAATGTGAAAGAAAGAATGCATTAATATCTGAGAAAAAATTAATTTTCAAACATAGATAAAACTTTTTATTTTTTTTTTATTTTATTTAGGTAGGTATACCAGAAAATGGAAGAAATGGAAAAATGATCAAAAATAGATAACATTCAAATAAGAAGAAATACACAATATTTTATGTATTTTCGCAAAAAAAATAATTCTGGAATTAAAGGACCCCGCAGTTTTTGATAGGAAAATGGCTTTCGGTGGATTTCTCTCAAACTTTGGAAATTTATTCTTCATCCCATCCCGATCAAAAGTGTTCACGGGCCCAACTCAATCCTATGTAGGTACAGATTTCGAGCTAGCGCGAGTTTAAAATGATTAGGGGGAACTCGATATACGGGCATTTATCGGCAAGTTAGGCGTTCACCTCTTTACGTTTATGGTTTATATGATGGATACACACCCATACACACCCAGATACACACACACGCACACATTTAGCGTCTTTTAGAAGATTTTATTTTGATTTCTAAACTATTACTTAAGAATTTATTTTTTATTTACATTACATTTTTCATTTTCCAATCACTTTTTTGTTACCATGACTATGTCCGACATGGGCGTTTCATTAACAGGGTTAAACACAGCTTGAAATAAATTAAAAAACTAAATAAATGTTCAATGGAGAAATATTTTTTGTAAGAGAACAATTAATATGTCCAGCACAAGCGTCACTTGTCGTTATCTCATCTAAACCCTACTCTTTTATACTCCTACAAGGGTTCCACGACTCGCATAGAGCAGTCACAGTCTGCTGTCGATTGGTGAGATACCTTTTAAAAAAATTTAAATAATTATTTCGTATACCAATATCTTCCAAGCACTGCAGGAGAAAAAAAAAGTAAAGTTCGTGTGACGGGTGGTTCAGGCCGCGACTATACATAGCCATGACCAACGGTTTATACGTACTCACCGAGCCATGGTGGGATATTATGAACCACTTGATTTTCTTGGGATTCGAACCCGGGTCGTCTCGTTTAGAAGTGTATATGCTAACGCTGAGCCATGGCACCCTCTGCAGGATAAGATGATGACTAACCGTGTCAAATGCATTTGAAAGATCCAGAAATATACACAAACAGGGCTTGCTTTCATTAAGTGATTCACTTAGGTACTTGTGAAGTTAGGACACTAACGGCGTTTTGTGTGGATGTTTTCTATCTAAAACCAAACTGTTGTTTTGAGAGTATTTCATATTTGTTTAGGTATGAAACTAATCTATTTTTAATTAATTTTTCAAACTTTTTTGAGAAGTGGATGATTAACCATATGTGTCGGTAATTGCTGATGTTGTTACATCTCCCTTTTTATGTAATAGAGTAACAATTGTTCTATACATTTAGATAGAGTAAATGGTTTTAAAAGATAATCACAGTTTTATTTAATTATTTCAGACTTTGTGTTATCTATTCGAACGATTTTCCCATTTTTTAAATCAAAATAGGTGCAATTAGGAATAGATTTTCATCGCTTCTTATTTGGTTTGCTAAAGCTCTTATTAAATTCATTAGCAATGTTAGTTTTATGCTGGACATAATTGTTAAGTGTTCTCTTAGAAAGAGTATTTCGCCATTGAACATTTAGTTTTGTATTTATTTCAAGGTGTCCGTCCGGCTGTGTTTAACCCTGTTAATGAAACGCCCATGTCGGACATAGTCTAGCTGTATTCATGGTAACAAAAAAGTGATTGAAAAATGAAAAATATAATGTCAATAAAAAAAAATTCTTAAATAATAGTTTAGAAATCAAAATAAAATCTTCTAAAAGACGCTAAATGTGTGCGTGTGTGTGTATCTGGGTGTGTATGACATATATCTATCACATAAACCATAAACGTAAAGAGGTGAACGCCTAACTTGCCGATAAATGCGCATATTCCCCCTAATCATTTTAAACTCGCTCTAGCTCGAAATCTGTACATAGGATTGAGTTGGGCCCGTGAACACTTTTGATCGGGATGGGATGAAGAATAAATTTCCGAAGTTTGAGAGAAATCCACCGAAAGCCATTTTCCTATCAAAAACTGCGGGGTCCTTTAACCTTGTAAATATTTTCACCGAACAAATTGTTCGGTATCTGAATTCGATCTGTGTGTGTGTAGCTTTTTAGTGTTTATGAATTTTAAAATTCTGACTTACGATTTTGATAGAGCATCAAAAAGTAAGGTTTGATGTTCCCCTCCGTACCTCTTCGAGAACACCTTCAAAATGGGGTCCAAAATATGAAAATTTTGAAGTTTAAAATGACATTGAATTTAAAGTAAACGCATAGTGAATGACGATTTTGGTAAAAGTGAGTAGACTGTGGCTGTGTTGATTAGAATAGGAACTGTCAATCTAAAATTTTATTAATACTTTCACTAGTAATCTCCCTAGAGCTTGAATTACTATCGGAAATATTTCACACCAAAATAATATAAAAAATTATAACATGACATTTTGCTGATATTTTCTTACACTGGTTCACTCACTCATTTTTCACTTTTAATTTTTTTCGTAATTTACATATTTAACCAAAATTACACCGATCTGTTCAACTTTTGTTATTTGTTAATAAAAAACACTTAAAGAAAACTCAATTTAGATTATTAGACATCCATACAGTGGCGGATCTAGGGAGTTTTTCAGGGGGGAGGGGCATCAGTTAATCGAAATTTCAAATCAAAGTGATTAAGCGATAAAAATTTGGGATGTTTGAGTCATTGGTTTTAGTCCAATAAACGAATTAGCCAACCCGGGCATCAGGTCTGTCCGGCACCATTTGTTTTTAATTTGCAGGTATTCATGGGTACATTCACCCCCGAGAATCTCAGCTGTCTGAAATTTGTAGAAGGGCGGGAAAATGGCCCATTGGTCTCAAAAATATGATTTTTTTCGCCTATTTTCGCCGATATTTCCGAAAATATGATACCTACTTAGAGAATTTTTGTTTGTCAAAAATATGATACTTTTCGCCATAACCGGCTCCAAAACGAACCCCTATTTTTAGCTCCTGTCCTGCATTTAGAGAGCACGCTCTAAAGGAATGACAACATGGTTTTTTAAGGCCATATCGGTTTTCAACGCACATCATTAGAAAGCTTAGCTTGTCCCCTTGTCGATGGCATTCTTCATTTTCATATTTTATGGTTTTCCGGAAATGCCCCCCCCCCCCTCAAATCCGCCAATGCATCCATATTGTTCAAATTAACAATTTCTCTCTCTCAATTTTTGAATAAAAATAATTAATATTAGTTTAATAGACATCTATAATTTTTAAATTTCCAATTATCTAAATATTTTCTTTGGTAAAAACAATTTTCAAATCGATTTTACGTAATTTTCCAGTCCGTTACACGTTCGTAGTTTCTCACACTTTTACATCGTTCTGTAAATTTCCATGAAGACAATTTTATCCAAAATTATTCCATTGTGCAGAACTTAAGTTCATATACATACTTTTTAATACTGCCTTCTTTAATTTCAGTATAATTGCATGAAACTTACATTTTGAGAAAATACAGAGCTAATTTGCACTAAAAAAAACGTATTCCCATTGAAGAATCCCCCACGGATTCATCCACTTGTCACTGACTCCGTCGATATGTCAATTATCACCACTAGAAGCAATTACTTGCGGTAGGAACACGAGCCGGGCATATGGTCCACTTCCCACCCCATTGACTATTGTCAAAAGCTCAGCTCCCACCGGTCCCTATGGTAAATACTATTAAATCGGTGTCATTTCTAACAATGGAATAGTTTTATTGTAGGATTTGGATAAGGGTTAGCGGTAATATACTGTTGTGTAAAAAAACAGATTATGTTATATTATTTATACTCTATTCTCTATCAGGAAAGCAGTAAATCATAGGCACTACAAATAAAAAGTAGGCACTATTGAATTAATAATTTGAAAAACATTGTTATTATTGCACAGTTCGAAACATGTGCCATTGAACAAGCTCACAAGAAGCCCACATCTGGTTGAGATACGTGGATGACAGCTTCATAGTGTGGAACCATGGAGACAGAGAATTAGATACTTTTCTTCAATATGCATCCATAAAATTCACGATTGAGAAGAAATCGCAAAACGAACTGCCTTTTGAACAAGTGGCAAACTTCTGTCTACCAGAAAATCAACCCACACAGAACAGTATCTTAACTACGAATCTAACCACCATGAATCCACGAAGAGGGCAATAGTGAAGACGCTGATAGATCGTGCATTCAACCTCTGCAACACCAAGTAAAGCCTCCCCGGCGAACTAGATTACACCAGGTAAGATCTCCATAGAAATGGCTACTGGAAGAAGCGGAGCGTATCTTGATTCGCAGACAACAGAAAAATCAACCACAGAGAAGAAGAACCACCACAACCAATATTGTGCCTCACTTACGTGAAAGGACTGTCAAAGAAGATAAAGAAAATTGGTTCCCAATACAAAATCAGAACATGCTTCAAGACCAGAAACACAAGCCGCAACCACCTTACAAAAATCAAACCATTAAACACTAACAGTGACTCCAAGAACTGTGTTTATCGGATGCCCTGCGAATATAGATAATCATACATCGGAAAAACCAAGAGACAGCTGGAAACCAGGATTGGGGAACACAAGAAGAACACCCGGAAACAAATAGGTACTGAAAAAAATTAATAAGATCCAAAAAAAAAGATGAAATTGTTTTATATATGCATTTTTCTTCGATTTATTTCATCTTACAGTATCCTGAAAATGTCAAAATAAATTGACGGAACGTTTGCTTTCAAGAAATATTGTTTTTTTAATCCAAGACCTAAATCCCAAAAACAACAATGCAGTCTTTTTTTTTAAATTGTCTTATTCATTTTACTGCGAAAACTCAACTTATGAGTTAATGTAAATATTCTACACTATAACAAATGATGTTTGAGAGTAATTTAGAATTTACAAGACCACAAAACAAGCAAAATAGCGTTGTCATATCTCATTCTTATTTTACAAATTTTTAACATAATCAAAATATAAACGGTAAAGTTGAAGGTTGTGGCTAATTATGGATAATACACAATAAAAGTATGATTAAACAATATTATTTATTGCTTATTCTTTATACAACTCATGGCAACGCTTTACAGATCTATATTTCTGTCTTTGTCCGTTTCATATAAGTACATT
The DNA here is from genome assembly GCA_949320105.2 of Crepidodera aurea. Lineage (NCBI taxonomy): Eukaryota > Metazoa > Arthropoda > Insecta > Coleoptera > Chrysomelidae > Crepidodera > Crepidodera aurea. The sequence continues at coordinate 15,026,540 of OX439476.1, read as the reverse complement.
TTAACCAGCGAGTAAGTAAGAATCCGTTTTCTACCTGCTAATCCCACGAACGGATCACTGTGGGGTTGATTTAGAATAAGGAAGAATTAGAATAGCAACTAGAGTGTGCCTATATTATTAAAAAAATGTTTTTTAACAGTTTGGATTTAGGGGGATGGGTGGCTCAGCGGTAGAGCACTGGACTCATAATCCAAGGGTTGTGGGTTCGAATCACACCAAAGGCAGAAATCTTTTACTAGAAATTGATTTTCATATACCAGGTGTGATTCCTCACTCGACCATTCACTGTTGGGTTCTAATTAACAGTGCCATTCCTAAAGTGGCGCTGGGAAACAGTAACAAAGCCTACACAGAACACGAGGCTAATGGCCATAGTAGTCGATGCCGTTGACACAGAAGCAAAAAAAAAACAGTTTGGATTTCATTAAATTGTTAGAACCGTCCTTCATAAGTCCAAATAAAGTTATTTTACTTAAGGCAAACCTTTCCTGTATTTAAATTAAATATAGGAAGCCTTTAAATTTAAAAAAAACTGGCGATTACCATGAGGAGATGAATGAAGAGGTGTTTGAAAAATGGTTTGAAGGTATCATTCAACTTTTGGAACATGGGTGACAGTTTTAAGATTACCTCTTTACCACTGCGAATTTAATCCTATAGAATTGATCTGGGCGCAAGTAAAAGAACAAGTAGCACGAGAAAAAACAACATTTAAAATGGCGGATGTATAAAATTACATTAAAGAAGCCATTCAAAGCGTCACTGCAGAAAACTGGAAGAAATGCATCAAGCACGTTCTGAAAGAAGAACAACAAATGTGGGACATAGACCAACGGATTGACCAAAATATTGAACCAGTCATTATCAACTTTGCTGACGATAGCGGTAGCGATAGTGCATCTGACGAATCTGAGGTGGAAGATTAGACGAAATCAAAAAAAAAAGTTTGTAGTTTATTGTAAAAATAATTAAGTAACTATTTATTTGGGTTAGTCCTTAACCCTTTCAAAAATTAATAAACACACCACTGCCTTCAATATGCCAAAGTCCAATAAAATCCCAATCATTTTTGGTTCTATTATATTTATAAACAATAATTTTAGTATCCCTAAATAAATACGATCTGTAAATAATACTAAAAGAAATGCATAAATAGTGTAGAAGAAATTTTAATAAAATGAGCGCTTTAACATGTTTTGACGGTATCGGGGATGTAAACAAATATTTAGCGAAAAGTTCTTGTTTACAAACATCTACTCTTTCACATTCTTGTATATTCTAGTTACACCTCCTCAAGACTTCGTCCAACCATAAAGCGGTATGTCAAGGTTACAATTTCTTCCTAATAGTAACGTTCATAGCCACCAGGTGGAAATTGTGGACGGGAGAGCATAAGAAGACACTAGAATCGCGCAATGTAGGCGTTATCCGGGTGGATCCAAAGCTTTGACCACGCCTATGGGCCAACAAACTCTAAGTAAAATTCTGAACCCTCGTCAAGCGACCTCGTTTCGAGTGATGTCGGCTATTCTCGATATAAATTCTCATACACTAGCAAGAACATTTACCGAGTTCAGTTGAGTGAGAGTTTAGTAGAATGTGTAGTTCTCTTGTTTACCGGTCGATAACATCGTTCTGTATGTGTGGCATACAAAATGGACAAGTGCAGTAAGCGGTTAAAAAAATGTGATAATTGTCAAATGTGATGTGCTTCAGGCAGCAGTGGGTTATGTGCGAAAGAGGGTGAATGCAATGAACAACGGGCCTCTGCCTCCGGTGCCGGATCTAATTCCTATATCGGCTCTTCGGAAAAGACCACCCTCGAACAATAATAGTGACGGCATTTCGGACGGGGGCCCTTCAGAGTGTGCCCCTTGTGCCTCGAACCGTTCAGAGGTTATGGGCGAACAGCGCCCTCGTCGGCGACGGTCGGCAAACCAGCCCGCCGTCGAACTAATCGATACCACAGGGTCACGTGGCTCGAGCGCCGCCCCACAGGCACCGCTCTCCCGGAAAGCGAGGCCTGAGCGTCACCGTAAATCAGACAGACGACGCGAAAGACGCAAACTTACCAGAACCCGTTCGAGTAGTAAACATTCCAAATCCCGGGAAATAAATAGTTCGCAGGAACAAGTTCCGCAAACACCGCGAGTGAATCCAATTTTTGTGTGGGTCCGGCAGGAAGACACACGCATCGTGGACGTGAAATGCGAAGATTACGACAAAAGAAACCGCATCCTTCTTACAAAGACAGCGCAGGGCTGGCGTGCCATACCACGCACAGAAACCCTCGTGCCCACCCTGAAGGAGGCGGTTAGGGACCAACATCAACATCACCATCATAAAAATAAAAAATCTCGAAAAGGAAAGGTGCGACGGCGTTCTACTGGAGTTCAAGTATGTTCCGATTTAGAACATGATGAGGCGGCCGAAGAATCACATCTGGAACAACAAGAAACTGATGATCACTTTGAAGACAAACAAACAGGCAATTCACCACCTTGGATGTCTACAGATAATGTTAATGTAGAATCTCTTTTACCGTCCCATACAATAAAAGTTAAGAGGTCAACAAGCCCGAACCATTCTCCTGAACGAGACTCGAATGTAAACAGTGCCGTAAGCCCTTGCGCGCAAACTCCTACTTTAAAGTGCAGTGCCGACAAAATATGTGACGTCAGCCCTCTAGATAATTTACTGGCCGTAGCGGAACTAGAATTTAAACAACAAATTCAATCGGAAGAATGGAATAAAACAACCGAATCAAATATAATTCCTAATGAGGAAACAATTGTAACGTATAACAATTTTGATCAGACAGAGGAAGATAAAGAATTTATGAAAAATTTAGAAACGTTAAATAGTCTTATCGATTCAGAAAAATCTAAATTAGAATTTTCGAAAGATGACGATTTAACAGTGCGAAAATCAGAAGAGTGTGATTATACCGAGGATGACGATAATAATTTAGCTATGGATGATATTCTTTCTAGGTTAGAACAATCTTTAAGGAGTCCAGAAAGCACGGAAACAAACAATTGTGATACGAGTTCTCATGATAAAAATGACGAAGAAACAAAAGTGCATTTTGATAGTGATAACGAAACAGACCTTAAATCAGTACCTGAATTTGAAAATTATTTCGAAGAAACCGATCCAAAAACTACAGAAGAACAAAACGAGGAAAATAAAGTAGAAGGTACAAAACCTGAAATAATTAATTTAGTAGAATCCTCAACTAATGATGACGACGATGATGATGATGAAGAAGATGATGACGATGAGGATGAAGATGAGATTAATACTGATGATAATAATACACCTACAGATTTGTCTGTAAAAATAATTAAACCAAATTTAAATGAAACAGATAATTGTAATAATATTCAAGAAGAAGAACCTACTGATTTAAGCGTACCGAAATCGGTACCAAGTCCTAGACCACATTCTCAAAATTCTGAAGCTATACAATCCCCTCAGCCTAGTGGAATTCCAGCAGTTCCACAATCACCCGATATCGTATCTACAACGGTCAATGTAAGTAGCAAACCCAAATCTGTATTCTTAGAGTCGCTTTTAACAAATTGTACAAAAAAAATGGCACTAAACTCCGAGGTAACAATTACACCACAGAGAGAGCCATTAGATTTAGGAAAATCTCGTAAATCTGCAAGTCCGACTGTTACGTGTTCTGAAGAAATCAATAGTTCTTCATCACAATCAGAACCACCAACGAAAAAAATTAAATCTGTGGATATTACATTAAAGAATCTATTAGATGCAGATAGCCAAAAAAGTACCACAGAAAATAAGAGTACTGAAAAAACGTTTGCTACTGAAACACCTAAATTGCTAGAGTTGCTACAAACTGAAACCGAAATAGATCCTTTGGTACAGTTAAAACAGTTGCTGTCTGATCCTACACAAGATGTACCAGATCCACTGTTAGTTCCGAAAGAGAAGTTTAGTCAAATTTTGATAAATCCAGGGACCGAAATTCCTAAACTCTTAAAGGAAAGACCTGAACTGCGACTACCGCAAGCTCTAGCTTATCCACAAATAATGCAAGATCCTAACATGCTAGTTATAAATCTTCACCATTTAGAGTCAATTTTGTGTAATAAAAATTCATTGAGTTCCTCAAATAAATCAGATTCTAAAAGTCACGACAAACATGATAAACACAGTGAAAAATCATCGACAGATACTAACCGACATTCCCCTAGTAGTACAAAAAAGAAATCAAATGATAACGTGACAAAAAATTCGTCAATTGAAAATCAAACGAAGATGTATAATGAATTAGCGAACGATATAAATTCAGCCACTCAAGCGGCATTTACTCAAATGCCTTGGTTTCCATATATCAATCAGTTAGAAGCGATGGCGTTGTCGAACAATCCGGAATTTCTGAAAATGTTGACTTCAATGCATCATTCCTTTTACATGAACCAACTCCCGGAATTGTTCGCTAACATGAGACCACCTGTATCACCAGTTGGATTTCCTATTCCCCCACAAGTGAATTACACAAATCCTTTGGAATTTAACATGTGGCAGGAAGCTATGCTGCAAGCGCAATTCTTGAGAAATAAATCATTCGAAAACTCAAATAACGAGCAAAACGTTTTTAAGAATTATTTTGAGAAGATGAACGCTCAAGGAAACAGACCAACAATGAATAATTGCATGAATCCGAGAATGCAATCTTCCAACAAACAGTTAAATTACTCTAATCAATATTACCAAAAGGATCATAACTCGTATCAAAATCCTTACGGAAATTATAACGCGTATTCATCTAAATCATCCCAACAAAGTGCGCAAAACAGTTCAAACCATCAGAGATACTCGTTAAATCATAAACATCAAGGAAATCATTTTGCGTCTAAGAGTTCGAATAATTTTCCGCATCAGATGAACCAAAATTTCGGATATTTATACTCGCAAATGTCCGATATGGAAAAACACCAGTACATGCAAAATTTCAATATGAGTTCTCAAGATCAACATCATCAAAACTTCCAAAATGTAATGCGGAAAGAATCCACTAACGTGCCAGCGAAACAAAAATTACCTTCTAAATCTTTTACGAGCTCGTCAGCGGCGGCGGCGGCGGCTCAGAAATCAGTTCCTCATCAGGAGCACCAGAAAGAAAGGAGTCATCCAAGTGGAAGCGATACGACAAAGCTACAAACAACTCAGCCTATTGATCTTTCCGGTTCAACGACGTCTGGCGGTAAACTCAAGGTTAAACAGCACCTTATCGATCCTGCGAATACACCAAAGTTATTGAAGCAGCACGATGATGTTCCTGAAGTTGGTAGTACCACGGCTAGTATAGAGGAAATGCAAGACGCCCACAAACATTTGTGGCATCCCTTATTTGGAAAGTAAGTAAAAACTACTTTGTTATACATACGAAACAACTAGTAGTTGTATTTTATATGTTGTTTATGGATAATATATTCCGTTAAAAGCTGAGTACACAAAGAAACTTATTTCATCCTTTGTGCTGTTGTATATAATAAATTCGTTCTCGTTTTGAAAGAAAAATCACTATCTAATAAAATGTCAGTTAATGTTCTATTGTGATATTAAAAAATATTATTGTCATAATATTATTACAAGCCAAAAAAATGTCAAAGGACATGGCAACAATTAGTTGTTTTTTTTTTTAATAATTTTACGTGTTTTTTCTAATTTTCATTATATTGGAGCCATAATTTATTTCCCCGTTAGTTTTTGACAATTCTCTTATTTAATTTCTATCTGACTACCATTTCTATATTATTATTATTATTAAGACGGTAATCAATGAGTTCATAATTGACTTAATTGTGAGAAATTTATGAAAACACTTTTAAGTAATTGTTATACGACTTTCTTAGATTCACAATACTTAAAAATGTATAGGCGTGTTTCTAAAAATTGCGACATTAAAAGTATGTCATCGAATATTGACATTAAATAATTTACTAGATATATGCTAAAGAATTTTTATACACTTATTTTTAGCAAATACATTTGATGAGTGTTTAAGTAACCAACTTATACAAATATTTTATTTATTTTGCGTAATTTTAAAATTGGATATCTCAATTTTTGAAAACGCATTTTTGACAAAAAAACAATTTCATACTTTTTACTGTTTTCCCAACTAATTCTATACTGTTTCACCCCTTTCCAACTTTTATTTACTTTCTTATCTGCTATTAAGATTATTGGACATCTGTATTTTTTAAACTTACAATTTCCTATGAATTTTCACTCATTAGAGCTTCAATTATTATTCAATTATTTTCTGTTTTTAATTGAAGATTAGTGAGAAAATTTCACACCGAAATATTATTAAAAAAATACTAGGATAATGGCGGTTTTTTGTTAGGTTAAATAAAACACAATTAATCTACTTTTTTAATAAAATTGATTTCACTAAAGTTGGTAGAAATATATTTTCTTACGAGGAACTCGAAGTGGTACTTACAATGAAATTTACACGCGTAATATTAGGTTAAATAAAATACAATTAATCTACTTTAGTTATACAAAATAACAAAAAATAAGTCGATATTAGCTCAATATCTGAGGTTTTTTAAAAATTCGTTTTACTAAAGTTGGTAGAAAATAATGAAATAGGTATTTAAAAAAACAATAATATAAATTGGTTAAGCAAGTGTAAGCAACTTTTGACGTTACCCGAGTATAAATTATCTAAATAAATTCATTGTGTTGTAGAGTTTATAACAATGGAGCGATTTGCGAAATACCTTTTTTGCAAGTTTTGTAATGAAGTTAGTGAAATTAAAATGTATCATCGGAACCTTTTAGAATAAATTCGACGTAAGCTGAAGTTAAATGTCACTTTACCTATAAACGTCAAAAAATTTCCGGAAATTTTTTTAGTTGATATGGTAACGATACAAAATAAAGGCTTTTAATTGGTCGAAAATGTTAGGTGTGGAATTTTCGACGAAATAAAAATGTCAGTCATAATTTTCGATGTATTTTGATCCAAAAAAAAACTAATTTAGGATTTGAGTTAATTTTCCACGCATTCCTACTATAGATTTTTCATAAAAAATAACTTTGTGTAGATTTTTATGTTCCTAAGATTTTTATGGTTATTCTTGCAACAGAAAATTTGGAAATTTCACTGTATAAAATATATACAAAATCGATTTTGTTTTCTAAACATTAATATTTTCCACCCCCGAATCTTCAGTTAAAATTTGATCCATTACTTATGAAACTGGCCTTTATAATTCTTGATATTCAACTGAACACTTTTCATTGATCGAATCTTTACTGGTTTTTCTGTTTTTAAAAATAGCTCAAATTTTCAGGATCAATTACTTATCCTTATATGGACCATATGTCGCACCATGTTTAAAATGCTTCGACTGAAAACTTTTCTACTGAAAGTGTGATGTGTGATCCATAATTAAAAATTGGTTGCATTAAAAATAAAAAAGGACATTGCAAGTTTTATTTATGTTTCATAATTTTGAAATATACATCTTTTAGGGGCCCTATTTAAATATTTTTAAAGAACAGTAATAATAACTGTTTTACATGAGGTAGAAGTTTAATTGAACTTTATTGAGTTAAAATTACTGCATATCGACAAAAAAACATATAAAAAACGGTTTGTTTTGAAATTTTTAATAAAAAACAATCTCGCCTTCGCCAAAATTTGAATATTAAGGTTTGGTGATCTGGCATTTAAAGGCGAAGGTAAAGCATCCATTTTTATTAATATATAATTTCAAAAATTACAATAAATTAGACAATTTTCAATAAAAACAAATTGTAGATTCTTTAATTACTTGGATTAATAAAACTATTTAAGTATATAAAAATGTCCTAATTTTCTTACAAAAAAAAATATAAAATATTACCATAGAGATATGTCAGTGGATTATTTCACAAAATATTTACACTATGAAACAAAGAAACATCGAAGATATCAAAATCTTTCGTCGCCATATTTTTGTGACGTTGATGCGAACCATTCTAAAGGATAATACATTTTTTATTAAGGAACCTACTCCATCATTTCAACTTAGGCAAGACATATCCCGTTATATTTTTATTTTCTCAACATTGTCAATCTTAAAAAAAAACGACTTTTGGTCACTAAGACCTACATAAATGAATTAAAAATTGTCTTATTGATTGTAATATATAAATAATTATAAATCAAATTTTTTTTATAAAAATTGATGGTTATACATTTATACAACTTTCGCCAAAATTTTAAAAAGGCATACACCAACGTTTAATAGAGTATGAATTTTCAAATTTTGGCGAAGTCGCTTACGTTTTTAAAAATAGCCAACAGTATCCAATTTTTTTTCGATATGCTGTAATTCTAAAACAATGATAACTAATACATATAATTACAGAATAAATACAGCTTCTTTATTTATACAAACTTATTTTCACAGATTAAATTAATTGATTCGGACAGGAAAATCATTTTAATTTTTTATGTTTGTTCTTTAATTTTTTTTTATAATTTATAAACAGAAACTATTATAGTGTATACATAGATATTGCATCGTTCTATATTTTAATGTTAAATATTTAGCTTACTTTAATAATTTCATGATAATACACATTTATAAATTGTTTCGGTTACAAAAAGTATGTTTTTTTAAATATTACTTCTACCTAAAGGCGTTATTGTTGATAAAATCACAGAATGTCTCAGAGGCAAACTTTTAATGTGGTATTTTTACATACATTTATTTTCTTTTTGATTTTGATACATTTATTCGTGTTAAACATCAGTTAATGTTTTTAACATTATCGGGTTAGGTTATAACAAAAAACGTTTAGTCTGATAAAAAACATTATATTGTTTAATTATTATGGAATTAAGAGAAACATAAAGGTATTATTTATGTAATTATGGTTAAACAGGATCATTTAAAGTTAATCTCTATAACCTAAAAAAATATATTCCTAAGTAAAAAACACAATAAAAGCATATTTACTGTTTCATATGTTTCATACGTTCTTTATAAATGTGAGTTACAAAAATTTCTTCAAAATAATAACAATTCAAGTTGGGTTACAAATACTGCAATAAAAAATATACAGTGCCATCCCCAAAGTACGCACCATATGGGAAACTTTTTTATTAAGGGTTTTTCGGCAAAAAATTATTCTTGATAAAAGTTTGTGCATCCCCTAAAACTAAACATGCACCAACAAAATATAGTAAAACACTCGTAATATACGTGGAGCCTTCAAAAATTTGATTTTGAGACCCTTATTTGTAAAAATCTCGGGAAATGTTATTTAGAAAAGTTGTTCAGCATTAAAAAATACATCTTAATTTAAGAGAACTGTGAGATTTTTTACTTTTTGTGAATCCAGGATTCTTGCAGTTTTATATGATTTAAAGTTGTTGCCGGGATTATAATTTATATTTTGATATTATTTTATCGTAATTTTCTCTGTATCAAATTAGGCAGAATTCTAAAATTAGTGCAATGGAAGTAACTATTTTATTGTTTGATATAAATAGAAAGAATATGGACGTTTGTTGTTTTTTGCAAAAAAAATTGTATTCTTAGAATTTGGTCCAGTGAAACTAGACGATTATTTTTAATTTTTACTCCTGCAACATTAATTTTAGAAATTGTTCTAAAAATTGAAGTACCAATTCCTTTCATTAAATTTTAATTTTCTTGGTTGGTTGCAGGATAAAATAACATCAATAATTAATTTTTATTTTCACGTATTTAAAAAAGTTCCAAATGCCATAAATTCACTATATCACCTTTTATTATATCAATTCCAGAGAATTATTGATCGTAACTTCTTATGCAATATGGAAATAAATTTTACACTATATATTAAATGAACCTTTAAAGGACATATTCAATAATAAAATGATATTTTTTAAAATTTATAACCAATTAGAATTATTTCTGTAACTTTAATCTTGTAGTTAGAAATCTATTTCATTACAAAATTATTTTCAAATAGCCAGTCACATACTTTAAACATACAAATTGCAGTAACAGTAATTACAGCAATGTTGATAATAAATTTCAGATATTTCATATGCTAAATATTTAATTGTAAAATTATCATAATTAAATCTGATTGGAAGCATGTAATGCTCAGAATTCCATAAATATCAATGAGGTAGATACATGCATTTCTAAAGAGAAACAGTATGATACTAATGGTTTAAACAAAAAGAATTAACATTAATTAATATAGTTAAATATAAATATAATTTTAATTAAAAGAGATTTTAGCTTTCTTTGTTTTATATTTAATCTTATTTCTTGCTTTTTAATCCCTTAAACTGTGTCCCCTAAACAGATTTTTAAAGACGGGTAGATTTTTGTTTATGGGCATTGGAAAAGGTTAGTGAAGATGATTTAAAAAATTCCTCAAAAAAGCTACTATCATGTAAATGAAACATGCACCTATCACAATAATCACACAACATCTTCACCTGTTGCACAGGGTGTTTGCCGATGGCGTGCCAATAGTCTAGTTTTCAAATGGCAATAACTTAATTTTTTCAAATGGGACACCCTGCATATTTTTCTTCAGTTAGAAGCTCTCCCTAATACGCATTAAAAAAATATAGGGTTTTGCACATCTAACTTTACTATTTACTTTAATAATTGACATTAAGTGACAAACAACGTATCTTACACAATTTTAATAAGTACAAAATTTTACAAAGTTTAATCGTAAGAAAACTACAATAGTGAAAGTTAAAATTTGTAGTAGGTGTTCAAAATGTCTTCCATTTTCATTTATACATTTTCTTGTCCTTTTTTTCATTGATTTACGCACATCTCTTAGCATTGCAGGGGTCACCTGTCTAAATGCTGCAGTAATTCTTTCTTTCATATTTTCATATTAGAATAAAACTTTGTTTAAAAAGTTACGCTCTGTATTTATCTTGTTTATTAACCATCTACAGTATTCCACTCTAGGCGCGAAATCACGTGGTAACAATTCTTGGTGAAGCTGGATATGATAGGGGTGATATTAATTCTTTTTTATTATGCGTCTAATTGTGGTATTGGAAATATCTAACTGATTGCTTAATTGCCTTGTGCTTATATTGGGATCTTCAACTATACTGATCATTACCTTATATTCGTTGTCAATAGTAACAGCTGTAGTTTCACGTGAATGTTTTTCATACTTGACGGTTCCTGTTCTATCAAATCTATTCTTTAAATTCTCAAAAGTATCCTTTTGTAGATGACGTCTTTCTGGGCATCTTTGACGATAGACCCTACTAGCAAGAAACGCATTTTTTTGACATTCACCCAGTATCCATGTCATATCAATATTTTCTTGAACACTATAATTCTTATTAAAATCCATTTTTTATACACAATACCGATTAAATATAGTAGACGTGATACAATACAAAATTTTATGTTGACAATTAATGCCATAGCAAAATATACCTACTGTCATTTTCATAGGTAAGTAACTTGATTTTGTAAAATATGTTGTTTGTCACTTAACGTCAATTATTAAAGTAAATAGTAAAGTTAGATGTGCAAAACCCTATATTTTATTATGCGTATTAGGGAAAGCTTCTAACTGAAGAAAAATATACAGGGTGTCCCATTTGAAAACATTAAGTTATTGCCCTTTGAAAACTAGACTATTGGCACGCCATCGGCAAACACCCTGTGCAACAGGTGAAGATGTTGTGTGATTATTGTGATAGGTGCATGTTTCATTTACATCATAGTAGCTTTTTTGAGGAATTTTTTAAATAATGTGGCTTTTGTGCTAATATTTCTGAAGTGCTGTTTTTTTATTAAATCTGCTTAAAATAGGAATAACTTGTCAACGCCGCGTCGGATTTACAAATACAAAAACTACCGTAAATCTAATATTAAGTAGAATCAGAAGACATAATCGTATTTGTTCAATTTAAAAAAACCAAATTAATTTTCATTCCACAAAAATTAGCCACCCTATATACATCAAAATATTTTAAAATTGTAGTCCGAGTGACACTGTCTACCCCTACAAAAAATCTTGTTGATATCTCTTTTAGTTTCGGTGCTAGAAATCGAGTGGAACCCTGTATAATGCACTGTTTACAGATGCACTTATCATAATAATGTATTGGTATGACGGTTAACAATACAGATTTTGATGCATCTCGAAACATTTTTAATAATGTCAAAACCAAACACATAGTTTTAAAGATAATTTTTTCGGATCATAGTCTAAGCTGATCAAATACAGCGTGTTATATTTTGGCATTACGGTGGAAAAATAATGTAAAATTTAACAAAAATAAAAATAACTCCAAAATTAATAGTTTTAGGCATAGTAGACCTTTATAAGGTAATGGAATTTGCTATATAATAGGATTATAAAATACAGGGTGTCCTATTTAAAATAAGAACGATATTGTCGTTAGAATATGTCATTAGAGAATAGCCCAATTTTGGACGCCATCTATAAATTTAAACAACTCTAAATACATTATTGCTTTCAGCTATTAGTCTAATTTTCTCAGTTAAAATTGGATTTGGCTGATTCCATAGGTTTCGAAGTTATTGGTTTTCTTGTAAGTGCTTCAATTTTTATAAATATCAAAATATCCCGACAACTAAAAAGCTTAGGTATAGGGAATACTTAAGAGAAAGTTTATCTTATTTTTAACGTATAATCTATAAATGCAATAAAATATAGGGTCTTCTTTTTGGGACAACCTGTATATTTCGAAATCATTTTAAAATGTAGCCACATATTCATGAGTAAACACAATTTTCAAAATATTAACAACATTAATTTATTTTAAATGGACCACTCTGTATATTTAGCAAAAAATACTCGTTTCCACGGTTTCACAGTCACTCAACATTTGTTTTGTCTTCTTATTTCACTTTCCTTTAAATTAATTAAGTTAAATTCTCTAATCAGTGTACGAATAAATAAATAGATTTAATTTTCTTTCGTTTCAGCCAAAAAGGTTACACGAGCCCTTGGAATTGGACGACAGTGACCGCTACTGGCGAATAACACAGGTCTCAACCTCCACAAACGAACTGGAGGTCCAACAACTCATACCAATACCAACAAGGTGTCAATAACTTAGATGCCTCTTTCACAGGGTTAGATCTTGAGATGTTTTTGAAGTAAGAAACGCCATCTTAGGAAATTTTTTGTTGGTCTTTTTAGGTGCTGGTAACTGATAAATCAATTGGTAGATAGCGAATGTTAAAGGGAGATTAAATGTATGTATATATGTGATACAATATAGGTCGGAGAATTATATGAAAGGTGAATTCATCTGAACTTTACTAAAATTATGTGAAGGTACTTTTTAAACTTGTAAATTTAGATACTCAAAATCGGTAGCTTATATTTTTATCATTTTCCACACTAAATCGTAAGTGTATAAAGAAAAAATGTATATTTCAATATTTTTGTATAACAGCTTTGACTTTTGTTGGAAAATTTTAATTATTTCGGTCAAAAAAAAAGGTAAAATTGAATTCCACTTTTATTGTAAATTTGTGGTTTAGATGAATTGCATTTCAAGTAATTTTTTGGGCACGAAATTAAATATACGGTTTATAAACGAAAAAGGTCTTGAATAATTACCTATAGAAAATAACTATGGGAAACATATGATAAAATGTATGTCAAACGTCAAAGTCAAACGTGTCTAGATAGTGAAAAACTACAAAATCGTGTTGGTATGATTTCAGCACGTACCTCAAGCTACCGGAGCATCTATACCACACTACTAAACTAACCTCCCCTTACACATTAATTACAATCTATTACAATAAGAAATAAATTTATTACACCTCACACTTGGCCAATATGGGGGTGTTTGGCAGCTTGTACCTCAAGCTACCAGAAATCCTCCCAAAAATGAATAAAATTGGATGGAAATGGCATTTCATTTTTACAATTGAAAAACTGTTTATTTGTTTTGAGTTAGTTTGAGTCGACCTGATAACTATATGGTTTTGAGAAAAACTGTTTAAAGATTTGCTTCCAGAAATGTTTACTTTTAATTTTATAATCTTGAATTGCTTGTTGGTTGTAAAACCAAAACTTGCTAAAAATTTGAAGGAACAAACCTTTACAATTGTTTTTCTCAAAACCATCATGATCGAGTATACAGGATGTTCAGTTCAGATGTAGTTAGTTTGGACAAAAAATATTTTTATTTAGGAACAATTTTGCTTGCTTAACAAGTTCCAGGGTGGAGAAGATAATCATAAAAATAGCGAATTTTATCACTCTTTAATCTGGTGCTTGTATATACAAGACTAATCCTGATACTCCTACTTCATTTGACAACTACCTACTAGATTTAACATTAGTAAACTGAGAAATTATGAAGGAATCCATATATTTGCAGTACTAACTTTAACTTAAGTTCTTGATTGTTTCGGCCTTTACTTGATAAAATCCATAATTGTTCTAGGATGGTCTATCTTCACACACGTTTATTTAAATAAAGGACCTCGCACCATTTAAATGTAAAAAAGGCCCCGTTCAAATTGGCTGAACATTTCGTTAAAAATGTTCAAACAGAAAGCTTTGAAGAATTTATTTCTTATTGTAATAAATTGTAATTCATTTGTAATAAATATCTATGCCACTTCCATCCAATTTTATTTATTTTTGGGAGGGTGTCTGGTAGCGTGTGAGGTGTAATAAATTTATTTCTTATTGTAATAAATTGTAATTAATGTGTAACTAATGATTTTAGCATTACTTTCGGTCTGATTTTTAGGGTTGATATGATTCATTTTCACATATAGTAGGCGAAAAAAGTAATTTTCAAATCTATTGAGTTCCAAACCTTTCAAAATTAGTTGAGATCGGCCATAAATATCGATGACATAATAATAACGTCACAATAAAACAATTAACTTAAAAGAAATGCAGTTTTAAATAATGTTATGTTTTAGAAACCATATAAATAAAGTTGTACAAGTCATATTTACTTTTAAAATGATTTTTTCAACTAAAGTGTAGAGAAAATAACCAACGTCTGAAAGTTCATTCAACTTTGAACTCAAATATATCAGAATATTGAAATGTCCACTTATATCCGGTTAATTTCAAGGGATTTAATTAAAGAAAGTGAAAAAAACATATCTCGAAGAACGACATACACAAATCGCTATTGAATAATTCCAGTACGTACTAATAGACTTATATATGGGAAAAGTTTTCCGGAAAGTATCACTTAATAAGAGCAATATCGTGTCAGCGTATTTACGTTGCAAATGCACGCAAACTAGAGATAATCTAGTTAATGGGTATCAAATCTATGCCAGATTTAGAACGAGAATCGTGAATAAAGAATATTTTGTTACACGACCGTCCAGATAGACGTACTAAATTTTAACTTAGAGACGCTGAGAGATATCGACCTGTTGGAAAATCAATAGCCACAACGCTGAGCCGGGAAGAACAACGGTAAATCGGACTTACTTTTAGAAACGTAAAAAAAAGCATTTCATTTAAAATTCCTAAAAAAAAATTTACGTGATCATTTGAATACGAAGAAACTGTCGATTACATTGCCAAGTTGGCTGACAATCGACCAAAAACAGATTACACACAGATTAACTTCACAAAAGGTTTTTTATCGGTTCGAAAAAGGCAATTATAGTTCAACCGTCTGAAAAAGTTATTTCTACAGTTTATACACAAGCCAAAATTGAGTAAATTGCCTTATATAGTATTTAAACGTGCCCCCCGTTCACCAGATTTGACCTCCTGCGATTAATTCCCTTGCCTGTCAAATATCAATTTTTAACCAATCACGTGCTTGGAAACTGATTTGACGCAGCCAATCAAAACAAAATTTTTTGTGACTCGGGAAATAATCTTATTAAATATAACGCGACCTTGACAAATTAGCTACTATTTTTATTGCTGCTAAATTTCTCGTATATTTTACAATTTGTCTCGACAATTTTGGCATTAATAATCAAAGAATAACTCCCTCGAGCTAAAGCTCTCGGGAGTTATTCAGATTATTAATGCCAAAATTAAGTCTCGACGAATTGATCCTAAAATAAACTCGAAATTTAGATACAATAAAAATAGTCGGCTATTTGTCAAGGTCTTGGGATATTACTGTCGACTATTTCCTTTTTCTCAACCTAACATGTGAAACAAACATTATTTACGTGTCAAGCTTGGAAAGTGATACTTTACTGGGCGAGCATGCAAGTTTCCTGAAAGCAAATACACTTTCCGAGTGTGGCGCATACAATATTTCTTGTGCAGCCACCAATAATTTCACAATAATATCTTTAAACGGTTTAGAAACTTGTAATAATATACAAAGTGCATCAAAACGTCAAAAACATCGACTGACAGATGGCTACGGTATTGTCATGGCAACTGTGATATTTAACACACCCATTTCATAAGGGCTCGGGAAAGTTGGTACTTTGCCGAGCAGTTATGTCACTTTGCCGAGGCGTTATGTCACTTTGCCGAACAGTCAATTTTCCGATCTAGACCGGCCACGAAGCACTTTCCGAGCTAAAAAATGATCGGAAAACGCATTTTCTAAAGTGGTGGTACAAAAACGTATTTTCTAAATCGTTTTTTAAGGAGGGAGTCTAAAACCTTTTAATTAATTTTATCCAAAATCAATACTCCAAATTATTCAGATACAAAAACGCATTCTTTGTTAGATATTTCCTTTTTCCAATAAAATCAATTCTGATTCAATGAACTCGCTACGTAATTGCAATTTCCAGTTGTTTTCCAATTTTTAACTGATGAATTGAATAAAAGCAAAAAGATAAAAATCGTATTTTACGTTTAGCATTGTGTCGAATCTGCATTGTTCTTAACAGTATATTGTTGGGTAAAAGTGTCATGGTAACAAGGCGTCAGATTTATCATTTAAAACAGCGCAAATGTATAAAAAGAAAAAAAACGCTTTTAACCTGAAATTAATACTCGCTCAAGCTGAATAGGTGAAAAAAAAACGTAAGGCATTTAATTTTCCATATCCTTTTGGTAAAGTAGAACCAGAAATCTAAGAAGGTCATAAATCAATATTAGAGATGTAATAATAAAATAAAAGTGCATATCGGTTAAAAAATTTCCAGGTCCGGATTAAAATATCTTAAGAAATAGTTAGGCATTTTATTCCTATAGAACATCCCTTATTGGCTAGAGTAGGAACGTAGACTCCATGCTGATAAATGAAGTCGTTTATGGTTTATGGTGATTTATGACCTTCTTAGATTTCTGGTTCTACTTTACCAATATCTCACAAGTCTATCGGTTGTTATGAGCTAGAAAACCATTTTGTCAATTGTACAATTACAGCCAGAAATAGTAACTAAGTAATATATTGGTCTGGTTAGATTTTATTATAATTTGTTTTATTGTCTCGATGTACTCGGCGATAATTTGAATGTGGTTAATTTCAATATCTTCAATATCATTCTGTAAAACTATTTTCCCAAGCAAATTATATCTACTATTGTTCTATTGTAGTCGAACAGTTTAAATAATTATTTTTATACCTATTTTAGAAAATCGGAGTTTGAAATCAAAAATTTTGTGTCATGCGAAACTATTTAAGTTCCAAGTTTCCAATTTTACGATGTTTAATGTAGCACAAAAAATCCCCACTCTTGTCCAGATATTCTGGAAGATTCCAGATCAAGTAGAGGCAACTTACTGTCTCCCCCTTCATCACCTTCTTATAACTTTTATTCTTCGAAAGTTTTAACCTTTTAAAATAACCAAGAAAGATTTTATGATGATGGTGTTATATCCAAGAGGGATAACAATTCAGAGACAACCATTTTTTAGAAAAATCAATCAATAAAACCTGTAAACAATGATAGTTGGCAACTGGAGCAAGCAAGACTTATAAAAGGAAATATACAAAAAAGTAGCGAGATCTTCGCTAATGTATGGTATTGAATCGTGAATGTTTACAAAGGAATCAAAAGAAAGTCCAAAATAAGATTATGAAACTGTAATACAACAATCTTGGAACCAGTAAAAAGATTCATTAACTTTGTACAATACAAAGACTATAATTTTCATCAGATAATCCTCAATACCATGATGACCTTAAATTTAAAGTTTTAGAAATATTAACGTCATTGTTCTTGTCGAGACTGGATACGAAGAAGACCGGAATATCGACAAAGGTAGTTCAACTAAAGACGTGAATCTTATTTACATTAGAATGGATGAAACATTTCAATATGACCGCAAATTTCCCCTTAGAGAGCAATAGTAAAAAAGAGGGTAGATACGGTCACATTTATCTCCGGTCTTCCATTGATTTCAGCAGGAGAATTAACAACGTCCTGCTTTGGAACGGATGGAAGTAGCGAGCGAGCCAGAGGCAGCAGGGTCACGAGTTCAGCGCAACTCCGAACAAGGAACGAGCGATGATTCTATATTTAACTCTATTTCGCGTTGTTCGGCATCGCTTTCCTGGTTTTAAGAGGATTGTACACTCTCTAAAAACGCATTTAGAGGTTATTTTTAATTCATACCTTTTCAGGAGATGTAGAGTTGGAAAAAATATTTTTTGTTTAGAAAATCCTTTCAAGCTAAGTCGAGTTTTATTCGTAGCAAATTTTTCTTTGAAATATGTGAGTTGATGTAGTGTTTTTGTCTCTAAAGAACTTTGTTTGAAAGATTAATTAATTATATGCCCCCTTTCAAAGTTACTGACCTAGAAAAGAATTTAAAACTAGCAAATGAATTTTAAACCTCTAAAAAACTGTATAACTTGTTATCAGCTGAGATAAGAAACACGAAAATTCTTTATGACTTTAAAAAACTGCTAAAAATATTTTTATTTAATTAATATATAACATGTATGTTTACTTCGCTTGGTATATACATATATCAGTGTAAATATTCTTATAACACCCAGTCATATATTCAATTACTTATAACTTTGATTTTCAATTTCTATTTGTAACGAATGTTTGCAGAACAAAATTAACTATAAACCTAAATCATAAATATCTTAATCCTTAATGAATGTTTAAAATTCTAAGAGAATTTATATTTCAATTTTTTTAAAGAGATTACCTTTGGATTAATTCTCTTTTTAAATTCAATATTTGCTAAAATATGGTTCTATACTATATTAATATTTTTTCTAAAAGATTTACCCTAAAATTGTTCTAACATAGTAATTTGCATTACCGGAAAGTAGAGTTTTGATAAATGTTTGAAGGGAAGATGTGTCTGAAATGCTAGAAATTTTTTGTAGTGGTACAAAATTAGTTTCCTGCATATTGTTCTTGGAACATCGATTTTAATTTGCTATATCAACTCTGTTTTTTATTGAATCTTCAAGGTAGCCTTCCGCTGCGGTGGAGGATTTCCATCCTCCGTGTCGTTTTAAATTTATAATATCACCCCTTCCATCTGCTAGCAAGGTCGCTGAGCTTCGACAAAAGTAGTGACCTTTGAATTCTGCTAGTTGCTAGTTTTTGGGATTTTTCAGCAAAATATGTCGAACTTCTTCACTTACATTTTTTACTTTTTTTTCCCGACACCAATTTTTAAATGCGTCGTATGACTTCTCGTATTAGGCTTTTGATTTTACTGGTAATATATCCAAAATTCCTTCTCACAAAATAAGTATGACTTAAACAACTAATTAAAAATCAACGAACTATCACTGGACAATAAATCGCAACTTTGTTACCATAGTAACGAAATCAAGGCAGACTATATTATCAAACAGGGATTGGAAAAAAATGCTTTCGAGTTTGGCAGATCGCCATTTTGACCATTTTTACATTTAAATTATGGTTTTTTTTTTTAAGTTTTTCTGGTTCTGATTATTTACAAATCCAGTCTTGCTTTTTATGGAGATACTAACCAATAACCATAAATAACACCTTTTCAGTAAAATTTTGTAGCCATCCCACAAAACTTTCCATCCGCGTTCGGCACCTAAAACCCAGCTGTTCCATACGGACTTTTCATGGGTGTATGCTCTTAATTCGTGTAGCGTTGTTGTACGTATTACAAGCAATGCTTTCGTGGGTATAATGTCTACTTCCCATTGTGAACAAAAGCCCATAGTTCGAAGGAGAATTTGAATAACAAATCATCATTGACGCGTTTCAAAATCGTGTTCTGTTAAGAATAAATAAAATACTAATAATACAAACGATATAACCGGTATTTCGAGCTTTTAGCATTCATTCGTAAAAGTAAAAAGCTCTTAGCTTTGCGATTATAGCAACATCTTCTCTTCTTGTATTCCTCTTCATCTCTTTGTAATAGTCGAAAGGGTTGGAATGAACACAAAACGGGATCATTTATTCTCGAAGATTCAGAAAGGGGAACTAGAACTGGATTTTAAAACGTTTCAACTGAAGTTTAAAAATAGATGTTAAAATTTTGTGAGTGAGACAGAAATCCTTATGGCAAAAAATGATTTCTTTAAAATTGATAACTACTTAAGTATATTTCCGCCCTTGTTGTGCAAAGAACCGTTAAGTCCGTGTGAATTTTTAAATCAACTCAATTGGTGTAGCAAAATAAATTATAATTTTTTTATGGCTTTAAGATCGAAGGTGCTGATAAATCGATTTCAAATAAATCAAACGAGATACTGTCATTAATTTTTATACGTGCCTTGATAAATCAAAATAAGTCGATGTTTTCAGAAGAAATTTATAGATTATAAACATGATAAAAGTTTTAAATTAAAAGCATTTTGATGTTTCTGTTAGGAATAATTTTCTTCTTCTTCAATGGTCGATATTTGTTGCTTTTAATATTTGTAATTTAATCATTTTTTGAAATATAGTGCAATAATAGTTTTAGAAGGTGTTAGACAAAAAATCGAGCTGTATGGAGTCTCGGGTTTATACAAATTTGTATATTTTTTGCTATAAAGAGGCATTAAGTTTTCGTTTACTTCTTCAGATACAAATAAAGTTCTGGAAGTATTTAGTTGGCCTACATAGTTGCAATTTTTACACCCTTTTCTTGGCACAGTTCGTAAACAGCCCTCCTAGATTTGGCAGGCAATATACTTAAAATTGCGATCGTAGCTTCTTCCGGAATAGATTTATTGGAACTATCGATTTGAAACATCTTTTTTTATTTAAGGAGCTTCCAAAGTTCAGTGTTGTTCTTGATTAGTTCATCCAAAACATCTTGGAGTTGATTATGTGGAAGTTCAGAGCATTAATGACTGCTTGGCTGTCTGACTTGATGAAAATTTCTTTCTATATTGAACTGGACACATTTTCCGATGCCGTTTCTCGATTTCCTTACAAAGCATTATTATACAATTTATCTTAAATCAGAGACGACTGTACGTAAAAAAATTGTATAGATAATAAATCTGAACTTCATATAAAAACTTTAGTAGGAGGAAATAAGAAATTATGAAGTGAAGGAATTGTTCTTTTGTGTTACGATCTGTTAATTACAATTTTTACTATTACCTTTACACCTGCTTGCTGGTTAACCATAAAATTGACGCTTCAGTCAACAACCTCGTAAATAAATTGTAAAAACTTTTAAGTCTTTTATACGAGATAAGGACCTTAAATCTACGATATTATTTCTTTCCGAAATAAGAGTATAATAAGATTTGAAGGAAGCCATCAATCTTCCAGGTAATATTAAAAAAAACAACGAAATGTTCGCTGATGCGAGAGTGTGAAAATTCGTCGGCACATAAAAGAAAATAAGAAAGTTATTTCCTGGTATCTACACGAATTATGTAAATAAGTAGAGGGTGGTTTATGATACGGTCTCTTCAAATTTACAATTTAAATACGTTTTTGGGGCCGGAGGGGGTAATTATCCCCTGTACCTTTTTTTATTGAATACATTAGCTTATGGTACATCTAAATATTCTTCCTCTATCTATCGGTATATACAGGATGACGCATTAATGTGTCAAACTTCGGTGTTTATGATAATTTTAGGTAGCTTTCAAATTTTTCATATTTATAGCGTATTTGAAACATTCAAAAATTGCCAGAACGAATTCTAAAGTAACATAAAAATGATGAATTGTTTTTACAATACTTCAAATGACTATGTATAGCAGAAAGTTGATTCATGTCAGCTTTATATCTATTGAAATCGACACTTAAATATTTTTTATCATTAAAAATGCATAATTTTAACGTAAAAACATGCAATATAACATGAGAATACAACTAATGTTTTTTTAATGAATTGTTTGCAGGAGTTAATTTTATTTTGATTTGTAAAACAATGTACTTTCATAATTGTTAATAAGCTTTGGTATTTCTTTAATTAATACCGCCTTAATTGGCTCGAATTGTGTTTTGTTTGCAATTAAAAGCATTGCATTTAATAAAAACTAAAAATAAAGCTCTAAAATACACTAGAAGATACTCAGAAAAAAGATTAACATATAAATGAGTTTTAGTTATAAAAAAAAACATAAAAAAGTCCTTTTAAAAATTCAGTTAAAATATAAATATCAAAACCGTTATAAGATAATAAAATTCATGATTTGAAAAACCAAAAAACAAGAGATTCATAACTTTGATTTAGAACAGCACAAATAATAGATTTGAGAATTTACAACCAATGCATTTAAATGAATTATTTGAATGTAACAAGCCTTTCTATCCTTCTTGTTTATATTCAATCAAGTTGGTAAAATGGAATCATATGTTAACATAATGAAGACTATTTATTTAAATAAGATGTGGGTAATACAGAAATTGAGAAAGGAAACATTACAACAAATTACAATATTGAAAAACATAGATAACGTTCAAATTAGATTGAACTTTGAAGTGTGGAGGGAACCAAAGAAACATGGAGACCTAAAACAGTGCTAAATTCCTTTATTATCTTGTTGTTCCATGTTTCTTGTGGTCTGCCTCTTTCTCTACTGGTATCTGACTTTTGTATCCCATATTTTTCTTGCTTGTTGTGTTTCACTATTTCTGTTTATATGCCCCCATCATCCAGCTGTTTTTCTTCTATGTGTTCTATGGTTAAATTCACTTTTATTTGTTGTATTCATTTCTTTTATTGTTTTATTTAGTATCCACATGTTAGAGTGGGTCTATATATTGTCTTAAATATCGTTATGTCATCTCTTTTTTTACAACATAATTTCTTCGTAAATTACTTCATTATTTGTTTCTTCGTTCCATCTTCTATCTATAAGTCGATACTCGTTCTTTTTACCTTTTTTTCTTGCTCTTCAGTTCCTTTGAAGTTATGTTTTAGCTTATCTCCAAAAATCGACTTCTTATCACAGATTTTTTCGCAGTTTCGATAGAAGCAGAGTAACTTTCGACTGATGTTACTTCTCACAACCTGATTAGAGGATCTGTGACCAAAATGCTTACATAGGATTTCCACTAGCTGGACTTTTGAGCACAAATGATTATGCAAGATGGTGTTCCTCACTTTCAAATCAGTATCCAATGTCGTTTGAATTAATATCCAGGATTGTGACCGTATCAAACACTTTAATCCGCAATATTTCGTCAATAAGAGAGTAAGAGAACAATTCTCTGAGAATTTTATGAAATAAATATCCAAAATTTCTTGACTTTATTCAATAGTTGGGGGTTGTAGGGTAAAGGAAATAAAAATAGAGTGTTTTTCGCAAAGATGGATCGATGTAACTCTGCTATAACATTAAAAATAATCCGCAGAAATGAAATCTATAAAATAAACTACAAAAAATTCATTGGGATAAGTCCCATTAATCTTTACTACAGCTACAAAGCGAATGAAAGATTAATGTACGCCATTTTAATGGCTTAACGTAAAAATTACGACTCGAAATGAAATAAATCATTTATAAGAGTCTTTAAAATTAAATGAATGCAATAAAGTTTCCCTATTATTAGAAGACATTATTTGCTAACAATAGATTCAAGGAAAATACATAAGGAAATATTACGCAACTCGAGGAAACGATGAATGTTATCCAACGCAAGTTAGAATAAATATTTTTTTTTTATAAACGCCGTCGAAGGAAGTTATATATATTATTTACATTTTATGTCCGTCTTCTGTTATATGGGGAAAGAATCTTTAGTACTATTATCGTATCCTTTTAGTATTTATTTAATATCCCAGAAGCACGACCACGCACTGAATTCAGGTCATTTTATCTGGGATTATAAGAGGGTCGCCTATTGTTATATACCCTTAATAACTTAAAGACGCCTTCACAAACCACTAAACGAAGGTTTATTACAGATATTTTCAAAAATATAATTGATGATTATCCTTATATAGTTATTTAACGATTTGATATGCATTAAATCGCTTTCATGATGGCATATCATTCATATTACTCCTAAATTCGCGAAAAGCCAATATAGAAACATCAATTTTCAGATATTTTCTCAGCTGGGTATCACTGATAGCAGTTTAAGGAAAAATTACCGTCATTAAGCACGTCTCGTTACCACAAAACTGTGACTAATTTTTAACTTTTTTTATTCAGCATCGTTTACCATAATTCATTATTAGTTGTGGATCAATTTTCTAAATGTATTTTCTGTTTCTTGATACAGTTTTATTTTTTTGTTTTGCCCCCCCTTCTAAGGAATTTTTGTAGGACTTACTCTTCAAAATGAAGTTCTAACAGGTTAACGTTTTTCTTCTTCCTTTTTTTGCACCACTGTCCAGGAAGAGACTTTTGGTGAACAAAAAGGAGCGATAATTTCGTTATTACATAATTTAGCAAAATATTTTTCATCTTTAGCTGGCCTTGTACTATTTACCTAAAAAGCGTCCTCGTGTTTATTATTCAGCATTTACGGTCTAGCGAGGGACAAGTTTATGGGTTAATCAAACACGGCCCTGTCAACAATAATCCATTAGAGAATAATCCTTGACTTAGCAAGCTTTAATAATACATCAATAATTAACGTCAATGAAAGTATATTCAAAAATACCCTATAGAAATGCGTCATTGCTATAATAAATTAAAAATAAACAAATATTTATTGATATTTTATCAACTATCCAAAATACAATTAATACTTTAATAGTACCTTATCATCGTCGTTGATCTGTTTTCATCATAAATATTATTTTTTTTCTCCACATATGCCATTAATAAAGTGATATTAGTTTCTGAAAATTAATAAACATTATGGTTAGTTGACATGGGCGTAGTTTCACTTGACGCATTCAACAATAACTCAATTAATTAATAATCTCTGATCTAGAAGCAAATCAATAGATGTTTGTAATCCGGAAAATATTAATATTTGTTTGACCCAATCGTTCTTGTTCTAAAAACAAATTTACGTCAACATAAAGCTGCCTGTTTCTTGAGTTAGTGTGTAATTTGTAAATATTCTATAAGGGCGGTCTAAAAATGTATTGAAGTATTTCTTAAAGAGTTTAGAGGTGTAACTAATCAGTGATTTTTAGTAAAATGATCCAATGAGACAACTATAGGTATTAATACAAATCTCAACAATGTTTTTGTTTTCATTTCAGTGTTAATACAAGTTTTGTAATTCATTTCTTTCCTAACAAAGATGTACATACATCTAAAGGCGTTTAAATCAATACTAGTACTTATAAATAATTAATTTATTCTTTGTTATCGTCCTTCCAATTTCTATTTACATACACTTACATTTTATAAACCTAATTTTAACATTCGATTGCTTTTAACACTTCATTCGTACAAACAATGAAGATCCCTCTAACTCTCCCTTCGTTCTACTCCCATGACATCGTCAGCCACATTTAAAAGATTTTATTTCATACACGTAAGTCATCTATCAGTTAATGAGGTCATGGTAAGGCACATTAATCAATACCAGCTTGTAACGGCATAATTTCAGTTTTAAAATCGATAAGACGACATGTGCGGCGGAATTACAGATTTAAAATATGCGTAATTATTTTAACAACTGTTGCATTAAATTCTTCTTAATGGAAATAATTAAACTGACGCTGACTTTCAATGCAAAACTAATTTTAACTAATATAAGAGCCTTTTTCAGACCAATATCTTTAATGTCCTGATAGGTTGACAATGATTCTGATTTCTTTAACAGCTTTGATGAGTGTCTGCGTTATTTTTCAACCCCAAAAAGATTCCTGATAAATTCCAACCAAAGAAACCACGACTTGTTTTTCCTGGTGTCTCTCCTACGTCTTGTATCCAGACAAGTCAATTTATTCTGACTTCCTAATAGACAAATCTTGATTTTAATTTGCCTGGAAGTGTATCTTTGTATGGTTACATTTTAAAAATATGTTTAAATAACTTTCTGATAATTTAAAACTGAATCCTAACGACACGTTCCATAATTGTCAATTTCGAAAATTAAAATGCATTTTTAAATTAATTTTCCTTGTAATAAAATTTACTTACAAACTGCTCATGCCTTTGACTGCTAATAAAAGATGTAGGTCATTTGCTTTGATGGGGCTATTAGGTTAATGTGGTAATTTTTCGAAGGGCGTACATTATTATTATTACTATATTTTCGTTCTGAGTATGAGAATGAAAATTTAATTTGTGCATATAAGTATATGCCTCTCGAGACAGCAAAAAAATACAAAGTATAACAATATATGAACCACCTAAGTGCAGAAAATAATTGTGTAAACTTGTAAATAAAATGTCATTTACCATTTACACATAGATAATTCAGTAGAAATGTATTTTTTACTTCATACTCATGGCTTCTTGCAAATGTTTCTAGCCAATATATTTCTTCTCATTCAGCCTTACTATTATTTTGATCTGGTCACTACCAAGTTGCATGGAAACTGTAGAGTAAATTGTACATTTTCTACCTGTGGCATATCGCACAGGTCCTGAAATAGTACCTTGGGGTACACACGCTTTAATTTATTTTCTAGCCAATTTAACAGTAACCCAAACCACACCTACTCTTTTATTATATAAGGTTAAAAGTGGTTATTTGAACTTGTTTTTTTTAAACAAGTATAAAACAAAGCAATTTTAATTTATCGTAAGAAATTGTTGCAATAGCTGCAGGTCAAACTGATTTTAAAAAATTTCTGTAAATGTCGGCACAACTTAACCTTTATCGTTCAATTTATGTATTAGAAGGTGTGGAGAAGCCTAATTGGCGTTCTCTCTATCAATTCAGTTTTTTTTTCTCTTCTCATTTCAAGGAGTGTTCTTATACATACGTAAACGAAACGAATTTCTATTATTCTCTCACTTGCTTTCGAACTCCGATAGTATAAGAGAAGAGGTCACTCACAATGTCTGATGTATTTTCACTAAATCTGTCTGCAAATCGTTCCACTTATTAAGTATGGCGGCCTATTAATCTAAATTCGCATTCTGCAGACTTTCAAAGGTCACTCGACCGTGTGTACGTACGTAGGTGGATGTGAAATTTCATGAAAGAAATTATTTTTACACTATTTGTGACATAGTTTTTTTGGTAAGGTTCGAATACCGAAGTTTTAATCATTTCTGTGCATCCGTTATAATATTTGAAAGTTAAACGTGTGTGAGAGAGAGAACAACTAAAAAGAAGATGACATTCATTTGAAATAACAGAGTTCATTCAATTAAAGTGAAAAATTAACATTGTTTCATCAGATACATATTGAGATAATCATATTAGAATTAAAAAATGTATGATAAAAAAGCTCGATATAAAATCGTTGATAATAAACTTTACGCCCTTATACACCCTTGCGGAGTATGAAAATAGTGTATTGATGACTCAAAAGGACAGTACAGTCCAAATTTCATGCTTTTAGGACATGTGGTTTAAAAAATATCAAATTTTTTTTCTCCAAATTTTATATTTCTAAAACTGGCAGTGCGAAGAATTAAAATAAATAAAAAACAAACCTAAACACCCTATTTCTTCCCTTTAGGGGTGGAATATCCAAAAATCGCATCTTAGTGGGTGCCTACGTCATAAAAGTAAACTAATCACCCCAAATTTCATGTTTGAATTATCGGAATTAGCAGTTTGAAGTGTATAACTACGATATAGAAATTCAAAATTTGGCAAAGTTGCAGCTGTAATCATTCTAATAACGGAGAACCCTAACATCCTTACATTTACGTCTCAAACAAGTTCTTTTCATAATCTACTCGTTTTAATAATCCCAAAATCGATGTTTTTAAATTAGTTACCTTTCAACAAATTGATAAATCAGCAGGAAATAAATTTGAAATTTTCGCTATCCTACTGAATGCGCCAATAAACGATAATGTAAACTCAGTATTAGTTAAAAATCTTAGAATGCGAATATATTAACTATAGTTAACTACATTTCCAGAGTATATGCTATCAACGTTAGTAAAACTCATGTTAATTGGTAAAACGATGTTATTCTAGGATTATAAAGAAAAGTACAAGTTTCAGATGTGCCATTAATTAAGAAACATACATAGTTATATACGGATGTTCATTTATATAATCGTAGAAAAAGTATAGTAAACAACTCGCGCGAAGTACGCATTTCCCACTCATAAAGTATTGAAGTTTGCTTATCGGAAATGCGTATCATTTCGCGCTTGTTGCACAATATACTATTGCAGTGTTCTATAATTTATTAATATTTGACAAAATCTCTTTCAACTATTTATTTGTTACAAATTGTTCTTACATTAACGTAGAACGATTTTTCAATGTGGCTATCACCTTTAAGGATAGTCGAGATTCACGCCAACCCAGAACAAAAATCAATATGCCATTTGATATTCTACGCCCACACTTTAGGAAGCTTTCAACGAACACCGCAAGCTTTAAAAACTTTTAAAGGGAATATCAGAATTAAACAATAATTTA
Source organism: Crepidodera aurea (assembly GCA_949320105.2). Lineage (NCBI taxonomy): Eukaryota > Metazoa > Arthropoda > Insecta > Coleoptera > Chrysomelidae > Crepidodera > Crepidodera aurea. Next base: position 14,997,729 of record OX439476.1, on the reverse strand, counting down.
CATAACGTCCTTTAAGTAAATTGGAAAGAAAACAAACCTAGAGATGTGCCTGAATTATTATCTTGAAACAATAGAAGCAGAAGGAAGGAAAATTCAAGTCATTTTGTGATTAGAATCATTATTGTTATAAAGGAAAACTGTGGTACCAAAAAGAAAAGAAACAAGACGTTGTTCCAAATTTTTGGTATTAGTGCGATTATCCGAGTCTTAAAATATCTGATAATCATTTCTCCATGGACTTAACTATCTTTAATTCATTTCCCTATCGAATTTGACCCGAATTTTTTGTTTATTTAAAAATTTTGGTACGTAATAAGAATAATATAGAAATTAATACTGCGCGAGCATTCCAGATGACGACTTCATTACAATAAAATCTGAGATTCTGATTAAGAAAGCACCATTTGTAAAAAAAATAATCGAATTTCATGGAAATGGATCCAAATTATCATATTTCATCAATATCAACAAGGAAAGCGGAAAAAGAAAATGGAACGAACGAAATTGGCAACGCAGTATATACATTTTTCATTTTCTCGTTCGCTTTATTAAATTTTCCCACATTTCACGATTTTTCTCGTGGAGAAATTACTGTGAAACATCGTAAAAACCGTAAAAAATTTTTAGGAATTTAAAAGCAATGCGTTAAACTTGTTCGATAATTCATATAATTTGTTACCATGACGACTAATACCTTAATATTAGTGGATTATAGAGTTTAATATTTGTAGTGGAAATAACATTCGAATTATGTTTTAGACACGCCGATGCGTGGCTTTTATGAAAACAAACTGAAACGAACTCACCATAAAAAATTCATCGTTCAATACTACATAAAAACAATTTTTTAAACAATAACAATCTTAATAAAGTGAGTAGTGAATTTTTTTTTAACTGGGATAAACAAATATTGTCTTTTAAGAGCTAATCTGATATGTATTTCACAATTTATGATGCATCAAGAGATTGGTGTTGGCTAGGTTGGTTCTATAAAAACTAACGAAATACAAAGGTACAGGTGAATTATTGTAATCCCATTACCACATTACCACATTACCATATAAAAATCGCTGTCACTCCCTTCATAAAAGATTTTGAGTAGGTTTGTCATACTGCAGCTGATTCCCGCTATATATTCGTCTTTCCCAAGCCTGGACGGGACGAAAATCGTAGTAGTGTAGCGTGAAAAATTAATTTTTATTGGTTCCGACCTCGCGCACTATTCAAAATTAACGGTTTTATAGGTTCAGACTTCGCGCTCTATTCAAAATTATCGGAAACTCTTTGAATAATAATGAACCTGCCCGAGCTGTGAGCTTATGTAACGGCCATTGTGGGCGTTTATTTAAATATATAATAGAAATTTAATTATTTATATATACAGGGTGTTTCATAAGGAATGATCAATATTTTAATCATAGGTTCAGGACTTCCAAATATTAATATTTTACTAAATAACTTTGGGTCAAATCTTATCTACTACTAAGATACAGGGTGTTGAAGTTAAAATTTATTTCTCGTTTTTTTGCAATAATTTCTTTATTATTTAACATATTGACAATAATAATAGCTTTATTATATGTTACAAAAATATATTAATTAATTAAATTCTCAAAATATGCACTATGTACGTCAATCAACGCTTTAAGTCTTTTACTTTATGATTTTCTGACATGAAAAAAGGTGTTATGTTCAGTTTTAATAGTTAAATTAAATCTAACAATTAATTATTTAACAGCTGTACATTTTCATTTTAATTTTCAAGCCTACTATGTTGAAATATGGTAAAGTAATTTAAATAGATAGTGTGGCTAGAATCTTTTAAATGCAAATATCTCGAAATGAGATGAATTGACGCTATTAAAACAAGTATACCTTTTTTGTTAAAATTTACAAAATGTATCATAAAGACTTGAAAAAAATGGGTACTTTTCTTCATCCAGTAGAGTGTAGGTGGTGCCCTCTTTATCTAATGTCAAAATTGATAACACAATTATGATTTGCTAACTTAAAAATATAATCATACCAAATTTCAAGTCAATATGTTAAATAATAAAGAAATTATTGCAAAAAAACAAAAAATTTTAACTTCAACACCCTTAGTAGTACATAACATTTGACCCAGAGTTATTTAGTAAAAAATATTGACCATTCCTTATGAAACACCCTGTAGTACAATTTTTATCTATCGAAAGTATTTTACGACCAATGATTTTTTTCCAATATTCATTTTTACACTTTTTGAGATGATATATTCAAGACCTTTTTCGTTAACACTAAAATTGTTAAATATTAGAAGAAGAGAGATCAGTTACTAGAGAGGTGATTCCTAAATACGTTTATTAAATGAAAAAAAAATATTCGCATAATCATAACATTCCACACGCTTATTATTAAAAAAAAATGTTCCTGAATGTAAAAAATTATTGTATCTTTATTTAAACTATATGTATATATTAGATATAAGCATCTGTAAATGTCGAAAGTTACGTTCTATGTAAATGTTGTTGTTTTTTCAGTTCAATGATATGTAGTTAGGATCCTACTTTCTTTTTTGTTTGTTATTCTATTGTTCCGTTAGCAGTTTTTTATATAATAGTTAACTAGTAAGAAGACGTGGATCTGGAATTCATTAGCAGGAGTTGTGAGTTTCCCTCCTGCTTGTACAGAGTGTACATGATTATTTTAAGGGTTTGTGTTGGTAATTTCTACATTATGGTTGGTTGTACCTCGAATGGGTTCACTATTGTAACTTTTGAACGATTTAAAATCAATTTGACTACAAAATAACTTTTAACTTATCCTAAACTTATATAAAATAATCATTAAAACGATGATATAAAATGTCATTAGAAAAGAAGCCTTGTTCTCCATTTGGCTTTAATTCTGACTAAACTATTTTTTTTAAAGCAGATGGAATGTCCCTTTTCTATATACATATGCAAAAATATAATTAATAACATATTTTACGGTACAATATTTTCTTTCGCAATGATGTCAGTCTTGCGTACATTTCCAATACTTTGCAGTCACTAAAGAAAAATTTTAAACTAGAATATCAATCACAAATATTTTTATAGAAATCATATAGAGAACTGCCTGTCCCAGATGGTTATTTCTTTAAATTTCGTGTGTTTATTTTCTTTTTCTTGTTGTTCTTCATAGGGCAACAATATCGAGTGGTAGGAGTAGATATGGAGCGTGGTGGTGTAAACATACTAATATGATTTGTTTCTTCTCACAAAGCTTAAATTTTCCAATAATTGTTACGGCCGTCTAAGATATTCATTCAATTATATCCATTAGAAGTTACCAATACAATTCTATAAAACAGTTGAAAATTCTGTACGTTTTTAAATAGCACAGTCAATCTAGAACCCATTTCAAGATCTATGTCTACTAGGAATTATACTGTGCAATAAGTTCTATGTTTGCTAAAACCGTTTTTAACTATTTATAATTGTATACAACAACAAATTATACTATTAACGAAATTTTGATACTGTGCTTCTTCCTTTTTAAAATAACCATTTGCGATTTTTGTACATAAAATACAATTTTGTCTAGTTCAATTTTTTGAATTTTTCATTAAACGAAAAATGACGTTTGTAAATCTGAATTTAAATTAAAATTTTAGGCTTAAGGAATTAGAACAATTGATTTGTAGTTCTCTAAATTAACACATTTTACTTTTTTATATAATTATATATCAACTGTTATACGAAAAGTATTTAAAATATTTTAATATTTCACGAATTTAAATTAAGGGTCACCCTATCTTTTAAATAATCGCTTCATTTTCTTAACTTTATTTGCATTTAAGCTTGGGATAATGAAATCAATAACGCAAATTTTTATTTGTCACTTCCATACTTAAATTTAGAGTAAATTTGTTTATTTTATCACAAAAAAAATACGGTAAATTCAAATGAAAGTTACTAAACATAAATGAGACAATAGGATGTTTTAATTTTAAAAATATGTTAATTCAAGGTTCGCTATGACACAAATAAGGATGAATCAACAAAATTTTAAAACGTCTGTATACAAAATTACACGAATTTCTAAAATATTTGTTAATTTAAATAATATGAATGATATGAAGTTCTAACAGGTTTTATACAAACTTTATGACAAAACCAAACAAAATTATCGAAAAGAAAATAAAAACTTAACAAAAAAATGTATTTTTGAGTATGAGAAATAGTATTGGAAATAACAAAATATAAATAAATATCAAATTTTTAGCAGTTTTTGTCTGATACAAAGGGCATGTAGACAAAAAAATAAACTTAAATTGTTGAGAGTAATAATTTATAAAACGATTAGTGGAGTGAAATTAGACGAAAATATTCTGAAAATGGATGTAAGAGCTAAGTCAATTTTTTTTAATTTTTTCGATTTTATACATAAAGAGAAGCTTGTACTGGAGCTTCGCGAGATATGTGCCAAAAACGGCATTTTTGGTATTTTTCGAGTGGATTTTTTAAATATCTCCGGCTCTAAGAGAAAAAAAATTAAAATGACCGTGATGAAGTAGAGTAATTTTTTTTATTTTCCCACGACTCTTAGAGCCGGAGATATTTAAAAAATAGTGAAGCAATCCACTCAAAAATGCCGTTTTTGGCCCATATTTCGCGAAGCTCCAGCCCAAATTTATTGAAAATTTTTTTACAAGCCTCTCTTTATGTATAAATTCGAAAAAATTTGACTTAGCTCTTACATCCATATAAAATTCTAATTTCACTCTACTAGATAGTAATTTGATAGTTGAAATATGTAAATGGAAATTTCTGTAATGTAAACACGATTTTAAAATACCTGTGAAACAGAAGCTCTAGACGTGAAAAATTTTTGTAATGGCATCACCACTCGTTTATTTTAATGGCCTAACCTAAATGCATTTTGTTGATTTAACACTGAAGTACTGGATGTTAAATCTTCTTAAGGTACCAGCACGTTTCAACGTATAGACCGGTTTTTAATTTATTGATTGAAAGAATACATTAATGTCATCTAAATGGTTAATTCTGATAAGCTCTGAACTTCATTCGTAAAAACGAAACAGCATTTTCAAAAGGCAAGACCGCATTCAACTATTTAAAAAATTCTTGTTATGCATTATGAATATTAGTGACTAAATATCTCCTTTAATATTTAGTATAATTTGATATTAATTTAACTTTCTGTATTTGTATCACAATTTGTAGGTGTCATTCTTTATTTCGTGTTCTGTGGCCAAAAGCGTCTTCGAGGCATCGATTTTTTTTGTTTCGATTAATTCTAATCAATACAAAAAGACACTGAGATTTATTTTCAATGATTTTAATACGCCATCTTTTGAGTCAGTCTTCAAAATGTCAAAGGGGTGATCTTGTAGTTTTGCGGCAGTTATAACTGAACCTTTATGGATTTTCATATTAGATATTATGTTAGCCCTAAAAGACTTCCTTTATCGACTCCAAATTTGTAAAATTGTGAATATTTGTCAATTACTTTTGTTCTAAAATATGGAGTGACCAAAACAAGTCATTTAATTTAGTTTACCCCAAATTTCAATTTATCATAAAATGATAGTAATATTAATTTTTAAATTTAGATGAAAATAAGAACAATTTCATTATCTCAAGTAGAAGAATTTGCATATGCTCATCGGTGTATCATTTGGTAAGAAATTCTTAAATGTTCATTTGTCCAGTATACTTATTTATATTAAAAATCCACACTTAAGTAAATATATTAACTAATAAATGTAATGTAAAAATTACTATCTGTGACACATCCAGTGGATGTTATACAAACATATCGAAAAATATTATTTGATTTGAATGTAAATATGTTTTACTTTCAGAAAGTATTAAATATATAGACAATAATATTTGAACACATTGTGTGTTTTCTGTTTTGTAGAAAAGAAATAAATATGGTGTTTAAACGCTTTTCGAGCGTTCTACTATAATAGTTGTTGTATATTGAAGAAATTGTATACTTTAATGTATTATTTATTGATTTTTCCATTAGTGAAGTAAACGATTATTGATTTGAACCAAAGAAAAATATAGTTTTAGAATGTAGCTTATTAATGAACCCTAGCAAGTAATAAAATTACTAAAATCAATCATGTTGTTTTATTTACTATATTCACGAAACATCATCACAACATCCTCAGTCCATTATTAAACAAAGTACGAAATCTCAAAGAGTTTTCGACAATTTTAAATAGAGAGCGAAGTCTAAACCAATAAAAATGTAATTTTTGCAAGCTTGGGAAAACAAAGCTTGCTTGAGCTAACAATTAAAATGATTTTTTTTACGTTTCTAATAAAATAAAATGGGTGTTTAAAGAAACTGGATCGTTCAAGCGTAAATATCTGGAAAAATATGGCTTCCACAAAAAAATATTTAACATCCTAATAAGAGAACAACATTAGGAACATTTTAAGACCATCCAGAACCGTTTACCATAAGCAGAAAACAAGTTATGAACAAAATAAATTTTTTTACGCCACTGTGGTATTTGAAAAAAAAAGGACCCTTCATTTCTAACTCGCACAAGTTTGTAGCTTTTGAGGGTTGCTCGTAGGGTGGCAAATTCTAATATATAAACATTTTAGTATTAGATTTTAGAAATACAATGCAAAATACCCTATCAAAATCGATTCACTGCCACTCTCGTTAGAGGTTTTTCACTTTTTACGACTAACGGTACTCCACTAAAATAACTAAGTTAGATTTGTAAAATATAAATTATTGTTGCCCCTTTCAGAGACATAATTTAATAAATAGAGTTTGATAAGCTACGGTCTCATTTTATTTCAACTCTTCAAGAATCAGCAAATACAAGATGACCTAATTATGCAGGCCATTTTTGCCTTAGCCAACTATTAAGGTGATTAGGACAGGAACAGCTCAATGCCCATCTAATCCCCGATAATACTGGTTCCTATACAAAGTTTAGAAAAACAAACGAGAAAGAAAGTTATGCGCTGAAACAAGTACAAGTATTTTTTTCATTATGTATTACCACGCGGCTATAAAATATTAAGTTTTTAAAATTCATGGCGTAAAATTATCTATTTCAAATAAATAGTTTACAACTTTTTAACACCTTCTCGTAAAGTTCAACAAAATAAAATCGTTTTTCAGTGATAACCACAAACTATTCCTAGCAATGCAATTAAAAAGTTCCTCAGGCGTGAACTTTCCGGGGCAATTGTTAAAGTAGTAAAATTCAGTCGCACGTATCTCTAAAACAATGTCTGTCTCCCTTATATGTACCTATATAATTTTGTCAGATGATTTATAACCAGAAATTGTAATTAGTATAATTAAATTATATAATTATAATAATCTTTTTACGTAAAAATTTCTCTTTGTTCTTTATAAAAATGAGACATGAACAAAAATTACAGTTCACTCATAATTATACTGGGTGATTGATCAGTGTAATAAAGTCCGTTCGATATGATTGTGTCTAATAGTATTTTATTCAAATTTTAACTTATTACCCCTGAAATTCGCTTAGGGTTCTGAATCAGGTATTCTAAAATCTGTAGGGTAACGCAAAATTTGTTTTTATAATATCTAAATAGAATGAGATAAAACAGATTGAATTTACATATTTTTTGCCCTCTCTCTATCTGTACCAATTCTCAGCTCCACTGGAGCAAAAAAAAATAATTTTACGCATAGATATAGGGATTTTGAGCCCAATCGGAGCCAATAGTACTTTCCAAAATTCGATTTTGATGAAAATCGGCGCACAGATACTCTTTACTTCATTGTTTGTCTTCCAATGGAATGTGGAGAGACTTTCAGATATTGATTTGTTAAACCTGCAATTTTAATAAATAAAACGACCATTTCCTCTAAATGATTGCTTCTGTATAGTCATCTAAAAACACTTTATACACAAGGATGTATCAAATTACTGCTGAGAGTCATTACATTGATAACCCTTACTTCCACTCAATTCATTACAGATAATTGAGATGGCTGAAATGAAACTCCTTTCGAAATAAAACGTTCTATCGAAAGAAAAAAAGTGAAACGTTTTATTTTGATACAAATTATCCAGCAAAATAAATCGTTTGGCAATATAGCCGAGGAAAAGTAATGCGCTTTGAGCTAACAGTTCCGTTTTGTCAATACGTAGGGATAAAAGACCCATTTGGAAATACCCTGGGCATTTAGATGAGTCATTGAACAATAGAAGGAACATTTTTCCCTATTATTTTCTCGAATTAAGAGTCGTTTATTTGATAGGATGGTAATAACAAGCAAAAATGAGATTATTTTCTAGATATTATAAAATAACTTCGTTGGGGGTGTTCAAAATAACAACAAAACTATATAAATCATTGATCAATACATAATAAACAATATTATTGTGTCAAATAAATGAATTGATAACCCTTACTGTTTTAGTTAAGTTATTGTTTAATTGACGAATATTTTCATTTTGAGTTATTGCAATTACAGTAAGTAAACACGGTTTATGAGTCAAGGACTAGTAAATTCAAGCTAATAGAGTATAATTGCCTTAAGTGCTTCGTTTTTCTTTATTTACCTTTCATGATCTAACATCCTACGAAAATTTAACTCCTTTATGAATTACCCACTTTTTCGATGATAACTATTATTATTATTAGAAATGGTAGGTAACCTCAATCTACGCCTATGAATAATAAAATGACCAATAAAATCTTAAAAAAATTTAAAAACCAAAGTAGGCTTGTAATTATAGACCAAGAAGTTTTTGCGAACCTGTTGAAACTGGGTTGCTATTCAAAGATAATGATGTTAATAATTATATATTTTAGTAGAAATTATTATAGGCCAGTTTTTATGGACACTAAATTATAGCTTTTCAAGAATAATCACAGAGTCAGTTCAGCAAATTGGGATTAATTTATGGCTTGTGTAAAAATAGGGGAATAATTAAAGTTTGTTAAAAAAATACGGGTCGTAACAAACACGACACCATCCCGTTATCTACATAAAGAGAAATTCGTGCATTCTAGGTTTTTTTAGAATAGAATAGAATAGACGGTTATTTAACAATTGGTATTATTTTAAGAACATAAACAATTAACAGAAGGTCGTTTTTGAGGTTTAGGACAAAAATAAAACTTCTTAATTAAAAATTGCCGACGTTTCGGCCTTTTATTAGGCCTTCCTCAGGGCTACAACGAATTAAAAAAGAATTGTTAGACCACTCTAAAAAACAAGTAAGTAAACAAAAATCGTGTACAGGGTGTCCCAAAATGGTGTGTTTTGCAGGGAATCTCGTAAACTAGAAGAGATAGAAGAAAAGCAGTTAAGATGTTATGACTTCTTTTTTTGTTAAAGTAACGATATCCTAATTAAATCTTTAGTAACTCCCTGCAGTTGGAAGATACAGGGCGATTATTGAAAACTGTCGAACTACAAGGTACTATAACTTCTTAATTAAGAAAAATATAAAAAAACGTTATAAAAAGTTTTGATAGATATAATATTAAAGAGTTCAGTGGCCCACAGATTATTTTTTTTAGGGGGCTCACTAAGGAAATATAATGCAAACTTATGTTTTTTTAAATGGGACACCCTATATATTTTGACGTTTTTCGTTTCCTTTTTTAATTCTCATTCACCTGATATGACATATTACATATCTATTTTTAATGGTTGGAGCTACAGTGCAAATAAACCATTTATGGATGTTATCAGGTGAAACACCCTTAAAAAATTGAACACTCAGTAACGAAATTTAACATTTTATTATAACAATTATGACAATTTTATTTATCAAAATTATAATTAATAAAAAATAAAACCAGATTAAAAAAATAAAAACAAAAAACTTATGAAACAACAAGAAATATTGTAACAACTAATCTACCTATAACTAATTTTATTAGAATGTGAAAATTACATTAAATGTTCAAAATGTCCTCCGTTTTGTTGTAGTAATAATTGACACCTTTTTCTTACTGATCTTACACAATTGAGTATGTGCACTGGCTTTATTTTTCTAAATGCGGCATGAATATTTTGTAATAAATCTTCCCTACTCTCGAAGTTAGTCTTGTAAATATTATTTTATGATTTTATTTTTGGTTATGCTGAATTGGTTGGAGATTATTTAAACGAAAAACTTTTTAATCGATGAAACCGGAGAGCATTTTGAACATTTAATGTAATTTTTACATTCTAATAAAATTAGTTATAGGTAGATTAGTTGTTACAATGTTTCTTGTTGTTTCATAAGTTTATTGTTTTTATTTTTTTAATCTGGTTTTATTTTTTATTAATTATAATTTTGATAAATAAAATTGTCACACATCAGTATCCTTATAATAAAATGTTAAATTTCGTTACTGAGTGTTCAATTTTTTAAGGGTGTTTCACCTGATAACATCCATAAATGGTTTATTTGCACTGTAGCTCCAACCATTGAAAATAGATATATAATATGTCATATCAGGTGAATGAGAATTAAAAAAGGAAACGAAAAACGTCAAAATATACAGGTTGTCCCATTTAAAAAACATAATTTTGCATTATATTTCCTTAGTGAGCCCCCTAAAAAAAATAATCTGTGCGCCACTGAACTCTTTAATATTATATCTATCAAAAGTTTTTATAACGTTTTTTTATATTTTTCTTAATTAAGAAGTTATAGTACCTTGTAGTTTTCGACAGTTTTCAATAATCGCCCTGTATCTTCCAACTACAGGGAGTTACTGAAGATTTAATTAGGCTATCGTTACTTTAACAAAAAAAAGAAGTCATAACATCTTAACTGCTTTTCTTCTATCTCTTCTAGTTTACGATATACCCTGCAAAACACACCATTTTGGGACACCCTGTACGCTATCTATCTATCTGTGATGGGGTTCAAGGCATTAATGGCTGCTTGGCTGTCTGACATGATGATGATCTCTTGTCTGCGAAAATTTCTTTCTATGTTGAACTGGACACATTTTCCGATGGCGTATATTTCAGCTTGGAAAATGCTCGGAGATTTGCCTAAACTTTCAGAATATTTGGTTCCAGGCCCATATACTCCTATTCCTGTTCCTTCTGTTGTTCTAGAACCATCTGTGTACCATTTAATGGCACTTCTCTTGAGTTTTGGGATGGTATCTTTGTCCCATTCGCTTTTGTTACTTAGCTTTGTGTTGAATTCTTTCACAAAGCTAAACTTCTTTGTCATCTCATCTTGAGGCATGTCCCAGGTTTGGTGATTTCCAGGAAGAAGTCGAAACTTGCGTTTAGTTGATCCTTCTCTGGTCATTTTGTAGGTTGTCCTTATCGCTATACTCTCCATTACTATATGGAGGGGTGTAAGGCTTTGGATTACCTCCATGGCGGCACGTTCTCATTGCACCTGTTATGCATACGCAGGCTAGTCTTTGGATTTTCGCTAGATTTGCCTTTGTACTGGCCAGCTTAGTTCTGCTGCCCCAGACTACTGCTCCATAAGTGATGGCCGGTCTTACTATTGATGTATACATCCACTGCAGGATCTTTGGGTTACATCCCCAGTTTTTTCCCGCAAAGTTTCTGCACACCATTAGAGCTTTCAACAGTACCAAAAATACAGAAGTCTGACAAACTAGTAAATTAATACCTTTATACCGCAACTGATTGATACATTCGATGGTTTCGCTTAGGTTAAATAATTTAAATCATTCTTTCTTGTTGGATATTATTGTTTTTATGTTCCTAATGCATTATTGTCGTTGTTTTATTCTTATATTGGTTTAAAAAGTGGTTATATTGGATGTTGAGTCCCTGTACATTTGTCCTATCATTCACTGTGTTATTCAATGTTATCATGTGTGATGTTTTTACGATTAATGGTAATAGTTAGAGAGATAATAACCAAGATTTTTGCCTTTTTTTAATGGGTATCAAAAGGTGGTGATTTTAACAAGGAACCATAATTATAATAACATTTCATTATAGTTCGGGTATACCAGAAGAAATAAGGTGGAATTCTGCATTTTTTGGCGAAATTCGAAAAATGACATACAAACATGTTTGAATAGTCAAAATTGTAGAAAATTTAACGCTCTACAACAAAGTATAGAAATGCCTTTGCCGTAGGTCGTAAGGGAAAAAAACAATTGAGGAAAAACTGGAGGAAAGTCGAAAATTTTGCAGTTTTCTCCCCCTCCTCTTTTCTCACAGGGGTCAAAAACTTGAGAAAATGTTAATTAACGATCCCTGAACAACATCCTAAAGTTTTATTAACTTCCGACCCTTTTTCCACCTAACCCCATATATTTCAGCCTGTCGACTTGACTAATAGGCTACACTCGAAATGTCTGAAAACGGTATGGCAGAAATGGCCCCCCTCGAAGATGCTACACTTCTGGAAGTTACTACTCACCAGTCGGCTCTAGGGTCATCTAATCTATCGATTTTACACGGTTTTAGCCGGAGTGCTATGAAACATGGTTTTGGTTGTCATCTCTCTAACTAATAGAAATACCTAACTTTTTTACCATTTTTTTTACATAGATAATCAATATATTTTGAAAAATAAATACCCAGATATTTTATTTCATTTACATAAGTAAATATAGTATTATATTTTTTGCTAACTTTGAGTTTGTTATTATTGTGATAGATGGCGCTGTGCTTTCTCTTTATACATTTGCTAACGCAACTGTATTCTATAGGAACTGGGCTAGTCGGATCCACTGTCAGACTTTCATTAGAGATTGAAAGTCGAGCTTGTCTACGCCATACTGAAGAGGCACAATAATGCCGAAACTAGTCTATGGTTGACGGGCTCCTTTAATAACAAAATCAAAGTTGTTGGTTTAATGTCCTGATATCTCAGGTTCCAACCAACGTCGGAACCAAGGGCGGATTTAGCTATTTTTTATGGGGGGAGTAAAACTTACCAAGTAGTCCAAGAAAGCTAGTAATTTTTTTTGTAATATCGAGCAGAAAATAGTAACTGATCAGATCGACTTAAATTTTTTTGCAAAGGTGTCTAGGAGTAGAAAACTTTCGTGAGTTGCGTTTTGAGAGGTGGCAGGTGAGGGTGTGAAAAAAAAGGAAAAAAAATTCGTAATTGATAAATTACCTTTTTTAATGAATTAATGTTCCCTCCCGAATTATAGTGCGCAGAAAAATACGATATTATTATTAAATATACATATTTGTTAAATATTACACAATGTAAATAAACTAGGAATGCCACTGAATCTGTTCACTGTACTATGTACAATGACAGATTGTGCCACAATATTCGTACATTTCTAAAAAAAATGTATTTTTTGCCCGTAACTTTTTTTGGCTGAGAATATTAAATAATGTAGAATAATCCATTTTAAAGCGTAGGATATCGCCGAAATATCACGTTATGACAAACTTTTTCATTGGAATGACCGTTTTTTCAATATTTGACCCGAAAAAATGACATTGACGGTTATAAACGCAAAGATAAAAAAAATGGTAATTATTCGGAAGAACATTTGCTCAAAGCCTTGTCTCTTTAATTTTTTTTTCAAAAATCAATACTTTTCACGGTATTGACCAAAAATTGAAAATGTCATAAAAAACAAAAAGTTAGCTCAACTTTAACAGACCAAAACTTAAAAAATAATTATCCATAGGGCTAAAAATTACTAATTGTAAAAAAACATATGTTACGACTTTCTGCAAAAGGATTTTTTTGTCAAATACCACAGTCTAGATGGGGATAAAAAAATAGCGTAAAAAAATTGAAAAAAATTTATTTTGTCCATAACTTTTTTTCTGCTTATGTTAAACGGTTCTGGATGGTCTTAAAATGTTCCCAATGTTGTTCTCTCATTAAGATGTTATAAACATTTTTTTGTAGAAGTCATATTTTTTCAGATATTTACGCTAGAACAGCGGTTCTCAAACTTTTCAAATTTTGTACCACATAAATATGAAACAAAAATATATGTACCACCATAAAAGCATTTCGCCGTTAAAAATCAATGTGTCGCGAAATTGTTCGAAGTTTTTGGAAAAGTCGTCATTTCAATATTAAAGCTAGAGCCGTTAAAGTCAAAAACTTGAAGAAAAATATATGTGTTTCTGAAAACAAAATGTTAAATGTTAAATTGTACCACTAAAACATTGTAATGTACCACCAGTGGTACATGTACCACAGTTTGAGAACCCCTGCGCTAGAACGATCCAGTTTCTTAAAACACCCATTTTTCAATTGCCAGATCTTCCTTCGTATTAATCGTAGAAAAATAAAAAAAATTATTTTAATTGTTAGCTCAAGGTCATAAAATTTTTACGTAATAATATCAGATTTTAGGTTATATTTAAAAAACTAGAAATGTACGATTTTTATGGTGAAAATCGTAATTTTTACGCCCTATAACTCGGGATGGGTTTATTCTCATGAAAAATTGTATTTAACATTAATTCATTAATAAAGGATAATTTATCGATTGCGCAAGTTTATTTTCTTTTTTTCCCTCACTTTTTGATGAAAGTTTTCTATTTCTGAACTAAACACCTTTCCTAACAATTTGCAATAAATTTCAAGTCGATCTGTTTAAAAAAAAACTTTATTAATACTAAATTATAATCACAAGGAAAGTACTTAGAAATGGTTAAAACAAAAAAAACACTTTTAAACTGCTACTATTAAAAGTCTAGTAAAATAAGGAAGCTGCATACATTTTTTTTATCGCGTTATAAGAAGCACCGCTTTCTTTATGATGTAAAACAGTTTTGTGTGTATTATGTTTTATAAATTTTTTCATAAATTACAATCATGGGGGACGGGGATTACCCCCTGTAGCCCCCCCCCCCCCGTAAATCCGCCCTTGGTCGGGACTTCTATAATTCAATACCTGTTGGGGCATATAGCCAAGGAGTAGTTGTTTGAAGTCCAGACGTTGTGGCAACGTTGACATTCAATGTCCAATTCCTGGGAGATTAGACTATTTTTCTTTTCATTTGTGTCATTTGCGCAATTATAGTTTTATATATTTCAATAACAAAGTTATGAATTATTATTTTAAGAGGAATTGTTTCTGTATTTTGTATTAACAACGATTTTATTTATAGAATTTTCTACGATCCGTTTTCCAAAATTTTATTTTCACTAAAAGAGTTCATCTTATAACAGCGCTTTTAAATGTCCCCAAAAGTAATACTGGATTCAAGTTTGGTGACTTAGCTGGCTACAGATGCGGACCACCGCGATCTATCCATTGATTTGAATGTCTGTTTTAAGTCATTTATGGCAGATCGATTAAAGTGCGTGCAGACCCAGTCATATTCAAAATACATTGGTCTGATTCACATCTTCAGTAGAATTTATATTTTTGAAAGACTAGATCTCTAGTAATCTAATCTTTCATTAAGCAAATAAATTTTTAATTGTGTTATTTCCTTTCTGAACCACTCTCGTGCGCCACTGTTTTAAAATTTAATATTAAAGCAGTTCTTGCATGGCCTTGACAACGAGACGCACAACAAATAAAGTCAGATTGTATCTCTCAACCCACTCAAGGCCTACAAGGGAGTGGTTGAGGTGCCCTCGGTAGAAATGCATAAGGGTGATATTTCTTACTCGATGTACACGCAACTTACTGAAAGCATTTAGTTCCGCTAGTCTCGCTTCTTCATTGAATGATTCTACCAGCCCGCTTCTTTGGATTCCTTTTTCAGCAAGTACCATAGCAGTAGCAGGACACAAGAAACATTTTCACACATTATTTAGTTTTTCATTGGTGTTCGGTTAAATGAGTCTCCATAAAATTATCTTTTGCCTACTTTTTAAGAGAAAATACGAACTGAATACTGAATTGAAAAGATTGCAGTCTATTGCTAGATGGATTAGACGTATACCAAAATGACCAATAATTACAAGTAGGGTCTTCAGTCCGATTTAAGCACGTCAATGGAAGGGCAATAGTGACAGGGTATACGATTCGGGATTGTCAGAATTTTAAATATGTAAACAATGATCAAATATTGATATATCGTCTGTACCTTCGTTTATGTACCTATTTACAAGCTCTACCATGAAACACTATGAAAACAAAACGTGACGTATTTGTAATCATTAACGGAACTGCAATAGGGATACTTGCATTTGTTTTTAATATTTAACTTCTAAATTACACGTCATGAGTTGAAAATTATCCTCATCCTGTTTTCTAACATTTATTATTCATATTGGTATAATATTGGATGTTCCTTTAGAGTTGAAAGTTAAATTTCTAATAGCTTTAAAAATAATTGATTATTGTGATTACAAGAAACTAAACGTGTCACGAGTTATTCTCGGTTAAAGATATTCCTTCGGGGGATTATGTAATCCGCTTTGGATGCCGACTAACCACAGTGAAGTGGGGTGTGGATTGATATATGTTGTTAATTAAAAAGAAAAATGGGCGCCAGGAGATTGTTTTACCCTCATCCAAAATATAGTCAATTTAGAAAACGAGTAAGGAATTTAATTTATCAGATTCGACATCCTAAGACCGGTTTCTGCCTTTCGGTCTTAGGATGTCGAATCTGATAAATTAAATTCCTTACTCGTTTTCTAACTTTGTATTAATCTCTGAAAGGGATACGAAAGAAGAGAGTGACATTTTGACTAGAATCAGTCAAATAAAAGCTTTGCAACACACAATGCAAATTGTGTATGCAACCCCAATACACCGTGAATTTTTTGCTTTTAATAATTGTCAATACTCTTTTCTAATCATAGATGGCAGCACATCTAAAAATAGTCAATTTAGTCACTCAACCTCCAGAATGGATCTAAATTGAGCCCACTAAAAAAAATAAACTACGTCGCAACAAAAATTTGCTTACCTTAGTTCGGGTCAAGACTATTTGTGACTGTGTCCCACTAAAATTGTAAGAAAATTTCGCTAGTTAAAAAAAAATGATTAAATTAATTAAATGATTACGAACAATAGGGGTGTTACACCGTCCGCGAGAGCTCTCAAGGTCGTTGGAATTGGGCGTAAAAAAAAATACCACTCGCCCCTATAAGTCGCTTACAAAATTCCAAAAATTTAATTAGAGAAAAATGAAAATGAAAATACTAATTTGGAGACCTTTAAAAATTACTAATTAACAAATAAATGTACATGAACAAACATAAAAAAAAATATGAAAAACTTGCGGTTGTTCCAAAACTCCCTCGCTTTTAAAAGTGGATTTTCTTCCACCAACTCCAAAAATTAAATTGCGGCAATTTGATTATCATCCGCCCAGTACGAGAATGTGCCCAACACGGGAAGGTGGTTAACAATCGCCCAATACGAGAACCCTAAAATAATATACATGAAACCCCTAATCGAATACCCCTCGGCCCAGAAAGAAATTTACAAACTCTAACAGTTTATACAATAAAAACATTTAAATATCTCAACATACCCTTTTATACAGTTGTTTTGGGAAGTTCCAAATAATGTCAAATTTGGAGACCCAAACTTATTAGGCCACACCCTGTAGATGTGCCTGTCCCAACTTATTGTAGATTAAGTTGGCAGAGAGTTTTGATGTGGACTGTATACGTATTTAGGTTGTAGTGAAATTATACTCTGAGTACTTGGATTTTGTGTATTAACGATAACGTAAAACAAAAACACTTTACAAAGAAAAAAACAAAGAATATAACAAACTCAAACTAGGTTTGCAATTGCTCAGAAATTTATGAATTGTGAAACGCAAGTGCGTATGTAGTAATATGCAATTTATATAAGTTGAGATTGATGAATTTATTACGTAAGAAACAGTCTGAGTGCGACCTGTTTCCCCGGAGATAGAAGTTCTACTGATTTGATTTAATTTATTCTAGTCGCGTGTGGTCCGCCGATATTCTTCCTTGGCCAATCACGGGTACGTGTTTTCGGCGCTATTGATATATCCTTTTTTTTATGCAACTGCCAATCTTGCCCCTGGCCGTGGAGCATCTAAAGGCGGCAGCCGATAAAGAGGTAGCCGATAAGGCGGTTTTTAACTATTGATGTTTATATGGACTATCAATTACTTCCGGGTTCTTAGCTGTGCTCTGGCCTTGATTTACTATGTGTGCTTACACTGTTGCTATGCGCGAGGTTCGGTTATTTTATTTCTCTTGCTGCCATGGGCGTAGTTAAAAATGTTCGATTTCGAACAACAGTGAAGGGGAATTCTCGGCGAATCAGGAACTTTCCTGACAGATGCTTCCGTGGAAGGTGAATCCTCGGAAAATCAAATCGTCTCCCGTGGAAGGTACTATCCCTATAATATTAATAGGCCTTACACACTTGCCAAATAACATAAAACTCGACTGTCATGAAAAACGCCTTACCTGACAAAAATAGCGTCGTTACGAACGTGGCTTGGTTTGGTACAAAATATCAATTCCTCTTCAAGAGATTCAGACCAGGGTAAACACACCAAATCAAATAGGCACCCTGCAAGTCTAACAATACGGGAATCGGGCGATTCCTCAAAATTTTGTCTAAACCACGTTATACTTATAACAAGAAAGAAAGACAACCCGGCCGAAATTTTCTTCTAAATCCTTCTAGAACGAATTCAACCACGCAAGTCCAGCAAGGCCACGGGTCACTAAAAACGACTCAACCAATCATATAACATGACTGGTCAAATTCTGCGACTTGACCAATCATATAACAGGTGACTGGCTAACACAGCCGCACAGTACCTCAAATTTAACAGAAGAACTGACCGGAACGATAGATCGAAACACATGACATCGATAAAATAGACGTAAACAACAAACTATTTTGGTAGATATACTTTATACGAAACTAAATAGCTCGTTCAAATGGATATAAAGTGAGTCAAAAAACTTGAGGCTGAATGTAAAATATCTTATGTGATATATGGTTCCTAAATAATATAATTCGGTCACTACAGTGGCTCACATCTACCCAAGAAATACAAGGTATGGAAACTAATTAATGTAGTAAGGTCTTAATACCGAATTTAAACGTTACAAACTCATTCATGTTTAGGCTATAGCAGAGCAAAATAGGCAGAACATTCCTTGTAAGACAGATTGAAATCGGCTAGAGGAAAACGCCTTTTTATTTTGTAAAGCCAAAATAGCCAAACTTGGTTGATTAATATCTAGAAAGATTGCTAATGTTTATTTTGTAGTCATTTTTAAGCAGTTTGGAAATTACTGGTAGTAGGCTTATTAGCCAGGACGATGATATTTATGATCTCTTCCTGATTTTGCAATCATTATTATATGTGCTACTTTGAGACATTTTGGCCAGCAGCCAGTTCTTAGTGCAGTATGATAAATGTGTGCTACAATCTCGTTTATTTGCTGAGTATTGCCCCTGGTCTTTGATAAAATTCGGTCAATGACTATGTAGAGATATACATAGTTTTTCGATATGTATTGTATAGCTTTTAGATATGAAAAAAAGATAATTGAAGATCCAGAGGGAACAAATAAGATAGACGTTATAAATTCTGCGATGTAAAATAAACAAGAACGTTCAGAATATACAAGAGGTTTTCTGCAAGACAGCGACTGAACCCTCTATTATTCATGTTAATGGATTAAATACGCCAGGAAATAAATGACATCTTGAGAACAATGCTAATAGGGTTAAGAAAATTATAGCAAGGATGTTTCGACAAACTAGTGTACGTTGAAGATTTGATAGTGTTTGCAAACAACAAAAATAGAAGGCTAGAGTACAGAACGCATTATTTATTTACAATACTAATCCAGTCCTCAGACTAATCTTTAGTTTGCATTAAATTATTTTTGTTTATAAAAGCATTATTTCTTCTTGTTTTCCAATGTGCACTTTGATTAAATCAAAGGCACTACCACAGTTGCCTGCACCACTTCCTAGCTCTCCTAATTATCAACAAAATCTCGCTATAGTCCAGGAGACAATGACGATTTTTGGTACTTCTTTTCCCAGTCAGCAGACATTGATCGTTTTCGCAGTCATGAAAATGTATCAGATGATGGGCTATATTATGATAAGAGCTTAAAATACAATCTGGCTAATGTGGAGCACCCCGAAAGCCTTGCCAGACTCTTCTAATGATCGTCAGGCGCGCTAAATTCAGCTATTTCTCTCCTCGTTTAACTACCTGGCTTGTTAGTCTGGCAAAGCCTTTGTGATTGTAAATGTCAGCCAGGCGTGTATTTTCTATAAAATCTATCATGTGACAAATTTTAGTACCTTTTTGTCACTAAGAGAAGAGCTTATTTATATATAACGCCTGGGAGAATAAGTACCAAAAAATTCAATGCCTCCATAATTAATTTTAATGGTAAAAACGACTACTTCTTGTATCTAAATAAATAATACTTATAATTTTCCTGGATATTTTAAAAAATTCACAGGAAAACACCCCTGCTGTATAAATTCTCTCGCAAATTTCTATCTAAAATTAAGTCGCAATATTTCATAAAAGCTTTTTACGATTGTATCGATTTCAGACAAAATGGGACGCCTTTTAATTTACGAGAATAAAACATTACTAAGCGAATTACGTCATTTGACTCATAATCTATGCTGGAAGACCCTCAAATGGAACAGCCCCAGTTATATTTAATTTATCTGTTTTGAAGGGCATGTTTTTTAGTCCACGAGAAATGAATATCGATCAGAGAGAGCCATAAATAGGATACAAGGTTTTTTTTGGAATTATAAGCGTATCTCAATTCAGAAATAATGCTTTCATCGTTTATTCATATGGCCAGGCTAGACGGTCATATTACTTTGAATTTAACAATATAAAAACAAAAAAATATTCAGGTAAAACTAACATTTGAAACTTTTTAGAATCATAAAAATTAATTTGTGTCCATTAAATGGATAACATAAAAAATTACAAACAAAAAGCGACGTAATATATGATAAACATTATTTTTGACATGTGCTTAAATTCTAGTATTAAAAACTTCTTTATATTTTGCTTCTTTGATGTATTTATAAATATTTGATACGACTCTGTCTAGAAGCGAGTCTGCCTCGTAATTACGCAGTCAATTTCTATAACGAGATAAAAATTTGACCTTATTTTGGTCTTCAAATATTCACTGAAAGTAAAGAGCCAAATTTTCGTGTCAAAAGTAATCAATCAACTGTTATAAATCACATTTTTATGATATGATGTTGCATCCTTTTTCCTGTTGAGATAAGTTAAGCGTCGTTTACGCTCGTACAAAAGTTTGTCGTCAAATGAGATTTTCAACTAGACTAAAATTGAAGAAAGAAGAAATTTGTCCTAAAATATGTCCAATAATATCGTTTGTTTATATTTATTATACAAATTTATTGTTTAAAACTTGCCCATTGAAATGAAGAATAAAATATATACATTAAAAAAATCTATCAAATACCAATTACAATTTTAATTAAAATTTTATTAACCAAAATGTATTTGGGTAGGTACACAATCAGAAATAAAAAAGAAACAGTTAATTCCTAAATTGAATTTTGTTTTAATAAGGTGTAAAGTAAATTGCTTTATTGTGAATGCAATTATTTTAAAATGTGATCTATATTATGTTAAAAAAATTTACTATTTGTCTACGGGATGTCCTGTTTGCTAAACCATAACCATAAAATAAACATAAGATAAAGAAAAATACTAGTTCTACTTATAGTTTTATAGTGAGTAAACCAGTAAGGAATTTTAATTTATTAGATTCGACATCCTAAGACCGATTTCTGTCTTTCGACTTCATCAGTTAGGCTTTTCGAATCCAATAAATAAAATTCCAAACTCGTACAAGTCAATAGCTATATCCGCTATAAGATAACATTTTTAGATGTGCTACCATCTATGGTAAGAAGAGAGTATTGACATTAAATTTTGACTGAATCTAGTAGCACATCTAAAAATGTTATCTTATAGCGGATATAGCTATTGACTTGTACGAGTTTGGAATTTTATTTATTGGATTCGAAAAGCCTAACTGATGAAGTCGAAAGACAGAAACCGGTCTTAGGATGTCGAATCTAATAAATTAAAATTCCTTACTGGTTTACTCACTTTGTATTAATCTCTGAAAGGGATAAAAAAGAAGAGAGTGACATCTTGACTAGATTCAGTCAAAATTTAATGTCAATACTCTCTTCTTACCATAGATGGTAGCACATCTAAAAATTATAGTTTTATAGTTTGCCATTGTCAATGGATCTTGTATTTGAATTTGAGGGTTGCGAATAGCTGATCGCGGTTCTGTCAGTGCAATATGCACTACACTAAAAAGCAACGGAACAGACAAACAAGTGTAAGAAATGTAACATAACTTAACATAACCTAGAAATGTCACTTGGTTTTTGATATTCCAATAAGAAAAGCATAAATAGCCAAATTTTATTTTCTAAAATACACCAAATAAAAGGTTAGCCAAATATATTTTACTTTTTCGGAAAAGTTCTTCTTCTTGTTATTGTGTACTGTCCGAAATTTGACGTTTTTTGACATAATCGAATAAAAATATATTATAGACAGACTGATTTCCAGTAGGCGTAGACAAAAATTCAGTTTTATATATCCGCAACTGTACTATACTTTTTAAAAGTATGTTTATAGGACACCCTGTAAAAAATCATCAATGGTAATAATAGTGTTGTCTGGAAAGCGGAAGTTAGTTTCTTGAAATACCATCATTAACTATAATATCTCTCGTTATCATGAAATGCATATTGAATTATATTTTCACTAAATGTCAAGTTTAGTTGTGACGTTTCTTTAAATTAGGAATCAAATGATGCATAATCATTGTTTCAATCACAAGAGTAACCTTAGATGTAATAAATTCAATATAAGAAGTTGCGCGAATTTTTTTTTTATTAAATTTTTATTTGCCTTCCAAAAAATTGGAGGTCAAATACGTTCGTAAGTATTCGATAATAAATAATGACAAAGAAAAGTCGGGTAAACGGTGTAGAGGTGAAAAAAATTTTTAAATTGTTTTTATGTACAAAACTGCATGAGATTTTTGTAGGTGAAATTTTTGAAGGAGGATGAAAATCCCAAAATTTAAATTTTACAAATCTTGGGAAATGGGTAATTTTGGATTCAGAAAAAAATTATTATTTGTATAGAAATCGTCAAGAAACTTCTGAAAAAGTGTGAAAGATTACCACAAATTGTAAAATCGTTTTGTGAACAAAAATACATACGAAATTATTTATTTAAAACATATACAGGGTGGTCCTTCAGTAATTATACGTCGAAGTATGGTAGATTCCTCACTTTAAAATAAATATTACGATTTGAACCAACTTGCTCTAATAAAATGTTTCTAATAAGGAATATATAGGGTGTTAAAGGTTAAATTTTAAGATTTATTTTTTGCAATAACTTTAGCGTTTTTGGATAAAAATTTGTAACTGGGGGTTTTTGGGCACGAGAAATCATAATCTGGTACCTACTTCGATGTAATTTGTAGAGGGCGCTAGTTAGACCACATTTGTGGCATAACTGTGCGATAAACCTTTTTGCTCATTAAGTTAGCACTATTCTTGTAAAAGAATATTAAAGCCATGTTATTTTAGTAGAAAAAAGTATACTTGTTATTAACCTTAAAACTTAATAGATAACCGCATTTTAGGGATCAGCTGCATGACCATCACCCACCGTTTTCGGAAAGTAGGAACCAGATTGATTTCTCGTGCCCAAAAACCCCCGGTTCCAAATTTTTAGGTATAAATATCCAAAAACGCTAAAGTTATTGCAAAAAATAAATCTTAAAATTTAACCTTTAACACCCTGTAATTCCTTATTTTATTAGAGCAAGCTGGTTCAAATCGTAATATTTTAAAGTGGGGAATCTACGATACTTCTATGGACCACCCTGTATACAAATAACGATTTTTTTTAGGATTTTCCATTTTTTTACAAGATAAATGAAATTACCTATCCATTAAAAAAACAATGAGTATATCCTACCAATTCAAAGCATGCATATTCTTTAAAAAAATAATTAGCAACACCATCAATCAATCAATTAGTGGCCAGAATCAATGAGCTTTTAATAAAAATGGAAAGAAAAATATAATTCCCAACCAAAATATTGAAGAATAACGGGTTTAATTTAGGGTTAGGGTCAAATTTAAAACAAGTGCGATGATTTTTACACTTCCCCCACTCGGACCACCGCTGAGTCTATTGTAACTCAACCATACGGATATAATCCACCCTATAAGCCAACTCGTTCTATGGAGTCGAACTTTGTGTTGTTTCTCAAATCCAGTTTTCTTTTCTTCTTCCACCTTTTACTGTCTTTGGCTTTTTTTGTCGCTATTTTTCTTAGGTCTTGTTATAGTATCGAAATTGTTTATCAATATTAAATTTCAAAAGCCGCGCCGCCTCGCTCATCGAGGCTGCTGAATATGCGGATTCGGTTTTGGGGAATCATTATAAAAAAGTAAGAGAGAGTGATACGTGTAATATTCTCCCTTTACTGCTAATCAAATTCATAATTAAAGAGTAGTTTTATTTATAAAAATTAAATAATATTAAAACGTTCTAACCGGAACATGGCGCCCTAAAACGTGGAAAAAGAAGAAACGAGAGTGTATCTTCGACCCACAAACTGTAAGTATTTGTTTATCATAAATGATTTTATAATGTTTCATTCTCCACTGCTTGAAAGAAGGTTATGAAATAAAGATAAACTTTTAGAAATTTCTCGGCATTCTTTTTAAGTTAGTGATATACGTTGCTTGCAATTAATTGTGGTTATTAGGTATCATACATTTCTATTGAACGCAGAAATTAGCATAATATACAGGGTGACAATACATATTTTTTTTTATAGTAAGCATAATATTAACAAAATGTCAAATACTATTGATGAGGATATTTTTTTTGATTCTTTTGAAGTACTTGACGAAACCGTTAACTCACACTGGCAATTATCAAATCCTTTTATTGAACCTTTCCATACAGATAATATAAACTATTCTGTAAATACCTTAAACAATCATCAACATGCTGTGAATCCACTATTACCTAATACTCGTCCTGATTCATATGCAATTAATCAAATTTCAGATATTACTAATGCTTTCATTTGCGCAATTGAAAAGATTACAAAAACAACCTTAAAGGAAAGCGAAATCACTCCTAAGCTACAATTTTTCGGTAATGATACTGAGGACCCTTTACTGTTTTTAAAAAAAGTAGAAACTTATTTTGTTACAAAACAAGTGCCGGAAGAGATTAAATCAGAAACTGTTAGTCAATGGCTAAAAGGTATAGCTGCTCAATGGTATCAGCCATACTTGCAACTGCCGATGACTTGGGAGATGTTTAGAAATAGTTTTCTCTCGCGATTTAACAGCACCGCTAAAATTACTCAGTTATCGTCTCAGTTGTACGGACAAAGCCAGTCAATCACCGAAGATGTTAACGTATTTATAACAAGAAAACGTTGTCTTTTTTATCGTTTATCACCTCAGGCCCCTGAAAGTCTTTTGATAAATTTGTTGACGGAACAATTAAAGCCTGAAATTAGATCTAGAATTCGAGGCTGGTCGTTTCAAACGCTTGAAACATTAGCGCAGGTGGCTTCTGCCATCGAGGCTGATTTGTCCAAACTAGCTGACCCAAATCAGAAACTAAGTTCTAATTTTCAAACGTCAAAACCGTTCAAACATTTCGAAAGAAATTCTACTAAAGATAACTTTCCTCCCAGTCCTTGTAAATATTGTTCGGAATGGCATTTTCACCGTGAATGCCCAAAAAATAATTTTGGAAAAGGACAGACGACTAGCATCGAAAAAGATAATGAACAAAATAAAGACGCTCCAAAAACAGGTACCATACCTAAACGTTTTTATCGGCAAGGCCCTCTTCAGGACCAAGCGGCCGCGCTACCCATGAACGAATTAAAAAACGAGAAAATATCCGGACAGGGACCTGTGACTTTCCGGCTATAATGACATCGCAGGAAAATAGTAGTAAAAGTTTACCGCTGCCAAGAATTACCGTACGTATTGGTAATCATAACATTAAAGCCCTCTTTGACAGCGGTTCAAACGTCAATATTATTAATGCTAAATTTGTTACCGTAAAACGAAACCTTCCATCAAAATTATCTGTAGTATTTGGATGTGGGGTGAATGAGGTTGAGACACGTGGATATCAGAATCTTTCTTACAGTATTGCCGATATAAATTTAAAATCAGATTTTCTTGTAATGGACACATTGCAGGAGGATTGCATCTTGGGCTACCCGTGGTTCCGTGAAAACCAAGTAGTCATGGATACCATCCGAAACTGCGTGTACATAGGTAATGATCAAAGACGAACTATCTTTTTAAATCCAAGCGTTCAGAAACAAGTGGAAAAAAGTAACGAATTCTCGTTACATCATTTAACCTTTGACCTGCGTGATCAGTACAAAAAAATTTTTGACCATTTTAATTTTTTATTTGACGAACCAGAAGAACAAACTATAACTCATACAATTAAACACGACATACGATTACTACGAGACGAATACTTCACTATTAAGCCATACGCTTTAAGTGAACGAAAAAAAAATATCCTCAACGAACAAGTAGTTTCTATGCTGTCAAAAGGAGTCATTGAACACTCAAATTCCCCCTTTTCTTCGTCACCAGTAATAATAGAAAAAGAAGGAAAAAAACCCAGATTCTGTGTCGATTTCCGTAAATTAAATACTATAACCGCCGACGAGAGCGTTCAACTTCCAAGTATTAATGACACATTGAAGGAACTGGGCACAGCAAAAATATTTTCTACTTTAGATCTGCGCAGCGGATACTGGCAGATCGCATTGACTGATCGGGCAAAACCTTTAACTGCATTTAGTACTCCGGACGGAGGTCATTACCAGTTCAAGGTCATGCCATTCGGTTTAAAAAATGCTCCCAGTTCTTTCCAAAAATTAATGGTTCACGAAGTACTTACAAGCTACTTACACAAATTCGTAATGGTATATCTGGACGATATTATTATATATTCGAACACTCATAAGGAACACCAAAAACATGTGTCGTTGGTACTGGAACGTCTAGCGTTGCATAATCTGCGTATTTCAATAGAAAAGTGTAATCTAGTAACAACAAAATTAGACTATTTAGGACATTCGATAGACGGGGAGGTAAATACGCCTCAAACAGCTCGCCTTAAACAGGTACATAATTTTCCTGTGCCCAGAAACAAACGCGACATTCAGTCTTTTCTGGGAACCATTAATTGGTTGAGAGAGTACGTGCCTGCTTTATCAGAACTGTCCGTCCCGATGACCGATTTGCTGGGTCGCAAAACAAAGTGGAGATGGGGAGAAAAAGAACAGAACAGTTTCGAAAACATTAAAATAGCTTTAGCACAGCCGTTAAAATTACATCGTCCGGACTTCTCCCTATGTTTTGTTTTGCAGACAGATGCAAGCTCGGTCGGAATTGGAGCAGTGCTTTACCAATTAACTAACAATGGAGAAAGGCGCGTAATCTCTCATGCTAGTGCTAGGTTAACGAAGACAGAAAGAGGGTACCACATTAATGAAAAAGAATGTCTCGCAGTGGTATGGGCCGTAAAAAAATATCGCCCTTATTTAGAAGATAAACCATTTACTTTAGTAACAGATAGTCGTGCTTTAACATGGTTAAATAAATATTCAGACGCTAAAGCGAAGCTAACACGTTGGTCGCTGCTTCTTTCAGAGTTTTCATTTAATATAGAACATTGCCCAGGTAGTCAAAATCAGTTACCCGACTTTCTGTCTCGCTATCCGGATACTGTCGAGGTTCCAGAGGAGGTGAATGATTTTCAACGTATGTTACCACCCTGTTCATCGGTAGAAAGTAAATTAAACGAAACAGACAAAAGCTTCGAGAAAGGTAACAATCACTTAGTGGTTCAGAATATAAATTCTCCTGAAATTCAGCTTACTTCTCCATTTGACGAATCTAGTCTATTTGATCAGGCTAAGCAATCTCAACTTTACGATAAAATTTTTCAAGAAAAACGTATTTTATGGCAAGTAATATCGGAAGCCGGCCCTAAAACAAATTCAGACTTTTCATTTTTTAATAACCATTTTCTTACAGATAAATTACTTTACCGACGCGATGGTGCCCTAGTAGTACCGGAAAAATTTGTTTTAAGGATTCTGTTTACGTACCATGACTCTGAGTTTTCTGGTCACCCAGGACGGGACGAAACATATAGAAAAATCAGAGAGCGATATTATTGGCCTAAAATGCATCGAGTCGTTTCTAAATATGTCAATAACTGTATAGTATGCAGATCAGTCAAGACCACAGCCCAAATTCGTGCTCCTTTTGAGTCTCATTCGCCTCAAAACCCTTGGGAATTGCTTAGTATTGACATAATGGGCCCCTATCAGAGAAGTTCAAATCAAAATAAATTCATTATTGTCGTAGAAGATGTTTTTACACGATGGATAGAAATTTTAGCTGTTAGAGATTCTACCACTAAGCGAATTGTTAAATTTCTCGAAGAAAATATTTTTCCCAGATTCGGTTATCCAAAGTCTATAATAACGGACAACGGGCCGCAGTTTATCTCCAATGTTTGGGCGGAGTTCTGCTCCAAAAATAAAATAGAGCATCGAACCACCGCTATTTTTCATCAACGCGCAAACCCTGTTGAAAGACGAAATAAAGAAATTAAAACTACATTAAAAGCACTCTTGATAAATAAAAAGCCTAAAGATTGGGATAAGTTTCTGCCCCGCGTCCTTATTTCAATTAGGTCTCGAAAGAATGCTGCCACAGGATACTCACCTTCAGAAGCCTTATTGGGATATAATCTCCGGATTCCAGGAGACTGGGCTCACCCTAAGAGCTTAATACCGGTGGCAAACCAGGGCCATACCTTACAGCAACGTATTGCGAAGATACGGAAAAGGCAACAAACATACCAACAAAAGTACACGAACAAGAAAATTCGCAATCCACCAAAATTCAAGATTGGCGACCTCGTGATGGTACGTGAAACTCGTCCAGTGACCGAGAACGCATTCCATCCAACCTGGATTGGCCCCTGTCAAGTGTCCGAAAAACATTCTAACACTACTTATACTGTGATCCGAGACGGAATTCCCCTTAAGTTTTATATAGACAATATACGAAGGGCTCCCCGAGCGGACTCACCAGATTCGGAAGACTCGGAGGAGGATGTATGTCAAAGCGATCCGGAGATCTATTCAGATGGTGAGGACCCACTCGACGAGTTGCGCTGCTTATCAAACACAGATGATTAGGCGCATATTTAATCATACTAACCGTTAGCAATATTATTATTATCCGTAGAAATAGGTTAGCTTGAATGTAAGCATCCCACTTCAAGCCATAAGACATTACCCATGTAAGCATACTCATCGTATAATATTCAAATTCACTACATAAAGTGTATTAAGTACCCGATACCGAAAAACTAGGTGCCTAATAGTGCGGACGCTAAAACTCAGACTCACGTTGGGAAAGGGGAAAAGTGTCTCAGAACAAGAAAAAAGTGATTGATGCGTACACTCGGTCACGTGCGAGTATAATTATTTAAAAAGCCAAAACCTTTTGTTGGTATAAGCTGCTGTAATTTTTAGGTTTAAGTATAACGCAATTTTATGTTTATTTTATTTTGTTGTATTCTATAAATAAAGTAAATTAGTGGATGACGGAGTGAAAATATAACACGTATCGCTCTTCTCAAGGGGGGCATGTTATAGTATCGAAATTGTTTATCAATATTAAATTTCAAAAGCCGCGCCGCCTCGCTCATCGAGGCTGCTGAATATGCGGATTCGGTTTTGGGGAATCATTATAAAAAAGTAAGAGAGAGTGATACGTGTAATATTCTCCCTTTACTGCTAATCAAATTCATAATTAAAGAGTAGTTTTATTTATAAAAATTAAATAATATTAAAACGTTCTAACCGGAACAGTCTCCTTGAACCACCTCTAACCATCATTTGGAGGTCGACCTCTTCTTCTCCTTGCTTATTTATATTTCTTTTTATTCTATTATTTTTCTGACTCATTTATTTCAGTCTACCTTGCTTTAATTTCCCAGTTTTGTTTTTCTTTACTTCGGCGTATATTTTTCTTAGAACTTTAATTACGAAGTATCAAATTGTTATAAAATACATTAGAAATACATGTTATGATCCCTAAATTATAATTAAAATTACATTATTGCTTATTTTTCTGCCATCAAGGATATGTAAATACGCCATCAAATATATACAGTATATAAATTAGCATGTGTCCTCAAATAAGCAAAAACACTAAATTAAATTATATTTAATGGAATTGCTTTTTGAGTATGTATTTCGTGTCTATAAAATCCAAGGTTACGGAAATGTATTGGTACATTCTTTGTCTAATATAGAAAACGTTTTGAAATAATTTTTTTTTGAGGTGAAATAACGAAAAGGTGTGTTTTAGTAATTTCTATTTATTAAGACAAAAATAATTTAACCCAAAACATTTTTTTAAAAGCCTTAAGAAAAATTAGTTACTATAATGATTTTAAGAATCCATTATTTTGTTTGTTAGTTCAAGGAAAACTTCCAAAGTTGGCTGAATATTAAATACCACCGATGCGCCATCAATCATCTCATATTTTTTAATTTTTTAGCTGCTCTATATATTGTTATGCTAATGAAATTCTTCTAAATACTTTTAATAATCTTTATTTAACTTTTTTAACATCTGACATATTAAATATCATTAACATAAACTTCCAACTCCAACATAATTTTTTTTATAATTTATTTTAAAATACACTTCCAAATTTTGCCCCATTTTAACATCATAACAGCATTCCCTAAAATTTCGTTGAACTTTTCTTGCAAAGTAATGAATAAGAAAAATTCAACGAATTTTACAAATTTTTGCCCCATTTCAATCTTCAACTTATGTCCTTGTATTTTGTTTTTTTTTTATGTTTTCTTATTATGTTTAAAAATATTTTAGGATGCAATCTTTTAATATATCCGTCAAATTTAGTTGATCCTTGAGTTGTTCCTGTAGTAATAATAACTCTCTGCCTGACTCGGTTGTCCATTTCCCTTCTTAAATTTTCTTCCATCTGTTTGATTCTGTTTTCTGTTATTTCAAGCATTTTTTCTGTCATATTTCCTTCTTGAATATTCCTTTTTATATTTCTTATTTGTTTTCCATTCTCATCTATTTCTTGTTTCAGTTTTTGTCAATTTTTCTTGATTGTCTTTACTCATTTTCTCAACATCAACTTTAAGTTCTTTTTCGTATTCTTTGAGTTCCCCCTGTATTGCAACAGCCATAGTTCCCACATCTTGTTTCACCTCTTCTATTCTTTGGACAACTTCATCATATTCCTGGTGAACCCTCAATCCGATTGTGTCCACTTCTTTTCTGATGCTTACTACTTCTTCTTGTATCTGTCTACTTTCTTTCATGCAATTTTCTTCAATTTTATTTACTCTTTCCACAAATGCTTCTCTGTTCTTCTTAGTATTTATTTCTATTTCTTGTTTTATATTTTCCATTATGTCCTGTCTCATAAGACCCATATCTTCTTTGATGTCTTGCCTCATATTTCCCATTTTTTTGTCCATATTTTGATTTATGTTCTGTTCCATACTTTCCATTTTATTTTCTATATTCTGACCCATATTTTCCATCTTCTCCATAAAACATCTTATAATTTCCTGGAAGTTGCATTGTTGTTCTTCCGTCTTCTGTGTGCCAGTGTCTCCTCTTTCTTCCATTTGGAATGATGTCTCCCCTAGTTCAGCAATCCTTGATGTTTCTTCCAAATTTACCAAACCATCCTGTGATTCATCCGAACTATGAACCTCCTGAGATTCAGGCAATGTACGGTTTCTTAAATCCATATATTAATTTATAAATTATGTTTTAGGCCCTGCTTTCAAAGAGCCCCACGTTGGGCGCCAATTGTTATGCTAATGAAATTCTTCTAAATACTTTTAATAATCTTTATTTAACTTTTTTAACATCTGACATATTAAAGATCATTAACATAAACTTCCAACTCAAAACATGTCAACACTATTATCACTTTTTTTTAAGTCTTTTTCACATAATTTTTTTTATAATTTATTTTAAAATACACTTCCAAATTTTGCCCCATTTTAACATCATAACAGCATTCCCTATAAGAAAAATTCAACGAATTTTACAAATTTTGCCCCATTTTAATCTTCAACTTATGTCCTTGTATTTTGTTTTTTTTTTATGTTTTCTTATTATGTTTAAAAATATTTTAGGATGCAATCTTTTAATATATCCGTCAAATTTAGTTGATCCTTGAGTTGTTCCTGTAGTAATAATAACTCTCTGCCTGACTCGGTTGTCCATTTCCCTTCTTAAATTTTCTTCCATCTGTTTGATTCTGTTTTCTGTTATTTCAAGCATTTTTTCTGTCATATTTCCTTCTTGAATATTCCTTTTTATATTTCTTATTTGTTTTCCATTCTCATCTATTTCTTGTTTCAGTTTTTGTCAATTTTTCTTGATTGTCTTTACTCATTTTCTCAACATCAACTTTAAGTTCTTTTTCGTATTCTTTGAGTTCCCCCTGTATTGCAACAGCCATAGTTCCCACATCTTGTTTCACCTCTTCTATTCTTTGGACAACTTCATCATATTCCTGGTGAACCCTCAATCCGATTGTGTCCACTTCTTTTCTGATGCTTACTACTTCTTCTTGTATCTGTCTACTTTCTTTCATGCAATTTTCTTCAATTTTATTTACTCTTTCCACAAATGCTTCTCTGTTCTTCTTAGTATTTATTTCTATTTCTTGTTTTATATTTTCCATTATGTCCTGTCTCATAAGACCCATATCTTCTTTGATGTCTTGCCTCATATTTCCCATTTTTTTGTCCATATTTTGATTTATGTTCTGTTCCATACTTTCCATTTTATTTTCTATATTCTGACCCATATTTTCCATCTTCTCCATAAAACATCTTATAATTTCCTGGAAGTTGCATTGTTGTTCTTCCGTCTTCTGTGTGCCAGTGTCTCCTCTTTCTTCCATTTGGAATGATGTCTCCCCTAGTTCAGCAATCCTTGATGTTTCTTCCAAATTTACCAAACCATCCTGTGATTCATCCGAACTATGAACCTCCTGAGATTCAGGCAATGTACGGTTTCTTAAATCCATATATTAATTTATAAATTATGTTTTAGGCCCTGCTTTCAAAGAGCCCCACGTTGGGCGCCAATTGTTATGCTAATGAAATTCTTCTAAATACTTTTAATAATCTTTATTTAACTTTTTTAACATCTGACATATTAAAGATCATTAACATAAACTTCCAACTCAAAACATGTCAACACTATTATCACTTTTTTTTAAGTCTTTTTCACATAATTTTTTTTATAATTTATTTTAAAATACACTTCCAAATTTTGCCCCATTTTAACATCATAACAGCATTCCCTATAAGAAAAATTCAACGAATTTTACAAATTTTGCCCCATTTTAATCTTCAACTTATGTCCTTGTATTTTGTTTTTTTTTATGTTTTCTTATTATGTTTAAAAATATTTTAGGATGCAATCTTTTAATATATCCGTCAAATTTAGTTGATCCTTGAGTTGTTCCTGTAGTAATAATAACTCTCTCCCTGACTCGGTTGTCCATTTCCCTTCTTAAATTTTCTTCCATCTATTTGATTCTGTTTTCTATTATTTCTTGCATTTTTTCTGTCATATTTCCTTCTTGAATATTCCTTTTTATATTTCTTATTTGTTTTCCATTCTCATCTATTTCTTGTTTCAATTTTCTCAATTTGTCTGTCTGTCTACTTTCTTTCATGCATTTTCTTCAATTTTATTTACTCTTTCCACAAATGCTTCTCTGTTCTTCTTAGTATTTATTTCTATTTCTTGTTTTATAGTTTCCATTATGTCCTGTCTCATAAGACCCATATCTTCTTTGATGTCTTGCCTCATATTTCCCATTTTTTTGTCCATATTTTGATTTATGTTCTGTTCCATACTTTCCATTTTATTTTCTATATTCTGACCCATATTTTCCATCTTCTCCATAAAACATCTTATAATTTCCTGGAAGTTGCATTGTTGTTCTTCCGTCTTCTGTGTGCCAGTGTCTCCTCTTTCTTCCATTTGGAATGATGTCTCCCCTAGTTCAGCAATCCTTGATGTTTCTTCCAAATTTACCAAACCATCCTGTGATTCATCCGAACTATGAACCTCCTGAGATTCAGGCAATGTATGGTTTCTTAAATCCATATATTAAATTATAAATTATGTTTTAGGCCCTGTTTTCAAAGAGCCCCACGTTGGGCGCCAATTGTTATGCTAATGAAATTCTTCTAAATACTTTTAATAATCTTTATTTAACTTTTTTAACATCTGACATATTAAATATCATTAACATAAACTTCCAACTCAAAACATGTCAACACTATTATCACTTTTTTTTAAGTCTTTTTCACATAATTTTTTTTATAATTTATTTTAAAATACACTTCCAAATTTTGCCCCATTTTAACATCATAACAATATATTTAAATAGCAAATGACGCTTTTAGGACAAGAAACATTATTTTCCAGTGCTTGGTTTTCTACACGGTTCATTTGCCTTCTATTATTCGGCATCGTTTGAATCCCAAGAATTCCGTTCAAATCTCCGTTATTAATATTATCGCTATTCAAACTAGGACAAATAGACGAACCAAAATGTTCAATTATAAAATGATTTTTTTTTCTTGAATAATGTTTTACCTAGCCTCAAATAATATTGGCAAGCTAAAGAAACGCTGATAATAGATCGTAACCTTTAACACATGGTAAATTTTGGTATTACCACCACTGGCCCACACTGTATTTTAGTTAACAATACCCGAGTTTGGAATTTATTTATTTGATTAGGAGGCTGAACTGACGATGCCTAAAGGAAGAAACCATCTTTGGAACGTCGAATCAAATTTTAATTTTAATTTCTGTATGACTGCATGTATGTTGTGGCCCTGTAATGAAATTTTTACGCACTAGGACGGAGCAGACACGACAAAAAGTGTCACAGGGCCATAGTTTGCAGGCACAGCGATTATCAGCAGACTCATGGAAACAATGACGAAATTGAAGGTAAGTTATTGCCGAATTATAGAAAACCAAACAATTGAGTTTTGTCTTATTTCTTTTACAAACCGTTTATTATATTTTGTTTTTATTTTTGTTGAATAATAAAAAACTTACTAGCAGGCCATAGCAAACACGAACGCTAAATTCATTGTGAGACGTAATTAATTTTGCTCACGTACATTGAGTTTATTCAGCAGTTAAAACAAAATACAAAAATAAACATAACATTACGATCTACTATAGCGAAACTACTTGAAATTTCCACCAGGTGCGTCTCCAAGCAGGGTTCATGGGAGTCGTGACCCTCCAAAAAAATCTTAACGTCAGTAAATGCCAATTCACCCTCCTATGGGTTCCGGGACACACTGGAATGGGGAGGGTAATGAAATAGCAGACGTACTCGCAAAAAAAGGGGATGAAACACCATTTCTGAGACCTGAACCATTCTGCTTAATAAGCACCAGCACAATACTTGATGAACTTGAAAAAGAAGTAAATAATAAAAGATCCCTTTACTGGATAGGACTACCAGGAATGAGATAGGCCAAGACACTACTTTTTTTTTGGTCGGAGGACATCACACGCTTGCCTGGCGGCATGTGGTAGTGTGGGACTCCCGTTATACCTTCGTCGCGTTGACAGGCAGTCTGTTTTCTTCTTTTACTATCTCTTTTCGAATCATGTTTCCTCCTTTTCCTTGATTTCCATTATATATTTTACCAATCTGCGGACCGCTTCTAGTCGCCAGTCTTTCCTGGTGAAACCTCTCACATACGAATAACGTGTGCAGTGGAGTATCTGTTTCCCCGCAGTATATGCACCTCTCATCGTCTGCTTTTGTAAGTATACGCTCTAAAAGATCCATGTCCAGTTAGTACCTGCGTCAGCCAGTAGTCCGTGGCTCTATATTCGCACCTCATCCAGCTACTCACGCTCGGTATTAGTTGTTTCGTCCATTGGGGTGTTTGTTGGTTTTCGTCCCACTCCTGTTGCCAAGCTCTTAAACTGTTTTCTTTCGCTCTTTTTCTTTCTTCTTCCATATTATCGTTTTCTACTCCATATAGGTATCTTCGTTCTTCCGTTAGTAGGTGGATGGGCACTATGCCGGCTACTAATTGTACCGCTCTCAACGATACCGTCCTATAGGCGCTCGTCACCCTAAGGGCTATTTTCCTTTGGGCTCTTTCTATTTTGCATCTATATGTCTTCACCCTGAAGGCCCCTGTCCATATTGGTGCTCCGTACAGCAGTAGTGGACGACTCCACTCAACAATAGCTTCTTCTGGCTCTCGGGACCTCCCACGTTTGTCATAATCCTCGAGAATATGCCCACACTCTCCTCTGCCTTTGCTACAACCCCAGAAATATGTTTACCGAAGCTTCCTACATCATCCAGAGTGATGCCTAGGTATCGGACGGCCCTAGTTGGTCTGATCTCCACCCCTCTTAGTTCGAACCGAGGTGTCTCTCGTTGGGCTTTCTTCCTTGGTCCTCGCAGTAGGACTGCCTCTGTTTTTTTCAGGAGCCAACTCTAGTTGGTGCAAGTTCATCCACTTATTTATCCTCTA
This sequence comes from Crepidodera aurea, assembly GCA_949320105.2. NCBI lineage: Eukaryota > Metazoa > Arthropoda > Insecta > Coleoptera > Chrysomelidae > Crepidodera > Crepidodera aurea. Next base: position 14,961,077 of record OX439476.1, on the reverse strand, counting down.
CAAAGTCTCGTTTGTCGGGTGTTCTAACTCTTCTCGATCTCTTGCACTAACCAATATGGCTAGATCGTCGGCAAAACCTATCGCTTTTGCGCCTTCTGTTAGTTCTTCCTTTAACACGCCAACAGAGTTGGAGGCCAAGACACTACTGGAAAACTACAACCAGAAGAGATCAGACGGGCTCCTACAGAAACTTGGATTAGTAGAGAAAGAAGAATGCAGATTTTGCAAGGAAGAGGAGGAAACCTCTATCCACATTTTCTCAGAATGCATAACCCTGCAAAATCCGAGGGTACGATACCTCGTAGAATATCAAATAGAAGAGGGAGATCTACCTAACCTGAAGCCTACCGATATCCTGAACTTTTTGAAAGCAATATGACTGGAGGAAATGCTCTAATCGTTGAAATATCATTTAAGGCTGGGCAGCAGACGAGGTCACAATGGATCTTACAAGTTGCAGTGTATCAACACCCCCCCCCCCCCCAAACATAACAGAACAGAAATGCCAATTCGGTTTTAGCTCAAATGTGGTTTACCAGGTCCCTACCAATGGTTTTAATAATAGCGCAAACTCGAGTCGATGATCTTTTTGGTAGAAATTTATTGAAATCAATTCCTCAGTCGAATCGCCGGATAGCTTATAATCCTGTTCTATTCAGATATCCTTTAAGGTGCTGTTTCCACTTGGATCCTGGTGTGCCTTGTCCTCTTCTGGTGGATTCCATCCCATCGTCACATTTATAATGTTCTCTCATTCCACACCCTAGGTCCCAACCCCTTTACTCTTTGTTGCTTTACTACATATGATCTGCTGTTGTATTACTTGATTTTTTCTTATTATTTTATTTTCTTGACCCAATACCGTTGTTTATATTTTCCTTTCGTCTGTTCCTTAGCTCTCATCTGTCAAATTTAGCGTTTTCTTATTTTCACAGCCTTTTTTCTCGACTTTTCGAAAGGTGGTTTTACATTATTAAACGAATAATTTATTTGTTCCACTCAGTTCCATTTATCAATGCTATTATTGCAGCTGGTTGATTTGGAGCAGGTTAAGATGAAGCCTTCAGACAGATAAGAAAACCTCAATACGTACCTGATAATGATAAGAATCAGTTAATTTTCATCCGAATTTTGAACTAACTTCTGCTTTAAAATAAAATCATATTTCTTAGATACATTCACGTTCTTTTCTTTCAGCTTTAAGCGTGTCTATTTACTTTACTGAAAACCTTGAAAAGTTAAATCCAAAGTTTACGAAGAGTAATTGCTAACTGTACAAACATACAAACAAAACCTAATGACTGGAATGTAACAAAAAAGTAAATATACTATAGACATCTATGGAGAAATTCACGTAATTCGTAAATAAAGATACCGCTATGGTTACATTTACGGTAGATCTACTTTCTAAAAGATGGCGCAAGCATCCATGTTGCACAATAATTTGGTAAAACGTAGTCGTGTTCTGTAAAATGTAAATAGCTCAATCTAATCGATAAACATTTCCATTCCGTGAATATTCAGGCGTACAAAATTGTCGTGCTTGTTTATAAAAAAACACTGAGTCAATAAAAGTTTTTATACTATAAAACATGGGTGTCAGTGATAGCAAAATCAAAGTGATGATGTACCGATACAAAACCGGTAAATATTTATTAATATTATTGGACTAAATAACAATGAAAATGGCGGATAACTCGTTAATGATATTTAAGAACAATTTCGAATCTATTAATAGTAATTGTGTCGAGGTTGAGAGCAACGAAACTGCAAAAACATCTTTTGATGACAATGAACAAACAATAGGAATGAACGAACCTGAGGATAGTACTCTTAATGTTAGTTCTGACATTTCCACGCAAGAGGAGGCTGTAGAGGAATATTTGGCGGGAAATAATAAGACTGATTTTAACGATGAGTTCCTACCTTGCACTGAAGACAGTGGACAAGAAGGTATTTCTTTTAAATCCGAAAATGTCTTAGAAATCAATAACGACGACGAAGATGATAATGAAGTCGACATAATTTCGGAAAAGGAAAAATCTGAAATTATTCCAGAGCGGATTCAAATAAAAACTAATGGCAATAATTACATGGTTAGACATCTGAAAAAGAGAAGTATCAAATGGTGAGTTTCAATTACTTATAACTAAAATTTATAGGTTAAATGTATTTCCTATATTATCAGGAATGGTGGAAATGATTGTAATTTGTAAATATCAAGTTGACCAATTTAGTGACCTTCAAATTGTGATTTTTACAGTTCCTTATTACAAATCTTCCAAACATTTCAGTGTTTGAGAAAATTGTATATTTATAAGCCAAAAATATATTTTTTATTGCGTGTTCAAGTAATGGAAACTTACTCAAACTCAAGGCCATCTTTGTGAAGATAAATGATGTACATTTTCGCTGAAGGTTATTTGGGGATATGTAATAATTTTAGACAACTGGGAAAATAACTCTTATTAGAAAAAAAATTACTTATTACTCGTTGCGAAAAACCCTGAAATATATTTAACACTGTTGGTAAATTACCCAATAATTTAAAAATATCAAAATTTTGCTTTTTAGCTATAAATAAGATCAATAAGATAACTGAGCAGCATTGGCTGATGTAATCGTGTGATTGATTATTTGTATACTTAGACCTAAAATATTCAGAAATATAATAAACTTAACCTTACAGTTAAAGTACCCATTATAACCTTTTTTGGCGGGTGGAAATGATTTATGCACATCGGGTAAAGGTTCTTCCCTTCCCCGATAGTGTGAGACTACCCCTTACGGCTGCTCACTAAAACCACCCCACTGAAACCGCCTCTTCAGCAACATCGGAATGACCGAGTTTTTGTTCTGCTATCTCACCGTGTTATATACCTTGCGAGGCCAGCTCTTCTGCCTCCTTCGTCTTCATGAGCCAGTAATGTACTCATACACTAGGTCGTACCTCCGCCTGCTGTTGATCAAATGATCCGCTAAGGTCTCCGGGGTAATGTCTTCTCCTAATTCCCGTTCCACTGGTCCTCTTCTTTCTGTCCATCTCCCGCAGTTGAAGATGGTGTGTTCTGGTGTATCCCTGTCTGGATAGTACCTGCATGTGTTCCCCTCCGACTTTCCGATACGCCTTGTATAAGTGGTGAAGCTGCCGTGCCGCGTCCAGAAGTGGGAGAAGAAATGGTTGGTCTTGCGGTATGGATAGTCGTACCATCGCCTCACATCCGGTCCACCGCGCCGTGTCCGTATGCGCTGCCCATCTGCTCTGCCATTACACCCTGCAGGCCACCCTTGCCTCCACTCTACTCACCCATTATAACCTGCAAACTGAAAATATCCATAGCCTAATCCACAACGATTGAAAAGACCCACATTTTGGGAAAAAACCACATATCGACTACATTAAGTTAGAAGTTAGAATCTTACAATTTTTTTTTTAATTTTATTATTTATTTAACTTTTTGGTGTGGATACATTGTTATTTCATTATTCAACTCCATACAAGAGCGTGGAAAAAACATAATAGCGCAACATCCTCATCCTAAGTTTCATGTTAATATCCCGACTCTTAAATAACTTCTTCATTTTTACAAATGTTGAAACTAATTAAAGACCTAAATCACTTAAGGATGTGTTATCTGTCATATGGACAGGAGAATAATTCTTTGGGTTGGCGATTAAAATCCACTTCATTCCTAACTCGTGAGGTGAAGTTGTTATTATTTAGCATCATCATGTCAGACAGCCAAGCAACCATTAATGCTCTGAACTCCCACGTAATCAACTCGAAGGTGGTTTGGGAGTACCTAGAGAAATTAAACGAACTAGGCAAGAACAACACTGTTACCCTCCTATGGGTTCCGGGACACACTGGAGTGGAGGGTAATGAAATAACAGACTTGCTCGCAAAAAAGGGACTGAAACGTCATTTATGGGACCTGAACCCTTTTGCGGAATAAGCACCAGTGCAATACTTGATAGATAGATAGATTACTGGATAGGGCTACAAGGAATGAGGCAGGCCAAGACACTACTGGGAAACTACAAAGGAGATCAGACGACTGCACCAGCAAAAGTAAAAACAAGCTCAGAATACTAAAGGGATTCCTAACAGGGCACTGCCAGTTGAGGAGGCACCTAAAGAAACTCGGATTAGTAGAGGAAGAGAATGCAAATTTTGCGAGGAAGAGGACGAAACCTCTATCCATATTCTCTCAGAATGCATAACCCTGCAAAATCCGAGGGTACGATACCTCGTAGAATATCAAATAGAAGAGGGGGATATCTTCCTAACCTGAAGCCTGCCGACATCCTGAACTTTTTGAAAGCAATAGGACTTAAGGGGGCACAATAGATCTTACAGGTCGCAGTGTATCGACACCCCAATAGATAGTGTTTAGATAAAATATCACATTTTGGAGATGATATGAATCTTCAAAATCAATCTTGACTTACGCATGTAAATCTTAGTATTGGCTAAATAATAAAAGAAAAAGAAGGGAAAGTAAATCAGGACGAGACACAGAATTAGAACCGAGTTAATTGTATTTTTAAATTCTCAGCCACATATTATACATGGATTTAAATAGACAGGATGCATCAAGTATAATCGATCTACAATTTATATTATTACTTAATTTCAGTAATTAAACAATTAACTTTAAATTAAAATATAATAATCTTTGCTAATAGCAGCAGGTAAAAGACCCTACGCACTTTAAAGTTCCTAGTAGGTAAAATTACGCCTTAAATTCGTACCCGGCTGACGTCATAGCGGTTCACAAAACGAGAGAGGGAATGAATTGAAAGGGGGTGGTTTAACGAAGGGCAACAGCCCCAGCTTTAGAAAGTATTTGTAGTCTGTTTCTAACACCATATACAATTAAGGGTCAAAATAGTGCAGCACAAATATTGTGCATCATACTGTAGTTATCCCTGCATTGTTTAGTAGCCTTGTGATATCCGAAGTGGTAGATGCAGCGTCTGTTTTCAAGTGGAAATATTTTGATAACTCTTATAGTGATTTTGTTTTAATTCGTAGATTAGCTCCGGTAAGTAAAACTTTCAATTTATTTTTTTATCTAGAATTAAATCATATTAGTTACATAGTGTTGTTTGTTTTTATTGACATATCGATTAAACTTTTTTGTTTTGTTATTCAAGCATTTAAGAAAACAACTAAAAATCTCAATAGAAATTTAATTTGATATTCAGCAAAAAGAACCTTGTCTGTATACAAGGTGATTCATAAGTGAGCCCAGCCCTGGGAAAAGTTCTAGTTTAGAGATAATCCAAGTTTTACAATTTTTTTGTACGGAAACACCAAAATTAAATAATTTGGTAGGTTATGAGCATCTTCTTTTTTATTTGTGTTCTCAATTTCCCACGCAGCACAAGGACGACCTTTGGATGTCCTAAGGATATTTTATTGGGATATCCTGAGGATGTCCGGTTGCAATCCTCGTATGTTCTTAGGATGTCCTGAGGAAATAGCAAATGAGCTCCTCGATAATGCATAGAAATACGATGGTCTTTCTTTTTATTAAGACAAAAATGATTTATTTTAAGACCACAATAATAACCACCTACAACGTGATTGTTAAGACAAAAGACAATGACAATCACAATAGTGACAACTACCTAGAATTGCCAACATATATAAATAAATAAAACTATCCATTCATAGGACGTCTAAAGGATGTTTAGCATCCTGTGGATGTCCTCTGAACGTCTGATAATCTGAATTAATCCTTGAGATAGCATATACTATAGTACCTCAAATACATTTTCTGAATTAATTTGGGATGCTCTAAGGATTACGAAAGGTTTTCTATCTCAAAAAAATATGGAAATCAAAAGAATATCCTTAAAATAGCCACTTAGGACATCCTTAAGAGATCCAAAAAACATTCTCAGGTTTGTATATATCCTAAATATATCCCACATACATCCGAGGATATTCAGGATCATCCTGAGGATATCTTGTGCTGTTTGGGGTTTTGTAATTTTCTTATCACAATATAACAATGAAATTAAAATCATGTCACTTCCCGGCCAACTGACACATGTCAAAGTATAGACTTTTCTTAAAAACGTTAATTAATTTAATATAAAGTATTCCAGCGCTTCGCCTGTAACCCATAGAGACTAACAGCTAATTAATTAAATATCTAATAGAATAAGGCAAAACCACCAATAATTAAATCCAGAAATCTTCAATTTTTTTAAAAATATCCCGAGGAATTTGTAAAAATCGGACTATTATCGTTAAACTAGACTTGCAACATTGAAATTAAAAATAAAAAAGAAATATTCCTCTCAGGATCCTTTTTTTAATTTTGCTCGTTGGGTAATTTGGCTTTTGCTCAAACAATCCCAAAATTTGTTTTTATTTAGCACATCAAACATTATTTTCTAGGACATTTCGGGAGAATGCCGCAATGCTTCGTATCATCGTGCTCCAATTATTATGGAAAGACTCGGAAAAATTCTAAAATAATCTACCACATGTTACCAACATCACCACAAATGGTTTCGAAGTGGATTGAAGTTTGCCGAGAAGATAAAGATAATCCGCCTACTCATGCAAGAGTATGCAGTGCCCACTTTTCTGATAATTGTTATCAAAGAGATCTTCAGCATGAGTTACTAGGACTTCCCCTGAGAAAAAAATTAAAGCAAGATGCCGTCCCTGACTTGAATTTGCCTAAATATAACAAGTCTAAGAAACAAGTTCTAAAAACAGTGATTAGTGAGAATCAAGTACAGAAAAATAGCAAAAAACATCAAGGGAGTCTCATCATAAAGAAAAAAACTTTTGAAAACAAATCGAAATCGAAAAAGCAACAAATTAGTTTAATCGGTAATATTAAAAACGAAACAGAAAATAAAATAACTAAAAACAAGACTGATGTTTCGAAAAAACAACAAAATGTTACTATAATTGATATTACCACAGATGAACCAATAGTAAGCAGAAAAAGTTTGATTAAAAAACTTCCAAATCTAACATTGGTTAAAACCAACATACCAATGAAACAAAATTTGATAAGAACCAAGTTCAATGAAAAAATACTAACAAAAAATCAAAAACAGCTCACTACACTGGATATTAATAAAATTAATAACATTAAATCTTGTGCAATACAAAAAAAGAGAAACAAATCTGATGAAATTATTATATACAAACACATCACAACTGTTAATAATAAAATTAAGCCATTAGAGAATAACCAAACTATCTTTGACACCAACATACAAAATAATACTTTCAACACCGATAGCATAGAAATTAATCAAAATGAAGAAAGTGTTACTAATAACAAAGTAAAAAATATTAACGCTGACTTTTCAAGAGATTCAACTACCTCCATCACAGTAGAAATTGCAGATAATAATAATACTGAAAATAAAAACACGTCCAATGAAGAATTACATAATAAAATAATCGATCAATTAGAAAAAAGTAATGATAGAATAAAAAGAAGGCCAATGAGGTCAAGTATTAGGATTGCGAAGAAAAAATCGATCGAGTCCTTAAGTGATTCGTTTACGGAAAAGGTCAACAATAAAAGAGACTGCAATAAACCTGAACGTTTTTCTGATAAACTTAAGTTTATGGCCAAGCTGCAGTTGAAGTACGAAAAAAATAATCACGCGGTGGTTGATTTGGATCGGTTTTTTGAAGGGTTGGGCAACGAAAATATATCCAGGTGAGTTATTTTTTTGTAAATCTTTGTTTTATTTATAAAAATGTTTAAATACAACAGCCAAAGTTTCTGATAAACTCGAAGTTAAAAATGAAGTTCTGTAGTTGGACCAGAGTTCATTATGGTTCACCAGCAAGTTTGAATACGGTCAGTTTTAAATAGAGCGCGAAGTCTAATCCAATAAAAATTTAATTTTGCCAAAAAACACTACAGCGTGTTCCGTCCTTTCGAAATTAAAGTTTTGGAAACGCTTAAAAGTTTTATTGGAGAACTAATTGTTGTTAAAGTCATTCATATCTGATGTGGAACTGGTTTAAGGTTGTATGACGAAATTGCTCCAATTATATATTCTTATTTAAGTGTTCTATTGTTATTATTATATATTTTATCTTCTTTTGTATATTTTACATATTAGGTTGTAAATCAAGATAATGTGAACTTCACCTTTTCATCTTATATTTATTTATTTGGTTTCTGTTTTTACTGGATGATTTCAAAAGTTCTAAAAAATAAAACCCCACGTTGGGCGCCAAGATATGCAAAAAATTTATACAACCATTTTTTATTAATTTTCCGTTATTTTGATTGTATTGATACTTTCGACCTGAAAACTTGAATTTAAAATCTAGATCTGGGTGACATACTTTCAATAAAAAAAAATTCTACGGCTTCAGAAAAACTTGCAGGTCAATAGGGGGTTTACATGCAAATCGCTAAATTCAGGCTGCTTTGCTTTTTTTTTTTCGAATAAATGTAAATTATTCATGGTAACAAAATTTTCCTTTACTATTTTTAATCATTCCAATAATTTTAAAGCTATTAGTAAGTAACATAATTGGCGTAATTGCATTTCTCGATAATGTTTATTGACATTTTTCGAGACATCATCAGTAGTCCCCTCCAAAAATGCACAAGCAAAGTATTAAACAAGTAAAAAGGTCACGTAGAGGTCAAAGTTGCTTTGCCTCACAGAATTATGCGGTTTATTGTCGAATTTGGCCTCGTGCCACTTTAGTTCGCTAGCTAGCTCGTTGTTGGACTCGGCGTTGGGTTCAAGGTTCCAAATGAAAATTGTGCCCTGAAAGAACCTTGGAAAACCGTTCAAACTATTTCATAGTGTAATCATTTAGATAAGAAAGTGAAGCGAGATTATTTATCTTATCTAGTTTAAATTTCTTGCTTCGGTTAAATGGGTTAATGGGATTTTTTGAAAATAATCATAGACATTCGAACGTTTTTTGTTTGGGGATATACAATACAATTTGCTTTATTCCGCGATTATTTTACTTTGAAATCGAGTGCCTTTAGATAAATCCACCAACTACCCTTTCCCTTAAATTCTTTATTGAAACAATAAATAAATATATAAAGGTCAATTTGGATTCGTAGATATATTTTGACCCCTATGACCTCACGGATCCGCCATTGTGATTTACAAAATTGCATAAAACTAAAATTCTTAAAATTCAACTTCCATTTTAATAATATATTTATTTTTAAAATACGTTTCTCCCCACCCATTTGCTTGAAATAATCTTTAAGAAAATAACCTTCAAACACCGCATTCATATGCAGAAGACCTTTAATTTATTTTAACCTTTAAATAGCTTAGAAGATAAGGTTTCATTAACTTACATTGATAATTTCCTCCGCTTATGTGAAAAAGGATAGGTTTTAACGAATTAATGATTATTTATAGCATTGCTAAAAATATAAAAAGTTTATTTAACTGGGGGATGGTCAATTCAAAGCCAATTTCATCAGCGTAACCAGCGTAATCAGGCGCATTGGCCAAAAAAACAGCTTTGGAAGTTTACCAAATTTAACCACATTTTTTTAATTTTATCAATGATTCTTGTTTAGCTTTTTTAATTATATTTGAACTATTTTTCTTTATTCCTTTCGCAATTTTCTGGTTTTTTAGTGTTTTAGTATTTTATCCATTTGTTTCTCTTGATTAATTTATTTATTCTTTTTGTCCCATATACATATTTAATTCCTGAACTTTTCTTTCTCCGTTCTTCTATTGTCTATCTATATTTTTCTTGCATTTTTTGTTACTTTCTTCTTTCTTTCTATTTCTGGCTCAAATTTGCATTTTTCGTTTTACTTATTATTAGTTTCTTATGTCCCATTAATTTTCTTTCTTTAATTCTTTTTTGTATTTCGCGTTCCATTTTTATTTAATCAGCATTTATTGTATATTACTTTTGTTTTCTAATTTCACCTTTTAGTATTTACATTTCTAATATACAATTTTTGTTTCCTCCACTTTACATTTAGTGCTTATGTAATTAATTTTTTTTAATCTTTTTTCTCTTGTAATTCTTTTAATTCCAGTTTAGTAAAGTAGGTTTTCGATTTTGTTTTTTCGTACTATGGATAAATAAAAAATGTCTAGTGTATAGCGTGTTTATTAAGAACACTAGTTTAATGACCTGTATCCAGACTAACTAGTTTATTATTTTGTAACGCAGTTCTTTGTCCAACTATATATCATTCTAATACCCATTTTCATCTCATTTGGGACGAACAGTAAACAAGATAATTGCATCTTATATGCAGATCTAGCTTCTGGCAAAGATCCCAGTTATTATGACACAATGCATAACTATTAAAATATTTAAACTGAAATTACTATTAATTGAATAAAAATATCAATGTCTTCAAATAAACCACTATTGGCATATGGATGGGAATCATAGAAATTAAAAAAAAAATAAACCACGAGCTACCGAAATGAAATACCCAAGTGTAAATGGTGTAAATACAATATATATATACGTTTAATATTGTAAAACTATCCCTGAATCATCTCAACGTTCCTTTGCGGAGAATGTATAAACGACTTCCTGGGATATGACGTTTTCAAGGTTACCACAACCGACATTTCTATCTAAATTAGGTACATATATACCTACCTCCTCGAAGCGTCATATCACACCGGGAGTAGATATGACGCATTCTAATATTGGGAATACTCAGGAACACGCGGTTCCATGCTGCAACAACTTGAATTTTCTCTCTCATCCCTCTGGATGTAATTACACCAATCGATGAGCGATATAATTGCAACGTTGCCACGTGTTTTATAAATTGTATATTGCATCTAAGTATAATGATCTTATCGCAATCATACGCAATCTCATCAACATTTAGAATGAACGATTTCTCATTTATTTATTTTTTAAAGGTTCAATTTGTAAAACGTCCTTTTATTTTTTTTGGTTACTGTTGTCTTGAATTGCTGTATTCCTAGTCTTTTAAATATTTTTACTGATCGCATGTTACCTGAAAAAGCCGCAAGTACTCTGCAAGCAACACTACTACATGAAAGGTATCGGTAATGTTCTCCTGGATTCTATATCAAGCTGCTTAAGATTATCTCTATAAAAAATGTTCTGAACTCATATTGGTTTGCGAATATCCTATTATATTAAAGGTATCGATAATGTTCAGATGGATGATATATCAAGCGTCTTTAAAGAACATTCCCAATACAAGGTTAAGGACTCAAAACTGGTTTGAAAATGCCGTATTACAAGGAATGTATCGATATTATACATGTGGATGGTTTCTTAAGCCACTTTCGATAACTTGCCCAGTGATATTTGTATTTGCATGCAACTTTTATAATAAATGTTCTGGACTCAACATTGGTTTGTAAATTATATTCAAATTATCGATAATCTGCAGGTATATACTATCAAGCGCCTTTACTACACTCACAATACAAGTTCTTGTCTCAAAATTGGTTTGAAAAAGGTATATTCCAAGAAAAATATTGATATTATGCAGGAGGATGCTTTCTTAATCCACTTTAGATAACTTGCACAGTAAAATTTGTGTTTGCATGCACCTTGCTACAAGAAAGGTATCGGTGTTGTGTATGTGGATACTATATCAAGGCGCTTGAGATATCATGCCGTAATTGTTTTCTCGGGTCACTTAAAGTAACTTTTAGGAGCCAAGGTTGCAAGCGCCATGCTACATGAAAGGTATCGATAATATGGAGATGGATGCTATATCAAGCCGATGTATATTTGAACTTGAAGTAAAAGTTTTTATTCCAAATGAAATAATTTACTATTGCAAATTGTATTTTCGAGTTTTTTCTCACTCACTTGGCAATACCGCTCGGAGGAGAAGCAGTCGCCGGTGACGTCACCGGTGCTCACTGCTTGGTGGGGTGCGGCTTTTGGACCACCGTCGCAACTCCGACTAACGCGGTCTAGGTCTGCTTCAATTCAAGTCGGCATCTCCAGTCGCCGCCGATAGAAGTATTTTTAACGTTTTCGTTGTGCTGAAATTAGTGCTTTTGTTTACGTGTGCTATGTTTGTTTCCTTGGACTTTGACGTCGTGACCCTCAACACGTGAGAATTATTTGTTTACAATAGGTAGTCAACAAGATTCTTTTAGTTGAAAAGTAAATTGGCCATGAGTGCGGAATGTAACTAGTGGTTTGAGGAACAACTTTAAATGTCGCAAAATTTTTAGAACGTCATAAATTTCCACATGCGATAAAGTTTAAAAGGCAACTGAAGTTGTTAATAGCCGGTTTAAATGCTTACACAAGGGGTAAAGAAAGTTGAAAGAAAATAATTCAATTATATTAATGAAGATTTTTATGAATGAAAAGTAAAAGTATCTGATAACAAGATTTAACAGGAAAAAGGAAACAACTGCCGGTATTAAGAGAATCACTTCCGGTATTTTAGTTTTAAGAATATTGTTTGGAAATTCCTGATTTTTTTCTCGGATATTTATTGTTTATTTTTAGAATTTTTGAGTTTATTTTTCGAGATTCTTTATTCCAGAGTTCAGACTCATACTTAAAATAATAAAGAAACAATACAATCCTTATAATGCAACTATTATGTTCTGTTAAACAGGCGAGGAACTAAAAGGCAATTTCGGGAAGGGAAGAGTCCAGTGCTTAGTGTGCACAATAACAGAGCTACTAGCTACTAGCTTTGTCCTCAAATTTTGTCATGGATATTATCGATTTATATTAAAAGTGGATCTTCATTATCTTCTGCTCTTCCGGCAACTCTGCACGTACTGATACTTAATTTTATAAAATTGAGAATTGTAGCTGCCACAGTTTGTTTGAATTTTCAAATATAAAATCGATGGTAATCTCTTTCGGTTTTGTTTTAAGCTATCTAGATATCATCGTCCTCATATATACTTTTCCTATCAAGTTTTTATATTCAATTTTCGTTGTGAACTTTCCGATTACATTCACATCCGTATAAAGCGAAACATTTTATAAGCAAAGAAACCAACACATAAATATCGTCTTTGACATTTCACCTTTTAATAACTTTAAGGTCGTTTTCTTCGAGCATGCACTGTTTATTCTCGAAATATCTCCTTCGTACACAAAGTTCAAGGTGTCAAAAAGTTCAAACTTTCTCACACTCGAATATAGAGAACACTTTTACTGCATATCAATTGAAAATAAAGTAACTTCGCTTCTGTGTGTGTATGGTTAATAAAATTTTAAATTCCAAAACAGTTGACCTTCTGACTTGGTCAGAATGTCTGCGTCATCGAAGTACCCGGGATTTTTGTCAGGTGGACAACGTGGCATTCTGTCTCGTATATAAGGCCCATATTTCACTTTCTTTTCGAATTAGTAAATTGGCTCGATATGCTATTCTTAGGTGCAGAACGACCGATACAACGTTCTTTAGTAACTCTATTTATTTTATGATTGTGTTCATGTCTTCTTCCTCCTATAGCTCCTGTGGGGACACCTCGCGATGTTTCACTAATCATAGGAGAATGATAGCGGGATTGCACTACCACAAATCCTCCAAAATATCTTCATATACTTACAATAGGACAACCTTATAAATCAAACGTATATAATAAAACTGTAGGAAGCCAAATTTAGGATGCAGGTTCTTGTTGTCTTTCGCCGAATTCTTTGACCTTGTTGCTTTCATTACCCTCCACAATAATAACAATCAAGAAGAAATACCAGTCATTATATTAGTATCTATCAAATATTTCTGGAATTTTGCCTGGTAATTCTAAAGTGGTTAATTCATTCTTAAAAAGTGGTGCTTGACTTATTTCAAGTAAATATTTTTCTACTGAAATTAGGGTTTGTCTGAAAGAATTATATTGCGTGGTTCCATCTGTACATAGTCTGTGCTGGTGGTAGTTACCATTATCTGACAACGGTTTTGTTTGTTGAATTAGCATTCAACAAATGTCCATTAATATTTTCCTTATTAACTTGCAGCTAAATTACTGAGAATTTAAATTCTGTTGGAAAGTTTTCCAATAAGGAATTATAAATTGATTTAAATTATCACGCAGGTAGTTTTAATAGCATTCAAACTTTCAGTTAATTTAATATTTCGAACTTCGTACTTATTTTGATGTTTTATACCAGCAGTTTTTCATTTTTTTTATTACTGTTTTTGTGACAGAAAAAGTAGTTTAAGTTGAAACTATTTTGTATTGTCAAGAGAAAAGTTTGAAAGATAATTCCTCACGCTTAATGGATTTTTGCTGTCAGCAGTTCTCATTTCTTTTGAAATCACCAATGAAAATATTTTATTTCCTTTATCTTCACCCTACATGTTCTTTCTGGAACATGGACGCTTTGTTTGAAATAACGTGTCATGTTTCTCTCCCTGTACTATGCATTCATTGAGTTTGCAAACAATGCCTTGATTTCCCTTTTTTCTTTCTCAAAATATCTCACAACAGATTAAGGGATTAAAATTGCGTCTCAAATTTATTTATTTCTTTTGTAAATCTAAATTAACTACGAGGACGTATTTCTAAATTATTTGATGTCGTGGTGATCAAGAACTGTTGCTTGTAATGGCACCATAGAAAAAGTTCTTCTTCCTTCTACTTTTACCAACAAAGTGTTTCTTCTTTTTTAACAAGCGCGTCTTTATTGCTGCAACTATTTCCTCTCTTTTTGCCATTAATTGGAATTAGCCTCAATCCTGCTTTAGGATAATCTTTGCAATAGGATTTTTTCTTCATCTTTTGTCACTGAATTTTTTATTTATTTATTTATTCAATAAATACAATGAATGATAAGCGATAAGTGCTACTGCACTTGTTTCGCGGCATCATAAAACATCATCATCAACATTATAAATAGAATTATACCCAAAGACCAGACATCTGTATGAACCTTGAGCGATCTTCTTTCCAATTAAGTATTCCCTTTTTTTCCAGAGCATTTACTTCCAGAATTTGGAGGACTCAAAAGGGTCGCTGTGTTAATTAAGCAGGTTTTTTCTTTACTTTTGATTTCCCAAAAATATCCATTCAGACAAGTCGTTCCCGCATATACAACTACTTGAATTTTCGTTCCAGTCTTTTGGTATTGCTCAACATAGATTTAAATTACAAAAATTTGGGGAAAATGACATGTCATACTTTTATTAGTTTGAGTAATTGTTTTCATCCTCATGTTCTTTCGCCTTTTCGCAATATGGAAGTTCAATTTGAGGTTCTACTGGTTGATAATTAAAACAAAAAGTTAGGCTACACGTCAGGTTAGAAGCATTTTCAAGTTTGTATCGTGTTAAGTGAAAAAAAAATTAATTACGTGCTTATTTGAATTTATATTATCTCAAACAATTTGATTTAATGAACGTAATATATCACTGCAACCACTCTTTGTATTTAAAAATTATACATATTTATGAAACTCTCTTTAGCCATACTATTGTTATTAAATTTAGTTAAGAAGTCCAAGGAAGTCGTTTATTAAAAATTAATTCACAATTGTTGTTGGTAAGAGGCATTCGATGTCATTAAATTCTAAGGTCATTTTCTACCGTAGCTGTTAGTTATCACCTAAATGAGGTTACGAAATAATGTATTGAAATAGTTTGTTTATTTTAGAAGTATATATAGAAGATAAGCATAGTAGGTCATTGAATACGTTCGTCCTCGTTTAAAGGGATTACTGACTAAAAAAAAAGAAGAAGACACACTGATGCATTTCTTTTAAAGAAAATCGTATAATAAATTAATGAATCACTGAAGTATTCTTTTGTAGTCTGATACCCGGCGATTGTATATCTACATTTATAAGCTAGAAATGTGATTTGTTTGCTCACAAGGTTCATTGGCTCACCTAAATATTTTAAGATTTATTTATTTAAATAAAATTGGTAGGAAGTATTCGCTCAATATATGTCAGAGGTTCTTAATCACATTAACTCTTTATCGATTATGCACGAAACGTGTAAATGGATTCCAAAGATAGAACAATCTTCAAGGGGCCGATTTTCTGTAAGGGAAGCTTAATTTTCGAGGTAATCGGTTAGAATCAATTTCATAAAATTGCTCTAGTCTTAAAGTTTAAGGAGAGCCAAAATGGTAATCCTTTGGAGTAACTTTTTAAAAGTTACTATGACTTTCAGACTTCTTAATGATAATTTACAGAATATTATTTCTGTGAAGTATGAATGTGATTAACCAGTTATAAAATGTGTGGTATTATCTGTACGCTGTTAGCCTAAATTTATCAACCAATAGTCCAGTAAATGAAGGGGCCAAGCTTAAGATTATTAGTTTCCATTTTCATTTTCTGGTTGAATGTGGCTTTTGGTACCACATTAAAGATGAGACAAAGTTTGCGTGAAAAGTTCGTGCCACGGCCGAGAAAATGGCCTCAAAAGACCAGGAAAATCGGTTTTCCGCGAATATCTCCCAAAATATGGCACGAGCTTTTCACGCAAACGTTGTCTCATCTTTAATGAGGTACCAAAAGCCACTTTCAACCAGAAAATAAAAATGGAAACTAATAATCTAAAGGTTGGCCTTTTTCCCCCCTTCATTTACTGGATTACAAGCGCGTAATGGAACGTTCATATTCATTACAGAATGAAGTGAAAAACTAAAAATTTTGCTCTTAAAGTTATTCTACAAACCACGAATTTACTTTAGAAATTAGACGACTTTCAACATCCAAATGGACTTAAGATATGCCTCAATGTGCAGTAGTGGGTTGTAACAGCACCCACAGAAAGACTAAAGGTGGTTCAATACGTTACCACCGTTTTCCGGGCGATTCGAAAACTCGCGCTCGCTGGCTACAAGCCTGCGGAAAACAGTTGAGCAATTGTGCGACAGCTAGAATTTGTTCGCGACATTTCACAGACGAAAATTACGAAAGAGACGTACAACACGAAATTCTAGGATTGCCCAGTAGATGTCGGTTGAAAAAAGGTGCGATTCCGGAAAAGAATTTACCGACTGATTTTTTGAAAGAGGAAGTTGTTGAAGAAAGTGCCTTCGCCGTTTTATTGGCTGTAGGGCTAGTACCTGCCGTTCGGTCAGACAAGATTTCTGGAGGACTTCCGGAAGAGTAAGTATTTAATAATTATCAAAAAGATTTGAAATAAAACGAGCTTGAAATTGAAAGTATTTGATTCGACGTCCACAATCGGTTTCCACTTTTTAGCGTCTTCAGTTGGAGCTTCAAGTTCGAAACTCGCGTGCGATTATTAGCAATATACCCTAACATGACCGATGGCTAGACGTCTCAATGTTTATCTATCAGCTTACTGATGGCTGCAGGTTCCTAACCTTTGTTTTAAAAAAAATAAATCTAGAAGCCTAGAAAGACAAACCCTGGTACGGCCTTGCCCACCCCCACACCGGCACCGTTGGTAAATATCATTATTCATCAACCCCTCAATAGGGGCACGCCTGGACAACGAACTTATATCCAGACGAACAGGTCGTTAACCTCTTCTGACATACGGTGGGATTAACCGATCCCCCTCTTAACCATCCTCAGGTTCTCATTTTTCTCCAGTCGAATTCTGATTGTACGACAAACGTTTTGGAATCATGACACATTCGGATTACTAATACTTGTGAGTTGTTATCGACGCACGACAGGAAACGAAAAATTTTTATTTCCTACTATTAATTATAAACATTTAAATGCGGTTTGACGACACCATGAAGCTTATAAATGATAAAAATGTTTTCCTTATATAAATGTGCTTATAAACAAATGCAATATAGAATTCTACCATGGCTGTTCATTAAATGATAAGATATATTTTATGCGGATTATTTTGAAGTGCTACAAAAAGTTTTAAGAATGCGACAATGCTTACAGATTTTAAATGAAGTTGGTTATTGATTGTTTGATCTCCCCCTCAGCATATCATTTATTTCCACATCTAAAAAAGGTTTGAAAGGTACGTCTTGAGTGTAAAAAAAAATACTAAGTAATAAATTAGTGTTTTTAATATCCCGAAAACAAAATAAAAATATTGGATGAAGGAATGCAAGCTTGGGTTTTTGTCTCAATAATAATTTTATGCACTCTTTGTTATGCAAAATCCAAGGTTAATTATTTATAAAATGATCCTCGTAGGTTACGAATCTGTGTTGAACAATAAAGTAGGCGTACATATCTACAATTCTACGTTAATCGTAATTTATTTGTGTTACTAAATTAGATCAGTGGTCTGTATAATTTTGCATTACATTAATACAAGCGTAGAGTAATTTAAATCTCGAAAAAACTAAAAAGCTTTATTTTAATTTGGTAATTTTTGATTTATTAATATTTTTCGGATTTAAATTCGGTGTTTATTCTACTGAAATTCTAACCAGTATTGTTAGAATTTGTAAAAAAAATTCTCCATACTGAGAAGTTCCCAAATACAATCAACTGTATTAAAATTAAAATATTTATGTTTAGACGGCGACTTCTCTTTACGACGAATCGGCGACGACAAATTGTCCCATTTCCGTTTCCATTTCTTTATACAGTGTCATCCCCAAAGTACGCACAATAGGGGAAACTTTTTTATTAAGGGTTTTTGGACAAAAAGTTATTCTTGATAAAAGTTTGTGAATCCCCTAAAACTAAACATGCACCAAGAAAATATAGTAAAACACTCGTAATATACGAGGAATCTTCAACAATTTGATTTTGACCCTTGTTTTGTAAAATCTCAGGAAATGTTATTTAGAAAAGTTGTTCAGCATTAAAAAATACATCTAGATTTGAAGTCATGGCCATCTAATTGCAGCTTGTGCGGGGGAGGGACGGCATATTACGAGTGTTTTACTAAATTTTGTTGGTGCATATTTAGTTTTAGGGGATGCACAAACGTTTATCAAGAATGACTTTTTGTCGAATAAAAAAGTTTCCCATATGGTACGTACTTTGGGGATGACACTGTATGATAGATATTAAGAGGATAGAACCGTTCTTTTAACACAAAAAATATAAAACACCTAAAATAAGAAAAATCTGAAACTCTTTTCTTCGAAATTGATGTAGGGATTACCATTAGTTGTATTTATACAAGATAGTAACTTTGCGTCTTGTTTACGTCATCGGAAATACCAAGAAAAACACAAATACCTGAAGTTCAACTTTATCTTTTGATACGTTTCCTTTGCCTAATCTGTAAATTGTTATTTTGTTCCCAAAAAACGTAGGTTTCTTAGTATCTTAATCTATTACTTCAGGGTTGCTGGGATATACGTAAGTATGTTTAGATCAAATTTATACGAGAACACTTGGCGACACGAATTGAATTTACATTGAAATAAATGAAGTGCTTTCACATTAGACGACATGCCGTGCTGGTGTCATCTCCGGCTGCCGTCTTCCCACTCATGTCGTCCCGATTTTTGAAACAAGATATTTAGTAAAACCAATAAATAAATAAAACTGATTACTTAGTTCAATTCAGTTCCTTGAAGTGTTTTAACATGGCTTTTAAGTTTGATAGTTACTTTAATTGAAGGAACTGCTTGAAAAAAATCACTGCATTGAAAAATAATATCTCATTTCTTTTTTGTTTTAGTTTTTTTGCCTTAAGTTCTTTTATGTAATTGTCTATTCTTGTGCATTCTTAAATTTTCCTAAAAATATAAATAAATTCATTAATTTTTAATGTTCTATTTTCTTTTCTTTAAATTTAAAAAGATCTTTCGAAATGAAATTCTGAGAATTCTAAAAAATGACAGTAGCGATGAATCACTAAAGAAATATTATACAGGGCGATGTTTTGAAAGCCGTTTCTCGAAATGAACTAAAACGTGGTGGAACTAGTAATTAAAAATTAAATTTTTGTACAAAAGTTAAGAAATTGAGTAATCGTGGGGGAAAAAATAAATCCATTTTTGTTGTCTATTTCTGTACTTTGTAAAATCCTTATGAGAGTTTTCAAAAACCATATACAAGGTCAAATGTTTTATATGAACAAAACGAACTAATTTTTTAAGACCGGAACTGATTTTTTCTATGTGCTGCCATCTATGATTAGAAGAGAGTATTGACAATTATTAAAAGCAAAAAATTCCCGGTGTATTGGGGTTGATTTTTTCTAGCTTCGGTTAATTACATGGTAGTAGTTTTGCCAAAATATGAGACAAATCAAACTAAAATTCAAAGGTAATGACCAAAAAAATTTCAGTCAAAATTCACAACCCCTTATATATTATTAAACAATGGGGGCAGACACTGTTTAATGATCATTTGATATTTTCCATACAGGGGCGTTAATACGAGGTAGTAGTATATACAGTTCCTCATAACTCATCCTGTATATCAGGAAGAGAGTTGTAAATTTTTTGTGCAGACGTATATACGTATTGATATATTTCATGCCAACATTTTTCTCCTAATAATTTTTTTTATTATTTTCATATTATTTTTCAACACAGGGATTTTTTAAACCATGAAGGAACTGAATTGAACTAATCAGTTTTATTTAGTTATTGTTGTTACTAATTATTTTGTTTCAAAAATCGGGACGACACCAGTGGCAAGAATGCTCCTTGCCCGGCATGCCGGCAGCCGGCAACGACAGTAGCACATGGTTTTTATTGGTAGGTCGTAAAGGAATTTCGGACCAATAAACCCTATAATAGATTCTTAATAACTTTTATTGGGATTTATTCTGCTATTTTGATGAATTAAGTGCTAATCTAATATTAAGAAAAATGTTTATATTTAGGTAAAGCATCTCGCCCTCGCTTTAATCATTACCCCTTCAATCTCATACAGCCAAAACTGATTAGTTTAATTCAGTTCCTTCGTGTTCTAAGATGTCTTTTAAGTTCGATATTGTTACTTTAATTGAACTAGTTGAAAAAAATACATGTATTTGGGATAAAAGTAATGAAAACAATAAAAATAAAATATTAAGAGAAAAGTGTTGGCAAGAAATCCATGATGGATAATGAATTTGATCAACTGTCAATTGCAGAGAAGAAAAAAAGAGGTTAGTATTTCAAAATTCAAAGGTAATGACCAAAAAAATTTCAGTCAAAATTCACAACCCCCTATATATTATTAAACAATGGGGGCAGACACTTTTTAATGATCATTTGATATTCCCCATACAGGGGCCTCAATACGAGGTGGTAGTATGTACAGTTCCTCATAACTCTGTATATCAGGAAGAGAGTTTGAAATGTTTAGTGCAGACGTATATACGTATTGATAGATTTCATGCCAACATTTTTCTCCTAATAATTTTTTTTATTATTTTCATATTATTTTTCAACACAGGGATTTTTTAAACCATGAAGGAACTGAATTGAACTAATCAGTTTTATTTAGTTATTGTTGTTACTAATTATTTTGTTTCAAAAATCGGGACGACACCAGTGGCAAGAATGCTCCTTGCCCGGCATGCCGGCAGCCGGCAACGACAGTAGCACATGGTTTTTATTGGTAGGTCGTAAAGGAATTTCGGACCAATAAACCCTATAATAGATTCTTAATAACTTTTATTGGGATTTATTCTGCTATTTTGATGAATTAAGTGCTAATCTAATATTAAGAAAAATGTTTATATTTAGGTAAAGCATCTCGCCCTCGCTTTAATCATTACCCCTTCAATCTCATACAGCCAAAACTGATTAGTTTAATTCAGTTCCTTCGTGTTCTAAGATGTCTTTTAAGTTCGATATTGTTACTTTAATTGAACTAGTTGAAAAAAATACATGTATTTGGGATAAAAGTAATGAAAACAATAAAAATAAAATATTAAGAGAAAAGTGTTGGCAAGAAATCCATGATGGATAATGAATTTGATCAACTGTCAATTGCAGAGAAGAAAAAAAGAGGTTAGTATTTCAAAATTCAAAGGTAATGACCAAAAAAATTTCAGTCAAAATTCACAACCCCCTATATATTATTAAACAATGGGGGCAGACACTTTTTAATGATCATTTGATATTCCCCATACAGGGGCCTCAATACGAGGTGGTAGTATGTACAGTTCCTCATAACTCTGTATATCAGGAAGAGAGTTTGAAATGTTTAGTGCAGACGTATATACGTATTGATAGATTTCATGCCAACATTTTTCTCCTAATAATTTTTTTTATTATTTTCATATTATTTTTCAACACAGGGATTTTTTAAACCATGAAGGAACTGAATTGAACTAATCAGTTTTATTTAGTTATTGTTGTTACTAATTATTTTGTTTCAAAAATCGGGACGACAACAGTGGCAAGAATGCTCCTTGCCCGGCATGCCGGTAGCCGGCAACGACAGTAGCACATGGTTTTTATTGGTAGGTCGTAAAGGAATTTCGGATCAATAAACCCTATAATAGATTCTTAATAACTTTTATTGGGATTTATTCTGCTATTTTGATGAATTAAGTGCTAATCTAATATTAAGAAAAATGTTTATATTTAGGTAAAGCATCTCGCCCTCGCTTTAATCATTACCCCTTCAATCTCATACAGCCAAAACTGATTAGTTTAATTCAGTTCCTTCGTGTTCTAAGATGTCTTTTAAGTTCGATATTGTTACTTTAATTGAACTAGTTGAAAAAAATACATGTATTTGGGATAAAAGTAATGAAAACAATAAAAATAAAATATTAAGAGAAAAGTGTTGGCAAGAAATCCATGATGGATAATGAATTTGATCAACTGTCAATTGCAGAGAAGAAAAAAAGAGGTTAGTATTTCAAAATTCAAAGGTAATGACCAAAAAAATTTCAGTCAAAATTCACAACCCCCTATATATTATTAAACAATGGGGGCAGACACTTTTTAATGATCATTTGATATTCCCCATACAGGGGCCTCAATACGAGGTGGTAGTATGTACAGTTCCTCATAACTCTGTATATCAGGAAGAGAGTTTGAAATGTTTAGTGCAGACGTATATACGTATTGATAGATTTCATGCCAACATTTTTCTCCTAATAATTTTTTTTATTATTTTCATATTATTTTTCAACACAGGGATTTTTTAAACCATGAAGGAACTGAATTGAACTAATCAGTTTTATTTAGTTATTGTTGTTACTAATTATTTTGTTTCAAAAATCGGGACGACAACAGTGGCAAGAATGCTCCTTGCCCGGCATGCCGGTAGCCGGCAACGACAGTAGCACATGGTTTTTATTGGTAGGTCGTAAAGGAATTTCGGATCAATAAACCCTATAATAGATTCTTAATAACTTTTATTGGGATTTATTCTGCTATTTTGATGAATTAAGTGCTAATCGAATATTTAGGTAAAGCATCTCACCCTCGCTTTAATCATTACCCCTTCAATCTCATACAGCCAAAACTGATTAGTTTAATTCAGTTCCTTCGTGTTCTAAGATGTCCTTTAAGTTCGATATTGTTACTTTAATTGAACTAGTTGAAAAAAATACATGTATTTGGGATAAAAGTAATAAAACAATAAAAATAAAATATTAAGGGAAAAGTGTTGGCAAGAAATCCATGATGGATAATGAATTTGATCAACTGTCAATTGCAGAAAAGAAGAAAAGAGGCAGAGCCAAAGTAACCCGGGGTCATTTAGACCAATAGTTTAACCAATCTATAAAAAAATGTACCGCTCTTAATAATTTTAAAATGTTACTTAAGGAACATATCAAAAACTTATAATTTATGTTGTTGCCTAAATTTTAGAACGTTTTTGTTTACAATTCTTTTTGTTAATTCGTGTTGAATGAATTTGTTTAATGCACGATCAGCAAACTGAAATAAAAATCATTGTTGGTGTCGATGTCGTGTCAAGTGTGAAAACGCTCAAAATGTCTTATGTCGTATCGGTGTCGCTGTCGTGTCGCCAAATGTGAAAGCGCTCAACGAGAAAATGGTTTAAATATGTTTCAACTTTATCTTTAAGTTCGAAAGAACCTTGCTTTTAACAGTGAACATGTTTTTTTCTCACAGACTGGAGGCTCTTTGAAAGATTGATATTTTTTTTCTTCTTCTTCTTCTTATAATAGGACCTGGTCCTGTTTTCCTATGACGCTGAGATCCAGCTTTTCGTACCATCTCTTGGATGATCTTCGCGAGTTTGATTTTTTCGACATGACCCACTCTGTCCATCTTTCATCTGGCATCCTTCCCACATGGTCTCTCCAGCACCTCTTGCGTATTTTAGTCCATCTTACCACATCCTGTATTTCTAGTTCTTCTCTGATATCCTGGCTTCTTATTCTATCCCTGAGGGTAACACCCTTGATGGTTCTTAGTATTTTCATTTCGGTCATTCTCATTATTATTTTCGTTGTTGATGTTTCAGCTCTGGTTTCTGTGGCGTACGTCTTACGCATGTTTTGTAGATCCTCACCTATTCAATTCGCTATGTTACAAGCATTACACAAACAACAATTTCTTTGATAGTAGTTTCCTTATTACGATTCCGATATTATGGGACGCCACTGACTTACAGTTCATTTCTCCAAAGGTTTGTGACCACCCGTTTGTCATTTGTACGTCGACCTACTTGTATTGCCGCCCGCCTCCGACCTCCGCACTGCAAGTCGGCACGACGCGGCGCGCCGACCATTCTCCTTCCTCCCTGCCTCTCTGCCTCCTTTTACTTTTCTCTCCTGCAACGCGCCGAATACCGCACGTAAAACTGCGCCAAAGCACGTTGCACGTGTTTGCAACACGGGTCGGCTACCGATATTGTTTTTCGACTTTGTTTTACCTCTTCGCGCGTCTTTCCTCTTCTGCGGACCAAAAGTGCATTTGCTTCGCTCCGATTTTCGCTTTGTTGTTGTGGATGTATTGCAGTTTGTTATGCACCTGACTCGGTTTTGCGGATTTTTTGGCAAAATAACAGATTAAAGGTAAGAGTTCTCTTTGAAAACGCGGTAAGTTTGCAGGAAGAAATCATCACTTTTAAATACTCCTCACACAGGCTCTACAATATGCACTGTAATAATTTAAGATCCTAATAGTTTTCCTGCAATACTTATTCTGATTCTGCGCCATAATAGTAATAATGATAAATTTTTTAAACAAGTATTCTCTCCTTTCGACTAGACAATTTGGTTTCCAATAAAAAAATACATCTGACGCCATATTTGCTTTTCTAGAAAAACTATATCTAGAGCTAAATGAAAAGTCAGTGGCTGCAGCGAGATTCTATGATTTGCCTAAGGCGTTTGACTGTGTAAATCATAGAATATTGTTGAGTAAACTGGAAAAATATGGTTTCAGAGGTATGTTTTTGGATTGGTTAAAATCTTATCTGTCAAACAGATGTCAATGGCTAGTTGTTAAAAAAGATCACTCAGATCGTCGTTCTCTTGACAGTGGTGCACCTCAAGGTTCTGTTTTGGGGCCACTACTTTTTTATTATATATTAATGACTTACCCGATATTAATATTAATGGATCATTTACTATTTTTGCTGATGATACGACCATAATGTGGCACAACAAACATATGAAGACATTCTAGCTAGCCAAATTAGTAATGATATAATTTTAATAAAACAGTGGTATGATTCTAACCTATATCAATGTATCTAAAACTAGTTTGATAACGTTCAAATGTAATATATCAGATATTGTTCTTGGTCAACAAAATATACAGAAGATAATAAATACTAAATTTCTTAGAATCTGCATTGATGAAAATTTAAAATTCGATTCACACATAATCCTATTATGTTATAAATTAGCATCTGGATGTTTTGCAATAAGAACAGTTTCTAAGAGTTTAAACTTTGAAATAGCTAAAAGTGTTTATTTTTTACTAGTAGAATCACATCTAAGGTTTGGAATATGTTTTTGGGGATCCTGTAATCTGGAACTATTTACTAGTTTTTGTGTTACAAAAAAGGGTCCTTAGATTTGTGTGCAAAGTGAATTTGATTATTTCATGTAAGCCTTTATTTCTAGATCATAAAATTTTAACCTTAGTCAGCACTTACATTTTGGAAACGTCAGTGATCATGCACAAAAAATATAAAAATCGAATCAGCGCAAACTCTCATCATAATGCAAGACAGACTTATTGTATCCCACTTCTCATTCCTACTAACACCCTAATCAAACAGTCGATTTTTATAACAGTAAGAAGATTTTCAATCATCTACCATTAAATACAGGGTGTTCCGTTGGTAAACGGAAATATTTTAAAGGTAGGTAGAGGTCACAAAGGCGATTCTAAATAACCCATATATAATGGGTCTCTTGGCTTCCATAACTGAGTTACAGGGTGTTTTATCAATTATGCATAATTATTCATTTGGCCAGAACTTTTGAATCACTTAGTATATTTTTTTCATTTTTGGCATACAGCTTACACTTCTCACGAATAATATACTGAAATATTGAGAGACATGAAAATTCAGGTTCGGCTTTAGGAAAAATTGAAACATATTAAAAATATCAAAACAACACCCTGTATATCACAATTTTAATATTTCCATTTTAGATTTGAATAGAGGGGAAAAACTGAATTGAAACAAGTTGTTGTTTTTATCCCGCCACCGATTCGAATTGAAAAATTTTGAAAGTGAAAGTAAAATTTTCACTTAATTTAGAAAAAACATATTATAAAACTCATTTTTTCTTTAACAATTTTAAAAATTCACTTCGCGTTATTTACCTATTTCTTGTTTAATCGTCTTAAAATAATTTTACACTGTAATGGTGTAGCTGCAGGCCCGTACTTAAGGGAAAAAATTCAATTAGGTATTTATTTTTTAAACGCCCAGTATAAAGTAAAGCGGAACAATAAACGCTTATAGTAACTATGTAACTAACAAACATTTATTAATAATTAACGAAATTGCTCAAAATTTGTCCACTTTTTTGCACGTCTCTTTTTTTTTGAAACAGTAAAATTTTAGAGAAAAAAAAAGAAAAATTATTTTTTTAGTTGTTTAATATTCAAAATGGATTTATTTTCGACATTTAAACAGTCCCATATTATTCATATTTTTATCATTTGTCCATTTTAACACTATTTTAAGTAATATTGCAGATCCGTACTTACAAAATATTAAATTGATTATTTTTATATCGTCTCGTATAATTTTATTTTTGCACAGGGGATTATGTTGTATGGGGATATCTGAAATAAACAATAAAGAAATAAACAATAGAGAAGAACTGCTTCAAAGAATTGAGGAAGCCTGCGAGGAACTGAGAAACAATCTATTTATTAAGAAAATCAGTAAGGGACATCATTAAACGAGCAAGAAAGTCAATAAAACAAAATGGTGGACATTTTGAGCAATTTCGTTAATTATTAATAAATGTTTGTTAGTTATTATGAGGGTTTATTGTCTCGCTTTACTTTATACTGGGCGTTTAAAAAATAAATACCTAATTGAATATTTTCCCTTAAGTACGGGCCTGCAGGTACACCAGTATAGTGCAAAAGTATTTTAAGCCAATTAAACAAGAAATAGGTAAACGACGCGAAGTCAATTTTTAAAATTGTAAAAGAAAAAATGAGTTTTATAATATGTTTTTTCTAAATTAAATGAAAATTTTACTTTCACTTTCAAAATTTTCCAATTCGATTCGGTGGCGGTATAAAAACAACAACTTGTTTCAATTCAGTTTTTCCCCTCTATTCAAATCTAAAATGGAAATATTAAAATTGTGATATACAAGGTGTTGTTTTGATATTTTTAATACGTTTCAATTTTTGCTAAAGCCGAACCTAGTTTTTCATATCTCTCAATAATTCAGTACATTATTCATGAGAACTGTAAGCAGTATGCCAAAAATGGAAAAAATATACTAAGTGATTCAAAAGTTCTGGCCAAATGAATAATTATGCATAATTGATAAAACACCCTGTAACTCGGATATGGAAGCCAAGAGACCCATTATATATGGGTTATTTAGAATCGCCTTTGTGACCTCTACCTACCTTTAAACTATTTCCTTTTACCAACGGGACACCCTGTATAAAAAGAATTGAAAACACATGTAAATTTAGAAGGGAAGCATATTATTTGCTTGGAGAGTTTTTTGAGGATAGTCTTGAGTGAAATTAATTTATAATTTATTATGTTATGTTAATCTTTATTTATTTTAACTGTGTTGGTGTTTTTAGCCTTTTATGTCTACTTTTTTTTTCTCTTATTACACAGCTTTGTCAATAAGTTTTTTCTTTAGACAATAAAGCACATTTGATTGATTGATTGATCTTGTAACCTTTCTTCTTCATTTTAAAATTACTGCATTCTCTGTTGAAGTTTTTTTTCTTTCCTCTCTTTGTATATGTCCATTACCATTTTGAGAATTATTTCGTGATCTACTTTTTATTTAACAGGTTCTGCGGTCAGGGATAAATTATTATAATTTTGTTGGCATTTACATTTCGGTTTTTTTTATAAATATAAAACCATCTTTGTATTCTAAAAAAGTTTTTTAAATAGAACAAACTAAACAAACCTCAATAGAGGTTAAAAGTCAATTTCTGAATTTTTTTGAATAATATGACCAGTCTAGTTCTCTATTTTATAGTTTACAGGCTATTTTGTTTATCTATAAGTCCTTCAGTTTTGGTGATATTTATTTAGAATTCAAGTTCAATTGGAGTTTTGTAAATTATTATATTTTTATTGCTAAAATGTACTGTTTTCCACCTCCTTTTTACATTACACATCAATTCTCAAAAATCATAAAGATTTTAAAACGAGAATTACTACTAATATTATTCACTTTAAGAGTAAATAACCATTCATTACTTACTCAAGGTCTTCCATGAAAAATAAATGGTCCTTCCAAAAAAAATATTTATCTTTCTTACCTACACAGATAACATTTTTACGAATTATACGCCCAGTAATAATTATTAGTATTATTGATAACCAGTGAAAGTATAATGAATTAATTATTGAAAATTATTTGTTTCAGTTTAAACAAAATGCAGATCATGGAGAATGTCGTGGAAGGTTGCAATGTTCAACCGTCCTCTCCAGGCCATGCAGAAGAAAGAAGTGAAGACACAAAAGTTAAATCCGAAATAGAAGTAGACGAAATCGATAAAGAAACAATCAAAGAAGAGGAAAGTAAAATCCAAGACGAAGATACAGTTGAACAAACGAAGATGGAAAACGTATCGAATGGATTAAAAGAAGAACCCGATTCTAGTGAAATACACGATGAAAGTTACAGTAATACTAGTTCACCGATAACTGAAACTAAACGAAAATCTGAAAGCCAAGATTATCCAGTTAAAAGGCTGAAATCAGAAATTCACGAAAATTTTTACTCCCGAGATAAAATTATAAACGATTTTATCGAAATGGCCGACTGCACTAGTCTAAATCAAATGAACTCGTTCAGTGAGCAACTTCTAGTTGAAATCAAAACATTAAATGAATTTGCTAAAGAAAAGGAAAGAGAATGGAATAATATAATCCATCTTAAAAAACTTAAAGAAGAATTGCTACTTAGGATGCAAAGGAAGAAGCAACTTTTAATAATCAACGAAAAAACAGACTACACGGATTTTTTTAACGAATCTCAAAACGGAAACGTCGAAGAACGTTTAAGAAATACGTCACCTCAGAGTATTCTAAAATCAAATCTTGCTAATCAGCATAAGGCTTACATGAACGCTTCTAATATCAATGGCAGTCTACACCGACAAAAACAAATGATTTCCAAAACTCAAAATAATTTCGATATAAATGGTCAAGGCAAAAGACTGACTCTGGACGTACAATCCATTATTGCAGACTATAGACAAAGGCATCCGGAATCTGTACCTCGAAGAGGAAGAAGAATCAGGTGTTCGCAGAGTGACGGTTCGAATAAAATTTCCAACAGTATTATTAACTTTTCTTCGATGGCTCTAGGCAGTGGTGCTCAAGTCAGGCAAGGTGATGTTTCCAACGACCTTGGGCTATTACTAAATACTATTAATATGGTGAGTATATTTATTTAGTGCTAAGAAATATATTTCTCTGTCAGTAACAAAGATGGAAAAACTATAATCTTGAAGATATGAGTAAGGTTTATATAATTTCTTTTATTTCAGAGTCGACAAGAAGCCAACAAACTACCAAATTTTAATTCATCTGGTCACAATGCTCACGACTCTGTGTCATTCAAAGATATGCTATTGCAATTTGCCAAATTATCCCAAAATGAGAGAAATGAACTGATTCAAAACGCTATTAAGCCACCTCCTCCGTATCCTGAAGTTACAGTGCATCCTGTTCCTACTTCTACACCCCCACCAGCCCAAACTACTTCTCTTCTGCACGGTATTTTAACAAAGGTAAGGAATGAAATTTTAATTTTAATTGAATTACTTGATGATATAATTTTTGCAGACTCCTTCCAATCAAAAATCAAAAACTTCATTTAGTCCTACCTTGGCACGGCTTCTTACAGCTCCAGAAAGAAATGCTAGTAACCTATCTATGGGCACCTCTCCAATCTCGAGCACAATTCATCCATCTAATATGTCGATTTCTGAAATATTATCCACTAGCAAAGTAAGTTTTTAAAATAAAAACTGTAACTGTGTATTTGTTTAAGCTTCTCATTTTTATAACCACTTTTTTAATCATTTATCTAAACCAAATAAAGAATGTGTACCTTTTTCAGGCTTGTAATGAAATCACTATAACCCCTGTTGACAGTCAGTATGAATCTACACCGATCAAAGAAAAAAATGTGGTATGTACTATGTTACTTTTTACTTCCCCACTCTTAACATTATTTAGAACTTCTTGACTTGACCATTTACATTTTTTTAAGTGCTAAGTGCTCTGTTGTAAGACATTTCTGATTTTTTCCCCGACGCCTCCACATTTTTTCCGAAGCTTAATTGTAGATTAATTCTTGTACAAAAGTAATGCGAGGACATTTCTTGCACACGAAATAATATCTAAGGGCGACAAATTTCCTTGCCACATTAACGAACGCATTTGGGTATCCGTTTAACACATATTTTTCTCGTGTCCTGATCATTATGTTCGTTGTAGAATTCAAGTGCATAGAAATAATAAAATTACATCATTGAGCTCAATACGAAAAATCATATCATGTACCATATCAACATTTTCCGAAGTGCACACAGAAATGGGTCTTCCTACTGGCCTGCCCCTTAATCATCCCTGTATTTAAGGTTAATTGAATATCTATCATAAACAAATCTAGTCAATTTCTTCTTAGTTCTTCCTGTTATTTTTATTTTATTTTTCCTCTGTCTAATATTTCTGTATTTTGCTTCTTCCACATTTTTAATCCTATAACCTTTTTACCACCCTCGTTTTTTTTTTTTCATTTTTCATGGCTTTCAGCCATTGTTGATGTATGGTACACATTTAGCAGCATCTTTTTAATGTTTCTCTTTTCTTTATAAAACTGTGTCTCATGTGTATCTAGAGCATATCTATTTTCTATTTTTTTCATTACTTATTCTTTAAAAGTATTATTCCTAATCTCAAGATTTTTATGTATGTCTTGTTGATCGTCTATCATCACTAACATATTCCCAGCGTATGTTTCCATAAATATCACCTCAAACCAACATTTAATGTAAAATACTTGACAAATATGGGCATTTTCAATAGCAATGAAATTTGCAGGAAGAAGAAACTGAAGATAGCGCAGACAGGTTAGTTATCGATGAGAACAACGATGCTGAAGGAAAGAAGCAAACTAATTCTGACAATAATTCCGAAGGTGGTGATGACGTACCTCTGTGCCAAGGCTGCAATCAGAAATCTGCACAATTCGTATGTGCCGGTTGCGGAAATCAATGGTACTGCAGTCGGGATTGTCAGGTATAACAATTTTTGTCTAATTATGAACCAATTACTTGTACAAATACTATTTTTTAGTAACTGTTGATTATATTGGGCTACGATAAGATAAAGACAGGAAAAAATAGTTTTTCCCCAGACTAAAACTACCGAAATACTTTAAAACATTAAATTAAAATTAAAACAAGCACTTTCAGAATTGGTTTTATATAAATTAGTTTTCAAATAAATACCAAAAACCAAGCATGAAATCTTGAAAAAATATATTTCATTACAAAAGTGATACTAAATAAATAATAAACAAGTTTGTGGTTTTTAGATGTGCCACCATCTATGGTAAGAAGAGAGTATTGACATTAAATTTTGACTGAATCTAGTCAAGATGTCACTCTCTTCTTTTTATCCCTTTAAGAGATTAGTACAAAGTTAGTAAACCAGTAAGGAATTTTAATTTATTAGATTCGACATCCTAAGACCGGTTTCTGCCTTTCGGCTTCATCAGTTAGGCTTTTCGAATCCAATAAATAAAAATTCCAAACTCCCTTCTTACCATAGATGGTAGCACATCTAAAAATGTTATCTTATAGCAGATATAGCTATTGACTTGCACGAGTTTGGAATTTTTATTTATTGGATTCGAAAAGCCTAACTGATGAAGCCGAAAGGCAGAAACCGGTCTTAGGATGTCGAATCTAATAAATTAAAATTCCTTACTGGTTTACTCAAGTTTGTGGTGTTGGTGCAATCGGTGGACATTTACGTACAGGCTCTAATTTTAACATTATTATATTTTTTACAGGTTATTGCTTGGGATGAACATTCTGAAGTTTGTTCCGGCTGAAAACTGCTAAATAAGAAGTTGAATTCACCTTCCATTATCCTTTTCGGAATATTTTATCAGCTAGTAGATTTTTAGTTATTTAATAGTAAGCGATATTGATTACCATATTTTTATACCTATATTTTGCAAAGCAATGAAAATTCTTGAATGTAATCTAAACCTCATATCTGTAGGTTTCAGTGCGAATGAAAGAAATTAAATTAAGAAATAGGTTTACTGTCCCATTAACCAGTTTTGAAATATCATTTCTGTTTGTGAGTTATAAAATTTAAAACAGAAATTAGTTATTCCATAGAACTATATTATATTTTTCGAATACATTTTTACAGCAATCAAAATAATAAACATTATTTAATGTACTGCACTATGATGACAGCTTCTCGAATTAAAATCGAAAAGAATACTTATGTGCAGATTCCTAAAATTAACAATAAAGAGAGGGCAAAAGTGGAAGACATATTTCTATTTTTGAAGGTTGTTCTCCAATGTCAGTGTTTTTAATTACGAAAAGTTCCATTATTTCGGAAAATAATTACTAAATCTGTAAATTAGATTTTACAACGTATAAATGTACTTTTTTATTTTTGAGATAAACTGCGTAAAGAAAACAACTAATATTTGTTCCTATATTTTTATGAAATAACGGTTTGTTAATAGTTACTTATACTGCATAGTGGCTGTTTTAGTGAGAAAATAATTAACTAAGAAAATAAGATTGATCAAAAGTATATTGTAAAATCTCCAGTCAATTTTTATGAAAAATAAATTAAAAAATATTCATGTCCTGTTTCATAAAAGGTTAATAAATGAATCAAGTTTGATTAACAGAATTTAGGAAGCATAAAATGCTTATAGTTCTTTTGAAACTGAAAGAAAAATATATTTTCTCATTTTTCTGTAAAATTACTCTAAACAGGTTTACATGGTTTTGAAATCTGACTGACTGTATTGTAATGCTAAATTAAATAAGTAAACATTCAAACATATTTTGTTCAAGAGATATTAACAAAATTTCAAAACTTACCAAAGATTTCCAAAGTTCTTACATTATTTCCTAGTTTAAGTACCTATCTTTAGTTATTTATGGATTTTTGGTATTATAGTAGTTCTGGCATAACCTTTATTACAGATTATTGATTACAACTTTTGACGTCAATTTTATCATTAATATAAACTGATTTTTGATGCAAATTATTGATTTTTTATCAATACTGGACTGACAGACTGACAAGCTATGTAGAAAAATAAATAAAAAGGAATATTTAGAAGAAGCCAAAGAGATAAATTTGTACTAAAGCTCAGCTTTTTCATTGCAAACTTTTCTTTGTAAAAATATTTTCAGGAAATGAGTCTTTTGCGATTGCCAAGAGTGAGGCTTATATCAAAAGTACACCTCAGACTTGTGCATTAAATTAATAAAATCTAAAATTTGTTAACAAGGAGTATAATTGAAATTTAACGAATATTTTATTCTGCAGTCTAGGAGAAAACGGCTAGGCCATTTGTTTAATATTATTTTATTTTTATTAGGTTGAAAGACCCCTAATACTAAAAACATTTCATTAATTTTTTCACAATTGTGTAATTAAAAACAGTTTCTGTAAATTATTTTAACAGAACTTAAGCAAGTCTTCGTTTTTGGTACATTAAAAAATTCCTTTTTATAAATGCAACCTTCCACCTTTAGTGAAATGTGCGATAGGGAAAGATAGCATTGAAATATATATATCAAATATATCTTAGAAATTTTGTATATAAACTATCATACTTTTTTTATGCGGTAGCCTGTAATAATACAGAGAGATTTACCAAAATGTGACTTTCTTATAAAGTTAATGTGGTCTTCAGTGAATAAGAGAATCGCTAATTTTTTTTCAGATCATTTTTTGTCTCTTGACTATTGTAATTTAATCACACTCTAACTGAAAAGGAACTAAATCTTTCTAACAATACTTTGAACTGAATAAATAATGGTAATTTTCAAAAAAATAAATAAAAACCACATTTTAATTAATTCTATGGTTTCATAATTACGTATTTAAAGTATGTCATATTTCATTAAATCATCCTCTGTAGTACCTTCGTATGTAAGTTGTATAAGTTGTTTTTGTATATGCTAGTCATTTATTATGTAGAGTTACCTGTAGTGTAATGATTTGGAAAATGTTTTTGTGTTGTACAAGTGCCATTTAAACTTTTGTATCCATTAGAAATTTTCGTAAGATACAGTCCTGTGATAAAATTGTAAGGTTAATGCTACTTAAAATAAAATCGGTAAATTTTTATCATGTAGTTTTATTGTTTTAAGTCTCCAACCCCTGATTTTTGTTCTGAGTGTTTACTTTTGTTTTATCATTACTTTTCTAGCATTTTCAGTTACACTGGATGGGATCTGGGGATCAAATCTGAGGGGTTCGGGTTGAAAGAATAAGAAATGGGGGGGAAACTGAGGTGCCTACTAAAAATGAGGAAACCACGTAGCAGGTCAGCTGGCCGGGGAGGTCGAATCGAATCTGTGGCCTTTTATTTCGATATTTTACCTCCGAAGTACCGTTAAACAGGAAATTTAGCAGAGAAAGTTAACGGTTTTTAGATGAGTCAATGTATTTTTCTTATTATGAAGATTGGGATACTTTGCTTTTTTTTAACTTGAGATAATTTTTATTTTGTAGTTTTTATGCCATTTGTTACAATGTAACCTCAGACGCTCTTTTTGGGTCTGAATTCACTTTGTAATTCTTTCAGTTGGAGTTCTAATATTGATTTAAAATGTGTATTGGCGGTAAACTGATAATAGGAATGTTTTTGATACTTAATATTAAGAAGAAAAAACTCCACTTAGTTACTCTGTATTTACATGAAACAGGACTCTTAAATATAATCACCTAATTAAAGATATTTCACAAAATTTACCAAAAAATGATCTACGAATTAATCCTACTCTACAATCATGTCGATACTAAGTTCTTCACCAATATTGCTAGGTGATGTTTCGAGTTCCCCAAGATCATTGGATTCACTGAAAGGAAGAATATATTATTGAACTGAAACTTATAAAATAGAAAAAAACAAATTGATACCAGTCCATTTGTAAAATAGTAACGTTAGTCCTGTTTTAAAATAAGAAGGTACAGCACAAATAAAAAACCTTGTAATACATACTACAAACCGACTTAGAATTTGCGGTTATTGATTGGCTTAGCTTATTTAAAAACATACCTGTCTAGAGAAGGCTCATTGCTGAACATTTCCGTAGGTACTGTTGGGGGCGCCCTTTCTGGAAGGAATTCCAAAAAGCTTTGAGCTTGCAAATGTCTTTCTACTTCTTCAGGAGTCATGTGTCCATCTGATAAGGCACTACTACTAGGAGGCATCTGTAATTGCTAAAAAACAGTAGATATTAAGTTTAAATTTGTCTACATAGTTATAGACTTACCATTGTTTGAGGTATATGATGTTTAGGAGGTCTTGGAGCAGGTGGCCTTTTTCTTTTTACGGAAACTACTTTGCCGGAATTTACATGGTGCATATTTGAATGTGAACTTGCATCTTTCCTTCTAAAAAACATAGGCAATGTATAAAGTAAAACAGGGTTGATACATGAAATAAGATTCAATAAATTTAAAAAATATATATGTACTTTTTTATTGGTTCTGGTTTTATTGCTTCTCCATCATCGGATGACTCCGTGTCTTCGGATTCTGATGTACTATTTTCCACCTTTTCGTGCATAAGTAATCGGTCCAACAAGAATGACCTATCTCTAGTAACTAGCAGAAGCCTTTTTTGAGCTAGTCGAAGTGCTTGTTGAAAAGATTCATTCTCCTAAAATAAACAACATATTAAGGCTAAACAGAAAACATATTTTAAGTTAATAACTTACGTATATTAAATTTTGAAATTTCCTTTTAAGGTATTTGTATTCTTTTTTAAATTTTGATTCTTCCAGAACCCTCTCTTCCTCTTCCGCTGCTGCAGCTTCGTCAGCTATAGAACGACAATACCATCCTTCCAACATAATGACTTAAAACTTCAACTCAATGTTAATGCATAATTTTATTTAAATTATTAAAAAGTACAAGAACATCAAAATCAAACAATTTTTGACGTTTGTTTGACACTTCTGTTTGATCTCGATTAATTTGTAATACAGCCACTTTTTACTTAAGCGGCCTTTAACTGAATGGGATAAATATCTCAAATCTCAAGCTTTTCTGTGGCTCTCTTTTGCTTGAAGTTGGAAGTGATTTTCCAAAATATATGTAAGATTTTCTGTTTAACTCACGGCCGAGTACAGTACAGTACAGTCACCAATATTGTATATTATGCATCAATTAATTATGTTAGTTTACGCTGCAAAGATTTAAATCCTGGGGGAGTCCGTCTTTGTGGATGATGGTGTTGTGAGGTTTTTCCCACAACTGTAAAGAAAATGCGCCATCAATCATCAGTAAGTCGCCCCAGAGCGCCACGGCAAATAATAATAATAATAGCCGTCCCTACCCCGCACAAGCTGCAGAACTTCTGGGGTTCACTCGTAAGGGAGTGAATTGCAGGGCGTATATTTTATTATTATTAATCAAATTTCATAGAGGTATGATGATAAAAAAATTTATCACTTATTTAATCTTATGATTTTTCTAATGTAATGATAGTAAATAATCACTTCAGGTTCTTTGAATAATTTATTATAACTCATAGAATATATTTGTAATTTAAATAAAAGTTAATAAAAGAAAGAATATATATTCTGTAATTATTATAGTATGTAATAAACAAAGCAAGGATTATTCTAATATCAATTTAAACAATCTTATGATAAATAAAAATAACAATAGCAGATAGGTAGAAAACTCAAGTAAATAATAGGTATGTCTGAAAAAAACTTAGTTTTGGCCAGACTTTTTAATGGACATGATCCTGAATTTGAAGGGCAATTCTCTTTCTTCATTCAAAAAATTCTTAATTGCGGTAAACGTCATCACGACACACTTTTCCTTGCTAAAAATTTCGTCCACATCATCAGAATCGCTACTGCAATACTCGGTAATTTTAAATTTTTTCAAGCCATTATGGACTTCGAATTCATAATAAAAGTTTTTTGCTTGGCATTTCAAACCGATAAGCTGAAAGGCCCAGTATGCCTTTTTTTTAGATTTATCTACTTTGTGTTTATAATAAAAATAATTGTGTCCGTTAAAAAATGAAATAATTTGAATGTCGTTAAAATCTGCGTGTAAATTAACTTTCATAGTAGCATCGGTCTTATACTCCATCCTAGCATAATCTCTATGACAGTCTTTAAAATGTTGAAAAATATCGGAATAATTTCCTGACCAGTCGCATGGCCAATTGGCAAATTTTTTACCTTCGCATTGGAATTGGCGAAATTTACATTCAGATTCATGGGCCTCTTTATCTCCACTGGTTATCACAAACTTACACCCTTGTGAAGCATAGACGCAGTTTAGTTTTAGAATATTTTTTATTCCTTCTATGAGCTGCTCCAATTGGTAGTTTCTTGTATTAGATAGAGCACCTCTGCAAACTGGACACATTGTTATACCCGTTTTTTTGACACATGAACCACACATGCTATGTCCTCTTGTACATTGATTTATAGGACTTTTCATTGTTTCTAAGCAGATTGGACACATCATTACAACCTCTGGGTTAGGAGTTGACATTTTCTGTAAATACTTTTTTATTACTAGTTGTATAGCAGATCTGTGTACTAAGCAAGATAGTTGCATCTATTAATTTATCGCTTTGTCATAAAGCAATGAAGCTGTACAGCTGTGACAAATTTGATAAGCAGTTAAAAATATGCAGAAATGACTGATCATTTTTTTAGTTAAGGATTTAGATACAACCTTGTTGCATAGCATGGCAGAGATAATGTAATAAAAAGATTTAAAATTAAACATTATTATTTATTAGAACAAAATGATGAAATATTTACTAAAATTTGTCTAAGATAACGTTCAATATTAAGATAAACTCAGTCTCATATTTTTATTTATATTTGAGGTATACATTATTAGATAATATTTATTCCTTTGTGCATTTCTATTGTTCTGGATTTACATATTTTGAATTAAAATATAGATTAAAAAAAAGTAGAAATATGTTAAAAAATAAAAATTTTTGCAGTAAAACTTTGATATTTAATAAACATGCAAGATTGAATTTTATTTTAACTATTTATAACATGAAGAATTGAGTATAATTCGTTATTTAAACAATTTGTTTGTTTGCCAGGGGAAACCCACAGAGGCTTTGACTTTCTATTAATATTTTACTTGAATAAAGGTACAATGTAACTTACCGGATTTATTTGTTATTACTATTCTTGGAATCTTGGATGAAAACTAGAAGCTTTATCAATTTTATGAAGGCGTAGATATAAATAAAACTGCATAAGTCAACACTTATCAACAACTTTATTTAAAACAGCGTTGCCAGTGTTACTATTTATTTCTAGAGATGATAATTTTCACAGTAACGTTATTGACGACTTTTTACCTCTATGAGAGAAGGACGACAATTTTCAATAAAAAGCATATTTTTGACGACTTTTTACAGGTGAAAAAATTTCGGTAATCATAGAAGCATATCAATATTTTCAATAATTTTATACAATACATAGGAAGAAATAACGTTATAATAATAATAATTATTATTGTTCCAAAAGATTTCTCAAAAAGAATAATCTGAACGCGCCACGAATTGTACCTGTATACGTACGTCAAATGTCAAATTTTGGGAATCCCCTGAAGCAAGCGACTGAATTAAGCGGCATTTTATTTTATACGTTTTAAGTGTGCGTTTACTTTTGATGACTTTTGCGAGTATTCACTGAATTCTTTGGTCATTGGCGATACTGAAATGAGTGATATTACGAGATATTTTAGCTCGGCGTCCACTTCTACAATGGGTGGGTTGTTTTCTTAGCCCAATAATTTGGGCAACTAATTTTTAAATTTTGTTAAAGATACCAGCAGTAGTTCTGATTCTGATGAAAGTGTTTCAGCACTTCATGAATGAAAAATATTTATAATGACTCAAACCAGGAAAAAATTCAATCAGATTCAGACAGACAAAACAATTTTTTTCTAAATTTTTTAGTTTTGTTTGTTAAATTTTTATTCTTTGTGTAGTTTCTGTTACTATAATAAAGTTTATTTTGTTTTGTTGCATAAAAACAAAATTTTTTATTTAATACGTACCCCAATATCTCAAAAAAGCTGTGACGACTTTTGCCTTTGTTACCCTGGCAACACTGCTGTCAACATATATAAAATTTCATTTCAGTGCATCAGATGCAGGCACGTGATGCTTTGTATCGGATATTGAATACTTGAATAACGAAAAAGCACATCTCTATTTATTTCAATGAACGCAATAGTTATATTTCTGTGGTTCACAGTAGTGATGGGCAGAATCGAATACTTTTAAGAATCGAATACTCGGTACTCGAATCCTTTTCAGAATCGAATACTAATCCGAGTACCGGGTATTCGAATTTTCACGATTAGTCTTGTCGCAGAGAGCGCTAATAATCCATTTGTCATGAGTTCGATACCTGCTTCAGCCACAACAGAAATTTTATTTTTTATTTTTAGGAAATTTCATTTTTTTTGTTTACTATTTTTTTTCTAGCATCAAAATAGAGTTTATATTTTATTAATTTAATTAATTTTCAATTATTTTCGTATAAATCCGTTTATTTTAATATGAATAGCGCTGCCACGCGACTAATCTCATTAAATACATCAGATAGGAATGGAGCTCGGAAAATATGAGAGAGTACCGAAACCTGAGAACCCGATAACAGGTATGAGAATTGTAGAACTTGGGTATGTACTGGATTGGGCTACTAATCTACAATACGATCATTCCAAAATATGTACTCTCGGAAAACTAAGTGTTAAAGAAGAACGCCGAAAGGGCAAGGGGTTGACTAGTACAATAGTATACAATCTTTTGATCTCCCGGCTAAAGCACATGATGCCTGACGCGACATTTAATCCAACCGGTCCTCCTCAAGACCTATCGACAAGAAATCTTGAACCAAGTCTCAAGATCTGCCAACTAAATATATCTTTTATGTATTTTATGACATATGCAGTGATACGATAAATAAATAAATAAATAAAATAGTACTTGCATTTATTAATCATAAAATTATTTCAGATTCTTAGTTCTAATATACTTGCATGTATTAATCGTAAAATCATTTTTGTAAGAAAATAAATTGAACAATTAATAATTATTTCTTTATTTAAAAGTACCTAATTACAGTTATTCACTAAAACAAAAACAAAACAATACACTATGAAAAAACTGCATTGCTTTTTAGCAATGGCTAAAAGACAATAGCAAATAAAATGTGTAACTAACCTACATCAAGAGTCCCATGAACGGGTTAATATGTGAGACATACTGTAAATATTCATTTCTGCAAATGTCTGTGATTCCCAACTATGCAGACACTATTTTGAATGCACGAATAAAAATCACAAAAAACTGTTATAGTTGAATTGCACATTCTCCATATTACTAATCACTAATTTTTCACACTTCCTTCGAATATGCATAAAAATTGAAGATTTTTTGAACAGCCTCTCGAGAATGGAATTTTTGTTCGTGGAAATATTTTTACCCGTTATAGCTTACACCTTGGAATAGGACATCTCCATTTTTCAACAAATTTTAAAGTGAAACATGAGG
The DNA here is from genome assembly GCA_949320105.2 of Crepidodera aurea. NCBI lineage: Eukaryota > Metazoa > Arthropoda > Insecta > Coleoptera > Chrysomelidae > Crepidodera > Crepidodera aurea. Next base: position 14,919,783 of record OX439476.1, on the reverse strand, counting down.
TATACGGCATTAATTGAAATACTTTAAACTGAAGAACTGGTTTTAGTTAATACTAATTTACTCATTAAAAAAAATTTTGCAAAACACACGAATAAATTAGCCAACATAACCTAAAATGTCAATTCTAAACATCTAAACTTTCTTTCTTCGTAACTTCGTATTCGTAAAACTGGTTGCATACATCGTTCAAAATAAAACCAAAAAGCGTCACTGTCTCAAAGTGTCAGGCGGAAAACGCCTGAACTATGGAAAGAGAAAATCTTACTGGGATATAGGCAACTTACATAAATTTTTTTTTTCTGGAGAGTTAATCTCAAAAATTATAAAGTTTTGCGAATTGGTATTCTCGGAAATTAATTCTGTATCCTTCATTTAGGACATCTCCTTTTCACGTTAAAATTGGTGATCACAAATTGTCAAAACTCTCAAAAACACACCTCCACTAAATTGCTGATATCTTTTTTATTAATCCTTAAAATTGACTCAAAAAAGGAGATGTCCTATTCCAAGGTATAAGCTATAACGGGTATAAATATTTCCACAAACAAAAATTCCGTTCTCGAGATTAACTCTCCAAAAAATCGTCAAATTTTTATGCATATTCAGTATTGCCAACTGAAAACGAGGTCGGCAGTGGCAAGGCCCCTCTTAAGAATGCCTTGGATTTGTAGGTAACTTTTTGATAATTTATTCAAATCATGTAATTAGTTCAAATAGGGCACAGTTCTTGTTTAGTGTCGATAAAAATGAAAATTTGGACTGCCAAAACACTAATGTTAACTTAAAGATCTTAATATACGACTATGTTAGGGTGACCATGTAAAACAATGCCAATACCTTTTTTATCATAACAGAGCGTCCATTGCGTGCGATGTTTAATTTCTCGCTCTAGACAAATATTTAATATAATATGGGAAATAAAGACGCGAAGACCAACGGAAAGATTATTAAATAAATTAGCCATATTTGATAAAAATCAATTCAATAAATCCTTAACTTCAACCACTCTTCTAAAAATTTTTTGACAACCACTTTTGGAAGTAAAGTCGAAACGTTAAATTAAAACCTGTTTTCATTCAAATAAGTGGTTTTATTTCCAACTAGAAGAGTAATTGAAGTACCAAAAGCCACTATGAACTACAGAAATGCAATCTTAAACTTACTTGGCAATTTCTAAAGGGAGGTCAACCATGTAATTTCACACTTGTCTCATATGTTTACGTCAGTTTTTTTCAATTTAACTCAATTTTTAAGTAATTTAACCACTATATTACGTCCAGTGCTCCAAAATATTTAAGTAAAAATTCAATTGAAATAAATGACGTTGATAGACGTCAATGTCATCATAGTTCCATTGACCGATTTTAAGGCCTCCTTCCTCTCTGACAAGATAGCGAGGACATAGGGGTTGGTTAAAATGGTGTTGGTTAGATGAACATACGTAAAAATGACAAGTTTGGGGTGACCTAATTAATTTTATGAATGGAATATTTGAATATAGTACACACGATTGGAATGTTGGGAATGGAGTGTGTAGGAGTGTGAGAAGGGGGTTTATGAATGAAAGTGATTGAATGGAAAAATGCAAATCGCTTTGGACGGAACACAATGCTCTTGTGTTTTTTAAATAAACCATATTAGGGTTTACAGTATTCTTCATTTATTGTTGGATTTTCAACAGGGCGACCGTTTTTATCGTACCATAATAGGCTAGTCATATAAGAAAATAGAAGGGCACTCTAGCGGCGTAACTATTGGTCGTAGAAAAAATTGTTATTTATGAAACTTGTGGGAAATTTTGTCACCTTTAATTTCGTATATAATATTTTTTTTTAAAAAATGCATACTTACCGAGATTTAGGCCAAAAACTAAAAAAAATGACAAAATTTGCAATGTTTCGGCCAGAATATCTGTCAGCAAACCTCAAATTCGTGTTCAGCGACCACGAAAACATAAAGAATAAAAGGAATTAGGACTGTACCTAAAGGTTTGTTCCAACAACAATTTTGTGACTGTACGTAAACTTGTCCACAACTTATTGTCGATGACCTCTCGAGGATCGGGCACTCAATTCGGAAGTGTTCCAACAAATTTTTTGTCAAATTTATACTGTCAATAACGTCACAACCAATGTGAAATTTTGAATTTGGGAAATAACAAAAACTAATGAAAATATTTATAAATTTGGATGTCTACAATCCTAAATAATAATTATGTGTTTACACAAGTGTACCTATTAAATAATATGAATGTTTTCATAATAAAAATACAATCATAAAATTTTCAGGTGAGGATGACGTTTTACAAACTCGTTTTGCGCAAGTCTTGACAATTTGTACCTACTCAAACCCAGGAACAGATTTGACAGTACATAAACTGGTTTGTGATTAGTTTTGGTTGTGTTCGAACACTACATTTTTGTACAGGTTTGAGTCCGAAGTTTGTTGGAACACCAAATCTAGACTGCGCAGAATCCCGACAGTACGCAAACTGGTTTTGTGTTATGTTGGAACAAACCTTAAACTTCCCCTTAACTTTACTAAGTTGATTAGCCTATAATGCGGGACGGATCGAGAGCGTTTTTGAAAACAGAATTCTTTAAAATATCATTTAAAACAAATTTATTAAAAAAATATTCATTTTGTATAACATTTATATAAATAGTAAACATTGATCAATATAAATAGGAATACAAAATTCCCACCAGACTTACTTATCAGGTAATGTTTACAATTTTATAAAAATACTAGAATGATACTAGTATAGCGATATCTAGGTACATTATTTTGTGTAGATGCAATGTTGCCAGCTTATAAATTATATAGTCGGTAGATAGAAATAATCGAAAAATTAGCAGCTATATGTATAAAGAAAACAATTTCGAACAATCTTTACCTAATAAGTTGAGTCATCGGCCTTTCGCGACTCCGATAAACTAGAAATTGGTGATCAACCGAAACAAAGGAAAGTATCGTGCATCCTTTTATTTGTAAAATGCTGTTTTGTAAATATAATTATCATAACTAGACGTGTCTAGAATCACTTAGAAACTAGTTATCAATATATTTATTGAGATAAAAAAAAATAAACATTAAAATTTTTTGATAATAGTTAATTGATTAATCTATTTTGAGAATACAATTTATGATAAAAGCCTTTTGTTTCTAATAATTCATTATGCGTTCCCGATTCAACAATTATTCCTCCATCTACGACACATATTAGATCAGCATCCTGTATGGTTGTTAATCTGTGGGCAATAGTAATGCATGTCCTTCCATTTTTTGCTCTATCTAATGCATCCTGAACAATCTGAAAAACGAAGTAGATACAAAAGCAAATGTTTATTAAAAAATGTACTGTTCAAAAAATATTTACACTTTAGAATCATGTAAATTAAATAAAAAAGAAATAAAGGCCATCCAGGAAGGAGCTCAGTAAGTTCGAGGTAAAACTAATCACAGGACTTCTAACTACTACCTCCTAAGGAAATCAATTAATCAATTTAATGAAACCAGACCAGAATTGTTGAAAAGTTATCTCCGGTTTTCCCAGAAGCAGGAAGATTAATTATTGCCAGTAGATGAATTTGATTGAAAATCTATTTTAAAGTATGCATGTATCATAAGGGAAAAACCTACTTTTTCACTTTCACAATCAAGAGCTGATGTTGCTTCGTCAAGTAACAAAACTTTTGGGTTCCTTAGTAATGCTCTAGCAATAGCAATTCGTTGCTTCTGTCCTCCTGATAATTGTGTTGCTTTTTCTCCCAGTTTGGTGCAGTACCCCTAAAATAACATAAAATTAAAATAATTATTAGTATTTTACTTAAAAATAAAACATACGTCAGGTAATCCAATAATGAAATTATGAATGTTAGCGGATTTGGCAGCCTGCATAATTTCATTCATTGTTACATCCCTGGAATTATCCCCATAAGCAATGTTTTCTGTTATTGTCTTATTAAATAAATTCGGCTCTTGAGACACAATACTTAAATGAGATCGGAGAATGGCTGGAGATATGTTTTTTATATCATTATTATCCAAATACATTTCTCCTGAATTTGGATCATAAAATCTTTCTAACAATTGGATTATGGTGGATTTTCCACAGCCACTTTCTCCTACAAGAGCTACTGTTTTTCCATTTGGAATTTTCAAAGTTAGACCTTTTAATACTGCGATATTTGATCTTGCGGGATACGAAAATTGTACATTTGAATATTTTATAGTTCCTTTAACCTGAAACATTATGCTTTAGAATAAAGATTTGGCGTAAAGTTTTGATATTACCTGGGTTAGATCATGTGGTACAAAAACATTTTTAATTAGATGAGCTTTAGATAAAAAGCTTTTCACATTTTTCGCAGCATTTAAACCATTTGTTAGATTTGGGCAAAACGCAAGAATATTTGCTATCGCCATAGAACCCATCATTTGAGATTGTACTATCCTAAAAATTACAATACGATTAGATCGCTGTGTGAGGAAATATATCAGAAAGAACACTTACAGAATTACTTTATCATAGGGGAATCCATCTTTAATTAGAAAACCTCCATAATACAAGCCAGCGGCATAACCGAAAAAGGTCAAACTCGTTGCTAGTCCATATAGAATTCCTCTCCAGTGCACTGACTGTAAGGAAGCTTTATAAAGAGGTTTCAGTTCTGAAATATAATTATGAAGAAATTTTTCTTCGAGAGCTAACGCTGCAACTGTTCTAATGTTTGCTACTGCTTCTTGGGCCACCTACAATTTTACTTTTAAGAAGAAGGAATAAATCTGTAATACAACATAGGGTACATACTAGGATCTTTAATTTAATTGTGTAATAGGCGAGATTATCTATATTTTTTCTTTATTTTAGATTACAGTTTTATTTACTTTGATAAAAAAAACTATTTAAATTAGTCTCCAAAAGATGGCGTAACTAAAAACCCTCAAAATAAAGTTCATAAACTTACAAAATCGGTAATTTATTATATTAATTTTATTGATTGTAATAAAATATGCATAGGACTAAATAAGCGACCAATTAAAACTAGATTTAAGGAACACATTTAAAATATTGTAATAAATGTAGCGAAACTTGTATTAATTATAAATTTCACAAATATGCACACCTTTGTGGAATACTGTAAAGCTTTGTCTGAAGAACCTCCTTTTGATCTGGTTTTGCGTTTTTCCATGAATGCACAAACGAAAATCAATGGAGTAAACGCTATTGTAACCAATGTCAACTTCCATTCATAATAAATAGAGATACCAAGAGCTACAACCGATATTGACAGTGATTGTAAAATTATTCCAATACGTTGTCCAGTTGCCTAAAAGGATAGTGACGTTTATATTAGCAATTGTTTGTGGTATTTTGAAATATTACACTATTTGTTTAATACACTTAATAAAAGTATGACATGTCATTTTCCCCAAATTATTGTAATTTAAATCTATGTTGAGCAATACCAAAAGACTGTTACGAAAATTCAAGTAGGAAAATCAAAGGTAAAGAAAAAACCTGCTTAATTAACTCATGACGACCCTTTTGAGTCCTCGAAATTCTGAAGTAAATGCTATGGAAAAAAGGGAATACTTAATTGGAAAGAAGATCGCTCAAGGTTCATACATACGTCTGGTCTTTGGCTATAATTCTATTTATAATGTTGATGGTGATGTTTTATGATGCCTTTCATGCGAAACAAGTGCAGTAGCACTTATCGCTTATCATTTATTGTATTTATTGAATAACTAAATAAATAAAATAAGTCCAATCAACCTGGCACGGCCTAAGTTAAATTTGACAAAATTGCAACCCGAAAACAAAAAATAGGGTCGTACCTATAGAGAAAAAAAAATAATGAGTTTTTGTTTCATTAAACTCGATCCTAGTTCGTAAACTTCGCACGCCAATTTCAACCCACTTTGAAGATAAGAAAAACAGGTAATAGCAGCAATTTTACAATACAATATTAATAGTACGTAGTTTGCTTAATTATTTGGAATGGTTAATTTGATAATTATATATTATTATCCTGTGCAATTACTTCAAGTTTTGACCTTTTAACGACTTGCTTACATTTCTTGATCTTTTTGAACTTACTCCTTGAATACTCGTAGCATCCCCAGACAATTTAGCACAAAGTTTGCCAACTCCATTCGATTTTTTGTCAAAAAAACTCATTTCTTGTAATACGATTGCTTCAAATAATCGAGTACGTATTCTTTCAGTCATTCTTTCCCCAGCGATTCCTAAGAGATAATTCTGAAAATTAAGGAAAAGTTTATAAAATAAATTATTTATATAATACCTTTTACCTGCAAAAAAGCTGATACCATTAAAATCCATCCAGTTATAACAAAACAGATACAATATTTATTTACTTCCGCTTTCAAATATTCAGAATCAGCATTAGACAATTCCTGAAACAATATAAAATGTTTCGAGCAATTTCTTTTTTCTAAGACCTAAATCCAATTTCAGTTGATCATACGTACCCCTAAAATATTCCCAGATATTACTGAATATACTGGTAATCCACAACCAACAACAATTGATCCAATACTTGCTATAAGAATAAAAGGCCATTCTGGACCATTCATTTTGATTACTTCAAACAATGTTACGTTCGCATCTGTTGTAAAATCGTCATCTTCAACTAAGTTGTCCTTAAAAAAAGGAGGTAAAGGCTCGATTAAGTAACCTATTATTAACTTTTTTATTTCACTACAAACGGTATAAAAAACCCTTTATCCACTAGTTATTAAAATACTACGTAATAAGCGATGGGGATTCACAAGAATATAAAGTGTATTAATAAAGTTAAGAAAAAAAAACCTAAGCTAATATAAAAATCTAAAAGTTACCTTTGAAGAGGTATGTAAAAGAATATCTTCATCTTTGTTCTCGTAATTATTAATTTCTTTACCACAGCTATTTACAATTTCATCACATGGTAACTGTGATGTAACCAGTTTGTAGTACTCCTTCTTTAATTCCATTAGTTCGTTATGATTTCCCTCTTCTACTACGACTCCTTGAGATAATACAATAATTTTGTCGGCACTTCGAATAGTTGATAAACGATGAGCAACGATTACTGTTGTACAATTCACACTAGCCTAATATAGTTAAGAAATTAAAACATTGGATCTAGTGAAACCAATAAGGCATATTTCTACCTGATCTAATGCTTCCTGCACTTTAGCTTCACTAGTATTATCCAGAGCAGAAGTAGCTTCGTCCAGTAGTAATATAGCAGGATTTCTAACTAGGGCTCTAGCTATCGCTATTCGCTGCTTTTGTCCTCCTGACAGTTGAGTTCCTCGTTCACCAACCAAAGTAGAATATCCATTTGACAAACTTTTGATGAATTTATGAGCATTTGCTTTTTTTGCTGCTGCAATAACTTCTTCATCGGTAACTTCGTATTTTCCATATTTGATATTTTCCATTATACTTATGCTGAAAAGTATAGGTTCTTGACCGACCACACCGATATTGGATCTTAACCACTTTAAGTTTAGGTCCTTGATATTATTTCCATTAATCAAAACCTACAAAATTCCCAAAACAAACAAAAACATTTGGTGCTGCAAGACCAAAAACATAAACGCATATAAAGTATCACCGAGATCAGTTTATATACTAGTATACTAGTCGATTTAGTACCAGTTAGTGAATAATTTTAGTGAATAATGTTTAGTGAATAATGTTTGGTGAATAATGTTTAGTGAATAATATTTTTTAGTGAATAATGTTTGGTGAATAATGTTTAGTGAATAATGTTTAGTGAGTAATGTTTAGTGAATAATATTTAGTGAATAATGTTTTGTGAGTAATTTTTAGTGATGATAAGGGTCAGAAGATCTTCTGCGAACTAATTAAGTAAACTGTTATTATTTATAGTACCAGAATGCCTCTGGAAACCTGCGTTGTATAAACAAAGTTTTTCGAATTTTTTTATTTTGTCATTACAAACGGAAAATTGTTGATAATACGCTTTATCCTCTGGTTATTAGAACTTTTTAAAGCGTGTGACTACTTTAAATAAATGACCAGTTGTTTAGGCGTTGATATATTAGTAAGTTAGGACCTTAATATTAAGATACGTATAGTATAGATTACGTACAGAATTTATTAAAATTAGGACATTTTTTACCTCTCCAGATGTTGTATCGTAGAATCTTTGAATTAGTTGTATAATTGTGGATTTTCCACATCCAGACATTCCGACTATTGCTACCTTTTCTCCAGATTTTATTTTAAAATTAATGCCTTGCAAAATCTAAAAAGAAACCTCTTTCCATTATTTGAATTTCATAATTTTTATAACTTACTGATAATCGTGGTCGCGAGGGATAATGAAATTTGACGTTTTTGAATTCTATAGTTCCTTGGAATGAGGTCAAAACGTTTCCTTTTTGTTTTGACAAATTAATTATTGGTTCGTTATCGATAATATTGAAAATTTTTGTAGCTGCTGCTTTAGCCATTCCGAATACTTCCAAATAAGGAGAAGACTGTGCAAAGTTCACAGATCCTATAATTCTACAAAACAATATCTGAAAAATGTAATTTTATTAATAATTATTTAGCAGAAGGTTGACATTATAGAATAATTAAAAACAAAACTCTTAGACGTCTAATAAACAATAATGAAATAAATCAGAAGAGGATATTTATATACAAATACTTACTGTGATGACATTGGCTGTAGTGTAGGTAGTATTTTCTTCTAAAAGCAGAGTCACACCATACCAGTACGCTAAAGCATTACTACAGAAAATAAATAGTTGAGTACTTCCTGCTCCAATTCCGGTAAACGCAGATCTCTTTATATTGTTGGTTTTAGCAGTAACCAAGTTTTTCTTGTATCGATCAACTTCTTTTTGTTGACCACCAAATGCTGTAACTGTTTTTATTAGTGAAAATACTTCTTCTGCGATAGATCCAGCAGTTCCGTAAGCATCCATTTCAATTGAAGCCAGTTTGATTGTAACCTTAAATAAATATGTTTCATTTAATTTCTCTAAAATATTAGAAATTCTCTTACCGAATTTACTAGCCAAGTTATAATAAGCAAAAGTGGTAATGGTAATAAAGATACAAGAGCAAGTTTCCAGCCTTTCATAAGGGCGATTATATTGGAACTAATGAACAGGACTTGTATATGCAGAAACATTGGTACTTTCTCGCCTATGCCATCTTCGAGTTTATACATGTCGCTAAAATATAAAATATTAGTTTGGTTAAAGTAGATTTAATTGTTAGAATCTTACCCTGACATTCTACTAGCAAAATCACCTTTTTTAGCGGTATCGTACCAGGATATATCCTGATTTAATATGGATTTCAGATACTCCGATCGAATCCTAAAAAGCTAAAATAGGATTTATATACAGTTGTTGATGAAAACGCTATAAATTCACCAATAAATGTTTGCAATATCTAATGAACTCCTGATATGGTAAAAATACATACAATTGTAAAATACGGACCTCAACTTTCGCAGTCAATAATTAGAATTTCCCCCTTTCTTCCCCCCAAAGAGTATGAACCGTTAATTTTAAATTATCTCTATTTAAGGGAGTGTCTAGTCTTATAGTTTAGATGATGATGAACATGATTGTTAATCATGTTTTCCTTCACGATCAAGTACAAGGGTGGGTAGGCTATCGTATGTCTAAATCGCATCAGCCTTAAAAAGTTTGATATTACATAGCGCTCAAGAATGGTTGCACATAAATGAGTAATCAAAAATTTGAAATAGGAAAGGTTTGTCTTTGGAGAGGGTGAAATAATAATTAAGTCACATGGTCATAAAACATTGCTACTTACCTGCCTTATAGACGAGTAATTAAAAGTAGTTATAGCGATATAATTAAAAACGAACATTCCCAAACCGATAAGAGAGCTTATACCACAAAAATATATAATTCCGATAAAAAGTTTTTCGTCTGCCTCGGTTTTTTCCTCTAATGTTGTGGAGTTGTTTATAGAAATCGTAAATTTTGCGTATGTTATAAAATCTCCTATTAAATCACCAATAAGGATACTGTATACGGGTCTTAAGATTCCAGTTATTGCAGTTGAGATTAATCCCAGACCAATGAGCCACTTGTCGAATTTTGTAGCATATCTGAACTGAAAAAAAAACATAATTTGCCCTTAATTGGATTAAAGATTTTATGGTTAATCGGATACAATATGTAGTTGTCGAAAATATTTCATCAGAACAGGTGCACAATGATATTGTTGTTCCACAGGGCTCCATTTTGGGCCCCATACTTTTTATTTTATCAGATAAGTCATAGAAAGATTTAATTGATAATTGCACTTCAGTTTTTACTGAATTAACAAACTGGTTCTCGGCCAGCTCTCTTTTTCTCAGTGTTGACAAAACAAAATTTATCAGATTTCGTAATTTTCCAAAGCAGTGTAACAGTATTAAATTTGGAATAAATGGCAGTGACAGTCAGTTACCGACCAATTGTGAGATTGGGCTTGCAAATTGATAAAAAATTAAATTGGAAAAATCACTGCGTTAAACTAGTATCAATTTAGAAATCTAAGTGTTGAAATTAAATCAATTGTTGCAGCTATATTTTCTAGGGCCTCCTCAAATATTTCTATCTCTCAAAAGATGATAATTCGTTCTAAAATATTTTATCTTTATTTTGAGATATTTAAAAAAAAAATAAAGGCATTAGAATAATATAATAATATAGCGATTTTACAGCTTTTTGGTTTTTTAATGTCTAATTCATATATTACTGGCTGAATTCATAAATCGACACATAACGTTCTTAAAAAAAAACCTTATAAAGTGACCTTTAGGAGGAGGTGAAAACAAAAATATCGTAAATTTGGGTCAGTTTGGTACAACATTTCAAATTATTCAGTTATTTCAGAAGACCATAGATACTTACCATTTGTAAATATGAAACATAAGTATTATTCTTAACAGTTTCTTTATTCTTAGAACTCCATTTTCTAAATCCAAAAACTAAATTTTTCTTTGTCATTTTGAAATAACACACTATTTAAACTTGTATGTACAATCGGTCTGTTCTCAACAAAAAACTATCAGGAAGTATAATTAGTTTATTTTAAATAAAATTATATTTACAAACTAACCTCTTATCTGCGCTGGGTTTGCTCGAGGTGGGGGTTTTCATACAAAAAAAAATGAAGGAACTATAGTTTGTCCATCATAAAGAAAAGTAAACAGCCTTTTGGCAACGTTTCCCGATACGGTTAATGTACAAGCCAATGGATTGATAATAATAAATTTACTAAAATGGGCAAAGACATTGCGACTTTCTTATACCAACATACAAAACGATCAGTCTTCAAGCAATGGCGGATCCACGGGGGGAAATTAGGGAAATTTCCCCCCCTTGGGACTGCAAAATTCAAAAATTTTGCCAGAATAGTAGAAAAGGTTTAGGTGTTTACAATAGACTTACACCCAAAAGATAAAAGTCAAATCTTAAAAATATTAAAGCTTATTTGAAAAATTACCCTTCAAAAATTTAATTTTGCCAATTTGCGACCAATAATTTTGAGCTGTAGTAAATATATGAATAAATATAACGCCATTTACAAATGGTACACAATAAAAATTTTGAAAAAATATTGTTAAACTCCCAAAACCTATTGGAATCTACATATCAAATATTATTTTTTTCTGAGATGGTCAAGCAACTAGTGCTGGACCTCCTGATATGGATTGACCCAATATGTAGTTGTCGAAAATATTTAATCAGAACAGGTGTACAATGATGTTGGTGTTCCACAGGGCTCCATTTTGGGCCCCATAGGTACTTTTTATTTTGTTTATCAACAATAAAATTCACATACCTGCGCTCTTAAAAAACCATATAAAGTGACCTTTAGGAGATAGTGAAAAGAAAACTCGAAAATTTGGGTCAGTTTGGATTTTACGGATTTCTTATAAATGAATACAAAATTTCGAATTATTCAGTTATTTTAGGAGACCATAGATACTTACCATTTGTAAATATGAAACATCAGTATTATTTCTAACAGTTTCTTTATTGTTAAAACTATATTTTCTAAGTCCAAAAAATAAATTTTTCTTTTTCATTTTGAAATAACACACTATTTAAACTGTTATGTACAATGGATCTATTCTCAAGAAAAAACTATTAAGAAATATAATTAGTTTATTTTAAATAAAATTATATTTACAAACTAACCGCTTATCTGTCCAAGGAAAACGGAAATTTAAACTTTATTTATCTTGAATATTTAATTTATATTTTTCTGAGAAATTCTACGACAATGAGCCTATTCGATTAGTTGAAAAATAGAATTGTGAAAGCATTAAATAGTCTTCAATAACAATTAGAAACAAATCAAAAATATACCTTATTTGTCAAAAGTGTACAATTTCTTTATTCATATACAGGGTGGTTGGAAAATAAGTGATACGGTTTTTTTGAAGAAATCATTCTTTTTATAACAGCTTTAAAAATACGAGCCAATCACCCCGTATAAACGATGTGTTATAAAATTTTTGTATTATATTAAACAAATGTACGATCTGCCACTCTGTGTCATACAGAGTGTTAAACTGATTGCAAAAATTTAAAAAATTAGAAAAGCTACGTTTTGTGCACTACCCTGTATTTTAAAAGTTTCTCCGTCAACTTTAAAAATTAATACATTTTCACATTAACAAAAGTTTAGTATTTAACTTAGCAAAATTTTGTTGAACTATACTTTTCTTAGTAAGCTTGCTTTTTATTTACTTTTATTTTTTTCACACATTATGCTGGTAATCAAGCTGTGCAGGTAAGCAAGCTTACTAAGAAAAGTATAGTACTATGTCGATTCTAAAAATAAAGTATTGCATTACATTTGAAAAAAATTAAATAATTTGCCTAGTTTAAAATCAAAAATAAGCATTGAAGGATGAGGTAAAAATAAAATTTCTACCTCTTGAACCTGTACTACGTTCTGCAAATTAAATACTGCACTCCTTTCTTCTGTATAGTATAGTAGTAAAAAGATTTGACTTTATTTCATTTCTGGCGTTTCAATCTGAAAGAATTCAATTTTAAATTTGTCGCTTTTTATCCATAATGACCTACAAATTTTGACAACTACTGACACGCACATCTCTGGGTAAACGTTAAGAAAATGGGGCCGACTGGGATTTTCATGAAATTTTCACAGATGCTATAAAACATGATAAAATCAATATAGCAATAGAAATTTTTGCGCGGAAAAATATTTTTCACATTTTTTTATGAAAAAATATATGTTGGGATACTCACTCCCAAGACAAACAAATTCAGTGCGTTGAAACGGTTATTTAACATATTTTTCCAGTACAAACGCATACATAACTTTTCTACAAAAGCCCAAGTAGGAATTTATAACCAGAATAAACCTGAAAAGTATAAAAAAGGAAAGGTTAATTTGACGGATATAATTATTTATGCTTGTCAAATGACAGCCATCTCATAAATTCAAAGTTGAAAATACAACGTTGCCAATTCAATTTCAGAAATCATGGGTTTAGGTAAATATTTATAGGAACGAACGTTGAGTAACACTGTTTAAATGGACACTTGTCAAAATGTGACACCTGTCAAAACATGTCAGGATGTAACAAGTGTCAAAATGAACAAATCTCAAAATGAACAAATGTCAAAATATGACACCTGTCAGAATGTAACAAATGTCAAAATGTCACACGTATCGTACTTTTCCTTATTTATTTCAAAGATCTAACCTAACCTAAAGCTAATCTTTTTTTTTTGGCGGGTGGAAATGCTTTATGCACATCGGGTAAAGGTTCTTTCCTTCCCCGATAGTGTGAGACTACCCCTTACGGCTACTATTTTATTATGCGGACAGTTTTAATATTTAAGTTTTCATTATCATAGAGACAGGAAGAAAAAGAATGAATAGATTTCAATTTTTTATTTTACAAGAAACTTTAAAGAGACCTTTAAAATTCTCTATTTTCGTAGTACATTTTAAGGTTGATTGTGACTTTGTATTTTCCAAGAACAAATTGTAATGTAATGTACGAATGAACTATTTTTGTAACTGAAAAACTTTGAAAAAATATGATATCAATATCTGCCACACGTCGAGAATCTGGTCACAGGTTTTTGTGGAGGTTTTTATCCAAGTATGAATATCAGTCCTATAATTTTCCTTCACTGCAGATCAATGAATAATAAAATCAATTGAACATAGATTTTTTCTTATATAGTGAAAATAGAGTGAGCTGAGCGATCTTCTGTTGACGGGACCTGTGCCCTACACGCTGCTGTTGCCCGTCCAGGAAACGGGGCCTATCCGCCGTGACTATTCGCGAAGATCAAGCGTCAGAAGATATTGCTCTAAAAGGGTGAAATCCCCAGAAACCAGGCAACTTTTAATGCATTTAACTAACCTCTGTGACAAGCAGTTGATAAACAACAGCTGCAGCCAATTGAAAATTAACACTGACAGCTTTTTTAATTTTCCCACCTACTTTCAAGTCAATCGCCAATCAACTTTTTATTTATCTCCCTTTCAGAAGTTCAAGTAGATGTCGCCCACTCCGTGATTTTCGCGAATTAATTAATAATTTGTCATGTTATAAATATACTTAAATTATATACTCATTGGGCTGCTTAAAAATGTAGATTTGAATATTAAGAGCGAAGCTCGGTGACCAGGTATTAAATAATAATAAATAATAGAAATACGACAGATATTTACTAGTTGAAAGATGTTTTTAAATCTATGGGTACACATTTTAAGAAAAACTGGACATAGGATTACAACAAAACAAAAGTTACATACTAAACTTTTGTTTGTATTAATTTTTAAAGTTGACGGAGAAACTTTCAAAATACAGGGTAGTGCACAAAACACAGCTTCTCTAATTTTTAAAGTTTTTGCAATCAGTTTAACACACTGTATGACATAGAGTGGCAGATCGATTTGTTTGACCGGGACGTTTTTTACATTTAAATGGTGCGGGGTCCTTTATTGCCATTAAAAATTTGGTAATGACTGTAAATTATTGATAAAAATGCGCAAATAGTAATACGAAATGTGAAAAAATTAGAATATTTTTGTTTTCAATATTAGTATCACCAAATAGGCTTATCACTGTTTTCGACATTTAAATTTTAAATTGGTTATACATAATTTAATATATTATTTTAACAATTTTGTTACTTACAATTTTAAAAACTTATTCACAAATGATATTTATTGATATAACCGTTATATTCTGCAAAACATTTTATTTACAAACCATAAGAATTAACATGATCTTAAAAATTGTCAAAATCGATAAAAAAATGCAGTGATCCAAAACTTATTTAAGTAAGTTTAAACAAAACATATTGAATATTGCGTTTATCTAGATTATTGTCTCACTATAGAGATACAAGTTTCTAAACAACAATATAAATATAACTTAATACTTTCAAAGATATGTAGAAAAATTTTAAGTGAATAAGCACATATACTATTTATTTTTGTACTCAGTAAGCACCAAAAACAAAAATAATTAATACATAGGTATTAAAAAAGAAATCATTGTGTAATGAAAAATTATATTTTCGACGTAACAGTTCGATTTATTTTGTTTTTTGAGTATACAATTTATAATACATTCCCTTTTTCTCCAATAATTCTTTATGACTTCCAGATTCTACAACAATTCCCTGATCTACGACACATATCAGATCTGCGTTTTGAATGGTTGTTAGTCTATGAGCAATTGTAATACATGTTCTCCCTTCTTTAGCTTGATCCAAAGCATCTTGAACAACCTACAAAAAGAGGAAATATTGTTAATACTAAATTGGTTGGCAGATTCTAGCAGCAGTCTCTTGCTTTGCCAAATGTGGTTTCAAAGTATGATTAATGAATGGTATTTACCTTTTCACTTTCAGTATCTAGCGCTGATGTAGCTTCATCTAGTAACAGGACTTTTGGATTCCTTACTAGTGCTCTAGCAATAGCAATTCTCTGTTTTTGACCACCTGATAACTGTACGGCCTTTTCGCCAAGTTTTGTTTCATAGCCCTAAAAAAATTAAAAAAAAATAATCACTGTAATGGTTAAGTAACATTAAAGGCAATAAAATCTATTCATTTCTGATATTCCATCTGACTGTTTATCCAATTTAAGAACCATTATATCATCGATGATATTGTCAGTGCCACTATAGTAGTTTCATTATTTTTAACTTGTATTATGCCCTAAAAAAGATTTATTTCTGTGTGGCTTGAGAGCTAATTAAAAATGTACCTTCTCTTTTCGAGTATAGCTGCCTGCATTTCAAAACGAATTGAGGGCATTACTGAGAAGGTAGTTCTTTGGTATTGAATGTTTTACAGGTACCTAGTACGTACTACTTTTTCAGTATACATTTAAGACCTTTTTTCTCTCTGCAAAATCATCAAATATTTTTGAACAGATTTCTTGTTTTTTTTATTTGATGGAGTGTTGCTAATAGTATTGTTAAAGTGATAATGGAATTGAATTTCTGATACTTATTATTTATTATTTAATTACTCAACCATGAAAGTGATAAAGGTAGTGGCTGAACTTACCTACAGTGTGTTTGTCACATGTTAATTTCATTTAGTATAAAATTTATTACAAACCTTGGGCAACCCCGCTATGAAATTGTGGATATTAGCATTCTTAGCAGCTTCTATAATTTCATCCATTGGCACATTTCTAGAATTATCACCATACGCTATATTTTCAGCTACAGTTTTATTAAATAAATTCGGTTCTTGTGAAACAATACCCAAATGTGATCTAAGTGAGCTCAAAGTTAGATTTTTAATATTATCTCCATCTAAACTGACTTCTCCAGAATCTGGATCATAAAATCTTTCGATCAATTGGATAATCGTTGATTTTCCACATCCACTTTCTCCTACAAGAGCTACTGTTTTTCCACTGAGCACTTTTAAATCAAGACCTTTCAAAATTTGAATATTTGATCTAGTTGGATAAGAGAATTCTATATTTGAATAAGTAATATTTCCATTTATCTAAAACAAAAATGATTGTGGTTGATAATAATTTTATTTGAATTATTTAAAGATGGATACCTCTTCTGCAGATTTCGCGCTTGGAAGGTCTCGAATTAATGGTAATTTAGTGAGAAAACTTTTAACTTTCCTGGCAGAATTTATTCCTCTTGTTAGGTTTGGAGAAAATGCTAAAGAATTAGCTATGGAAACAACTCCCATCATTTGTGCTTGAGCAACCCTTAAAAATAATGTATTATAGATCGATTTTCAAAATAGTCTTTGCTATACTGGGAGATTTATATGTAATGTCCTTACTTAAACATTTTGTCGTAATACATCCCATCTCGTACTAAGAATCCTCCATAGTACATTGCTGTAGCGTAAGCAAAAAAAGTCAGGCTCCTTGAAAGCCCAAATACTATTCCTCTCCAATGAATTATTTTTAAAGAAGATTTGTAATGGGGAGTAAGTTCCGATATATAACTTTCTTGAAATTTATCTTCTAAAACCAATCCAGCAACGGTTCTAATATTTCCTACAGCTTCAACAGCGATCTAAAACATATCCCAAAAATACCGCAAATGTAAAAATACAAAGATTAAAATACCTTTGTAGATTTTTGTAACGATTTATCTCGAATATCATTTCGGCCTGAAGTATTTCGACGTTCAACAAATATAGCAATAATAATTAATGGTGTAAACGCTGCTGTAACAAGCCCCAATTTCCATTGATAATATAACGAAAGACCAATTGCCAGGCCAAATGTCGCCAATGATTGTAAAATTGTACCAACTCGCTGACCTGTTGCCTACAAAAATCGAAAAATTAAATAATAATTTTTGTGTAAATTATTTATTCTAAATATAAGAGGGAAATATATTTAATTAACATTCAGTGGATTAATCAATTTTGTCCCAATAGATACAAAAAAAAATATTTTGAGATTACAGTAAAGTGATAAAGATACCGTTAAAATAATTAGTCAACGATTCGTAGTCTGATTATATCAAAACAATTACTAGATAGATATTGGATATCTGTTAATAATCAATTATTTTTTTTACATTCAATATACAGTCTGCTGATGATAAGGATGTTTAACAACATACCAACCTCTGCATTAAAAACACCTTTCTTCTTAAAAGAAACAAGTCATAACGAATACCAATTAGAGACTTATTTTTACACCTAGACGTAAAAAGGGGTGGCCCTAGGGCCTATTTCCCCTGCGACCTTTGCAGATCTATTGTGGTTCCCCTGCCTCTGGATATTCCGTTCCCTTCTGTGAAAACCTTCTCCTTGCTATTCCATCGCATTAGGATTGAGGTTTCTTCTTCTGCCTGGCAAAACCTGCATGTGGTTTCTTCTGCCAGACCTATGTTTTTCATATGCTTGTTGAGTTTACAGTGTCCTGTAAGCATACCTACTATTGCTTTTACGGACCTTCTGTCCTTGCTTAGTAGGTCTGCCGTGAGTGTAGGCGATGGTTTCTTGAGAAACCTTTTTGCCTGCCTCTGTCCTGGAGATTGTTCTCACCAGCTTTGGGATTGTTCCCACCAGCTTTAGGCTTGTTTTTCCACCCATTTGCTGACTCCTTTTTTAACTGTTGCTTTTGCTATACCGCAGAAGGGTTCTGGACCATAGAATGCCATTGACGAGCCTTGTCTGGCCAGTTCGTCGGCTTTTTCATTTCCTCGATGCCCTTTGTATCCTGGAAGCCATGCCAGGGTCACTTTCTTGCGGTTAGCTAGTTCACTCAGGGCACAGGCACAGTCCCACACAAGTTTGGAGTTTACTTGGTGGTCTTTAGTGCTTTTAGTGTTGCCTGACTGTCGGAAAATATAACAACGGACTGACCTATGCTGTCTTGTCTGTTTATTTCTCCTATACAGAGGTGTATTGCTGATACTTCTGCTTGAAATATTGTGGTCTTTTGACAGGCTCACCGGGATCATTATCCTTGGTTTTTGCCCGACTCCTTCTTCGGTCTGCGAGCCGTCTAAGTACCAGATTGTTGCTGCACTGATGGGTGCTCCTCCCTCCCAGTGTTCTCTCTTCAGTATTTGTACTTCGTATTTCCTGTTGAAATTGTATTTGGTTACCATGGTGTCGCTGGGAATTCCTGTAATTGGATACGTTCTTAGCTCTTCTTCTAACCTTTGGTAATCAGTCCTGTGGAGTTTGGTGATGGGTCGTGACCCTTGCATAAGTCTGTAGGTGACCGCTCTTGCCTCTCCCTGTATGTACACGTGCATATGTGAATACCAATAGAAATTACTTACTCCTTGAATACTAGCTGCATCTCCGGAAAGTCTGGCACAAAGCGCCCCAACTCCATTTGCTTTTTTATCGAAAAAACTCATTTCTTGTGAAACCATAGCTGTAAATAATTGTGTACGAATTCTTTCTGTCATTTTTTCTCCGGCAATTCCTAATAGGTAGTTCTAAAAATTAAATTGGACATACAATGAACGTTTTTCTCAAATAACTAACTAATTAATGATTTAAGAAATGAAAATTTAGTTATTTTAATATTAAATATTAGAATTATGTAATATTACGAAAAATCTTTTAGATTAGAAACAGTTAACAACTTGAAAAATATAAATTTCTTTGACAGACTTTTTCATTAATTTTCTTCGGGATTTTTTATACTTACGGTTAAACTTTTTCACCTAGTGGTTAAATGAGTAATAAATCGAATAAGAATGTATATCAATAAAAAATATGCTTAGTTTATTAACAAAAATTGAACTTATATCAACAGACAAATATTTGTAGCTACTAAGAAAATTTCTTCTTCTTTCTCTTTGATTTTAGTCTATTTTTGACTGCATTATTGTAATATTTTATTTATTATTATTTAAAATGATTTATTTACCTGTAAAAAAACTGAGATCATACAAACAGCTCCTGCTACCACAAAACATATACAATAAAAATTAGTTTGCGATCTAATATACTCTTCATCACCATCAGCTAATATCTAAAATATTGAATATTATTTCTGAACATTTACAACATGATGTATTCGTACTCCTAGAATGCTACCAAATATTACAGCAAATACTGGCAAACCAAAACCAATTACAGTTGATCCTATACTAGCCACAAGTAGATAAGGCCACTCAGGACCGTTCATTTTCATTATTTCAAACAAAGAAACGTTTTTGTTGGTTTTGAAATCGTCAGTTTCATTACTTTCGTCCTAAAAATGTTTAGCAATTAGCACCTGGTTGTATAATGAGTAGAACTTACCTCTAAATCATCGTCATCAACTCCAATTTCTGCGTTTCCATTACTACTAACGCTAATCTTTTTATTCGATTTAAAACTTTCCGTATTTGTTATTTGCGCTGTAACAAGTTTGTAATACTCGTTTTTTAATTCCATTAGTTCATCATGAGTTCCTTCTTCCACAACGATCCCTTGAGATAAAACAATTATTTTGTTAGCACCTCGAATTGTTGATAGACGATGAGCTACAATTATCGTTGTACAGTCCACACTAACCTGTTATAAAATAAATGAGATATAAAAATAGTTGTAATAAAGAAGAAAAATATTACCAAATCTAAAGCTGCCTGTACTTTAGCCTCACTTGCGTTATCTAAAGCAGAAGTAGCTTCATCAAGGAGCATCAAAATTGGTTTTCTAACCAAAGCTCTAGCTATGGCTATTCTCTGTTTTTGTCCCCCTGATAGTTGTGTTCCTCGTTCACCTACTAACGTATTGTAACCATTTGGCAAAGCTTTAATAAAGTTGTGTGCATTTGCCTTTTTTGCAGCTGCTATAATGTCGGTCTCAGTAATACCATCCTTTCCATACTTAATGTTTTCCATTATTGTGGTACCAAACAAAACAGGTTCTTGACCAACAATACCTATTCTCTTTCTGTACCATGTTAAATCTAGGTTTTTAATGTTTGCACCGTCAATAAGAACCTGTCAAAGAATACTGGAATATACCTACAATTAATAAAAATAACATAACAGTTGATTACCTCTCCAGAATCTGCGTCATAGAATCTTTGAATTAATTGAATCACAGTAGATTTTCCACATCCTGAGCTTCCTACAAGTGCTACAGTATCTCCAGGTTTAATTTGAATACTTAATCCTTGTAAAACCTTAAAATCATAAAAGGTTACTACAAAATACAACTTGTATTCTTTTATACTTACTGGAACATCTGGTCTTGAAGGATAATGAAACTTGACATCCTTAAATTCTATATTTCCTTTAAGAGATTCAAGTTTGTCTCCATTTCCTTTGGATAAATTTATTATTGGCTCGTGTTCGATAATTCTAAAAATTTTCTCAGCGGCCGCTTTAGCAATACCAAAAACTTCTAAAAATGGAGAAGCCGAGCCGAAATTGAGAGATGCTGACATTACACTAAAAAATACCTAAAAGGAAAATATATATTAATGGATATTTTGCAGATAGATAAATTAGAAAAAAATATATATTGAAAATATGACATAAAGGATTCCTTTCAGAGAATATCGTATAGATGTATCCTCTCTAAATAAGGGTTCAAATATAGGCAATGTCAAATCAGACAAAATGGAGTTTTGTAAAATAATGTTTTGGGCATTAAAATGATCTTCCAGACAAAAATGCTGCGAACATTCCAACTTGAACCAGGAGGACATAGAGAAGAACATCAACGTCGATAGTATGGGAATTAATATTAAATACCTTAAAAAGACTGGGGAAATGTAATTTCATGTTAGACGTCGAAGGTGGCAAAGATATTCGAGTCTATAAACAATGCAAAAACTGTAGTAGCAAGATTGATGTAGTCCATAGAATGACATGTAGGGCGGGGTCCATAAAATGGTACAAAATTTGGATGTGGAATGTGGAAGAAGAAATACTGTTGCGACATATTTAAATGAAGAATAGACCCAAGAAAAAAGGTATTAATTTTGCAATAACTATTGATTATTATAATCTGGAGTACACTTACCGTCACCATGTTTCCTGGTGTATATGTTGCATTAGGTTCATTTCTTTCTTTCAAAACAAGTCTGACGCCGTACCAAAATGCAAGCCCGTAACTACTGTATAGCAATAAATATAATAATCCAAAACCGATACCGTTAAGTAATGACCTTGTTATATTATTTTTTCTAGCAACAACTAAATTGGTCTTGTATCTTTCAATTTCTTTTCGTTGGCCTCCAAAAGCTGTTACAGTTCGTATCAGTGAAAACACTTCTTCTGCAATAGATCCCGAAGCACCGTATGCGTCCATTTCGTTTTTAGCTAGTCTTGTAGTTAACTAAAAGTAAACCAAAATCAAATGATCGTAAAATTCCTAAAGATTCAGACAAAAAACTGTTTTAAAATTTCATTACCAAGTTGATGATTGTAAATGATATCACTGTGGCCGGTACAGATACTAAAGATATAAGAGCCAGTTCCCATCCTTTAACAAGAGCAATTACAATGGCAGCAATGAAAAAAATTTGAAAGTGTAGGAACATCGGAACTTTTTCGCCAATTCCATCCTCGAATTTATATAAATCACTGTAAATGAATACCCCATTAGTAATAATAATATTAGTAGTTTCTTTACTTACTCTGACATTCGACTGGCAAAATCTCCAGTTTGGTTTTGATCGTACCAAGATATATCTTGATTAAGAATGGCTTTAAGGTAATCAGATCTGATTTTAAATAGCTAGAAACAAATTATCGAGGATTTATATATTATTTATTAAGTAAATGAGAATAAAGATTTTAAAAATTATACTCACCTGTCTTGTGGCGGTATAATTAAAAGTAACAGTAGAAATATAGCTGAAAACTAACATCCCTACGCCTATGAGAGTATTCATTAGTGCAAAAAACCGTATACCGTCAAAGAATTTTTCTTCAGCAGTATTCTGTTGATCTGGTGTCATCGTGGAATTACTCAAAGTAGATTGAGCATATTCTATAGCATCACCAGCCAGGCGACCAAAGAGGACAGTGTTAAATGGTTGTAAGATACCTGTTGCGACAGCGCAAAGAATCCCCAAGAAAATTAGAAATTTATCCAACTTTGTGGCATATTTAAACTGGAAAAAAAAGAAAAAATCTATAATATCTATAATAAATAAAAAAAAAATAAAATCGAAGAATGATGCAAGATATTTGATTCTGTTATTTAAGGAGCATGTAATTTCTAGACTAGTTTCTGCATTGTTGTGCCTCATCAGTAGACCCTCCAACGTGAAAAATGATATATTTAACTTTTAGGAAAAGCTTCGACACAAAACAATGAATAGAACAGCGCCACCTATACTACTCCTTATGTTTTATGAACTGGATTGAGTATTTCACTATAAAACAATGAACCAAAGCTCATCTTTTAAAATATTAATGCCTTAAAAATTATATCAACACCCTCAATCTGTCAGCGAATACTCTTATTAAATTTAAGATATATATAAAAAAATTTTTAAAACATTTTCAAAGTAAGAAATCCCTCTTATGAAATAGCTACATTGAACTTTTTTTGGTAAACATAATTGAATTTGGGCTGTTCGTTATTTTCCCCAAAAAACTACTGTTCTGTACGTGTATGTAGTTTCTTTTTTTAATTTATATTTCCTGAAATTCGCAAATGTTTGAAACATAGTCATTTTCAATAATAAATAGATATTTGTGTAAAAAACAAGCAATAGTTTATACCCATGCCCAACTATAAATACGTATTCGATAATCGTCAAATCTTCTGAATACCTGCTGCAGAATTTGGTGAAGTTGGGATCGCTTGAGATCAGCCCAGACGGACATATAAAATATTGCTGAAATTATTTTGAATCTGCTCTGAATGTAATATGGCGGTTCATGTGGTGTAATCTTGTGTATGAAATTGAAAAAAAAAACATGATCTTCTAACCCTCCTTCCAATAAATCCACCACTAAATAATCCGGCTTAATCTGATAAGATTTTCTTTTTATAAGAATATTATGAGCAAAATTTGGTTCATATTGTATTTATTAAATTTTTAACACTAAAAATAAATTGTCTAAGATAGCTTAAAGTAAAATAATAAAGCAGAACTCGTTATAGATAATATTAGAAATCTGAGAATTTTTCAATATACATACCATTTGAACAAACGATACAGACTTCACAGGCTTCTTCTCTTTTTCATTTTTAATAAATTTACTAAAAGTAAACATTATTTTTATTTATATGTTTATTTATTTATATATTTAACTTACGCATCTAACGAATTTTGTTTCCCTTTATTGACATTGTATTCCTTTTTGCTCATTGCAATTTATTAGAAAATTTCTAAAAAAAAATATAATATACAATATTTTTGTAAATAAATATTTAAATATTTATACACAATTATTGCTTAGAAAGAATCAGTAGACTTATGAAAATGTTATGTCACGAAATTAATATATATTTAAGAAAATACGAAGGATCAGAAAGGTTATAAAAGGTTGTAAAGAGTTATTAAAGATTATAAAGGTTATAAGGTTATAAAAAAATCATCTGAAACTGATATTTTACCTTTTATAACATTAATCATATGCACAATTCTCGTAATAATTAAAATTCACATGTAGACTTGTGAACACATTTTCAAGATTAGTTTTATAAATAATAAGAGAAATATTTAAGATAACATGAAATATTTTTATCGATTATGATTATCTTTGTCTCATTTTTCTGATCAATTACTATAATTTCTAAGCCTCTCAAGAGAACCAATTATATATAACCGGGACAATTTGATTGAATTGCTATTTAAGAGACGATTAAAATAGATAAAATAATTGAACAAAAATGGTTAGTCATAAATGTTCCCTACGGCAGCCTTTAGACGATTTCTCAAAAAAGCTTTTTGGTCTAGCCCTAACGAAAGTGTCTCAAAAGGGCTTTCAAAGTTTAAAAATTTCTGTCTTTTTTACACCATCTTATAGTTCTTGACGTGGAGATTCTACACGTAAAATTTTTGGTTTTTCTAGAACTAAAGAGCCTAAAAAGTTATCTACGCATAATAAACGAAAAATTTTTGTAATTATTTTAATGAATTTTTTAGTGCTTCAGCCTTCCAAACTAAACTTATCGTTAATTTCTCTGATAATTTGTCTGGTAATTATGATAAACATTTTTTATTTTTTTGTATTTTTTCGCTTCTATGCATATAGTTATAGATTCGTTTCAGTACTCAATATTTAATTAAAATACAAAAGAAATATTATTATTTATTTATTCTAATCCTCTATTTCATACATTTTTCGTACTATTGTAATATAATTCTCCTTTTTTTTATTTATTTCTCGACGGTTTTTGATTTCTACCTAAAATAAATATAAAACATATATAAGGCACTCTAATACTATCAATCAGTGAGAACCTGGTACTTTTTTGATATTTAATCCTTACCTGATTAATATTTTTTATAGCAGAATTAATGGCAATTAAATAATTATCATTTTATACAACAAAAATATATTTATAAATAAATTATACAATAAAATATTTACATGAAACTATTTACAAAAAAATCTAACCTAAAACTATGCGTTAACTTTTTTGAGTGTACAATTTGTAGTATAGTCCATTTTTGTCTAATAATTCTTTGTGGGCTCCGGCTTCTGCAACTACTCCGCGATCTATAACACATATCAGATCTGCATCTTGTATAGTTGTTAATCGGTGAGCAATCGTTATGCAAGTCCTTCCTTTCTTAGCTCTATCCAAAGCATCTTGTACAACCTGTAGGCAATAAAATTCAAAATCACATTACTCTGAGTAAAATTCAAAAGAAGTAATATTTCAATTACAAATAATATTAACTCTAAATATACCCCCGCGTTTGTTTTAATTACTGAAGAAGTACTTAAAAATCAAGTTAAAACGCTCAAAAATGACAAGCATCTGTCAAGCAGATCAACAACTGGCCCAAAAGATGGCGTATAAGTTAGCACATATCTATTGCAAAAATATATAAGAAGAACTTGGAATAATATATAGAAGATGTATTTGCTGATTGGTAAAAATTCAACTCTGCCTCTACAGAATATGATCTTGCTTAAGCAGATATTACATTACAATGGCAAATTATTTTGCATTACAGTATAGTATTGCTTTCTGGGGATTGTGCAGTCAACAAATTTTAAATCAGGTCTTTTGGATTGGATTGAAAGAAGGTCACAACTGCATGGACTTTTCCCTTGAGTCATTTTAAGACTTTATTCAATACTTGTCCAATACTTATTTTTATATCTTTTCTTCCTTGCATTTTAAAAAGATGCTTATTAATTATTACCTTTTCGCTTTCCGTATCTAATGCAGATGTTGCTTCATCAAGTAATAAAATCTTTGGGTTTCTCACAAGAGCTCTAGCTATAGCAATCCTTTGTTTTTGACCTCCTGAGAGTTGTACTGCCTTTTCTCCTAATTTCGTGTCATATCCCTGAAAATATGGAAAGCGTTAGATATTGACTCATGATATTTTTCTCAGGCGTTTTTATTTTTTAACTATACCAATCAGTGAAATAAAGAGTGTTTTAAACATAGATCGTAGAAAAACATATTTAAAACTTTTATCCTGAAAAATTAAATAAAATAAAACATAACGCTTACTCGAGGTAATCCAGATATGAAAGTATGGATATTTGCATTCTTAGCAGCTTCTATAATTTCATCCATTGGTACATTTCTAGAATTATCCCCATAGGCAATATTTTCAGCTATGGATTTATTGAATAAATTTGGTTCTTGTGATACAATACCCAAGTGCGATCTAAGCGAGTGTAAAGTTATATCTTTGAGATTTTCACCGTCCAAAGTGACGTCTCCAGATGTAGGGTCGTAGAATCTTTCGATCATTTGTATAATGGTTGATTTTCCACAACCACTTTCACCTACGAGTGCTACTGTTTTTCCGTTGGGAATATTTAAATTTAGTCCTTTTAAAACCATAATATTTTCTCTGGTGGGGTAAGCAAATTCTATTTTAGAATATTCAATTATTCCGTTCACCTAAAATTTTAAATTCGCTGTAAATATTGTTATATTTAAGAATTATTTTTCTTTACCTCCTTTATTCCTTTAGCATTTAAACTGTTTTGAATTAGTGGAGTTCTACTAAGGAAACTTCTAATTTTTCTTGCAGCATCTAATCCTTTTTGGAAATTCGGAGTGAATGCCAATGAATTCGCTATTGATACCGTACCCATTATTTGTGCCTGTGATACCCTGTAAGCAGAAATATTTATCGTTTAAATTGCTAGGAAGATCGAGAAGGTATTACGTACTTAAATACTTTGTCGTAATACAACCCATCTCTTATTAAAAAGCCCCCATAATACATCGCAGCGGCGTATGCGAAGAATAGCAAACTCCTGGAAAGACCAAATACGACAGCTCTCCAATGTACCGTACGTAAGGAAGATTTGTAATGTGGCATAAGCTCGGATACATAAAGTTGTTGGAATTTATCTTCAACTCCTAAAGATGCTACTGTTCTGATATTACCAACAGCTTCAACTGCAATCTGAAAAAGAATATAGAAAAAGTTGTGAAAGCTAGCAAAAAATAATACTCGTCGAGCTGTATTATAGATCTGCACTTAAAAATAACAACTTTTAATTCACACAATTATATTATTAAAAGAGCAATTAACAAAAATTGTATTGCAATAGAATCCTGCTACTTATATGGTTCTTTATAAACAATTTATGTTTCACCTTACCTTTGTAGACTTTTGCAAAGCTTGAGATCTAGAATCATTTTGTCCAGATGTATTTCGTCTTTCAAAAAACATAGCAATCAAAATAACTGGAGTGAAAGCTGCTGTTACCAAACCTAATCTCCATTCGTAATACATTGAAAGTCCAATTGCAAGACAAAATGTGGCTATGGATTGCATAATTGTACCAACACGTTGTCCTGTTGCCTAAAGAAAAAGTACAAGACCTTTAACTATTGCAATAGTAAAAAAATTTTGTGAAGAACATTTTAAACTTACGCCTTGAACACTGGAAGCTTCAGAAGAAAGTTTTGCACACAAGGCTCCTACACCGTTGGACTTTCTATCAAAGAAGCCGATTTCTTGAGATAGCATGGCCTTAAATAACTGACCACGAATTCTTTCTGTCAATTTTTCTCCTGCAATTCCCAAGAGGTACATCTACAAAAATTTTAATAATTACAATTCTAAGGATTCGAATTTGACACACACAAATGTTATAACAAATAATTTGAGATATAGATAGACTTTATTAAATGGGTCTGTCATTCGAGTGATTGGTTTTTGACCCATGTTTATAGTCCAGAATCTCTAACTTCGAAATATATGAAATAAAGGTTATTTTTTACCTGTAAAAATGTTGAAACCATACTAACTAAACCAGCTATAACATAATATAGACAAAATTTATTTGATTCAGATCTTACATAATCAGGATCACCAGACGCGAGAGTCTGAAAATAAATAACTATAGTTTTATAGCATTAAATATACCATAATAATACTCACTCCTAAAATACTACCGAATAATACTGCAAATACAGGCATACCACAACCTAAAACTATTGAACCAAGAGCAGCTACAACAATGTACGGCCATTCCGGTGCATTCATTTTTAATATTTCGAACACTGATGCATTATTGCTCACTTCATTATCATCGGCTTCCATAAGCGTATCCTGAAAAGAAAATTAAATCAATGCTGCCCCCAATTATATTCAGATCTTTACTTACTGATATTCCGACTACATTGTTTTCTTCAGTCTCGTCCTCATTATTAACATCTTTAAGTTCTGCTATTTGATTACCGGCAGCTTGTACGTCTTCTGTCGATTTAACCTGAGCTGTTACCAGTCTATAATACTCTTGCTTCTTAGACATCAATTCATCGTGTGTTCCTTCTTCCACTGCGACTCCTTGAGAGAAAACAATAATTTTGTTAGCTCCTCGAATTGTTGAAAGTCGATGTGCTACAATTATCGTTGTACAGTCAACACTGGCCTAAATGTTTTAGAGATAACTATTAGAATAGCTCATTATTACGTTAAATCGAATGTACTTACAGCATCCAACGCTGCTTGTACTTTAGATTCACTAGTATTATCCAAAGCCGAAGTAGCTTCATCCAACAACAACAAAGTAGGATTTCTAACCAGCGCTCGAGCTATAGCAATCCTCTGTTTTTGTCCTCCAGATAGCTGAGCTCCTTTTTCGCCCACCAATGTGTGATAACCGTTGGGTAAAGTTTGAATAAAATTATGAGCGTTAGCTTTCTTTGCGGCCGATACAATTTCTTCATCTGTTGCACCGTCCTTTCCGTATCTTATATTTTCCATTATCGTTGTTCCGAATAAAATAGGTTCTTGTCCAACAACACCTATTTGCTTCCTTAACCATATCAAATCTAAGTCTTTGATGTTCATTCCATCCATTAAAACCTAGAAATAATGAAGATGAAGATAAATTTTCTAGAAACCGAAATAAATTCTATCCAAATAACATTTTTGTTACATTTTCCTTTCATGCTGAATACAAAAAACAATAAATTTACTTACCTCTCCCGAAACTGCGTCATAAAGTCTTTGAATTAATTGAATGACAGTTGATTTTCCACAGCCTGAACTTCCCACAAGAGCCACTGTCTCACCAGGCTTAATGTTTACGTTAAGCCCTTTCAACACCTAAAAAAATCGTTACTTCAAACAAACATATAATTTCGAACTCCCAGAAATGTCGCAGAAACTTTCGACAAAATATGGCACCAAGGATTACTAGAGATAAAAGCAGGAATACCCCAAGGAAATCTTCTTGGGCCAGTTCTCTACCTGCTATACATTTATGATATACTACAGATTTAAAATTTTGTTTAAGAATGGGTGGTATTTTGTTTTTCTTACTTACAGGTACATCGGCTCTTGATGGATAATGAAAACTAACGTTTTTGAATTCAACGTTTCCTTTGAAAGAATTTGGTTTAGCTCCGTGTCCTTTGGATAAATTTATTTTGGGAGCGTGATCTATTACACTGAAAATTTTGGAAGCGGCTGCTCTTGAAATTCCAAAAGCTTCTATATACGGAGAAGCTATACCAAAATTCATCGATCCGTTCATCACACTGAAGAAGACCTGTAAAATTCGATAGGAAATAAAAAATTTACAAATTTTATCTTGCAATACTTGATACCTTGTATTTGATTTTTTAGCTCTTTGAACAGTTTCCTCATTCATATACCCCTAAAATATACTTTTACTCACCGTAACCATATTTGCAGGAGTGTATATTCCATCAGGATCATTTCTATCTCTTAAAACCAATTTTACACCGTACCAAAAAGCAAGAGCGTAACTACAATAAATTAAAAGCCATAAAATTCCAAAACCGATAGCCGAAAGCATAGATCTTCTTATATTGTTTTTTCTTGCAAAAACTAAATTTTTATTATATCGTTCAGTTTCTTTCTGCTGTCCACCAAATGCGGCGACAGTCCTTATTAGTGATAACGCTTCTTCGGCTATTGCTCCAGCTGCTCCGTAAGCTTCTAGTTCGTTTTTCGCTAATTTTGTTGTCAACTACAATAAAATATGTTTAATTTACTTAGCATATTTATTATCTCTCAACTAGCACTAGGCTAGTAACTGGCTTTTAAAGAAAAATGGGTAAATTTATTTTTTCATTTATTTATTAATTGATAATCAGAATTTACATAAATCTATGAGCTATGAAGCTCTTTGATGGCGTGATGAGGCCTCTTTTAAGTAGTCTGGCCAGAGATAGAGTTTCTTACCAGTCCTACAATTCCTAGTGCTATTAAAGTAGCTGGTAAAGATGTTAAACAAATCAAAGCTAGTTCCCATCCTTTGACAAGTGCTATTGTTAGAGAAGTTAGAAAAACAATTTGAAAACTAAGGAATATTGGTACTTTCTCTCCAATTCCATCTTCAAATTTGTATAGGTCACTAAAAGAGCACATAATAAAATGGTTGTTGATTATATTATTTTCACATACAGGGTGCGCCAATTATTTCCACTCGATCTCTAGCACCGAAACTAAAAGAGATATCAACAAGATCTTTTGTAGGGGTAGACAGTGTCACTCAGACTACAATTTTAAAATATTTTGATGTATACAGGGTGGCTAATTTTTGTGGAATGAAAATTAATTTGGTTTTTTTAAATTGAACACCCTGTATACGATTATGTCTTCTGATTCTACTTAATATTAGATTTACGGTAGTTTTTTGTATTTGTAAATCCGACGCGGCGTTGACAAGTTATTCCTATTTTAAGCAGATTTAATGAAAAAACAGCACTTCAGAAATATTAGCACAAAAACCACATTTTTTAAAAAATTCCTCAAAAAAGCTACTATGATGTAAATGAAACATGCACCTATCACAATAATCACACAACATCTTCTCCTGTTGCACAGGGTGTTTGCCGATGGCGTGCCAATAGTCTAGTTTTCAAATGGCAATAACTTAATTTTTTCAAATGGGACACCCTGTATATTTTTCTTCAGTTAGAAGCTCTCCCTAATACGGATTAAAAAAATATAGGGTTTTGTACATCTAACTTTACTATTTACTTTAATAATTGACGTTAAGTGACAAACAACATATTTTACACAATTTTTAATAAGTACAAAATTTTACAAAGTTTAATCGTAAGAAAACTACAATAGTGAAAGTTAAAATTTATAGTAGGTGTTCTTTTTTTCATTGATTGAAATAATTGGCGCACCCTGTATGTGAAAATAACCAAAAAAATAGATTATTGTTTTTTGTGTGATTGAAAACAACATTTTAATTATAAAGTAGGAAAGTTTCTAGTATCTATAAATAAAGATCAAATCTGAGAAAGGAAAAATGTTGCCATGTAAGGTTTTCGTAGTCCCTAAGTTTTAAGGTTTATTTTTATTAGTAGTGGATGAAAAAATTTGTACTTATTAATAAAGATCTAGTCTATGTTCCCATGTTCTCACTTTTTGAAATTTGCTTTGGTTCTTTTCTAAAAAAAATCGGAAAAATCATCAAAAAAGATGGAATTTTGCGATTTTTTTAGAAAAAACTAAATCAAATTTTAAAAAAGTTAGAATATAGGAACATAGATTAGACCTTTACCAATACGTACTTATTTTTTCATTCTCTCAAAATGAAAAATGAACCTAAAAAGTTAGGGACTACAAAACCCTTGCATACAGTGTTTCCTCTTAATGGGATGTAAAATATACACTAAAATATTCAAATTGAAATATTAAATGTCAGTGTAAATATTGACAAAAATAATAGTTTAATTTTGCGCATAAGTGTGTTTTTAATATTAATTGAATCTGTATAATTTTAAACATTCGAAAAATTGATTTTTTTCTACTTACTCAGACATTCTACTCGAAAAATCTCCTGTTTGGTTTAAATCATACCAAGAGACATCCTGATTTAAGATTGCTTTTAAATATGAAGACCTAATTCGAAATATCTAAAAAAATAAGTATCTGTATATTTTAATTCACGTCCATATCTTAATTATAATATTTTTTAACCAAATAAACTGCATTGTAATATTTGCGTTTGCTTACTTGTCTCATTGCAGTATAATTAAAGGTAACAGTAGCAGCATAACCAAAAACCATCATACCCACACCAATGAGTGAACTCATTATAGCAAAATAACGTATTCCATCAAAAAAATTTTCCTCTGCGGCATTTTTTTGGTCTGGAGTCATTTGCGATTCTAAGCTTATAGCATATTCTATAATATCCCCTGTAAGACCTCCAAAAAGAAGTGTATTCATCGGTTGCAATATTCCACTTGCGATTCCAGATAATAGACCAACTGATATGAGAAATTTATCAAATTTACTCGCATATCTGAACTAAAAAACAATATTATTCCAGGTGTTTTAACACATGATTACAAGTTAATATAAATAAATAATCCACACTGGTTTAAACTTGAAAACACGTCTTCCAAATGATCGTGTGCTCTCAACATAAAAAAATGTATGATTTAATTGTAGATGTTTCTACGCCTGTCTCGCATAATTGAGACCTCATGATCCGTTTGGAAAGGTACAGAAGTGTTATTATTGAAATAACTGAAAAATTATAAAGCCAAATAATTGGCAACTCTTAAGCTTTAAATTCAAATTTTTATCAAACGTTTGTGAAAAACAAATTATAAACAAGATTAAATATATCTTTATTGTTGCAATTGGTGCAGAATGATTTGTTTTAAGGTAAAAGGTGATTAACTTTAAAATGACTAGACATTCTATTTGAAAAAAAGAAATGTGCAATAATTTAAAATATAGTATCTTACCATCTGGAAATAAGAGACATTTTTTAGTTTTTCCTTAATTTCCTCCTCACTATTATTAACAAATTCACTGTAACAAATAATTTTAAATAGATTTTTCCTTGCTTCAAAAATTTTCCTCAAAGTGAAAGTTAAAATATTTTCTAAAATTATACTTACACGTCCAAGGGTTTTTTCTTTTCTTTATTACCAAGATTATATTCTTTTCTCTCTTTCATCATAACCTACAAATAAATATGTTGTTAATACATAAAATGGCGGCCCTGAAAAATATAAAATTTCTTCCACTGAACTTTATTTCATATTCTAATTTTTTATAAGGTAAAAATTTAAAAATTTAAAAGTTTGTCCTTTTCTACAATGAAATTTACCATAAATCAAAAGTGTTTTGCTCTTTAACATTTTGACAAAATCGGGGTTGGTTTCAACTTTCACCCTCCCTATCTTTTACGCCACTGAAGCAGTATTTTTTTCAATTTTTGTTCATTTTCAGTTTAAAACAAATAATATTTGATCTAGCTGGAATGAAGAGTGTCTGCATGTATTTTTTTCACACTTACTGTTGAGTATTGTGAAAATTTTAATGGAGGTATCAAAGATTGGTGCATAACAAATTTACATTTATTACAATTATTATACATATTAATTAAAAAATACTGGCCCCTTAAGTAATGAAATTTTTGATTCACGCACCATTACACAAAATTTTGCATTCAAAGTTAATGATAGTTTGTTCACTTTAATTGAATTAAATATGGAAAAATATTGAATTATCATACAATGGCTATAAGTTATAACCTCAACATCACAACAAAAAATATATTTGAGCATTATCAAAGGTTAATTAAATGTTTTAAATATCGCATCAGACAGAGTAATTTGGTGCATATATTAATTAAAAATACTAGCCTTTTGATAAGAGTACAGATGAGCAGTACTGGCAGTGAAATTAATTTTCTAAAAAAATTCTTATTCACACACTATTACACTTCTATTTATGATATAATTTAATAAAAAAGGAATTATTATATAGTCGATATTAGTTATATATACGATAAATATTATTTGTTGATTTTTACACGCCAATTTTTTTATAGTTACTTAGAAGATTGGCGAAATGTGCATGCACTAGATTTGTATATGTGAAATCTACTTATAGCAACGTTCTATTTATGTATGTATACATAACAATTTAGGTAAAAATAATATACAATTCGTCCGCCTTCTCTAGAATAAATTTTAATGTTATAAATCTACTCTATACCAGGGAATGTTCTAAAGTGATCTTGTATCATTTTATCAACCTATAAAAGTTTGCAAAACTAATAGTAATTAATTTCCAATTGATATGCGGACAATTCTGCTTATACTTCTTTGCTGGATAAGTAACCTTCAAATTAAAAATATTTAGTTAATAAAAATATTTGAATTCCATTTGGTTCCCCCCTAAAAGAACTGTCAAAGGACCCATAAGACTTGAACGAGACAGAAAACATACTGGGAAACTACCACTGGACGGAGGTATGTCGCCAGACGGGCTTAGATCTATTTGATTGATTGATCTAATTGATTCATTATCTTTTTACAAAATCTATTAAACCAAGGTTCATACTTAGAGTGACTAGTGTTTTTCTATTAGTTAAAACTCATGTTTTTTAAATTCCTCTAAAAGGTTCATAAGATAACACAGACAATGGTTGTATCAATAATAAAAAATTATCAAGGATATTTTACCTCGGTTACAATTAATAGTTTTTCAAATTCACTTAAATTATTCAATCACTTAAGTGTGTGTATAACAGTCTAGTATATGGTTATTTTTAATTTGAAAGATATATTTCTAAAATTGTTTTATTTATTCTTTTTATTTCAGATGTATTATCATTTTAATCCTCCATAAACTTAAATCTGGCCAATTTATGCAAATAATTAAAACACCAAAATTCACAATCCTCCTAAAAATCAAAGGAATTAAAGATGCTCCAAGTCTAAATATCCTTCTTAAAGTAAAAGCTCCCTTCACGCAATGGTTTAATACAACTTTGAATCCTCCCTTCCATCTATAGTTTGGTTTAAAGACTATAGTTTAGAGAAGAAAGGAGTGCATAATATTTTATTATTTATTATCTCTTGGTAGTGTGTTACATTTTTCTAGGACATTTCATGTTCCTAATTCCCTACTATAGGAGTTTTCCTCCTTTTCAGGGTAAAATTTATTCATAGCTGTATCGTATGTATTTTAATTGATTCGGAATTTTGTATATATTTCAAAAAGGCTTCATTCTAAAAATATTATCAGTCCTCCTAAATCCTTGAAGGCAGGATTACTCGTAATAGCAAAGCAACATAAAAACAAATTATAAAAATATATTATAGATGAGATGGCCCGAGAAAAAGGAATTGAAATTCTCAGATTGCCTCCTAATCCCATTGAACTAATCTGGTCACAATTAAAAGGTTATGTTCCTCAAAACAATACAACATTTAAATTTCCTGATGTGCGAAATTTATTTTTGAAGGCAGTTTCAGATGTAAATGGAGAACATTTGAGAAAAGTGGAAAATTAATTTTGGAAAGTGGATGTAGCAATGAAAAACTTAATAGACCCTATAATAATAAACCTCAGAGTTTTAATGCCAAGAGATTAAAAAAAGTTTAATCCCATTAACAACATATAATCCTCCGTGTTATTTATTGGTTTATTTTTATTTTACCTATGGAATGTGACGTTATATCCCCACTTTTACTGTACTCTTTTTTTATTCAGAGTATAGTAGTGTACTTTCTACTGATGAGGCACACTAATGCCGAAACTGGTCTAGAAATGACTCCTTTATTTCCTTCGATTTTTCTTAATATATTATTCAATCAAAGTTTTTTTTGTTTTAATTGACAAAAAATAAAAAATAATACATAAATTTTTAACTACCGTAAAACATCAATTAAAAATATTTTGGAGTATTTGCAAATAAAATAAAAATTCTGAATATCCTTCAATCCTTTGTTTACATGTGGATAACATTAATTTTCATTTGTAATAATATTATGTTTATATTTACGTGTATTTAATAAAGTTTTATAACGTGAAATAAAATATTATGATACTTTATAACATTAAAGAGTCATAAATAGAATTATATTTTTATTTTTTATCTCAAAATTTGGATAAACCTTTGTATTTTCTTCAATATTAAATACGCACTTGAAATCATTTTAATGAATTATTAGATCAGAAAGACAAGTATCTCTTCCTGGAATTAAATTCAGGATTCACCTGCAGTTTGTTTTAGGAAGATTTAAAAAAAATCACAAATCATTAAATTTAAATTTAAATATCATATAAAATTAACAATGTTTTCTTTCGTTTTTGATTTGAATCGCCTGTACGAAATTTCCTCTAATTAAAATTCATTTATCACACTTATTAATTAAGAAATAGAGATAAAAAGAATTATTACCTTTCAATATTTTATCTGATGTTCTAATCCTACTTTTCAACACAAACAAAAACAATTTCAACACTTAAAATTAAGTTTCAATGATTTTAAACGCACTGAAACCTGTGCACTATTATTAGCAAAATTATTGTATTAATACAATAATTTTATCACATCTCATTATGCTCTAGTGGTTATGATGACTTTTATCTTTTATCGTCAGGTATCAGATAATCTATTTGATTTTAACCCCCAATAAAAAACAAATTTTATCTAACGAAATTCTGTAGATTGCTTACTTTATGTAAAACCTTAATCCTGACACACTTAATAATAAAGAATTCTTAAAAAAAATATTTGTTTTGACTTACCAAAGCCATACATGTTGTATATCCCATTTTTTACTCACTTACAGTACCACGTTCAGTGAGTTTGTGAACTAGCATTTAAAAAAAAGAGAAAATTGATTATAATTTTCCTGTTTCAAAATATTTTAACTTTTGTTTAATGATGAAGAATAATTAATAGTTTAGTATTAACTCTTGCATTGTTTTTTAAATTACAGTGATGGTTAGTGATTTTATTATAAATAATTGAAAACTTATAATAATTGCTAGGCTAAAAGATTCTACACCTTGGCCTTTTTTACATTTTTTTGAAGGTTGTAACCCGCAAATATTTTAGATTTGTATATTTTTTGCGAAACCGTGACATAAATTTTAATATAAAAAGATTAAATTAGGTAGGCATTAGAATTAAATCACTAAGAAAGTATGTCTCAGTATTCCAACCTTACTATTCAGGGGTCTGCAGGAAAATATTATAGCCGGAAGGAATTTTATTTACTCCGATAGTCAGGCAGCAGTAGTGAAAGCTCTCGCATCCTTTCAAAAATGGTCTAGAACTGCCTCTTCTAATCCCAGCAAACAATGAATCTCTGGCCCAATGCTGGCCAAGCTGGCAATATGCTGACAACAGCAAAGCTACATTGGCAAAATGATGACCCAGTGTATGGCAAACTGTAATCGGATACCTATAATTCAGCCAGCAATGGGCCAATGAAGGCCCGGAGTGTGACGTCACGCGGCCATCTTTGTTTGCGCAGGTCAACGATTAGTCTCCAAACCCAAGCCAAGCATAAATTGTTTGTAGTGTATTGTGATTGTGGAAGGAAGAATTTAAAAGTGTTTAAGTGTTTATAGAAGCTATTTTAATATTTGTACATTCGTAAGTACATTTTACATATATATATACTCTAAAACTGTTTCAATACAAAATTCAATTCAATCAAGTACAGTTTTCGAAGATAGAAATGTTCATCATCAGTCGATTTAACAGGAACAATATTACAACTTTAACTCCATGCCTTTGTAATATTAATAACGGTTGCTAAATTTTATTAGCACCAAAAGTACTGTCAAGAAGAAATATTACAAATTAAATATTTTTCTTAAAAGATAAACTAAAATTGACCTTTAAAAAACCCACACTTTATATTTTCTCTGTATTCTGTTTCTCACTATATTTGCTTATTACCAACAAACTATGATTGTCTATAATAATATCTGATTCAGTATTGATTCATTACGTCAACTTTTTTTTAGAACTATCTCTCTTATCTCAAAAAATACACTTGTGTAGTTAGTTCGTCATAGATTTTTCTAGCAAAATTGTTAGATGCACTCATGAAACAAAACGAATAGAGAATTATCAGTTTCATCCAATAAAATAAAAAATATTCGAATTATATAGGAGCTTTTATGTTTTAATAAACCATAAGGTATAGGTATAAAAGAAAAATAAATAAATATATAACCTAAATTTACTCTCTTAGTAGTCCACCTATTCTCTAGTAAGCTAGGCTACTGTTTTTTTCATTTATAATCATCCTGACCACTCATCAATCCTTCTTGTCTCTGGTGATTATATCTACTAGGTTATCCTACCTCAAGAGATCCCCTAGTTCCCCTTTGCTCATTTTTATGCTTCTCCCCATCTTTGGCATTCAAATAATGTGTGTTCTTCTGTATCACACTGTTCCGTTTGTTCCATCTGTTGAGGACCTCCTGGCTCGCCTCCTGGTGCCTTATTTTCCATGTCTATTCTTTTCTCTCATCTCCCAATAGGTGTATTGATATGGGGCCTGACATAACCTGGGTTCGATCGACACCATTATTTAGCCCTGTCTTTTTTCCTTCCCTTAATATAGAAGGTGGGATGAACAATTATCTCAACAGCTAATGGAAAAGTTGAAATAACCCTTCATTTATTTATTTGTAAAAACAAAATACTATAACGTTGTTTAGGATTTTATTCAAAATATGTATATAAATTTACAGGTAAGAAAATATCTGCTATTTTTTTGTACAGACAATGTAATAAGTTTGATGCAGAGTTAGCCCAAATTTGTACTGTACCTTGTACTTTATATTTGCAAACACGATATTTTAGTCAATTGCTTTTTAACCATGTTTTAGTACTGATATAAATTGAGACAATCTGAATTCATATAAAAAAGAAGAAGAAATATCCATCAAGATTAATTCAGGGAGACTAGAAAAGATTAGGACAGAAATACATACATTGAAAAAAGAAACCAGGGGAAAAACATTTAAATAATCAAAACAAAAAAGTTGGGAAAACTTTGGAAAACAAAGAAACAATACATAGAAAATGAAAATGAAAGAAAATCAGAGGGATAACATATAAAGGAGATAATTAGTAAACGAACAAAAAGGAAGAAGAAGTAGAAACAGAGATGTAAGAAATCAATTACGAAAAGCTAATGTAGCAGACAATTAAAACTAGAGAGGATATGGAGTGGAAACGAAATAAAAATTCGATAGTGGATATTTATCAAGAATTATCGTGAGTCAAAAATTTACTAAAATATTGGACAATGAATCAGATTCAGAAAAGAAAAAGAAACAGGAGTGAAGGAAACAAGAGAATGGCCAGGAATCGAAAAGAATGGTAGAAATGGATATTCCAAAGCCCCAAAAAGGAAATAGGAATTAGAGGAGAAAGAGAAGAATTTTGTCAAAAAATATAAAATATTCAACGAAAAAAGGTACATCTAACTCTGTTACATCAAAATTATTTTCCAATAAACAAAAGTAACAAATGGATATTGTTAGTACATAAAAATATTTTAAAATAAACTTAAAATAAGTATATTTTTAGAAACTATATCAATTGATTAGTAAAGTTTTTCAAATAAGTGTAAAAATTGTTTTATCTTGTACTTGCCCCAAAATTCTAAATCATTACAATTTGTATATATTTTTATATTTGTTTAAGTAGTTAAAATAACAAATTTCTAAATATGCGTCTATACTTGAGCAAAAATGCTATGAAAAAACAACCAATTAACTCACAAATTCCGATTTTCATATAGCTACACGAGTAATGAATATTTACCTCCATCTAAACAGCAAAATCAATCTTAATTGGTTAGAATTTCATTTTTGAAGTGCAAATAAACTGTTCAATGAATCTATATACGTTGGTTTTCTTTCTAAAGAATTAACCATATTGATATGTTTGCGATCGTCAATAAAAACAAAAAACAAACATTATAGGTCCTTTTTTTTTCA
Source organism: Crepidodera aurea (assembly GCA_949320105.2). Taxonomy (NCBI): domain Eukaryota; kingdom Metazoa; phylum Arthropoda; class Insecta; order Coleoptera; family Chrysomelidae; genus Crepidodera; species Crepidodera aurea. The sequence continues at coordinate 14,879,390 of OX439476.1, read as the reverse complement.
TAAGTTACAGGACTATAAAAATAATTAAGGTAAATGTTGAGAACTACATGAAGGTGGAATTTTTTGAACCATAAAAACTCCAAAAAAAGGACCATGGGAGTGACAATACTGAAAATATCAATTGAGCATTTATTGAATGCGATTAATTTTTATTAGATCAACATTTACTGCACAAAGGATGTGAAATAAAATCACACAAGCTCCCAAGAACAATATCATTACCTACACTGCACCAGCGTCTGGACTTGAACAACTACTCCTTGGGCTATATGCCCCACCAGGTATTGAATTACCTAAGTCCAGACGTGGTTTGGTGCCCGACCAAGTCGGGGCTTTACAGGGTTTAAAGGGTTATTCAATACCTGGTGGGGCATATAGCATATAGCATATAGCCCAAGGAGTAGTTGTTAAAGTCCAGACGCTGGTGCAGTGTAGGAAATTTTTAATGTCCTTGTTCTTGGGAGCTTGTGTGATTTTATTTCACATCCTTTGTGCAGTAAATGTTGATCTAATAAGAATTAATCGCTCAATTGATATTTTAAAAATTCCCTCCTCACCTGCTGTCCACAAGCTGTCACATACCTATTAATGAAGCCTTACTCCACATTGATCTGATCCTTTTTGGGCAGCCTCACGCTGGTGTTTATACTTTATCTTTTATGTATCCCCAAAAATAAAAATATAACGAACTATGGTCGGCGAGCTGTCTATGCATCTGGACCACGATGATTAACCCACTTCTCATAAAGAAACACTCATCCATCCAGAAGATTTTTCTCCAGAAAGATCTCGCCGTGTTTGTCGTCGGAATAAATTATATGAGGATTGTGGTCCTTGTCAAGTAAACCTTGCCCTTTCTGGAACTGTTATTTACAGTTTAATATTCTGAGATGATTGTACTCCAAGCCTCAAGTGCTTCATCATCTTCGTTTGCTAGTAAAATCGCATAATTAAATCTGCATGCTCTACATTACAAAAACCAGTTGAGAATGCTCTTCTAGCATTGCCATAGACCGAACAAATAGTAATGAAAGTAGTAATAAAATTTTAGATTGACAGTTCTCATTCTAATCAACACAGCCACAGTCTACTCACTTTTACCAAAATCGTCATTTTATCAAAATTTTCATATTTTGGACCTCATGTTGAAGGTGTTCTCGAAGAGGTACGGAGGGGCACATCAAACCCTAAGCTTACTTTTTGATGCTCTATCAAAATCTGAAGTCAGAATTGTAAAATTCATAAACACAAAAAAGCTGAACACACACACACAAAAACACACACACACACAGATCGAATTGAGATACCGAACAATTTGTTCGGTGATAAACCAAGTATAAAACAGATCGATTTAACTATTTTGCTCAGGTTTAGACATCCTTTAATTAATATACCAATAATTTTTAATCCTTTATAAATATATTCCTAATAAAAAAATTACTCTGTGATTAAAAAAAATATCTACTGAAAATATTAATAAAAATGATTTTAGTATTAAGAAATACATTAAAAAGTCAGTATTTCATGTTTTCGTACAAATAATTAGTGTTTTTTTTTATCTTTATGTACAATTTATACAAAATTTATAACAATTATTAATTCTAGATTTTTGTTACAAAAAATATTATTGCGTTAGTTTCTCTACCTAGTTATTACTATAATTTAGTATTTTTGACCAGCAAAAATGCTTAACAAATTTTTTACTTAATATTAGTTCAAAAATTAATTAAAAACTAGATGAACACTTTGATATTTTTTTTATTGATATTAAATATACTTTCATCAATAATAGTTTGTTCTTTAAGCCACCATATTTTCAAAATAACGAAGTAAAATTAAATATCATTAAATCTTTTTGATAAAGTTAATAGAAAATTGGTTTAAAAATGTAATAATTTATTAATAAAATGAAGAGAATGGTATTTTCCCAAATATATCGTGCCAGCGAATGATTTAAATGCCTTCGAGGATGAATTTATGTCAAAGTATTTGATCAGAGGTTACTTATTGAAATTAAGCAAACTAGAGGTCAGAAAAAAGTGAACCCATTGGACTGTGTACATTCTAAAAAGGTGGCGTGTTGCAAATATGTACCATATAAAATAAGTGTAAGATATTTTCGTGTTCATTTAGCTTTTTTTTACAATTTAACAATACAAAACTTTAAAAAATCAATACGATTTTTCGACTAACGTCTTTCTGGGTCCCGTTGTCTAGGATTAGGATTGGTACCAGGTTGTAAACTTGCCTGTTCTATTGCTTCAAGTTGCTTAAATCGTTTGTGTTTCCCTATAAAAATGATTTTAGTTTTACCAACAAAATTTCAAACCAATTAATTCACTTACTGGCAATTTTTAACATAATTATGCCCCACCAAATAGACCATCCCCAACCAACAAGGCAGAAGAGTACGGTAAAAAATTGACTGAATCCGATGATCAAGTTTATTATGAAAGCTCCAATTCTCGGTTTGGGTCCATCCTTTTGGGAGAATCTTGGTATTCCGATACAAAGACAAAGCAGCCCGCTAATAACTGTCCCTAAAAAAACAAACATTCAACAATACTTTACGCACTGCCGTAGAAAAATGAAATAATTACATATTAAATTTTGTACTGAGTTTAAGAAAATATTTATTACAGCATTATGGATATAAATACCTGTTCCTGGCGCGATACAGTTCAAAATAAGACAAAACCAGGCTAAACAAATCGGAAGAATTGGTATAGCTCCTCTCATGTGCGAAGAATGTTCGACTAAACTTAAATCGATTTTCGGTCTAACCTCCTTTAAAAAATAATTCATTATTAATATACAATTAACAGCTGAAAATGTCTAAAAATCCAAGTTTTCGATAACCTACCTCAGGTGGGGGAGCAGTAGTTGGTGTCAAACTTTTCTTCTTACTGATAATCGAATCTTTTCTATCAGGAACTTCAATCGGCTTTCTTTTACAACATTTACAACAAGAAGCGCATAAAGTTATGCAAAAAATGGTTCTCAAAAAATTTTTGCAACATTGCTTCGAACATTTTTTTCTGTAAAGAAGAAAACCGATTAATATTCGTCTTCGATATAATTTTCTTTTAAAAAACTCTTAACTTAAGTGAAATCGGTTGATCATTATTGTTGTCTTTACCCAAAAAAGGTGCAGGTTGTTGTTTTTTCTAGCCAAAGATGCAATAATGGAAGAAATTACAGAAGTAAATATCTATAAAACAGACTTCGATGGCCTAGATAAGCGAGATGTTCAGTAGGCTTTGTCATCAACAAGTAGATGTAATCAAGGATGGAAAGTGTTGCTAGAATCCACATGCGTATTGAGGTCAAGGTCTTATCTAAGCCTCACAAAAGATGGAGAGAAGTACTTCTTTCTCCTAAAGTTAATAAAGATAAATCCTAAATTTCTCTCCAACAGCAGCGGCAATTGATGGCACATATTTATGTCAGACCACGTCTTGGAAGATAGACACCAACAAGTCCAAAGTAGATCTCGTGACACACTCTAGTAGTTGGCGTCTTTTGTTTCAAGTCCAACCGATCCTCATTTGGTGGTAACCTCATTATGCCTATCGTGGATTCATTCGAAGTGTTGATGTAATTTTTGCTAATATAAAAATGCTAGAAGTTATAGATTTTGGATGGTTGTTGAATGTGCCAATTTTCCAGTTGTTTGGAAGAATGTCGTCGTAAGAGAATTGAAGCAGGCGGGCGAATCTTTGAAGGGCTAAAGCAAGGAGATTCACTGACTTTAATTTTGTAACAAGGAATATGACAAGAGTCATTATGTCAACATAAATTACAGCGAAAACAAGAAAAGTTCTAAAATTAGCAAAAGAAAAAGGAAAATATAACGATGTAACGAAGTGGAAGTCTACCTTAAATCTTTTAGTATTAATTATGAATGAAGTTAAGAAAAATGTTAATAATTTTGTTGTTAATAAAACCAACGTAACTTATTAGACCTACGAAGCTAAAAAACATTACAATATTTAGTAAACCAGTAAGGAATTTTAATTTATTAGATAAATAAAATTCCAAACGCGTACAAGTCAATAGCTATATCCGCTATAAGATAACATTTTTAGATGTGCTACCATCTATGGTTAGAAGAGAGTATTGACAATAAATTTTGACTGAATCTAGTCAAGGGATAAACAGAAGAGAGTGCCATCTTGACTAGATTCAGTCAAAATTTATTGTCAATACTCTCTTCTAACCGTAGATTGTAGCACATCTAAAAATGTTATTTTATAGCGGATATAGCTATTGACTTGTACGCGTTTGGAATTTTATTTATTGGATTCGACAAACCTAACTGATGAAGCCGAAAGGCAGAAACCGGTGTTCGGATGTCGAATCTAATAAATTAAAATTCCTTACTGGTTTACTAACTTTGTACTAATCTCTTAAAGGGATAAAAAGAAGAGAGTGACATCTTGACTAGATTCAGTCAAAATTTATTGTCAATACTCTCTTCTAACCATAGATGGTAGCACATTACAATATTTACCGTGCTGGTTGAGACAAGCTTTCAGCCCTTTCCACCCAGCTACCTTTCCTTTTTCCAGTAGGAAAACAAGAAGTATCGCCGACTTTCTGCTTCTTAAAACAATTTATTCGTTCGAGTAATTTCGGTTTTTTGTTCGATTCGTCTTCTTCGACAACAATGGAAGTAGATTCGGGTTTCCTTTTGAGGCAATTGAAGCAACTAGTATCAGTCTTTGTTTTTAAAGGTTTGTTGGGGTCTTTCTTGCAACAACCACACATTTTGGATCTGCAGCTGGATAAAAATCTAGTGCAGGCATTTTTGGGCGGTGTTTCCTCTTTTTCTGGTTCATTTGGTGGTGTAGCTTGAGATGGTGGTAGACTGAAAAATAAAATGTTTTTTTAGTAAATAAAAAATACATTTTTGGACAGTTTTAAAAGTATCACTTTCTCATTTTTTTATTCATAATTACTTCATTGTGAAGTTTCTAATTATGGGTTGAAGAACTTTTTAACATAGTTTGAAAACTTTTGTTTTTTGTTTCATATGACTTAATTATTTCATAGGTAAAAACTAAAAGTTTTAAGAAAATATTTCCTAAGCAAACATTATTATCTTCTTATCAGTTATAGTGGAGTGAAATTAGACGAAAATATTCTGAAAATCGATGTAACAGATATGCCAAATTTTTTTAATTTTTTCGATTTTATACATAAAGAAAAGCTGGTAAAAAATTTGTCAATTTTGGGCTTGAGCTTCGCGAGATAGGTGCCAAAAACGGCATTTGTGGTATTTTTCGAGTGGATTGCTTCACTATTTTTTAAATATCTCTGGCTCTAAGAGTCGTGGAAAAATAAAAAAAAATTAAAATGACCGTGATGAAGTAGAGTATAGATCCTTATAGTAGGGTTTTTTAAAAATGCATCCTAACCTCAAAAAAAAAATTATTTATAACCTCAAAAACTAAAAGGAACAAAAATTATGCCCCGCTTTACTTAAAGTCTAATAAATAACGGAAAAATTGCCAGATTTTATTAAAAATGGGAGAAAAAGTGGATTTTAATGAAGGGAAGACGTGACTTAAATTTTTAAATCTAAATTGCCATTGTTGTCCCAAAATGTTCATTCTTTATAAAAAATTTAATTTGCTACCATTTTCTGCTAAATCATCGCATAGTTAATTTTTTTGTATTAAATTTTCGGATTTTCTATGTCCATTCATCTAAGGAAATGAAACAGTTTGTTTCTTTATTTAATTTGTCCATTTTAGGGTTTGCAAAAAAACATTCTTACTATTAAAAATGTAATTATAATTTAGTATTTTATATGAACATTAATTATTTTATATTTTCTTTTATTTATGTTTAGTTATAATTATTTTGTAAGATTGATAAAAAAACGCTTGAATGAAATTAAAATCTACAAAATCTACAAACAGCTACTCTTAGTTAAAAAATAAAAAAGTCAAGGTAATGTTTTTCTTTTTTAACACTCCCTGCATCACTAATTTCACTTTCTTCATCACTCTCATAAATATCATCGATTTCAAAAATTGGCTCAAAAATACTGCCTTCAATATCTTCCTCACTTACGTTATCTGTACTTGTGTCATTTTCAAAGTAATCTGAACTACTGATTACAGAATCTTCCATTACATTTGTATTTTCTTCTAAATCTTAAAAAGATCGCCAAATCGTTCGTAATAATATTTGAGATTTTATATTGATTCGTTCCCTCACAAAAATATTACTTTAGAACCTGAAATATTTTTTTTTGGACTTAAGGATAGTTTTTCTAAGGGAATCAAGCATAAATATCGCGATAAACGTAAATTGGGCACTTTAAATAAAGAAATAAAATGTTGGATTTCCTTAGAAAAAAGTAAACACAAAATCCAATTCAATTTTTTTCGAAAAATGCCGATTTTGGCTCGACAAATACATTTTTTTTAAATTTTTACCATATGTTCCCGTCATAAAAATACATATTTTGTCAAATTTTTAAGAAAATTCTAGGATTTTTTGGTTATTTATTGCCAATTCAGTAAAAAAAAAAATAATGTGCGCGAATTCGTTTTTTGAGGTTAGGATGCATTTTTTAAAAATCCCACTATATACTCTACTTCATCACGGTCATTTTTATTTTTTTTTATTTTTCCACGACTCTTAGAGCCGGAGATATTTAAAAAATAGTGAACCAATTCACTCGAAAAATACCAAAAATGCCGTTTTTGGCACATATCTCGCGAAGCTCCAGCCCAAATTTATTGACAAGCTTCTCTTAATGTATAAATTCGAAAAAATTAAAAAAAATTTGACTCAGCTCTTACATCCATAGAAAATTCTAATTTCACTCCACTATTAATAACAAATATAACAATCTAAATGGTGGATTTTTCTATTTTCTTGCAAAAAAAATTATTTCCCACAAAAAAAAAATTGCGCAAACATAAAAATCTACATGAAAGGATAATTTTTCCTATATTACCGAGAAAATAGAGAACAAATAGGTCCCAGACTAACTCCTAATATGGTAAAATCAAAAAAAAAGAAGTTGAATGCTAAATGAATATTTTCTATATTATAGTAACAATGGACGAAACTTGAATAATTCAGCAACTGTTTTTTGGAACAAAACTGGAATATCTAAAAAAAATATCTGAGAGGCAAGAAATATTCGTCAAATGAGTCAGTAATATATGCGGTGGATGGAATGTCTTCTGTTATTCTCTAATTTTAAATGATCTTCTTTTTGGGTATTAAACCCCCTTTTTTAAACTAAAAATGTTTTTTAATTTAACGTTTTGACTTTGACTCTAAAGTTGTTTTCAAATGTAATAAATTTTATATAGGAGAAACATCTAGACCTTTTCATATAAGACTTAATGAACACCAATCATACATTAAATATAAACAATTCGAAAAATCAAAAATATGTAAACATGCTTGGGATTTTGGCCATAAAATTTAATGGAATTCTTCAACTAGATTATTAAAAGATACTAATAATTATAACCGCAAAGTTAAAGAAGCGGCACTGATATGCTTAAATAATGAATGTGTTTCTAATTGTTCGGTTGATATTTCAAAAGTTTGAGTGCCTATTTTACAAAAAGAGTTAATTGTAAAACGAAAACTTCATTTATGACGAAGTATAAATTCTTTTATAATATACAAATGCGCTATTTTTAAATTTGTTCCCAGAAACGTCACAAAAATATATTTGCAATCTTAAATTTCAAAATCTATTTCTCTGTCCAACGACTTTAGAGTCAAAGTAGAAACGATAAATTAGAAAACATTTTTACTTAAAAAAATGTCATGAACGTTTGAATGATTTTACTATGTTTATTTGTTTATACATAACAAAATATATCTGTAAGGATGATCTTGTGTGTAATTAGAAATATAAATCGTATGGTCATTAAAAGGTTCGTGTCGACAAGCACAATTTTTTGCACGAGACTTTCATGCTATATTCTTGGAAAATGTTAGATTTTCTCGTTGGTGACCTAGCACGCTTTATATAATATCATGAAAAGTTTTTATTCGTACCCGCCATTTTCAAGATTTCCGTAGCCATTGTACTCTTCATGCAAAGGCATAACGTATATGAAAGTCATTTTCACATTGTTTCTTCTTATCGGGCACTAACTTTTTATGCGGTAGTTTTGAATTTTACACGAATTTCATGTAAAACGCTTAGGAAGTCGATAAACTAAATATTTACTACCTAAAATATTTGTTGGTCTAAATGAACTCCTGAAAATTATTTATTTGTTCAATAAAAACCAAGACTAATGGAAAAAACTTTGCAGATCATCTTGTCAAATGGTATAAAAAAGAATTTAAAGTATATCAGTTATAAACAGTATTTGTCGCTTCAAAAAAAGGGATGCCAGAAAAATTCCAAAACTTATTAAAAGTCAACAAGAACGATAGATAGTTGGTTTTTTTAGATTTTTTACTTATTTACTTAATAATCTTTAAAAAGTGGAAATGCCCCATTCAGATTTACCTGAAATTTGGCATATTTATTATCTTGTAAAAAAATATAAATTACCCACATGTTCATCTTCAAAGATGTTTTTTTGAGATTCGGTAGATTTTATAAAATACCAGACATCGTAATTAAAAATTAAAAATCCGTGATTTTGGTAGATACACAATAAATTAAGTCCCTATCTCGCTTGCTTACTCTGTATAAGCTTCATTTATGAGTTTTTCTGATACATTTACAAAGTCTGATATTGATTTTGTCATAAACATATCTAAAAGAGAAAATGAGTTGAATGCAAACAGAAATAACCTATAGTTATTTTATTGTTAAGGCTACCCTGGCGTGAATCATATTACACGTAGAACCTGAATTTGTAGATGATGAAATAAACGATTTGAAAAGAGATTTAAATGTTCTTCAGAATTTCTGGCATCTAAACCTTCTGAAAAACCAGGGGTATCTACAACTCTACAGAAACCTGGAAAAATGTCGCTGAATAGTGATCTCTAGTATACTCTGAATGAATTAGATTTCGACTTTTAGGTAATGGCAATGAGCTGGCATCTATTCCTGAAGATGGTCTTGCGGTTTGATGAAAGTGTTTCAAATTTGCAATATAAGATATATTGGAGTTTTATGATGCTTTACCAAGTTAGAAATGTAAGTTTTTAAAATACTTTTACCAAATTTTAACTTTTAGTTTAGTGTTGAAAATTCAATTCCGCTTGATTTATTATAGAAGTATAGTGTATTGAAAAGTTTTACAACAATTTTTGAAACCCATTTGCAATTATCTAATCTAAAGTTTCTTCAAATTCTGCGTTCACATTAGAAATTTAAAAAAAAAAACGTTGTCACCATTTTTTTGCGCTGAAGAAGAAGAGTTTTGGAAATTTTATTTGAGTTTTATGATCCGCTCAAAAAATATATACCTATTGTTTTTTAATTTTCCAAACTTTCTTTTTATAAAAACTGCCCGCACCTATTGGCTAATAATCTATTGGTTTAATAGGTAAGTGAGGTCTGTACCTCAATTTTTATTAAAAAATATTATCTAGTTTTACAATTATAAGCTTTTTTGTTCTTTTTCGCAGGAATCGGTTTCTTAGTCGCGTTTTCATAAAATGTAAATCTCCTGCTTTTTAAATGCTAGTTTTAGCCTCATCGAAATTAGGTAAAACATCTTTTACAAACTTTAATTTTAAATACCTACTTTAATTATGCAAATATATTCATAACTAACCCTCTAATTGTTAATAAGGTTGCAACTTATACTTTTCTCAACAATAATGTTTCGTTATTAGTCTTGGTTTACATTGAGCGATAGAAATGAAAACAAAAGAAGTTTGAAAATAAAATTTATATTTGTTTTAGTTATTATGACTGCATCTGAGACAAAAACACTCCTAAAAAATCAATAAAATGTAATTAAGAGGTCAAACCAATGTAAATAATAATAATAATTTTTTAACAAAGATAGTAATTTTTATTTTTAATATCAATTTTAGATTTTTTGGCGTGGTACGTTAGATATTTTTATTTACAAAACAAAAAAAAAGTAAATATACACAGATAACTAAAACAATTTTTTTAATGACCTTCTAAAGGATGGTAAAGATTAATCGAACAGTTCAAGTTTGCTGTTGTTGGCCATAATTACTTCTACAAAAAGAAATTTTGAAAATATCACTGTTTCTATTTCTTCTAACATTTACAGAAAGTGAAGTAATGAAGTAAGCTCAACAATTTCAGGACAATCAATACAGCCATTGATAATTTTATGAAGAAATACCAGACCGATTTCCAGTCTTCTATGTGTTAAAGTATTCAAATTCAGAGCAGTTAATATTTGTACATAATTATATTCTTCTCTATTCATTCCCAAGTTATCTTAAGAATTTATTTTGAGTACTCTCCAACAGTTCTATATCAATTTTATATCATGGCGACCATATGATGGAGTTATATTCGAGTATAGACCTCACCTGTGCACAATAAATAATCTTGACAGCATTGACAGACTGTTTCTTTACTAACATTATACGAGCACGAGATGAGGTTCCTGTTATATGATTTTTGAATCAAATATAACCCCCAAGTCTTTGATCTTGTTGGTCTCTCATAAATGTGTGTCGTTCATTTGGTAAATATAATCTTCGTGAAAATATTTTTTGACATTTACCCAAGTTCAGTTTTAATACATTAATATTACACTACCTAGAAAAGATATTTAAATCAAACTGTAAACTCTCAGCATCAGACATGGATTGAACTGTTCAAAACATCTTTAAATCATCGGAAAATAATAGAAAATAACTGCTAGTGATAGCATTAGGAAGATCATTGACAAAGATTTTGATTAATAGTGGTCCCATGTGAGATCCCTGAGGTGCGCCTTAATTTTAACTAAAACTGATTTGCTGTCAAGTTTCTTGACAGAGTGTTTCTATCTATAAAGACGGAAATATTTAAAAACTATTTTTATTAAACATCACTTAATTTGGTTTGTCCCATTAATATAATAAATAAAAAAATTTGTATGGAATGCAAAAAGAAGGAAAGAACGATATTTAAGGTAAATATGAAAAAATTGTATAGAAAATATGTGAAAAAATATTAAAATCTGACTTATTGAACACATGCATTTTATTTTTACGCAAATTACAACGAAAAATCTAGTTTGGTACTATGATATATCTATTCAAATTTTAATTTATAATGTGCAAAAATGTGTTGTGCTCCTTATTTTTCAGGAATAACTGCCATTCCCAAAACTAATAAATAATTTACTAATTAAAAGTTTTATTCGGTAATTTTTTTTATTTTTTACTGACATCTACTGGCATCTACAATCAAGTGATCCAAAAAGTGAAATAACAACGAACTAAAAGCTACAATAAAAACACATCTAAAACACAGTAACAAAACCATTTATAGTACCATTTATACTTGTCGATAACGCTCACTGATATGAGGGTCATTTTTAGAATTAAATAATAATAATTTAAGACGACACTATCACACACTTTCGACTCGGTATTTTATTCAGCAAGGCTTATTGGTTTTGGGGTGGTTTTCAAGGTAATTTGAAGAACGGTCACAACGCGTCGATGAGAACATTCGCGACTTCAATGCGGTCGAAAAGTCTTTCGCTATATTGGCTGGACAACGGCCAACCCTCAACTTAGTCATTAGGCATTGGCGTACACCGACACCTTCCCGATTTTGTCTCTATCGATTTATTCTGTTAACTCATACATATTAATTAACATTATTATTTATGAGAGTAAATTTATACACACTTGGTTTATTTAGAATATTTTTTTTTCATATACTACAACCATATCACATTCTAGGTCAGTATGCTAAAAATTAGGGGAATTTAAATACAAGCACCTAAAAATTATTTATAAGCTTGTTGGTATTTTGCCTATTTTATTTTTTAATATGTAAGAGTTATACAACGTCGGTTCTAATTGAAGAAGATGGCCAACTGCTGTGGTTGCCCTGCCTGTCAAGAAAATGGATGACAGATGGCAGGTGACAGGAGTGACAGATGTCAGATGACACGAGTGACAGATGTCAGGTGACAGGAGTGACAGATATCAGATATGTTAGAATAATTACGCCGATTTAAAGAAATAGTACCTCCCGATAGTCAACTGGCTTCTACAAACCGATGCCTGTGTTCTACATTTGTCATTTTGTCGTCGTAATTTTTTGAATTTCATATGCGAATACTTCACCAGCATTGAACCATCCCATGATTATTAGTGGAGAACAAAAGCTTTTCTCTAACGATGCGGTTTGGTACTTTACCAGGGGTAGTGATAGTTGTATTTTTTTCAATAAAAGTGAAAAGGGGTCAGGTGGAAATTACATGTCTTGATCGAGTATTTGGGCTATAAAAACAAATCAATCTGCGCTTAAAAATTGGCAAATAAACAAACTCAAAGCTTAAGGCAAAATATTTTAAAAAGTTGACGTAAAAGAAGTTTTGGGTGCTACTTTAGATGACTTAAAGAAACATAGTGAATAACTGTAAACTATAATCAACGATTCAATGAATTTGTTTGTATTTATGTAACAACTAATAATAAAGAATAAATTGGCTTAACTATAAGTCAGAAAGGAACAGCAAAATATTTTGCTTTGCATTAATATAAAAAGAAAAATCTCTTTGAAACAACAACAATATAAACACGAGAACAAATTATTTTTTCCAATAAAACGCGTCTTGATTTTTCTTTTACAATGAGACAAGTCTCTGTTTATAAAGTATTACGCATTAAAATAATTATTTCTTTCTAGAAATCTACGCCTATGTGCCTCTAATCTCAACACGCCATTCTCCACTTGCTGGCCACTCCAGACGTTCATCACGCAATCCTGTATTAAGAAAATCCTGAGGAACACCTACTCCAGAGCTGTCTTTAATAAGTTTTGTTGATAGATTTTAGAAAATTGAATAGACGCGTAATTTGCTCATATTTGTAGTGATTATTTTATAAGTAAATGCATTTTACCTCATTAAATGAAGCCTTCAATAAATGTTACCGATATAAATAATTTCAACTGAAGTAATTAAAGCACAAACGGTGTTTTAAATCTCAGATTAACGCACTCCTGATTTTGAAGTAACGAAAACCATGAAAAGTTAGAGGACCAACCAAGCCCATCAACGCAACGCCTACTGGATCAGGACATAACAAGACGAATAATAAGAATATATGGCCAGCTGACCTTTAAAAAGGAATAAGAGATCTCGTCGCTGGAGGGGATCTTATCATGCTCCTAGATTCACGCGTTGCCAATCAATTAACTTGTAATAAAATATTTTGATTGTTAATTTAAATATATAAAAAAAGGATATAAATTTAAAAAACATTAAGTAAATCAGTCTTTTTTATTACCGGATTAGCAGTGACATCTTATTTCTTCTTAAATGAGATTTGGAATAAGGAAGAAGGAAAGTTTAAAAAAAAAATAAGAACCGGGTATGTTTGCTACATTCATTCCTTGATCAGTTTATGACGTAATAATCTCTTGTTCGATTTATGATAAGCACTATAGATGCTTAAAAGTAGCTATCTAGATACGGTCTGTTCAACCCCTTAGACCAACACTGTCTTTAACTGCCCTCTACACTCGAATTCGCTATAATCATTTTCAGTACAGTGTATAATAATTTATGTCAGGGTTATATGGTTCATTGTATATAATAATACGAGTGGAATTCAAATTTTTTTCACAATTTGAATTTTAATTAATAATGAATTAGTTTAAGAATTGCCGGTCTGTAAAAGGTATATAAATCAAAGTATCTATCCAGCTTCCTCGAAAGAGCCTAAAAGATGGATCCAAGAAAACATAAAAACTGACTTTTAAGAATGAGAAACGAAACACAAAATGAAAACTCGAGTAGATCAGCTGGGAAAATTGGAGCTTCTCTTCTCTCTGGATATTAGAACGAAATACCACTCCTTCCAAAAATAATTATAGTTTGTTTTATACCTGGACAAAATGGGCAATCTTTTGTAAAGAATGTCCTCCTCCACGTGGTTATGTATTATTCAGAAAATAATGTCAAACTTTTGTTAATAAAATGAGTGGGATTTTACCCACATTTCTCGAAAAATTGTAGCAATTTCTGAAAAAATGTTCTGTATGTCTGAAAGCATCACTCATCATTAATCTTCAGCAGCAAAGATATTTAAATTAGTCTTAATTTCTAGACATGACACTCAAAAATTGAAGGTGAGGTAGCGATTTTCCAGAAATTCAAAAAATGCCCATTATCTCGAAAACGGCGAGATTTTTACTGAGGTGAAATTCTGATATTCTGAACAGTCAGGACCTGGTCTATCACAAGTTCCAATATTGTACAAGGTTTACGGGACACCCTGTATTCATTATTATTTAAGCATATCGGTGCCGCTTCTATAATTATTAGTTTCTTTTAATAATCTAGTTGAAGAATTTCATTGTATTTTATGGCCAAAATCCCAAGCATGTTCACATATTTTTGATTTTTCGAATTGTTTATTTTTAATACAATACCAAAAGACTGGAACGAAAATTCAAGTAGATATGCGGGAACGACTTGCCTGAATGGATGTTTTTGGAAAATCAAAGGTAAAGAAAAAACGTGCTTAATGGCGACCCTTTTGAGTCCTCGAAATTCTGAAGTAAATGCTCTGGAAAAAAGGGAATACTTAATTGGAAAGAAGATCGGTCAAGGTTCATACAGCTGTCTGGTCTTTGGGTATAATTCTATTTCTAATGTTGATGATGATGTGTTATGATGCCTTTCATGCGAAACAAGTGCAGTAGCACTTATCGCTTATCATTCCTTGTATTTATTGAATAAATAAATAATAAATAAAACAAGAAACAATAAACAGAAAGGTATACACACCTTGGGTTACGAGGGAAAAAATGTTTATACTTAAATCAATTTGGTTACCTTTACCATGAACTTATTTCTAAATAAATTTATTAAAATTAGAATTCAATAACCCTAATAGAAGCAAAAGGATGAATTCATAACAATTTTCTTGTTCCATTTAATTCTAAAGAGGCTTGGCTTTCATAATTCGTGTTCGAAGTGACGTCAATATGAAAATTTCACATAGAACAAGTGAGATTAAGGAAAATGGTGATTGGGGTGATTAGGGATTCTTAGTGTAAGAGTATATGGAGTTTTTATGCTTTCAGGGACAAATGGCAACTTTTAATCCCGGAAATTAATAAACCTGCGGAAAAAGTCAGAAATTGTAAATTAAAAAGTACATTTTGATCACATTTTATTTAGAACAAACAATCCTTAAGTTAAAAATTAAATGAAATCACGTCTAAGAATATTAGCGACCTTTTTTGCAGGTTATTCGATGTTCGATCGATAGATTTCATACATATTAATACCGTTTCTTTGTGTTTTTCATGGGAGTGTCTACGCGCTGACTTTTCGGAATAGATTGTTGAGGGAAATTCTTTATGTAGTTGTCGAATTTCTTGATTAATGATATTTGCAAATTTCTCTACATTCTATACGATAATAATTACCACTTACTAAAGCAACGAATGTTATCGTTCGTTTTTGGTGTAATAGAATTTCTTTGTGTGGAAAATGAAACGTAGATATGAACTTAGTTTTAACTAAAAAATAGCTGTTAAGGTGCCTAACCGTGCAAAGGACTACTTGTCCTGCAAGGTGAATAAGAATAATTTGATTTTTATGCGTTGGGAATTATTATTAACCATTTAGGTGCTCTGTTAAGAAACTAAACGTAATAAATCATTAGTAGAGGGTAAATGAGAGAGAGAAGCAGGAGCAAACCCCTTGAGACAGCTAAAGGAACAAACACATGTTGCAATTTGATATCTCTAACCTGCTAAACATCTGGCTACTCAACCCAGTTACGTACCATGTTCGTCTTAATTATTTTTTCTTTGATTAGGCGGGGGTAGTTCTTGAATTTGAGGTTTTGCAGGCTTCATTTGGTTCCAAAAGTGCTGCTTTTATGAAAATATTGAAAAAAAATTTAATCCAGTTTGTTTTTGGATGTTCCAAAAACGTCGCCATGATTAAAACGTATTATTTTACCATAAAACCAAGAAATTACTTTTTAAATTAAACAATTTTCTCTAATATTATACAAAAACCAGCTAAGCAGAACCACCTAATCTGAAAGCAAGTTTATTTTCATGAAAACGTGGGTTTAACTGATGTTACGTTTTTACGTTTAAATATAAAATCTTATATTTTTGCATGAGCTTAATGAGAGCTGCATTTATTTTGTTCAAGGTTGAATTTTTAATCTTAATTATTCCGGCCTTCTCTATCGATTTTCTAGTCTGCCTTATGGCTAAAAATCATTATGGTGATTCATCACTAAATTTTTTTTAATCACTAAGTTGTAAGTTTGAAGTATTCCATCATTTGCTTTGTGATCAACGGAAAAATAAACAAGAAGATTATGAAGTATTGGAACTATCCCAAAAACCCTCAATAACGCCAAAGATAATATCAGAAAGAATGAAATGACTGGGGCATGTTGAAAGACTACCATAAAGCATGGTTACAAAACTAGTATTTAGGTTACCAGGGGGAAAGAAAAAACGAGGAAAGACCAATGAAAAACTGATTAACTTTAGAGGAGAAACTAAAACCGTTGAAGAAGAAAGCTGAAGGCAGAAAAAATGGCGAAATATTACCAATCAAGCCTGTATATGTCAAAACCCCAGAAATACTATTACAACTTTGACACTTCGCTTCTTAAAAACCAGTTAAGATATCAATACTCTGTTTTCAGGAAACGATTGCTAGAACTTTTCTTTATATGCTCTCCTAATTTTAGTGTTCTAGATCTGGAAGTGTTATATGGGGAGGATTTTAGACCAAACCAAATCAAAACCCCAAAAACATACATTTCAAATTTGACACCACTTTTCTTAAAAACCTGTCAATATATCAATACTCTGTTTTCAGGAGACGATTTCCACAACTTTTATTTATATCCTTGCCAAATATTAGCGTTATTCTTCAAGCAGTCTTTGATTGAGGGAGGTTTAAAAAAACCATGTGAAAACCCCAAAAACGCAAATTTAAAATTTGACACCTATTGTCTTGAAAAGCAGTCAATATATCAATACTCTGTTTTCAAGAGATGTTTTCTACGTCTATTCTTTATATCCTCTTGAAATTTTAAACTTCTATGTCACGCAGTTTTTCTATATTAGCAAACCATAAATTTTGTCACAGCTACTTACTCCTTATATTGCTTTAAGTGGGCATTATTTATTGCACGGTTGACTTTTCTGCAAATACGAAAACTCTTTCCACTTGGTTTTTAGGTCATAACTTATAAATATCATAGTGATTACTTATTCAAGATGAAAAACCCCATGTTATAAGTACATGTATTCTGCATAAAATTTGCAATTTGCGAAGAAAAGTAGAGCATATTCTATTACTTTTATTAATTTTATATTAGTCTTACACGAAATCACGGAGAATCAGTAATTTGAAAGGAATAATTATGGCATTAAATGATTCTAAACCCATAATAACTGTTCTTTCAAAAATTAAGATGTACAAAACAAAATATTCTTTACTGGATTGTATTATTTTTTATATTCGCCTGGAAAACATTTTCTCCTTTCATTGCTCTTGCTTTGGAGAAGAAATTTATATTATTCTTTATATGATTTTCTTTCCAAAACCCTCGCACTATTTTGTTTTTGGATTCTTGATAGTTCTCCTAACTTGCCGTTTAATTCTATTACGTATCCGAAATAATAATATAAATACCGGTATTGTTAATGTTCACAACAGCAAAAAACGTTTTTGAATAATATTAAAACAAAGATACAAATCTGAAAATACCGATGTCGGCATTGTCGACAGTACTTCCAGTCTGTCGTGAATAATGCAAATAATTGCAGGGTATTAAGGCAATCTTTCACTGAAAAAAAATTTGGAAACAGTGGACAATCAAATTCTACGGAATAAAACATGTAAATAGACCAACATTGTTGCGTGACCTTTGGCAATATCATAACAACTCACGTAAGTTACCCTGAAACTTGACCCAAGATTTCAGTATTTCTATTCTTTTCAGCGTGAATTTTTGTTTAAGAGTTGCTTACATGGTATTTAACTAAACGTTTGTAGGTGCTGACATTTTGCAGGAATTCTCCTGAAGGGTAATTTAAGGATTATGGTAGTAGTATTATGAAAACTTAAACTATGACGAAGTATAAATTTTCTTATAATATCTATCCTTTTAAAATCCTTCCTAGAAACGTCACAAAAAATATGTTGACGATTTCAAAATTATTTCTTTGTCCCATGTTGTTATAATATCTTGTGCATTTGTCCAGATATCAGTTATTTTAAAAGATTTTAATAAAAAAATTGTAGAAAATAAAAAAGGATTTTCTTGATCTAAAAATTTAAATTCGATATTTAACCAATCTATTATCTGATAAAACAAGAAACAAAATTTAAGTTTATAAAGAATTATTTAATAATACAATTATAATAATGCACTACAAAACGATTTATGATTCGCACTTATTTAATTGAAAGAAAACAAAAATATTTTTTAAACTCTCTATCAAGAAGTCTTTAATCATACACCCGTTAATAAACAAAGGTCACGAAACTAACTAATAAATTACTATAGTTTAGATACGCCTAAAACGCAAAAATGTATTATATTAACCGACAATAAGGTCCTTTTTCCTAATTTAATTATATGCATATAGTTTAGTCTGTATTGCGTCTAATTATACCACCAATTGGGGTTAGTGGTCCATCTAAATCCATAATTCAAATGATGAGAACACTGTTGTGCGTGAGTACTAAAAAGGTTGAGAAAACAGCTTAGTCAAGGGCGTTTTAGTTGTTCTTTTAGACCACTAATTAGTTTATTACAATATACAAGGTAATAAAGTCTAATAAATATGATAATTATTTGGCGATAAATAAGGCATCAAAGAAAATGACACGCGAGAGAACGCATACATCTAGTAACGCCAAGATGGATCTAGAACAACAGAAGGAACAGGAATAGGAGTATATGGGCCTGGAACCAAATATTCTGAAAGTTTAGGCAAATCTCCGAGCTTTTTCCAAGCTGAAATATACGCCATCGGAAAATGTATCCGGTTCAACATAGAAAGAAATTTTCGCAGACAAGAGATCATCATCATGTCAGACAGCCAAGCAGCCATTGATGCCTTGAACTCCCACGTAATTAGCTCCCGGATGGTTTGGGAGTGCCTAGAGAATCTAAACGAACTAGGCAAGAACAACAATGTTACCCTCCTATGGGTTCCGGGACACACTGGAGTGGAGGGTAATGAAATAGCAGACGCAAAAAAGGGGCTGAAACACCATTTCTGGGACCTGAACCCTTCTGCGGAATAAGCACCAGTACAATACTTGATGAACTTGGAAAAGAAGTAAATAACAAGATCCCAATACTGGATAGGACTACAAGGAATGAGGCAGGCCAAGACACTACTGGGAAACTATAACCAGAAGAGATCTGACGACTGCGTCAGTAAAAGTAAAAATAAACTCGGAATACTAACGGGTATCCTAACAGGGCACTGCCGGCTGAGAGGCCACCTAAAGAAACTCGGATTAGTAGATAAAGAAGGATGCAGGTTCTGCGAGGAAGAGGAGGAAACCTCTATCCACGTTCTCTCAGAATGCATTACCCTGCAAAATCCAAGGGTACGATACCTCGGAGAATATCAAATAGAAGAGGAAGATCTACCTAACCTGAAGCCTACCCAGCTAGCACAGAACGTGATTATCACGTGGAATATACATCACCTTTCACGTCGAAATCACCAAATATATGACGTGCTGGTGACGTGATTATGACGGCAATATGTCACAGATCAAAGACGTCACATGGCAACGTGATAAACACGTTAATGGTGACGAATTTATGGCAACGTGATAAATAGGTCACAGGTGACGTGTAGATGTATAAAAAAAACACGATAATACTTCTATAAAAATGTATAATCTATAAAAACGTTTTCAAAGATACAGTGGCGTATAATTCGTACATTTCAAAATCTAGGATATGTTTACAATTTAACTTTCTTCCATGTGTTTATTTTTACAATTATTTTTTATTCAAAGTGTGAAATAAGGGAATAGAGACTAAATTATTTTTGAGTGGTAAAATTATACATTTGCCAATTACTTCAGACACAGACTGACTTTCTAAAGATCTACTTAAATCAGAGACAATAAAAATATGAAGGTCACTTGATTTAGAAGGATAATAATAAAAGTCACTACGCTTAGAAAAAAACCTTCCTAAAATACCAACTTCTCCAGAAGAAATGTTTTTAAAGTATGTTTTATGGACCGGATATAAAACATAAAACAGTGTTGAGTGTTGACAAAATAAATTTTGCTATGACGGAATATTCCCATTATCAATGAATATTCACCAAAAATTACTAAAACCTCGCAAAACAGGTTGATGTGAAAAAACAATGAAGGTATAGAACAGACGTGTATGTTTGTAGGCCAATGCAGGATATTTAATTGTTGTAGGCCCAGATCAACTCCTCATTTTGACAGGTGACAAACTGGTCCCTAAATGACGTAATAGTACGTCTTATTTTGGTGTCACAGTGACTACTAAAAACGATGTTGTAGCAATACCTTTCTATTTTGTTTAACAATGAGTAACAATAAGTCACAATTAATTGATAACAAAATAGGTTTATTTTATTCGTAACTTCTTTGTTTACGTGACAAATAAGTCTTAAAATGACGTCATATTACGTTACTTTTACGGCAAAAATTCACATCGACGTATTTCACCGAAATTCAACGTGATTATGACGTGAAATGACGTCTTGTGCTAGCTGGGTATCGACATCCTGAACTTTTTGAAAGCAATAGGACTGGAGGAACTACTCTAATCGTTGAGACATCCTTAACTATTGGGCAGCAGTAGGGGGCACAATAGATCTTATAGGTCGCAGTGTATTGACACCCCCATCACAGATAGATAGATAGGTAGATAGAACGCCAAGGAGAGTGCAAAACATAATCTAGAGTGATTTAGACCCACCTGGATACAATTTAGTCACTTATTGTTTAGACACATCTCTAAAAGCAATTATTATACGCAATTTTTTAATGCAGTGTGCAGGCTAAAACGTTTTCCAGGGCAGGAGTGATCCATATAGAGAAACCAACTTATACATTCTTAATCCCTTATCAACCTTCTACCCATATTGTTGAAATAACGAAAAGATTATCCTATATATTGACTGAAATAAATCTTTTGGCGTTAGGATAAATGGATTTTTTCAGTTTATTTTATTTATTTTGATAATATTGAAAACAAGAATATTTTACAAAAATATTCACTTTCCTTATAATATCTAATAAATCATTACCTTTGACTAATCTTCTACCAAAAAAATATATTTGTTTTTCACCTAAATAACCCAAATAACGCCGAAAATAGCGTGGCAATAAAACTTTTATATCATGCCCTATTTGAGCCATTTTATTATTATTCGCCGAAGGTTGATTTTCATATTGATAAACAAACACACCGGCAACGTGACTAATTTGTAAAATATGGAAACTTACCCCGGTCTTTCATTTAATCCATTAGCCACTGGCATTCTAACATTCCCGCTTTGAACTTCTGCGTCTGAAGGTTTTTCCCTAACGGTTATTCTTATTGGTTTAACATCGGAAGCAACTACTGTCCTAGCTTCTTTTACTTTATCGTTGACAGGTTTGTTCAATGATTGCTCAGGGGTAATCAATTTATGCATGTGTCTTTGAACCTCATCTTCCAATTCCCTTGAACTCATCACATGGACTACGTGGTTAGTGTGATTAGGTTTGTGGATGGAGTTTTCCACGGGGTTCATCAAAGGCTCGACTTTTGGCAAAGCAGTAGTCGCATATTTGGTGTCCAGTGCGGGATTGTGAGTCGTTTTAGTTTCATTCGCCATTGATATTATCGCACTAGCTGCTGGGGAAAGTTTCGATAAACCATGATCTTTCATTAATGTTTGAGTATCCAGAACGGTATCGTTCATTTTATTAATAGCATGAGTTACGCTTGTTGCACTTAGAACTCGTCCATCTACCATTGGTGATATTGCTCTAGTTTCTTCGTAATACTGCGGAATTCGATTCAAATTAGCATCGATCTTCAACGGTTGGGTAACTGTTGAAGTTGTGTTAGACACAACTGTTGTAGCTGACGGTATTTGTTCTGGTTTTTGATATTCTTTCGAAACCGTTAGAGGTTTAGATGGAGTGCTAGTAGTTAAATTAGAAGTATTATTATTTTTATTGTCTGAAATAGTTGAATTATTATTACTAACATCACTAACTTTTTCGGTGGCTTTAACAGTATCATTATTTTTATTTGGAGTTATAATAATTTCCTCAGGTTTACGATTAATATCATTAACATTATTTTTAGTATTTTTATTAGTTAAAGTACTAGAAGAACTATCACTACTGTAATTATTGTTAGCGTAAGTTCCTGTTTTTGGCAATAGGTTAGACTGAGAATTAGTTCGTATTCGATTCACACTATTTTTTCGACTTAACGGCGTTTTTTGTTTATATTTCGAAACATCGGAATCCTCGGATTGTTCACTTTGCATTTGGGGTTTAGGAAGCACTTTTGGTTTAGGTTTACTGAAAGAATTCACTTTTGCTTGGACGTCTTTGTATTTTCTGGTAGACGTCCTTGTTGGAGAGGTAAGATTTTTCACCGGACTGGAATCCCTACTTGTACTGGCAGTATTTATTTGGTTTCTGGATCCCCTTAACACAGAAGTTTTCGATGGTGGAGGTCTATTAAGGGGGTGATGCGTGGTTCTTGTAGGGGACGTCTTTCTACTCGGAGGTGTACTACGACTCCTGGGTATCCTAGAAGGTGATGTTATACTGGGTTCTGGGGAACTTCCTATAACCAAAAGAATTATTACACATCAAGAAATTCGTCCAAACTAACTACTAAAGTATGAAGACAAAGACCAAATTATATTTTACCAAAGACATTCTTTATTCTACTGAGTTATTTATAATAAACAGTTATTCTGTCATTTAGAGTAAGAAGAGAAAAGAAATCTCCCTTCCCAGAAGATACATTTGACTTACCAACTATTGGAGAAAGCCTCTGAAACGCTGGCTGTTTACTGTAAACAGGTTTCCTCGGACTCGGAGGCGGCCTACCCCTCTGTTGCCTGTCGGAATCCCCATCAATATCCGACATGCTTTGACTCAATCTTTTGTTAATTCTCTTTTGCGTCGGCGGAAGGTCGTGATGGAAAACTTTCTCTCCGAAAGCAGCTGAACTATTCTTCCTCTTGAGCTGAGGAATCTTCGAGGTATGTTTCGGAGACAAATTTGGACTGAGTCGTATATCCTCCGGGGGAGGTGGGGATTGCATAGGAGAGACATGTCTGGATCCGCTGGGGTTGAAACCTCGACCTTTGAAAGGACTGACTCTGCCTGAAGGTGAGGAACTTCTCGATGGTGGTCTGCTGGTATCGGAATCTGCTATGACAGCGAAGGACTGGTTTTTGCTGCGTTTCGTTGTAGGAGTGTATCTAAAATTATTTTTTAGATTATTTATTTGGTTAGAGTATATTTCTAGTAGGTACATGCAAAATTACAACGTGCTTTTTTTATAGAAAATATTTACCTCGATCTATCCCGTGAGCTAAATTAGAAAAGTGCAATCAATATATTATGGAAAAATAAGCGATATATGTTCAAATTGGTCTTCGCAAATTTATTAAAATGTCAGATATAAAAAATTATAAGGTTAAGAATAAAAAGTTAGGTTAGGATTCAGGTCTAGTGCGGAGCCCCGAAGCCCAGAGAAGTTAGGTTAGGTCTCTACGAAGCCCTACGAGAGCCACTTTTTGGGGGCAACGCCTTCCGAAGCCCCGACAGTGGCCCCTGTTGACAGGTGACAGGTGGGTTGGCAACACTATTAATAGGTGACAGACGACAGATGACAAAAGGGACGTGGCTTAAAAGTGGAGGAGTGGGGGTGATCAAAGGTAAGGCTATACTAGAGTATGCCTCTACTTCAGAGATTCTAACTGGACAAGATATTTTAGGCAACAGAGGAACCTTGCACAATTGCACATATAATAAAGATAGATATGTAAGTTATGGAAAAAATAATAATAATAGCATACATTAAAACATTTAAATAACACCGAAACACAAGAAAAATATATTAAGCTTATTTACAGCAACTCAAAGTTAATTATTTCTCTTTACCTGTATTGGTCTGGAGCTGGTGGAGGATCAGGTCTTCTCCTATTATCCGGTTGTAAGACAGTGAACGCACCAGGTGCCAAATAATGTAGTTGCAGCTCATCTTCAAACTGCCTTCCAGCTCTAGGTGGAGCAAGTTGGCGATTATCTGGTGGTCGCATTTTACAAATTTAAAATCAAGGGGTTGGATACGACATCTTTTTGGTTTCATTCCAACAAATTAAAAAACTTCCCTTGCCCTCTGTAACAAGAAAACATATTTGTTTATTTTCGTTTTATCATAGAATCAAAAATTATTGTGTTATGTATTAAATTCGTCTTTAATATGTGTAAGAATATAGAAAAAGCTTTTCTGTCTCTTTAAAAAAGACTGGAAGCAATAAAGGAGAGCGGAGGCAACGAGTAAATTATGAAATTCAATTACGTCAAACGAAGAAAGGCTAAACGGTAGAATATTAAAGCCACAAAAAGGTTAGTTTTACATTTTTACAACTGAAAAAACAGTAGATCCTTTCTTTGGTCTTCAAGCTTTTTTAATAACTTCATATGAAGTAGCAACGAAACATTTATTTAATTATGTTTTCTATATTTTAAATTTCCTATCAATATACAATAAAATGAAGAATTGAAAGAATCCTTAAAGCATTTTCTACGCGAAATAGACGATAATACTGGAGAAGACACAATGACAAATTAAAAAACAATATATAACCTTGTACTTCCTGTAGATTCTCTTTCGATTCTATTAATAAATATTCTTTAATAACCCTCTTTTATTAGTGGAAGGCGACGAAAAAGCTGCATCCTGTAAACACTATGAATTAAGTCCAGACTTAATTTAGTTGAAGTGGAACCTCAAGTTGTTCCCTTCTTTGATTCTAAATATAACATGGTCTATCCAGAATTAGGATCCGTCTATTGAACTACGGTGGTGACAAATGTGTCTTTCAGGTAAAGTGTATAGTGTATGTTTTGATTATGAGTTATTTTTTTGTAGCTGAGTGAACATCGGATTTTGATATTAAAAAAAAAATTTTGTTTCATTGACTGAATATCCTTTTTTTTCTTTTTCCTGTATTGTCGAATCGCCAACTCATTATCTACGGTTTAATGCGACAAAAAATTGTTATAAAAACAAAAATCGACACTCCAGATTTGGTAGAACGCTGACATCAAGGAAAATCTGCAATCCGCCAAAGAATAGTCGAAAGAAATATAACGATTGTTATTGTCACAATTTGTACTCAAAATTTGCCTTTTGAAATATTTACGCAGCTTGAAATATTTTTTGTTAGGCACTTCTTTGATTCGATCCAGAGATAGTTTTAAGAAAGACACGCTGTGATTGCTTATC
Source organism: Crepidodera aurea (assembly GCA_949320105.2). Taxonomy (NCBI): domain Eukaryota; kingdom Metazoa; phylum Arthropoda; class Insecta; order Coleoptera; family Chrysomelidae; genus Crepidodera; species Crepidodera aurea. Next base: position 14,853,728 of record OX439476.1, on the reverse strand, counting down.
TAGCGTTTCTAATGTTTTATTTTTTTTTAATAAAAATGCATGAATGAAAAATACTAGTTTATTATAATTTGATAAATTATTAAATATGGATAAACTACGGTAATTTCTTCTTCTAGAATATTGACAGGATTAATTATACATCAAGTACGTAAATTAATTGTATAATTAAACTATTGTATGGATGTAATAGGAGGTGTTGTAATATGGTTTCTAGACATTGTGAGATTATTTTTATTACTATTCTTGTAGTCAAAAGCATTGTCTGACGAGTTGGTCTCAGAAATCATCAAGAACAATCCCAGTAAAAACTTTAAATAGAGCGCCTAACGCATCGTGTGTCATATTGACAAGTGTCACTATCCAAATAATTTTAAAACTAACGATTCTTGATAAATAACTTTTAATTTTTGGTAAATAAAGCATCTTTCATATTACATTTTTTGTTTTTAATATAAAACGCTCAAATTCTCTTAGTTTTTATTTTTATGTTTTTTTGCCCTGTATTTATAATTTCATACGAGCATTATCCAAAGAATCAGAACGTGTAATAAAGAGTTGCATTGGAAAAACTAGAATTTAGTTAACAGTATACTAATATTTAACGATAACTGTGTATAATGGATACTTTGTTTCTTTTTATAAAGAACAGGTGATTAAAGAGAGCGCGGTAAAAATGCAAATTAATAAATATTACCCCATATTTTTTTTTGTTTAATAAACGTGAACACAATACAAATCGATTCTTGTAAAAAAAAGTATATTTTACCTACAACAAATAAAGTTATGGTTTAAAACATTCATAACATATTTCTTTTGGTGTTCATCGAAAAGAATTGGTGGTTTTTATTTCATAAAAACATTTACAATGTATTTTCTTAATACTATAAGTTTGAAAATATCTAAAAAATCCATTCACAATGTCTATAAAAAACTGAAAACAAGGAATTCTATTTTGAATTCAAAGTGGCCGAAAATATATGTGTAGATATCAAAATAATTTATCATTCAGTCGTATGCAAATGATGATCTTAAAAACTTTATATTTCCTGCCTGCAAAGGGAAATTTCAGATAGTCCAGCAGTAACGAAAGTTAATGCCAAGTTTTAGGGATATTTATTGTACATGTAACGACTTCTACGGTATGTTTGTCTATAATAAACAAAAAATACAAAGGTAGGTCTAAAAGTTTTAGATTGAACAAACAATATTATGTACCTGTTATTAATTTGTTTATATTATTGTTCTAATTGGATTTAAATTAAATTTAAAAAACAATTCTCTTGATGATTCGACTTTAAAAAAAATTAATAGATTCTATATTGAAGAAACATCTAGATCGTTTCAATTAAGACTTAATGAGCACCAAAATAATATCAAAAATATGTAAACATGTCTAGTACTTTGACAAGTTTTTAAAATTTTTTCTATAATTAATTAAGCCTAAAAATAAACAAAAATGAGAAGAAATCACATAAATTTGATTATGGCATTATTTTTTATAATTTTTCGAATTCTCACAATTTTTTTAAAACAACTAAAAATTATTTTTTATTACCACTTTTAATCCAATTACATAAAATTGTTTTGCAAAAATTTAAAACCATAAAAAACATGAATTTGTAAACACATGTTAAATATTTTGAATAATTGTCTACTCATTATTTACAGTTTTTTCATTTTGAGTTAAAACCTTCATATTCATCAGACTAAAAGTATAAAATTAAAGAACCGACAATCAGTTTCTTTTGTATGTCCATCACTAATCCTTTAAAAGCATCATTTCCTGCACTTTGTAGAATCAAAAACGAATTTCCTTTTTACACATCAACCAAAAATTAATTAATTATACTTGAAGTTAATTCCACGAGTAACATTGTTAATTACAGGCTATTGAGAAACTGCCAATAAATTAATTTTCAGTGTCAGAAGTGTGTATTATCCTTTGTTTTTATTGGTAAATTAATTGCAAAATAAAACATTGCAAGTTTTTATAGATAGATAATCTGTTATTTATTTCATATTATTTATATATTTTAAAATCTGTAATCTGTATCTCTATCTGCAAGAAGGATATTTCTCAAGTAATTGGCAATTTTTATAACGGTTTTTCTATTTAATAATTATTAGATATATCTAACAGTTAAATTTTACATCAGGATCCTGAACCTTGAACCCTGAAAACTAAATTAAAAGTTTACGGAACTCATGACCACAGGGCGAATCCTTAAAACGTAACTAAAGAAATTTTACATCCTTTATTAACGGGGCAAAATAATGAAGAAAAAGAAATTGGTGGAATGAGGCCAAAACTTTAACGCAAGATAAAAATTTGTTTATAGATAAAGATGCATTTCAAATTAAATTAAAGGGGTAGTAACCCAATAAGAAATAACTTGGATTTGTCTAATATACATAAAGATACATTTAAGATACAGAATGTTATATTTTTTCGTTCTCCCATTATTTTTGAATGGAGAAAATTAATTGGAACAGGAAGGACGAAAAAATATAAAAGCGACAAAAGTAAGTATTTAAATGAGCAAATCAGTAAACCTAATTTTGGGCCACTCTGTAGTTATCTGTGGTATATTGGAATAAATTATTGCTACGCCACTGTGTTATTCCGCGAATCGTCTACGCCGCTGGGCAGTAATTCTTTCTAACTATTCATATAAAGTCGAATATGTTAAATCAGAAAATAATAATGCTGATTGTTACTGTGTTATTTAATTGTAGAACCCTTTTTTGTATTGGTTTTTTGGGGAACACAATTTACCGTTAAACATTCTTGGTTGATCCAAGCCAGTTCATTTTGTACTTTTAATTGAGTTAGTTGTTAATTTAATAAACATTTTCAATTTTCTCTCAGCAATCCAATGAAATTGCTGCTGTTTAAGAATCAGGCAGGCGAAACGTAACATTAATTCTATTAGAGCTCTAATATCCTGGATATCAATAAAACAGCACTCAGGTGATTTAATTGCCTTTTTAATATGAAGCAGGTGAACGATATGGATTCATAATCAATAATTGGTCAACAAAATTTCAGAAAAAAAGATTTTTTGTGTTAGTGATTTGTGCTAACAAAAATCTTCTAGACAAATAACTATTTTATACCCTTTTTTAGCGTGAAATATTACGATTCATTACGGCAATAAAATAAATTTTCGATCATATCTAGGAATATTAATCCAAATTGCTTGTACTGTAAAAATGCAATAAAAAAAAATTAATTTTGAAATAAAAAAACTAGGTGAATTTATATTCTTCAAAAGTCCGTTTAAGTGTTAACAATTTTCCTGCAAATTCGGGTAATTGAAAAATCGATTAATATTATCATAGTTATTTTTGGGATTAATTTAGATTTTCATTCCACGGTCATTAGATGTGTATATATTAAGCATGAAAACTAACAGTATGGAATCATAAATGCCGGCCATTTTACAAAAAGAGATATATACAGGGTTGGGCTGAAAAATTATGAGCCTGAGGTACGTAGATTCACTAATTAAGTAATTATTGCTAGAGAAAAAATTAAAATCTTTAATAAAATTCTTAGAAAGTTCAAAAATTAGTAGAGAGGTGTATTTAAGGTATAAAAAACGATTTTCCTGCTTAAAATCATTCAAAAATAATTTCTTTGCTTATTTTGGTGGGAAAATTTTCGAATTTTTGGAAAAAGAGTGGATAAATGTTCAAAAATGACGTGGATTCACAAAATTAATATCAAAACTGGGATTTTCAGCTTAAAATACATGGGTATAAGTACATTTGTATTTTTTGGATGAAGTAAAGATTTTTAACTTTTAAAAAATTAGAGCTAGAGAAAAAATTAAAACTTTTAATAAAAAAATGTTGTAAAGTTAAAAATCAGCAGAAACGGATAATTGAGGTAGAAAAACAATTGCTGTGTTCAAATTCAACAGAAATTAATTTTTTGGGCGATTTTGGTAGAAAAATTTAAGGATTTTTAGAAAAACTGTAGAAAAATAAAAAAAATCACCAAGAGAGAGAGAGATTGAGAAAAAAATAAAATCTGTAATAAAAATCTTGGAAAGTTGAAAATCGGTAAAATCGATTGCCCTGCTCAAATTAAACGAAAATTTGGGCAATTTTGGAGGAAACATTTAATAATTTTTTTAAAAAGGTGAACAATAAAGTGGAATCACGAAATTAATATCAAAATTTGATTTTTCAACTCAAAATGCATGGATATAAGTAATTTTATTTTACAAAACGAGATATATTCAGGCTTGGGCTAAAAAAATATGAGTCTGATGTACTAATAGATTCACTAATTAAGTACGTAAGGGATGATCTTCTAAGTCATTAGCTTTTTTCATTCCAGGGTCATTAGATGTGTATATATTAAGCACGAAAACTAAGTATGGAATCACAAATGCCGGCCATTTTACAAAAAGATAGATATACATGGTTTGGCTGAAAAATTGTGAGCCTAAGGTTCACTAATTAAGTAATTTCTAATTGAGAAAAAAAAATTATCAAAAATCTTGGAAAGTTGAAAATCGACAACGGTGGGTAGAAAAAATGAATTTTTTGGAAAATCTTGGCTGAAAAATTTAAGAATTTTTGAAAAAGAGCAGGAAAATAATGAAAAATTAAGTTTAATCACGAAATGAATGCCAAAATTGAGGTTTGCAGCTTAAAATACGTGGGTATAAGTAAATTTGCATTTTTTTTGCATTACCAAGCTAGAGAAAAAATTAAAATCTTTAATAAAATTCTTAGAAAGTTCAAAAATTAGTAGGGAGGGGTATTGAAGGTAGAAAAAACGATTTTCCTGCTCACAATCATCAAAAAATAATTTCTTTGCCTATTTTGGTGAGAAAATTTTCGAATTTTTGGAAAAAGAGTGGATAAATGGTGAAAAATGACGTGGATTAATATCAAAATTGGGATTTTCAGCTTAAAATACATGGGTATAAGTTCATTTGCATTTTTTTGGATGAGGCAAAGATTTTTAACTCTCAAAAAAATTAGAGCTAGAGAAAAAAATTAAAACTTTTATAAGAAAAAATCGGAAAATTTAAGGATTTTTAGAAAAAGAGTAGGAAAATAATGAAAAATTAAATAGAATCATAGAATTAATATCAAATTTGGGTTTTTTAGTTCAAAGTACATCAGTATAAGGAAATTTGCATTTTTTAAAAATATTTTAAAATTTCAAAACATCACCAAGAGAGAACAAAAATAAAATCTGTAATAAAATTCTTGGAAAATTGAAAATCGGTAAAAACGAGTGCCATGCTTAAATTAAACGAACATTTGGGCGATTTTGGAGGAAATATTTAAGAATTTTTGAAAAATAAAGTGGAATCACGAAATTAATATAAAAATTTCATTTTTCAGCCCAAAATACATTGATATAAGTAATTTTGTTTTACAAAACGAGATATATACAGGGATGGGCTAAAAAATTATGATCCTGAGGTACTAATAGATTCACTAATTAAGTAATTACTAATTTGTAATAATTCCAGGGTTATTAGATGCATTTCATTTTACAAAAAGAGGTTTACACGGAGTTGGGCTGAAAAATTATGAGCTTATGTAACTAAATTAAGTCATTCCTAATCAAGGATTAAAAAAAGTTTAGTCATTAGCTTCATTACACTTTGAGTAAATCTATGAGCATTGCAAAAATCACAAAAATATTCTTTTAAAATTTTAAAAATAAAACAGATCTTTACAGTCCTTCTATATTTGCCATTTTAATGTAGAGCAATTTTGAATTCCAGCCTTGATACTCTTTTCTAGAATAAAAATCCAGTACCTGAGTATTTTTATCAGCATATTCACTGGCTCTGGTTGGCAATGAAATTTACCAGATAATCGAATAATCGTTGGTCAGCTGAATAAGTGAACATGCACTCGTAATTTTCAGTTAAAATATAACTTTGATTGAAAGGATAAGAAATTATGGGCACGAGACCTGCAAAACTGAGATATTTATAAATTTCTACCAAAATGTAAAATGCTATTAATCGGTCGGAACATGTTTAATATCGAATGAAGCACTTAAATATATTACCTCAACAGTTTTCGGTCTTTATCGATTTTTCCTACTAATTAATTCTTTCTTTTCAAGGCAACTGGTTATTCAGTAAATCTTCTGGCAACTCGAGATATGTTAAAGGAAACAAATTTCAGCGAACGAAATTCCTTTATAAAGTTTCCGATATTTTAAAAGTTTTATAAAAACCAAGCAAACGAAATTCTTTTGTAGATTAAATCAGCCGTAGATTTTTTTTATTGGTAGATCTTTTTCAATTTGACTCCTTGTAAATGTCAATTAGTCTTCTAATCAATAGGATTAATTGTTATTGTAACCAGTTACTGTTTAATAAACCCTATTAAAATAAATTATACATAAGAAATAAGGAATAAAGTAAATAATAAAGGAAAGATGTGAGTGAGAGTGAGAATAGTAACCATAATAGTAACTATAACAAGTTATGAAACACCATAGATTTAGAACAATAAGATCGAGTTTGTTGACATTTCGGCTGGGGACAACAACACGTAACAGTCTAAACGCTGTGTTATTGAATTTATATTATCAGTTTCAATGTTGTCAAAGTTATCATATTTTTTTCCGTCATTACCAAAATCCTAAATCTATTTAAACATTATCTTGGAAAATGAGATATTTTGTTTCGCTAAAATAATTGTACATCTACGTTAACACTAATTTTCGAAACTAATAACACAACAAATTATATTGCTAGATAAATATTGACAAAGATACTTTACCATGATTTAAGTTTCAACCATTTCTGCGAAAATTTGATAGAAGCGGCAACGAAGCGCTATCAAACATTGTTATTTATGAATGAAACGAAACCATTAGAATGGTACTAGTATATTTGTGTCGGCCATGTTCAGTATATTGGTGTTTGTTTACTAATGTGTTTTTTATATCGTGCTCGATTAAAATTTTTTTTTTCATATTGATTTATTGGTTTAAATTGATTGAATAGACAAATATGGTTCAACAATGTGTGGTATGCTGCAAACTGGATTATTTAAATCCCGATTTATCAATTTATCGGTTATTTAAGGTTATAAACATAGTTCAGGGGCGTAGAATTTAGTATTTTATCGACTGTATAAATTCTTTAATAATGCATAAAGGATTGTTTTAACTTGCAACGACTTATAATTATGTAAGTTTCATATATTGTGTTAAAAATTAAATCAAATTTTGTTTTTCTGTCAAACTACCTAAGTATTTAGGTAATATTTTTCATTTAAACAGTTATACGAAGACATGACTTTTAGGATTCCTGCAAATGTTGAAAGGAGAAGATTTGAGGCAGTGAAGTTCATACCTACAAATGATTATGTTTGTTCTTCATTTCCGTGATAATGACTTTGAATATAAACCAAGGGGAAGGAAATATTTGAAAACAGATGCAAAACCAATATCGAGGTAATATACCTATGTTTATTTGTTATTTAATAAATTTAGGCTATAAGATTTAAAAATACTTTTGCGAAGCTTTACTAGAATACAAACATTTTTCACTTCCAGTAATATTGTTTAAACATTATGGCTTAAATTTATGTAAGTGATTTCCCATGAATCTTAACTTTTATTGAAAATTTTTGTGTTCTGTAATTGTAGTTTTAACTAATTACATATTTGATTCGATTTGTATGTCGTTTCACTGTGAATGCCTTCTCGCCTGCTTCGTGGATTATGAATGTATATAATTTTAATGTAGCGTAGTGGAGAAAAATAAAATAAAACGAGGCTTGCCTCACAAAAAAATAGTAGATGTAGAAATTTGTTACTTCTGCCAACGTTTTCGTTAGTTGATATTTACTAACTAATTTTTTTCTGTTATAGGTTCGATAAGATTAAAACAGTTTATATATTTTTCAGGATTTAACTAAACGTAGAAGGTTCCTACTATACCAACATTATTTTTTTTTATTTCAGGATGATACAACTAATAATTTATCAGTGTTTAATTTGCAGTTAGTTCCCTATTCCTACCTCAATCCCGAATAACCTGATAGTCGAACAGTCTGATAAAAACAACATCGACACATTTGCAAGGAAATGATGAATTTCCCCTTGATCCTGCATTGACGAACATTAGGTGTTCAGAGCGGACTAGCGAAATAACTGATCCTAAAATTTTTTAACGATTAATTTGATTAACTAAATATATTTTCATTAGTATTTTAAATTTCCTATGTAACCGGTAAAATTAAAATCGTTAAAAAAAATAAATATATTGTGTCACATCCCATTTCCCTCTGTAACGGTACGCCCATGCATCGAAGCATAAATTCGTTGCCATGTTCTGGACTTTTATATATCTATCTCACTTTATCCTTGGGCACGGAATATTTGAAACTTATGAATGACTTGTTGGGGATGTGTGAAACACCTTATATGATTATAACATATGGAGAAAATGAAGACGAAAGATAAAAGACGAAGAGAAAAGAATGGAATATTGACGAATACGTAGGATATATAATAATAATATAATAGTAATAATAGGAGATTTGATGGACGAGTGGAAAACTAAAGTTTGGATGGATAATATTTTATGAAATAATAATAATAGATAAAAATTTAGTCAGTTGAATGATAAGAGTAATAATATCGGTGGAAATCATTCTCTCCTTAAAATATAAGCCAGAACAGTAAGTGAAAATAGACAGAATAAAAGAAAATAAACAAGTTAAGGAAGAAATAAAAACCTGGAAACTCAAAAATGAGTAAATAAGAAAGAAATTTAAAGAAATTATAATTAAAAATAAGTATGAAAGCAGGGAAAATAAAGGCAAATAAACAAAATATGCAATTGTAGAGATAAAAAATAGCAATGAAAGATAATTAGTGAGGAAAAAAAGATAATGAAACGATGGAAAGAACATTTTGAAGAATTGAGAATATAGTGGATTACTTCTATTTTTACTGCAATTTTCTGACCCAATAAGTGATTGAATAGATTAATAAATTCAAAAATAAAGGAAATAATCCATCATAGATTCTATTTTTTAAAAATAATTATGAATTACTCACTTTCATAGGTACACATATACTCTTCACAAACATTATGTCTCTTAACCAAGATCCATTTGTACTGGCACTTTAACTATTGGGTAAACCTCAATTATTTTCGATTAAAAAAAATCTACCCACCTTCATTAGGTTCACCAATCATGAAATTAGAGAACAATTATCCCCTTATTTAACTGGAAAATTAATTAGTTCTTTTAAGGAGTGGCATGTTATTATTTTACCTTAATTTTTCGGAAGCTTGTTAATTAGTTTTTCCTACGCGCGAATCCAATTTTTTTAATAAGTTAATCGTTTAATTAAATACTTGGAGGTTGTTTTTGCAGATAAAATTTTTTAATATGTCTAGTAATTTTGTTTTGCTGGTTTATAAAAGAATTAAATTGTTGATTTGATTAAATGTATATGATTAATATTTTCTTTGATTTATGTCGAAGAAAACTAAATTTTTTTTATGCAAATATAACGGTTTTATTAATATTAAAATTTGAATTTCCAACTTTACATTTCTCCAATGTACAAATAATATACTTATGCAATACAGCTTACATATTTTTTTATTTGATTTACTGAAGAGGAAAACGTGCATAAATCATTTTGTTTAAACTGTCACACTTTCGATTTTTTAAATTACGAGAAAAAAGTCAACGAATTCCCATTGTTTCTAATTTGTAAGAGTTGTCATTGTTTTTGTTCTGTCTACCATTCCTTCACATTTCCTAGATATTTGGAGTAAATTAATGTTTTTTTTAAAATCTAATTTTTATATACGAATAGAAACATTTTAATTAAATAAATATTATTGGTATTACTGTTTACACAGTTAAAAATAATATTAATTATTCCTTGTGTACGGTGTGCTAAAGCGTTCATTCATGTATTTAATTTTTGTCATATTATTTTATTCTTCATTTCTTAGTTTTTATAACTCTAGAACAGAACTTATTGGCTAGAGTAGGTACGTCAGGAATAAATGTAATGTTAATTTTGTTATCGTTTATTACATTACGTTTCAAAGTAAATTTTTATTTGTTGGATATGTTATAAAGAAAAAGGAAAGTGTCTAGTCTCTTTTCTTATCTGCATCTTTTCTTAGATAATATCATTTTACTTGATATAAGCTTCGTTTTCACTCTCCACACAATTTTAATAATGATTATTATCCATCTATTTGACTTTTATATTTCATGCACTAGCATTAATATACATTAAGAAATTTCTCCAATAAATTAATATGAAACGCATGTAAGAATATGTATATCTTAAATTGCTAATCTTGATGTATATACTCCTAATGAGTGGCTTTCTAATTATTATGAAAAAAAAATAATCAACTATCATGAAATAAGTCTTCAAGTTCCAATTGTTTCATTATGGTAAGTAATAGATGTGCAGTGAGTTGTGTATTTGGAACGTTTTCAATAAAAATATAGTAAATTTATTACGTCAGGTTCATTAGCCTCGTAGTCGATTTATTAAATAATATAAAACTGTTTCATCGAATTGATGTTATTATAAATTAATATATTGTGTAATAATGTGACGGGCAAGTATTAATTTAGATTATTCGTTGAGCTTATTGTGAAGAAATACATCCCTTATTATATTGCAGACATTTGGTGGCAATGATTAATTAAGGAAGAGTCTATTACTAGTTAATGCGGGTCCGCAAATACAAATTGAAGGGACAATTTGCGGATCCTGATTTGCTAACAATCGAGATCCGCACCTGTGGTTACCTGGCGGCGGGAGATGGACGAAACATGTGAATATGTGATGTATACCATCCTTTTCTACTTCAGAAAATGCAACACTTTGTGATGAATATAGGGAAAACGGGAATATAATTTTTAATACACAGATGAGTGATAAGGATATTCAAATCCAAAATGCTCAATCTCAAGTGATAGAAGATGCTCTATCTTCTATCAGGCATAGAAAAACCAGCTGTTAGTTTGAAGAAGAGAACAAATAGAACTGGACATTAGCTTCAAGACAAAAAAAAACATAGCAAAAATCCCTTACATTCCAAAATTATCTGAAAAGGGTAGGATTGGCAATAAATCTTTAATAAATAAATCTTTAATACAAAACATTTTAATGAAATCCAAAATACAAAAAATTGTGTTTACCTACAAAATTCCATGCGAATGTAATAAATTTTATAAAGGAGAAAGATCTAGACCTTTTCATATAAGACTTAATGAACACCACTCGTACATTAAAAATAAACAATTCGAAAAATCAAAAATATGTGAACATGCCTGCGATTTTGACCATAAAATAGCGGCACTGATATGCTTAAATCGTAATGAATGTGTTTCTAATTGTTTCAAACATTTGAATGCATATTTTACAAAACTTTTTCTAAATGTTTCTTAAACTTTATCGATAAGAGTAATTCCAACTTTTTTATACAGGGTGCGCCAATTATTTCCACTCGATCTCTAGCACCGAAACTAAAAGAGATATCAACAAGATTTTACGTAGGGGTAGACAGTGTCACTCGGACTACAATTTTTAAATATTTTGATGTGTACAGGGTGGCTAATTTTTGTGGAATGAAAATTAATTGTGTAAAATATGTTGTTTGTCACTTAACGTCAATTATTAAAGTAAATAGTAAAGTTAGATGTGCAAAACCCTATATTTTTTTAATGCATATTAGGGAGAGCTTCTAACTAAATTTTTTAAAAAATGTGGTTTTTGTGCTAAAATTTCTGAAGTGCTGTTTTTTCATTAAATCTGCTTAAAATAGGAATAACTTGTCAACGCCGCGTCGGATTTACAAATACAAAAAACTACCGTAAATCTAATATTAAGTAGAATCAGAAGACATAACCGTATACAGGGTGTTCAATTTAAAAAAACCAAATTAATTTTCGTTCCACCAAAATTAGCCACCCTGTATACATCAAAATATTTTAAAATTGTAGTCCGAGTGACACTGTCTACCCCTACAAAAAATCTTGTTGATATCTCTTTTAGTTTCGGTGCTAGAGATCGAGTGGAAATAATTGGCGCACCCTGTGTAAGTAAATGGAATTGTAAAAGGATATAAAACGTTAAGATAAACAAAATTTTCTGCATTTTACAAATTCTTTATTATATTCATTTTTTTAGAAAGCAAATATTAAGTACTGCGTTCTCGTAATGAGCCCAGATTTCCGTTGTAAAAATAGTACCGTCACGGACTCGGTTTCCGTGGATTCCAAATAAATAAAACACGACAATCCTTCATTAAAGTTCTATTATAAATCTTATATGTAGTTAATTTCTAATTACGAAGAAAACTCACCACTGCAACAAATTACTGTCCTCTACATACTCTTCAAAATTACAGGAAAGTTGATAGTATTGTGGTACCCATATAAGAACATTTTGAAACTTAATTATTTTCCTACATTTTTTGAAAATTTTTATTGTAAAATCCGTGAAAAAGACGATAAAAACGTTCCCTATTTGTCTGTGGTCAAATTTAAATAAAATATTATACTATGACACTTTATGTACTTTTGAGAGATTACATACCAATTTGACTTAATACCAATAATTTCTAGCCAAGTTTTTTGGTTCCTAATACCCATCTCGTAAATTTTGACTTTGGTCAATTATATACCACACTGAAATTTCATTGAAAATCGAGTTAGAATGGTCCCAAATCATGATTTAATTGAATAATAAAAAATAGTTGTATTATCCAGAAATAAACTGTAACGGTGGTGGAATTTTTTGAACCATAAAAATACCAAATAAACATTTAAAAAAAATTATAATATTTCTCGTTGGAATATGTTCTGAGTACATACCTGTTGAAAAAACTTAAAATTAATGAATGATGTGATTAATTTGATATTAAGACAATATTTGCTTTCCAGGTATTTTATTGCTATAATTACTTTTGTTTATTGTGTAATATGAAACTACTAATGTTTGATATCATTAAGTAAATAAATTATTTTGTTTAAAATTTAAACAGCTGATTTTCAAGCTCGTCTTTTAAAGGTAAAATTGTTTTAATCACTTATTTTGTGTGTCAGCGATTTAACTATTTTAAAACTGCATCCCTCCAATGAAATTGCAAAAAATTATGAAGTAAACATCAAAATGGAGCTGTTAGTATGTAAAAGAGCTCGCAAAATTATGAAATCTATTACAAGAAGAAGATCGGCCAGCTGGAAATTCAGGATACAGAAGCAGAAAATCCAGGAGGTGGTCAAACATATCGAACAAATTACCATCGATATTAAAATATAATGAAGGAAGACTTATTTCTGATCAGGCTGTATGTGGCAACGAAGAATTGATGTATAAAACCTTCATCTAAGCAAATTTTAATAAATTTTTATAGCGTTATTTAAATTTGTTTATGTCTGGTGTTGTACACATAATTTAATTTCTTTTATATATAATATAAGCCAGCAAAAAAATCGATGGCAGACTTTATAAATTCAATTCCCTGATACTCGAACACAAAATTTTCGTATTTGAAAAATATATTGTTACGTCAAATCAATTTAGAAAACATTTTTAACGTCCTTTTTAGACTTCCTTGTAAAAAGCATTCAAGCACGTGCAAAAACAAATATTATAAGCGTAATTTTAAACGTCGTTATTCTACATTTTAATTACTGTTTGATCACTTGATTACCCTAAAGTTTCTATTTTCATTTGCCATGCTTCCTAGTTTCTACATGCACGTATTTTGCAGATCGTCTTTATTTACACGGGTATGTTAATTAATTAACATCGGTTTATGAAAATGTTCGCATTTATAGTATATAAAAAATATTTTTTTAGAAACATACAGGGTGCTCCTATTTTGTCGCAAAGTGCTACAATGCGTCCATAAACATTCCTCTCCTCATATTCCCGAAACTGTATCAACCCTCAACCCTCCTCGCGAATCTTATCGAGTCAAATGTCTTAAACATGACATAGGGTCGAGTGCCTTATATTAAACGTATTTGAGGGGTCTTTACATACTTGTTTTGTTTTAACAAAGTTACGATGGGAATATGAGGTTAAACAAATTGAATTGATCAAAGTGTTGAAAATGAGCACCAACTTCTTGACACATTGCAAGACGATATCAAATTCTTTCCTTAATGTTTTAACTTTAATATGGTCTAAATACCCAAATTTTTGAGAATTTTATAATTTTTTGAAAAAAAACAATAATTCTGCAATAAAAATTATACCATTTTAAAACCGCAAACAAAAGGTTAATTATAAAAGAAAAATCGTGAAAATGTCAAGAAAATTAAAGCAAATCAATGCCAAGAAACTTTCTTACCGAAAAGATTGTTATTTATATCGTAAAGAACTTAAAATTTCACACAAGAAAGTAATTTTGGGATTAAAAATTAATAAACATTATAAAATCTTTAGGAACAGTTTTTCAAACAAATAATACTTTAATATTTTTATTAGTAAATACAACCTACAAATACAAATGTGTGTTTACCAAATTCCATACGAATATAATACATTTTATATAGGAGAAACATCCAGACCTTTTCATATAAGACTTAATGAACACCAATCATACATTAAAAATAAACAATTCAAAAAATCAAAAATATGTGAACATGCTTGGGACTTTGGTCATAAAATACAATCGATTTCTTCAACGATATTATTAAAAGAACCTAATAATTACAACCGCAAAGTTAAGTTGACACTGGAATGCTACCAATATTTATATATTATAATTTTTATTGTAATCATTTTCATTATATTGTCTTTCCCACCCGTTAAATGGTTGCTACAACTGTTGAGTGGTGTATCAAATAAATAAATAAATAAATGAATGTATTTTTTTACAAATTATCAGCAAAACTTTTTCTAAATGTTCCTTAAACTTTATCGATAACAATAAAGGAGTTAAAGCAAATACTAAAGAATTTAAAATTTCACACAAGAAAGTAATTTTGGGATTAAAAATTAATAAACATTATAAAATCTTTAGGAACATGTGTGGAAAATTACGTCAAATCCTAGAAATCGTTTTTTTTATGAAAATATATAGGAAATTGTAAATTTTTTAATAATATTGATGTTTAATTTTGAAGATTATCCAATTGCTTTTTACACAAAAATTTCTGGGCTCAAAAACAAAATATTTAGAGTTACATCTCACTTAATTCACCTACCAAATACACGTAATGTTTCATTTGACATCTAATACTTTTATTTTGACTGTCTAGGTAATTTTGTTACACCCTTCTTCAAGAATAATAACTCCAAAAATCACGTTTTTATTCATTTACATCGCACAGAGCAACAGTATTTTCAAAGTTTCAATATTATTTTGCTCTTTCTTTAATTTGTTTTACTGTAAACTATTTCAAAACCTATAAAAATCATCCATATATTCTTAAAGTCCTTACAGAAGTGTTTTTCGATCATTGATCAATTCTTAAAACAACAGAATCGCCTAGGGGAAGAGGGAGCGGTAATAAAAATTAAAAAAGTATCTCCTACATCTTGGTCATCATTAACTATTAATCAGTATGTAGATAATTTGTTTGTAAATCTCCTTTTTTAAACTACTTTAAAGTTTCTTGATCGATCATTGATTATTTAATACCATTTTCAACCAAAAATAAATTTGATTCAAACTTACTTCAAAACCACCAACCGTAAATTCCAAAACAAAGAACCAACTCATTCCAAATAAACTAAAGTCACATTGGTCGGCCCAAAAATAATAATATGTATTAACACTTCACCTGAAATCAGTTAAAACTAAATCATCGCAACACGGCACAACTTAAACTAATAGTGTTGATGATTGTTAAATAGTTGATGGCGGCGCCTCTAGAAGGCGGCATATGCGGCTCGAACGACCAAGAATCTCCTGACGCCCTACTTGCGTCGTTTTAACACATCCCCTTCTTTTCTTCGACGCCACGCGACCACCACTCGACCGACGCTACAACTTACTGGAAACGATTTATTTATTTTTCTTTACGATTTTTTTTCTTTTTACTAGAAGACGCGGTAGGCGATTCTTGGGCTCTGACTGTGACTAATTACTTTAACGATGTCTTTATTGTAATCATTATTTGGAACCCTTTCACTGTCGGTGAAGAAATAAATTCAACTGGTTTAGCGTCATTTAAATTTCTATTTTTCCGCTGCTAGTTGAGGTATAGCATTACTAGAAAGTTTAATTAAATATCCCATAGGGACCATATCAAAACTAGACTGTACGTCGCTTCCAAATTTAACACCGGAAAAATATCTTTAAAATGGTGAAGGCGCTTCTTAAAAATATGTACAAACTATACCTGGAAATAAATTATGTATGTTCTCCTCAAACTACAAAATACATGTATAACTTGGCAACGCATCATTGAAATTCAACAAAATTTTCAAATAAGATGCTTATTCATATAACGAACATGATATATATACTTTTGTCAAACTGCAAGACCACCTTCAGTACCAAAAAATATATTTTAAAAAAATGGTGAAGGCGTTTCTTCAAAATATTTAAACGTGGTTTGTTCCTGTGTATATACAGAGTGCGCCAATTATTTCCACTCGATCTCTAGCACCGAAACTAAAAGAGATATCAACAAGATTTCTTGTAGGGGTAGACAGTGTCACTCGGACTACAATTTTAAAATATTTTGATGTATACAGGGTGGCTAATTTTTGTGGAATGAAAATTAATTTGGTTTTTTTAAATTGAACACCCTGTATACGGTTATGTCTTCTGATTCTACTTAATATTAGATTTACGGTAGTTTTTTGTATTTGTAAATCCGACGCGGCGTTGACAAGTTATTCCTATTTTAAGCAGATTTAATGAAAAAACAGCAGAAATATTAGCATAAAAACTACATTTTTTAAAAAATTCCTCAAAAAAGCTACTATGATGTAAATGAAACATGCACCTATCACAATAATCACACAACATCTTCACCTGTTTGCCGATGGCGTGCCAATAGTCTAGTTTTCAAATGGCAATAACTTAATTTTTTCAAATAGGACACCCTGTATATTTTTCTTCAGTTAGAAGCTCTCCCTAATACGCATTAAAAAAATATAGGGTTTTGCACATCTAACTTTACTATTTACTTTAATAATTGACGTTAAGTGACAAACAACATATTTTACACAATTTTAATAAGAAATCAAGTTACCTATGAAAATGACAGTAGGTATATTTTGTTATGGCATTAATTGTCAACATAAAATTTTGTATTGTGTCACGTCTACTATATTTAATCGGTATTGTGTATAAAAAATGGATTTTAATAAGAATTATAGTGTTCAAGAAAATATTGATATGATATGGATACTGGGTAAATGTCAAAAAAATGCGTTTCTTGCTAGTAGGGTCTATCGTCAAAGATACCCAGAAAGACGTCATCCACAAAAGGATACTTTTGAGAATTTAAAGAATAGATTTGATAGAACAGGAACCGTCAAGTATGAAAAACATTCACGTGAAACTACAGCTGTTACTATTGACAACGAATATAAGGTAATGATCAGTATAGTTGAAGATCCCAATATAAGCACAAGGCAATTAAGCAATCAGTTAGATATTTCCAATACCACAATTAGACGCATAATAAAAAAGAATAAATATCACCCCTATTATATCCAGCTTCACCAAGAATTGTTACCAGGTGATTTCGCGCGTAGAGTGGAATACTGTAGATGGTTAATAACAAGATAAATACAGAGCGTAACTTTTTAAACAAAGTTTTATTCTCCGACGAAACCACGTTTCATAAGAACGGTTGTGTAAATAGACACAACTTTCATTATTATTCGGACCATAATGAACATTTATTTAGAACCACATCACAGTATCGATGGTCTTTGAATGTGTGGGTGGGAATAATAGGTGATTATGTAATTGGTCCCTATTTCTTTAATGGGACTGTAAATGGAGCTATATTTTTAGATTTTTTAGAACATGATTTTTGCAACTTATTGCAAAATGTGCCTCAAAATTATCGCAACGGAATGTGGTTTCAATTAGATGGTGCCACACTACATTACCTATTAGATATTCGCAATTGGTTAAATAGGGAATTTCAGGATCGTTGAATAGAAAGGGGAGGACCTATAAATTGGCCTACTAGATCGCCTTGCCTTACACCTTGCGATTTTTTCTTGTGGGGTTTTATTAAAAATATTGTTTACAAAGAAGAGGTTACCACAAAAGAAAATATGAAAGAAAGAATTACGGCAGCATTTAGACAGGTGACCCCTGCAACGCTAAGAGATGTGCGTAAATCAATGAAAAAAAGGGCAAGAAAATGTATAAATGAAAATGAAAGACATTTTGAACACCTACTATAAATTTTAACTTTCACTATTGTAGTTTTCTTACGATTAAACTTTGTAAAATTTTGTACTTATTAAAAATTGTGTAAAATATGTTGTTTGTCACTTAACGTCAATTATTAAAGTAAATAGTAAAGTTAGATGTGCAAAACCCCATATTTATTTAATGCGTATTAGGGAGAGCTTCTAACTGAAGAAAAATATACAGGGTGTCCCATTTGAAAAAATTAAGTTATTGCCATTTTAAAACTAGACTATTGGCACGCCATCGGCAAACACCCTGTGCAACAGGTGAAGATGTTGTGTGATTATTGTGATAGGTGCATGTTTCATTTACATCATAGTAGCTTTTTTGAGGATTTTTTTAAAAAATGTGGTTTTTGTGCTAATATTTCTGAAGTGCTGTTTTTTCATTAAATCTGCTTAAAATAGGAATAACTTGTCAACGCCGCGTCGGATTTACAAATACAAAAAACTACCGTAAATCTAATATTAAGTAGAATCAGAAGACATAACCGTATACAGGGTGTTCAATTTAAAAAAACCAAATTAATTTTCGTTCCACAAAAATTAGCCACCCTGTATACATCAAAATATTTTAAAATTGTAGTCCGAGTGAGACTGTCTACCCCTACAAAAAATCTTGTTGATATCTCTTTTAGTTTCGGTGCTAGAGATCGAGTGAAAATAATTGGCGCACCCTGTATAAAAACCAGCGGCTTTTCTCGTGAAGAATGCTTCTGTTCTTCAATACTTACATAATTGTTGAAGAAATTGTTAATTATACCGATTCAATGATTGTATTTGATGATTTGAAATTCAATAAAAACATGCATATTCTCATCATAAATTCTTTGACGATTAGCGGTTATCCGACATTCTAAGGATAAATTTTACACGGCCGAGTACAATGTTAGGGTTTTGTAATTTGTATTTTGCATATATGCAAAATCCTCCAAGGGATATCATTCTTGTGCCCTACAGGGCAGTGACCGGCTACTTCCGGGTTACTGGACTGCCAGCCCCTGAAAATATAGCCCTGAAAACTCTTTCAAGTGCTGAACATTACCTTCGGTAATGAATGATGCATGAGTATACTTACTTATGAATACAAAATGGCCGAAAATGTATAGTTACGAGTTTTTTATTAACTAAGACCCAATGTACAAGCTTGGAAGGCTTTAGAAAGGTTAATAAACATAAAGTAGTTACATGGAATTAATTTTTTTATCAAAAAGACTTTTTTATAGTTTTGGCTTCGTAAAAAATCCCCTATGATCCAAAAAAACTTCACTATAAGGCAATACGAAATTAAATTAAAAAAATACAAGAACAATTAACATTTTACATAAAATAATGTGCCCATGAACTAATAATGAAAAGTCAGGCTCCGACAATAGTTTTTTAATAATATCATAAATTATTGGTTACACTGATATAAGTAATGGAGGAGGCGAATGATATTAATTTATTATTTGATTATTTGCTAACATCTAAACAAAAAATTAACAAAACAAATTGCTTGATGTAATTATTATTTATTATTGATACTTTGGAAGTATTCTTTATCGTTGGACATCCCCTGGACATTAATTGGGCAGAAATCTGAACGCCCGCTTTCTGTTATTTCATTTCCTAAGATTTACGTGAAAATAAAATTTGGTTCGAGTAAAAGTGTGTGAAAAAGGGTTATTGGACTAAATGTTTAGAAAACGTTCTACCTATTTTTGTTCACATCAAGGAACTTTAATTAAATTCTATTATGAAAAAAGATAAAAGCTCAATAAAATTGGCAATATCTATTTTTATTGCAGAATTGGGAATTTTGCAAAGAATGCTTTTAAAAATACGCAAACGTGGGAATATTTGCATCTGTTACTAGTATTAAATCTAGGAAATATTAATTTTAGTGATTGATTACCTATCACAGTATCGCATATTAAAAGATATTTTAATACAATAATTATTGTAAGCTTTCCCAAAGAAATATTTCTTGTTCGACTTTTGTGAAAAGAAGATTAATAGCCTAGTACAAATTTTAACCTAAATTTTCTTATTTTCGTTAAGGATTTATATTAGTAATTCAAAAGAAAAGAACTGATTCTTCCTTAGCTTGAATACGAAGGGTCATAACACCCATTTCTTGCTTTCGATACTGGGCATGAAAGAATATTGAAGTGTCTTTCAGATCTTATATAATTTAGGCGTGAAATAAGATATATGCTAAACTCAAATCTTCCAAGAAACTTTGCTGAATCATTACGATCTAAAAACGAAATAATATCAAAGGAATAGAATACATTTTTTGACATTTTATTTAACTTTAAGCTTTAAGCTCATATGAATTGGTTCTATCAAACTGAAACTGAACAAGAGCCCAAATATTCTTAGTGGTACAAAAACTAACCAACATTTTACTTAAGGTTTTGATTTAAATACTTTTCATTCAGCTCAAATAAGTATAAAATGAAATTTTATTGTAATAGCGGATGGGTATTAATAGAGAAAATCAATATTAAAAATATTTCCACTCGGTAAAGACTTCTTTAGGATACTATAACAAAAAATTATGAGGTAGGTTAGGTACCCAATATTAATCGACTTAATGCACTATTGGCATCAGCTCATTTTGATATATGGATCACTATCATGACTGGAGGATTGGCTTGTTATATAGGGTGTTCTTAAATATATTTATTAACAGGCTGTTAACATACATAAACTGATTAATGTAATGTTTTTTAAGACAGAATGTACCAAATCATAAAATACCATTCACTCACTATGTTTACGACGAAATAGATTTTATCTGATGATAATTGTAATCCTGCTCGCTTATTTTATAAGCGATATTTCTTAATAACCTCAGGATGTGTTTATTTTACAGAAGGAAGACCAAATAGAAAACAAAACATTTATTCATTAGCTGGTGGAGTTTCTTTGCATCGTGGACCTTTTTATTTCGAAAAATTCAATACTAGAAAGATTTATTAAATGGCGACATGTACTGACGAGAGTTGTTAACTTTGGAAAGAATTCCTAAAAATTATGGCGACATCTAGTGATAGGATTTTAGACTTTAGAATTGGCAGGAATTTTTAGGCGTTGCTCGAGTGTTTGCAAAATCGGTTATTCCCAGGAACGTATTTTTTTTTTCAATGTAGTCAGCTTCGATTTCAACCTCAACATTTATTTTTTCTTGATGTGGAAACAAGGTACGCGATATTGAACTTTTAACAGGGACACTCTGTATATGACATCACGTTGGAAGTGCAGTCCAGTCGAGTCCAACATTTTAACGTGAAGTTATTGGATTTGAAGGATGTACGTACATAACAAGCGATTGAGCCAAGCCCCTGCGTAATTTTTAAAGGCCTCATTTTTAATTCTGCCCTCGCTGTACTAAAAGCAAGATAAGCGTTTAATAATTGGGACAAGGTCAGGCATATTTTATTTGAAGAGGGTGTAAATTAAGAAGGGGTGTTATAAATGTTCGCTTTTGCGTCTATAACAAAAACAAAATGGTTTTTTTGACATAGAAACTACAATGGTGATATGTTTAGACCTAATAAAGCAATTGATAATTTAAATCATCAAAACATTCTAGGTACCAAGTGTAAATCAACCAGTATATTTTTAAATTTGGTGCTACTGATTTCTAATTAGTAAATTGTGATTTTGCTGTTGGCGCTACGAGTATTAGCAGTTTTGCCTCGTTTTCAGCTTCACAGAATAATATATACGCCAGCAGGACCATACAAGGAAATCATACAGTCGCCCAGAACACTCTTAAGATGCCATGGAAACAAGGATTTAGGAAACCAAAGAAGAAACTCCCACAACTAAACCTTCGGATCATCAGACTCCCAGGATCTGCCGATAGACCTTGAAGACCTGAAAAATACGCCTCTAGATATACGATAAACAATTTAACAAACCTATTGCAAAGAGTTCGGATTTAGGTTTTCTGTGGTTTCCCTAGGCCATTGCACTCTTAAAGGGACAAAAGAGGGCCA
Source organism: Crepidodera aurea (assembly GCA_949320105.2). Classification (NCBI taxonomy): domain Eukaryota; kingdom Metazoa; phylum Arthropoda; class Insecta; order Coleoptera; family Chrysomelidae; genus Crepidodera; species Crepidodera aurea. Next base: position 14,831,333 of record OX439476.1, on the reverse strand, counting down.
CAGCCTTCTCCCAAAATCCCTTATAGCTAGCAGGAACATTTTTTGTACACCATGTAACATTAATCAAAAATATATTTCAGGAAGAGAATTCCTATAGTAGGGTACTAAGACAAAAACCCCAAAACCAAAAATTCTAAAGAAATTTTAATTGAAAATAAATTATTAAACAAAAAAAAGCAGTTTTGCCACTGTTTTTGATGTAACCGATTCTAATTGTTTTTTAAAAGAGTTAAAGATTCAATAATAAAACTGTTGGAAAACGTCCGATATCTTTAACTAATCTAAATAATAAAAGCCAATCCTTTACACTAAATAAAAATCAAATCGAACAAATTAAAATAAATTCATTAAACTTCTAATAAAGATTTAAATAAACGCTCGCTCATGATCATTCACAGTGACCGTTACATGAGCTCAAGGCTCGGACCGGTTCGTTATTTTTCAAAATAAGATAACCCAAAGAGTTTTCGATAATTTTGAATAGAGCGCGATGTCTGAACCAATAAAAAATTTCATTTTTACATCCGACATTACTTTCGTCCTTTCCAAAGCAAGGGAAATTGGAAAGAAGCATGGCTTGCCAACATTTGAAGAAGAAAAGTACTTTATTGAATCAAGATAATTTACATTCTATACAGATTAATCCTCTAGATATGAGGAATATATTTGATATTTAAATCTATCATAAAGAAAATATAGGAAAGTAGGTAGTAGGTAGGTATATTTACATATTACATATTGTTATGGTGTAAAAAATGGGGCAAAATTATTGGAAGTATATTTTAATAAAAATTATTAAAAAACTATGACAAAAGGACTAAAAAAATAGTTGTGATGGTGATGACATGTTTGTTTTGATGATTAGTTAGTAATTTTGATTTGATAGATGTCAACGGTGTTAATTTTGAAAATAAAAACTAAAAAAAATTAAAAACTTGAGATTTTATTTAAACCATCACAAATGGCGTCCAACGTGCGGCTTCAATAGTAGAAACCACACAAATTACATTGTTTAAAGTGAAAACTAACAATAAGAAAAATATAAAGAAAAATAGAAGAAGAAACAGGAAAGAGATTATATGATTTAAAGGTTTTAGAATTGAAAGAAGAGTTAAGAACAAGATGTAGAGAGACTAAAAAAAGTTCTAATAGAAAGATTATATGCAAGTCTAACATTGGAAAGAGAAGATCCAGAAACTTTTATTATAAAAGAAAAGGAGAAAAATCTGAGACAGGAAGAAATCTCGGAAATACTTGAAGAACACAGACAAGAGGTAATATCGATTGACACATTAGCAGGAGGAGAGCAAGGACAAAGCACAGAAGAGGGAAATGATATGGTTAAGATGTTTGAATTATTGGTAAAGAAGATGAACCAAAATCAATAAGAGTTAAAACAAGAATTAAAAAAAGAGATGAAAGAAAATACAAATGTGTTAAAGGAAATTTGAAAGCAAACAGAAATTGACAGAACAGGTAAGAGAATGGGACAAATGGAGAAGGAGATAATAAAAACGAACACAAAATATAATTTGATGAGCAATGAAGTACTGAAATTAGAAGAAAATATCAAGGATGAAAGGTTGATGACATATTTCTATTTCAGTGGAAAAAAATTTAAAAACAAGAAAGGAAATACAAGAAAAAGAGATTTTCAAAGAAAAAATTGAAAAAGACATTAAAGAAGAAATGAAAGCAACTAAATTGGGAGTATAAGACACACAAGAAAGGATGGAAAATCTAGAAAGAAAATGGTATGAAACTTTAATAGAATTTCATCAACAAGTAGAGAAAGTGTGAAGGAGACAGGAACAAAATTAAGAAAAGAACAAAAACAAAATGAGAATAAAGCAGAAGAGAGAATTAAGGAAATGCACAAGGAAATAGACAATTTGAAAAGAAGTTATCATAGATGGAAGATGAAATTAAAAAAATAATTTTGGATATTGGAAGAAAATTTAAAAGAAATATAGGAAAAGAAATCAACGAAAAATATAAGATTTTAGTGGGAAAAATAGAAATTAAAATTTGATTTTATTTTTTTTAAGATAAAAATAAATTAAGAAAACAAATTTTGGGGGAATGTTATGGTGTAAAAAATGGGACAAAATTATGGAAAGAGTATTTTAAATTAAAAAATTATGTAAAAAGGACTTTAAAAAGAGATAATGGTTTTTAGGAGATGTTTATTTTATGTTGATTTTTTATTAGTTAGTAATTTTGATTTGAGAGATGTCAACGTGTTAATTTTGAAAAATTAAAAACTTAAAATTTATTTAAACCATCTCAATATGTTACTTTACTTTACCTAGATAAGTACATTTACAAGTTTAACAAGATGAAAATCTGAGAATAAATGCATTGAAGTGGTTTAGTAGCATATCAGCACTCATCACGACAGCATGTCATAATCAAGTTCTGCATCAGACAGCAACCGAGTTTTGTTAAGTGTTAAGTTTTATTCCACCTCTTCAAAGTCTAAGAGAACTAGCAGGAAGCAGGAAATACAAGGTAACCTAATTATAATTACAATTCCCTTCTAATCCCCGAACAAAAACAACACCTTTTTTATTTTGTTTTATTCATTCAGTATAAAACAACATTACATCAAACACTCAGTACTTTTAAAGTGAATTAAGTTTCCTAAAAATCATTTTCTACATTACATAGAGAACTGTACAACAACCAAATAAAAAATATTGATTTACGTTTCAAAAAAATATATAATGAAATAAAAATTAGTAGATACTAAATGAGAGTATGGAATGAGGTAAAAATGTGCACCTATCAAACTAGTTATGCACTAATTGAAGCAAGAAGTTTATTAGCGTTTGATAGGTGGTGCACATTTTGTACCTCATTCCATACTCTCATTTAGAATCTACTAATATAGAAAATAAAATGAATTTTAGAAAATTTTCTATCGATAGTTTTAATATCATTTAAAGTATAAAAAATTGAGGAATACAGTATTTTTTAATTAAAAAAAAATAAAACATTAAAGCCGATTTTGCAATATTGAAGAAATCCTAAAAATCCGTTACTGCATGAACTCAATGTGAAAATATAAAGTCTTAACAATGAAAATATCACTATTATAATAAAAACAGTTTTACAACGCCATCTTCCTTCCTTCAATGGAAATTTCAACAGCTCTCCTAGTTTGCTTCAACCTCTTGCCATCTACAAAGTTTTTGTAGTGTTTTTCAAATCTATTTAAACCTTTCCTCGTCGTCTAAAATTAAAAAAAATAAATAAAAATTAATAATTTATTAGTACCAATATTTGTAGACCTACCCGACTAATATCTACTTCAGATTGCCATTTTGGTCTAACTAAATAGTCTTTATTTGATGGTATGGGCACCCTGGCTCTAGCAACCCACCCTTTTTCGCCGGGTCTAAGAGGCCTAAAAAATAATTTAAGAATAAAAAATCGATTAGCATTATCGACATTACGTATCAGATTTTAGTATATAACTAGTAATTGTAAACACCTCTTAAATTTTTGTCAAGCTTTTGTTACACTTACTTTCCTTCTGCATTCAAAGCCTTATTAAGCTCTTTTCGCTCTTGAGCAGTTACTTCTTCCTCTGATTTTCGCCTCTTGGTACCCATTTGTTCGTAATCTCTTTGTAACCTTTCCTCCCTACTAAGAGCTAAAAAAAAAACAATAGAATAAATAAACAACGATAAAATATTTTATTTAAGTTACCTTTAAAATCTGTGGATAGATTGAAAATCGGCCTAGCCCATTCGCTGATTAGTCGTCCAGCCCTCTCCCTGTTTTCTTTAGTCTCTTTCGGATGTTTATATAAATACATCACAGCCTTGCCTATTCCGGCATGCTTAATTGTCGACTGATCGATCCTAGGAAACTAAATCGAAACAGAATAATAATAATATATAAATAATTATAATAATTTATTATAACAAATGGCGCCCAACGTGGGGCAATTAAAATAAAAGAGGGCAAATAATATAAAAGAGGGCAATCAAAATAAAAGAGGGCAATTAAAATAAAATAAGAAAAATAAATAATTTAAATAAAAATTTAATAATCAAAACTAAAATGGATCTTAAGAGATGGTAAGATGATAGGATTGGAAAATCAAGAAGAAGTGGAAGGACAAGGCGATATACAAGGAACAGATGGACAAAACGTACAAGAAATAATCGTAGAAGAAAAAAATGAATCCAAAGTTAGTGCAGAAGAAGAATCAGAGGATGAACTTGATAAAGAAGAAAAAAATAAAGAGACATTAAAACAGAAAAAGGAAATGAACGATGTGGAGAAGAACAGAGCCGAAATCAAACAATGTATTGAACAAAATAGAAAACAAGATAAAGAGGAGATGAAACAAAATAGAAAACAAGATAAAGAAATCAAACAATGTATTGAACAATTAGAAATTAAAATAGACATTTTGAGAGAAGATATGTTTGTCGCCATTTGCTATAAAAAAAATTAATAATATATAAATATGCATGCACTTACATCAGCTAATAGCTTTAATAATTGCTCTCTAACTTGCAAGGAAGGTAACGATCTATCAGGCATAGGAGCTAACCAATCTGTGAGGACATTTAATACATTGTGTTCTATGAAAGCCAGTTGTAAATCGTGTTTTTTTAATTGTGACATAACTTTTGCTAACATCGCTATTTTCTTTGTTGCAGGTTTTAGTTGTTCGTTAAGTCGCCGATCGTCCTAAAATCATTACAGAATGTATTTATTATTTTCAAAAAATCAAACAATTCAATACCTCTGCGGCACTTCTCATATCACCAAGAAGGCCAGCAATTATGTCGTCGTTATCGTTTATTATATCAATATCCTTCCTTTTGCGTTTTCTATTACTTTCGTCTTTTTTCCTTTGAAGCATTATATCGAAATCTGATAAACCATTATTGTCATCTCGATCTCTGAAAAAAAAAACAAATCGTGCAGTTCTAATGCTTGTTCCCAATATAAATAACTTACCCTCTATTCATAACACCTTCATCAGAATCATAATCGTCTGGTGGACGGACTTGTTCCTCTGGTACGCCTTCTTTGCTTGCTCCTGTTTCACCTACATCCTCATCATCACTGACTACTGCTCGTTTAGCTTTTACTGGCGATGTGCCTTCATCTTCCGAATCAGATACAATTGTACGTTTTCTGGTAACTTTACCTACATTTAGAATAAAATTTTGAATAGCTCATATAATGAATATAAAGAAACTGATCTTTACCTTCATTATCGGAACGAGATCCAGATCTAGACCTAGATCTTACCCTTGATTTTACAGATCCTGATCTTGAGCGTGACCTTGATTTTGAACGGGAGCCTGATCTGGACCTTGACCGGGATTTTGATCTTGAGCCTGATTTAGATCTTCGTGATCCTGATCTTGACCTAGAGCCTGACCTAGATCTTCTTGAACCCGACCTAGATCTTCTTGACCTTGCTGAACCAGACCGGGATCTTCTAGACCCAGACCTGGACCTCCCAGACCCAGATCTTGATCTCCTAGACCCGGACCTCGATCTCCTAGACCCAGACCTAGATCTCATAGAACCAGATCTAGACCGAGCTGAGCCCGATCTGGATCTTCTTGATCCCGACCTTGATTTTCTAGATCTAGATCTAGACCTTGATTTTCTGGATCCTGATCGAGACCTGGAACCTGATCTAGACCTTCCGGATCCTGATCGCGACCTTCTGGATCCTGAACGCGACCTTCTGGATCCTGATCGGGACCTTCTTGATCCAGAATGTGATCTTGCAGAGCCAGACCTCGAACGCTTGGAGCCTGACTTTGAACCTAAATATTTGTATTATGCATTTGGATTCACAATGACTACAGAACATTATAGTTTTATCATCATTATTACTGAAGGGGCAGTTGCGGTATAAAGTGATTACAAAGTAAGTAGGCATGATATTGATGTTTTTTTTAATTTTGTTAGATAATTATAAAATTTTATAAAATTATTTCATTCTAAAGACCCCAAAGAATGCATTTATAAAAAAAAGTCGATTTTGTTGACAATATAAACCGCAACTACCCCCTTAAATGTTTAATAATAAAAACAACTTTATTCACATTAATATGCACTTGCAAAGAAAATGAAAAAAAAGATACACTTAGGTTTACATAAAAACAACTATTTCTTACGTGATCTAGACTTTCTTGATCCTGAACCTGATCGAGACCGTGACCTAGATTTCCTTGATCCAGATCTAGATTTCCTTGATCCAGATCTAGATTTCCTTGATCCAGATCTAGATTTCCTTGACCCAGATCTAGATTTTCTTGATCCAGACCTAGATCTTGAGCGAGAGGATGCTTTTGCCGAACCAGAACGAGATCTGGATCTAACTTTTTTCTCATTTTTATTTGATTCTGATACAACAGATCCTGACCTGGATCTCAAAGCTGCCTTTGGAGATGCTGATCGTGATTTAGACCTCGATTTTCTGTCATTATCTTTTGACTGCGAATGAACCGATACTGATCTGGAGCGTGACCTTGCTGTTGGAGATCTGGATCCAGATTTTGACCTTGAATTTCTCCCATTGTCTTTCAAATGTGAATGAACAGATCCAGAACGAGATCTTGATCTAGGAGTACCTTTTGGGGAAGGAGGCCTAGATCTAGATCTAGACCTGGAACCTTCTTTATTTTCTGGACTTGCTGACCTTGACCTGGATCTAGATTTTGATTTCCGAGAACCAGAATTAGATCTTGAACGTGATCTAGAATGTGATTTTCTAGATCCAGAGTTTGATCTAGATCTAGATGCAGCTCTTACAGAACCAGTTGGTGATTTGGGACCACCTAATTATAAATAAAATAAAGTGAAATATGTTAGTTTTGAATTTATCTTTTGATCATTCAGATATTTTTAAAACAATATTTTTACTTCTACATAATGATATTTTTTTGTCTTAACTGTCATGTTAATTTTTTGTTAAATCAAATCTCAAAAACATATATAGATATATATTATGTGATCTAATTACTCATTATATTATAATATATTTTTACAAACAGACAATCAGTAACATCTTACAAGATAAATAATATGAACCACAACTAGAATCAGATTTGAATCTTACTTCATAACAAACTTAATAAAGATTCTAAAAACAGTAAAATCTTTAAATCTTCTATACATTAAAACAGTAAAAACTAATTTTAACTAAATTAACTGAAGAGGAAGAATACTTGCAGAAGTGCAGTTATATGTAATAAGCCTAAACAAACTAGTATTTCAGTGTATTCAAAAAAACGTTTCTTCTGAATTAATTCGATGCCAATATGTATTTATCGATTTATTTATTTATTCAAACTATAAATGTACCTGAAGGAGATCTGGATCTGTCCTTGTTATCTTTTCTAGATCCATGAGAACTATGAGATCTGGATCTTGACCTGGACTTAGAACTGGCTCTACTTCCAGACTTTTGTGATTGAGGTGATCCTGAATTGGATCTTGAAGACTTGGAACTGGCCGCACTTTGAGGTCTTGACTCATTAGGTGAACGCGAACGAGACTTTCTTGGAGACGACTCAACAGGATCACCGCTGCCGTTTAATTGAGGACTGGCTGATCGGGACCGAGCAGAATTGTTTGATTCAACAGAGGAAGAACGAGAAGCTGCACTTCCAGTAGGTGAATGTGGCTTACTCACTGCTTGCATGTTACCGTGTCCCTCTTTGACAATTTACTAAATATTTAGTTTGGTTCTTTTAAATTGTATTATATGCTCACCTGTTTCTACTTCCATAATAATATTACGGTATACTAGTCACTCATAAACTTAAAACTGCTTTTTTAGAAATGTTTTGACACAGACAAATATATAATGCCCTAATGCGTAAATCTACTTGATGTAAGTTTTGACATATGCTTCTCTTCGGTTTTTGTTGGCCTTCTGACGTTTCTACAGTCTGATTTTTAGTTACAGTAGTTGAGTAGTTACAGTTACACAATGTGGAAGGCTACTAAAGGTGTCAAGCACAAAAAGAAGAATCACTTTTGTAATGACAATTTATGTTTATCCTAAAGAATTTTAAGTTTTTTCACATGTAAATAGTTTTAAATTAATTAAAAACATGGAAGATTCTATAGAAAATCCTGGAATTCATCCTCGGGCTTATTTGTATAAAATTAAAGAAAACAAATTATCTCAGAACGAACGAAGAATAAAATATCTCAAAGAACAGAAGGAAAAAAGACATGTATTAACTGATAAAAATCGAGACTTGTGCGATTTATTTATTAAACAAATTGAAAAATCTCGTAAAGATGAAGGAATGGAATTTGAATCAACTCAAATTGAAAAAGATAATTCGTTCCATTTCAAATTAATGATGACTGAGTGGTTTACAGAAATTCCTGATGATTTGGAAGATAACTGGTTTGTTAAATTCGCTCCCGAAGGATTTCGTATTTTACTTGTAGCACGCAACCACCTTACACATATTTATAACAAAAACGGTAGGCACTTGTTCCACATAAAAACAAATTTTCCAGGAGGAGGTGGATGTAAGGATAATGGTACTACAGTGTTAGATTGTATATGTAATAAAAAAATCAACACTATATTTATATTGGACTGTTTGTTTTGGAATTCAATGTCAACTTTAGATAGTGAAGCAAGCTTTAGATTTTATTGGTTAACATGTAAATTCCAAGAAAACCCTGAACTGAGGGAATATTTAAAATACAAATTTGTGTTGATAGACAGTTTGCCAGCAGAAAGATCTATAATTCAAGAAAAAATGTGTGATGTACTTAAACTAGGTGACAATGAAATTCTTTATGATGGGTTGGTATTTTATCACAAAGAATCTCACTATAACTTTGGCTATACACCTTTAGCTACATGGCTGGCATCTTACATGTTGCCAGAAAAATTGGGTATTGATATCCCAGAAATTTACTCAGGTATAAAACCAATTAATTATGTGGATTTACAACATTATATTGAAAATGAAACAATATTTCAAAAAAAGAAAAAGAGGGGTAAACATAAAAAAGGAGATGTAGAAGAAATGGAAGTATAAAATACTTTTATATAAAAATGTAGTTGGTTTTAATGTGACGAATATTAAATTTTCAGATACTTTTTTTGTTATTATTAATCCTGATACGTACTCAAAAGGTACTTTTTTGGAGAATTATTTTTATAATTATACAAATTTGTTTAAATTTAACACTTTATTTATTGCAATAACTATCGTACAATAAAATTTACAAATAAAAACAAATCACGTTTTAAAAAGTATAAATACTTTAAAAAATAAATTGGATGCATTATTACTTTTCAATTAAAATACAAACGTAGTGTTTTCAATAATTAATCACATGTAAAATATATTTTTCACAAATCACCTTTTTTGTGTAATATTCATAGTATACATATAATAAAAATATTAAAATATATAGTGACAAAATAATTGTGATATATATACGTAATGGTTAAAAATTAAAATATTCCAAACGGTCTTGATTTCACCTGTTCAGAGGCACTTGTAATGATAACATTTCTTCACATTTATACCGCAAATCCTGATTTTGATGAATTAAATATGAAGTTGGAAGACTAAGTAATTCCTGGGTGAGGCTTTCACTTATTGAACTTTGGTCAGAAACCGAATCGGTTTCAGATTTTGGCTTTGTTGCTGCTGCCTTAAGAAGAATATCAAAATGGACAGCTTTGTTCTGTTCAAAAGATTTTAGTAAGTCTTCATTGTGAATGTTGTACTCTTGAATCCACGTTATTAACTCTAAAGAATGGCACATAATATCTCCAATGGCACTGGAAAAGGCTTTCAATTCCTTTTTTTTATATATACTTTCCTTAACTTTGATGCTGTCTGATATCAACTTTGTTATATTAGGAATCAACTGATTTATCCTATTATCACTGCTTTTTTCAATGAGTGTCAGAGCTTTGTTATACTCTTCTTCCAAAGTGTAACCTTCAACAATATTTTGAATTTGTTCACTTACAGAAGATAAAACTTTTAGTCTCTTACCAACAGTATTTATTTTCTTATCTAATTGAGCAAAATTGTTGATACTTCTTTCAAAGCTAGCTAACAGCCTTTGAGCATTGCTTAAACACTCTTTGTACTCACTATTGTTTCTTAAATCTATATCACAAGTATTCCTAACTTCCATTTTATTGTAACAATCTATTTTGGTTACTAATTGGTTCACTTTGGATATTGTTATAGTCTTAAGATTTTTTATTTTACTTAGTATATAATTTAAGTAGTTCAAATATAAATTGAAGCTAGTTTTAAAATGGTTGGCTGTAGCCTTTTCTACTGTTATAAAGTATATCAGTTGCGACTTAAGAGGCCGTAAAAATTCGTAATTAAATTTTGCTGCTGATTTCATTACTTCTTTGATAAGTTTTGGGAAGTTATAAGTTAACTTCTCTGGTAAGAAATATTTACGAGTAACATATATGTCACTACTCTCTTTCAATACATTAAATATTAAATCATTATCTTTTACATTAAACGTTTCTCTAGATATAAGTAAAAGTAAATCAGTCTTGGGTACTTTAATATCTCTAGATATCCAATCTTTGAGAGTACCAATTTGGGTACCTTCAGTTATCTCATAAGAATAAAGTTCCAATTTACATACAGAAAAAACATTTACTATTTTTTTCTGTAAAACCGAATTTAAGTAATCTAACGTTTTCGTATCACCAGAAAAATTATGAGATCTAATGTTTTGATCATAAGTAAGAACATGTCTAAGCCAAATTTCAACATTTTGTTTTAAGCAAGTTGAAATAAAGTTTTCTTTTTTTATTTCTGAAGAATATGTTACTTGTCCTGAATAATTCAAATAGATGCAAATGTCTTCAGGACCTAAAAAGCAATGTTACAATTAGCTTATTAAAATTGTGCATAAATGATAACTTACCTTTCTTTTTTATTTTTTCAAATCTCTCAAAAGGAGTGTTAGTAGATAGAAATGGTAATACACCACAGATGATTTCAAAAGTAAGGATTCCCATAGACCAATAATCTACACTGTTGTTGTAATTCTGAGCTTCAAATATCTCCGGTGCCAGATAGTGTAAAGTTCCAACAAAACTTACAACAGTATCCCCCAATTCTTTTGCATAACCCAAATCAATTATTTTATAAATGGTCTCGTTTTTTCTATTATCACAGTGATGTAATACAATATTGTCTGGTTTAACATCCCTATGGGTTATTCTAAGATTATGCAAATGCTGAAGTCCATTAGAAATATCTTCTAAAATACATCGAACCTCATATTCTTCCATTCCAGAAATGTTTTGTGGTTTTGTTAAAATGTGTCTTAAATTTCCCTTACGACAATATTCCATAGGAAGTAGTGGTAGTTTGGTAGGGTTGTTTTTTAATAAAAATTCCTCTAGATCTTGGGGAATATTTTTGTATTTGATTATATTGGGATGGTTAATAATTTTCATTATATCAACTTCTTTGTTCCATCTTTCCTTTTGTTTTTCAGTTAGACTGTTACTTGTTTTAAATCTGCACATTTTTATAGCAGCTTGGTCTTCATTTTCCTTATTTTTCCATAAGGAAACTACGCCAAATGCGCCTGAACCCAAATCACAAATTTTTTGCCAACTTCCCACCTGCATTTTAAAGTAGTTGGACCGATTACATAATTCCTAAAAATTTAGTTTTTCACTATGATTCACTGATTTTGTTTTAGTTTACGAATAAACCAATTTTTAATCGCATCAGTATATCAGGAACTTGTTTATTTATAGCACAAATTAAATAAATACATCAAAAGTTGCTAACTTCATATCTACCAATTTTAGGAACTCGAGTATTCTAGGACTTCGAAACAATTTTAAACGAGTATAATTTATAGGATATGAAAAGTTTTTAAATTGTATTATCTATTTACCATCTTATTTAATTGAAATTAAAATTTATTTTAATTTTTAACATTGTTATGCAACTTAATATACATTAAAGTCATGTGCATGCATTATTGTGTGTTGTCAACCCCTCAGTTGTATACCTCATGCCAGTATTTGGTGAAAAGTGCTGCGTTATTTGTAACAATGTATTTTGTGTTGCCTAACTTTTCGCTCTCAGGGCGTAGCTCGGGACGGGGAATCACAGTTCTCACAATATGATGATTATTTATGTAATTGGTGGTGGTGGTATAATTTTTTGTTTGTTTATTGTACCGTTTCTATTCTCAAACAAAACGTGGAATATATTTTGTTATTTGTAATATTTGATTTAATATTCTTCTACGTGTATTACATATTAAAAAGTCTGACTTATTTTTTAAACACATATAGTATTTATCGATAATAATAATAAACCGTCTTTATTAATCAAATATTACGTACATATTTGATCTTTTTAATACGATTGGATGACATGACACCTGACAGCAAACAACTATACTAATCAATATTTTCGATGTTAAACATCGATTTTTGTATCGATGTCCCAGCACTAAATCAGTGTTGCCAATATCCGGGTAAATATCAGATTTTCGGATAATTTCAACTGCCAACGGATAATATTGGGATTGAATAATTATTCGGATAATCCAGTGTTCTGTAGAATTTATATATATATACACTTTATTTATTTATTGAAATCTATTTTATAATCACTTCAAATCAAATAAACATATTTTCTATATAACCTTATAGAAAAGAATTGTTATGTTTTGAATTATTTATTTTTATAATCTAAAAAAATGACTTACTCACTTTTTATTTACTGATTTCTAACCCATAAATACAAATACAATCCCTTAATGATACAACGCTGGCAATTAAAACTCAAAATAACTTATTTAAATATATTTCTGATCAATTATTGTTAACACTTTATTTAAGGGGTAAGACGTTTCGGATCACGAGGGAACATCGAAGTCTTCCGAATGTTGTCCAATCCCAAATAAAGCATAACCACCCTTTCCAGTCCAATTCCACCTCCAGCGTGAGGAGGACAACCATATTTAAATGCATCGATGTATGATGCTATTTTGGACACATCTGAAAAGAAAAGAAACAAAATATCCAGTGATAATTAAATAAAATAATATTAGTACCTATTCCATGATGATTGGCTCTTTCTGTCAAAAAGACTGGATCGTGAATTCTTTGTGCACCACTAAGAATCTCTTCACCCCTCATAAACATGTCATAGGAGTTAGACATTTTAGGATTATTAGGATCGGGCATTGTATAAAACGGTCTCACAGCCAAAGGAAATTTATCCAATATGTAAAAATCGGTATCATATTTGGCCTTAACCAGACGACCTAATAACTTTTCTGCGGGAGTACTTAAGTCTTCTTCTTCTCCAACTTCAACTCCCACTTCAGCAAGCATTTTTCGTCCCTCGTTGTACTCCAAAACTAGAGGAGGATCCAAAAAGGTGAAGGATTCAGCAGGATACTGTTGGTTGATTAAGGAAATCTCCTTCTGATACCTAAAATTATCAAATATGTTGAAAAGTTTTTTAATTTTCATTTATTATGGTGTTGACATGATAGAATTTGATACAGATAAAATTTATGATGTAATCTTATCACTTCTAATCAATATAAGTAAAGCGAAATGTACATTTTATTTATATGTGCCAATAAAGACCATTTCTTATTATTATTAATAATATAAGATTGCTAGTTAATATTTATTTATTTGAGGATCCCTATCAAATACGGGTATTTATAAAATGCTAAGAAGATTGGAACTTTTAAAGTATGGGCAAAGAAAATTGAAGAAATGTATGCAATTCATTTTTAACAAGAAAAAATGTGAAATTACAAGGGAATCAAAGCAATTATTTACTAACTCCATATTTAAAAAATGGAATAAAAGAGTATGCATCAAGTATAAAGACATTTGTGTTACCATTACCAGCGAAATAAAATGTGGGATGGAATACAGTGAGTGGCACCTAGACAATACCCAAGTTAAAAAATCAACACAAAATAATACATTTAAACCAGTGAATATACTTGTGTCATTTATAGACCTTAAAAAGGTTTACAGTAGTATTTCTGGCCATAAACTGTGGGAAAATCAGGGAAGACAAAATGTGAAAGAAAAATGGGAAAACATGGTACAGAGAATTAACAATGACCAAGCAAGAATCAAAATAGTTATTTCAAATATAAATCCAATAAATCTGTCAAAAGTTTTAAAAGAAGAGTACATAGTAACACCTCTATCTTTAAACAAAAATAGTGAGAAAGCCCTAGAAAACTTGTTTCGGAAGTGCTTAACAATGGGAATAAAGATATTTTTTGCAGATGTCCAAATATCTGAGTTAGATATTGACGATCTATTAAATATGTATACACAATTAGAAGACATTTTTCAAAATGCAGAATACTTGTGTACAGATGAAGAAGCACAAAATTTAAGAGAAGACAAACAAGAAATTAAAGCCTTTAAATATCTGGGATCAATTATTGTAAGTGCGGCTGCAATAGGTAAGAAAAATGTATATACAAGAATTGTAATGAAGAAAAAAGAGACATCATATCCTAGTACACTCTGGAGTGAAAACATCAGCAACATGACAAAACCAAGATTTTTTTATATTAAAAAGAAAGATAATATTTTAAATGGAGCTAAAAAGTGGCTAAGACATATAATGCGTATTAAAGTTAAAATATTTATTTATTTATTTTTTCTCTTTGTTTTGAAAATTGCTATTTTATTTTTGTTCGACACCTAACCTCAAGTAGATAAACTATTAGAGATAGGGATGCAGTATCATTTTTGAAAGACCGTTCTCAATTTGTACAACTTAGCTCTTGTAAAAATAGAACAATGACTACTAGTAATTCAGATTGTAAAACAGTAACAGTTGGTGTTCCACAAGGGTCCATATTGGGACCAATTCTATTCTTAATGTATATTAACGATCTAAGTGAATTCTTAAAATCTGATAATACTACTGTTACCTTATATGCAGATGATACATCATTAGTTATATCCAATATAGACGAAAGGTTGCTTTCCAGTAAATGCAATGAGGTAATCGAAAATTTGTTTAAATGGTGTAGCTCAAATTATTTATTTCTCAACTCCTCCAAAACTGAGGTAATACAGTTTCACAATAGACAAAAAAGCTCTAAAGGACTAGTGGTTATGATGAATGATAAAAGTTGTTCCTTCTTCTTCAGAAACAATATTTTTAGGTGTTTCTATGGATGAGTATTTAAATTGGAAAAGTCACTGCGCAACTTTAATAAATAAAATTAATTCTACCTGCTATTTAGTTCGTAATTTAACGGAAATATTAGAAAAGCCCCAACTAATAGTTTTTTATCATGCTCAAGTTGCCTGTAGACTCAGGTATGGAATTTGCTGGTGGGGTAGTTCTACTCTTTCAAGTGATGTCTTTATTGCACAAAAAAGAATTCTGCGAGTTATGGCTGGTGTCGCCAGAACACATTCTTGCAGATCGTTATTTAGAGAATATAACATTTTAACTTTAGTGTCCATATATATTTTAGAACTATGTTCATATGTTTTTAAAAACAAATCAAAATTTGAAACTAATGGAAATATACACAATCTTAACACTCGACAGAAAAATGATTTCCATTATCCTGTATGTAAATTAAGTGTTACATGTAAGTCTCCTAACATATTAGGTCTAAAAGTTTTTAATAATTTGCCGACGAGAATTAAAAATATAACATGAAAGAGCAAATTTGAATTAGAAGTTAAGGAGTATCTATTAAACAGAAGTCTATACACTCTTGATGAATACTTCAGTATTTAGTATCCATCATAATATTATCTATATATATATATATATATATATATATATATATATTATTTTATTGTATAGATTTGATGTACTATTTGTTTGTATTCTGTCTATGTACTAATTTCACTATTCCAATACTGTAAAGTCTACTGGAAAATAAATTATTATTATTATTATAGAGATTAGAGTGATACGATTGTAATTTAAGAGTAAATTGTAAATTTATGTACTACTGCTCAAATAAATAAATAAATAAATAATAAAAAAAGTAACGTTTCCCTACATAGATGTTATAATAAGGGTGTGCAGACAATTTAAAAGAAGCAGTAGAGTGGGAAGAGGAGAAAAATATTAAAGGAATAAAATCAACAAAATAGAAAAATATATTTGTGAAAATTGTAACAGGCTGAAGAATTTCGGTCAAAGGTCAGATACTTTTGTTAATCCATGTGTGTGAAAATTTAGTGAATTTAATTTTTTCGAAATTGTATAAATACACCCAAAATATAAGTTTCTACTCATTTCTAGTTTTTATAAGAAATAAGAAGCTACTACAGTTTTTTAAATATGTAATAGTTATAATTACTTACTGATCACGCAAACCTTTGAAAATTTCTGTAAACATGTTACCAATAGTTAACATCACTTCATGGTAATGATAATTGAAAGCCATTTCCAAATCTAACCCAGTAAATTCGGTCAAATGTCTGTGTGTATTTGAGTCCTCGGCTCTGAAAACAGCACCAACTGTGAAAACTTTTTCAAAATCTGCTGCAATGGCCATTTGTTTGTATAATTGAGGACTTTGGGCCAAATAAGCAGAACCTGAAATTCAAAATTCAAGAATGACTAAAATTCCATTTTTTAAATGAACTCTTTTTACCTTTAAAATAACTCACAGTAAATACATTTGCACCCCCTTCTGATGCAGCTGAAATAATTTTTGGAGTATGTATTTCAACAAAACCTTTTGCTGTTAAAGAGTCACGAAACAGACGACATACACCTGCTTCAAGTCTGTAAATTGCCTGATTTGTTGGAGTACGCAGGTCCAAAATTCTATTATCTAATCTTGTATCTTGATTAACACGAATATTTAGCACTTCTTCTTCCGCCTACAAACAAAATTACCTTGTTGCTAGTTTGCTAGACAATTTTCAAACTGATAAATTACCTCTGGTTTTTCAGGCCTTGAGGCATCTTCAATTTGTAGTGGTAGTTGAGGAGCAGATTGAGAAACAACCCATAACTGGGAAACTGCCAACTCAACATCTTGTTGACTGCAACTAGCTATGCTATTGGGTACTTCGGAGACCCTAGCTTCAACATCTAATATACTCTCTTTTGGTATACTGAAAGGATTCAAAAATAAAAAAAATCGCTACCTTTATTCCCACATAGTAGCAGATGATAGTTGTAGTTAGTTATAAAGAATTACAAAATGAGCTTTATATTTTTCATTTTAAAGGGACAAAAGTATTATGTTGTTTATTTGTTACAACTGTAATTAAATAATTAAGCATTTTATTACACAATTGTGTCTTTCCATTAAAAATCTAGAAATTACTTCCTGAATGCTGGATAACATGTTACCATTGCATTTATAATTTTTTTCTGGCATCTATTAGAGGAACTGGTCTGTTTGTTATTAACTCTTTATTCTAATTAAATCAACATTGTTTTAAGTGGTGATGTAATAGTTTCAATTTAATTAAACAATTTTGTATACCATTTAAAAAATCTACATTACCTGCTTGAAAATTTTACCATTGCCTTTGAAACTGCTTCTGATACATTTAAAAGCGCCTGAACAGTAAATTCTTTTTGTCTTAAAACAATAAAGCATTGTTTCCCCCTTGCTCGTGAAGTATGTAATCTTGCTCTAACCCATACAACTTGACCAGACAATTTTTTACTTAATTCATTAACAGAATTAAATTTTCTTTCGATGTTTTTATTCTCCGATTTGATAACTGGGAGGTTTCCATATTTTCCAACAGAGACGTCAACTAGTAAAATGTGTATAATATTATATTCGTTCTAACAAAACACGTTTATTTAAATAAAAATATGGCAAACGGATCTACGACTTTGAAATCTTATTTTTATTAGAAACTGTACCTTCTTCTTTAACATTCTGTTGATTTAATGAACTTCCTTGTTTGTGTTCAGCCTTTTTAGCAGCTTTTTCTGCTTTCTTTGCTTCTTTCTTCAAAGCAGATTTACTGCTGGTATTATCGGCTGGTTTGTCTTCAACCATTTTAAAAATATATGCTATAAAAAAATATGATTTAAAAGTGATGAAATTAATTAGGTTATCTTGTCAGTTCAGTTAGCCTAACCTCACTTTTTGCTTATAGAAAGTAATGTAGACGTCACTTACGAAACGAGGAATTCTTTGCGAGATTTGATTACTAACTTCACGAAGGTAGAGGAACTATAATGTTAAAGTGCATGAAAAGAACTAAAAGAAGACTTACTGAATATTTTGTTGAGGTTAGGGTTATTTATAAAATGTGCTAAATTTGAAAATTTACAAAACGATTTCGTAAAATATTAATATTATAAAGAACGTAAATTAAAAAATAATGGACACATATGATATATTTAAGAAATTAAGTCGAGGAGCTAAATTTTCTAAGAAAACTAATGGAGTTAAGGTAAGATAATAGTTAAATTTCAGAAAGACCTTTTCTTATTAATATTATTTTTCTAGGTTCAAGTAAAAGAGGAGAATAAATCCATTGAGATAAAAAGTGAACCAAGAAAAATGAAACTTGAAAAACCACAAAGTGAGCAGGGTAATTCAATTACTTTGCTGAGTGGAATAAGCACTGAAAAAAGAGGAAAGAAACGTAAAATTACTGATGATGATAAAAAGAAGAAAAATTTGGAACAAGAACAAGTAAGAATTTTGTTTCTTTCTAAATAACTGATGCAATTTCTGTATTTAAATTTAAAATTTTAGATTAACCACTACAGGAATATTAATAACATTTCTATTGTCGGTCGTCACGTATCAGAACCATGTAGATCTTTTGATGATTTTAAAGTGGATGCTGATATTATAGAGAATTTAAAAAAATGTGGCTATGAAGAACCTACACCAATCCAGAAACAAGCTGTACCATTATTGCTAGAGGTAAAAAAGGGCATCAGAATGAAAAACTGTGAAACTTTAAATCTAAATTAAATAAACTATTGGGCTATTATTTTTTGCATATTATTCTTTCAGGGAAGACAAATTTTAGCATGCGCACCTACAGGTTCTGGAAAGACTGCTGCATTTTTAGTTCCTATTATAGATAATTTAAAAGGTCCACTAAGACAGGGTTTTAGAGCTTTAATATTGTGTCCAACAAGAGAATTAGCCAAGCAAACACAAAGAGAATGCAGTAGACTTTCAGAAGGAAGGGGGTTCAGGATACATATTATCAGTAAAATTAAAAAAGCTTTAACACAATATAGCCCGAATGGGACTCAAAAATTTGGTATGTAATTAAATTTAATACTAATATGTTATTTGCTTATATTAGAAATGAATGAAATGAAACTACATCATTAATACACTAAATATGTTTTGTCATAAAATGTTGTTAAGTATTAATATTAATTGTTTAATGGTTTTGTTATTTTTTAGATATATTGGTAACTACACCAAATCGTTTATGTTTTTTGTTGAAACAAGACCCTCCAGCTTTATCTTTAAGGAAGTAAGCACTGTTGAAAAAGTTTTTATTTCGAATGAGAGTATTTACAATATTTTTTGTTGTTTTTAGTGTAGAGTGGTTAATCATCGATGAAGCAGATAAATTATTTGAATCTGGTGTCAGAGGTTTTAGAGATCAGTTAACTGATATTGTAAAAGCATGTGATAATCAGAATAGAAAAATTGCAATGTTTAGTGCTACCTATACTCCTGTTGTTGCAAAATGGTGTGTACACAACATGAAAGGATTGGTAAGGATCACTGTGGGTCACAGGTAAGATTTTTTAAAAGTATTACATGTTCAAAATTTCTGTTTATGTAACCCAAACAGAGCTTTTATGTTAGTTTTAACCATAATTGTCCAATGTTAGCTGTTATTAATGAATTGTATAATTTTTTAGAAATGCGGCTACAGATTTAGTAGAACAAGAACTTTTATTTGTCGGTAATGAACAAGGAAAATTATTAGCGTTCAGAGATCTAGTAAGAAAAGGTTTAAGTCCTCCAGTATTAGTATTTGTTCAAAGTAAAGAGAGAGCACAACAATTATTTAATGAACTAATTTATGATGGAATTAACGTTGATGCAATACATTCAGATAGAACCCAACTGCAGGTAACCAAAACCAATTATATATAAAAAAATTGTTTTCCTAATTTTCACAGCCTTATTTAACACACAATAACAAAACTATTTTTATAATCAAGACTATTATGACGAATATTTGATGATATATTTAATGCTTCAAAATTTGTATTTTTAATGATTTCAGAGAGATAATACTGTGCGTAGTTTCCGTGAAGGACGTATTTGGGTTTTAATTTGTACAGAGTTGATGGCTCGTGGTGTTGATTTTAAAGGAGTTAATTTGGTGGTAAATTATGATTTTCCACCTTCTGCGATTTCTTATGTACATAGGATAGGAAGAGCAGGTCGAGCCGGAAGAAAAGGCAAAGCTGTTACACTGTTTACCACTGATGATACGGCAAATTTGAGAAGGTTTGTAAAACTAGCACTAAACAAACATAATGATTAATACTACTTTTCTTTTTCTTTTTGTAATCTAGTTATTGTTTTATTTGTAGTATTGCACATGTTCTTAAAGAATCAGGATGCGAAGTTCCTTCATATATGTTGACGATAAAAAAAATAGCAAAATCTAAAAGAAAACAACTTCAAAGTAGTGCTCCTAAAAGAGATGAAATCATTACCAAACCTCTTTATGACAGATTAAAAGGGGGTAAAAGGTAGGTCCACAAATCGGTTTTTTTAAAATTCTAAATAATTTACTTTTTGAATATTCCCAAAATTGTTCTAATTATTTTTTCGTTCCTTTATATTTTAAAGTACCTAAATCAAAATATAGGTTAATTATTATTGTTTTTTACAGCTAAAATTAATTATTTTATTTTTATTTAAAAACGAAAATGTGGTGCAATTTAAGAATATAATTTTATATTATATTTTATTTTGTGGTACATGACTTTGAGAATTTTAATTTTCGTTAATTATTTTATATAAACGGATCACCTTGTATATTGTAGTTTAAGAAAAAAATTGAAACTGGCAAATTTTGATTCTTCAATTATTCTTAGATATTATTTATACATTTATTTATTTATTTATTTATTTATTTATTTATTTATTCAATAAATACAATGATAAGCGATATACATGTACCTACAGTTAATTATCTTTTTTAGGATGAAGTTTAGAGAAATAAATGAGAGACGCAAAGAAAGGAATAAGCATCTGAATAAAAATAAGAAGTCTACGAAAAAAATAAAAAGTTTGACGAAAGAGGATTCTAGTTAATAAAATTATAAAATAAAATAATAAAAATGGTTTTTTAAGTATTTAGGAGTTTTATTTACATGAAAACAGGTTTTTGTGAGAATAGACATAAGGAAAATATTTAAAAAAAATCATAACAGCTGCCGTACCAATATTTGGTTAACTATTGTCGTCAACTTAATTTTCTTTGGACTTAGATCAAAATCAAAACATTTTAGGATTTCCAAATATAAGGCTAATAATAATAGGCGTCCCTCTCCCTTACAGGTTCTGTTTCTGGGGTTAATTTATTCCATTTGACATTGTAAGACCGGTTTCTGCCTTTCGGCTTTATTTTTATTTAGTTTCGTATAAGATCGAAAAATAAATATTTTACTTTGAAAAAATTACAACTTATTTAAAACACAAAAAAGAATGTTTTCATCAAGTTTCATAAAAAAAATATTTTTGCAGGAGATAAAAATTAAAAAAAAAACTTGTGATTTTCCCGATAATTTTGAGGTTATTTTGAAAAATGATCAATACAAAAGTTTTAGATTTTTTAATTACCTACAACTTTTACATTAAACTCTTTGATGGGATGCATATTTCAGCCACAAATCGGGAAAAACCCATTTTCCAACCTCCAAAACATATTTACCTACCCCCACTCCCCTTCCGGAACTTTTACTCAGTCGTCTTGATTTTTCTTAATTTACCCTAAATTTTCCGATCATCCCACATACTGCTAAGAATTTTTTTTATTAGAATGATTGGTCCTGGTCTAGTAGTGGCAAAGGTATTGTAAAAAACGGAAATCTGTATTTGCATCTGAGAAACTGGGTGTAAAAAGTGCGTTGATCAAGTAGAAGAAAATATGATGGAAATGGATTAAATATTGAAAATACTGTCGAACCGTTAATTAATATCTATTGAAGATGCTCATTCTTCCGAATTATCTGATGGGCTCATGTACTTGATTTAAGTATCAAAAAATTACTTTAATTAAAAAATATACTAATAGCCCAGTTGCCAGAGAAGGATATTGACCAAAAGCTCACACCAAATGTGATATCGATGAAACTTGGCATTTAAGTACCTGAAAGGGTGTAGAAAACGATAAAAAAATCTTTGCTGCTCTAAAGTGTATGAAGTTCACAATTTCGAAAACAAAATCGAAAATTTGGTTTTTTCATTATATCCCAAAAAATAAAAATTTCCTTTAATGACAAAATCGAAGCTTTTGGGTTAAAGCCCCGACTTGGTCGGACACCGAACCAAGTCTGGACTTTCGTAATTCAATACCTGGTAGGGCATATAGCACAAGGAGTAGTTGTTGAGTCCAGACGCTGGTGCAGTGTAGGACATTTTTAATGTCCTTGTTCTTGGGAGCTTGTATGATTTTATTTCACATCCTTTGTGCAGTTTTGTCACTCCCATGGTCCTTTTTTGGAATTTTTATGGTTCAAAAAAAAATTCCACCTTCGTGTAGTTTTCTATAGTTTTGCAAACTTTGATTTTGTTATTAAAGTGAAGATGGCGTTGGGCTCTCCTTGTTCGTGATACACTTGCTATAACGCAACCACTTTTATTAAGAACGAGGCGAGTCGAATTCATTTTCAGACATCCTTTAGTGACAGGAT
The DNA here is from genome assembly GCA_949320105.2 of Crepidodera aurea. Lineage (NCBI taxonomy): Eukaryota > Metazoa > Arthropoda > Insecta > Coleoptera > Chrysomelidae > Crepidodera > Crepidodera aurea. The sequence goes on along the minus strand of OX439476.1, from coordinate 14,808,417 downwards.
GTCGAGCTAGCCTGCTTCTTACTGATGAGGCACAACATTGCCGAAATCGGTCTAAGAATGACAAGCTCCCTTAATGACAAAATCGAAGTTTTTGGGTTAAAGCTCCGACTTGGTCGGGCACCAAACCACGTCTGGACTTTCGTAATTCAATACCTGGTGGGGCATATAGCCCAAGGAGTAGTTGTTGAAGTCCAGACGCTGGTGCAGTGTAGGATATTTCTAATGTCCTTCTTCTTGGGAGCTTGTGTAATTTTATTTCATATCCTTTGTGCAGTAATAGCACCACGTGAAATTGCGGAAAATTTGACTAAAAATTATATTATAAGTTATTTAAAAAAGCCCGCACAAAATGTGATATCGATGAAACTTGGCACTTAAGCACTCGAAGGGATGTAGAAAACGATAAAAAATCTTTGCTGATCTCAAGTGTATGCTAAAACTTCACAATTTCGAAATCAAAATCGAAAATTTGGGTTTTCCATTATTATTATCTCGAAGAAAAAAATAAAAATTTCGGAAAACTAATAGCACCACGTGCAAGAGCGGAAAATTTGACTAAAAATTCAGGCGAGGCGTTCGGAAAAAACTAAAGTATCTTTGCCTAAATCGTACGCAAAGAAAAAAAAGAAAGCATTTTAAAGAAGAGATTCTAAGCTTTCTCAGGAAGCCATTAGTGTTTAATTTTTTTTTGTTTTCTCATAGAAAATTTGACCGTAACCGTTACAATTTCTAAAATTCTCACTGATTTTTATAAAAGTGAAGATATACATTAATAGAGGCATAACAAAAAAAAATCCTTGTATATTTATCAACATTATACTTTTACTTTTGATCTAAAAATAATTAAAATGATGAACATTGTCTCTATTTAATAAAACTGATGTTTTTATTTTACTTTAGTTTTTTGCGAACGCCGCGCCTGAATATTTGGCTCGACGCGAATTCGCTTTTTTATTTTTAATAATTTTTAAAGTAATACAAATTTTTTTAAAATAAATAACTTTTAATTTTTTTTGAGATATGATGAAAAAACCAAATTTTTGATTTTGTTTTCGAAATTGTGAACTTAGCATACATTTTAGAGCAGCAAAGATTTTTTTATCGTTTTCTATACCCTTTCAAGAACTTAAATCTTTCAATTTTAAATACAATACCCAAACATACGCCTTTTATCGCACCGTGTGTGAGTTTTTTAAATATTGCTGAAATTTGTACTGGTAAAACTATTAACATTTTTATTTTTCAATATTATTATTATTAATTTCGTGTCAAAACAAATATGCTTTAGCTGTCGGCAACTATGTTCGGGTAGGACAAAAAAATACGGGCAAAGTGGAAGATAAAGGATAGGTCAGGATAGGAGAAAAAGAGACTGACCACTGGCGCATTTTAAAAATGCACTCTCTGGCAAATAATCATATTTGACCTTGACGGCAACAATTCTTAATGAAATGGACCGAATCCCGTTGTATAAACTGACCGGTCAACTGGAATCCCATCCTACAAAAGATCTTAGTTATTTTAAGATATTTATATGTTAATCGGCAGACAGCGGGAAATCGTAGGAATATCAAATTAGAATTTTTTTTCCATGAGCATGCCCAGAAAAAAAATTCAGTCATCGGTGAATAAAAACTAGCTATAGTGAATGATTTTATCCTTTAATTAGATATAAGTAAATTTCAATTCGATGAACAACTATTTCCAATTAACGAAATGTGAAAAAGTGGTTAACGGTGCCATTCCTCTAGGACCCCAGCGGTTTTTGTATTTTTTTTATGGTAAACTTCGTATATAAGAGGTAGGTGGTTTATATTTTTTTTATTGTTAAAAGCTAGCATACATGTACCACGTGGTCCACCTAAAAAATTTACCACGTGCTTTTTGACATTGAATTAAAACATAATTACCTCTTTTTGTGGTAAGTGGTTTCTACTTATAAATATATTACAGTAAAGCAATTTTGAGATAATATATACCTGAAAGTTAAATTTGAACCAATATATTTAAAAAAAAATCAGGGAAAGAGTCAGGAATTTACCTATAAATATTTGATTTAAAAATTCTTTCTTTGAGTTTTCTAAATAAATTAAACCCTATGCGTAAATCATTTTGACCATAAATTTACTTTTAAATATGCAAAATATGTTTATATTTTTTTTTGTTAAAAGCTAGCATACATGTACCACGTGGTCCACCTAAAAAATTTACCACGTGCTTTTTGACATTGAATTAAAACATAATTACCTCTTTTTGTGGTAAGTGGTTTCTACTTATAAATATATTACAGTAAAGCAATTTTGAGATAATATATACCTGAAAGTTAAATTTGAACCAATATATTTAAAAAAAAATCAGGGAAAGAGTCAGGAATTTACCTATAAATATTTGATTTAAAAATTCTTTCTTTGAGTTTTCTAAATAAATTAAACCCTATGCGTAAATCATTTTGACCATAAATTTACTTTTAAATATGCAAAATATGTTTATATTTTTTTTATTGTTAAAAGCTAGCATACATGTACCACGTGGTCCACCTAAAAAATTTACCACGTGCTTTTTGACATTGAATTAAAACATAATTACCTCTTTTTGTGATAAGTGGTTTCTACTTATAAATATATTACAGTAAAGCAATTTTGAGATAATATATACCTGAAAGTTAAATTTGAACCAATATATTTAAAAAAAAATCAGGGAAAGAGTCAGGAATTTACCTATAAATATTTGATTTAAAAATTCTTTCTTTGAGTTTTCTAAATAAATTAAACCCTATGCGTAAATCATTTTGACCATAAATTTACTTTTAAATATGCAAAATATGTTTATATTTTTTTTTGTTAAAAGCTAGCATACATGTACCACGTGGTCCACCTAAAAAATTTACCACGTGCTTTTTGACATTGAATTAAAACATAATTACCTCTTTTTGTGGTAAGTGGTTTCTACTTATAAATATATTACAGTAAAGCAATTTTGAGATAATATATACCTGAAAGTTAAATTTGAACCAATATATTTAAAAAAAAATCAGGGAAAGAGTCAGGAATTTACCTATAAATATTTGATTTAAAAATTCTTTCTTTGAGTTTTCTAAATAAATTAAACCCTATGCGTAAATCATTTTGACCATAAATTTACTTTTAAATATGCAAAATATGTTTATATTTTTTTTATTGTTAAAAGCTAGCATACATGTACCACGTGGTCCACCTAAAAAATTTACCACGTGCTTTTTGACATTGAATTAAAACATAATTACCTCTTTTTGTGGTAAGTGGTTTCTACTTATAAATATATTACAGTAAAGCAATTTTGAGATAATATATACCTGAAAGTTATATTTGAACCAATATATTTAAAAAAAAATCAGGGAAAGAGTCAGGAATTTACCTATAAATATTTGATTTAAAAATTCTTCCTTTGAGTTTTCTAAATAAATTAAACCCTATGCGTAAATCATTTTGACCATAAATTTACTTTTAAATATGCAAAATATGGTAGATGTGCCATAATTTCCAAGTTGTTTTTCTATTAAATCTAGCATGTTGGGAAAATTGAGTATATACCATTTCTTTTGGTGTTAATTGATACCAGATTTGTTAGTTTTCTCCAAATAGCTAAACAATGCAAAAAAACCCAACACATGTAACTGTATTTATCGCAGTTCACGGAAATATTAGTAATGAAATTACTACGAGGGTCACACTGAAAGATTCTGCAAACTAAAAGGTTAAACTGAAATTAACCGGAAAGAAACTGAATTATTCATCCTTTTAATGTATACATTTTCATTTTTTAAACCATTTAGAAAAACAATTAATCATTCTTCATGTGATTTGTTAGAAAAGATGATTTTAAACGAATCCATTTCATGCATTTCCATATATATTATCACCCACAGAATGGTGACGAATTGGTGGAAAAAAGAGTCAATTTTGCAACACTGATTGATGTAGCTGTGTTAACTTTCCGGTACTAATCTGGAAAATAATTCGCGACTTACCAACGTTGGTACAGTGGCAAATATATCAAAACAATCATTTTTTGAACATTCGACTTTGGCTGCATCTCTATAAATCATTGCTCCAAAATACTTTAGCCCTCAAGACACTTTAAAAATTAAAGTTATAAACAGACTGAAATTAAAGTGTCAAGCTACGGTTATTTTCGAGTGGCATAAATTTCAAAAATCTCTCTTTATATTAGTTTGCAGAATTTTTTGTAGTACCCTCGTTTAGAATGTACCAACGTAAATATATTTTGCAGGAGATATTGCTGCTTATATCAGAACAGAGCCCTTATGTTTCAAACAGATTACAATATTTACGTTTATCAGTAACGATTCATTTCCTGCATAGAAATATGGATTACAGCCAACATAACAACTTTATGGTATTTTGTAATTGAAAATTGCTTTGTTACTTACATACCATGTCGTTATGATTTACTTTTAAGAATTAATTGTAACTTAAATGCATTTTAGCTCCTTACTTCTTAGTTGGGATGATTTGTTAGAGACAAAATATTGGTACTATAGTTTTTCCATTATCCATTGCAGAAACAAAATTTGTTGACATTGGCTATCATGGATCTTCTGCAATTGAAGATGGACAAACTATACCAAAGTTAAAACAATGAGTCCCCCGTTCTTAAATTCAGAATGTCTGGATCATAAAATTTATTATTAAAAGTTTAATAAAATCGTCGATATTATACGAAAATTGGCAATTTATATTTTTTCTGAAAAATCTTGTCTAATGTTTTTAGGTAAAAAGATCATACATTTTTAATTGTATCGTCTTAATTCTTTGGATATTTGAAAATGATTGTCAAATGTGCGTAGTTTTGTATTTAGAATTGTGTGAGTTGGTAGTGGTGCAATATTCAGCATTATAACAAAATCTTAAAATTCTAAAAATAAACCATTTACCCAAAACAACGAATATTCTTAGTTTTTACGTCATTGTTTTTGTTAGGTGATATTTATTACTGACTATAAATCCGAAGTTAAATCATTTTTGTGGTAACTGCAAATTATATGATATTCGACCGAAAAAGCTCTTCTGAATTGATAAAATTTGAGTTAAAAACATGAACCCTAAATATCAAAAATAAAAAATTGGCCATGAATCAAAAACGTTTTTGAATGTTTTCAAAATTTGGTGGCGCGCTGTTGTGGCAACTTTTACCCCCTTATTTTATACGCCACTGGAGAAAAAATATATTTTTTTAACATTTGTTGTAGTATGTATCAAAACTAAATTATGCGGATTTTCTTTAACCCAAAAGTGACTGTTTCTGAAATTAAATGTTCGTTCTGTAGTGAATTTTGCCTCATCGGTATACGATACATATTTTGGAAAATTTCGATTTTCGCGACACCTTTGGATATATCACTTTGAAAATTCCATTCTTATCGGAAAATCTTTAGGCTTGGGATATTTGGTTTGGCGTGGCGTGGACGTATAGCGATGGATTGGAAAGACCGTGAATGGGCACATTTATGGATTATCCGGAATAAAAACTGATCGGTCAGTTTCTCAAACCAATGTTATTTTGTTTAATTTATTTAAACCTGGCGGTACTATAATGCCAGGCCAACCCGCGACGGACGTGGAGCAATCCCCAAGGGGAGAACTGGTATGGTTGCGGCTGTTAGGGAAGTTGCAGTTTTTGCAATACGAACTGCAAATGTAGAAACCGCCTCTGCCAAAACAGACCACCACCTGCTGCCGAACCAGGTTGTTCCAACGAGAAAACCAGCTAGAGGCCGAGAACTCCGAGAAGCGATAACTACAAATCGTTTTTCCTCAGTATACCTAACCTCCAGTTACAAATGAATAACTGTGAACTTACCGGTGACACCTGTCTACAAATTTGAGAACTAACACTACTAACATTACATTAGCCCACTCACGAAATATGTCCTTGGTGGGCAATTCAGAGTTGAAGGCCATAATATTTTACTGGAAAGAAGTGAGTGGGCTACTGTAATAAATAAATATATTCATTTCAATTTAACGTTCATCCCTAAGACCCTGTTTAAAACTTATTACAGTAGCCCACTCACGAAATATGTCTTTGGTGGGCAATTCAGAGTTGATGGCAATACTATTTTACTATAAAGAAGTGAGTGGACTATTGTAATAAATAAATATATTCATTTCAATCCAACGTTCACCCCTAACACCCTGTTTAAAACTTATTATAGTAGCCCACTCACGAAGTATGTCTTTGGTCAGCATATCAGAGTTAAAGGCAATACTATTTTACCATAAACAAGTGAGTGGGCTATTGTAATAAATGAATATATTCATTTCAATCCAACGTTTATCCCTAAGACCCTGTTTAAATACTCACGAAATATGTCTTTGGTGGGCAATTCAGTGTTGAAGGCAATAATATTTTACTGGAAAGAAGTGAGTGGGCTACTGTAATAAATAAATATATTCATTTCAATCCAACGTTCACCCCTATCTTGAGCGGAAACCTGACCTTATATTTCGAAAACGGGAGGTGTAATAATTTTTTTTAGATTGTAATAAATTGTAATAAATTTGTAATAAATTTCTACGTGCATTTCTATCGGATTTATCCAGTTTTGTACGATGTGGGCAAGCTTTACCCGAAACATGGCCCGCCCACCTCACATTTCGAAAACGGGAGTTGTAATAATTTTTTTTCAGATTGTAATAAATTGTAATAAATTTGTAATAAATTCTCCCCCGGTCCAATTTGTTGTGGGCTAAAAGTGGTGGGCTTCAGTCACATATCGGAGACACTGAATAAAGGAGATATATAAAATTAACCCATTGTGAAAACAAATAAATAAAGAATCAAGAGAATTTAGAACAGAAAATAGAAAAAATAACAATACCAGAACTAATGTTTAACTATTCTGGCGGATTCAACAGAAAATCTAAATTATATTGTGAATACCCTGAATCAAGAATATTAGAAACTAAATACGAAATTAAATACAAACAAAACTAAAAATTCGATTATAGCAAAATAAAATAAAAACACATATTCGACATGAGGATCGATCATAGAACAGAATACAAAACTTGTTAAAGAAATAAATTATGATCTAAGCAGAAAAAAATTAAAATGGAATTATTTATACATATGAGGATTTACATTCCTACAATATTTTTTATCATTTCATGAGATCTTGTTGGTCGAATATCACAGCACATATTATATATAGGTTGTCCCAGGTTTTTGGCCCCGCCATTATCGAAAAATTCTGTAAAATTAATTTTTTTGCAAAAATTGCTCTAAATGCTTTACATTATTAGCCATAGAAACGGCTTATCAGTTTCCGCTGTTCCGCTATTTCATTATTGTAGGTTTAAAAATTATTAATTTTATTCAATAATTTTTTTTTGCTCATTTTTTTGTTTGCTTTCATAAATAGTAAAAATAAAAAATACACTTTGACAATAGGTTGTAATATTAATAATATTAAAATAAATTAAAAGTAATAAAATATTTGAATTATTTTTTTGTTTGAGTGCGACCCTGAAAATCGGGTCCCATACTATGACTGGTTATGAGAACATACGTTTTTTATAACAAACATTATACATGTAATAACGTTAGTTGTTAATATATTGTGTTTCAATAATAAGTAAGTCAACTTTATATTTTTACAACGTAAAAAAGTAAAAAATAATCTCTTTCCTATAAAATAATCAAACAGGAAGGATTCGATTAAAATAATAACAAAACGAGTACATAAAAATCATTAGGTAATTTAAAAATATAGTAAAATATAAACTTTTTAACATAAAAGAATGGAATCATTTGTATAAAAAATTACGAATTAATTTAAGAATTAAAATATACTCACATATCATTTATTTTCAACATGTAGAACATGCACAAATAGAGTAGAAAACTCCTATAAACCTGTGCTTTTGGAGCTTTGGTTTCGAATCTAGAGCTAGATGGCGTCTTCATGCCTTTTAATTCATTACCAAAAATGTAAAAAAGTGATATAAAAAATATGACTGAAATTGGCCTGGAGACGCCATCTTCAAAGAGCTCTAGCTTCGAAACCAAAGCTCCTAAAGCACATGTTTATAGGAACTTTTCACTCTATTTTTGCATGTTCTACATGCCCTAAAAATCTGTAATACGTATTCATTAACACCCTGTATGTACACAATTGGAAAAATTTCACTACCCCATTGACTTTACTATAGTTTTAATGTTCCAAATATTCATTTTTTCATTTTTATTGACAATTTCAGGTGGATATCTGGCTTTCTAATCAAATTAATTTTGTGATGAATATGGATCAGTTCATTTATAAATACTAATAAACGTGCCCGCTAATCATCGAGAAAAATTATATTATCACCAAGGAAACTTGTTAATAAAAATACATCCGGTCAACTGGGATTTTATAACAAAATCCATCTTTAGATATTAGCTAGTATTAATTGCAATGTTTCCAACAAGACAAGTATTTTTGGCAGTTATAATTTGTTTAGTTCAAAATGCTATCGGTAAAGTTATATTGAATCATAGAACTAAAGACAATGAAAGATGGTGCGGGCGTATACCGTGTATAAGAAAATGTTGTCCGGAACATCAAGCTGTATATAACAAAAGGTGCACTAACACTTCTATTCAATTCACGTTTGAAAGTTACGATGGACTACGAGAAATTAACACTACAGTTCGATACAATGTTATTCATACAAATTCATGTAAGACAGATGATAGACTAAAATTATCTCCCAGCTATGATGATTCCGATCTGTTCTATGTGCAAAGAAATGGAACTTTGCTGAAGCCTTATGATGAAATTTTGCCGAGGATTTCCTATCAGTTCTACTGTCTGGAAAATTTTGTTTATTCTGATCATGTGGAGTTGCAAGGTATGGTTTGTTACAATGATGGAGACTTAGAAGCTACTGCTGACAAGCAGAATGCATGTTCTGGTAAGTGTTTTTTACGCAAAATTACTGTTTGGAAGACGAAAAATACAGGTGTAAATAAACTGCAGTTTGTGTTTTTGCTTTAAACTAAAAGAAACTGCAGAAGAGATAAAAATTAAGTAGCTATACTTTCGCCTCTTGGGCCAAAAGTAGCTACTTTCGGACCGAGAGGCGAAAGCTGTTCAAACAACAATAAAATTCTGACATTAACAAAAATGTGTTAGAAAAGGCCTACTTTCGAACCTCTAGCAAGCTGTGAAAATGACAAATTACTGACTGATTGTAAACAATTTTTCCAACGAATAATAGACTTACACAGTCTGATCCGTCGATAAAAAAATATTAAATTGAGGCTTTAAAAAAACTACATTCATTCATTCAATTTTTTATGAAAGTGAAGATCCATAAAATTGATCGAAGCTTTGTTTCGTCCAAAAATCTGGAGAAATAATTGGGGAAAAGTGTTTTTTTGACCAAAAAATAAACACATACATTTATTTCAATATTTACAGGCTCTTTCATCAAAATTTAGTGAATAAATATCGCCCTAATAATTCCATATTCCGAATTATAAACAATAGTCATAACGCAGACTATGATTCCTTGAAGGTATATTACTTGACTGGTTTTCTCGTTTTTTCTTCTTATCAATAGGATTTCCGAAACCATCTGTGATAAAGTATAAGAGTTCAAGGTTCATTTTTGTGAAACGCAATAATATCTGAAAAATATTCAGTACTCAGAAAATAATTGAAACCTATAGATAAAACATCTAAATATATATTTCAATTTTGCTACTGTAGTCTAAATATTTCAATTATACTAAAAATAGAAATCAAAGGTAAACTAACATTTTTATAATCTACGATAAACGCGTATATAAAATTAATTTGAACATATATCAACAGTTGGGACTTTTGTTTGGATTAAAAATAATTTCAGGTAGGTTGATAGAAAAATTGAGACAAGGCATTTGTTTATTCGTATTTTAAATTATATCTACATAAAAATGTGTTAAATTTATTTAAATTTGAATACCTAATAATAAAACTATCGTGTAAATATTAAAATAACACACTACGATTGACTTTGAAAGATAATTTATACGAACAGAGATTTAATTAATGTAGGCAAATTGTTCGGCATCGCACTTTTTGTTTTTTAAATCCTGAAAATCTTAAAAAATATTTTGCTTGAAAAAAAAGAACGGAAATGATTATTAAGAAGCAGTAATAAAGACAATGTGAAATAAAGCGGCAAAATTAGTTCAAGAACTTTACTTTAATAAGTATGACAGGTCCTTTGATCCTTTCCATGATATAGAATTCAAAAATGCTCGAAATGCAAGAGATGCAAAAAGAAAAATTTTCCAAATTATTTTCAATTATTCTCACTCTCTTGTTATATTATTACTGAAAATTTTCCTAGGCCAACTATTTTTCGTATAACTATTTAAGTTCTCTAAATATTAATTCATTTTATTTGTTTACGTTTATCTCAGCCATAATGTTGTGTTTTTGAAATCTTAAAATCTGTTAAATATTTTACAATATCAAGATTGTATGTGTGTTAACACGATTTACATAATAATAAAAGTGTCACGACTATAATCTAAAAATAGTATGCCAACTTACGGCACACAATTAATTACGGCGGCAATTAATTATACATGATAGTTAAACGTTTTGAATTATTGAGGAATTATTTTAATTAAATAATAAAATTATTACGCGTGAACTGACACGGGATGAATCGCTTTAGAAATTTGAAATGTTTCGACGTTTCGTCTTCCATTTTGAAGCCATTATCAAGAGCGGTAATTGATAATACGATTGCGTATATACAGGGCGAACTTTAGATAACCGATACAGCCAACTTTAATGACAACTACATGTTAAAGGAGTATATAATGCTTTATTCATTTCTTTTGAAGTTTAAGTGTAATAAAAAGTTCCAAACAATGTAAGAAAATTATTTGTATATTTGTTTTTCATTCAAGTCCAACTCTGGAATTTTAAATGCAATAAATATGCACTGCAGTAAGACGACACGAATAATTGTTTTTTAGAATAGCTCAAATAGCAGATTTCCAACGACAAAAAATTCAATGTTAATAAATTCATATAAACAGATGTTACTATGTTTGCTATATTATCTAATCATTATATTATTTGCATAACAAGAATTAGATATAGCCAGCTTTCAAATTTATTTTGATTAAATGTTAGTTTATCGGTGAAAGTATCGTTGTCTTTGGTTAAAAAATTGGAAGTTTGGTATTCTTGAGGTGACTAACTTTTTTGTGATTTTTACTTTTTGATTCAAACTCTTGATTCTTGCCAGAGTAACTTTTGTAACCAGTAACTTTACTGCAACAAGTCATTCAGCAAAGTTTTAAGCGCTTTTCACTTGACTTATTTTTTCTATCGGTAATATACAATAACATTGCAGAGAATGAGAAATGATAAAAATCTATTCAAGTAAAAGAAATTTGTTGACGTCGCCACAATTTTTGAAAAAATGGAGAACGATAATAGTACATTTCCAAAAATAACAAAAATAAAGCAAAGCCAATGGGTTTAATAATAGAGCTTTATTCAAATAATAATAAGAACAATTTCATAGTAACATTTGAAACAATTTAAGCAAAGCTAGAAGCTGATAAGCATAAAAATAAAAACCATAATTTTAATGTTAGTAATATAAATATATTCTAAATATACAACTAAAACAAACACATGTAATACAAATGAATCAGAGTACCTATAAGATTGAGTACTTTGTGGAACGATACTTATATAACGTACATTATTCAAAAAGCATTTCTAAATTATCCCGTGAATTGATGAGAATGAAATTTTTTAGCTTTTTTTTGAACAAATATTTGCTTAAAATAGATTTAATTTCTGCAGGTATAGTGTTGTAGAGTTTAGGGGCTAAAAATGTAAATGTATGTTGCGTAGAAGTTTTTGTAATAAGGGGGACCATGTAATTGTTTTTTTGTCGAGTATTATATTTATGCTCTGGAAGAGTTGCCGAGTACCTACATTTTAAATGATAATAGTAGCAAGCTTGTAGAAAATATAGTTGTCTCAAATCGAGTATGTTTGTTTCCGAGTATAGACAATTAGATGGATATTTAGAGGGTTTATCATACATTATTTTAAGAAATTTTTTTTTGAACTATTTCTAAATATTTATTGTGCGATTTATAGGCAGCGCCCCATGCGCAAATTCCGTATCTAAGATGACTCTCTACGAGTGCATAATATAGTGTTCTTAAATGCCGTAGAGGTAAGACTTCTTTCATTTTTCTAAATTTGTATAAAATAGTTCTCAACTTATTTAATATGTATCTATGATGACACCTAAATATTTCATTTTCTTAACGGGCATGATACTCATTTCGCCACTTCTACTACCTATAGATAACGTATTAAAATTTGGAAGGCCTCCTGAGGTACAACTGAATGGTAAATAGTTTGTTTTTTCTATATTTAACGTAAGTAATTTGTGTTGTAACCATTCTGAAATAAGAGTAAAGTCAGATTCAGCTGTTAGTTTTAAACTTTGCCAGTAATCGTCTTTGTAAAAAATAGCTGTGTCGACTGCGAAACCAATTATTTTTCCCTTAGTTTTCAGTTGATACAACCCATTAATATAAATATTGAAGAGTATGGGGCCTAAGACAGAGCCTTGCGGGACTCCGTACTCTATTTCTTGTTCACTACTGAGTTCATCGCCCACTCTGGTTTTTTGAGACCTACCACTAAGGTAACTAGAAAAAATTTGAAGACAATTATCTCTAATACCAATATTCTCAAGCGACTGACATAGTAGACGATGACTCACCGTATCGAAAGCCTTTCTTAAATCAATGAAAATACATAGAGATGGCTTGCTTTCATTGAGTGATTCAGTAACGTCTTTTGTCAAGGATAATATGGCGTCCTCAGTTGATGAGTTTGATTTAAATCCGTATTGATTATGCGACAAAATATCATACTTATCTAGAAATTTAGTTAGTTTTTCTTTTAGTAATAGTTCAAAGACCTTTGAGATATGTGTGACTAACGATACAGGTCTGTAGTTGTAATACATATGTAAATGGTTCCAGTATATAAGGAATTAATAGTTTTAGACTTTCCACTTTGATATCGTCACAACCTGTAGGTTTAGACCAGGGACAGTCATTTTTGAAACAAAAAAAATAGGTCGGAAAATGTATGCACACTTTCTACAGCACCCTGTACATTGTGGTTCGCAAATTAGACAATACAAGAAGCCTCTATTAAATTAACACCCTGTCGTACAACCCCATAAATTTTGTGGTCCCGATAATTCAATACATCATCTTTAAATTAAAAATAATTGGAACTCCCTATGAATGAATAATATAATGGTATTTTGAACTCTTTATACGTAATATATCGACGTTTTGGTGAATCCCTGTATATTAATTATGTCTACCTATATTATTATTCAAATGAGTAAATCCCGGCTTATGAATCATAATAATTTTTATTTAGATTTATTAAATCATAACTGCGGTTCACTTTTACCTATAAATAAATGACTAGTCATGCAATAGAGGCAAAATCTCTTATTGCAGAACTAAAATTCAGATTCAAAAGTTCATCAAATTTTATTTATAGCTCTAGAAAGAAAGGAATGAAATTAAGGTTTTCAATGGTTAAAACAGTGTTTTTCGCTTAGGCACTACCTTTTCTTTTGAATTTTCATTTCAATGTTTCAAAATATTGAACAATTTTGCGAAACACTGCGAACCCACATTATTTCTTCAAAAGCTCTAAACATGTTTGAATATTGGGTAATGCTTTTTACCAAAACTTAACAAAATGTTCAAAATTTATATTTTTACATACAACATAATTTCAGAAAACAATTAGTTGCTATATAAAGAGGTCTATGATAAAATTATACATATATTTGAAAAAAAATGAGTGAAGTCAATTTTAGAACATAATATAAATAAATATAACCTATGACCACCATTCGTTTGACTGGTAACTTGAAAATCTATACAACAAATTTAAAATATATATATATATATATATATATATATATATATATATATATATATATATATATATAACATACTTTAATTTTGGTAAATTTACTTAGGGGCTGCGCAATTCCCTATTTTCCAAAAAAAAATTTGTAATATTACTTAAAAGTTTTCTAGGGTTGGTCCAGATCCTTATATTTTTATTTATTGATTTATTTATTTATTAAATAGACAAGCCTAATATACAAAAAAAAATACAATTGAATAAATATGTTACAGCATACATATCACTAGATTGATAGTTTGGATCACATTAATCACACCAAAAAAAGAAAGAAAGAATACTAAACATCACAATAAGCTGTCACTAATATACTTCTTTAATCACGACAAATTGTTTTACTGAATTAGATTCATTTAAGCCTTTATGAAACATGCTATCCATTCCAAATTTAGTGTTAGTTTTTTTAATATAAAAATTGTTATTACTTCTCATATTGTAATCATTAACTTCATTAATTCTCTATAAGTACTTTTGAAAGTAATTGGGTATCAATCATCTTTGCAGCTGAAATATAAAGATCATAGTCATAAATAATAATATACGTTCATCAACTGAAAACCAGTTTAGACACTCTAACATCAAATTAATTGTTGTGTAACGGCTACATCCCAATATTAACCTCATGCAGGGATATTTATAAGTAGAAAAGTAATGTTGAACAATAATCAAAATCATAGTTTTAGTTTTGCTCACATTTAGTTTAAGTTTATTATTAAATAAATATGTTTCAATGCTATTCCTAAACCAATGTATCGTCAGCAAAAAGATTTATACAGTGTAATCCAGAAATGTGGTTAATATCATTCAGATAAATAAGAAAAAGCAATGGACCTAACACACTACCCTGGGGTATGCCACTCTCAATCATAAGTTCATCTGACAATTCTTTTTTTTGTCTTCTGTTAAAAAAAACAGGATGTTCGTCTAATAAAAATGAAATTCTATGTTCTCGGCAAAGACGTAACACTCGATGTATCCAATTTTTTTTCCATTCGACACACCGAAACCAAATCAATGAATTAACACCGGGTAAAACCATAAATATATACGAATGTCGTAGAATTGATGAACTGGAAATCTTGTGGTATAATTTTAGAGTCTTGAATCAAAAAGCAGGAAATAATGTTCGATTAAACAAGTTGTTTCCTTTTAGACGACTTCCAGAATCCGAAAGAACTGTATATCGAGATGTATTGTAAATTAATCGCTTTTATTTGTTTTGTGTTGTGTAATTTCGTGACCGGTCATCTTTGTCCGAAATTTTTAACTATCGATATTACCGATGGAATTCGAGAAAATGACGGAATTAAAAAAGACGGGATATTTTTCGATAAAAAAAATTATTTTATATCGGGTAACGATACGTTGGGGTGTGTGTGCAATATTAAAAAATGTGTAAGGAAGTGTTGTGAAAAAAATGAATTTATGATTAATAACAAGTGCGTGAAAAATCCTGGGAACGAAACTGTGCTTACAATCTACAATCAAACTGCAGAAGATCCCAATTCGGCGCTAAGTGATTTTATTATGTTTTATGGAAGAAATTGTTCGGAAAAGTCTAGTCTTATTCGAGCTTACGAGAAAGTGTACCTACAAAACACCGGATTTTTATTTTATGTTGAAGATGTTTATTCGGAAATGTACCAGGTTAAGGATTATTGTATTGATACTTTTGATGGGGAAATTTCGGCTTTTGTGTGCGAAAAAGAAGCTCCAAGGAGAGAAATTATAATAAAGGGGAATGGTAAGTGATCATTTGGAGATTTCTTTTTATGTTTCGAACAATCTTTTATTCATAATAAACTCTGGTTGGAAATTAAAGAAATATCTGAAAAAAGTAGGTAAAAATAATAAATTATTTATTATTATTATTAACAAGTACCCAAATAAATTTATAGCTCGTGAATTTTACCGAGATATTAAAAATAAAGAAGAAAATTTAAATCGGTCATTACTTTATTCAAACAGTAAAAATCGCTTATATTCCAAATAATGCGAAAAAATTAGAAGAATTGGCAATAAGTTTAATTTAAGAACAGTTTTTCTAAGGAATAATACATTAAAATCTTTAATAGTAAATACAAAACCTTTTAATGAAATCCAAATTACAAAAAACTATGTATACAAAATTCCATGCGAATGTAATAAATTTTATATAGGAGGAACATCTAAACCTTTTCATATAAGACTTAATGAACACCAAACATACATTAAAAATAAACAATTCGCAAAATGAAAAATATGTTTGGGATTTTGGCCATAAAATACAATGGAATTCTACCAGTAGATTATTAAAAGAATCTAATAATTATAACCGCAAATCTACAGAAGCGGCGCTGATATGCTTAAATCTTAATGAATGTATTTCTGATTGTTCGGTCGATATTTCAAAAATGTTGATGCCTATTTTTATTTATTTATTAAATATGCAAGCCTAATACCTATACAAAAAAAACAATTACAAATGTATAAATACCTGACAACATTAAAAGTAAAGCAAAGAAAGAATACTAAGTTTCACTAATATACTTTTTAATGATGACAAATTGTTTTACTGAATTAGATTCTTTTACGAATTGTGGTAGTTTATTAAATTCATTTAAGACTTTAAGAAACATGCTAATGCTATATCGCTATATTGGGATAGGATCATAAGTTTTTTCTTATTATTATCATTATTATTACAGATTGTTAAGGGCAAAGGAGCGAAGAGAAAAAAAAACAAGTAGATTAAGTTTCACAAATACAAAAATTCTAAAGTATAAAATTAAGGTCAGAAATTACTAAATATGTGGGTGGCAATGATCTAATTTGTTTTTGAAGATTTTGTGGTCTAAATTATTCCAGGTATAAAAAAGTTTTGTCTTGATCTAGCTGTTAAGGCTAGTACACACTCGTAGACAAAATTCCGCAACTCGTATGTATAGACAAAGTTCTGCTATTGTCTATAGACAAATCAAGGCCCAAATCTGCAACTGCCTGTAAACAAAAATCGCAAGTTTCCGCCTCGGCTGGAAAACTTGAAACATATTGCGCAACATTTCGTAGTGTGGATGTCTTTGTTTATGGGATGTCACGTCGGAGGATTATAAAAACAGCAATAACAAGAGGCTGACATTGGGAAAGAATATGAAATCTCGGCTTCTGAAGTGGAAAAAATATCCACTTTTTATTATTCTTATTATTTATTATCGCGGAAACTAGTTTGACTCAGCTGTACAGTTGTCAAATGTTCTAGATCATCTTGGATTTGTTCCGCTACAGTCTACAGACAAAATTGGCGATTTGTCTATACCGTGTGAATATTCAATGTTCCAAATTTCAGAAATATAGCTAGAGAAACAAAGGAGAAAAGGGGGATGTACCATGAGTCTGTGTCACACGGTATAGACAGTCGCAGAATTTTGTCTACGAGTGTGTACTAGCCTTTAAATTTTCCTTTTTCAACTTGAACTGGTGTCCTCTAAGAAGTATAAATTCTCTTATAGTATGCACTATCCTTTTAAAATACTATCAATAAAATACACAAAAGTTAAAAAAAATTAGTAAGATAATCAACAATTGTCAATTATCTACCAGTATTATACAACTTGTTTTATTTATATCTCAGTTTATATTGATCCTTCTCCAGATTTTTCATATCTTTGCAACAACTCGCATATATTTTTTTAAATGCAGCCTTACTAATCGCCCTAGTTTCATTGTTGGCTGGAAAATATTAATTTAAGTATTCTTTTAAAAAACTTGACCTTCTACATGTAATTGAACTTGAACACG
This sequence comes from Crepidodera aurea, assembly GCA_949320105.2. Taxonomy (NCBI): domain Eukaryota; kingdom Metazoa; phylum Arthropoda; class Insecta; order Coleoptera; family Chrysomelidae; genus Crepidodera; species Crepidodera aurea. The sequence goes on along the minus strand of OX439476.1, from coordinate 14,790,593 downwards.
TACAGGCCACTTGAGAATTTACAGTGAAGTGTAAATGATTTTTTCTCGAAGTAATCGTCGCCTCCACATCATCTAATACTACTTAATAAAATTCATTGACTAAAATTTCATACTGCTTCATTTGATGAAAACTTCTTGACTTATTTTCCTTATAATCCTTTAAAAAATAGAAACTTTATTACGGAGTTTAGTTTGTGCAATATTCAAACTACCTCGTATTAACAAAAGTCCTTGGGAAAAAATAACTAACCCACCTCTGAACTGACGTCCAGAACACCCCATATAAAAAAACTTCATTAAACAAATTATATTGTCGGTTTTGTTAATTTATATACATTGACATGCAAAGCGGTGTAGTTTTCCCTTACAACAGTTGTAAACAATTTTTTCTGCTTTAGTTTTATTGTACTGTTAAAAAAAATAGTGAGTTAACAAATCCCAAAAATTTTGCCTTAATTTTTATAAAGTGTGATGCGTTATTTGGCTTATCAATCTAAAAAAAAATTAGTAATACTTCTATTTAGGAATTATGCAATTGTTTGCATTTGACAGAAATTTTGTCTCAGATAAGATAATATTTCTTTAAATAATCATCGATTTAATAAAATCGTGTTAGTGTTAGAGTCAACATGAAAATTTATTACTTAATATGCGGGTGTTTTTTATGTTCATTTTGTCTTAGTCAAAAAATTCCATGCCTAAAAACATTAACGATCGACATTTCCAACGGGATTAAACTTGATGGTGGACTTATCCAATACGAATTTATAAACTTTGAGAGACACAATTATTTTCTCGATAACCGAAAAATATTGGGATGTATTTGCAACATAAAGAAGTGCATCAGGAAGTGCTGTGATAAAAACAAAATATGTGTAAACAAAAAAGAAGACATTTTCAGTCTCGCGTTTTACAATGGAACCGAACTTGTAGATGTCGATATGAATGATTATTTTATTATTATTGGAAAACAGTGTCCCAGTAACCATTATTCAATATCACCTGATTATGCCAATGATACTTTTTTACAAGAAAATGGTTCGTTAATAAATGTGCGGTGGAAAACAGTTTATAGCGTTGATAAATATTGTATTAATATTGTTTCTGGTAATGAAATATCTACTCGTCTTTGCGAAGGCTTTCAAATTGAAGACGAAACCCAACGAAGAATTAACTGTAGTGGTAAGTTTTTTGTTTAATGAATTTTGTTTCTGCTACGACATACGAAAACTGAAGGAACAAAAAACTGAACGGCACTTTAAAATCAAAATGGGGAAATTTTGAAGATAAAAGTTGAAAAATAGTGTCGTTTTTCTAGCTTATATTGGCTGTAATGAGCAGAATTTTATGAAAATTGGTCAAAAAATAACTTTATCATCTTTACTGTTTAAAAAAACAAGTTTAAAGTTATTTTCCTCATGATTTAGCTAAAAAAAAAAGAACAACAATAAATTACTATTTTGTTAAATTGTTTTCAAGAAAATGTCTGGATATACACGATAAAACGATGTATTGAACCGCAAATGAAAACTTTTTTTTCCACCATTTTATTTCTTATAATCTTATCTTATCCAGAAAAACGATTTCCCATTTACTCACCTCAGAGGGGGTCATCCAAAAATTAGAGGCATATAGGATAAAAGGTAGGGCTTTATGCTAGCTTAGAGATTATTTGAATGACAGAGTTCAGAAAACTAAAATTAAAAATTATGCCCAACAATTATGGAGTGCCCCAGGGGAGTGTTCTGGGACCACTATTATTCATTATCTATATTAACGAAATTTTTGTTAAACTAGATAATAGTTTTGTGAACCTGTTTGCTTACTGTTGCGCTCCAGAACTTTAATGAAATAACTGAAAAAATCAATGGAGAACTCAACATTTTATATAAATGGCTCTGTTTAAATAAATTAAAATTAAATAGTTCGAAATCAAATTGTATGGATCTAGGTACGCAGCAGAAATGCAGTGAATTTCTGGCAGGAAATCATATAATATCTGTAGGTGGTGAAAAAGTTGTTTTTGTTGATCAGTGCAAATACTTAGGGGTAATGTTAGATAGTAGGTTGTGCTTTTCTGTTCACGTAGATTTTTTATGTAAGAAATTGGAAAAAAAGCTGGTTTTTTCTATAGAATTTCTAAAAATCTCTCTTATTGGTCTAAGTTACTTATTTTGAACACAATAATTAATCCACATTGTACCTATTGTATTTCGAAATTAATTGCTTGTAACAATACCGAGATTCGCAGGTTACAATTATTACAAAACAAATGTCCCCGACTTATACACCAACTGTTTATATGTTAAATGTTTTGGGATGGCTGAATGTGGATCAGTTAATTAGGAAGACGAATTTAAGTTTAATTTTTAAGATTCAAAATAACTTGTTGTCAGGGTACTTAAAAATTTTTTAGGTAAAAAGATCTGAATTATGTTCATATATTTTAGTGGTGGGTTAAGACTTTATAATTCTCTCCCAGAAGAAAATAAAATATGTAAAACTCACAAGGACTTTATTAAAAAAATTGTACATGCAGGGTGCGACAATTATTTCCACTCGATCTCTAGCACCGAAACTAAAAGAGATATCAACAAGATTTTTTGTAGGGGTAGACAGTGTCACTCGGACTACAATTTTAAAATATTTTGATGTATACAGGGTGGCTAATTTTTGTGGAATGAAAATTAATTTGGTTTTTTTAAATTGAACACCCTGTATACGATTATGTCTTCTGATTCTACTTAATATTAGATTTACGGTAGTTTTTTGTATTTGTAAATCCGACGCGGCGTTGACAAGTTATTCCTATTTTAAGCAGATTTAATGAAAAAACAGCACTTCAGAAATATTAGCACAAAAACCACATTTTTTAAAAAATACCTCAAAAAAGCTACTATGATGTAAATGAAACATGCACCTATCACAATAATCACACACCTTCACCTGTTGCACAATAACTTAATTTTTTCAAATGGGACACACTGTATATTTTTCTTTGGTTAGAAGCTCTCCCTAGTACGCATTAAAAAAATGTCCGAGTGACACTGTCTACCCCTACAAAAATCTTGTTGATATCTCTTTTAGTTTCGGTGCTAGAGATCGAGTGGAAATAATTGGCGCACCCTGTATGTATAGAACTCAAAATTAATGGTAAACGGTGATATCTTTCTTGTAATATTTTTGTTTTTTGAGATATTGTTTTGCATACATGTTAATATGAAATAGCTAGAAATGCTAAATAAAAAATTTTACTTTACTTTGTAAGTGTAAAATAATGTAGTATTCTTCTGGTGTGAAGATATTCATCGAATTCGCTGTATATTTGATGTAGAAACCATCCTTGACTACCCTTTCGCGGTACTCATCGAATTCTGCGAGATCCTGTACTTCGACTTCTATATAAATGCTATTGCTTCAGTTTCCTTGGTGGTTTTATTGGATTTCTCATTTGATCCGTTTAGAGTAGGTTTTTGCCTGGAGGCTTCAGGTTAATAAAGTGATGTGATAGATACATTAGCCTTTTGCTCTATTAATTGGCCAAACCTTGTTGTTATAGGGGTGAAGTATCGTTCTGGTATGTCGCTTTTTAGATTCTTTGATTGTCAGACTTGAAAAACCGCTATTGAGGAATGTCATTTTCTTAATACCTTTCGTGAGTATTTCATTTTCGCTACTTGATTCTGAGATTCGTGACTTCATAATATTAGTTATTATATTTTGGAGTAGGTCTGATGCTTATTTGTAATTTGATGTCAACTTAGGTACTAAAGGTAATTATGAAAACCAAATTGGTCTATGGTGTTACCAAAACAAAAGTTCAACATCAAAATAAGGAAAAGGAGCGATAAACCTTAAAAATAAAAAACTTATTTTGCTCACATAATAGAAGGTCAAAAGTATTGTTGCGAAAGTGAAATTAGAGCAGAAGAACAGCTTAACATTTTTAGTTTATTACATATCCGCACTTGAAAAAATCATTTTAACGTTCTTGGATTTTAAAAGTTAACAGTATATTGTTTACTTTTTTGAAGCATTGTAGAGTGATGGTATGGACTAATTAATCAAATTAAGCGGAAATCTAATAACTATTTAAAAATAGCGTTTTTTAATTTATCAATTTAAGACAACGCAAACAAACGAAATAAAACGTTTTCCATGTAAAAATACTGTTTACTTGTAACCAATATATAATCATCCACTAAGTTCTACGTACAATACTTTTTCGTTTAAAAATTAAATGAAGTTCCCACCTATCGGTTTCTTCCAATATCCTTAAAATAAACAAATACTTTTGTTTGATCAACAACACGAACGTGTACTATAATCAAGTTAAATATAGAGATTGTATAGGTTTTGGTATATTTCAAGTAACCTAAAAAATATGAGCCACTAAAATTGCAAACACTCTTAACTCAACTAGTTCGCTTTTCATCATGTTTTTGAATCTAATTTTAATTGGCTACTGTGTGATTTGTGTTTATTCCAAAGCTCTGCAAACTATACTACCTGTCAGCGTTAATAGTGACACAGTGAATCAATCAAGAATTTCAGAGGGAAATAATGAAAATGAAACAATAAGGAATTGTGACTCTAATAATTGTGCAGAAATATTAACGCACACAAGTGAAAATTATGTGTATAAAGACACAATTTTTTTAAATAAGAAGAATCGCTTTTACAAACTGGATGAAGTATGTAAACTTCTCTCACCAGAAACAATTTCTATCTTGCTGTGTATTAAAGGAAAAAACAATTCCAATGTTGAAGTACATAATCAATTTTATTTTAAAAACTTGTCAGAACCTACTATAAGAAAATGTTGCAAAAGTGATGAAGTTATGGCATGGAACGGAAAAACTTGTGTAGTATCTAAAAATGCATCGAATTATTTTTATTCTTTATTAAGAAATAGAACTGATATTGATAATTTGGTTTATCAAAAACTAGAGTGCGCTGAAAACTATGCCAGGCCTGTCATTGAAGATTTTCAAATTTTGGATGATGGATCTATTTATTGGGAATCAGATTATCAGATTTTTGGATTGGATTCGTATTGTGTTGAATTGTTTACTAAAAATAACGTTGAGTTTGTATTTCAAGCATTGGGTTGTATTTCTGAAGAAGACATCAGTTCTGATATACCTACTGCAGGTATGTTTTAATTTATGTATAATAAATATATATGGTAACTTAAGAATGCAGGTCAAAAACTGTTAGAATTTTGAGATAAAATTTTTCGATTTTTTATCAATTTTTTTAAATTTATCTTTGGAAATGGACATTTTCGCTCAATTTTAAAAAAGGAGTGAATTCTATATCGATAAAACATTAGTAAACATTTAAAAACAATTTTTTTACGTCTTTATCAAAAATTCGAAGGTACATTGACCCTTAATGGTTAATTATTAACTTTTCTTTATATATTAATGCCGGAAAGATTCAGATAAAGTTGTGGTTTTCGAATTGAAACAGGATTCCTTGTATATATAGATAATAATTTAATCTAAAATGCATTTTAACTTATTAATATATAATATAAAGGCAGCTATATAAATATCGGGAATCAAATTCAAGAATCAACCCACAATGCAAGTTAGGAATTGGTTGCTTTTATTAATTAATATAGTTTCAAATGGTCTGAATTTTCTGACACATCCATAATTGACATTAAAAAAACTGGAAAAAATACTCTGTTAACAAAGTATTTTAGCTAGGGAATATAATGTTTACCATGATCATTTAAACTTAATTACCTGGTTTTACGTGGTGTCAAGAAAACCTGTCGGATTATTAAGACTCTTCTGCAAATTCAGGTATACGGTAACTTTGGTGTCGAGAAGTAATCCGCCGACTCGGGAATGCCCCTTTACAGTTATCAGTAACTTAAAAAATAGTATATTGTGCAACAAGTGGGGAAAGTTCATTCTCTCGTGTTTGCGGCACTCGCCCTTCAGGATCGTGCCACATACTTCCACACTCGTGAGAAAAGTACTTTCCCCACGTGTTGCACACTATACTTTTTCTACAACTGCACAAATTTAAAGAATACAAGTAATGTAACTTAATTTTTATTTTTATGGTTAGCAAAACTAAAATAACATTAAAGTATCCTACATCTTAACAGTTAATTATTTTTTCCTACAACAATACATTGCTCATACCGTGCGGGAATATTTTTCCTCACGGCACTTTGCCCACACCACATACATTTATATGGAGAATCAACAAAAATCAACAAAAACTTAGTAGGCTGCTGTTCAGCTTTAAATAGTTGTCATAACTGTCAGATTATAGAAGTTTTTTTAAATTCTTAAGGTAGTTTTCATTCGTGCTTTGATAAAAATCGCAATTTCCATTAAATATTATTTTAATAATTTTATTTTTGTATTTCTTCTTCATTCCATACATTTTTCGTATGCCAATTCATATTTTTTTCTCGAAATTACCGGCAAGAAATCTAACGTTACTTTTGCGGCTCTTTCCAATGTCTCTGGGGGAGTATTATCAAAATCGTCACTACTGTCAGTATCCATATTATTTATTATAAATAGGTATTGTTATGATGTTAAAATGGGGCAAAATTTGTAAGTATTTTAAAATAAATTATAAAAGAAACTTCAAACTTTCTAAATCTGTCAACACACTATCACCTTTTTTTTATTAAGTCTTTTTCACATAATTTTTCTTTTATAATTTATTTTAAAATACTTACAAGTTTTGCCCCATTTTAACATCATAACAACATTCCCTAAAATTTCGTTGAACTTTTCTTGCAAAGTAATGAATAAGAAAAATTCAACGAATTTTACAAATTTTGCCCCTTTATATTCATCATAATCATATATTTCATTTCATTTATTTATAATTCTTCCCCCCATTTCTATAATTATCCCTTTATTTCATTATTAATAATTCTTATATTTTCATTTAGTCATAATCATATTCATATATTTTATTTTATCCCCCCATTTCTATAATTTCCCTCTTTTTTTTATTTTTAATACCTTTTTATATCTTCTATATTACAATTCTTACAATATCCAAAAATTATTTAATAAATTTTTTTTTAAATTTGATCTTCCATTTGTGATAGTTTTGACTTGACCCGTTTTTATTCTTTAAAATTTCTACTTTTAAGGATTTATCTAAATTTTTACCATTTTTCTTATTTTTCTGCTCCTGTAATTCTTCTATTATTCTTGCCATCATTTCCCCTTTATTCTCTCTTCTTATTTCTTCCAATTCTTTATCTGTATCATTTCTTACATGTTGTCTGATTTCTTCCAAGCTATCTCCTACACTTCTTATTTTCTTTTTTATAGTTGCTTCTGCATGTGTTATATTTGCTTTCAGATTTTTCTTCAATTCCAATTCCTTCTCAATATTCCTTTTTATATTTCTAATTTTTTTTCCATTCTCATCTATTTCTTGTTTCAGTTTTCTCAATTTTTCTTGATTGTCTTCACTCATTTTCTCAACATCAACTTTAAGTTCTTTTTCGTATTCTTTGAGTTCCCCCTGTATTGCAACAGCCATAATTCCCACATCTTGTTTCACCTCTTCTATTCTTTGGACAACTTCATCATATTCCTGGTGAATTCTCAATCCGATTGTGTCCACTTATTTTCTGATGCTTACTACATCTTCTTGTATCTGTCTACTTTCTTTCATGCAATTTTATTTACTCTTTCCATAAATTCTTCTCTGTTCTTCTTAATATTTATTTCTATTTCTTGTTTTATATTTTCCATTATGTCCTGTCTCATAAGACTCATATCTTCTTTGATGTCTTGCCTCATACTTTCCATTTTATTTTCTATTTTCCCCATGTCTTGTTTTATATTCTGACCAATATTTTCCATCTTCTGACCCATATTTTCCATATTCTCCATAAAGCATTTCATCATGGTTCTTAAATCCATTTTAATTTATAAATTATTTTAGGCCCTGTTTATTTTTTTGAGCCCCGCGTTGGGCGCCAATTGTTAAGCAATATGTAAATGCTCTTCTAAAAATACTTTTAAAGGCTTTTAATCTTTATTTTAATAAATTCAGACTTGACATTTTACAAAAATTATTAACATCTGACAACTTCAAAATCATTAACATCAATATAAAACTTCAAACTTTCTAAATCTGTCAACACACTATCACCTTTTTGTTTTATTAAGTCTTTTTCACATAATTTTTCTTTTATAATTTATTTTAAAATACTTACAAATTTTGCCCCATTTTAACATCATAACAAAATATGTCTTATTAAAATAATGGAAATTGCGATTTTTATGAAAGCACGAATAAAACTTTACCTTAAGAATTTAAAAAACTTCTATAATCTGACAATTGTGACAACTATTTAAAGCTGAACAGCAGCCTACTAAGTTTTTGTCGATTCTTGTTGATTCTCCATATAAATGTATGTGGTGTGGGCAAAGTGCCGTGAGGAAAAATATTCCCGCACGGTATGAGCAATTCATGGTTTTGAAATTAAGTAAGCTAGGAGAAATAGCAGTTGTAGAAAAAATGTTTTAAGCACTGACTGTGAATTTAAATATGATTGAAATATAATTTGGAGAACTGTCTCGGGTAAACGTGTCTATTTAAGCATATTTAATGGACCAAAATCAAATTATCGGAACATTTTAAACTAATTAGAAATTAAACTAGACATTAATTCTTTTGGAATTTACTGTTATACTTCATTAAAATCCCATTGACAACGTTTATCGAAACACAACAACATTATTAACCAATTTATATATCCAACAATAAATTTTCTATTTAGTTTGCTGGCACACTTACCCACCTTGTAATATAAGTTATCGTGAAGAAGATAAAAACAGGTTTTTGATAACATTTTTTCTCATTTTGAACCCCAAATTCGACCCTCGTTAGTGTAATTACTTATACTTTTCAAACTTTACCTACAAACACGATTGTTAATGTGTACCGCGCCCAGACAATTTGGGGAAAAATCAATGTGAAATGTTAACAACAATTTTTACTGTGTTTGTGTGGTTAGTTTTTTTATTAACAGTGGAAACAAAGTGCCCGAAAATATTAAGTATCGATATTTCTGACGGTGTAAGAAACGGTTCTAGCATTATCAAAGATACATTAGAATTTACAACATCTGACTATTATGTCAGCGAAGGAAAGATATACGGGTGTGTTTGTAACCTCAAATTGTGCGTTAGGAAGTGTTGTAAAGAAGGTGAATCTCTCCTTAAAAATGAGTGTCTTCCATCTCATTATACGAATTCGGATTTCATGTTTTATAATTTAACAACAGTGGATAAAGGAAAAGCTAAAAATTTGCATTATATTCATAACAGTTCCTGTGAACCAACGTTCTTAAAGATTCTTATAGAAGGTGAATTTTATCTTCAAACCAACGGATCTTTATATGGTTTCGATTTGGATATGGAAAACTATGTTATGTATCCACCCACCAATTATTGTTTAGACCATAACGTTCATGATGATTCTAAGTTGACAGCGTTTATTTGCGTACCTGATGAAGATGATGATATATCTGGTGTTACTAGAACAAGTGGTATGTTTGTTTTTTGTCATACTATTTTATTACTTCGTCGTTCACGTCAAACAGTCACTTTTTTACTCTTCTCAATTTCCTCATACTCTTACCTAAGTCATAAAAATTATAAAGCATTACAAAAAGTTTCACTGAAGTTGTTCCGATGAATTAAAAGAGGAAATGGGAAATATGGACTGAAATATGTTAACTGGTATTTGTTTGTATAGTATTTAAATTTAATTATTTCAGAAAATAAGAATTTCGGAAGGATTAAAATATGTGTAGTTCAGGTAAGCGATTAAGTGTCTAGAATCGAAAGTCATGCAAGTCGAGTAAGGGATTATAGATACCTGACGAAACAAAATTGATCCTTCTTAATTTCGCTGCAATTTGGGTGCGCTCTTTTATTCTATGATTCCCAAATATCTAAAAACAAAATAATAAATCCTATCTTCAAGCCATTATACACGAGTTTGGCGATTGGACGCTACAGGAATCGTGGTTTTTTAAATTTATTATTAAAGATGACAATCTATTAGGACAAAGTGACGTATTTTGCAACAACCAACTTTGCTTAGCCTGCAATGTAATCTTAGGGATAATTAAGCCTTAAATATAAACATTTTAATCTTAGAGACAGAATTAATCGGTTTTGAGACGCTTTTATGCGATACTATAAGTTACAGCCCTGTTCATTGATAGAGGCATTAGCACCATCATAACGTATCAAGTTAATTTGTTTTCGTTGTTTAATCCCAGCACGATCAATTTACCGGGATATATGACCCCGAGGGGCAACTCCGCCCTTTTAATTAGTTCAAAGTGATTCTCAACTCAAAACAAATTTTAATTTCGTACTGTGTTCAATGAAGGGTAAAAAATACATCTGATTAATTAAAACGCATAAAACATTGCTCGAGCCTTAAAATGCGTATTAATAATAAAAATCGTTTTCCTGCAGGAATAATTACTGTTGTATGGAAACAAAGTAGAACAAGGAAATATTACAAATAATTTGTCTAATTGAATGAGGAAAGAACTTGAACTTTGTAATGTTATAAGGTCAAAGAATAAAATGATTGTTCGATATACCAGGGTTTTTGAAAACGTTATCAAACTCCTATCGATTTCTGCACACAAAATTTCTAGCGAAGAGTGGAAACAAGGATGTTTCCATTTCTTTTAAAATATATATTTACTTAGAAGAAGAAGAAGCCTTCCGCTTTTATTTTATCTGGGATTATAAAAGGGTCGCCTATTGTTATATACCCGGTACATTGTGTGGCACTAATAAAGTAAAGATATTTTATTACTATCTCTTGATAGTGAATAGAGTATAGAACACCAACAATAAAATATCTTTTCATTATGTTTGACAATTCAACAATACGTTTCCATACTTACGTATAGAATTTTAAGGCACTGTTTATTTGCGGTTGTTTATAAAATGTATCCATAATTACTATGAAACATTTGTTAGGAAATAATTTGTCTTTATTTACCATAATTTCATCACCGGCTAGCTAATATTTCTATCAATCTAAATTAAAAACCTGCATTGCGGTTGTCAAGCTTTTTACTGGGTAATTAATCAAATTCCGGGTCGATTATACAAATATTTTCATCTAGCTTTAGTAAACTAAATATGTACGGCCTTGATTAATGTAATCTAATTTGAGTAGTAATAAATTTTTGATCGAAATGACTCAATTTTAAACATTTGCGGCGTTTTATAGGATTTGAAATACAATTTTGCATCTGATAATTTTGCTGCAAATACCTAGTGAACCAAGTTGATGAGACTAGAAATATACCCATATATATTGAAATGGAATGTGGGTAAATAATCAAAATTTATAAGTTGGGTTTATGTTTTTTGTTTATTAGTAGGTAGTTAATAGAGAGTTGTCAAAGTAATGGTAAAAATAAAATCTTAAAAAGTTAAAACCTATAATTTCTAATTCATTACAAGTGGCGCCCAACGTGGGGCCCTAAAATAAGTATTGTAAGTTATTATTTAAAAAAAATGGATTTAAGTCCTATGACGATGGATGTTTTAATAAAGATGATGACTGATATGGGAAAGCAAATGAATAAAAATACAGAACATTTGGATGCCAAAATGGGAAAGATGAAAGAAAAAAATGGGAAATATGATGAAAGAAGAAATGACAGGTATAGTAAATAGAACAGAAGAAATATCACAAGACTTAAAAATGTATACAGATAAAAAAATAGAAGAACCAAGGAGAGATATTAGAAGAGAAATGATTGAAAGAATAACAGAGGTAGAAGAGTTACAGGAGCAGAAACTTAAAAAAGTAATAGAAACGGAGTGTGTTGAAGAAATATGTCAAATAAAAGAGAATAGAATGAAGAATAAAGAAAATGTTATAAGGTTAAACGAAATTTTACAAGAATAATTTTTAAAAAATAGAAACAGGACGGAAGAAATTGATAAAATTTCACAAATACAATTACTCCAGATTGAAAATAAAATTAAAGGAATAAAAAACAGGAAAAATAAAGAAACGATTTTGAAAGAAATAGAAAAAAATAAAAATATAAGAGAAACGGTTACGGGAAATGCTCTAATTTGGTTCTCAAATAAAGAAGACAACATAAATAATTTTGAAGATTTTGAAAAGATGTGTTATAATTGGAAAATGAGGAAGAAAATAAAGAGCTGTATTAAGGGAAGAGAATTGGATGATACGAGGAATGATGGTTACTTGGAGGAAAGTGGGTTAGTTATAAGTTATTTGATTTGATTGGTTTGAGTTATTTAAGACATAGGTTAATTAATAGTTTAGTATTTTTTCGAGACAATTATAAATTTTAATTATGTGGGGGGAATTTCGAAATGGAATTTTGGGTACATAATAAAAATTTATAAGTTGTGTTTTTGGTTAAAATTATTGATTAATGGAAAAAAATTATGTGTAGGGGTCTTTAAAATTTGACTGGATTGTTATGGGATGTTTGTTTTATGTTGATGGTTTTTGTTTATTAGTTTAGTGATGAATAGATTTCAAAGTCAAAATGGTAAAAAATAAAATCTTAAAAAATTAAAACCTTTATAATTTCTAATTCATTACAATATCTATTATTTTCTAATTACTTTCATATCATTTCCTTTTCTTTAATGAAGTGTAATAAAAAATTAAAAAAAGTCTACTTCCTAGATTTGAACCCAGGATCCTCGGTTCGAAAGTCAGACCTTGAGCTGATACATTGAATAAATATGTTCATCGTGAGGCTAAGTAATTTCAGTTAAAAAAGTATCTTTTAACCCAAAACGGTAGGTCTGAAAGTTTTGGACCAAAATGCGGACCAAAAAGGGTGGAATATCTGCCACTAAAAATGGTCCTATAATCTGATGAAATTTGAGCACCCGACCCTTTTTATTATTATTTATATTATAGTAGACTGTTGACAAATCATTAGGAAAACCCCCAAGCTCACCTCACTTATTTAGGTGTAATTTTACAAATTATTAAATATTTGGCAAATTAGTTATTGAACAACTTTTTAAATAAATTATGGAGACATTTGTAGTGAAAAGTAATCACGGGAAAGACCTATACGTTTCACAATTGTCTCACCCGCATTAATATTAACCATAATAACGAAAAATTTAAAAAACTTGTCAAATATTTGAAAAGAAACACCTCCAGGCATATGCGTTCTTTCTTTATATTATTAGTGGATATAGTGATATTATTAATATACATCTATCGTGTATAAATTATGTACTGGGAATAAATCCAACTTTTTTTGTGATATGGAAAAAGATGACATTGATCAGCACTCACCACAAATTATTTGAATTACCGTGGTATATTTAATGTTATAATATATAGACACGCCATACCTAGACACCGTGCGTTTGTTTCATGTTTGTCACAAGATAATGTAAAATTTAAATCATGTAAGTCCTATATTTTCTAATTTATTTTTCAAAAGTGCTTCTTGTATTCAAATTTTGAACATTTGTTGCGATTACTTTAGTTGAATATTTTATTACTGGTAAATTTATCAATTTTATATTTCTCCAGTCGATGTTTGATGTTTAAAAAAAAAAACTTAAAAACTGTTAAAAAAAGCAAAAACAAACCATTAGAACATCTATGATCAAAACATAAAATATTGACACAAAACAAACCTTAAAAAAATAAGCAAATAAAAATATATATAAAAAATATATATAGGCAATAATACTAACCCTTTATTACTATTTATTTAATAATATTAACTTTGTTAAATAAATTAGTTAGAAAAGTACACACTCTTGTTGATGGAACAACTTGACTGGCCTGTTGGCTTATTGCCAGTGCCATTAACATTAACTAAGTTAAAAAAAAGGTTTGATGTTCCTAATTATGGTATTAATACGGAAAATACTTCGCAACATAATATTTACTAGAATAAGTATTTTACATATATTTTATTGGGATACATTACTCAATATTACAAATATTAAATAATGAATTAAAAAAAACATTTTTTTCGACTTTGACTGGACAATATAATAGAATTAAAGAATATATTTTATGGTCTAATTCAGCGACAAATATGTATATACCGTGGGCTGAATTTTTTTCTGGCCAGCGTCTTACATTTTAACAATTTTTATGCCAGCAAAATGTTCCATTGTCTTAATAATAATTTATTCACACATTTACACTCCCTGGTTAAATTAGTCATTACTCGATTGTCGTCAAATTGATAAGATAGTTAAGTGTGTTTGTTTTCAATTCTGATCGTTTACGCCCTGGAAAACGGTTGAAAAAATAGGGTTACCTTTGTTTTTAACTTAATTATGAAGTTAATTATTGAATTATAAATACTTTTATTGAGTACAATAAAAGAGAAATATGTGGGAATGGTTGTGACGACAACTCATTAAAAATTCTTTACCGTGGGGGATTATTAATTATTTTTAACATTTATATAAGTATTTTCAACCTTGACTATATGTTAAAATGAATTTCTCCAACTACCAGGAATATTATCTATCACGTTTCTAATTATTTTTTTACATATACGCTTAATGTGAGTGAAATATTATGGGATATGTAAAAAATAAGAGGAAATCTGTAGTATTGTGTTCCATACTCTTAGCGATAGTATCAGAAACATGTAGAATTCTTCTAAAATATTTAAGAATACATTTCATTTTGTAACAAATATTCTTAAATTTGAGTTTTGCTCTATTTCTATCACAGTAGAACTGTATTTTAAACCAATCATTAGAGAGTTCTGCGATTGGATATAAATCTAAATTTTTTAATAATGCATGGATGATTGTTGCAGCTTTTCTTTGACTTGACGGAGCCTCTGACAGATAGAATTTTTAATATTGTCATAAATAATTGACGGACATCCTGACTTTGTATTGTTTCTCGCAAATCCTTCAACTTCACGTTTATTTGACACGTCATCTTAAATATTGGAGAATATAGTTTACTTAAATGCAAAAGTTTTCCTTCTTACTCTACCTGTATTTCTTTACCCATGAACCAATGTGAGACTTATTGCTTTTTCCATTTAATCTGGACTGATTCCGTCCATAAATGGTCAGCTATATTCATTATTTGTGGGGATTCAAATATATTAAAATATAAAAAAGCCATTTTGAGTCACAGAAATGAATATCAAATTATGGTTAAATTTTATTTATTTTATAAATTCTCGGGCACTGATTTACAATATTACGTTGGGGTGAATTTTACCAGTTCATAGTTGGAATCGTGAAACAAACCATGGGATTGTATTTTTGTTGTTCATCGCGGTTTTTCCTTGTCTGCGAAGTGCCTAGCTGCGGGTACCTTCATAAAGATCAATTGGACAGTTAGATGTCTATAATTCTGAAAAGAGGGCATTACAAAACTTCCAATTATAGGCTCCCGCAATTTTCTATTTCTACCTGAACACCCTGTATATGCCACACTCGTGCCTCTAAGCGCATGAATTAGGCGCGGCAATTTTTAATAATATCGTATATATCAGTTATTGTGTCTGTTATCTTTTTTATACAGTAATCCGATAATCATCTATACTGTTTATTTTTCCATTTTAAAATCTAGTTTTAAACGGGCATTTATTTATCCACAATACACTAAAAATTAGAATGAAAACAGTTTACACGCCACATACTAAAATGTGCAAGGATTCATTGAGAAAATAAATTATCCATGACACATTTTGAAGAGCAACAGGAAGTGAATAGTTAAAACTAATGTGAGCCTTGCAAAGATCACTCTGTAAATATTTAAAGATGATCTTTTGTGGTATATTAATAGCCGAACAATGTTAGTTTTTTTCTTACGCATTTGATCGTTTTGTGTTCACAAATACGGCAAATGTCTCGTTGTAATGACATAAAAGTTATTTTTTTCTTCACAAAAGTTGAAAGATATTCTGGAATATGGATAAATATTCTCGTTAACAAAATAAACATACGAGAATTCTCGATCAAAACGGATCTTTCTAATAATTGGTATCATTTTTAGTTCTTTTAACCCACCGACACCGTCGCGATGAACTTCATGACGCGCAATTATCTATCAATTCAAGTGATTTTCTTTCTGATATTATTAGAGCGGGTAATATGTTGTGATAAATTTTTGAGAAAATGTTGTCCTCTTGGGACAATGTTTACCGATAACTTTACTTGCGTACCTGACAATTTTACTTTTTCGTTTGATACTGGATATGATTATTGTTTAATGTTCGAACATAAATGTATTGATGAAAAAGTACGTACCGTTATATCTGGGGATACACTGCAGTTTTCTGAGAACGGAGACATGAATATTATTTATGGTGATTTTAATGTAACTGATATTAAATATTATGATTATTGTGTGGACAAAATTGAAGGATACGACAATATTAGTGTTCTTCTCTGTGTAACTGATAACACTAGAAGTTTATTTGTGAATTATGGTAAGTGTAAAAATCATTTTAATTAGTTCTAAAGCTGACTGTTTGTGCTTATCTTCGGAGCCAACTATAATACACCAGATATTTTATTTGAATTAGTAATTATTAAATAAAAATAAAATTTCGAAGATCAGGAACATTTACACAACTTTCTTAACCTGTTTTGTTTCATTTTAAAGCTTGATTTTTAGAAAATACTAAATTTTTGTGCAAGTATAGAGATCCGTACATTTTACAGAAGTTTTTTCGATAACAAACTAAATGTTTTAATGAGCTTAATCTCCAGGAACAGTTTCCGTAAGATCATTAAACAATCATTTCATAATCGCAATATATTCATATCTGAAAGCCATTTACATTTGTGGAATTGTACGTTTTGAAAAATTTCCTGTAGAAACTTCTTCTTCGCCATCCACTAATCGATATAGTCTCTTGGAATATTCTAAGGTAAATTGATTTACTTTGAACAGTACCGCAACTGTTTAAGTTTCGCTTGTGATAATCACGCTATCTGTGCACCAAGATGTCTTCAATTAGGAAAACTTGCTGGCTAATCAATTCCCACTTCGTTTTCACTTAAAAATAAATCACTCTCCCACTACTTGTGCTCTTGGTAAAGATCTGAATGAACTTCAGTGCAAAGAGCAATGGAGGAAGAGGCTTTTTGTTTTGGAGGTGGTAAAAATTTATTATCAACGAATTGCTCTCTTTGGACCACCATAGCACACCGAGAGCATACGTTGTTGGTCTATTATTATGCTATAAAACCACCCACGTGGTTGAGCATAACTAGAAGTAGATTTGATGTTGTGTTGAGATTCTATCTCCTGTTTTCGCTCTATTGTCGGTCTCATTCCTCTTCATTTGTACTGATTGACATGTTATTGACATGTTATTGAGTACAACACTGGAGTGGAGGGTAATGAAATAGCAGACGTACTCGCAAAAAAAGGGGCTGAAACGCCATTTCTGGGACCTGAACCCTTCTGCGGAATAAGCACCAGTATAATACTTGATGAACTTGGAAAAGAAGCAAATAAGGCAAGATCCCAATACTGGATAGGACTACAAGGAATGAGGCAGGCCAAGACACTACTGGGGAACTATAACCAGAAGAGATCTGACGACTGCATCAGTAAAAGTAAAAATAAGCTCAGAATACTAACGGGTATCCTAACAGGGCACTGCCGTCTGAGAGGCCACCTAAAGAAACTCGGATTAATAGACAAAGAAGAATGCAGATTCTGCGAGGAAGAGGAGGAAACCTATATCCACATTCTCTGAGAATGCATTACCCTGCTAAATCCAAGGGTACGATACATTGGAGAATATCAAATAGAAGAGGATGATCTACCTAACCTGAAGCCTACCGACATCCTGAACTTTTTGAAAGCAATAGGGCTGGAGGAACTGCTCTAATCGTTGAAACATCCTTAATGACTGGGCAGCAGTAGGGGGCACAATAGATCTTATAGGTCACAGATAGATAGATAGATAGATGTTATTGGGTTCTCCAAGATCTTTGCTGTTATGTTGTCTGGGCCTTCATCTCTGGTTATGCTTACCATCTGAGTTATGTCCACTTACCATCTATTACATGCAAACATCGTCTGCTGCACTTCTTCTTTTTCTTCAGAAATAATCTGGAAGTAACTGTGTCCCGTAAACATTTCTGTTAGATGGTAACTAAGTTTTCCGTATTTTCTACTTATCCCATCATTGCAGGTATGAATCTTTTCGTCGAAATTCCTCTTGTCACCCATTGAATAGGTTGGTATCTGAGAAGACGAGGGGTCAGCGCCTCCTCTGCTCGTGGCTGCAAATGCTGATTCTTGTGCGTTCATAATTATTGGCAAATCGATAATACTGGTTTAAGTATTGGCAATAATACTGTTCGTGAAATGTTTAGAAAGTATTTAATGAGTATTTTTAGGAAATTAATCTTTTATTTACCTCCCCACAGTATAAAATTGTATTTTAATAATATAATAATTAAAATTTCTAATAGGATATTTATGTAACAAGCTCAGTTATGGAGAAATTTCAAACGTTCTAGAATTTTTGTTGGAATTGTTCTTGTTAGAACGGATAGTATTGATTTAGATATTTGTCAATGGGATTTCCAATACTATTTACTGTTGCAGAGTTAACGATGTAGATAAAAAAATCTACCGTTTTTAGCAGTAGGAGATATAATTAATAAATAGTAGGTGAACACTTGAGAACTTGAACTTTCAGCATATCCTTTCACTTGCCAGCAAATATTTCTCATTTGATCTGAAATTATTATTATTATTTATCTTGAATTTTATTTATATTTTTTAAGATATTTACCCTTTATTAAGCAAATTCTTTGGAGGGTTTTTTGATAGCTTTTATTTGACACAAATTTAAATTTAATTTTTAATCAATCTACCCCTTTTAAATTTAAAATTACGACCTTATAATTCAATTAATTTAGATAAATTTCTAAATATAAAACGTACTGATTCTTTGTTTATTGAATGTATCTTTCAATTTCAGCTTGTGCAATTATTTAAGTCTAAATATTTCTTTGAAAATGACATCAACCATTTCTATTTGTCCAAGTATTTCTACATCTACATTTCAGTTTTAAAGTGAATCAACAAACGATAAGTTGTCCGTTTTTATAAATCTTTTTATCTTTAGATATCAGCCTTATCTACAGAGCGTACGCCTTGGAGGTAAAGATAAGACACCTATTTACAATTCCTGAGTCAACGCGAAATCGTCGAAAGGTAAAATTTGATGTTTTCGGAAAGCAGGAAAGATGACTCGCGTCGTGATCTTGACAATTATTTTAATATTATTACAAACAAGAACTATTCTGAGCGATGTTACCTGTACCAATTACGTTGATATTACAGACGGTGTGCATAGTGGTACTGACATAATTAAAGATGGTGTAACTTATACAATAAATGATTACTTCGTAATCGGAAATTCGATCAAAGGGTGTATCTGCAATGTGAAAAAGTGCGTTAGAAAGTGTTGTTTAGAAGGTGAAACTATGGATTTGAACGAAAAAGTTTGTGTTCCGTCTAGCGATTCGCCTTTTAGTAACTTTTCGGTTTACAATATAATAGTAGTTCCGGAGAATAGAATTTGCCAAGAAGTACAGACTAAAGTTATAATTGACGAACATTTTACTATATTAGATGGGGTATTAATCTGGGAAGATATCCAGTTTGCTTTGGATGATTACTGTTTGACCTTTCAGGGCGATCAATCTTTTGCAATTGCGTGCTTAAGAATTGAACAAACTTTTGAAGGAATGATTGCATCATTAGGTTAGTTAGTGTGTTAGACTTTTATTTTTGTTTATTCAAAATGGTGCCCTTACTAAAAACGTAGAACAATTTTATGAGAGATCATTTTGCGAAACTAAAATTAATATTTATATATACTTTAAAATAGGATTTAAAGAGGATATTTTAGTACCTTTTGCTTTCCAGAATTTTTCAATCAAATTAGAATTATCTGATAAATCATTTAATGAGTTTATAATGAACTCTCTAACAGTATATTGTTATCAGCCATTAGAAAATATAATTATCTCAGATTACTTAGAAAAAAAAAACAACTAATAACTGTTTGCTGTTAGTCATCTGGTGGTTTAATATGAAATATGATTTTTTTTAAAGAAATATGTCATTTAAAGTACAATTTCTTCATTAAAATTTGCAGAATGCCTTACGACAGCGGATCTCAAACTGTGGTACTTGTGCCACTGGTGGTACATTACAATATTTTTAGTGGTACAATTTTTACAGAAAAAAATTAAACGAATGTAAAATTGCGCCTCTTTTAACATTTTGTTTTAATCTTTATTATTCAGAACAAATATATATTTTTCAAGTTTGAGAACCGCTGCTTTAGGATGATTTAAGTATCACAGGACATTTAAAATTTTTGCGTGGGAATACATATTATAAATGTCTGTTTTTACCAATTTGAATTTTAATTTATTTAATGTTTGATGGGGAAATATTGAATTATCACATCAAAAGACAGTCAGAAACGAAGATTGTTTTTATACATAATTTTTGACCAACAAACTATTACGGTTTCAGACTTGATTTAGTTAATAATCAGCCGAGGGTTTTAATTTTTTTTTTACTTATTTTTTTACTCAGAAGTTTTCACTGGAGAAAAGAAAATTTGTAAACAAACTTTGTAAAACTTTTAAACACCTCGTATTACAATGTTGAATCAAGGTTTTTCTTATACATAATATAATTTTATCTAATAAATATATATTCCGACAGTAATTTTGACGTCTATATCCATTTAATCGAGTTTAATAAATTCGAAGAGAATGTTATATCCGACGAAATACTGGAAGATGTAAAATTACTGAATGTGTATTTATTACCGGAAAAATGCCTGTATTTATGTATTATTTTTAGGGAGGAAAAGTAGCTTATTCTCCCTAGGGAGGAAAAGTGCCACTTTTAACCCTAAAAATAGGGAGGGAGGTCAATTTATAAAGGGGGTGTAAAAAAAAATGTTTTCTTATATAGAGTGAATTTACCAGTTTAATTATCAAACGTATGTAATAAGTAAAAAAGTAATAACGTCACTTCTATTTTTTTAAACAATAAACGTCCCTTTTTTAAATATTTATAAATTTCTTTATAATTGTTCAAAAAAAAATTCTGAAAAAACATATCCACTTATATTATACAATTTTTGGAATTAATTCATAAATGAAAAGTTTTAATCCACATTCATGTGTTATGCGACCTATTTTCTGAAAACAAATGTTCAGAATTTGTATACAAATCTGGTTCATGCATGTTGCTTCCTAAATAGTTTATGTTTATGACCTTTATCCAATTTAGAAATGACCTATATTATAATGACTGAAAATGATTAAGACGACAAAGCAAGTATCAAGCATTTTATTAGACTGATTTGTCAAATATCTACAATTTTATTATAACCGTTAAATTTCTCCTTTAACTGTTTATATACGTAAAATTACGAATTAATATTCATTGATATTTTATAATAAATTTTAAATGAAGGAATAAAAAACTCATATTATCTATTGAAGGTATGGAAGAAAAAGTCCGTTTTATCTCACAAGTTATATTTATTGGTGCGACCGGTTTCGGCGATTAAATCGCCGTCATCAGGCCCTGCGTGGAAAAATTATGGAGTTAAAAAACAAATATGTTAAGTTACAAGATTATAAGAAATTTATTTTATTTTTATTTTTATTTTTAATTTATAATTTAATTTAATTTATTTCAAAAAAAAAAAAAAACTGACTGAATAAATATAACTTGTGAGATAAAACGGACTTTTTCTTCCATACCTTCAATAATTATTACTCACATATGGCTAACCCTACTTTAAATCATAACTATTATCTAGATACATTATACACTAGGGAAACAGTTCAACATATATTATAATAAAAAAGAAATAATAGTTAATGCATTATTCATAATTTTAAATATAGTCAAAACTAAAAATCAAATTAGACAAACAACGGTGATTCACAAGAATTCGTATTTATCCGTATATCTTCGTTTTCATGATTGATTAAAAACCATTTCCCATAAAGTTGGAACCTAATAGATACAATAGATAAATTACCCAATTCATTTTATGATTAATATTGATGTTTTACTATTATGTGCAAAATAGTTTCGTATCAATTAGGCAATAACCAATAATTTCACAAATACGAGAATCGTGCAGTAGACCAGATCGTTATAGTTAATTAAGGTGGATGTATATACAGAGTCATTCACTATGGTCCCAAAAAAAAATTCATCTTCGATGGTAGATGTAGATGTAAAAAGGGGTGGCCCTACGGCCTATTTTCCTTTGCAGATCTATTGTGGTTAGGATCTCTGACAGTGGCTCTTCAACGTAGCTCTCTGCCTCTGGGTATTCCGTTCCCTTCTGTGAAAACCTTGCCCTTGCTATTCCATCGCATTCGCATAGAATATGGATTAAGGTTTCTTCTTCTGTCTGGCAAAACCTGCATGTGGTTTCTTCTGCCAGACCTGTTTTTCATATACTTATTGAGTTTACAGTGTCCTGTAAACATGCCTACTATTGATTTTACGGACCTTCTGTCCTTGCTTAGTAGGTCTGCCGTGAGTGTAGGAGATGGTTTCTCAAGAAACCTTTTTGCCTGCCTCTGTCCTGGGGATTGCTCCCACCATCTTTGGGCTTGTTTTTCCACCCATTTGCTGATTGCTTTTTTAACTGTTGTTTTTGCTGTATCGCAGAAGGGTTCTGGACCATAAAATGCCATTGACAAGCCTTGTCTGGCCAGTTCGTCGACTTTTTCATTTCCTTGTTGCCCTTTGTGTCCTGGAACCCATGCCATAACAACGGACTTACCTATGCTGTCTTGTCTGTTTATTTCTCCTATACAGAGGTGTATTGCTGCTACTTCTGCTTGAAATACTGTGGTATCTTTTGACAGGCTCACCGGGATAATCTTCGATGGTAAATAATATCCCGTCAAAGATATTGATGTGAAAAACGTTTACCAAATATTAAACTATCTATTTCAAATACTCATTTCATTCAGCAGTTATCATTTCCCTAATCTGACTTCTGGTTATAAGAAGGATATCTTTCTGCCTTTGTATCGCGCATTATATAAGCCCCAATGGCATAAATTTCAGCTTTAAATCCTGAGGCACATCTTCCAAGTGACGCAAAAGCATTGTATCAGTGTACCAAAATAATATACCAGGTTGACAGTTGGTCACTTTCCTACCATTTCACTTTAATTGGGGTTATATTTTTAGAACTTCTCTGGGCTTTAAACTGACCTAACCTGGTTAGAGTTTAATGACATATATGACTGAGTTTTAGGATTCATTCCAAATTCCTTGATTCTAGCTACCTTGGAAGCTTTTGATGATCCAATGAATGAGTATTAAAACCAATTATTTTGAAGAATTGTATCCTGAAAACTATTGGTCCTAAACGTATAACGCGTGTGGCCAATTTTGCGAGAATGTTTTACATAATTTTTATCTACATTTGAATTTTGGAGAGGAGGTCACTTGCACTGAAATAGATTTTTAAATGTTAATATTAAAGAAATAAGAACGGAAAAAAATATTATGAGGATGTAACTACTTGTACCACCATAAATAAGTGCTTGTATTGATATACTGGGTGTGATTGAGCCATTGTATATGGATAATATCCTTATGCAATGATTGGGCTGAAGGCGACATCTTCAAAGCACCAAAGCTCCAAAAGCAGATGTTTATAGAAACTTTTCACTCTATTTTTGCATGTTCTACATGCCCTAAAAATCTGCAACACGTATTCATAAACACCCTGTATACCCTAAGCAATCTTGAGTCGATGTTGTTTACAATCGTTGAAAATATCAAAACGCACCTCTACCGCTGATTAAATTATGTCCAAGGTTGATAATTATTTTTATAATGTTAGAATTTTTCTAACCGAGAAATTATAGTGGGAATAACTCTGTATAGTTGTTTTGATATTTGATAAAGGTCATAAAATTCGGACACTTGAAAACACACGAGATGGAAGTAAATAAAATCTAATGCTTTTAGTTTACAATCAACGATGCCGAGAATTGTTTTGTGGGTCCTAGTGTTGTTATCGTTTTCGGTTAAAGTGTTATCTGTGGAACTGGATTTATGCAACACAAACGGTACCACATCTTATGCAAACTATACCAGTGAGATTACAGAAACATGTGGATGTGTTGATAACAGTACTTGTTTACGAAAATGCTGTCAAATTGGTTACACCCTCTATCATGTAGAAGACAGCGTGTACAGAATTTACGAATCAGTTTGTATAAAAAACGAAAACGCATCAATTAATTTTACAGTACCGATATTTTTGAACGATACAAAATTATACGATGAAAGTAATTTTATGGTTGGTATGCTGGGCTGCAACAAAGACCAACTTTGGCATTATTTTAAATTGAACAATGCAGATCCCAAAGAAAAGTTTTATCTACAAGAAAATGGTAGGCTGTTTTATCCACGTTCGAAAAAAAAATATTATTCTAACGATCGATTTTGTATTGACGATGATAAAGGGTTGTCAGTGTATTTGTGTTATACTTTAAACGATTCACAAAGTCTATTAAGGGAGTTTAATAAAACAGGTAGGTTTTTTAATTCATATTATTTTGAATATTTTACCTTACTATACCTAGTGTGCTAAATTAAAGCGCTTCCCTACAAACTCGGCTCAACTTTTTAAATACAGATATGCTAAACTGAAATCATTAGTTTCTGAGGTATTTAACAATAATAAAAAAATCGAGAAATTCATTTTATTTTGTATTAGCCTTTCTCGCGGTTTCGCACGTATTTATTTATTTTTCGTTGTCACAGATCATGTTTTTTAATATTTTATAGCGTTTTGAACCTATTGGGAAGGGAATTTTGATGATACAGGTTAAAGTTTTCATATAAAAATTTTAAAATAAAATGGTGAATATATTCTACCAAAGAAATAAGTAAACCCGCTTCTTAAAATTGACTCTATAAACCAAGATGCGCACATCATAAACACCCTTAGAAGTGACGCCTCAGAACCTCCAGCTAAAAAACAAAAAACAGAACGTCCTGCAGCCACTCCTCGAGCTTCTCACTCTACAGCTGGACCGATCAACAACATTAATGATTTACCTACGCCTAACGTTATTAATGAGTTAACAAAGATTTCAAACAATACTCCTACTGTGGACCAAAATTGCAATTTATATTTTAATTGTACCATAAATAAGTAAGTTTGTAGTATTTTGTGATTAAATAAATTACCTGTAGGTAGTATGTTTTGTAAGCTATGTGTATGCAGAATAATCTGTTACCCATGAAATAGTCTTGTCAAATACCATTCGGGCATCTAATTTTGTTACGTAAAAACATTTCACGCTGGCTTCTTAGCCTTAGTGCTTTATTTTGTTTATTTAAAAAATGTAAATGTAGTTTTGAATAATGTTAAAATGTTATATTGTTAATATTTCATTTTTGAAATAAATTTATTATTATTATTATAGATACAGGATTTTAAAGTCATCATTTAAACTGCAAAATTATACTAAATAAAAAAATAAAAATTGACGATGGTAAAATGTACAAAATCGTTGATAATAATCCTCTTTTATCCCTCTGCGGAGACAAACTACAGAAATTACTGATTATTATTTTGTAGCTTAGTCATCTTTTGGCAATAATTTTATACCGGGGTAAAATGACAAGGGTATAGGTTCTCTTTTATCAAAATTCGAAATATTAAATTGCCTACTTCGGAATTTTTATAAATCAGAACCAAAAATCCTTCCTCCTCCTCGTCAGATATTATTTCTGTTATGATATTTATTTCGAAATTAACCTGTTTCGTCCAACCTGTTGTATTATTTTTCTTTATAAAACATTAATTAATATCACTCAAACAAATAGCCACCAAATGACAGGAATTTTTGGGGGGGTTTTGGGGTTGGTTATTTGATAGCTACTCACCCTGAATTATGTTTTTAAAATTATTAAGAATTTTTGGTTAAGCAATGATTTTTAAATCTGTAAGTCCAAAAAATCTGCAGTTACTCGGTCCAATTTTTTACGACTCATCCTGTATACATATTAAATTAAATGATGTCTGCGATTCACGGTATTTTGTGTCCATAAAAAACCAATGAAATTTGATAAAAGTCATAAACATACCACTTGATAATAAGAGATGCTTGTAAAAAAATAGGCAGTGATTTGTTTTGATCAACATGTTTCGAATTCAAGTGTGTTTTATAGTGTTATTATATCCGTTTATAGTATTTTCGTTTTCATTACATTTGTGCGATAAAACAGGCACTACAACTTATTTAAATTATACTAGTGATATTACAGCGTCTTGTGGATGCAGTGATACAAAAAAATGTTTAAGAAAGTGTTGCCAACTGGGATATTTCCTCCATCACAAGGAATATACCGTTGATTACAAGTTTGTTGAAGAAACAGTCTGTATTAAAAACGCATCAGCTTCTCTCAATTTTAAAGTTCCAATTTATAATCACACTAAATTAATATATTATGAAAATAAATTTACAGTTGGTTTATTACAATGCAATAAAAGAGAGCCATGGAGATATTTTAAAATAAACAATAAAGATCCCAATGAAACGTTTTATCTACAAGACAACGGCATGCTTTATTTTCCAATGTCGAAAATAAGGTTTTATCCCAATGATAGATTTTGTGTTGATGAGGACGATGGTTTGTCCATATTTTTGTGTTATAGTGTCCGCGAAAAACCGTTACAAACTATATTAGGTACGTAAATTAGGCGTATAAGGTATTTTAATCGTAAAAAAATTATGCAAGCTCACATGTAGACACCAGTTAACTTTGAGGAATACTTTCTATCCTAGCCGATTTTTAAGTTAGTTTACTAGCAGAGAAAATCCTCTAGGTACTTCTACTTCGTAATTTAAATTATTTGTGTTTATAGAATAATAGAATACGACAAGTTTGGATTGAAGTAAAGATATAACAGTCTATTAGTAGAGTGAAATTAGAATTTTATATGGATGGAGAAGCTTGTAAAAAATTTGTCAATAAATTTGGGCTGGAGCTTCGCGAGATATGTGCCAAAAACGGCATTTTTGGTATTTTTTGATTGGATTGCTTCACTATTTTTATCTCCGGCACTAAGAGTTGTGGGGAAGACATGGTAAAAATTTACAAAAAAAATGTATTTGTCCAGCCAAAATCGGCATTTTTCGAAAAACAATAGAGAAAAAATTTTTATCTTAAAAAGAAGGATTTTGTGTGTACTTTTGTCCAACATTTTATTTCTTTATTTAAAGTGCCCAATTTAGGGAATAATAAAAAAAATTCGATTTTCATTTTTTCCAATTTTTTATGTTTGATTCTCTTAGAAAAACTATATTTCAGTCCAAAAAATATTATGCATTAAAATTTGCTCAATGAAAGTATTAGGGGTGACAAAAATAAATAATTTCAATTATAAAATAACATTTATAAATTATAATGAATTTATTTAATGATGGCGAATGTTGTTTATTTTCTCTTATTTCATTGTTTTTATCTGTGGATTGGAACAGATGTAAAATATTTTGAATTTACAAGGTGATTCAATAAAATCCATTTATTGTGTCTTCTGCGAATAATAAATTCAACAATTTCATCGCAAATGTTTGCAGAAAAAAAATTATGAGAAATAATATAGAAGGAAATGTATGTTCCTGTTAACATTCTTCTTATTTAAAACAGTGGCGGATCTAGGGAGTTTTTCAGGGGGGGCCAAGTGATAAAAATTTGGAATGTTTGAGTCTTTGAGAAAATATTCAATACAACGAATAATTTTGGTTTGTATAAAGTGTGTTTTCTTCTTGTTGAAAACCAATCAATCCAGACACTAGTTGTTGAACCAATATCAACTATTAAGAACTCTAGGGGCCTCCCGTGGTTCCCCCTCAGATCCGCCAGTGATTTAAAAAGTGTATTAACTGAAAATACACACCAACACTCAGCTGTTTCATCTGTTTAAATCTCTAGGAACATAGTTATAATTTTTTGATTTATTAGCCTTTCAGAATGATAAGTTTCTAGTTTTTTAATTAAATAGTCACTTGAAGCCAAAAGCATTTATTAAAAAAAATTATATTTAGAATTTTAAGTCAATGGGTAAGTTGTTTAAATGATAAAAAATAATTTTAAAAACTCTAATTTGGTTTATAACCTTATCAGTTGATTAAATGTGATAAAATATACCTCAAGGATCAATTTAAGGATATCATCATGCAGTTCTACTTCTGTTTTAAACTCAAAGCCTTAATTACATATTAAAAAGATTTATAAGTCATAATGCTTCATTTTATTATCGAGTTTTCTATGATGTTTTGCAGGAAACTGCCAAAGTCGGAGCTTTAGCATTTTTTTTATTTTCCACCCTGTTGTATAATGATATTCTGATGAAATATTCGTGGAAGTATATTATTATTAGTTTTTCTACTTAATTAATATTGACTCCCCGATGAAAATGGCCTGTTTAAATTAATGGATATTGATCGATTTCGAATAATAATTTGCAGAAATAGTTTCATAGCTTAAACATTGCGTTGGTGGGCACACAATTTTTTGTTGGTCCAAGGAAAAACTTCTTAGAACAACACAATAATAATAGCAATAATTATACGAATAACCTTGTTTATTTTGTAGGGTATAATTGGCCAGATGTAGTTTTTAGAGATTTGACAATTTAAAAACTTTCACACTACAAAAATCAATTACAAATTGGATGCAGAAAACTGCATTATTTTATATCGGAAAATTAAACAATATTTTTTCCCTATTTCCCTATTCTTGCCATTTTAGATTAAATCAGACATTATCGTATTTGTATCACAGCTTTTAATTATATTTTCTAGGAAAAATGCAACAAACAATTTATTTTACAAATTGTTATATTTTCAAGCACTGATTTGTTCTCTAATGGGAAAACAAATTGTTTTTCACAATTTTCCCAAAAGAGTGTATTAAACACAGTAAGTACTATATCATATTTAATCACTTAACTGTAATGGAAGAGATTAGGGTGAAATTTACAAGTAAATAAAAATATTTTATCAGTTCATGATAGTATAGCCAATAAACGTAAAAAAAATGTTGTTTCAATCACCCCTTATCTTTAACTAAATATTTATTTTGCTGCAAGGTAAAAACATTCCGTTAAAGTGATTTTTATGGAAAAATAGAATATGGGCTCTATTACAATTCTGCATCTCAGTGGTACAAAATATAATTTATTTTTGAAATTAATAAGAAGCTACTTTTAGTTGGAAATAAAGCAAAACCTGTCCAAAAATAATAATTCTTGAGTTTAATAAATAAAACTTTTTCTCCGTTTTCAAAATATTCAATTTAAACAAGAACTAAAACCTCTTACTTTCAGTAACACAAATTTATATCGATTTATCCTGACTTTTAAGGCTTTCATTTGCACTCTGTAGGATTTCGATATTTGGCACAGGGTGTTTAGGAAAAGGCTTCATATTTTATATCTTTCAAACATCAAAAACTCTCTTAACTTAAATACTATAATAAATTAAATTTTTTTCAAACATTTTCTTTCATACAAACCTTTTCATGACAATTGCAAATACAACAAAAAAAGAATTAGCCAAATAGGGGCTTACATGCATTCGGCAATTGACACAAAAAACTTATCCCATATTCCTCCCACAGCTTTGATATTTAATTCAGTATTTAACAAAGAAAACAAGACACTAAAGGAGACATTATAAGCATCGTATATTAAACGATATTGTTGTGTACATAGGAACCGGAGTGTCCTTAATCTACCCCGGAAAATTCATAGTGATTAATTTAATAGGAAAATGATATTTAATTTGTTTCAAATTAACTGGCCTCGTTACAAGTATTCACCCCTCCCGGGGGATAGTCTGGATGCGCAGACATGACGTAACTATCTTCCAACAAACTTTAAGAATTCCCGACCTGGCCCACTGTCTAATGTTACGTTAACTAATAGGTAGGCGCGAGATTCGCACGATATCGTTCCTTGTCGCTAATTTTTTTAATAATAATTATTTCGAAAAAACCCACTACATAGATCAGATGATGTGAATAGGATCTCTAGTCTCTCCAAATGACATAGTTCGGGTATATAGATTCACTGAAAATATAAACAAATGACAATGTGGCCGAATGAAATCGTTCTTTTGTTTATAATAGCGGTCCAAGCGAGCGGTACAATATTTATCGATGGAAATTTGCCGGACATTTCAAGAAACTTCGATGGTTGTGATTACAGTGTTGACTGTGTTAGAAAATGTTGCGAAAATGGTTACGTGTTTAAAAAAAAATGCATCGAAAATAATTCTAGTATTCCTTTTCTTATACCGGTTTTTAATAATCAAACTTCAGTGGGAACTATAAGCAGCAGTGCTAAATTTAAAGTGGAACCAATGACTTGTAAATTATATACATTAAAAAATAATTCTTATTATCTTCAAAGAAATGGAAACTTGTGGGTACCAATTTATAAAAGAATATATTCAAATGATTTATATTGTTTAGATGAAGCAGATGGACTTACAGTATTTGTGTGTTTTGATAATTTAAATGAATCTAAAATCTTAAAGAGGAAAGCTAATAATTTAGGTAAGAATTTTTCGAATTAATTGTGAGGTGCCGAAATCTGTTAATACTTTGGAGGATCTACCTTTCCTAATTCCGAATTTTTTAATTGATATACACAGGGGTTTCCAAATGCAGGTCCTATAGAACGGTTATTCCTTATAAAAAATTAGAACTATTACATTTTGGATGTGTTGTTGGAAAATTGCCCTGTAATTGCAAAATGTCGTATGTCAAAAAGGCCACATCATGTTATATGGCATTTAAGGCGTTAACTTAACGTGTTTGTGTTTTATACGCACATACGGAATTTTTGACATACGACATTTTGCAATTACAGGGACGATATTTAGTGGGGAAAATAATATTTCATATATATACTCTCAAAACCTAGGACAATGAATGGCAAAAGGTTAGATTGAATCCGAGCGCCTAAGAATTATTTATTTATTTGAAAATTTTATTCCTAAATTTACCCTTTACCCTCTCCCCGCCAGGAGAGAAATGGTTATTTGGAATGTTAGTTTTTGAATAGAACTGAAATTACATTCTTAAAAAAAGACAAGGAAAAATTTTCAAAAATAAATAAACATCCTGCTGAAATAAACGAAATTAAATTATTGAAAAATTTACAATCACTTTCTTTGATCTTCACTGGTGTTTCTTCAATATTTTTCTCATTTATTCCTTCTTTAATGTTATTATATTCGCTGTTATTGTCTATATCTAAAATATTCACCAAACAAATTGTTCTGTATCTGAATTCGATCTGTGTGTATGTGTGTGTGTTGATTCTTTGTCTTTGTGAATTTTAAAATTCTGACTGCAGATTTTGATAGAGCATCAAAAAGTAAGCTTAGGGTTTGATGTGTCCCTCCGTACCACTTCGGGAACTCCTTCAAAATGGGATCCAAAATATGAAAATTTTGAAGTTTAAAATGACATTGAATTTAAAGTAGACGCATAGTGAATGACTATTTTAGTAAAACTGAGTAGACTGTGACTGTGTTGATTAGAATGAGAACTGTCAATCTAAAATTTTATCAATACTGTCAATACAATTTGTTCGGTTTATGGCAATGCTAGAAGAGCATTCTCAACTCGTTTTTTCTGCAAACATGTTAAAAATGCACCAGTGCCTTAAAATAATCACTTTAAAGCACTAGTGCCTTAAAGTAAATGTCAAATTTTGACAGTAAATTTGCAATACATTTAATTTGTATTTTCTTTTTTAACATGAATACTTATGTTACAATTCACACAATTTGAAAAATTAAATCCTTCCACAATTATAATAATAATAGTAATAATTTATTTCACTAAAAGCATTACAATTTTTATATTACAATTATTGAAAATGAATAAATCGTAGAGTCCCACGAAAAAAACTTGTGGGAATTCCTAACTTATATATTAGTAATAATAAAAAAAATGAAAATGAGAAAAAATGTTAAAGTATAAAGTATAAAAGTATTAAAATTTATAGGCAGAAATTACAATGAACAATGATAAAAGAGATTCGATAAAGTACGTACACTAAAATATATGAAAAAATACAATAAAATGCAGTGAAATATGTACAATAGAAAAACATGAAAAATAACCTGAGTGAGGATTAGTACCAATATAATTGACTTCGGCTATAATGAATATCCCATGGAAATATTACTTATTTTGACCGTGTCTTCTATAGACAAATCTTACAACCAATTCTTATGTTTTTTTTGTAAAGAGAATAATTAGTTATTACTCTGAGGCTGTTTAGTAGAATGATCTCTGACCAATCGTTTTCGCAGTCTTTTCTGTAGAAAACTCTCTTTTTTGTGTCTTGTGTTATGTTCATGTTTTATGGATGTTAATTCTTTTCTATTTTTATATTGTAAGCAGAGAATCTTATAATAGAGTTTTCTGTGTTAGAGAATCTCTTTGAATAGTTTTTCTGTAGGGTATGTACGTTATCTATTGTAGATAATTTTCAAAAAGTTTTTTTGCATTACTTTCAATTGTTCTATGTGACAATTGTACACTCCTCCCCAGGCAGATATTCCATATTGAATATGAGATTCTACTAGTGAATGGTGCAGCATTTTGAGAAATGTTTTAAGATGCTTGAATGTGAACAATATTGATCTCAGTTTTTTTAATACTTTATTTATGTGAATGTCCCATTTAATGTTGGTATGAATTTAGATTCCAAGGTATGTAACGTGCTTCACACATTGGATCGACTAACTTGAATTTTCATCTTTCACCGTAATTTGATCAATATCGTGTTGGTTAGATTTATTGCAAGAGAACGTTATACACTTTGTTTTTTCTAAGTTCAATGTGAGATCCATTTCGCTAAACCAATTTTTAATT
The DNA here is from genome assembly GCA_949320105.2 of Crepidodera aurea. Classification (NCBI taxonomy): domain Eukaryota; kingdom Metazoa; phylum Arthropoda; class Insecta; order Coleoptera; family Chrysomelidae; genus Crepidodera; species Crepidodera aurea. Next base: position 14,757,563 of record OX439476.1, on the reverse strand, counting down.
ATTTTTATGTTCTGCTCCGCTTTATTCTTAGCTTTCTCCCAAGTAGCAGCAGTAAAGAGAACTACAGTATCGTCCGCAAATGATGATATGTAATCCGTTTATGTAGATTAAAAAGAGTACAGGGCCAAAAACTGTTCCCTGAGGAACGCCAGTTAATATTTTTTGTGGTTCACTTAACTAGTCTTCAATTTTTACATACTGTGTTCTATTATTATTATCCAGTGATAGATAGATATTATTTGTTAGATGAGCAATAGCAGCTTCGGTTGATTTTTTGCTCTAAAACCGAATTGCTTAGATGAAACTATATTGTTATCTTCCAAGAATTCCATGAGACGTTTTTTATTAACCTTTTCAACGATCTTGCCAACTGAACTTATTAACGAGATTGGTCTATAGTTTGATACATTCTTTCGATCACCTTTTTTGAATAATGGTTTAATTATGGCTACTATCAACTGAAACGACCGCATTCGTAGTTGTGCTTTGAGAAGAATCCGCTGATATTGATGGCACTGAAAGCAGTTTTCGGACAATCGAATTTTTACTTTCCAACGAATCTTCGATGTATCCCTCGGCGACTATTGAAGATTTCCATCCCCCATGCCGCTTAATTGTCGTTAAATTTGCTTCACAGTATATAGGTTCGAATTTGGAAGTTGCAAAAATTTAGCAATAGCAGCAGGAATTTTTCCAAACGTATTTGTCTTTTCACATACTTTAGGAAAAGCCTGCGATGTTCCACGTTTGCTGGACGAAGAGCCATGTATCTCCGGTAAAAATCCAAATAAAATTCTTCAACGATAGTGGAATTTCGTGGAGCCTTGGTTTTGGTAAAAAATATCTTTTCCAATATTGAACATAATAGCTACTTTCATACTCGTCATACGGTGCGCACTTCAAAAACTGTTCAATTTGGTCTCTGGTCAAGATCTTTGATTTTTTAGGTTGGTAACCTTCTCGTTGACGCTTCAGAAAAGCAATAAGCTTAAAATACTTGCAGATATCTACGTCGCTATTTATTCGTAATAGTTTTAATCATAGAATAATTTTACCATAGAGATGAAGACTTCCAAACCTTCTATTTCTCCTCAAACCGCTAAAATCACTCATTTATTTAAAAAAATATAATTTATTTCTAACCGCAAACTAATAAATTAAAAGTAAACTTATAAATGACGGTAATTAAACAAAACATTTGATTATAATAATGTTGTTAGCATCATAATTTTATTCCCTTAGAATATATGACGGCGAGACATGCACCTTCCTCCGAATGCATTGAACTCTCACATGTTTTCGTGTCAATATCAACAGTAAGTAGGGGCAACATTAGCACAAAACCATTTTCTGTCTCATTTTTTTCCATAAAACACCTTTCATAACATACAATTTATTCAGATGGCACAACAGACTCCAGTTACCTCTTGAAATCCAAACGATATAGATGGTTAATTTAGTCTGCAGAAGACGTTGACGATGGTTGTGTGTTTACATTTCATCTTTATCTTGATGCTGTCGCTTTTTTCGGGTACAGTGAGTGGGAGGGAATCAAATTCCGATATTTCTGAAAGTTTCAATAATTGCGAATATAGAACTAATTGTGCTAGAAAGTGTTGCGAAATGGGTTATGAATTTAGAAAAAAGAAGTGTTTAAAAAACAATTCGACTTCTGCGTTTGCTGTCCCGGTATTTGATAAATCTTATTTTGTGGGAACTATCGGGGATTCTGCCAAATACCGACTTGATAAGATAGAATGTCAGGTGTTTAAGTTGAATAATAGCAATCCTGATGAAGCCTATTTTCTGCAGGAAGATGGAACTTTGTGGATTCCGTTATTTAACAGCTTTTATTCGAACGATAGGTATTGTTTGGATGAGATCGAACGTTTGTCGGCATTTTTGTGCTTTCCTGAGGAATTTGTACCAGAACCCATGCCATCGTTAAGAAAAACTAATGCAATAGGTATTTTTTTTCTGAATCATAATAACAACCTATACAAAAATATTTTTTAAACGTTCAATTGCTAAACCAAATTAAACACCGGAGGTTATTTTTATTTACTTTTTTTATTGCTGTCTAAAAATATCTTTCTGATCTAATATGCTTTTAATCAGGGTGTAAGTATGTATGAGTTTACTGAAGGAATTGATATGGCGACAAATAACAGTATAAATCAAAGGCATAATTTTTACGTTTATTTAAGTTTTTTTTTTATTTAAAAATTATTTTCACACTGTTTAACATTTCTTTGTAAAATGTGGCAGGGCGTTTAAGTAATTTATAACACATTAAAATGTAAAAAAAAACATTATCAGAAGCGTGCGGCCGTGGCAGATGAAAAGTTTACCCCCTCCAAATTCTACGCCACAGGCAGGATCATCATTGCAGTATTACTTAAAAATTGTATAATATTTTCTTCGTGAATAACATACTATTGTTTCATTCTCAAAAAGTTAGTATTTTACAAGATTTTTTCGTTTGAAAACAGGGCTGCTTATATAGGTACTGAAAAATTGTATTACTAGTTTCATCACATATTTTTAAATGACCATATTTCTGCATCGAAATTCTGATTTACACGATTTTCAAAAAAATATCTGAAATTAAATTGGTTAGTTCAAGATCGAAATACATTGTTATAAGTGATACTAAAATTATCGTAGTCATAACCAAGAAAGTTTGACTTTGATTGTGAAAAAAATTCATACTACAATAAATGTTTCTTAATTTACATTTAAAGCAGCATTTTTCTATAAAATTATTTCGTTTATCCTGGGAAAATTTTGAAAAAATATTTTCTTTAATTACAAAAACGTCCAGTATTGCTGGAAGCACCTATATGTTTGAATTTCTCTCAGACATTGTTAAATTACTTACGTCCTTAGTGTATAATGATTATCTAAAGCAAAATATAGACATAAAAGAGTTGTTAAGGAATAACTCCATTATCCAGATTTCCTGCTGAATAGGTAGTGAATTTCCGAGTATACAGACAAGCCTATATTTCACAGAATAAAAGGTTGGGGATAAAATAATTTTTTATAATAATATGGATATTGTTTACATTATCTTCGGTTATCGACACATCTGTGTTGACCTTACGAATTTGTGCCAAAACCTACATCGTAGAAAATTTGATACATTTGAGTGATCAAATTTTTATTTTTATACGTAAACATATATTGCTACCAAATTATCTATTGATACTAGTTGAACTATTATTCAGTGTGATCAATTTTGTGAAACTAGTAAATAGTTTGTTAACTACAAGATTAAAATAATCTCAAATTTTTTAAAAAACATTTAAAAGAGGAATTTATGATGGTACCGCCATTATTGGTAATTATTTTGCGATAAAAATATATACAAAATTATTAGCAAAGTTTTAATGTAATAATAGGTCTAATCCACATTGAAAACTACTAGAAAAAATTGTTTTTAAAGAATTCTAAAAACCTTAAAATTATCTTTTGAGTTCTTGTGATTTTGGATCAACTGATTATCTTTTTTATCCAATCTGAAGTAGCCCAAATGTGGAATCACACCCGCGAATAACAATGTTCTTAAAATATTTTGAATAACTACACTTTTATTTTTGTTTTCGCTTTCAATGGTTTAAAAAAATTAATTTCGTGATCAGGTGAATTTAAGCAAACGAATCTAATTAAGTATAGAAAGCTTTTCACAGACAATAAATCGTTAAACGGTTAATAGATGCCAATACATTTTCCAAAGTTGATTTATCAGCTTACCGCTAGATGGCTGAATGTGTGTCGAATGCCTAATAGAGTTTTAAAATAAGTAATTAGTTTTTTAATTAATTAATTTTCAGATTTGTTGATGGAAGTTTCTGTAAATGTATGTAAAAAAAAATTGCAAGGCACAAAATCGTATTTGTCTTCAAAAAATGTTTACAAAATCAAGTTTATGTAATCAACGCTTATTTGCGATTTAAAATTTTTCTATTGCGAACTTTTTACCACTTTTACTTTAAATTTAACTAAAACAACTTAAATGAAACAAAAAAAATATATTGTGTTAATAAAATTTTGTTTTGAACGATTTTTTAACAATTTTTTTTTATTTTTCAGGAATGATAATATCTATGCCATTCCTGCTACTTACATTTGTCGTATATCTGCTGCTTCCTGAGAGAAATCTACACAGACGTGCTCTTATGTCATACGTATTTACGCTTCTTGCTGCATATATTACGCTGGTTACCATTCAGTTGTATACAGGGCAATTTCCAGATGTTGCATGTCACGTATTGGGTAAGTTAACTTACATTTTAAGTAAATCGAAAGATTGTATGTTCTAAATAAATTCTCTAAAACAGTCTTTAAATTATTATTTTATTTTCAGGTCACCTCATCATATTTTTCTTCTTGGTCTCATTCTTTTGGATGAACGTAATGTGCATAGATATGTGGCTAGCATTTAGGTACGTATTAGAACAAACTTACAATTATTTTCCTTAATTTTTTGGTGCATTTGATTACTGTGGTTATTCAAAATTGACGAGAAACTAAATTAAACAAAAAAAGAAAAGAGATAAGCAAAGGAGACCATTCAGTTGCTGAAAAAGGTTCAATATATAAATTGGGAGTGGAATGACTAGCATGATACATGATGTTTATCGTGCAAGCCCATATAGGTAGAGGAAATTTTGATTGATCATCAATTTCGTTGGCAAAAAATCATCTATAGCTTTCTTTTTCAGGCTGTTACACACAGCCTGTCTACTTATTGTTTTGTCTTGTAATAATCAATAACTTACAACCTTTTTCACTATACATTGAATATACTGGGAATGATTCCATCTTAATCAAAGAACGAAATAAATTACTTAAGCCTGAACAAGGGCATTAAAGGTTGGGGGTAGTTCATATTTTTTGCCCAACTGAATGGTAGGATTAGGAACTACCTGAAGTAAACAAACCTTTTTTTTTTCAGTGGTATGAGAACGATTCTTAGTAAACAAACTGCCGAGAGAAAAAGATTTATCATTTATTGCATTTACGCTTGGGGTGTACCTACTGTACATACTCTACTAGTATTTTTAATAAATACTTACGGAGATCCAGATTCTGGATATTATCCTGAAATTGGAACAAGGAGATGCTTTTTAGGAGGTATGAATTATAAATAATAAATAATGTGTAATTTTCTTAATTTCAAAAATTATATTGCAGAGGAGCTACCGACATTTTATTACTTCTATCTCCCGATGGCAATTCTGATAGGAATAAATATTGTATTATTCGTATTAACAACAGTAAGGATTCAAAGAATAAAAAGGGAGACGTCAATGTTAAAACATTCAGATAGTAAAAGACATTCATATGAAGATGATAAACAAAAGTAAGTTGGGTATTTGGAAAATATTAAAAAGTTTCCATACCAGACAGATTCTTTGTCAAATAATGTATCAAAATTGAGATCTTCACCTGATTTCTGTTTTTATTGTTAAGACATTGTTGTATACAGGGTGCGGAAAACCTTCTTCAAAGTTACTTATTAATGTGGTCCAAAAACAAGTATCTGAAAATTATTTTCACCTAATACAGGGCGGTCCAATTTTAAATTAGACCAATCAACTATTTTTTTTTTGAAAGTTTGTACTTTTATTCAAATTTTCTGGAATTGTAGGTTCATTTTGATACACAAGATTTTTGTTAAGTCGGGTCATCTCTCGGTGACATCTTTTCGATTCTTGAGCAAAATATAATATCTTTCATTTAAAAAAATGTAAGTTTGTGCTGCCATGAATTTTTGGAACACCCTGTATAATCGAAAGTATTTTCAAAATGTGCTCACACAAAATTGTATCTATTTTGCGCCACCCTGTATATGCTGACGTATTATTGTTTTACTAATAATTATTTATTTTAAATTATTCCTTCTAGGTTTAATTTATATTTGAAATTAATGTTTGCCATGGGCGTAAATTGGATAATGGAATTGGTATCTTGGGCTGTCGAATGGAAAGTGAAAGAAACTCCAACCTTTGTTTGGTACCTAACGGACTTCACCAACGCCATGTATGGCGTCCTGATTTTTATGATATTTGTTTTCAAGAAGAAGATCTGGAGATCACTACAGAAAAGGTACGTCACGCGTTTTGCGGACCATTTTTTTCTAATAGTTTTGTCTTTTTCTCATTTACTACTTAAACTCATTCACTTTTTATCTATACTTAATGCACATTTTTAACTAAATACTTGCAAGCAAATTTGAATTCCGAAAACCTAAAAAAACTGCGGTAAAAAATATTAATGGGTTTATGGATATAAAATATGGAAAATGTATGTAGTGCTGATGGTTTTATCTTTATTTTATTTCATGTATATTATGGTTTTACTACAGCAGACAAAAACTAGCTCTACAAATATTTACACTTTCAAACTATTTTTAGTTAAATGTTACTCGGTCTTTTTCCGATTATCTACAAATAGGGCGTTCAAGTAAAAGGAAAACTGTAACAACCAAAATTGTAGATTTAAAAAATATAATTAATTAACTGACTTTCTAGGTTATGATGAAACAAAACTCTCAATTCATTCTGACTTATGTAGGAGCCGGAAGACAATTCCATGTCCTGTATCCATTTCTTCTAAACTTTTCTATTTTTAGCTGAGGTACTCAATTCCGCGATTGTTTTTATCCTATTTTTGTAGCCCTCTTTATTCCTTGTTATTTTTCCTATTTCTTAATTTTTCTTGCAATTCTATCCAATCTTAGTGCTGTCGAAGATTTCAAAAATATACCTTTTATGAAGAAGGCCATACCAATAATTCACAATCTTACTGTGTTCCAGTTCAATTTCTAAAAATCGATCAATCTCCCCTTCGTGTTTCTTAGTGTCTGCACTTTGGAATTATTACTTACTTTATTTGGAATTATTACTTACTTAAAACCGCTACAACCGTCATTAGCATTATTATTGGCTTCTGATGGTGCTGATCTCTTCATCCAAATTAGTAACATTTAATACGTAACTATAATTGTTCAACAGTCCACTATTTTTCTACCCCGTACTAGATTGTACAGTTCTGTTGCTGGGTGTATTTGTTTAGACTTTCTGGGTCTACTGTTGGTTGACCAAAAAGTGCAGGACTTTCAGTTTTTCGATCCATTCCCACACCGATTTAGATGTCACTTCTTAACTTGACAATGTCTTGAGTGCCGCCACACTGTCTGACAGAATTAGGATCTGTTGCATATATCTCCCCTTGAAATACCGTAGAATTTCTGCCTAAGGCATAAGCTGTTGCTAGGAATTAGGATCTGTTGCATATATCTCCCCTTGAAATACCGTAGAATTTCTGCCTAAGGCATAAGCTGTTGCTAGTTCTTAGATTTTTGTTCCTACTCCCTCCTTGGTATAAACTCATATTGTTTGGAACATTTTCACACAAGATATAGAAAAAAATGAGTTATGATACCTGCACTTTAAAATTTCTATAGTTCTTTAATCCTTCCAGTATTAAACTTCTTTCTAAACATAGTATTCTTATTTAAAATAGACATATCTATACGCAACTTTACTATTTTTCTTACAATATCGCTCGTACCTCACATTGATCATGACCAGTAAATAATTCACAAGTATTGAGCTGTTGTAATTTTGTGTTTATTGATTTTTAGCAATACATCTCTCAAAACTGTCTCATGACAAACCGGAATATAAACAATCTTCTTGGTCCAAAACATGTAAGAAAATAAAATAAAATAAAATGCTGTATGCATTAATGCAAATTGCTACTGGAATTTCGCACTAAAATGTTAACAATTATATCTAACATTTTTTTAAAACCACACATTGTTTACACACTTATAAATATGCGGGGTTCGTAAATTAGTTTTTTCTTTTTAAACGTTAAAAAAATGAAATTTAAAAAAACATCATTAAGGTCCCGCTCTGTATCCTTTATAGTTTCTCCTGAAGTGCAGACATTTTATTTCGCATTCGAGACGGAATACGCAGGGCTGGCTTAAAATATTTGTGAATGCTTCCGCTATTTGCTAACTTCTGGGACTATTAATAAAATTTCTAATGGAGTTGCCGTGCCGATATATTTTATTCGACCAGCAAAGTTGCATAGAACTAAGTCTTCCTCAATATTAATGAAAGACAATTTATGATCCTATACAAAAAAATAAAATTCTGCATCAGTGTCAGTTTGCGAACCCTGCAAAAAAATACAGATGTGCTCAGTACTCGCGAAAAAACAATTTTCAATTATTATTAGAAATAAAAACTTAAACGTTTTAGAATTTGGTGGATATGTTATTCTAAAAGAATTTCACACGACGAACTGGAACATGCAAGTAATATTAGGTTGACGTAGAAATAAAAAATGAGTAAGTCAAAATCACAAAAAGAGAATGCACCTAATTTGGATACGGTTTGGGCAAGGTGCTCTGGATTATAACTGAACCATTGGGGGTATTGGATATATTTATAGTAAAAAAAACATGTTTTGCCTCAACGATTTGAATAAAAACAATGCAAGAATAAAGATATATTTTTAAGTGTAATAATAGTAAAACAGATTTTGATGTAAGAAATTTTTAAACTGGAATGTGGTTTGTATTATATGATTTTATTCAAATCAATGAGGTTATACAGAGTCATTCATAAAAAATGGTAAATATTTTAAACGTAGATTCAGATTAAATAATATAGGATACAGGATGTTTATTTAAAATGTTTTTTTACCATATTTTGGTTATTACTTTATCAATTTACATAAAATTTGGTAATGTACTTTTTTTGGGTTAATTAAAAAAATCACCCTCAATTTTTAATACGTGATTTTTTCGATAGATTATGACATACCCTGTATATCTACATAAAACGTAAATTCATAAATTAACAACCAGAATATTGTCAAAAAACAAAAAAAAATATTTAAACACCCATCAACCCCTATGTTACATAATAATATTATTTTAAGCCTCTGAACCTACGGATAAAGTATTTATTACCATTCTTTCTGAATCACCCTGTATAACATAAACACTTCTAGAGGCACTCACTAAATTAAATACTGGTGTTTTCGAATGTGGTATGGTATTTCTTGAAGCACGATTGGTAATCTATGCACGAAGCTTTTTTACTAAAAAAACACTCTGCACACTGATATAATAACTACATTTTGAAACAATTCCCAAGATATTGTCCAGTTCTAAATATTTCGAAAAAAAAATATTTGAAAAAGACAAAAAAACTAAAAATAAAAGAGATAGAGTTAATCTATCTCTATAAAATATACAGGGTGGACGATTATTAATAGATCACAGAAACGAGGGAATATTTTTTAATTAAAATATCTCAGTATACCAAAAATAGGGTTTTGTAAAATGTTGCTATGAAAATAAACTATTTTGAACTCTCTTCAAAATACATATTTTCCTGCTCAATACTCTAATTTTAGATTAGACGATTCCAGAATTTTTTTCAGTAGTTTTTTGTATGATCAACTGTTCATTTTTTACATACAAATAACACTCGCATCAGATTTTATAGTCAAAATCACTAGAATATTTCACAATAAAAAAATTAGTAACAATTATTACCCTTAAACATTTTCAACAAATTAATTGAAATACAATAAAGAGGTTGTTGAATAATAATTCCAAAAAAAAATGTTTTTTTTAAAATATTTTAATAGAAAAAAAAATGAAAATATAATATATATTTGGTTATATCTTTATATTTTGAATTTACCCTTAATGTTTGGTCCATTATTAATGGTACATGCTGTATACAACGAGATCTGTTATGATATAAAAATATTTTGTTATATTTATTTTAATATCGCTTTATTTCATTGCGGATACTTACTCGGTACATCATGTAAATTTACCCCACACAGATTTTTAATATTTTAAAGATCATTCGTTACATATTCTACTGCAATTTAATGAATCCAAAAAATAAATTGAAGTAAAATAGAAACGGATATAAAAAAATAAAATCATGCACTAAATATTGCTACTTTTAATATAGTACTGGCTTATTTTTCAAGAATTAATTAAGCAATTAATTTAGTATTTATAAACCTGCTTTGACTAAAAACTATATTTATACCTACTTAGTAAAAGGCATTATCGTTTTTTATTTTTCTATTCCTCCTGCAGCTATCTAGTTTTATAATATTTATTTACCAAAATAATGATACTGCCATTTACAATAGCACGGTAAAATTATTATATCTGTAAAGAACCACAGCAAGATTATTAAGAATATATCTCACTCCTTAGCAATTGAGGTGTAGGTCCTTGCTCTGAACCATTTTCATGATTCCACTTCTAGCCAGACTTTTCTAAATTCGCTCTTGTACTCGGGCCATCTTTAAACATCTAGGACCCACCGATAAGGTTCATTCTTTCATACCTAAAGGATCTTCTTTTGCTACAATCATCTGCGGGACTTTACGTGCAAGGAACTCCACGAAAAACCTGCTTTAGCATCTTATTAGAGACATTTCTACAGTAATTACTCCAATTTATCTTTCCGTAACTCTCTATTATCCTATTATTTGAATCTACTGTGTCTACAGTCTTTCTAATCCCGTTTTTCGAATTCTTCTTTGAGTTTTCGTAAAATATGTTACATATCTTCATCTTGAGAAAATATTGTTCATTTCTAATCTACATCCTTGATTTAACCTCTTCGTTTATCGATTTTGTAATCTCCTATTTTAATATTCTTTTTGCTTTCCATATTTCACATTTCAGTGTAAATTTAAATTCATTATTTCATGCCTTAAATAAAATAATCTTGCTTGTGTCTAATTTTTATTATATTTTTTTAATTTGTTACTATATTTGCAGATACTACGTATGCATTGGAAAGCCACATCTTGCTCACACCATGACACAATCTTCAGCTCGGGCCACTCGCACAAGCAATTATTCGACAACAGAAACGAATCTTACTTCTGATTATAGACCTAACGACTCGAGAAATGGTAAACCAGAAGAAACAGCTCTTACAAGAACTTGAAAACCTAATTTTATTGAACAGTATCAGTATAAAAAAATTATGTGAAATTTAATGTATCGTCTGTATCTTGGGTACATAGTTTATTTTGGCTCTTAGCTTTTGATTCTACGGGTCAGAAAAATAAGGTTTATCCTGATAATGGCAGATTTTTACGCCTTTAATTTCAAAGTATTAATCCATTGGTACCTGTTATCATATTTGGTGGATTTATCTACTAACTTGATGAAAAATGGCAACGATTAATAATTTTATGCTTTTTTTTAATAAAAATTATTTAAATATATTTATTTATGAGACTTATATTATAAAATTAATACCCAAAGAGCTTATAATTAAATAAAATTAATTAAAAAGCATTTTGTTTTTATTAATTTTGAAATATTAAATAGATCGATTTTAAATTTCACTCATATTCTAAAAATTACTGATACTGAAAATAAGGTCAACTTTTAAAGAAGGATTATTCCAATTGAAGAATTAAACCAAAAATTAGTACATTCAATGAAATTTTGATTGATTTTACGAAAACTAATTGTAATTGAATGTTTAAGTATTGACAAAACGTAATTTGATTGTGCCATATATCAGAGCCATAACGCACCAAAGATTAAATATGAACGTTCAAGAAAATATCAGTAAACATCAAAATTAGTGGATATTCATTCCCCCTATTTTAAGGAGGTACTTCTATTAATTTTTATTTAACATTAACACAGACATTCTGTTTCCTATTATCGAATTTGGACTAGCAAAAAAAAAATTAGACGAAAAGAATTTTTTGGATTAACCAATCAAATTATAAACTGGTTAAACCCCATAATCAGACTCTAAAATGCGTGCATAAAGTTAGTACTTACTATAACCTAGCTTTCTATAAGCCGAAAAAATCAGATTTGACTGGTCATAAACGTTTTTTGACAAATTATTCAATTCCGAATATATTAAATAAATATTGACTTTAGATATTTATCGGAATTTTGGTGCGGTAGAGCATAGAAAACAAGTCACGAGATGTATTCTACGAAACACCACGACAGCGTTAGCTAATACTAATACAAAAATATCATTTTATTCTTTTACTTGAAAACTATATGTCAGACGAAAAAAAGACAAGAGTCCTTTTTTATTTAGAAATGACTGCTTATAAAGAAAAAAATTCTATTTCGAAAAAAACAGTGGCGCACCAAAATTTGTAAGTGGAAAAATTTGGCTTAGCCAAAAAAATGCACAGTTATGCCATTCTAACGTTCAGCAAGATTCTGTCAAATATTTGGTCGCGTTTTTGAGATAATAAAAAAACGTTATGAAAAATTTTTAATCGACGTTCTGTATCTTCAAGGGGAAACCTTTGCGGGCCTATGACAATTTTATCTTAAAAATGTTCCAATAATCTCCCCGTGAAGTATCGGCATTCGATTAGGAATCACCCTGTATACATTGCCTAATTTATGTTGCGAGCAGAACACTGTTCAGATTTGCTTATTAGATTTTCCAGGAAATGGATTTGAAGCCTCATCCAACTTACCCATAATTTTCCGGGTTTTTGGTGAGAGTTGAAAATAATATATTTAGTTTATAAAAGGTAATTTTAAGCATATGAAATGTATTTTTATCGAAAATTATTATGGAAAAAAAGAAATTACATTGAAAAATAAAAAAAAACATTATTAGGCGATCTTTTTTTTGTTAATTTAAAATTGCTTATGGCGTGCTTTGCGTCAGAAGGCAAAAGATCGTGAATACTTTATAATTTGCGCACTAGAGACTAATAACTGTGACAAATTTTAAATCTCTATAACGTACTAATACATTTCAAACCTCTAATTGTGATAAACCTACCACAACAAAATTCCGATATACGGTCATAAGAATTGACGCTTTACCGAATGCACCACAATCTTTTAAAGTAAATATAAGCAAAAATAATTTAAAATTGCTTTCTTGCTATACATAGATACATCAGAAAATTATAAAATAATGTAGAACTGGCGACGTCAATGGATTTTAGACATATAAATTTCATAGTTAACCCTTTGAAGGACATGATTTTATCAATAAACAAGTTTATTTTAGGTACTTAAATTCTATATTATTCTACATAAAATGACTAAAAAATTATTAACTTTCAAAAGTAAGCCAAACATACAACATATTTTGACATAACTAAATCTTTGTTATTGTGCGCGATTTTGTTATTTGATTATGTCAAGGCAAACTATGTAAATTGAACTGTCTGAGGTGATATAGAAATTGTCCCACCGTGCATCTTTAAATATCAAAAAAGTGGGATTATTATCAAATGTTTGATAGACACTTTTGTAAACTAAATAAAAAAATTGGAGATTTTTTTGTTTACTGAAAAGTTTCAAATATATTTTACTAAAAACTTTCATTTCTAGATATAAAACTACTTTTGTATTATAACATTCTCGTTCTAGCTTTTAGGTATATGTCTCTTTTTATCCCACGCGAATATCATAAGTTTTCGAAAAATGTTTATTATATATCAAATAAGTTATCCATATCTCAAATGTTTTAAGAAATAAAACTACTCAAAATCGTGTACGACGATATGCCATCATCAGGCCTAAAATAATTATTACAAATAACGTACAAATCAAGACCTGATGATGGCATATCGCCGAAACTGGTAGCCGCACTTAATTTCTTCAATATAATATTGTGGTACACGACTTTGAATGGTTTTATTTCTTGTTTATTATATGTTAAAGAAGACAATGATAAGATCTATACATGTATATTTTTGATCTCTTTTTCTTAACAAGTATTTTCATCATTTTTCATAAAATCAATAAATATTTTTCTATTGAAAAATCTATTTTATTCCATAAATTTAATCTATATGTGCTGTTTGCTATTTTTATAAATGTTTGTAGAATGTATTTGTTACGAATATATCAGGCTTATTAATTAATAAGTACATTAAAAAAATATGTAGATAATTTGTTTTCGTTTTTATACTGTTTAATTTCGAAAGTAATTATTGTAATGCAATTTTAATATGTAAATCATATGAAAATATTAAGTAAAAATTATTAAAAATTCAATAAAATCTATAATAAACAGCTTCTTAGGTAATTTTATTTTCCCAGAAAAATTCCATTTTTTTGAAAATCTTAGTGTTTATCCAGTAAATATTTATAATATAATAATAAGTCCGTTTCAAGATATTTGGTTGACTTTCTAAGAATCGCAATAGGATTATCGTTTATGGGTCTATACAATACCCATAATTTGTGATTGTAAATAGAAAATAGTAAACAGGTATGTATTTAGGTTTTATCTTTGATAAGGAAAGTGAATCTGTTTATTAAACAACTAAACTACAATATTACCTACAATTTCAAAATCTTTTTTTACGATCTTTTGAATGATGACTGTGGTGTTCTTTTTTGGGGTTTAGGTCTTGTATTGGCAGTGACGGCCTAAGAGCAAAATGTTGTGTGTGCAAGAATGAGTTTTGGCGCCCCTTACAGTGAACATGGGTAAAGAAAACCCTCAAAAAAATGTTATTTGTGCTATAAAACGAACAATAGTTATGAACATATTCAAATGGCTAATATGCATTAAAAATAAAAAAATTTACCGAATTATTTTTTCATTTCGGGGCCCCTTCCCAAATCGCCCACGCCTTAGGCCGGCTCTGTGTATTGGATAATTTCAACTGATGGAAAGTGACAGCCGGTGTCCTAAAGCATTATAGTGTCATCTGTCACTTTGAATGACGTGTTAGATGACCATCATCCGAATTTGATGGTTTTTTTTGTTGCGCGTCCTATTATTTTTATCCGCGTAAAATATATTTTTATTTATTTACAAAGTTTTATGACTAATCTGAAAATCTAAAAGATACTTTTCGCAAATAAAATAAGACGTTTCAAAATGTGTGAAAATATTCCAATGAAAGAGACTTTCATTGATAACTTTCCAGCAAAATTATTTTATAGCTATACGACCAGTTATAAAAATGACTACAAAACCTATTGTGACGCTGTTAGAGCGAGTAACAAATGCGAACAGAAGAGAGTGGAAGATCCGCCGAAAGTTGTATCAAGATCTTTTGAAAGAGAAGATCATAATACGTTCTCGAAATATCACAAAGGAGCAGAAGTGGCTACAGAGCTTGACTCTCTTCCCAAACCAATTATACGTACAGATCCTCGCAAACCTTTTGTGGTAATTTTGTTTTATAGTTTTTTTAACAGGTTGTAGCATATTATAGTTTATTTTTATTCCATATTTAGGAATTAGGTGAGCTTCCCCAAGGGAAGAAAGAAGAAGCAATCAAGACTAGACCAAGATGTTATTTTGTACCAGGTATTCCATTAGATGATATTAAAGAACCGGAGCGACGAAAACTTTTGTGTCAACACACGTACACGACACAAGGAAGAAAAGTAGAGAAAGAAGCAACAGTATACTTCAATCCAGTAAAACCGCGTATAGATGAAATAAAGACGACAGACAAAGTTGCACTGAGAATTGATTTCACCCCTCCACTGGATGAAAAGTTCCGAAAAGAATGTAGAGAATGGGATCACGATCAATTGAGAGGAGACCCTGACGCAACCAGAGAATTTTGGATTCGTAAAGACCCACCTGTTGTGTGTGGAGCTTGTGTTGATCCTTGCAAGAATATAGTTTCCGAAGATGCGAAGAAAACAATATTAAAGTTGGTTAAAGCAGAAAAGCTATCAGCAGCATATGATGCAAAACCTGGATGTACTTATACAGGTTTTAAACCAGCATTCCCTTTTAGAATCGCTCTGGAAAAGAAGACATTATCTACCTTACATCCTCTACTATCAGTATCACAGGTGGCACCTAATAGAACTCCCGAGGAAGTGGCAGAATTGGCTAGAATATATGATTCTAAACATGTTGGTTTGCACGCTCCTGAAACAGCTTAGAAAAGCAAATATTTTTATCGATTAATGTATATTTTTATCGTTTAAATCTATGTATATTTTTATTTTTGCGTATTCAGTAAACGGTAAGCTATGAAACATTTAGATTTTTGGATTTTTGGAAAAGTGAGGGCAGCAATTTTAGATGCACTATAAGTCAAAATCAGTGGCAATAGTATTTCTATTCATTACAAAAATATAATTCTTTAACAATTTTTTAAATTTGTATATATGGGCCAGTTGGCGCGACGCGAGCGCCGCTCTACCGTCCACGTGAAACAATAATTGTGTGTCGATTTAAATTGATTGTTTTAAGTTTAATTGCAAAACTCACTTATTTATTGTTATTAACCGTCCACAATGTCGGTTTTGCCATCATGTTTCCGGCGTCTACG
Source organism: Crepidodera aurea (assembly GCA_949320105.2). NCBI lineage: Eukaryota > Metazoa > Arthropoda > Insecta > Coleoptera > Chrysomelidae > Crepidodera > Crepidodera aurea. The sequence goes on along the minus strand of OX439476.1, from coordinate 14,741,219 downwards.
AGTTAATAACTGATGGATCATCTGAGATTAAAGGAACTGTTTTGCGAGAAATCCCTGGTGCCCTAAGCACTAAAACGAAAACAAACCTTTATAGTGCGTTGCAATTTATAGTAGAAAATCGTCTCGCTTTAGACATGAAGGAGATTGTGTATTAGCCGGAACAGAGACGGTGCTCCCAAATGGACTTTAAAAATTTATGTTTTATGTTTGGGTAGTATTCACGATATACCCAACTAATATAATAAGCACTGTATAACTGTTGAAAACTGGAAAAAAGCTATTCAACATGTTAAAAAAATCGAAGAGAAATATATGAGATTTAACAATACAATTCAAAAAATTGTAATAAATTTAGATGATACTGATGATAGTGATATTATTTCAGAACATGAAATTAGTGACTGTGAAAGAGATTTAGAAATATAGACGTTTTTAAATTCATTTACCTACATTTCCACAAAATAAATCTAGTGAAATACATTCTTTTTAAATTAATACTTAATAATTTTAGTTAATTTCAATTTTCATTATATTTTTTAGTTGAACATGTTGTGTTTGGTAATCTTTTTTTATAATTTCAATTAAGTATGAGGTACTATGTAAGTCAGAGTTTGAAATCGCTTATTAAAATTTTAATAAAACTTTTATTTTAATACAAGTTCTCAGCGTGTTATATTTTTTTCAATGCAATTTAGACCGCAAAAGGATCTTTGTAGAAATCAAATTTTAAAAATTATCTTTAACATTTGAACAAATAACACTCAACCTAAGCCGGCTCTGATCAGCATGTTTGCAAATGTTTCAAGATGTTGCCAGACCATTGCGCTTTCTAGATTATCTTGCAACGGACTATACAAGCCGACAATCGAGGTATAGGCTGGTGCCAAAGCGGTTTTTGAAGGAAAAAATTATCAGGAGGCAAAGACCAGTTGGAACATTTAGTTAAGGTTATAACAAAGAGAAAAAAAATAATTAAACACGAGATGAAGCAAAATGGCGAAATGGGGTGGTTTTTAGGGGTTGAAAATGGTTTTTTGCAATTTTTGTGAAAACTTGTACACAAAAGTTGTAGGGAATAAAAAAATGGAAAACTTTCACATAAGACATTTTTAACATAACCCCAAATTGTCCGAGAAAATGGCGAAAAATCGATTTTTTACACTTTTATTTTTTACTTTCGTAAAAATAATTCAATTTACTTGAAATTTTGTGAAAGTATACCTTTTTTTGCAATGAATAAGTATGATTTTTTTTGAATATGGAAAACAAGTAGTTTTCGTAATATTTACATTTTTCGAAAAAAAAAGAAAATCTTCCACGGAAAGCTTTCTGGAACTTTTTTCGATTTCAATATCGTGTCAGAGCTCATTTTAACCGTTGAAATATCTACTTTAAAATGATCTATACATGTCGATGGTTTATTTCTTATTGAACCGCTGAAATTGAAGAAAAACCAAAAAAATGACATTTCGCATGACGACTTTTTCAATATCTTATATTATTTCAATTTTTTTTATTATTTATGTAAATAATGGATTAAATTTTATTGACAGAATTTATTTCAATGTCATATTACTAAAGTTGAATGAATTTAATTGAAGAAAGTGTAGAAAATCATGTCAATTCACCTTACTGTACTGAAAGTCGGTATTTAGAGTTAAGACCCGGTAGACCCGGTGCATTTTTATTAAGAAATATTTTTTCACTAAATAAGTAGTAGTAATTTATGTTAGGTAAATTTTGATAAAATAATTTGAATACATAATTATGAAGTAGAACAATTGATTTATTATTTGATATTTATATTACAATTATATATTACAAAAGTTTGTATTCGCTTTGTTTTTATTTTATAAATTATTTTATAAAAACAAAAATGTTAATACGCTAATACAATTTTAATTTTTTACGTTGTGGTTCTTGAGTAGAACTTTATACTTCTGAAGGATCTTCTAGATCGAGATCAATGTCTTCGAGATCTTCAATTTCAACCGGAAGATTCGTAGGCGGCTCTTCAATTTCTTCCGAATCGCTTAAATTCTCGAATATTTCTTGATCTCTATTACAGCAGTTTTCACGGCAATTAGTACATTTTTGTAAAATTTCTTACCACATTTATATGCATAACTTCAAACATTTTTTATTAATTTGTTATTTATTTGAAAGTTTCAGAATGATTTTCCCCACTTTCTTCAAATAAATTTATTCAACTTTAGTAATATGACATTGAAATAAATTCTGTCAATAAAATTTAATCCATTATTTAAATAAATAATAAAAAAAATTGAAATAATATAAGATATTAAAGAAGTCGTCACGCGAAATGTCATTTTTTTGGTTTTTTTTCAATTTCAGCGGTTCAATGAGGAATAAACCATCAACATGTATAGATCATTTTAAAGTAGAGATTTCAACGGTTAAAATGAGCTCTGACACGATATCGAAATCGAAAAAAAGTTCCAGTAAACTTTCCGTGGAAGATTTTCTTTTTTTTTCGAAAAATGTAAATATTACGAAAACTACTTGTTTTCCATATTCAAAAAAAATCATACTTATTCAGTGCAAAAAAAGGTATACTTTCACAAAATTTCAAGTAAATTGAATTATTTTTACAATTTACAATTTGAGGTTATGTTAAAAAATATCTTATGTGAAAGTTTTCCATTTTTTTATTCCCTACAACTTTTGTGTACAACATTTTTCGCTAGGAGGTCAAGTTTTCACGAAAATTGCAAAAAACCATTTTCAACCCCTAAAAACCACCCCATTTCGCCATTTTGCTTCATCTCGTGTTTAATTATTTTTTTTTCTCTTTGTTATAACCTTAACTAAATGTTCCAACTGGTCTTTGCCTTTGCCCCATTTTAGGCTTTAAAATCCGCTTTGGCACTAGCCTAGTATGTATATAAATAATATAATACACAGGGTCGCATTAAGGGTGTTATAAAAATAAGTATGTAATCGATTTCATAAAAAAATATAATTTTTGATTATTTAATAATACTATTTTCATTGTAATATGTATTATATTATGTACAGCGTGTTTACCTCAGTTACACCATATGGAAAACTTTTTTAAAATTAATTTTTCGAAAAAAAGTTAATCTTTATAAAAAGTTCTGTATCATGTAAAACCCATGATGAAATAATAAGACATTAACATTTCTAGATGTGCCGACCATAAATGTATCATTTTGGATACAAACTGCACTTGCAAAGGAGGAAGAGGATTCTGCAAGCATGCAGCAGCGTTTTGTGTCTACGTCAATGAAGAGAACAATGCAGTTGCAGGTGTATCAGAAGGGAATGGAAGTGGCAAATCTATGGCCATCAAAAGTAAAACAAATAGAGGTAGTGAGACCTACGGGTGTAATGGTGTAATGTTTCTTCTGATCATTTGTTGGAAAATGTTAGACTGAGCAACATAGTGTTAGCAGAGGAAAGATGCAGAGTGGGAAAAGAAGCTAGACTGGTAGAAGAGAGACAAAAAGAAGACATTTTATTAGCGTTATTGAAAAATTTATACGATTTGCAAAGTGTTAATGCCAAACACTACAATTATTTCATCATGGGTTTTACACCATGCAGAACTTTTTATAAATAGTAAAATTTTTTCGTAAAACTAATATTATAATACATATTACAATGAGAATAGAATTTAAAGTATTATTCAAAAATCAAAAATTATATTTATTTATCAAATCGATTACATACTTATTTTTATAACATCCATAATGCGACCCTGTGTACTAGAACTGTCACTTTTCTTTATCTTGGAAATATACCACACAATTTTTGTCGGACCCGGTCGCCCAGATGTCGCGTCGGGAGATGTGGGGTTGACGTATAATTAATGACTAGAAGTTTAGTTCTCTTGACTTTAGTACTTCATCTGTCACCTTGACTGTCATACTATTTTTACAAGCAAAATATATTTTTATTTATTTACAAAGTTTTAAGACTAAGCTAAAAATATAAAAGATACTTTTTGCAAATAAAATGAGACGTTTCAAAAAGTGTGAAAATACTCCAATGAAAGAGACTTTTATTGATAACCTTCCAGCAAATTTATTTGATAGCTACACGACCAGTTATCAAAATGACTACAAACAATATTATGGCGCTGTTAGAGCAAGTAACAAATATGAACAGAAAAAAGTGGAAGATCCGCCGAAAGTTGTATCAAGACCTTTTGAAAGAGAAGATCACGAGACGTACTCGAAATATCACAAAGGAGCAGAAGTGCCTATAGAGCTTTACTCTGTTCCGAAACCGATTATACGTACAGATCCACACAAACCTTTTAAGGTAATTTTGTTTTATAGTTTTTTTAACAGATTATAGCATATTAAAGTTAATTTTTATTCCATGTTTAGGAATTAGGTGAGCTTCCCCAAGAGAAGAAAGAAGAAGCAATCATCAAGACTAGGCCAAGACGTTATTTTGTACCAGCTATTCCATTAGATGACATTAAAGAACCGGACCGACGGAAACTTTTGTGTCAATACATGTACACGGTACAAGGAAGAAAAGCAGAGAAAGAAGCAACAATGTACTTCAAACCACTAAAACCGCGTATAGATGAAATAGAGACGACAGACAAAGTTACACTGAGAATTGATTTCACCCCCCCACTGAATGAAAAGTTCCGAAAAGAATGTAGAGAATGGGATCACGATCAATTGAGAGGAGACCCTGACGCAACCAGAGAATTTTGGATTCGTAAAGACCCACCTGTTGTGTGTGGAGCTTGTGTGGATCCTTACAAGAATATAGTTTCCAAAGATGCGAAGAAAACAATATTAAAGTTGGTTAAAGCAGAAAAGCTATCAGCAGCATATGATGCAAAACCTGGATGTACATATGCAGGTTTTAAACCGGTAGTCCCTTATAAAGACGCTCTGGAAAAGAAGAAATTATCTACCTTACATCCTCTACTATCAGTAGCACAGGTGGCATCTAATAGAACTCCCGAGGAAGTGGAAGAATTGGCTAGAATATATGATTCTAAACATGTTGGTTTGCACGCTCCTGAAACAGCTTAGAAAAGCAAATATTTTTATCGTTTAATGTATATTTTTATCGTTTAAATCTATGTATATTTTTATTTTGGCGTATTCAGTAAACGGTAAGCTATGAAACATCTAGATTTTTGGATTTTTGGAAAAGTGAGGACAGCAATTTTAGATGCACTATAAGTCAATATAAATGGCAATAGTTCTTCTATTCATTACAAAAATATTTTTTTAATTTGTATATATGGGCCAGCCCAACATCGGCTGGCGCGACGCGAGCGCCGCTCTACCGGCCACGTGAAACAATAATTGTGTATCGATTTAAATCGATCGTTTAAGTTTAATCGCAAAACTCATTTATTGTTATTAACCGTCGACAATGTCGGTATTGCTAAGATGTGGGTTCAAAAGCCGGTAAATTTAACAATTTTTCGAAAGAAAGGCCTCACTAAAGGCAAGAAACTCGTCAAAAGCCATCATGTTTCCCGCATCTACGAGTTAATAACTGATGGATCATCTGAGATTAAAGGAACTGTTTTGCGAGAAATCCCTGGTGCCCTAAGCACTAAAACGAAAACAAACCTTTGCCGACAATCGAGGTAGAATCTAAACATGTTGATTTATTTATACGCTCATGAAAGTTTCCAAAGATGCGAAGAAAACAATATTAAAGTTGGTTAAAGCAGAAAAGCTATCAGCAGCACATGATGAAAAACCTGGATGTACATATACAGGTTTTAAACCGGTAGTCCCTTATAAAGTCGCTCTGGAAAAGAAGAAATTATCTACCTTACATCCTCTACTATCAGTAGCACAGGTGGCACCTAATAGAACTTCCGAGGAAGTGGCAGAATTGGCTAGAATACATGATTCTAAACATGTTGGTTTGCGCGCTCCTGAAACAGCTTAGAAAAGCAAATAATTTTATGGTTTAATGTATATTTTTATCGTTTAAATATATGTATATTTTTATTTTGGCGTATTCAGTAAACGGTAAGCTATGAAACATTTAGATTTTTGGATTTTTGGAAAAGCAATTTTAAATGCCACTATAGGTCAAAATAAGTGGCAATAGTATTTCTATTAATTACAAAAATATAATTCTTTAACATTTTTTTAGAAGGGTATCGGCTACTTTTTCTATAAATAAGTTTTATAAAGCGTCGTTGGATAACTTCTAATGGATGTAGGTATATGAGTCTTTAAAGCACATCCTCAATTAACCCATAAAATCTTTAAGTATTCTAAATTTGTATAGGTAATAATTATGTATAAAATACATAATTAATATACAATATATATTTATTACAGATAACTCTTAATTCTAAATTTAAACTAGTCACTATCTTTTTCTTTTATTATGGAAAAAATATCTTCTGATAAAAATTTCAACCATTTGTTCCTAGCTTTTGTATCTTAAATGTCTGTTTTCGTGTTTAATTGTTTTTAATATTTTTGACTGCTGGAACATAATTAAATTCAATTTGTGTTTTTATTCAAAATAATTTTAATAAGTATCGTCCCAATTTTTAAATGTTATTAAAGAAATCAGTCTCAACATGCAATTTGATATTATCCCATATATCAAGTCATCTTACTTATGGTTTGCTTGGATGGGGAGGAGTGGCTGAAACCTATATTCGCCCACTCAAAGTTATCCAAAACCGCTTCCTAAAACTAATGTTATTTAAAAATGCTAGATATCCAAGTGATAGTTTATATAAAGAATCTGGTATGCTAGACCCTGGACAACTGTACTATAAAAGAATTGCTACTAGACAGTATAAATACAAGAATAATCTACTCAAATTCACCCGTACATATAACACACGACGTGACGTCCAATTTCAATGTCCCCGAACACACAGGTCTATTGGACAAAAAAGTTATTATTTAGGTCCAAAACCTTACCTAAAATTATCCAGGAATGCCGGTCATGCTATTTATTCAAAAAAGAATTGACAATTTACTTAAAAAAACGCTTCATCAGATATTATACAGTGAGAGATGATTCTCAATTGTTTAAATTTGATATAAATTGAGCCATTGAATGTTTATATATTTTAATTGTTTTGAAGCTTATCAGTATTTACGTATACGGTATATGCGTGTTTATCTAACTGTATATATTCGGAAATGTGTAGGTATATAATAATATGTTCTCATAGATGTATTGTTTTTCATAATTTAAGATAGATTTTATATTAAATTGTATTTTTGTTGGTACTCTCACTAACAAGTGAAAACTTCAGTGAGACATTTTATGTGCTTATTTTGCTATTTTTTTGTACTGATGATGTCTTTTTTTGCAAATAAATTCTATTCTATTCTATCATCTGCAAATCTTAAAATGTTTCCAGAAATTTTAAGTAAGAATAAATTATTAACATACATTTTAAAAAAGATTGGACTAAATACGGTGCCCTGAGGTACACTACATTCAACAGTTTCATAATTGCTGGTAGTATCACCTATTCTATGAAGAATCCATATGTATCTTTGCATTACAGCTAATTACGTATATTTCTGGTTTGGAAATTTTTTCTCATAACTCTTAATCATATTGGTTTATACTTCCTCTTGACCTTAGTAAATCATGATAATATACCAGTCGTCTTTTGACATTTGAAATATCAGTATGGAAATTCAACGTTTAATATATCTCATTTTTTTAATTTCGTTATGTTCCTCAAACAACCCTCCTTGTTCAACATTTTTGAGTGTGGACATATCAGAAGCCTACGAGTTTTCCAATGATTCCGGTATTTTCCAACAAGACAACGTAACTTACGCCGCAAATAATTATTTTATTGATGATCATACCGGAAAAAGATTAGGATGTATTTGCAACATAAAAAAGTGTATAAGAAAGTGTTGTGGGGCAAACTATTATATGTCTGATTATAAAAAATGTGCTAAAGATAACAATAACTTCGATTTAAGTCTCTATGATGAAACTCGACCAGATCCTTCACTCAATTTAAAAGATTTTATCATGCTTCCCGGATTCAATTGTCCGCATGGTTACGTTACTATATTGGCAGGGTTAGAAGGAGAATTTTTTTTGCAAAAAAACGGCTCTTTATATTATAAAGATGAGTACTGGACAGCACTTTATGATTTGGATTTTTATTGTATTGACCTCCTAAATAATGAAGTGGCTGCCTTTTTATGTGAAAAAAATGACTACGAAGACAACAACGAAGACGACTACCAATTCGGAAAATACCAAATAACTATCAGTATTGGTAAGTTTTTGTAGATATTGTTCACCAATAATATAATAATATACGCCCTGCAATTTAACATATTAAGTATTCATATAGAAAGCTCACTATTTATGTAATTTAGTTATAAATCATGTCATATAATCAACAAGAAAAGTTGAGTTGCGCGAACATTTTATACAATTTTGTTCTATCATTTATACAATCGGAGAAGGTTCGTGTATAGTATATTCTTTAACTTTATCCGCGTGAATAATAGCCATTCTACACAAGTAAAAGACTATACTTTCTCCACGACTATGTATAAAAAAATCTTTCATTGGGAATCGAACCTCGATCGCCCGCGAAAGAGTCAAGTATCTCTACCAGCTTTCGACCACATTTATTTATGAAAATTTAAAGAACATAGATATAGGTAACTCAATTTTTAGTAGAAACCTTTACATTTTTAAATGAAATTATTACATTATTAGGAATAATAATAGAAATAACATAAATACTTAATTTAGACTGCGACGTGCGAAAAATGTAAAACAAAATGTTTTTTTACGCAAAACTCAATTTTTTCAAATGGTACCATAATAGTACTTTGATGTCATTCGAAAGTACCATCGATGGAGTATCCATCCATATTAACTCTTTTTGTCTATAACCATTACGAACAAAATAATGTAGTTGAAAAAAGTTTAAGTATCTTCTCGTATCTTCTTGTTCAATAACAATAATTTATGAAGGTGGCTATGGAAAACAAGTTACAGTTTGACATTTCGATAATCTGAACATTTAAACTTTCTTCAACTACATTATTTTGTTCGTGATGGTTCTACACAAAAAGAGTTAGTATGGATGGATATCCCATCGATGGTACTTTCGAATGACATTAGAGTACCATTATGGTGCCATTTGAAAAAATTGAGATATCATTGGATTCAGATAATTACGAAGATTCTAAAAATATAATAATATACAGAGTGTTCCATTTGAAAATTGAAAGTTGATGCCATTTCCGGAAAAAACGGAAGTTGATATTTTTTTCCAAATATGTCAAAAAGTGCCGTCTAGTGAGCATATTCAATGTTCCAAATTTCAGAAATATAGCTAGAGAAACAAAAGAGAAAAGGGGGGTGTACCATGAGTCTGTGTCACACGGTATAGACAAATCGCCAATTTTGTCTGTAGACTGTAGCGGAACAAATCCAAGATGATCTAGAACATTTGACAACTGTACAGCTGAGTCAAACTAGTTTCCGCGATAATAAATAATAAGAATAATAAAAAGTGGATATTTTTTCCACTTCAGAAGCCGAGATTTCATATTCTTTCCCAATGTCAGCCTCTTGTTATTGCTGTTTTTATAATCCTCCGACGTGACATCCCATAAATAAAGACATCCACACTACGAAATGTTGCGCAATATGTTTCAAGTTTTCCAGCCGAGGCGGAAACTTGCGATTTTTGTTTACAGGTAGTTGCAGATTTGGGCCCTGATTTGTCTATAGACAATAGCAAAACTTTGTCTATACATACGAGTTGCGGAATTTTGTCTACGAGTGTGTACTAGCTAGATCAAGACAAAACTTTTTTATACCTGGAATAATTTAGACCACGAAATCGTCTCGGCATCAAGTGTCAACATTTTCAAAAACAAATTAGATCATTGCCACCCACATATTTAGTAATTTCTGACCTTAATTTTATACTTTAGAATTTTTGTATTTGTGAAACTTAATCTACTTGTTTTTTTTTCTCTTCGCTCCTCTGCCCTTAACAATCTGTAATAATAATGATAATAATAAGAAAAAACCCTGAGAAAAAACTTATAATCCTATCCCAATATAGCGATATAGCATTAGCATGTTTCTTAAAGTCTTAAATGAATTTAATAAACTACCACAATTCGTAAAAGAATCTAATTCAGTAAAACAATTTGTCATCATTAAAAAGTATATTAGTGAAACTTAGTATTCTTTCTTTGCTTTACTTTTAATGTTGTCAGGTATTTATACATTTGTAATTGTTTTTTTGTATAGGTATTAGACTTGCATATTTAATAAATAAATAAAAATAGGCATCAACATTTTTGAAATATCGACCGAACAATTAGAAATACATTCATTAATATTTAAGCATATCAGCGCCGCTTCTTTAGATTGCGGTTATAATTATTAGATTCTTTTAATAATCTACTGGTAGAATTCCATTGTATTTTATGGCCAAAATCCCAAGCATATTTTTCATTTTGCGAATTGTTTATTTTTAATGTATGTTTGGTGTTCATTAAGTCTTATATGAAAAGGGTTAGATGTTCCTCCAATATAAAATTTATTACATTCGCATGGAATTTTGTATACATAGTTTTTTGTAATTTGGATTTCATTAAAAGGTTTTGTATTTACTATTAAAGATTTTAATGTATTATTGCTTAGAAAAACTATTCTTAAATTAAAGTTATTGCCAATTCTTCTAATTTTTTCGCATTATTTGGAATATAAGCGATTTTTACTACGTTTGAATGAAGTAATGACCGATTTAAATTTTCTTCTTTATTTTTAATATCTCGGTAAAATTCACGAGCTATAAATTTATTTGGGTAGTTCTTAATAATAATAATAATAAATAATTTATTATTTTTATCTACTTTTTTCAGATATTTCTTTAATTTCCAACCAGAGTTTATTATGAGTAAAAGATTGTTCGAAACATAAAAAGAAATCTCCAAATGATCACTTAACATTCCCCTTTATTATAATTTCTCTCCTTGGAGCTTCTTTTTCGCACACAAAAGCCGAAATTTCCCCATCAAAAGTATCAATACAATAATCCTTAACGTGGTACATTTCCGAATAAACGTCTTCAATATAAAACAAAAATCCGGTGTTTTGTAGGAACACCTTTTCGTAAGCTCGAATAAGACTAGACTTTTCCGAACAATTTCTTCCATAAAACAGAACAAAATCTCTTAGCGCCGAATTCTTTTACAAAATTTCTCCATACCATAAATCTTATTATAGTCTTGCTTTGATCTCTCCGGTAGCAAATTCATTGTGGATGATTGAGCAATTTGTTTAATTTCGGGAGGCGTACATATTAACTCTTCACTATCGCTACTGTTGTCCATTTTGTTCTCTATATATACGTAAAATTATGATTATATGATTATTTTGACGTTTCAAACGACGCGCTGTCAGAAGCGATTTCCGTAGTTAGGTATTTGACGTTTTAAAAGAGACGATTTGATTTATTCATTTTAGCGTGATTTCTGATAATCATAGAATGTGATTGGTTAACGAGAGTGAATTCTTTTTCATTCTTCACTGGTGTAAATATGTAAAAATAATTTGTGCATTATTATATAGTCGTGGAGAAAATATTTTACTGATTCAGTACAAAATATTTGTTAAGAGCTAGCTGGAGAATAAACAGCTTATAAAAAAACTGAATAAATATAAAAAATGGTCCCCAACTTAAAATAAATAAATTTCCATATTTAAAATAACTAAATAATAACTAAATATATATTTTTACTTATTGACTTATTTTTGTAATTTTTAGGAACGTCGATATCAATAATTTTACTGTTCATTACGTTTATAATATATCTGCTAGTACCTGAAAAAAATGTACACAAACTAGCTCTAATGTCATATGTATTTTCACTAATTGGTGCAAATATCGCACTGCTTACCGTTCAGTTGCATGAACGAGGATTTCTAGATGCTACTTGTCGTATATTGGGTAAGTTAAATTTTAATTTTTTGGGTCCAAACTTGATATAGCATCAGTAATAGCTCCCTTGATATCCATTTTGTCAGAATATAATACTTGCCTGTAAAGGACCCCCGCACCATTCTTATGGAAACGGGAGCACCGACAAATTGTCCGAATTATTGATATGTGGGAGTACTTGATGTCCTGTGCCCAATCCTATCCTATGGCTAGATTTCGATATACAGTGCGTTAAATTTCAAGATCCCGAAATTTTAAAATGTGTATCAAAAAGTCCCTGCAAAATATTTTTAAAAGTTTCGGGCGGATATATGTAGTCAAAATACATACGTAATAATTAAATTCAAAATATATTTCCTTACAGGGCGATTCATGTTTCCACAGGCCTTTTTGTTCAAAGTATGTATTTTTAACATGCAGAAATAGCTTGAAATATCGATAAAAAAAGTCACCGTCAAAGTTTCTGAATATTGGATATAATGTAGATCTTGACGTCCTCGTTCAAAATTGTAATTGGTTAAATTGGATGATATGGCTTGTTTTCGAGAAATTAAACGATTAAACTGTAAAAATATCAATTTTTGCCAATAGCACCTTTTGTTAATAAAAAATAAACGAAATATTGTAAACTAAATATTTTTACACACTGTTTTAGATTATATTGCACCGTTATATTAATTGGAGGCAGGCTAAAAATTCATACTCCCTCTTGACTTTACCGGCAATAATAATAAGTAGCTGCTTTAGCTGATTCGCTAATTTCATGTGGAATCATTTCAGTCTCACTTTCACTACTTAATTCCATTTTTTGGATTAGAGAAGCGAAAAAAGACACCAATGTTACCTGATGACAAGCACTGTCATAATAAAATATAAAGTTCATGTTATTGTCAAATCCGCCTACTACAACACCAAGAAAGTAAAGAAATCGTTCCGAAAGTGAAAAAAAATCGTCCCGAAAATAGCATTTTCGGTACGATTTGTATAAAGTGGTACTTTCGATTTAATAAATCATACCGAAAATTTTGTTTTCGGGACGGCTACAGAAAAAAATACATACTTTGTACAAAAAGGCCTGTGGATGAATCGCCCTGTAAGGAAATATATTTTGATTTTATTTATTACGTATGTATTTTGACTACATATATCCGCCAGAAACTTTTATGTTTTATCAGAGAAACTCTCACCAGCTTACTAAGAAGGAAATTATAGTAGTTTACCTAACAAGTGCGGAAAAGTCACTTTACGCACGTGTTAGGTACACTATTTTTTCTACTAGCTTGCGGATAAAACCCAAAAGTTATCATAAAGAAACATTTATTATTAAATACATATCAACAAATTAATTATTCTTAATATTAATATTGAACGTGCAATTTGTAGCATTCTGCAAATTAATTGCAGAGGCTAAAATGTTTTCCAATGAAGTCGGATTTCGGTTTTCCACTGCTTTGTCAGCACTAATTGTTGTAACCGTGGCGATGGGAACTTGGCTGGAAGAGTGGAAGAGGTCATTTTGGAAGGCTTTACTGGCGACAGCTGCTGACTAGTGGAAGGGCCAGCGACAGCGTCACTGAAGTTTAATATTTTATTCGATAGGCTCTTTTGGAAACTTGGTGAGCTTTTTACATAACCTTCTGTGACGCTAGAAGATTTCCAACCTCCGAGGCGTTTAATATTTGTTATTCCTTCTCCGGAATCTGCAAGCATTGTGGCGGCGGAACGTCGGAAACTGTGGCCCGTATATAATTCAGGATTTGGAAGCTTCAGATAACTTGCAATCTCTGATGGCATTTTTCCGAAGGTGTTTATTCCGATACATTGTACAGTGCAAGTTCCTTTCTTATATTTCACGAAAAATCGCTTATATGGGGTTTCAGGCTTTCTTAAACTCACATACTTTCTAAACAAATTTAGCAATTTTCCATTTTCAGCTTCCTCAGAAATCGCAAAGCTTCTGAAAGAGTGGTTTTTTGTGTCTGGGATATTTATCAATAAAATATTTCCTTTGTCATCAATATGATCTAAAGACATCTTTGTTAATTCTTCTCGCCTACATGCGCCCGCCAAACCAAAAATCGTAGCGACTTTTATATGAAGATAAATTTTGTCAGGCGCTTCATTTATAAACTTAAAAATTTCTTCCTTTGAGAAAATTTTTGCCTTTTTGGGTCTAAATCCAATGTTTTGTTTTTTATATATGCCGTGACCTTGAAAAACTTGCTTAAATCGACGTCTTTTTTGAATTTAATTACACTTTTCAACATTGAGTACCTGGACCAAAGAGTGTTTGGCTTGCATGTTTTGGAAATTTCAGCGAAATAAGCCAAAAAAACGTTTCTTTAAAAGTTTTAATTCCCTTATTCTAGCACCAGTTTTCAAACAAAATATATTCCTTTTCATACCTATAATGGGATTTTGATGGTAGTAGACCCAAGTTTGCAGTTCTAGCCGCTTCCAAAACTGACTCTGGCAAATCTTCCATGAAAAATTATCTTCTAGAAAAAGATGCGACAGTAAAATTGGTTTTGACAAGGTAGTGTTTTGACTGACAGTTTTATTTTTTCTTTGTTTATTATTATTTGACATTTATTTGATGAGGCTTATACCAGGGCCATTAAAAAATTATTGAAACGTACGTTTCTTTTTATTAAAAATTATAGCAGAATTTCTAATAAGTTTCTTAATTTTTCAGTCATTTTGTAAACTACAACCATACAAATATATATTTTAAATATTCAAATGTCAGTATACTCCCCAAAAACTTAACAAATTTACTAGTGCGGAAAATAGTTTTTCCCGCACTAGTGCGGAAAAGTTACTCTTTCAACACTAAAATGAGTGCGGAAAAGTGGACTTTTCCGCACGCTAGTAGAAAAAATGACATGTATCAAAACCGCAAACTAATTTCTCTTGTCATTATTTAATTGACACTTTTTTTCAGGATATCTTATTATATTTTTCTTCTTGACGTCACTCTTTTGGATGAATATTATGTGCATAGATATGTGGATAGCATTCAGGTAATTTTATAATAAATTATTTCATTCGTGAAAATTTTATTATCAAATAAAGTTAATAAAGCATTAAAATATTTGATTATTCTCAAAAACAAAGAACTATCATATAAAAAACAATTTTTATTTTCAGTGGTATGAAAATTCGTAATAATGAAACTGTAGAGAAAAAAACATTCATCATTTATTGCCTCTACGCTTGGGGTGTGCCCACAGTATATACTATGATAATAATTTTATTGAATACCTACGGAGATCCAGATTCAGGATATTATCCAGAAATTGGGAGCCGCAGATGCTTTTTAGGTATTGAGATTTTTTATAAATTTACTTATTATGTTCGTATTTACGTATTATGTTCTAGTTAAATCTCTTTGTTGCCAAAATTTTTAAGGAGTTTTAAATTCTAATCTTTTTCGTTAATTTTAGAATTTATTTTATAGGGGGGCTAGCAACTGTCTACTATTTCGTTTTTCCGACGGCAATCCTGATAGGAATTAATGTTGTTTTATTTATTTTAACGACAGTAAGGATTCAAAGAACAGAAAATGAAGTATCAATGATAAAGCTATCTGGTAGTAAGGGTTCCTTATATGAAGATATCAAACAAAAGTAAGTCGTGTATTTGGAAAAACCACATAAAAGGTAAATAACACAGGCCGATAAAAAATATAATTTCTGACGTGGACCCGAAAGCTATGTTTTTTATTTCTTAGTGCACTGAAATCCAATTTAAAAAAAGGAATCCCTTGAGGTTCTTTCTGGGTAAGACAATATAACAGAAAAATTAAGAGAAAAATTTCACTTCCTGGACTCTCACATACAATATTTTGAAATTTGTCAATGCTCTTTACAAATAACTACATAGATATACCATTTTCAGTCATAATCATTGCTACTTTATCATAAAAAATTTTTCTTGCCAATTTTTGCACATGAAATTTTTTAAGGCGGAGAAAACCAGGATGTGTTTATTCTTTTGATTGTAATTTTATTTCTAAAAAGTTCAAAACAACAACAATGTTACTTTTAATAACCTGTTTTAATGGTGTCTTCAGTGAATTAACAATATCTGCCTAAATTTCCTTGCTAAACAATCCTTTTGTACTGTTTAAATTTTAATTTTTACTTTTATAATTATAACAGCGTTTTTCTTTTTATGGTTATGTGAAAAAGAAGGTCTATCTTTTAAGAGTCTTTCATTTAAATTTTTTGAATTTGAAATAGTAATCGTTTATTTATTTTATTTAAATATTTCTTCTAGGCTTAATTTTTATTTGAAATTAATATTTGCTATGGGTTTAAATTGGATTTTGGAATTGGTCTACTGGGCTCTTGAATGGCTCTTGATTGACGTTCCAACTTATGTTTTTTTCATCATGAACTTGACTAATGCACTGTACGGTGTGTCCATTTTTATGATATTTGTTTTGAGGAAGAACATCTGGAAAACCCTAAAGAAAAGGTTCGTTGTTTTGAATTATTTTCAACAATTCTTATTTAACCCTTAAATTTATTCAATTTTTGTATAATTTTTAAACACTCTTTGTACAGGATGATTCTTTACGAATTGTAAATATTCTAAATATAGATTCAAAGGCTAAAAATGTTAATAATTTGACTAAATAATATAGGCTCTAATATTTTCTTATATATAATATTTAATTTAAATTTATTTTTAATTTATTAATGCATTTACAGATTCTACCAATGGTTTGGAAAGCAGCGTCTTGCTCAATCCATGAAATAATAAGCGCAGCCCCGACTACTATAAATTTCTTTTTAATTTTCTACACATAACAAATATGTAAATTTTTATTTTTCTAAAATTCTGTTTTCTACTTACTGGAAATTTTGTATACACAAATTTTGGAATTCTGAACTTCATAATTACCATTAAAGTCACAGTTAATATATACTTTTTAAACTTTTCATAAAGGAAAAGTAAACAAAATAGTGAAAAAAAAATTAAACTCAAAAAAGTGGTTAAAAATGTATGTGGCATTATCGAAATTTAGGAGAGAAAAAATAATTACTAGGTAAAGGGGAGCAAAGTGTAAAAATATGAAAAAAAATTTTAAAAATATTTGGAAAAATTGTCTATTTCTTAGAAAGCAGCATAAATAACTTTTCGGTATTTAACATTTATTTCTCCATTGTGTATGGAACTGGTATCTAGGCGCTGCCTTAAATATCTTGCAGATTATACTAGCAGTTATTATAGAAAAAATACTTATAATTATTGCAAGACAATACTAATGTGCAAATCCTATGTAAATGTTTATCAATCGAGTGTTTAACAATTTAATAAAAATTATAATAAATAAATATGTAATTTTATTTTCCCGTATTACTCCGTCAAATTATATAAGACTTTGGTAGTAAATCTTTAAGTATTCTAAATTTGTATAGGTAATATGATTCTAAGTTTCTTAATTATGTATAGAATATGTGGTTTATATTTCATAAGATTATTCCCAAGCATTTTATTTTTCTTTTACTAGTAAAATTTCAAATGGTTGCTCAGCATTTATCCATATAGTCTGTTAAATGTTGGCAAGACTAGATAATTGCATGAAAAAGCTAAATAACCGGTTTTGTTATCATTTATCGTCAATAATTTATGCTTTCTCACCTGTAAATCTTAAAATGTTTCCAGAACTTTTAAGTGAGAATAAATTATTAACATAAAATTTAAAAAGGATTGGACCTAATACGGTGCCCTGAGGTACATCACATTCAACAGTTTCATAATTGCTGGTAGTACCATCTATTCTATGAACAATTCATATGTATCTTTGCATTACAGCCAATTACGTATATTTGTGGTTTGGAATTGTTTTTTCTCATAACTCTTAATCATATTGGTTTATACTTCCTCTTGAAAAATTGATCTTAATAAATCATGATAACATACCAGTCGTCTTTTGACATTTGTAATATCAGTATGGAAATTCGCCTTTTAATATATCTCATTTTTTTAATTTCGTTATGTTTCTCAAACAACCCTCCCTGTTCAACATTGTTGAGTGTGGACATATCAAAAGCCTACGAGTTTTCCAATGATTCCGGTATTTTCCAACAAGACAACGTAACTTATGCCGCAAATAATTATTTTATTGATGATGATACCGGAAAAAGATTAGGATGTATTTGCAACATAAAAAAGTGTATAAGAAAGTGTTGTGGGGCAAACTATTATATGTCTGATTATAAAAAATGTGCTAAAGATAACAATAACGTCGATTTAAGTCTCTATGACGAAACTCGACCAGATCTTACACTCGATTTAAAAGATTTTCTCATGCTTCCTGGATTTAATTGTCCGCATGGTTACGAAACTATATTGGCAGGGTTAGAAGGAGAATTTTATTTGCAAAAAAACGGCTCTTTATATTATAAAGATGAGTACTGGACAGCACTTTATGATTTGGATTTTTATTGTATTGACCTGCTAAATAATGAAGTGGCTGCCTTTTTATGTAAAAAAATCAGTTACGAAGACAAATACGAATTCAGTAGATACCCAATAACTGTTGGTATTGGTAAGTATTATTATTTAATTGAATATCCATTTTTACTATTTACGTAATTCAGTTATAAATCATACCATATAATCAATAAGAAAAGTTGAGTTGCGCGAACATTTTATACAATTTTGTTTAAACATTTTTACAAACGGAAAAGAAATTTTAATTAGAATATTTGCTATGTTTGATAAGGGCGAAATTCATAATGGTTTGTAAAAAAAGTAATGAAAATTCAAGAGCATTTTATTTACCTTGTTATACTGTTCAAGAACTATTTTATTCAATTCATATTTATTAAAACAAAACCACCCTTATGTTAAGAGCCAGCTGGATGATAAATAGCCTATAAAAAACTGAATAAATATCAAAAATAGATTTTAAACTTATTGACTTATTTTTGAAATTTTTAGGAATCTCCATATCTTTAATGTTCCTGATCATTACGTTTATAATATATCTACTATTACCTGAAAAAAATCTACACAAACTAGCTCTAATGTCATATGTATTTGCACTAATTGGTGCACATATCTCACTGGTTATCGTTCAGTTCATTAAAGGACAATTTCCAGGTGCTACCTGTCGTATATTGGGTAAGTTAAATTTATAGCATCAGTAATAGCTTCCTTAATATCCAAGCATACTTTCGCTTATACAAAAAAGACTTTAACTTACATGTACTTTAACCTATTTTTGTAAATGTAAGCTCAATGAGAAAAGTAGATTTTAAAAAGGAACAGCAACAATACATTTTATATCGTAAATGGTAACTAGAGGTCGTTTATGTTTTATTTGAAAAACTCTAACCGACTTAATAAGAAGGAAATTAAATGACATATTAACATGTCAAAACCCAAGCTGATTTCCCTTGTCAATCCAAAGATTACTTTTTATAAAAATTTGGTTGGCAAAACATTAATTTATAATTATTTAATTTACACTTTTTTTTCAGGATACCTTATTATATTTTTCTTCTTGGCGTCACTCTTTTGGATGAATGTTATGTGCGTAGATATGTGGATAGCGTTCAGGTAATTTTATAATAAATTATTTCATTCGTGAAAATTTTATTATCCAACAAAGTTAATAAAGCATTAAAACAAACTATTCTTATTTTCAGTGGTATGAAAATTCTTAATAATGAAACAATAGATAAAAAAAGATTCATGATTTAATATTACAGGAGGGCTACCAGCAGTCTACTATTTCTTTTTACCGATGGCAATCCTGATAGGAATTAATTTTGTTTTATTTATTTTAACGACAGTAGGGATTCAAAGAACAGAAAATGAAGTATCAACGATAAAGCTGACTGGTAGTAAGAGTTCCTTATATGAAGATGCCAAACAAAAGTAAGTTGTGTATTTAAGGCCGACAAAAAATATAATTTCTGTCCTGGACCCGAAAGCTTTTTTTATTTCTTGGTGCGCTGAAACCTTTTGATTGTAATTTTATTTCTAAAAAGTTAAAAATAACAGCAAAGTTACTTTTAATTACACAATATTCTTCTTTGATGTTTGAAGGACAATGAGCCTTCAGTGCTTTAACAATATCTGCCTAAATTTCCTTGCAACCTTACAACCCTTTTGTACAGTTTATATTTTAATTTAATAACAGCGTTTTTCTTTTTAAGAGTCTTTCATTTAAATTTTTTGAATTTGAAATAGTAATCGTTAAAAAAATATTCCTTCTAGGCTTAATTTTTATTTGAAGTTAATGTTTGCTATGGGTTTAAATTGGATTTTGGAATTGGTCTACTGGGCTCTCGATTGGCTCTTGATTGACGTCCCAACTTATGTTTTTTTCATCATGAACTTGACGAATGCACTGTACGGTGTGTCCATTTTTATGATATTTGTTTTAAGGAAGAACATCTGGAAAACCCTAAAGAAAAGGTTCGTTGTTTTGAATTATTTGAAATAATTCTTATTTAACACTTAAATTTATTCAATTTTTGAATAATTTTTAAACACTTTTTGTATAGGATGATCCATTAAGAATTGTAAATATTTTAACTGTAAGTTCAAAGGCTTAAAATGTTAATAATTTGACTAAATAATTTAGGCTATATTTATTTTTAATTTATTAATGCATTTACAGATTCTAGGAATGGTTTAGAAATCCGCATCTTGCTCAATCCGTGAAATAATAAACATAGGCCCGACTACTATAAATTTCTTTTTATTTTCTAAACAGAACAAATATGTAAATTTTTATTTTTCTAAAATCCCATGCGTGTTCGATATCTGAATTCGATCTATGTGTGTGTGTGTGTGTGTGTGTGTGTGTAGCTTTTTTGTGTTTATGAATTTTAAAATTCTGACTTCATATTTTGATAGAGCATCAAAAAGTAAGCTTAGGGTTTGATGTGCCCCTCCGTACCTCTTCGGGAGCGGCTTCAAAATGGGGTCCAAAATATGAAAATTATGAAGTTTAAGTGACACTGAATTTAAAGTAGACACATAGTGAATGACGATTTTGGTCAAAGTGAGTAGACTGTGGCTGCCATGGATGAGAATAAGAACTGTCAATCTAAAATTTTATTAATTTGTTCGGTCTATGAAAGTGCTAGAAAATCATTCTCTACTGGTTCAATTTGTATTCTGTTTTTTACTTAGTGGAAATTTTGTATAGGTACACAAATTTAGAAGAGAAAAAATGATTGCTGGGTAAAGGCAAGCAAAGTGTAAAAATATGAAAAAAAATTGTAAATCCTATGTAAAAGTTTAGTAATCGATGTTTAACAATTTAATAAAATTTATAATAAATAAAAAGTAATTTTATTTTCCCGTGTAACTTCGTTAAATTTTACAAGTTACAAATAGGTAAAATAATTCGCAATATAAATTGTCGCAATAATTATTTATTTATTTTTTTAAAACAAGTCATATCGCTCGCTCCACTGATCGTACCAAGTCAGGATTTAGGAAGCAGATCAGCATATACGATCTGCTTATTCATCCGTTTCTTCGTTAACACAAACATAATTATTTTGATTTATGAAGCGTCTTTAACAGCGGCGACTCTATGAACATAATATATCGGTTTACATTTCTAAACAATAATTAAATGTACCTATTAAATAATAAAAATGTTTACAGTGTATTTTTGTGTAGGAATTTTTTTTCTATTTCATAATGATATTGGTTAGAGAAGGGCGATACTCTGTAAAGTACTCTGTAAAGTATCGTTATAATAAATATTGATACTAGAAATATCGATATTTTTTCGATACGATATATTTAAACAAAATATTAAAAAAAAAATCTGTCTTCTTTGGATTTTCTATTTTTAATCCAACTTGGGCACCTTTCTAAATGTCTTTTTCAATTAGTGGTTGTACCGGCACTTTTTACTAAAGAATTGCAAATTTTACAAGTTCCTCCATCTTTAATAAAATAGGACCACAAATCGATTGGAGGAAGCATGGCATGTTAAAAAATAAAAATGTATTGCTTAAATTCTTTTTTTTCTACCAAGGACGGCTCCAGTCTAGAGATTTGGGGGGGCAACATCGTCGGCTGTTAGGGTTATATAGATATATATTGTTATGATATGAAATTCTTATGGTATAAAAAAAAATGGGACAAAATTATGAAAAATGTGGATGTTAAACGAATTAAAAAAAAATATATGAAACGTAAGAAAAAAAAATTGGTGATGGTAGTTAGGAAAGTTTTTGTTAGTTGTTGAATATAGAATTTTGAAGTATGTAAAAAAAATGTCAGAGATAAAGTTAAAAATAAAAGGAATTTAAAAAGTAAAAATCGTATAATTACAATATTATAAATAAATAATATTATCTCAATTGGCGCTCGAAATTGAGTGAACCCAAAAACATGAAGGAAGAACCAGAGTATAGAAGAAAGGAAGAAACAAGTAGAGATCAGTTTAAGAAGATAATGGAGATGATGGTTCAGATGAATAGGACATCGGAAGAATTTAAACAAGAAATTAAAAATTTAGATAAGAAATTTGATGAAAATCGAAAAGAAAATCAAGCAAGATATGAAGAGTCGAAACAAGAAAAGAAAGATTTGGATAGGAGATTAGTAGGAATGGATAAAAAAAATCAAGAAAGATATGAAGAGTCTGATAAAAAAATTCAAACAATATTAGTAGAAATGAAACAGGAAAATCAAATAATATTGGTAGAATTCAAACAAGAAATATCCAAGAAATTTGTGGAACAAGATAAAGAAATTGATAATATCAAAAGTGAGACGAAACAAATTAGAAGAGATATAATAGAACAGAAGATAACAGTACAAGAAACAAGACAGAACAAGGTCAAAATTATCACAAATGGAAAATAAAATTAAAGAAAATAACATTTAAGATATTTTTGGAAAAATTTTGAAAATAACTAAAAATTAAAGATAAATTAGCATTCATTTGTAATTTTTTTTTTAAATACCAAATGAATGCAAATTTGGGGGAATTTGTTATGATATGAAATTCTTATGGTATAAAAAAAATGGGACAAAATTATGAAAAATGTGGATGTTAAACGAATTAAAAAAAAATATGTGAAACGGACTTAAGAAAAAAAAATTGGTGATGGTAGTTAGGAAAGTTTTTGTTAGTTGTTGAATATAGAATTTTGAAGTATGTAAAAAAAAATGTCAGAGATAAAGTTAAAAATAAAAGGAATTTAAAAAGGAAAAATCGTATAATTACAATATTATAAATAAACAATATTATCTCAATATATATATAAAAGTTTAATATTTTGGGTTTGTTGATATAAATGGTCCTAGAATCTACAAAAAAAATTCAAAAACATTAAAATT
This sequence comes from Crepidodera aurea, assembly GCA_949320105.2. Classification (NCBI taxonomy): domain Eukaryota; kingdom Metazoa; phylum Arthropoda; class Insecta; order Coleoptera; family Chrysomelidae; genus Crepidodera; species Crepidodera aurea. The sequence continues at coordinate 14,717,911 of OX439476.1, read as the reverse complement.
TAGTTTACGCAGAATGAGTTTAGTCTAAGAAACGATTGGCAATGTCAAAATTACCGAATAAAAATATTTGGGCCATTTTTGAGGGAAAAAAATGTTTGGGCCATTTTTGGGGGGAAAAGTGAATTTTTTAGGATATAAATGGACATAGAATCTACAAAAAAATTTAAAAAAGTTCAAATTTGGTTTAAGCAGATATGAGAAATATCCTCTCATTGCCGGGTTTTTTTGGAGGGGGCAATTGCCCCTACTGCCCCCCCCCTTCGAGCCGCCGTTGTCAATTACCTATCTAACACAAACTAAAAATTGAAGATCTCTCATATATTATAAAACAAAGAACAAGGGAAATGCTGACTGTGCTGGTCGGTTATTCCCCTACTGTATATTAACCTCAATACGACCTTTCATCGATATCTACAAAAAAGTATCGATATCAGAATATACCGAAAATATCGATACTTTAAAATATCGTATCGTATCGCCCATCTCTAATTATCTAATATTGGTATTGTATTGGTTTGGTCAGTACTTTTATTCTTGGGTTTGGTGTTGAAAAGTTGAACTTAAATCTTAATATATCGTGCTCGTGATAATATACAATATACCAGTCGTCTTTTGACATTTGAAATATCAGTATGGACAACTACGAAGACGAATACGAAGACGACCACGAATTCGAACAAATAGACGACTTAGAGATCCTCGAAGACGACTTCGAAGACAACTTCGAAGACAACTTCGAAGAAAACCACGAATTCGAACAAATAGACGACTTAGAGATCCTCGAAAACGACTTAGAGATCCTCGAAGACGACTTCGAAGAGACCCACGAATACGAACAAATAGACGACTTAGACATCCTCGAAGACAACTACGAAGACAACTACGAAGACAACTACGAAGACAACTACGAAGACAACTACGGAGACTGCGCAGACGTCTACGAAGACAACTATGAAGATGAAGACTAGGAATACAACTACCAATTCGGAATGGTAAATGTTTGCAGATATTGTTCACAAATTATTATTATTTAATTAAGTATTCATATAGAAAGCTCACTATTTACGTAATTTAGTTATAAATCATGTCATATATAATCATGCAACAAGAGAAGGTTTGTGTAAATATTTTATTGATTCATTACAAAATTTTAATTAGAATATTTAAGACATACGGGGGTATGATAATGGGGCAAATATGAGCTAAATTCATATTAGTTTGTAAAAAAAGCAAATTCTTGAATCTTGAGCAATTTATTTCCCTTGTTGAACACGTAGTTTTAGCCGTAAACAGGATAAAAAGCTTAGAAAAAACTGAATAAATATCAAAAAAGGCGCCCAACTTAAAATAAATAAATTTCTATATTTAAAATAAATAATCTAAATAAACAAAATATATATTTTATACTTATTGACTTATTTTTGTAATTTTTAGGAATGTTGATATCAATCATTTTCCTGTTACTTTTATAACATATCTGCTATTACCTGAAAAAAAATCTACACAAACTATCTCTAATGTCATATGGATTTGCAATAATTGGTGCATTATACCTCACCTTATTGGCTATCAGAAGACGTTCCAATTTATGCTTTTTTCATCATGGAATGTTGTAAACAATACTGTCTTCTTCTTATTTAATATTTCACACTTCGGCTCGTCCTGGAAATTTCCTACTCTTCCCGTAAAATATCACTTTCGGAACTTGTTACGTAAATTACTATAGGCTATAATTATCCTATATAATAATATTTAATTTAAATTTATTTTTAATTTATTAATGCATTTTCAGATTCTACCAAAGGTTTGGAAAGCCGCATTTCTTTTTTATTTTTTACACAGAACAAATTTAGTATGTAAATTTTTATATTTATAAAATCCCATGCGTGTTCACCTATTTTAGATTTTTTAATTTGTATTGTTTTCTACTTACTGGAAATTTTGTGTACACAAATTTTGGAATTCTGAACTTCATAATTACCATTAAAGTCACAGTTAATATATATTTTTCAAACTGTTCATAAAGAATGTGGAAAAAGTAACCAAATTGGTGAAAAAGAAATTATACGAAATTATAAACTCAAAAAAGTGGTTAAAAATGTATGTGGCATTATCGAAATTTAGAAGAGAAAAATAATTACTGGGTAAATGGGAGCAAAGTGTAAAAATATGAAAAAAAAATTAAAAATACCTGGAAAACTACATCAAATCTTAAAAAAATTAAAAAAGTGTTTATTTCTTAGAAGGCAGCATAAATAACTTTTTGGTATTTAACATTTATTTCTCTATATAGTTTAAACAATATTATAAAATTATTTAAGACAATAATGCCCAACTTCTCTGGTGCAAGCAGTTATTATAGAAATAATTGTTATAATTATTGCAAGTCAATATACTAATGTGCAAATCCTATATAAATGTTTATCAATCGAGTGTTTAACAATTTAATAAAAATTATAATAAATAAATATGTAATTTTATTTTCCCGTATTACCCTGTTAAATTATAGAAGTAATCTCGTATATTTAGACACCGGTCAGAATCGGAAGAAAATTGTTTTAACTATTAAATTTAACTTAACACAAGAAACTTTTTTAAATCTAATCATCAACCTCTTTCCATTCCTGGATATAGGTCTTCTCCAACACTTGCAGCTGTTTTCTGTCTGGTGCCTTATTTATCCAATTTCCCGCAGTTCACTTAATTAGTCAAACGCCTTTTCCAGGTCTATGAAGCACTTATGTACCATTATCGTTACTTATAAATTGCAAATTTTAAGTATACTTCTAAACCACATTGTGTTTCTATTATTGTCATTTTAATTTTGTTTATTATTCTTTCTTCAATTATTATCTTCCAATTTTTTTTATAAGTTGTTAAATTTATACCCTTGCCGTTGACACAATCGCTTTTATGTCCTGGCTTGTATGTAGGCAGTATAATTCATAAAGTCATATATACTACTTGGCGGAAAAGCGCAAGGGAACAATGACATGCTTAGTTTTCAATTATGATAGTATGAGTAACAACGTGATAAGATTTGTTTTTTTAGTCGGATATAATTAATTATTAAATAATTTTAAACAGTAGACGGGCTTGAAGTAAAAAAAAAATATGGAAAAACGCCACACGATACATTAAATGAACTTTTGGTATGGAATTTGATTCATTTCTCACATCTCTTACTCATTATTACGGTTTTAAACATCCTTTCGAAAGATAAAGCTCAATAAGAAACGATAACACACCAGTCGTCCTCTGATATTAGAAGTATCAGTATGGAAACTAGCCGTTTAATATATATTTATTTTCTATTTTCGTTATGTTCCTCACAAGAGCCTCCTTTAGATTCTTCACAAGAGCTCCCCTGTTCAACGGTGTTAAGTGTGGACATATCAGCAGCAAACGAGTATCCCATTAATTCGGGTGTTTTCCATCAAGATAATGTAACTTATTACGCAAATAATTATTTTACTGATGATACTACTGGAAAAAGATTAGGATGTATTTGCAACATAAAAAAGTGTATAAGAAAGTGTTGTGACACAAATTATTACATGTCTGATGAGAATAATTGTGTAAGTGAAAATAGGAACTTTACTTTAAGCATCTACGATGACACTCAACCAGATGCTACACTCAAACTACAAGATTTTTTCATGCTTTCTGGATTTGATTGTCCCCAGGGTTATGATGCCATAGAGGCAGAGTCGAAAGCACATTTTTTTTTGCAAAAAAATGGGTCTTTATATTATGAAGGAGTAGACTGGACAACACTATATGATTTGGATCTTTATTGTATGGATCTCTTTAGTAATAAAATGTCTGCTTTTTTATGTGAACCCTCCGAAGAAGATGAGATGGCTGAAATGCAAAGAAAAATAAATGGAACTGGTAAGCCTTCGTTTTCATTTGCATGAATTTTATAGATTTATAGCTTATAGATTACAAGTGGATCGATTGGCCTTATCACACTGCGACATATGAGATCTTTTGGGTATATCATACATCTTAGCTTTCTAGCTCTACTAATTAATTAAGCTGGTTTTGAAATACTCCTTTTAAAGGCCTATACACGTATAATATATGTTATTATATGGTGCTAGCTTACTGAAGAAGACACGAGAAGCTTTCAGCATACCGAAGCCAAGAAAAATAATTTTAAAAAACGAGTATTTAATAGTTTGGGTGGGTTATTTTATTATACGAGGATGAAGTTTGTAGCACGAGAGAGCTTGATAATAAAATCTCTATTGAATAATGAAGCTCAAATTCCGAGTTGTTGTTTGATTTATTATTTGATATTAGTAGATAAAAGAGTTTAGTATTTCGAAAAAAATCACATATTCACTTTATAAGAAAAAGATAACAAAATCAGAGCTTGAAATAATTAAGGCCACTTTATTTCATTTAAGAATATTTTTCTTTAGCAACCACAACGTGATGCTTCAATAAGGATACATTTCCTGTCTGTAAATAATACATAGGTTCAATTTTTAAAACCACTTCCTTACAGCAATGATAATAATAATATTACAAGATGAATAAATTTTTTTCAAACAAAACAATAAGTAAGTAAGGCACTGCATTAAGACTTACAGGTGGAAAAACCAGCCAAACAGTATATATTGGGTTTTCTGGTAGGTTTAATACGTAACTCGAATTAAAATTTTGTATAGAAGTTGTGAAAATTATGGAATCAGTGTAAAATATTCTATGTGAGAGTCGATGAAGTGTAACTTTAAGTTCATAAGGCAACTTCTCTATAATTGAGTATTATGACTGCACAGAAAACTTCCTACCACATTTATAAAACTTTACATTTGCGTTGGATTCTTTTTTAAATGTCAAATTCGGTGTCAAAGCACGAAAAAAAACTAATTCAATCTATTCTTCTGTCTAAAAATACCTCACAGCTGTAATTCAAAGTTGTGACGTATTTATTATCTTATTTATTATATTATTCAATGCTTTTCTTTGACTATACAAAATTTTGGTGAATGCGCATAGTAAATTTGAGGGCAGTCACCAAAAATGTAAAAGATTTACATCGTACTCAAATTTGGTGAAGGCGTTATGTTATTTCTAAATGGTAATAAATAAATCTATTTAAAAAAAGTTTATCTTCATTTTTCAATATAGATTCGTTTAAATTTTCAGAATCTTTACAGCTAACTACAACTTACATGCATATTTATAAAGCGACTTTTCAATAAAGTATGTATAACAATTTTTTGACTGCACATTATACAATATAGTGAGTTAATAATTAACATTTTGTGGTATATGAGTAATACTAAGATAAAGTAAACTATGAGATTAGTAAATAATAAAATATTCACGAATGAATTAAAATAATATCGCATAAAATATTTAGTTTTTTATTTTTGGAAATTGAAAGTTTTTTATTCAATTTAAACTGCTTTAAATAAATCTTAATTGAGTTTTTGGGAACTAGTTAATCCAAATATTATAGTAGTAAGCTCAAAATAATTATTTCACTATGTTATAAAAAAGTCTATTTTTATGTATGAGAGAGTATTAAAATAATAAAGCGTTCGTAATCCATAGGCGTACCACTTCTTTTAGTAAACAGTTAAAATATTTTGTGAAGTTATACCTCGAGTATTTTCGTATGAAATAACCTTTGTATAAATATAATAAATATATCGGGTGTAAACTTATATTTTCACCTAATTAACCTGCTTATAACTTCTAAACAGCTGAAGGTAAAAAAGTGCAATTTTTTCTAAAATATTTTATTTTTCCACAAGGTATGTTAAGAACATTGTGTCAAACGGGTTATGTAGGTATAAGGGTTTAAACAGAATCGAAATCAGAAGATGAACTGTCGCAACCAATATTTACAATGAGTGGCTCGATCATTTCATCAGTAATATTGTCCAACTTCCACATTTTCTCTTCTTCTTTAATCGTATGATTTACTGCCTTTTCCCAGTTTTCAGGCTTCACATTATTTACAGCCTCCAAAAACAACTGTTTAACATCAGTCATTTTAAAAGAATTATTTTTTCTTGAAACTTCTCCCTTTATCTGTGCCCATATCAGTTCAATCGGGTTTACTTCGCAATGATATGGTGGTGATCTAACCACCGTCATCCCACGATTTTTTGCAATTTCATCAATTTCATATTTTTTTAATTTCTCTTTATGAAGGGAACACAAATGATACAGTTCTCTTCTCACAGAACCGGGATGGAACTTAATATTCTTTGAATTTAGCCAATTCTGTAAATCTTTTTTTAACCACTTGGTTGTGGGCATTTTTTCTGTAAGTCTCGAGTGATAACTAGCATTATCCATTACTATTATACAGTTCTGAGGAAGAAGATCTATCATTTGTTCGAACCACTCTTTAAAGACATCAGCATTCATGTCCTCATGGTAGTCACCGGTACGAGTAGATTCAAAAGTCAATAAACCACCTTTAACAAAACCGTTTGAACTACCGATGTGTACTATTATCAGTCTGCGCCCCTTTCCTGATGGTGGATTTAAACCAGTAGATAAATTATTTAAAAAAGCCTGTCTTCGACTTGTAACAGTTTCATCTTGCCAAAATTTATTTGGTGTATGTCCCTCGTTGATCCATGTTTCATCTAAATAAAATATATTTCTTCTTTGGTTTCTCATTTCTTTTATAGTCCTTAGGTAATTTCTTCTCCATACTACAATATCGCTTCTTTCTATTAAAATAGACTTTCTGGAATGCTTTTTCCATAGAAAACCTATTTCTTTTAAAAGTTTCCATAGTGTGCTTCGACTCATTTCAGGGCAATCCTTATCATCTCGAACCGTGGCAAGAACTTTGTCTACTGTCGGAAATTCTTTTCTAAAGAAGAACGCATGCACTTTCCTTCGAAGTCTTTCTTTCAAATGATTTTCTATTTGAAATTTTGGTTTTCCTGGAGCTTTACGTGCTGTTTGAAACTCGCCACATTTCTCTTCTTTAACAACTCTGTAAATCGTAGATTTCCCAACACTTTTACATAAATGTTTGTCTGTAAATGATTTAAAACAATTAAATATTAATGTTTTTTCATTAACTGTTAAAGGACCGATTTTTTGTCGTTTACGCGGTACTTCCAAATTTTCCATGATCACACTAGAATTCACAATAGACTGCACACTGCACCTTGCATGTTGCAACTAAACGACATTTAGTAAGCTGTCAAGAATACACAATACTAAATGGAAAACCTATAATTGCATTTTCGGTGAAATTTGTTGGTAAGGGATTTATCTACTTATAATTCGATTACTGTAAGAAATTCTTGGAATTAAAATAAAACAAAATTGGCAAATAGGTACTTGTTGAAAATAATCTTAAGATACGGCTATGTTATCTTTAATACACAGGGCTTTTGGCCTGTCCAAACCTTTTTCTATTGTTCTGTACAGCTTATGGTTATAAAAGACCAATAAAAGACCCAAAACTTGTATTAGCTCAGGTACATTTATGACAATTTTAGGAAATATTTAGATTATTCCGTAAAAATATTTAAAATGACCGTACTAAGTTTTGCATTAGAAATGCTGTTTTATTACTCTCTCATACATAAAAATAGACCATAAATTGCAGCAAAAGTCCCTGTAAAATACCGGATGTTCCAGAAGTTTGTGACCCATTTTAACAGCAAATATCTCGGATTTTCAATGAACAATTTCTTTTTGCATAAAGTTTCTTTCAGTATAAATGTTTATTTAGTAAAATTTTTTATAGAGTGTTTTTCAAATGTAAATATCGTCGATTTTTTTAATGACACACCCTTTATATTTTTAATCTATGTGAAAGGTGAACTCTTTCCCTTTCCGAAAATGTAGAATTTGTTGAATTTTAGATGAAAAATAAGTGCAGTTAAAATGGGTCAGAAACTTCTGTATTATGAATTCGCCTTATACATAAATTGAATCTTTTCTCAAAATTTACCAATACATTTCGAGCACTATCCCCCCTTAAATTTAATATAATTTAAATAAATATAGATTTACGTAAAATTGACAGCTTGAAAGGTTATTTAGGATAAATAAAATTCTCCTGCCTTTACCATAATTTGAACTATTGACCAACAAACAAAACTTCATTAATTGAATATTAACTACATTTTTCGTTGAAAAGAATAAAAAATCTGCTTGCAAATTATAGGTATGCGTAAGCCAATCGTATCGAATTAAAAAAGTGTAAAAATGTTAATAAATAATATATTTTTAGGTCTGTTAATATCGATGCCATTCCTATTTTTAACATTCTTGGTCTACTTTATACTACCAGAGCGAAACTTACATCGACGATCCTTAATGTGTTATGTAATTACCTCCCTTGCGGCTAATATTACTTTGGTAACAATTCAACTTTATCAAGATCAATTTCCTCCTGTTTCCTGCCACATAATAGGTAATGTTTTTTTTTTCATTTATCATATCTGAATAAGTTTCAATTTATTCTTTGTCAGTGGAAGAAAACTAGCCTGTTTGAAGACTGTTTTGCTGATGCATTTAAAATTTCAAAAAAATCTTGTACAAAGATTTCGCCCTCGCCATCTTTTAAAAGACGATCGAAGAATTCAAAAAACATTTTAAATTATACATAAAAATGTTTATTTAAAATAGGCATGTGAAGAATGTTCAGATTGTACGTATAGTGCCAGACTAGTATACAATTAGATCCAATAAATTGGTTGCAGTTTTCGAAAGAAAAAATAAAATTGCATTCGAATAGAACTAAGAGGTCAAGTTTTTTGTGAGAAGTAATTTGGTTTATGTAATTTACCCTAAAAAAATGTATTCAAATCAAAAATTTAGGGTAGTTTTCTTCCACTATACTAAAATATTTTCCGAATTCCTTTATTATATATTATTTTTTTAATCCATTACATTATTTCATATTTAAATGTCATTCCAGGTTATTTAATAATATTTTTCTTCTTGGTGTCATTTTTCTGGCTAAATGTAATGTGTATTGACATGTGGTTGGCTTTCAGGTAAGTTGACATATTTTCATTTTTATTTTCGCACTATTTTTTTTAATTTACTTTTCGAAAATAGAAAAAAGTAGATCGGGGGATTTCTGCATTTTTCACGAACGGCGAAAAAGTGGTCTATATTCAGAGCTCTCTAGCGACCATCCCATTAAAGATATAAACAAACTTAATAACAGCTTTTTATAGGAAATTTTGTCTACTTTAATTTTGTATATTATGGTCTTTTCGCTAAAAAGCTCCGTTTTCCAGTTATAAGCGAAAAACTGGAAAATGCTCGACCAATGCATTGCCCTATTCACATTCTATGGTACTACATAAACATGCTATTAAAAAAATTATAATTTTAATAAAAAAAAATATATGAGCTACCAAAAAATCATTAAAAAATAATTAAATGATGTTAATTTCAGATATGATGTGGATAACCTTTTATAATTTTAGTATCGTTTGGTAATTAAAAATGTTATTCTTTTAATGTTTAGTAGACTTTAACCTCTATTGAGGTTTCTCTTATTTAAAAATTTGTGTAACTATATGTTTAATAAATAATATTTTAATTCATTACAAAAAATTTGAATGAAAAAATCCGCCATCTTCAAAGAGCTCTAGCTTCGAAACCAAAACTCCAAAAGCACATGTTTCTAGGAACTTTTTTCTATATTTTTGCATGTTCTACATGATCTAAAAATATGTAACACGTATTCATTAACACACTGTATACATAACTCGTTCTTTTATCCGTTTACTGAAACATGGCAGAACGGTTTCCATATATATTTTTAATTCATTTCGGAAGCTCATAGTGGTTTGTATTTTAATTTCTCTCTCTCTCTCTTTCCACTTTCCACTTTCCACAACTAAGTGGTTTTAATTAATTTAAAACTGTTTTCAGTTCCTCGATGGGATTTTTAAGTAAGAAAACGGCAGAGAAAAAAAGATTTATAATTTACAGCATATACGCATGGGGAACGCCGTTTTGTTTTGTCATAATGGTATTTTTAATTAATACTTATGGTGATCGAGATTCTCCGCATCATCCCAACCTTGGATATAAGTCTTGTTTTATAACAGGTAGAAATAAATGAACAAGACATTTTTTCTTTTTATTAACAACAAATTGTTTTTTCAGAGGGGTTACCAACTTTTTATTATTTTTATCTACCAATGGCTATCCTAGTCGGAGTTAATATTGTATTATTTACTACAACGTCAATTAAAATATATAGAATCAAAAAGGAAACCAAAATGTTAAAGCGGACGGATAGTAGAATACATACGTACGAGGATGACAAACAAAAGTAAGTAACAGGTGTTAAATCATTAAACGGGTCACTTAATAAAATTACAAAACACCCTGTATGTTAATAAAAAGAAGAGCCATGTGATATTTTCATTAGTAACCAACTACAGTATTAATAATTTCGTTGAATTAAAAATTTTCTCGCCAAAGACAATATCTCTATTTAAATATTTTTTTTAGGTTTAAATTATACCTGAAACTAATGTTTGCAATGGGCGTAAATTGGATTATGGAGTTAATATCTTGGGCTGTAGTGTGGAAATACGACAAAGTCCCCCGAGAAATATTTTACGTAACAGATTTTACAAATGCTATATATGGTTTTCTCATTTTCATAATATTTGTTTTTAAGAGGAAAATCTGGCGTGGACTGCAGAAAAGGTAAAGAAATTTCATTTTTGGACATAAGATTATTTCCAAAAAAAAACCAAATCCAAAAAAGAAACTTGTTCGAGCTAGAGTTGGTAATAGTTAGATAGGACTATACTAAGTTCAACTTTTATAAAACCCTTAAAGGGACGCTGTGTACTAGAACAGTCACGCTCTGTACACGTGCATTTACTTTTCTTTATCTTGGACGTAATATAGTTGAGTTACCCATGAAATTAAATGGGGATAATTAATCTGCTTTCTTTTAGGTACTACGCATGGATTGGAAAACCGGAGCTTGCTCCATCCACTTCAACCCGAGGAGCCGCGTATTCTACAGAAACAGTTGTTAGTACCGATAATTACACCTCCAATAATTTGTCACCCAAACTACCAGAGCAAATTCCTCTTAAAACGACTTAATCTAAGTCATGTATATCTATGGATCTCAATTTTCTAAAAAAAACATCAACATTTAAAAAATATATCACTCTGTATATTTTGTAGGAACTTCAGTAAGATAAATCACAACACATTTAATCTTATAGCGGGAGAGTTGGTAGTTTTAATCGGGATATAAACAGTTTTGATCTGTATGTATGAAAATTTTAAAATTGGCAATAAAAAATTTCTGAAAAGTTGAGGAATTTTTAAATTGACAATAAAATGTATGAAAATTTTAAAATTGGCAATAAAAAATGTCTGAAAAGTTGATGAATTTTTAAATTGACAATAAAATGTCTGAACATTTTAAAATTGGCAATAAAAAATTTCTGAAAAGTTGAGGGATTTTTAAATTGACATTAAAATGTATAAAAAGTTTAAAATTGGCAATAAAAACTTCTAAAAACGAGGAATTTTTAAATTGACAATAAAATGTATGAAAATTTTAAAATTGGCAATAAAAAAATTCTGAAAAGTTGAGGAATTTTTAAATTGACAATAAAATGTATGAAGTTTTTAAAATTGGCAATAGAAAAATTCGGAAAAGTTGAGGAATTTTTAAATTGACAATAAAATGTATGAAATTTTTAAAATTGGCAATAGAAAAATTCGGAAAAGTTGAGGAATTTTTAAATTGACAATAAAATGTATGAAATTTTTAAAATTGGCAATAGAAAGTGTCTGAAAAGTTGAGGAATTTTTAAATTGACAATAAAATGCATGAAAATTTTAAAATTGGCAATAAAATATGTCGAAAAGTTGAGGAATTTTTAAAGTGACAATAAAATGTATGAACATTTTAAAATTGGCAGTAGAAAAAAATTCTGAAAAATTGAGGAATTTTCAAATTGGCAATAAAATGTATGAAAATCTTAAAATTGATAATAAAAAATTTCTGAAATTTTCATTTTTGGACCAATAGTATTTTTCGTTTCTACAAATTATATATTAAATTAGAGATTTTTTATTCTTTATTATATAATAATGGTCTATATTCCTTGTTTTCCTTTCATTAAGTCAGTTCATTTTTTTTTAATTTCTTAACAATCGTTTGGATTTGCATTCATTTAACTAACAACTCTTTAGTTTTTAGAATTTTGTATTTTTTCTTTTGGATTTAAGTGTTCGGCATACTAAGACCGGATTCTGCCTTTCGGCTTCGTCATTTAGGCTTTCGAATCCAATAAATCAAATTCCAAACACACGTAAGTCAATACCTATATCAGCTATAAGATAAAATTCGCAAATGTGCTACCACCTATCAGTAAAACTGATAAATGACAACTTTGCAAAGTTTTTTGACCGATTCTGGTCCGGATGTCACTCTCTTCTTCGTATCCCGTGCTTTGTAAAGTCAAAAGTCATTTCTAAGCTTCATTTATCAGTTTTACCGATAGATGGTAGCATATTTGCGAAGTCTTTCGGAAATTTGACCTACAAGTGGTTCTATCACAATTAGGTCTTTTTCTTTTCCACATCATTCATCTAAAAATATCGTTTTCAATAACATGAAAAATTCAAGTATGCATTTCCTTTGCCACGTAATCTTGCAGTGCTACTTGAAGTTTTTCAATAGGGTTCAAATCAGGATGATACGGTGGTAGTCTTAACGCAACCAAATGTTTTTCGTACTTAATAGTTACAAAAGACAATGAAATATCTCAAAAGGATTAAAGTTTGTAACTGAAGAGGCGAAATAGGAGATATAAGATCTACTCTTAAAATAAAAATATAGAGAGTTCCATATGAAACGGCGAAGGGGAATCAACTGAAAGTATTAATGAAAAAAAAAAAAGATTTTTTTACTTAGAAATATGTGTATTTCAACCACTAAATGAATTACAAAACGATATATTTACAAAAACTTCTCTCACAATAAAATAAAAACTAATCTAAGCGAAAGCATCTTCTCTATCAGCACCAGCACCATCACCGTCCTCCAACGATGAAAAGTTAAGGAAATGAGCCGGCCTGTGGACTTCGTGGTAAAATTCTTTTGGATTTGCCAATTGCAATTCGTACTTCATACTCGGATCATGACGAACACCTAAAATGTAACAAATCGTTTCAGTTTCTCATTATCTCTCGCTCAAATTATAATTACCCATGAAATTGTAATTCCAAGAACCCTGCGTGGGTACCATGAAGAATCCCAAGAATCGGTCCGATAGCAGCATCTGCACTTTTTCGTAGTGACTGGGTAAATATCCCTTTGGATTATTTCCTTTGTCGGTATTTTGCCTTCCCCACTCGAATCCAGACGGCGTCAATTTATAAGCCGTTAATGAACAGGAACCGGGTGTAAAAGAACAGGTTATAATGATGGTCTTTTCACCGTCCCATGCTGGATTGTCGGACATCAGTTTGGAGTGGGTGGTGATATCTTGAGGAGACAGTTGTGGAAGTTCGTTCGGTTGTGTGTGGATCCATCCTAAAGGTTCCATGTCTTTTAAGAATGGATGATTCGGTGGGGTGTTGGGAATGTGCACTGTTTGATGAGTACCCCATTGTGGTGCTAGGACTAGACATCGCAATTCCTTGACTTGTGGGTTATCGGGAGGACTAACTCCGTACAAAAATGCGCAAATCTGTAAAAAAAGTATTCGTAAATTATTGATGATCAGTTATTAAGATAACCAGTAATTTTAGCTTTATGTTTACTTACCTGCGCTCTTAAATCTGAGATAGTGACGAACTTCTTGAGTACGTTCTTTGGCAAAATATAAGTGTAGCCAGTCTCTTTAATGTCGTCTGAACTAACGTAAATGTGATTCGTTCTAAGATGTAGATTAGTAGCGGAAATAGCTCTGACCCTCCATTCTGTCTTAGAACTAAACGTCTGAGTTTCGTAATTGCTGGTAGTACTTGTAATAATTTCGTCACCGTGTTTATTAACAGTTCTTGTGGTAGTAGCGGTCAATTGCGACTGTTCCTTGGTCTGCTTTTCGATTTCTGCTATTTGCTGTCTTTGAGCAGACGGTGCACTGATTTCCATACCAAGGATGATGTCACGAATCTCCGATTGAGTCAAAGATGCCACATTTACGCTGAAATTTGACAAGAATATTTCTTAAAAAAGTGTCAAACAAATTCCTCCAGTACATAATAAATTTATATATAAATATGGACGACTAGGGAGGAAAAGTGCCACTTTCAACCCTAAAAATAGGGACGAAAAAAAGTCCATTTTCAAAGGAGGTGTTGGAAAAAATAAGTTTCTGGTCATTTTGATTCGTGGTTCGTGATTCGTGATTGTGGTCTTCGAGTCACATTAAAAGATAAACGATGAAAACTGAATTAGTAACGAAAAAATTGCAAAATGGGCCATTTGAACTACTGGACTTATTTTATACTTTTTCACTTTTTCTTTGTAAACATTTTTAAATTATCCCTTTATGAGGATTTTTATGTTACTTTTGACAAAATTGCAAATTGGGTCATTTGAACTACTGGACTTATTTTTATACTTTTTTACTTTTTCTTTGCGAAAATCTTTAAATTATCCCATTATGAGAATTTTTGTTATTTCTGACAAAATTGCAAAATGGGCCGTTTGAACTACTGGACTTATTTTATACTGTGGCTAATTTTTTTTAGATAAGAAATTAATTATAAACAAACACAGGTCCATTAGTACTATCCAAATTGATTTTCTTTGACAGATATTGTGTTTTTTAAACGAAAAATAAATGGTAATGTGTAATTTCCATATTTTTACAAATATAAATTGATATAATCAGTAAAATATTATTTATAATTATATTAAAACAGTATCTATAAAGGAATTTAACCATATAAATTAATATTTTCTTAAAGTATTAAAAGTAATTTAAGCTAGTCAATAAAACTAGTATTTTAGTGAAAATTTGTCCATTTTACAAGGTGTATTTCTATAGATTTAATTATTATTATAAATATGTAAAAGTACCGCATACACTTTTGTTTTTAATAACAAATAACTGTCACTAATATTTTTAATAAAAATAAATTACGAAATGTAAAATGTATGTGGCACAACTTTATTTTTAATAAATCCTTAGAAAAGTAAACTAACTTGTTTTTCTTTCCATAATCAGCAAGAATTAAATCCTTAAGTTGTACTTCAACCTTTATCCACTCATCATCAGACAACGTCGGCCAAATATGATGGGGCTCTGTAATGGTAGTCTTGTCGGGTTTCAAAATAACCTTTGTCCTTTCAGTGTTCACGTGTAAGGCTCTTAGAATTAAAATTAATCTCGAGAAAGCCTAAAAATTAAACAAATCATTAAAATACTAAGTAATTTTTAATTATAATAAGAAAAACTTACCGTATACGATGAGATCGTCTTCAACCAATCGTCATAGAGATTGAACAAAACCATCTGAGGTTCGGTTGCTTTCAAAATGAGATCTCCAAATTTCTCAATTTTCAAACAAGCTTGGAAGGGTAACTGCAGTTCTGAACCCTTAATGACAATGTTGGGGAAGTCGAGTAAATGTACTTCCAATGGATCCAACATGCCCTTTCTTGTAACGATAATTTGTTTGGGTTGTTCTTCAACCGGTAGAGAACGAATAAGTGCAGCTACTTCCTCGGCTGTCTTCCATTTCGCTAACTGTTTAGAAGGACAAATTATGGCTTAATTTTTCAAAAAACTAAAATTATTTATTTAAATTGTAATAGTCACACCTCATTGGAATTTATTAATAGCCACAGGGGGTCAAATTATGAACGTTTACTTCTTGGAAAAACCCAAAAACATAATTAACTATTCAAGATATAGTAAAAAAAATTAACTTCTTACCTGCCCTAGACGTTTTTGACCAGCCCACACAGAAGTATGAATGATTTTCAAAAACAGTTGTCCCGTCCTGGGATTAAAAATAAATATGGCTCCATTGATTGGTTTCGTAGTCAAATTTCCTTCGAACGTCTTGTGAATTGTTACTCTGTACACGTTTGTGTCATCAACGAACCAAATGATTTGATTGGAGAAGAGTTCACCGTAATTCTGTGACGATAAATATGGTTCGGTAGGTTCACTAGAGTATAATTGCAAGGCTTTACGAATACGCTCTCTTAATACGTATAGAGCAGGGTTGGCCTTCATTATTTTCGCCATCGCTTGTTGGATTAAAGGTTTGCAACCCGGGAACCAGTTACCGTATGCACTGCAGAAAAATAAATATCGTAATTTCTTAACAAAAAAATTTGATAATTGTATTTTACCTGTGAAGATTATACGCCAAATCGATAGCTATCAGAACGCCGGTGGGAGATGGATAAATGGACATATTATCAGTGGTGTAATCTAAAAATTTAGCTCTAGCGTATCTTTCTACGTCATGGGAATCGTAATCTCCCCATCTGAGCTGTACATCAATCCAATATTTCTGAGTGGTCGTGTTATCCATAGTATCCCTAAAAGTGTTTAAATAAAATGTGAAAATTAAAAATAAAGCTTTATAAAGTATGACTGTGGTGTTGTTTTTGGGTTTTAGGTCTTGGATTAAAGAAAAAATATTCCTAAAAGCCAAAGTTTCGTCAATTTATTTTGACATCTTCAGGGCAGATGTTAAAAATTATAAATAAAAAGAAGGAAAATACATATATAAAACAATTTAATCACTTATTATTTTTTTAATCTTATTATTAATTTTAATTTTACAGAAACAAATTCTGAACAAGGAAAAACATCGTTCGTTTAACAGGGAAAACTCTTCTTATGTAAGTGGAAATAGTGTTTTTCCTTCTTCAGTATTTGTTTTTGTAAAATTAAAATTAATAATAAGATTCAAAAAATAATAAGTGATGAAGTGCCCCGAAGATGTCAAAATAAATTGACGAAATGTTGGCTTTTAAGAAATATTGTCCAAGACCTAAAACCCAAAAACAACGACTCAGTCATCATTCAAAAGGTCGTAAAAAAGATTTGGAATTATAAATTATTGTGTCTGTATTTACTTTGTATCTGCTAGAAGTGAAGGCCGGGAAACGTTCCATTTATAAGCTGAAAATAGTAAAATGTCAGCGCAGGATGAGTTCATTTTGTATGATTTTCTGGGATGGATAGTTTCCTTCTGAACGGTTTCAATTTCTAAAGCGTCTAGTTCTTGATCAAACACCTGAAATTATATTTTAAAGACGTTCAAATGTTTATTTTTTATAACTCATTCACTACCAACAGATTCCTTCATGTACTCCCAAGCGTTACATACGAAAATTGTTTTAAGTCTTAATTATTTTTATAAAATATACCAGCAGATCGACGTATTTTGGTAAAATTATTGCAATATATTCATAAAAAGATATACGATAAAGAAAAATGAGTTAAATCCATTTGAAAATTATTTGGTGTTTTTTGTTTCATATTATCTTGTACCCTGAGCACCAACCAACCTCTCGGGATATTTTTATTTTGGGTTTAAATTTATATATCTTTAATAAAAACAATTTGATTTATTTTTTCTTTAAAAAAAAAATATAATATACCAAAATTCTTAAGGTTTAATAGTAGTCATCCCAATAAAACTAAAATTTTATATTTGCAATAAAAAAATCGCGTAAAAAGTATTGCGGTATTAATTTCTTGAACTTTTTCGCTAGTTTTCTGCAAAATATTGAAATATACGCCAACCCAGCAACGCTCAAAGCGACATTATGCGGCGCGGCCTGTAAGTTGACAGTTATGTTAGAGCGGCGCTCGCGTCAAGGGAAATCGAAATGGGCAGGCGTATACATAAAATAAAAGTGGATATTTTAGAAATTAGTGGGAAGCAGTCAATGTTAAATCAATTAATACGATTTAGTCGACCTTTCGAAAATGTTTATTTCCTTTTTCAAGGCTTAAATACAAAAAGAAACAAGATGGCAACAAATTTCTAAAAAATCAGTATACCAATTGAAAGATACAGACAGTCGTCCTCATTGAAATGATTAATTATATATTTATACACACTTTACATTTTATATTGTCACTCTGTATCTTTCAATTGGTATACCGATTTTTTAGAAATTTGTTGTCATTTTGTCATTTTAAATTGTAACACTGATGTTTCTTTTTGTATTTAATTTTTTATGAATGTCATGTTAAGTCTTAAAAAAGAAAATAAACATTTTCGAAAGCTCAACTAAAACTGAAGAAATCATATTAATTGATTTAAAATTGACTGCTTCTCTCTAATTTCTATTTACATAAAATAAAACATAGATATTTACCCTCAAACACTAAAAACACAAAACAAACAAAAAAATAAATTGTAACTTGTTGTTCAGACATAACCTAATATGGTGTCATATTTTATTCCACCTCTTCAAATGCAGGTTACCTAATTATACAATCCATTTTTGTCTTGGCTAGTCATTAGCCAACCATTAAGGCGATTAGGGTTGGAACAGCACAATTCCCGTCTAACCCCCGAAATGTTTGCACATTCAAAAACCAAAAGCATTTTCTGATAAACAATATTGTTTGAAATAACCGTGTTGTCTTTAATTTAGAATGGGACAATGTCCAGCAACTGTCGCCTTTTCACTTGATGAGAAGCGAGACCCTCGTTGCTACAGGTGAATGTGTTCATTATGAGTAAATTTTTCATTAATAATAAATTAATTAAATAATAAATTACCTGACACAAATCCATGACAATAGACTCATGGACCTTTTGCCACAAGTGAGCTCTGAAAATCTGAATCAACGAAATTTTCAACGTAGGAATTTTACCATGCATGAAAATTCCAGTTAAATCGAGCTGTACTTGAAAACCAACGTATACGTTAGCTCTGTTGATAGTTGGTGACCACCATAAGGTAAACCGACGATTAGGGATTTGATTCAAACCAGATCTTTGGGCGTTGGTCAATTTTTTGTATTTCATGGATTCTTCAAAACCAGAAGCCTTTTCCCTAAGAAGAAAATAATATATTTAATGTAAAAAACATTTTAAACATTGAAAAATATCGCACAAAATTTATTAATTTAAAGAACATTTACCAGAAAAGACCTTCCCATGTGGGGAAATAGGTGCCTTTGAACAAGGTATGCTCAAGTATCCCCTCAACTCCACCAAGCGCCTGTATCATGTCTGTTCGATAATTGTTAAGGTTCCACAGTTTACCGTCGTGTCGTTGATGCGTCCACCAAAATGGATTTTGTTTTAACACCTAGAAAAGTCACAAAATAATCTTAACAAAACAGAAGTCATCGTAAATAAAATACTTACTTGATATTGTTTGAACTCAGTCCTAATCCTCCATCCTTTATCATACGCCAAAGTATGACGATCCTTCTGGAAAAGCGTATTTATCCTGGGTATTCCCCTATCCCAAGAATCTTCTAAATCTTCTAAGGTGAGTCTTCTGTTTTGCGCATTAGCTTCTTGTCTCTTAAGCGCATACTCCGCCCAAACTCTTTGCGAATCTATAAACTCAGACTCCCAGGGTTGTATGTAACGATATAAATTAGGAATCAACTGATCCTCATCATGGCTGATACCCGATCTGAAGTGAGTAATACCCACATCGGTCTGTTTCGACCATCTTAAATCCGACTGCGGAATTAAAACGTGCCCCATGGACAACATACCTAACCCTCCCAATTCTTTTGGTGTGTAGAATACTACAGGAGGAAATCTGCTAGGCATTTTAGAGTTTAGACCGATTTTTATACGCGTTTGGATTTTATTTTCGCATTTTACTAGCAAATCTAAAAGTTCCTGGGTGTTTACCACGGCCTCCCTGAAGTAGGTCATTAGACCTATTAGGGCGGTATTCCATTTGTTCACAATCTAAAATTACAATAATTATTCGTCAAGAAATGCACCGTTTTTGAAAGATTAAGTTTTCCGTACCTTTGTAAATGTGGTGGAACCTGAAGCCATAAGAATTTGTCTGACTCTGTTGTGGAATCGACTCATGGACTCATCGTCTACTCTTAAGAAACATTGTGCAGTTCTTTCCTTACTGCCTTCATGTTGAAGATTCCATACACCATCTCTGTGAGTGAACTCTTCATGTTGAGTCCGACACTACAAGGAAATAAAATTAATTAAATATTGGGATCAACAAATAATATTATTATTAGTACCTTTGGTAAAATTCTGCATTCAAATCCAGACATGTTAAAAAGTAGATTTGGATTATCTTTAGAATATACACTGACAAAACTGTTCTCCCATTGAATGGTTGTGACAGATCTTGGTAATCTGTTTTTAATATCCCAAAATACCGCTCTTCCCCTAAAAATAATAATAAAAAATGTTCAAATCCAAATAAGTTCAAGAGTGTTAGGTAACTTACAAATTTACGTCGTGTTTCATTAAACGCATTCTTGCATCTCTTGGCCAACATTTCTTGTTATTGTATCCAACAATGTTTTCGTTATTTGGATCGGGATGTTCAGTTAGGTATCTCTGAATCAAATCTTTTGCTTCTTCAGCAGAAAATCTGTAGGAAAAACATATTTATAAATGTCTTTAAATTGACAAAACGATTTTTTATTGGGATCTCGTAAACCGTTATAGATACAAAGTTGATTAAATGGGGAAAAAGATTTTTATTTTCAAGACGAATATATTGGTTTTTTCAAAATTAAAATATCAGGTCCCGTTTCAGAGATATTTGGGGAAAACCGAAATTGACGATTTTCGTATATAAAACTTTTTTATTGAAGGCCAAATATCGCTTAAAATAGCGTATCAAATTTTTTAAAACAACGTTTCATCTTTGAAACTATTTTTTTAAATACGGTCCTGTATTTTTTTTAAAATTTGATACCCTATGTTAAGCGATATTTGGCCTTCAATAAAAAAGTTTTATAAACTTTTTTTCTATCTTAAAAAAATAAGGTCTTAATTAAATAAAACGAAAATCGTCAATTTCGGTTTTCCCCAAATAATTCTGAAATCGGGCCTGATATTTTAATTTTTTAAAAGCCAATCAATTTGTCTTGAAAATACGCATCTTTTTCACTTTTTAACCAATTTTGTCTATCTATAACGGTTTCTGAAATCCCAATAGTGTTAAATTAAATTTGGTCCACCCTGTATATTGTTATGGTATAAAAAAATGGGACAAATTTATGAAAAATGTGTATGTTAAACGTTGTTATATAAGGGTCTTAATGTTTTCACCATATTAGTCAGCAGTTTTAGTCAATAGTTACAAAGTTTTAAATGGTTCTTTAATTGGTTTATATTTAATGTTTTACTTCAGTACCCTATGGGCCTGATGATGGCAGATCTGCCGAAACTCGTTGCGCCCATTGTTTAAAAAAAATTTGTGGTACTGACTTAGAGGCGTTTTATTTTATTAATAAATAATAATGTAAAAGAACCAAAGATGCATTTACTAAAATATATCAAATGTGTACCTGAAAAACATGTGAATCCTATCCACATATCTGCAATACAACCGAATAGGATGACAAGTTTCAGACTGGACATCTTGGAAAGTTAAAAAGTCATTGGGCATTTGCGGTGGCCCGGCCATCTCACTGGCTCTTTGCAAACCTAACACCAACAGATCCAACACCAGTCCATAATATTGGGTAATAAACGAAGCGAACTGTAATCCTCTAATAATTCCGTAACTGTTGGTGTGATTCATATCTTTGTAATTAATAACTACGTTATTTTTGGCGGTCATGTAATCGGCAATGTTGTGGTCGACTATTAATCTCAACAATCTGTTGAGTAGTGTCAAGTCGATTTTTTCGTAAAGTTTCTCAAATTTAGATTCCAATAAGACGTTACATTCTCCTTCATTCACCTCCCATACGTCCTGTAAGTTGTTTATGCCCTGGCACCATTTGTAAACAAGTAACGGTGGAGGTTCGGTATCGGCTGGTTTGATCCATGGCGGGAAAAGTCGCCTCTTGTCAGCTTCATACCACAGATATTGATCTAAATAAGCGTCAGTGATCTTTTCCAAAGGTTCTACATCATATACTGGAATAAGATGACTGTAAAGATCCATGAATTCTATTCCTACTTCTTTGAATGCTCTTTGTGTCAAAAGATGACGTTTTATACGAGATAAAGCTTCATGGGGATTATCGTATGCTTGTTCTATCAAACCTAATTCTTCTCTTTGGCTTTGATTCAAACGCGATTTTACACTATAAGCTTCTTTTAATCTTTCTAAAGCTAAAATTAGCAATTTAGTGTCGTGTTTGTAAGAAAGAGGTGGGAAAGGAATTGGGGCAAATCTTCTAGATTCTAACCAATGAACTGTTGTAGTGTAAATAGCAACAGCTTCTTCTGGAGAAATGTATGGACCATCTTTAAGATAATTGTGTTGTCGTTCTTGCTCCGCTTTAAGGTACAATCTGGTCAGTCGACCAAGATTTTTCTTGCAAACTGTTTTGTCAACAGTGGCGCCTCTACGAATTCTCTCTCTGTTATAATGAGCGGTGTTTGTCCACCAATCAGCCTTCATTTTTACATATCTTAGAATCATGTTCTCGATGGGTATCGGTAAGCCAGGTACTTTCCACGGTATATTAGCCTTCCAGCAACGCCAAGCTTCTGATAAATGTTGAAGGATTGTTCTCGCTTTGTTCTGCTTTATACCTGAAGGAATGGATTATATTAACATTCAATACTAACAGAAAAATAGACAATTTACCTTCAGGCATCATGTCGACAATGTCGTGCATAACAGACGCTCTCAGTTCGAGGTCGAAGTGTGATTCGACTCTTTGTTTTGTCACAGTTTTGGCAACACCCTTTGAATGACGACCTTCGAATTGACGTGACAACAAGTTACCCAACCATCTTTCAAGAAGAGGCGTTATTCCTCTCATGAAAAATAGCCATACTCTCCAACCGGGTGCCCAGAACCCGCAACCTGGTCCTTTACCTACAGGACCCTAAAATTTAAATTCAATGTTAAAAGATGACAACAGATAAATTTCCTTTATGCCACTTACAGTGTTGAAACGGTAGTAGACCAAATGTTTCAGATCTTTGCACATTCTGATTTGTCTCATAAGTTTGTATTTGTATCTGTACATCCCCGTTAATTGACCAACATGAGCAAAAATATATTGAAGACCATCAGCCAATTGGAAAGCATCAACGTTATTTAAACGATATTGTACATGGGAATCAATTATAAGTTTGGTCAGCCTCAATATTTCTCTGCATAAATGGAAAGCTATGGCAAAATAAAAAAAACAGTCATGATTCTTACAAAAAAAACCTCAAAACTCACCATTTCCAAACCGCGACTTCTTTCTCTCCTTTGTGGTTAATGTTTTCACTGGTTTCAAGTTAAAGTTATAATCTAAATGTAAATAATTCAAATTCTTTCTGTGAATAAGCAAATTCAACATGTTATATCCCTGCCTGCAGACTTGTAGACCCGCTTCGACCCAATCTAAAGTTGTAGTTTGGAAAAACTTTGTTGATTTGAAGGATCTAAACAGGTACCTTTTCTTTTGGGCTTTGGGAGGTCTGTGTTTAAGTGCATTTAACACATAGTATTTGAGTAGTTTTTGATAACTGACTCGTACTTTAACAGGTTGACCTGGCGGGCAATGTTCCATGTACCATGGTTTCACTAATGGCACATCAATGGCCCTTCTGCAACGACCTAAAAAAGAAATCAGTTGAAATTGGTAACAAAAATCCAGACGAAAAAGAATTACCTGATCTCATATTAAAAGGTCTAGGAGCCCACAACAAAGCTATACCATTAGCAGTGTTATCGGTATAGAGAGGAGTTTCTTGCAAAAATGGTTGAACAGTTTCAGGCAAAATATATTCTTCGTCATCATCTGGTAAGGGTTCCAGACTTTTGACAGCATGTCTGTGAGATATTGGGTTAATTAAGGGGTCAAAATAAAATGCCGGCAAATCGGGATCCTCTGTTTTAATGTAAACCACATTAGGAGCGTGATACCTAAAAAAAAATTAATTTTGTATGAAATGAGAAACATTTTTTTTATCTTGGATTGTTTTTAAAAACAATCTATGTTTGTAATATTTCAGCATTTCCATTTTTTACTTCAAAATGGAAAGAATATCGTGTTACTATTGATATTCCACATTTTAGTATACTTATTTAATAGACAAAATAAATATAAAACTTATGTGGTACAATAAAATTTATTTAAGAACCTTTTAATTCTTCTACTTACCATGATAGATGTACAAAATGTGGCATATTATTGTATAAATAAGGAAATGCAATCCTGTATTCAGTTCTAATAGGCTGTCTAATTATAATTTTATTTATATCATTAAACTCATTCCAATCTTCATCCCTAAAAACATCAATATTTATTAAAAATTTAACTTAGTTTTTTAAAAACTTACGCTGGATTCATATCTTTGATAAGCGGTTCAAATTTGGGCCCTCCTGGAATAGCCATATTTAGAGCCTTAGCTGTAAAGAAACTTTTTGTGTCAAACAGATAAAAATAATTATCATCCACAAGGTCTGTTAACAATTGATTGGCCAATCTATACAAAGTTGCCATCATGGGTAATGACAAATTCCATTTTCTGTAAGTTGGACCATTGACGTATTTGGTACCAACCAAAGGTTTATGGTCATAGAACCATTTAGCAATGGCAGAATCTTCGTCTGCATCTAATTCAATTTGAATTGCTTCTAGAGGTTCAACATCTAATACGTTATCAGCATAGTCGAGTGGAGGTTCTTCATCATCAAATGGAGGGAAACGCATTCTTTTGAAATGTCTTCTGTCTCTCTTTTCCCTCCTCATCATGATCCACATTGTCCTTTAAAAAAATTATACAACTATACACCACAAATTAATTTGAAATTGGTGAAATGTATTACAAAATAAATGAGAAAATTGATCCTCATAATAGTTTTTAAGAAAAATTAATACAAAATTTTTAATAAGATTCAAAAGCTTGAAAACAATTTTAGGTTTAAAACCCAAAAATATATTTTTTTACTTACCCCCACTGAGCAATATACACCGGTTCAATAACCCATGGTATTTCGTTGACAAACGTTATAGCTCCGGTAATATGGTATAATGCTTTCACATCTCTAATCTGTTCCCATGGCATAGGCATGTTTTCCAAAAGCTTCATAACAGCATGAGGCATATATTTTAAAGCTCTACAATATAAATAAAAGTCAGATGAAATAATCTATTAACTTATTTTTTTTTTTTTAAATTGATTAAAAACTATTTCTGCATTACCCCAAATAAACTCTTTTGTCATGTCTATATTTTCTACTGCTCATATCTCCATGATCTCTTATAATTTTCCTAATATGCTCTGGAGGCATGTCTTCTTTTTGGGCTTCAACAAAACCCAATTTTCTTTTATCAGCAAACCTTTTTGACTGCAATTGGTGCCATTTTTGGGCTATAATACAATCAATATTAGTACCTAATCAAACTATGAGTAGTACTTACCTTTTTCTTGTAGTTTGTCTTCAGTAATTACGTCCGACTTCGGGTGCGGAGGCGGCATTTGTTGCTGCAAAGCGTGTGCATGAGCCTGAGCAGCGGCAGCCTGAGCTTGAGCATGAGCCGCCGCTAAGTGCTGTTGGGCCATCATTGTGGCCCATGGATTGGGCCCCAATAAATACGGTGGTAAAGACATTATAACCTAAAAATTATCTTTTAGCAACAAACTATAAGAGTATGTTTTGTAAACTCACGTCTTATTTTTGTTTATTCATTTATGATAAATAAATATTTCACACGAAACTAACACTTATATTTTTTCTCAAATAACGCGTTGTAAATGTAAACGTTCATCAAACGATAAAAACACAGCGAGCATCTATTAACCCACAAAACACTATTCTTCTAATACCGATAAAGTAGTCTGTTACTTATGATGCAGGCAGCTCATCTTTGAGCAAAGGTTCCTCAATAATAAAATTAAAATAATAGGCAACACATAATACACATAGAGAACAAAATACGAGGGTGGTACAATAATTTCGGATTCCAAAATTGAAATAAAAATTAAGTAATAGTTGTGAATATCTATATTAGAGTATATATTAAATAATTAAAAAGATTATTACAAAAATTCTGGTAATATTTTAATTGTTGTTCTAATTTCCTAAAAATAAATGTATTTTATTTAATTTATAAAGAGATAGGTAATAACTCAATTAAAAAGGAAAGTAATTACAAAAATGTGTTGTTTTGGGGATAAAAGAATTTGTAGTTTTTATTTTAAGGCGAACCAGGATTTCCTTACTTGTTACTTATATTAATGGATTCGGCAAACTATGTAGATGGGCAGTAAGTTATAAGTAATATCTCAGTTATAAAGAACTCAATTATCTGGAATTGCCTAGGTGTCCGTTATATGCAGTATGTCCGTTTCCTAATGAAACACCCTGTATAAGGAAAACTGTGAATTATAAGTTATGTTCATTTTTTATGAAATTTATCATGGATAGAAGTTTGACATCCGAATTAAATTAATTTATTAAAACAAACAATTATTTAATGAAGTTCCTCTTTGAGTACGTTTCTTTCTTCTCATACATAGCACACAATAACTGTAAATTATCTAAACAGAAAAAAAAAATTCAAAAGACATTGTGCATCCAAAATAAAAATCATAACAGGTTAAAAATAACTATTATGGTATTCCCCCGCCCATATTGTTTATACCTTTCACCTTCTTACCAAGCCCATCTTGCAGACTACCACATTCTTATGCCAGAAGGATTTTATTGACCATCTAATAAGCAGAGGTACTTCTTCGGCGAGACGTACTTTTTCACGTCGCATATTTATTATTCGGTGCGGGTCCATCAGTTTTGTGATTTGAATTTTTAATTTTTTTTTTCGGTCAAGGAGGGGTTATTGCAGTGCAAGTTTTGCAATTGACGGGTGCAATTTAGTTGGATATTTCTTTTGATATGTGAGAGTTGTTAATAATTTTTTTTTGTTTATTTCATGAAAGGATAATCAATCAAAATGTTGTCGGTGAGTAACTGTTTTTTTTCTTCTTCTTTGGTTTAAACGATATGATGGGTGCACTACCATTTTCGGAGGATGGTCATGTTCGACAAAGAAAAATAAACCTGTTTTAAAAAAATCATGGTCTTTGGTGGGTAGTTTATAAAATTTACGAGTCAATGCACCTTTATGGCGAAGGTGAAGATTTTTTTTTGTTTTTGAGATCTAAATGCGGTGCTTAATTATAAGTTGGTCTTTATAAGGGCGAACACACTGTGACTGGTTAAGAAATCGTTTTTATTATACAGTTCTTTGCCAAATGTTTTTTTATTTATAAAAATGACCAATTTATGGTCATTATGGCTCGAACTTTTTACAATATTAAATATATGAAACTTCAAATACCGTTTTTAAAATGTTTAAGCGAAATTCTTTTTAGAAATAACGCCATTATCTTTCGTGTGATTTCTGAACATTTTTTTAAACCGCAATTATAGTTTAATAATTTTAACGCAAAAATATTGCCTGTAATAACGTTTTTTTCTAAAACTAAGGAATCCATACATCTCCCATAATAATTTAAGGATATAAAAAATTAAATAGTATTTGCTAATAACGGCTTTTTATTAAAAAAAAATTAAAGACCACCAATAATGTAATGTCGATGTTAGGAAATAGAGTTTACCAATCATTTATTCAACTGTTCATATTTAAAAAGTTTAATCTTACTTTTTAATTACCTAGGTACTGAAACAGTTACTCGCATAAGCGGTTAGATTTGCAATTATAGTTTTTTTTTGTTGTTACAAATAGTACTTTTACTCTTAACAATTTAAGGATAATTATACACAACTAAAAGTCAACTTCCTCAAAGCTATAATTATTTTCTAGCATGTGTTAGTACTCTACTTACTCGCAAAAGCTGATTATATCGAAAATTGTTTCCTTATATACCTTGGTTTAGTTTTTATAGTTTTTAATAACATTACGAAATGAAATCTGCAGTTTTTTTTTGTAATTTATAGGTATAAAGCGTGTCTACGTAATTTTAGCAAAACAAGTTATTCTTCATAAAAAGTTCTGCATGATCTGAAATCCAAAATACAATCGTTTAGTAGTATACGAGGTCGTCAAAAAATATATTTTTGTTAAAGCTGCAATTTTATATAAAAAAAAGTTTAGTGAAAACTCGATTGGTAATGTTGAAATAGTAATAATAATGATAATATATTGCCCCCCTTACGAGTAAACCCCAGAATCATAGCTTGTCAGGGGGAGGGACGGCTATTATTATTATTTGCCTTGGAACTCTGGGGTTACTCCCTGATGATTGATGCGGGACATTTGCTTTACAGTTATGGAAAAACGTCACAACACCATCATCGACACGATGTTGTCCTCAAGGATTGAAATCTTTGCAGCGTAAACTAACATAAAATAGAATATTTATTTAAAAATCTTATTAAAATGTAAACACGCTTGTCCGCTGTGCCACCGTAGCCGGTAAATTAAAGATATACAAATTATTTTAATGTAAAAAGAAATGAAAAAAAGTGGATAATAATGAAAAGGTATGCAAAATTAAATATATTCCTAAATTCTATTTTTTTTATGAAAATACACTGAAAACTATATGAATTTCATAAGTACAGATCTAATAATAGAACTGTTTTTACAATTTTTCGAAAAATCGATTGACGTTATCAAAATCTTAGTGGCACAAGGTGTTAAAATCCAAAAATCTATGTCAAAATATTTTATCCAATTGACAATATCATCATGCGGATATCAAAACTTTCAGTAAATGCACAGTTGCACATTGCAACAGGTAAACAAATGCAAAGGTTAATTTTAACATACAATGAAAATAATATGGACATTGAAGATTAAATTCATTAAAAGTAAAGGTACTTACAGTACTTTCACCCATGGCAAAAGCAACAGTCTAATTGAATGTATTAACCAAAGTCATTATTCCGAAAGCGAAAATGGATAGTTTCTTGTAAACAGATGTATAATATTTCCCACATTATATTTCTTATAGAATTAATAATAATAGAAGAAGAAGAATGAAAGTATAATAATAACTTAATTTTCTCAACGTATCTTCCTAACAATTTAACCCGGAGAATGGTATTGGATATAATTTCATTTACAATTTACCAAAAGGTTTATAATTTTAACGCAAAGAGTGGTTTAATTGTTGTTGAATATGAGCAAGATAGTAGTTTTTGATATTAATGATTATAATTTAAATAAAGTAGAATGTTTATTTGTATTGTCACCAACTTCGATTTTTTAAATGGAACACCCTATAGATATATTTGATATTTTTTGGATTCTATGGCTCAAATTACATATGAATTCAGAAAATTTAAATTCCTGCTGTAGGATTTCTTATTGATCTTATCGATGAAATGACGATTACTATGAATTACTGATATCAATTAGACTAGATCTTGACCTGATCAAGGCCTCCTGTGCTAAAAAAAAATCAGAGAATTTGAATTCTTTTATTGAAAAATAAAAAATTTGGCAACACTGTCGTATGTAATTTGAGCCATAGATTCCAAAAAAATATCAAATATATAGGGTGTTCCATTTAAAAGTTGGTGACATTTCTGCCGAAACCCGAAGTCGGCCATTTTGTTTTTATACGTCTGTCAATCCAAAATAGTGTCTCATATCTATGTACAAAATTTTATTCAAATCGGTTGAAAAGTGAAGGAGATATAGGCATGGTCCTAGTCTCATTGTCACCCAGCAGGTCAAACGTATGTGGAGATCCCAATAGTCGATCAGAACAGAAACCCAATCCGAATTTGCTTTAAATTATATATTCAATTATTTAAGTTTATTATTAGTATTTTTATACTACAATATAAAGAATGCATAAAAATAAAAGTAAGAAACTTGAAAATGATATAATGAACATGCAAGTTCTCTTACTTTGTAGTTTACTTTTAAAATATTCAATGTGTTTTTTATGTTGCGCAAGGTAAAAGAAGATTTCATAGGAAGATAAGGGTTAATGTATTTTCCTATTGATACATTTTTACTTACATCGCACGTCAGAAATGACGAAAATGCTAGTAGTAGAATTATCAATTTTATTAGCAACTTTCTGCTACATATAAATTACAATTATTATAAAAGAAATATATTTAAAGCTACAAATATAAATACTAATTAAAGATACAACATTTATTCAAAGTTTTCCTTTACATATGTACTAACAATTAGGTGTTTAACTCCAAATCTAACCTCATTTGTATTGTATTTCTAATTACTCATACTTAATTACTTTCTACATAATTGCATGTTTTTTTATGTTTTTTTTGCTTAAAATAGATAAAAAATAATAAGAAAAGATTTGAGATTTTATGCAACTTCTAATACAGATACGTCACTGGGACGGTACTGATTTGCTTTACGGTAAACGATTAAAAAAGAAGAAACATAACAGACCAAGACCATCACTAGTTTCGAAAAACGAAGACGAAGAAGAAGAAAAATATAGAATAACGATTTTAAAGTCTGGAAAACACAAATACACTAACTTAGAAACAAAGAAAATACTATATACTAATTAAAAAATATTAATAAATCAAAAATAAATGCAAAATCAAAAACCCACGCTTCAACAAAAATCAAAGAAATGACATTAGTGACAGTGACATTTAACAATTTTAACTTTGATGTCGAGTGAATTCGTTGAACTTTCGATTCGGCTTATATCTAACTTCAGTTACGCAACCAGTGACGTAATTTCAACATTTGCGCAATATTCAAAAGGCACATTATAAAAATTAATAAAGTGCTGGTAAAAATTATGTATGGAATTAAAATTAGAAAAACATATTGTATTGTTATTTATTCATATCGTACTTGTTATTTATAAGGTTTTAAATAGAATCTGAGAATTAGTTAAACACCCAATTCTTTTGAACTCCTGAAATTTATCACTAGAACGAATATACAATGGCAAGTTGTTATAAAGAATCAGACCATCATGAAAAAGTGATTTTTTTACTGCTGCTGTTTTGCTAGTGGTACATAAATATTAGAAGCAGCTCGTGTATTATATGTATGAACTTCATTTACAAATTTCATTTTATCAGCCATATATTTAGGTATCATATTATGTAATATTTTATAGATAAATCCCTAATCCCTAATCCTATTGTACCTTTTTACTCTAAGAATAATTCTCATAGCAAGATTTTGCTGTTTTTGTAGATCAGCTTTATCAGTCTCATTGCAATAATATAATATAGTAGGACAATATTCAAATAAAAGAGCTATAATTGACTTATAAACAGTTAACTTGAGAAATAATTTATACGCTTAGTAATTTTATCAATTACATATTGTATATGCTTATTAAATTTCAATTTATTCTCTATAATTAATCCTAAATATTTACACTCTGTCACATAATCTAACTCACTATTTAGCAGTTTTAATTTAGTTATACTTTCTAAGTTGGCAGTAGTCCCAAAAATAACATAACTTAAATTTTTTTAGTATTCATAAATAGAAAGTTTTTCCCCAACCATCTTTCAAAACTATTCAACTCTCTTTGCACTTTATTCCAAACTTCATCTACTGTATTTCTATGGACAGCGATAATCGTATCATCAGCAAATATATTAATTATTGTATCTTCTTCAAAGCATGTTGCTATATCATTAATATATGGTGTAATCAATATTGGGCCTAGAATTAATCCCTGTGGTACTCCGAACTTAGCTTGCAATTTTTCTGACAGATAAGTAGTCTATTTTAACTTGCTGGTATCGTTCTTGTAGATAGTCTTCAAACCACTTATTTGCCTTCTCCACTACCCCATACTGTTTTAGTTTCTTGTCTTAAGAATGCGTTTTTATCTCATTTTTGGAGAACTTTGAGAACTTATGGTGGAGGTACATTATCAATAAGAGCTGTTGTTAGGCTTAATATATTGAAATGGAATTTATTATTAATGCGGGTTGTTTCAAATTTAGGTACATAATCAAAATGTATAATGAAGTGGGGCTTTTGGTTTAGAGTAAAATGATTAATGGGAAAAATTATGTGTAGGGGTCTTTAAAATATGACAGGGTTGTTATAGGAGTTTTGTTTATGTTGATTTTTATTAGTTAGTAATTAAGATATGATTGTCAAAGTGAATGTGTTAATTTTTGAAAATAAAAACTATAATTAAAATTTGAGAATTTTCTTTTAAACCTTCTCGATATATAAATATTATTTTGCTATTCCTTTCACAACGAAGAAATCCAATATATCTGCAATTTTTGTCAGTCTATATGTTGAAAGACTTTTATACAAAGACTTTTATACCTACAAACGTATATTTTGTTATATGTTAAAAATGAGAAAACTGCTAATTAACATTTTTATTCTTAATATTTTCACAAAATTGCTTATCAATGACCATTATACGAACAGGTGTACAAATTTTTGGACATTTGAATATTTCCCATTAATATTGAATTATAAATAACTCAGAGAGGATGACAACTGAATTTCCAACTAATATAACACTATAAGTGGAAGACCTTGATTCTAAGACCGCTTTTACTTTTGTGATATCCAAGAATTCCAATTGTCTCTAGATGGATTGTTGAATAAGGTTATATTGTACGTTAAATACCAATCAGGTACGATGAATTTGGTTGTAAAATGAAAATTGTTTAAACTCGTTTCACAGAGACGGGCTTTTCTAAAATTAAAGAACTTAATAACACAATCCTACAACCAAAGGATCATGAAGAGCTACTTAAAATATTTTTAAAAATTATCAGAGATTCAAAATTAATGATTGCTAGAAATTAATAACTCAAAATTAAAATATGTTAAAATTCTAGAAAGGTTGGAGTCGTTAATCTGCAGTTCAACAACAATTGGTTCACTATCAGCTGCGTTCCTAATATTTTTATTGAAATCATCCGTAAGAGGTTTTTTGAAACGTATCATCAAAACCTGAGATTTATATTTTGACAAACAAACTTTCTGAATTGAGTATTATTACTATTTATGGTAATATCAGTACTAGAAACTATTGGTAAGATTCAACTTCTTTTTTTGCTTAGAAGGGAGGCAGATTGTTACTGAGATCTACGGCCGACCAAAAGAACCTCCAACACAGTGCCAGTCCATTCCTGATCACTGAGTGACCTTAGAAATTTTCTCTGTTGAATTTGAGTTAATGATAAAACGTCGAAAGTGAAATTTCTTCACATCATTTTACTTGCGTCATTACAATATTGATTTTAATTTAGTTATATCATGATTTTTATTAATAAAAAATATAATTATGGGTGGGATCTCACGTAGAAAATTCTTAATTTCTGAGAATTATATTGTGAGCTAATTTTCTATGCTATTTCATGACGCAATGGATTTTAAATAATTATTAAAAAGTGGTTTGGCTACATTTTTAAATAGTGGCTTGACATTTTTAGTTCTTGTAAAATATTATGTAATATAATTTGACTGTTTTTATGTACAACATATTTTAGAAGGACATCAGGAAGTTAAATGGTATTAAATGTTATTTGTAATAAAATTTGTTAAAATAAATGCGGTAAACTCAATTTCTGATGAAAGAAAAAAAGGAAAAGCTTTTTATTACTTTCTTTTTAATAAGATTTTGTCAACAAATAAATACTCTAACAGTAAGGCTTTCTAATAAACCACTTTTTCATCTTCTTCAGTGATAACTTCCCTATCTTTATTTATGTTATAGCCCATTGTTCTCTAGAAGAACATATATCTTTTTTCGACAAGCTTAAGCATTGGATAAATACATGTTACTGTTTGATATGTTCAATTCTCTTGAGGTGAATGGTACTACCGTGTTTCTTTGATCCATTCTTACCTTGACATTCACTGTAATTTATTCATATTAAAGTCAGTGGTGGAACTACACCATATTATTACAGCATATTGAACGTTAGAATACGTCAAAATCAATCACCAAGAATAATGTGTAAATTATAACCATAATTTACAAATTTTATATACTAAATTACATTCATAGATTTGATATGGTTTTGTTAATTTTAGATATCGCTCAAAAAAATATTTCTTCACTCCGCCAATGATAATTATACCTTTAAAACGACAATAACTAAGATTTATCGATAAGTTTTCACTTAGATAATATATGGGAATAGAAAATTAGTTTTAAACATCAATCATCTTGAATATCGTCATCTATAGGAAACCAAAAACCAATAAGTATTTTACATAACGAAAGTTTTATTTAAAAATACTGATGAAATATGGTTTATAATGTTTAAAGATTTAATAACGTATAAACACGTTTTATAGTAGTGAATAGCGGATTAGATTACAAGAATATCTTGTCTAGTTCTATAAAAGATTCAAATAAAAAAATTTTTAAATAAAAATAATAAGGTTAAAACATTCTGAGAGAAAAACAACTACCTGGGTGATATCTATCCGTCCCTAAATGCGCATTTTCCAATGAAACACCCAGAATATTGTCTTAAAAGTAAGGAAAATGTGTCTACGGCGCCTACTGGTAATTTTGAAAATTATTACACGCCTACAACTCTGAAAAAATGCGCTAGATTTCTTCCTGTTGTAGTATATTAGTAGTCAAAAAACCCATTTTTTGTGTGCAGTTCGCGACCCTTTAGGAGCTGACAAAAATAGGCCAGGACCTTTTTTTTTAAGGTTTCCCACAATTTACAAGCATATACTTCTGTTGTTTACATACTTTTTTTAGTATCTTCATCGATGTTGTTAGCTTTTTTGGCTATTTCCAGATGTAACATCTATGCCAAATAATTTTACCTGCGTTTTACCGCTGCTGGTTCACTATCAAACACCATCTTTAGTTCGCCGAAAATTGGCTTGTATATGATCTAAATTAAATTTCATGTTTGCCTGGAATTATTTACTTCAAAAAATAACCGTCGTGTTTTAAAGAACACAAGAAAGAAATACACGTGCTTAACACGTGACAATAAAAAAAATTATTCACAAACTCAATTAACGCAGAACGATTTCAAGCAGGTTTGTTGAACATTGACTTGAAGAACCTATAAATCCATAAATAATAGACAAAAAAAACGGTATTTATCACATTATTATTCACGGCATTATAGATTAGTCACCTGCAATTCATGGCATCCTCGTGCGTTTAAATACGGACGGCCTTGGTATGGTTACATAAACCATGTAAACACATAGTGAAATAACAGTCACATATATACCAATAAAGAATTTAATAATTAATATTTAACGGTATTGAGAAATAACGCAGGAGCTTTCTTTCCGATGACGATGACACAGTTCTTTTAATTTACTTCCGATATAATCAAAATTTACACTTTTATATAGGCACACAAATAACAAAATAACGAATTTTTATTACTACAAATGAAGGATAGTGCTTAATGGTAATTTAATTAACTTTTTCTATCTGCTTCCTTAAGGCGGGATTCAACAGCTCGTTGAATGCCACTCCACGCGCCATACTTGCCAGTTCACATGCCGTTGGATGGCGGTGGATTGGCGTCATTTGCCGATAAATCAACACGGTTCAAAGGAACTCATAATGCAGTTAGTCGACTTGACATTATTTGCTTGACTGCTGCAGCTATCGAATTTTAGAATTTTTGCCACATTTTCCTTTCCCTCAAACTGTGTATTTAAATTTCTAGATTTCTTGTTATTTCTGTATTTTGCTGCTTTCTCTTTGTTCTTATTCAGTTTGTTCTTACCCTTAGAATTGTCCTTCACATTTTGCGACTTTTGTTTTGATTCCTTAAGTTTTTTACTTTTTCCATGGCTTTTTTCATGTTAGCCTCCTCCCTCTTTTATTATTAGCCCCCAAGAATTTGCTTCACTAGATTTCCCTAACATGAACTTAATAAATAATTCATTTTTTTAAAAAGCCCAAAGTTTGGCCTTCAATAATCCACATAACAATACCGATTGAATATCAAGGTGT
Organism: Crepidodera aurea; assembly: GCA_949320105.2. Classification (NCBI taxonomy): domain Eukaryota; kingdom Metazoa; phylum Arthropoda; class Insecta; order Coleoptera; family Chrysomelidae; genus Crepidodera; species Crepidodera aurea. The sequence goes on along the minus strand of OX439476.1, from coordinate 14,681,905 downwards.
CATTTGATATGATGTTAAATTCACCATACAAGTGAATATTGGGGAAAACAGTTATTGGATATTTTTGACTGGTGTGTTATTTAATTCTTGTGATTAAATAAGTGGATTCAAGAATTAAACAAATAACCAGAATACCTCTAGAATTCAACCACCATCAAGAAATCACATAAAAAGTTTTTTTTTTCGCATTTTTTAGGCTTCTGTGCAGTTTTTCAAAAGGCTGCAGATATTTAGAAGAAATGCATTTCATACACAGAGATTTGACATCTCGAAATTGTCTGGTCCCCTCATTTGAATCCGATTTCTACAAGCACGCAATCTTCATTAGTATTTAAATATTATTCGATTGGTACTAGATTCTATTTAGCAAAAATCATATCTCTATTTTCTATTGAAACAAAGTATAAAACAAGTTTTTTTAATCCCATTTCGTCTTCCATGATGAATAATTTAAAAACTATTCCACAAATATTGTTCTCTGGAATTTTCATGGCTAGTTATAAAATATTTAATCAGTGTTAAAGCCCTTTTTTAATTGTAAACGATACTCTAAAGTAAATGTGAGCTTTAGATGCAAATATTTCCAAGCTGAGGTAACTTAAGAGGTAAATTTGTATGAACTTCTGATGTTATCTTGCCCCAAACTTACGCTACACCTTGTATAATTGAAACTATAGTCGATATAGTCTTAACTACAAAATTTCCAAGTATTGAAAAACACATTTTATTTAGCTCGAACTAATAATACGTTCCCGTGCATTCTGTTGAACAAATCTGCTTTTAAAATTACCAAATATCCCCCTGAAGGCACGCTTGAGTCCTTGGGGACAAAATTCTTATTTAAAAGCATTAGATTACATCTGTAGAAAAAAAAATACAAAAAGTAATTCACCTAATTGGATCGTAAACATGAATAACTGCACTATAAAAAGGATATGCTACTAAACCGCATATTAGATGTTGCAAGTGTGGTTGGTTAACTATCCTAATTTCAACATCAGATACATACCAAGTGTTGTAAATAGTTTTAAAGGAATTGAATATTGTGTTATGGATAATTATACTTCGTACTGACGATATTTATTTTAACAAGTTTTAATTAATATGGATTATACAATTACTTGTATACATAAATGTTTCAATATCCATCATTCGCATCGAAATTATTCTTCGTAATAATTTTAAAATTATGTTAACATTGATGAAAGGTTACTTAATAAACTTGCTTTTATAACGTATCAAATGATTCATAAGAAAGTTCAATTAATAAATATATTCATACTAGTCAATAACTTTCGTTGGAACTCTTTTGAATCGACGTTTAACTGTACCAATGTAGAAGATAATTAACTTACTTTTATCTCATTTATCTGACTGTTTATGGACATAACTTGGAATAAGTGCCTTTTTTGTTTGGAGGGAAATGCTCAAGCAAACCCCCGACCCCCTTTCTGCATCAGTTCTTCTGCTCAGTTATTCTGGAACTAACTATTAGTCATCACATCATTAATCAGTTACATATTCTATATGAAAAAAAATCTGCCACTTAAATATAATGGATAATTACATCCGTTGCAAGACAAACTAATATAGAAATCAATTAATCAATCAATCAGTTTGAGTCTCTAATTATGCCAAATGTAATTTGATCTGAAACCACTGAGATCATTTAACTTATTAATTCTAAACGATGTTTTGATTTAATATGTCTATTATCAGATTTTGAAAATTGGCAATTTCCTGTTATATTCACCTATTTTTATAACAACTATTCGTAACATAATTAGTGCTTTCAAATGTAGTAACTTTTCCTGACAATTAGGAGTGTGTACCTTGAATCATTAAAAATGATGGATTGAAAAAAGTGTCAGACATTGTAATACATTTATAATGAGAAATATTTTATTTAAGTAAATCAATAGACGATGATCGGTGACTATTATGAACTGTCTGTCAAAGAATAATAGGCCAAAGCCAAGTTTCGATTACATCAAATACTATTAAACGAGCAAGGTTTGTGCGTATGTGTGTATTTTTGTCCGGAGGATGTCAAAATCCACTCGTCGAAATTCAAAGATACTTTGAGGGTAGACTAATTCCTATCTAAAAATGCCAAAAATGTAGGTCTCATGTCTGCGAAAATTCGATCTTCCGAGATATTTACAAGAAAAGTTAAGCTTTTATTGTGTTGTTACAATAAAACACGGGGTTCTAGTTTTGCAAATCCGGTTTATTATTCAGCTCACTAATACTACACAAAACACTACTAATACCCAAAGTTGACCTCCCTAAGCGTGGTCATCTACATGGATGCCGCGCTGTCAGATCTCCCCATCTGTCAAATGTCAGACAATACAGTTTAGCCACCTATGTACATAACAGCTTTTAGTTTATTTCCTAGCAACGACAGACAACACAGAGATAATATAACCTGTTTCTATAGTAAATTTTTTATAATATATATTGTTGTCATTTTGAAAACGACTTTTCCGAGTTAAATATTCGTATGTCTATATATGCTGGACTTAATATTGAAACTCGGTTTGTTAAATTTAATAAATTTTCGGGCAAATATCGTTCTGGCGAAGAACATCGTGACTTTTTTTTTAAATGAAAAATGTAAATGTTTCTTATCGTTATACAAAATGCATGGTAGAATCAAAAAATTTTGTAGGTCCAGACATTTTTTATTAAAACAATTAATTAATTTGGTATAATGTATATGGAATTGATGTAATACTGCCAAATTGATAAAATAAGTACTACATAAACATCAATAAAAATAATTTCCACAATTTTGAAAATTGGATACACTGAAAATATTAAAATTGGAAGAAAAATGTAAGAAAGTATTTTTTTAGACCACTGTTTAACATTAGAATAATTAAGAATTATGAAAAAGCTTGTTAGTTAAGTTCAATGTTAAAAAATATTATTGTCTATAGAAAACAGAAAACTTCAAGTTGACAGAAATTTTTATTAAATTGTTATTATTTATTTTTCTCAATGTAAGTATAGTATATTTAATATTTTACATTGACACTTAAAAAATATAGAAAGCGATATGTCCACGTGTCCAAAATTACGCTTTTTTGATCAATTTTGTGTATGTTTGAACGAATTCCAACTTCAAAACTTTTTTTTATATTGGATGAGCTAACTGACTTTGTCTATTCTCCTTTCACTTTTATTATTTTATGTTTATTCAATAAACTGATATTAGAAAATCGTGGGAGAGTGAGATTAGAAATATAATTTATTACATTGTGCTATCTCCAGATATTTTCATTATCCTTTCTTGTCTACTAATCTAGCTGATAAATACGATGTTCCTATTTGCTTGAATCAAGCAACATCGGACATTGGTATGAATCCAACAGTAAATGGGCGAAAGAATCATGTGATCCACACGCAGAAAAAATATATTGAAAGATTGTTCTTGTGAATGCAAAGTGGGTTACATGATTTGAAAAATAATTCATTAAACATGCGGCTATATATCTGAGGTTAAAAGAATGATTTAGTTGCACTGACAAGGAACTATTGATAAGGTACAGTTGGTGGTATATGGATAATTAATAGATTATGAATTAACTATTAATTACAAATGTATTACAAACGACCGACCTTATTCAATCAGATTTCTAAATCCGGCGAAAGAAGAGCTCTCATTATTTGCAGAAGCGAAAAAAAATTAAACAAGAAAATAACTGAAATAATTGCGACAGATTTGAAATTCATATTACTAGAAAGCTACGTACAGTATGCCAGTTTAATGGTATATATTTAGACATCTGTTTGAACAAATATTAACCAAATAAATTAGCAAACTACAACTATATATAAGATAAGGTGTGTACGGTATGTTCAAACAGATTGAAACGAAAGTGAAGAAATTAGACAGACGCTTTCACTCATGCCGGCAGACCTCGGGCTTTTTATATTACATAAACTTTTGTCTTAACTAATGTACTTTTAATATTTAAGAACGCCGCACCTGCTCCGGTATTGCATCTCCAATAAATTCAATCGATCGTTAATCGATTGCATCAATTCTAAATTAAAATTCTTTGGATGCGGTGTTAAATAAGGTCACGGTAACAGTATTGCTTTTTTCTTTTAATGCATCATTAAGTATTTATTTAACATCATCTCTATTATAGAAACAATTTAACTTTTACACACCCACGACCGTATTTATCTAAAATAACTTTAATTGATTGTAATTATTTATTACATCGAACTTAGGATTAATGTTAATATGATCAACTTCTAAAATAGGAATAGTTTGCATGTGAGTCACTAAAACAATTTTAAACGCTGAATTTCTGTCGATTTTTCGCGACTACAACATTTACTGTATCCATTTTATCGAGCGAACGAAACAAGTCTTGGAAAATCTGGAACATCACCACATTTTTTAATTAGCCACTAGCAAAACTCGATCATCCTTTGTGTTTAATTTTCAGATAATTAAACATCTAAACTCATATTCGTTATTCGTAAAACCGTAAAACCGACAACGCCGCACCAAATATGTTGACGAGCGGTATCACAAAGGCGCGGGGTCGGCAAAAACAATTTTTTTCTCCATTTCATAATTGCGGTATCAAACCCGGAAGCGCGGCTCATCAAAGTTATTTTTTGCTCGATGTTAATTAATGGGTCGTAAATTTAACCGTCGAGTCTAGACTTGTTTACGCGGTATAAGTTAAAAAGAATCTTTCGAATCTTTCTAGAACAAATTGCCGGCCAAGGAGGGGATATATCTGAAACCGGTAAAATTCGTAAAATCTAAAATCAGTGTGTTTTCAGTCGCGTACCAGACTAGCCGCTCCATTGTCTAAAACAATGTATTCAGAACCTTTTTTAGTATGTCTTTGATCGTCAAACGATTCACTACTCCGTCAAGTGCGACGTATCGCAAGTTCCTTCACATAAGGGCTTGTTATTCATAATGCCTCCTAGTACGGCGAATTAAGTGCGTTTCTAGCTGCTATCAGGCTAGGACCTCTCAGTGTCTACCTATCACTCATACAGTACACACGCAAACTAATATTTTCTGAATGATGTGGTCATTTCGTTAAATCAACTTTGATATTTTGTTCTTGTTCAAGATTACTAATTTAATGTAATCTTTGTTACGTTGTTGTTTTTTTTTGTTGTTCATTTATTTATTTGACGAGCTTTAATAAATGGTTAAATAAAAGTGTCCATTGGTTTTATTGGATGAAGTTGAGGAAGTAAACCTACAGCATATTTCTTCACCTAAAAAATACAGTCCACGAAATTCGAACATAGGGCTTAATCCAGAGCCCTAAACATGGTCCTTCGAGCCGGATCAGGACCTCAACATGGTCCAAACGATCCGGATTTAAACCAGAGATTCTTCAATGATCCTGAGCGACTCCAGAGATTCTTCAATGATCCTGAGCGACTCCAGAGATTCTTCAATGATCCTGAGCGACTCCAGAGATTCTTCAATGATCCTGAGCGACTCCAGAGATTCTTCAATGATCCTGAGCGATCCAGTTCAACTCTTCAACTTCATCAGTAGGCCTATGGTGGCTTACAAACTTCAAGCAACCTTCAAACCTTCAAGCAACTCTTCACAGCAAGAAATTGTAAGGTATTTTTTGTAAAACTCATTTAAACTCGTTGTAACCACTTAAAAGCGGTCCGATAACAATCGTAGGCTTGTGGTAAAGGTATTTTTTGTAAAACTCATTTAAACTCGTTGTAACCACTTAAAAGCGGTCCGATAACAATCGTAGGCTTGTGGTAAATTAATGCACACATTTTTTCGTTACATTTGCGTATAAAAAACTTTCATTGTATTTTAAACTTACCAAATTTTACAGTGCATGCGCTAAAAGCCGGCTGTAGATATTTATTTACTTACTCTACTGTAAACTATCAAACACTTATAAAAAAGAAAACATTTCGTACTTGTGTGTTCTGCATATTTTTAGCTATAAAGTCGAGATACATGTATTTTTTCATTTTTTCTTAACATATAAAACATTGTCGCATTCTATACATTTTTTCTGTAGGAATTTGTATTTATATAATTGTCGCATATTTTTAACCTATAATACATTGCATCTACTTGTATTTACGTACTTTTATCATACATATTTTGTGTTCTAACAGAAAGAACAAATTTTCACACAATCAAAATCTACAATTCAAAAATGAACTCAATTTTCATATATACAAACATTTCTCTGTCAAAAATTGAAAAATTGTTCTCGCTACCAAATTTTGTCACAATCATTCAGAAAATATGCATTCGAATTTTTACATTTCGTGTAAACAGCACGAAAGTTTATTAAAAAATAACTAGGCTTGTAAAACGCCACCTTTCCAAGTTAAGAATCAACAATTCAACTCGTTCACTATACAAACACAATTTTAAAAAACTCGTATCGTTCGTAATTAAACTAAATTTTCGTACAAGAAAATCGCACTAATAATCAAATCGCATTTATTCTTAACTTACTTTTTTCCATTTGCCGACGGCAAAAAATAATTCTCGCATTTTTCAAATAGTTCAAACAAATCATTTCGTTAAACAAATTCGTAAAAAACCCGTAGATATGGTTCTACGATTCTACAAATAAATCGCTAAACAATATTTAAAACTCAAATTATAAACATTCGCTATTTTTACAATCAAACTTTATTCTTAAAATTCACTTTTGTTACAAATACAAAAACAACAGCTGATCGTTGTTTCGAGATCTAATATCTCACTTAATAAATAAAAATCATTTTTTAACTTACAACTCAATACTATAAAAACATTTTACTATTTTTCTACTTTTTATACAAGGTGTTCTTCAAAAATAAGACACCTCCCTTTTATTCTAGAAACTAGCGCCGCATCAGAGGTACAAAGGGGCTGCATACCCTTATATTTTTATTCTCGTTCATAGGGAAAATTATCCCTTAGCAACAGGCTCTCTATAGCCAAACAATTTTCAATCTATCGTTCATTGCACATACTTTTCTATTTTTTCGTTTTGCACTCAAGAAGAAGTTCTTTATTTAAAGACTTCTTGTATTTCGTTTATTTTCGCATTTTCAATCTAAAGGGAAGTCCTTCATTTTATAGCAAGGCTCCTGTACTATTTTTATTCGCATTCGTTCGCATTATTTTTTCTATAGGGTGATCTACTAAACGATTATATCCTCTTTTAGCAAACATATTTCAATTTTCGTTGACAATTTTATACTTTTTTCTATAGGGTGATCTACTAAAAGATTATACCTTCTCTTGCAAATATATTTTGATTTTTCTCTAACAACAAACATTTAAATTTCTAGCAATTCTACTTTTCATTTTCGCACAAGATGTTCTATATGGTTAGACATCTCCCTTTGGCACCTTACTAGGTCCAAGGGGTTGTATGGGGGAAACTACCCTCAGGGATATTGGATGCCCAGACTCTATGACAAACATAAGATGATCTCTATGGTGAGACATCTCCCTTTGGTATCTTTCAGATCTAAGGGGTTGTATGGGGAAACTACCCCCAGGGATATTGGATGCCCAGACTCTGTCAATCAACAATGCCAGGTGATCTCTATGGTGAGACACCTCCCTTTGGTGCCAAACTAGGTACAAGGGGTTGTAGACGGGATACTAAAATGCCCAGTTATGTATCGTTCTAAAATTCAAAACTCTTGTCAACTGTATAGGGAAACTACCCTCTTCAACAAATAAAAACTTTAAAAATGTCCTTCTAATAAGGCTCTATTTTCAGGATTACTTATCCATTTATCACACTTTTTCATGTATTCAACTTTCAGGGAAAACTACCCTCAAACAATTATTTTTATCATAAACATTCTTTGACATTTCTACTTTACTTTGTACCAAAAATCCTCTGATGTGGCCAAAAAAGGTGTTCGTACATTCATTTCAATTGTTGTACTGGAAAAAACATTCCACAACAAAAAACTATTCGTTAAATCAAACCTTTCTACTTTTATACATACAAGGGATCAATAACCCATCATTTTAAAAACCAAACAAAAATCAATCAAATAAACTAACATAAATAAATCTTAAAAACAAAATAAAACGCTCAAACGCATTCATTTTAATTTTCACAAGGCACTTCATTTTATAGCAAAGACCTTAAACAAGCAGTGATGCAATTTCTATTTTTTCTTTTTTTCTCATTTTTATACAGGGTGAGCACATACCCTTAGGATTTTACATCCAACATTTAAACATTTTCACACAGGGTGATCTCATCAAAAGATTATACCCTAGGGACATTTCGTGCCCACATTCTCTGACAATTCTTTTTCTACAGGGTGATTCCCACAAGCGGAAAATATTCCCAAATATTTTAAACTTTTTCATTTTTTCTACTTTCATACAGGGTGATCGTATACCCTTGGGATTTCTTTTTGCCCATTTTGTTATTGTAGGCTGAGGTAGTCGTTATAGAGAGAGGGCTAAGGAATTGATCTGGGATATTCCTGCTAGCAAATCTGGGAAAGCCAACGCCTATAGTCGCAATTTTTGTATTTTTCGTTCACATTTTCATTTCAACTCATAACAGTGATCTTCATTAAGTCTCTTGTTACGCATTTACTTGTTCATTCATACAGGGTGATTGTACCCTAGGGACATTTCGTGCCCATATTCTATGGCAAATTCTAAACCTTTACAGGGTGATTCCCTCAAGTGGAAAATATTCCCAAAAAACTATTAAACTTTTTTCATTCATACAGGGTGAGCAATACCCTTAGAATTTCATATCCATCATTCTAACATTCTAAACCTATACAGGGTGATTCCCTCAAGCGGAAAATATTCCCAAATATTTTAAACTTTTTCATTCATACAGGGTGAGCAAATACCCTCAGGATTTTATATCCATCATTCAGAAAACTTTTAAACTTTTTCATTCATACAGGGTGAGCAAATACCCTTAGGATTTTATATCCATCCAAATATTTTAAACTTTTTTCATTCATACAGGGTGAGCAAATACCCTTAGGATTTTATATCCATCCCAAATATTTTAAACTTTTTCATTCATACAGGGTGAGCAAATACCCTTAGGATTTTATATCCATCCAAATATTTAAACAATTCTATTTTCATACAGGGTGAGCAAATACCCTTAGGATTTTATATCCATCCAAATATTTTAAACAATTCTACTTTCATACAGGGTGATCGTATACCCTTGGGATCTTTTTGCCCATTTTCGTTCAAACATTCATGTACTGTTTTGGCATTCATTTGTAGGGAAAAACTATTGTAGGCTGAGGTAGTCGTTATAGAGAGAGGGCTAAGGAATTGATCTGGGATATTCCTGCTAGCAGATCTGGGAAAGCCAACGCCTATAGTTGCAATTTTTGCAAATGTTGCTAAGATTTTGGCATGTTTTGTTTTTTAATTCCAAATAAGGAACATGGCTCGGTGATGCCTAATCACAAATCGTTTGCACAAATCATATTTTAAACTTATGCGCCCACAAGCGGCCAGGATTCAAATATCCAATTTTTAAACTTATGCGCCCACAAGCGGCCAGGATTCAAATATCCAATTTTTAAACTTATGCGCCCACAAGCGGCCAGGATTCAAATATCCAATTTTTAAACTTATGCGCCCACAAGCGGCCAGGATTCAAATATCCAATTTTTAAACTTATGCGCCCACAAGTGGCCAGGATTCAAATATCCAATTTTTGTAAACTATGCGCCCACAAGCGGCCGGGATCCAAATATCCAAATATTTTAAAACTTTTTACATTTTTTATTAAACTATGCGCCCACAAGCGGCCAGGATCCAAATATCCAAATATTTTAAAACCTTTTACATTTTTCAAACTTATTTCAATTAAATTCATTCTGAAACTACAGGGTGATGACCCAAATTAATAAAAAAATTTTTTAGAAAACTTTCAAGAACCATACTCCGCCTTTTTTCGCGGGGGGAGAATGTTTAATTTTCAGATAATTAAACATCTAAACTCATATTCGTTATTCGTAAAACCGTAAAACCGACAACGCCGCACCAAATATGTTGACGAGCGGTATCACAAAGGCGCGGGGTCGGCAAAAACAATTTTTTTCTCCATTTCATAATTGCGGTATCAAACCCGGAAGCGCGGCTCATCAAAGTTATTTTTTGCTCGATGTTAATTAATGGGTCGTAAATTTAACCGTCGAGTCTAGACTTGTTTACGCGGTATAAGTTAAAAAGAATCTTTCGAATCTTTCTAGAACAAATTGCCGGCCAAGGAGGGGATATATCTGAAACCGGTAAAATTTGTAAAATCTAAAATCAGTGTGTTTTCAGTCGCGTACCAGACTAGCCGCTCCATTGTCTAAAACAATGTATTCAGAACCTTTTTTAGTATGTCTTTGATCGTCAAACGATTCACTACTCCGTCAAGTGCGACGTATCGCAAGTTCCTTCACATAAGGGCTTGTTATTCATAATGCCTCCTAGTACGGCGAATTAAGTGCGTTTCTAGCTGCTATCAGGCTAGGACCTCTCAGTGTCTACCTATCACTCATACAGTACACACGCAAACTAATATTTTCTGAATGATGTGGTCATTTCGTTAAATCAACTTTGATATTTTGTTCTTGTTCAAGATTACTAATTTAATGTAATCTTTGTTACGTTGTTGTTTTTTTTTGTTGTTCATTTATTTATTTGACGAGCTTTAATAAATGGTTAAATAAAAGTGTCCATTGGTTTTATTGGATGAAGTTGAGGAAGTAAACCTACAGCATATTTCTTCACCTAAAAAATACAGTCCACGAAATTCGAACATAGGGCTTAATCCAGAGCCCTAAACACTTTGTTCGTCTGTCGGGTTTAGGGCCATTTTCTAGCATTTTATGGATATAATCCTTGATCTTTAGAAACACATCGCGAAATGAGATATTCGAATAGCATGGGCAAGTCTTCTCCAAGATAGTTGAATAAAAATAATCAGTAGTAACAATAGTATATTATATTATAAGGATTAAAAATAGGCACTTTTAGTCCGTATGATATATACTATTTTTTCTCCAACCAAGTCAAAATTAAAATAAATTTAGTTTTATTCAAAAATCGTTAATAATTTGGTAATAAATTTGAACACCTATTAATTATAACAGCGATAGCAAGTCGGTAGTCATGGATATCTGGTATTGTTGGTAAATATTGATTGTCAAGTAGACGTACTAATCATATCATTTTTGTAGTAGTTTTTACGCTGCTTTCAAAATGAATCCCGAACACGTTGAAAATATACCTGCGGATATATTGGAAAGTGCCGAAGCAGTATATCTAAATCTTTTGCCACCCAAATCTCGCCAAGTTTATGAACTTGCATATGAGCGATTCATGGATTGGTGTAAAGAAAAAAATGTGCAAAACTATGCGGAGAGTGTTCTTATGGTGTATTTCTCAAATTTAACGAAGACCGTCAAGCCATCCACTCTTTGGTCACAGTATTCAATGTCATCATCAATGCATATCAAAAATGGTGTGGATATTAGTAAATATTCAAAATTACGAGCATTGTTAAATAGGCCAAGTGATGGATATATACCTAAAAAGTCTAGGATTTTTACAAAGGAGGAAGTGGATCGGTTCCTGGATATAGCACCTGATAATGTATATTTGATGATAAAGGTTGTTCTAGTATTAGGAATTGGAAGTGCTATGCGTTGTGACGAACTAGTTCATTTGAAAATTGATGACATTGAAGATATGGACTCGGTCCTGGTCGTAAAAATTTTGCAGACAAAAAACAAGAAAGCTCGTTTGTTTACCATTATAGGCGATAATTATTTGCGTTTATTTCGAAAATATGTTGCACTACGGCCATCAAATAAACAGGAACGTCGTTTATTTTTGAAGTATGTTAATGGGAAGTGTCAAAGAATGGTTGTTGGTATTCACAAAATTAGTGCCGTGTCGCAAGAAATTGCAAAATTTTTGAATTTAGAAAATTGGAAGGAGTATACTGGACATTCGCTATTGATGGTGGCGGTGACCTCACTTGTCTTAAAAGACATGGAGGTTGGAAATCGAGTACGGTAGCAGAAGGCTATATTGAAGAATCACGTATCAACAAAGAGAATACTACCAGAAAAATATTGACAAAGAAGGTACAAGTACCTGTTCAGATATTTCCTCGAATGTTTCATCAACAGTTACGGAGGATATTTTGATTGTTCTAACATTAATGTTAGTGATAATTTCAGTGGTGCTTTGAATTTTGGCAATAATTGTTCCAATTGTACATTCAATATCACTATAAATAACAAATAAATACCTATATAAAGTTGCCCAATTAGTTTGTTTTACTAAGTTTGTAAGAGACAATGTTTTTTTCTTCAAATTTCAATTAGAGTAGCGTTTTTAATCCTAGGATTAAAAGTGTTGCTAAGCAACGAGCAAATTTTTGTACGGTAAGGAAATTGATGGCTTTTGCACCTGAAAATAGTACAAAAATGTCAACATTTTTTGATGGTTGGAGAAAATTAGTATATTATAGTATTTACAGAAATTTACTCACTGGGTAGATCCTACAAGTGTAATCTATACTTGCAGTTGTAATACTACCACAAAACGTGTGCAACCAGTTGTAAAAGTATAGTGACCGAATCAGGGGCGCGATCTCTTGTGACTTACATTTTTAGAAATGTAATTACTTTCTTAATTATAAAATTTTTATAAAACTAACATTTTTCTGATTTTGAGAAAATTGTTGAGCTTAACTGGTTTCAATATATGCAAGTATTTCACTAACGCACTGTATTACGAACCCAAATAAAAATCATACAAGATTAAAATTCTTTAATAAAACAAAGTCAACAAATATATTAATAATGCATGACACACTATACAATAAATTGTAAGTAAGTCAATACCGATATTTATGTTTCTGAATTAAATTTATTCTTCCAACTATGACACCTACCCGAACTGACACTATTTAAATTATACTACATTAAAAGTTCTTCATTTTTGTTGTAATTATTTATTTATAGGTGTCTCAGCTTCTGGGAAAAAAATGTTTATTTTATTTTTATTGCTTAGTATTTTTGGACAGGGCATTATTCCCCTGGGGGTTAGTATACCTGCTTAATCCTAGGGCAGGATTCCCCTGATTGAATCGAAAAGGACAGGGCACGATTTCCCTGGCGGGATGTACAATAATTGAAAGATTTTATTTAACAAATAAGATCTACAAGTTTTTATATAAAATGAAGCAAAAAAAATTAATGTTTTTTATAATAACATGAAGCACATATTTAACAAAATAAAATATAATACAATTTATTGTTTTTTATAATAAAATGAAGCACATTTAACAAAATAAAATCGATTAATTTCTTTGTTTTTATATCTCTTAATTAAATCTTCTAAATAATCCAATCGACGTTTATAATGTTTGTTATTAATCCTCATAGGTAGGGCTATGCTATTTAATTTAACATATGTTTCTTGCTGTACATTTTTAAGAGTGTCCAAAAAACTATCAGTGTCAGGTGTAAAAATTGGAATTAAATTTTGCATGAAAGGACTCGCATGCATTTGTAGTTCTTTCTGCTGAAGGAAATAAGGCATCTTCCCCAATATATGTATCTACCAAATAATTTTAGAAATGAACAAGCTTTTCGTTGTTAGGCATAATAGCACAAAAATCAAACACAAAATAGTCCGACACTTCACTTTTGGATCTAGTAGTGAGAGACCAAATATCTATCCTAACCAATTACCAATTTCTGAATTTTTGTCTTTGTAATCACAGGACCAGTGGCGTAGCCAGGAATTTTTTTCGGAGGGGGCCCACCATTTCTCGTAGATATACAGGGTTGTCCTTAACTAATTGAACATAGAGGTATGGTAGATTCCTCACTTTAAAATATTACGATTTGAACCAACTTGCTCTAATAAAATGGTGCTAGAAAGGAATATACAGGGTGTTAAAGGTTAAATTTTAAGATTTATTTTTTGCAATAACTTTAGCGTTTTTGGATATGTATACAAAAAAATTTGGAACTGAGGGTTTTTGGGCACGCCAAATCAGAATCTGGTACCTACTTCGATGTAATTTATAGAGGGCGCTAGTTAGGCCACATTTGCGGTATAAATGTGCTATAAACTTTTTTGCTCTTTAAGTTAGCGCTTTTTTTGTAAAAGAATATTAAATCCACCTTATTTTAGTAGAAAAAAGCATATTTGTTATTAACCTCTACAAATTATATCGAAGTAGGTACCAAATTCTGATTTCTCGTTCCCAAAAACCCCCAGTTCCAAAATTTTTTGTGTACATATCCAAAAACGCTAAAGTTATTGCAAAAAATAAATCCTAAAATTTAACCTTTAACACCCTGTATATTCCTTATTAGCAACATTTTATTAGAGCAAGTTGGTTCAAATCGTAATATTTTAAAGTGAGATCTACCATACTTCTATGTACAATTACTTAAGAACCACCCTGTATATAAATACTTTTTTCAACAGTGAAGGGGTAAATATACAGGGTGACCAAGGGTTAAACCGTCAAACATTCAAGATCGGGTTTTCAGGAAAAAATAAGATTTTTTATTCCCATAATCATGAGTCTTAACTTGCCTTATTTTTAGAACAAATGAATTTTTTTTGGGTGATTTTGATAAAACTAGGCATGATTTTTTGCGGCAATAAGGGGCTTCTTTCAATATCATTAGAATTAACTTATTAATTCCGGTGACGTCCCACAAGGTAATCTAAATGATATTTTTTGCCACTTCAATTTTATTCGTATCTCGCTTCGTTTTTAAGAAAAAATTAAAAACTGCGAAATAAAAATCCTATTTTTTTTCCTGAAAAACCGATCCTGAACGTTTAACGGTTTAACCCTGGGTCACCCTGTATACAATGTCAGCTGTTTAAATACATTATTTTATTCAACAACAATAACCGTGTTTATTTTTTGTAAATGATATGAATATAACTTAATTGCTGGTTCAAAAAATTTTCTTATAAACTTATAGAAGTTTCGGGGGGAGCCAGGGCCCCCATGCCCCCCCCCCTTGGCTACGCCACTGCACAGGACCGTCCTAATGAAATTTAGGTCAAGCCTGGTAGTAGTTTTTTGTGATGTAAATTCCAGTCCAATATCTTGACATGCTTTTTTGATATGAAAAAATGCTCTTAAATAGCTTCCTTGAGATTTGTCTGGCAGTAAACAGAATATTAAAGGAATATAATGTCCATTATTTAAAACATGTATGGTGAAAAGTTGCTTGAAAAATTTAGGGCAACATTGAAAAGTGCCATCGACGAATATATTATCACTCTTGCAGAGTTCTATTAAATTGGTAGCACATATTATTTTGCTCATCGTCCAGTAGTAAAAAATCTTTATTTTTTATGGTTTTAATTGTAAGTTTAGTTAATGCATTGTGTGTATCACTTATATTTTTTGGTAGAGGTGGAAGTATAGAACGTCGAGTTTGATATATGCATTTTCTGATATTATAAAAATCGAAAAGAAAACAGAAAATTTTAGCCTTCGATTAGGTATTTTTTAATAGATCAAATGCCTCTAAACGAGCAAAGACTATTTACAAACAAGTGGTCTAGAAAATGAAAGTCGTTCACTTGACAAGATTGCCTTCATTCGTATTATGCTTCGTTATTTATGAATCGGCACGCTGTTATTATTTGAGATCGCATAACATTTTAACTACAGTCTGTTACGAAGTAATTTAGGTCAATTATCGCACATTATTATTCACCAGATGAATTCCTGATGCATATCTGAACTGATTGGGGAATTTCTATCGTGGGTAAGTTAAAGTTGAAATTATTTGGACTTCAACGTCGTTTCATAAGGAGATCTATTTCAACTACTAGTTTCCTATTTCCATAGATGGTTTTAAAGTTTTTATTACATAAAAATATCGTGTTTATAAGACATACTAACCAAATTTGATACATACATGCATATATTTAAACATGGAAAATAAATGAATAAAAAGAGAAATTCTAGCCCAGTTATCAAATATATGTGCTTCTAAATAGGCTATTTCAGGATTATTCATGAGTATAGTTTATCGATTTTCTATTGCAGAAATATAAATACAAAATTTCCACATGTGCCGACAAGTTGATTTGATCGGCATTGCCATTTGCCCCAGCTTTGTTTCCCATATCTGACAGTAGAAAGGACGATGATCAGTTTTAACTGTAAAACTTCTCACCAAAGAATAAGGACGTTTTAAAATTATTATAATCTTACCGTTGCAAGTGTTTTAATTCTAAATTAAACTCTGCACCAGTTCAAACATGTTGAGAATGGTTAATTTAAACGGTATATTTTAAACAGGATATTTATTGGTATTTAAGAAACGTAAAACGGATGTAGCGTACATATAGTCTTTAGCTAACGGTGACAAAAAATACGAATTTCCTATACGAAATAATTTCATTACGGTTAGAGTATTTAGAAAATAGTATACGACTTTTCTCTATACCCACTACAAAATAATGGAAAAAAGGCAGCAAGCAAGGAAAAGTGTGCGAGATTAATGTATAATTCTTAAAGCTATTATCTCACTAATCTGTAATGACAATCTACACCAGTGTTTCCCAAAGTTAAAAATAAATAAATAATGAAATCCAGACAATTTCACCTCCATAATGCATAAAAACGGGTTTTTAGAGGTTATATTTTCCAAAATTTCCCGGGGGAGGCCGCACCCCCTATTATTTATCCATATATGGCGGCCAATTCATATTTTTTTGAAAAATGCCGATTTTGGCTGGACAAATACATTTTTTTTTAATTTTTACCATGTCTTTCCGACATAAAAATACATATTTTCGCCAATTTTTAAAAAAATTCGAGGATTTTTTGGTTATTTATTGCCAATTCAGTAAAAAAAATAAATAATGGGCGTGAATTCGTTTTTTGAGGTTAGGATGCATTTTTTAAAAAAAAACCCTACTATACGGATAGATACTTTACATCATCACGATCATTTTAATTTTTTTTTATTTTTCCACGACTCTTAGAGCCGGAGATATTTAAAAAGTAGTGAAGCAATCCACTCGTAAAATACCAAAAATGTCGTTTTTGGCTCATATCTCGCGAAGCTCCAGCCCAAATTTATTGACAAATTTTTTACAACCTTCTCTTTATGTATAAAATCGAAAAAATTAAAAAAATTTGACTTAGCTCTTTCATCCATTTTCAGAATATTTTCTTCTAATTTCACTCCACTATTATGAAATATTTCCGATTTTGTATTCGTAAAGGTCCACTAATATATGCAGTCGTATTAGAAAAATGACCTCCAATTTTTTAAAGATTACTAGGTTCTACATCCGCTACCAGTGTAACAGTTTATTTTAATAATGTTAACCTTTATAATTGGGGTTATTATATATAAATATATTTTTAAAAAATACTTAACATGGAAACCATTTCCACAAGGTTGCCGACTTATTTGAATGAGATCTACACTATAATTAAATTTATTTATTTGTTAAAACAATATAATAAAATAAAATAAAAATAAAATAAAAATTTCTTTATTCCAGTAAGACCATTATTACACGGTATTAGAAAAGTCAGTTTTTTACAAAGAATATAATATATCAAAACATCACATAACAAATAATATAAAAATGTTATACACATATACCGAGTGGAGAAGATACTATTTGGTTAAAATTATAGTATTCATGTACAGGGTGGCCAAATAAGAATGCGAGGGACTGTATCTGGGAAACTATCCATCGTAGAGGCTTGCGGAAAAAAAGTTATTACTAAAACGGCTAAGATAAAAACCTGGAAAATTTTTTGAAGTTTCTGAAATGACCGCTAGGGGGCGTAACTGCAATCTTGAATCTAAGAAAGTTATGTTTCTGTGAATTCCGCTATATTAACCTAACAAAAAAATACCTGATCTTTAAATTAGATGATAATCTGAACCTTTTTCGTTTAACAATTTTTGCTGTATCTCTACAAATAAAGTGGTGGGGGGTATTCAAAAGTTTGAGTAAAAAACACCCTGTATATACGAAACGGCTGAGCCGATTTTAACAAATTTGGGCTAGTTGAAAAGAGCTATTCTTGTGCTACAAATGCTATAATATTTGAAGTTTTGTTAGTTTCAGATGTCGCGCCAGAGGGCATTTTTCGGGTTAATTTTCTCAAAAAAATTAAATGCATTGGTATGATTTCTTTTTCATGAAAAAGTAGCTAAATGATGCCTAAACAAGCTCCCGAAAACCGCATCTCGATATCTTGGTCCTAACCTAAAAATTAGGCGAAAGAAAATTTTATACGAAAATCCCTTAAATTTTTATTTTTTAAACTAATTAATTCCTTTTATTACGTAAGTCGTGGCCCTAAAAAGGACCGATATAAAAAGGAAAGGTTTTTAGTGCCCCCGCAAATGCTCTAAATGCTGATCATCAAGCTCTATGCATTACTGAAGCCTCTCATGGATAGACAAACCTGCAGCTTCAATTTCGGCTCTCGGTATGTTACGTAATGCATTACGAATCCGGTTTTTCATATCTCTCTGGTCGTAAGTTGAGTCTGAAAATCAAGACAAGTTAAGTCTGGTGATCGCGCAGGCCATGGAAACAAACTTCCTCTTCTAATCCAACGCTGTTGTAATACTGCACAATAATGGAGAATTTTTATTTGAAATTCTTTGGACCGATGAAGCCACCTTTAAAATCTGCACAATATTCATTTTTGGTCAGCAGAAAATCTGCATTGATTGCGTGAAGTTCAGCACCAAAGACGTTGGAGTTTAAATGTGTGGTGTGGCATACTGGGAGGCAGAATTATTGGGCCATATTTTTTCGAGCAATCCCTAAGCGGCAATATCTTTCTTGACTTTTTGGCCAATAAATTATCGTTGTTATTGCAGATGTGACACTGGAAACACGTCAAACTTGCTTTTGCAGTTGAATGGTTGCCCAGCACATTATGCTATTATTGTGCGAGAGCATATTAATGCAGTATTATAACAGCGTTGGATTGGAAGAGGAAGTCTGTTTCCATGGCCTGCGCGATCACCAGACTTAACTTGTTTTGATTTTCAGACTCAACCTACGACCAGAGAGATATAAAAAACCGGATTCGTAATGCATTACGTAACATACCGAGAGCCGAAATTGAAGCTGCAGGTTTGTCTATCCATGAGAGGCTTCAGCAATGCCTAGAGCGTAATGATCAGCATTTACGGGGGCACTAAAAACCTTTTTCTTTAAATCGGTCCTTTTTAGGGCCACAACTTACATAATAAAAGGAATTAATTAGTTTAAAAAATAAAAATTTAAGGGATTTCCGTATAAAATTTTCTCTGGCCTAAATTTTAGGTTAGGAACAAGATATCGAGATGCCGTTTTCGGGAGCTTGTTTAGGCATCATTTAGCTATTTTTTCATGAAAAAGAAATCATACCAATGCATTTAATTTTTTTGAGAAAATTAACCATTTCTGTCGAAATGTCGAAAAAAGCCCTCTAGCGGCGACATCTGAAACTAATAAATCTTCAAATATTATAGCATTTGTAGCCTACGAATAGCTCTTTTCAACTAGCTTAAGTTTGTTAAAATCGGCTCAGCCGTTTCGAATATACAGGGTGTTTTTTACTGAAACTTTTGAATACCCCCACCGCTTTATTTTTAGAGATACAGCAAAAATTGTTAAACAAAAAAGGTTCAGATTATCTTCTACGTTAAAGATCAGGTATTTTTTTGTTAGGTTAATATAGCGGAATTCACAGAAACATAACTCTCTTAGATTCAAGATTGCAGTTACGCCCCCTAGCGGTCATTTCAGAAACTTGAAAATATTTTCCAGGTTTTTATCTTTGTCGTTTTAGTAATAATTTTTTTTTCCGCAAGCCTCTACGATGGATAGTTTTTTCTTAAAAGAATTAAAATTCGGTTCATCTTTTATGAATTGGGACAACTTATTATATAATTGTATTCCAGAATAAGATGGACATTTTTCATAAAACGTTGTTCTATGATTTGGAATTTTTAATAACTTACCATGACTTGTTTCATAGTTGTGACTTTCAAAATTTTTTTTTAAACTCATTGAGTTTTTGTCTATATTATGCTCTTATAGATGTATATAGAAGATAATGTTAAAATCTTAAATTGTTGGAAATATGATTTACATGATATTCTTCTGTTTAGACCAAAAATTAGTCTAATAACCCTTTTTTGTAAAATGAAGAGCCTACTAGAGGATGATGAATTTCCCCACACTATTATATTATATGACAAATGACACTGCGTAGTAAATATTTATAAGTTGTTGTTTGTTTAGGATATTTTTGAGTTGAAATATAGCATAATACCCACTGTTAACTTTTTTATTAATGTAATCTATACAAGATTGGAATGATATCGTGCTATCAAGAAATGGTCCCAGACATTTTGTAGAGTCAGACAATGTCACATTTAGAGTATCTGTTGTCGCTGTTATTATGTTCTCAGAGTTATTTGTAATGTTAAATTTTATCAATACAGTTTTTTTAGAATTTAATATTAAGTGATTACGGTGACATCATTTATTAAATTTGTTATATAGAAAATTTAATTTAATTGAAAGTTCTTCAAAAGAATTTGCATAGGAAGCCACTGACACATCATCTGCATATAGAACAATGCAGTCTGTGTTCATGTACGTTGGTAAATCATTTATAAATATGAGAAATATAAACGGTCCTAATACGGATCCTTGAGGTACTCCTATATCTACATTACCTCTATTTGAATGAGCTTCATTCACTTTTACAATAATTTTTCTGTGTCTTAAATATGACATTAACCAACTCAACACATTTCCTCTAAATCTAAGCAATCAAAAGCTGGTGTAAGATCAAAGAAAAGTGCTCCAACAACTTTTTTATCGTCTAGATGTTTGTATAAAAATTCAACAAAACCATAAACAGCACTCTCTGTTGATCTACCAGGGTAAAAACCATTTTGACATTTTGTTATGATATTATACTTTTCTAAATAAAATACAAAGAACGAAAGGTGAGAGATTTTCTCATATTCTTTAAGTTTGCTTTTCTTTACTTTTTAAATTTTTTGTAAGCGTCATAATTATATCGTAGGTGGTGACTGGTGAGATTCTAATTGATCTTAATTAACGTGAACTCGTTTATATGAGTATTAACAAGTCAAGTTAAAACAAACCATTAAATATTGGAGAATTGCTTTAATAGTATAACCCTTATGCCCTCGTATTACACTAAACTAGAAATTAAGATCGTAGATTCTCACATATTAACTATTAAATAATATTTTACACTCATCTTCACATAATTAAGTCAAATTAATTCAGAACTATATTATTATATAATTTACCCATATCCATACAGCGGCAAACCCCCAGATGGACATGGAATGTAGTTTCATAACTAAAACAGAGAAAGTTTCGATTCTGTTTGCTGTTCACAGCTGAACTGAATAACTCTTGTTTTTCAGTAGCCGCCGATGTAAAAGATCTTACGAATTTTCCCAAGATGTCTTATTAGCACATCAAAAGAAATTAAATGCAAGTTGAACCTTTAGAAATTTACACATGTATTGTATGTGGGTAGGTGTGTTCCTGTATGACATGTATGACAATATTATCGTGACATTCGCACTGTTAGCTGTATTGTTGACTTTACTTTTTATTTCGTCAGGAATAAATTATGTATTTACCTATATGTACAATGTAGATACATATACTTAAACAAAATTTCACATTTAGTCCAGTAAATTAACGCCTCAAAATAGGCCCCGGGGATTTTGCCCCCCTGCCCCTCCCCTCTGATCTACCCTGTCAATAAACAAAAATAATAATTTTTTTACGGTTAAGGAAAATGGGATTGGGTTACTGTTCTAATCGACTATTGGGATCTCCATATAATAGATTGCACCAAATTTTAAATCTAATTCAGGACACAACTTGACACTCGAAGTTTAAGGAAAAGAAGATTTGTCGAAGACTTGCTGAGTGATTTAAATCAACATAAAATAAATAAATTAGACTTTACTAAAATAATTTCGTATACATTTAGAGCTAGAGGATTCATTATTTTTTTTTATAACTTATTAAAATGAATGTAAATTAATTGTAACATATATTATTTTAAATGAAATTCAAGGCAATTACCTTCGCTGTGAATCTATTGTTTTTTTAAGGATTCTCATTCTCTTTTTACAAATGATTATTATATTTATCATAATCATAATATACTTTCACATCCAGAGCAAATCACGCATTTAAGTTTTTTTTTTAAATTTGGAATCGTTACAAAATATATAATTTTGATTCAGTTTTAATACCAATATCAATTATCTCGTGACTGGCTACTTAAATTTCCTCGTTGTTTTGAGTTTTACAAACTGGAAATACTTTTACTTTAATCACGCCAGTTGCAAATACTCAATTTAGGAGTAGGTTGTTATAATATTTTTTAGATATTTGAGTATTTGTAGCTCTGAAAATAGATATAAAATAAAATATATTTGTCGACCAATAATTTTTTCGTAATTTCATCACAATTTAATTTCGCAATACCACGGTGATAATTGAATTTACAGTTTTTTGAGACAGTACTGGTAAGATTATCAGTCAGGCGTTTCAGTAATCACAAAATAATCAGCAACTCTGTTGTTCCTTCAAGTACTTTTGATTTATTTATTTTATTGAGATCTTTTTTAAAAAACAACCAAATAGACCATAAGCTTAAAGATTTGTGTGTTGGATCTAACTAAGGCGATAATCAATAAGGACTTTCAAATATGTTATTGGTTTTTCTTTGTACCAACTCTGGTTGATGAGCTATAAAAAATTGTTTGAAACATCATGTAAATATTTGATGCGTTTTTATCCTAAACATCTATTTTTTAAATGTGGTTAGATGGATTTAAGTTAATAAAGATCCTTATTGCCAGAAGGATTGCCTTGTAGGGGTCGAAACGTAGACAAATTACAAAATAGTCCTTAGATATTTATTATTTGATAGATATTTGAAAAAATAATATTTTGTACGAAAATATCTACAATTAAAAAAATCTGGTAGCAATATTAGAAAAAGAAATATTATTTATTTATAATGTATACATTTTAATTACAATAACTATTTCAATAAACAAAAATAATCAATTTTTTACGGTTAAGGAAAAAGGGATTGGGATACTGTTCTAATCGACTGTTGGGATCTCCATATAATAATACAGTTAAACATTCATTTTGTTGCACAAAATGTTAAATCTAATTCAGGGCACATTCGATAAAGACTTTCAAGTATGTTATTAGTTTTTTTTGGACCAACTCTGGCTGATGAGCTATAAAAAAATTTATAAATACTTGATGTGTTTTTATCCTTAACATCTATTTTTTAAATGTGGTTAGTTGGATTTAAGTTAATAAAAATCCTTATTGCCAGGAGGATTGCCTTGTTACAAAATAGTCCTTAGATATTCATTATTTGAAAAAAAAATATTTTGTACGAAAATATCTACAATTAAAAAAATCTGGTAGTAATATTAGAAAATGAAATATTATTTATTTATAATTTATACATTATAATTACAATAACTATTTCAATAAAGAAAAATAATCATTTTTTACGGTTAAAGAAAATGGGATTGGGTTACTGTTCTAATCCACTATTGGGATCTCCATATAAAAATACAGTTAAACACTCATTTTGTTGCACAAAATGTTAAATCTAATTCAGGGCACATTCGACAAAGACTTTCAAGTATGTTATTAGTTTTTTTTAATTTAATAATGGCAAAATATAGATCATTATGTATCTTTGAAATTAATATTTATTTTTGAAGGATGGTTAGTTATATTTAAGTCTCTATTTTAGTGCTTGGAGATGGAAACATCGACAGATTACAAAATTTCGGCGTCAAAAAGTTACAAATGTTATTTAATGCATGCAATCATTGCGTGTTAAGAGCTTTAGATGTCAAACATAATCAAATTTATCAGACCGCGTAACCACGAATTAAAATTACTTCCATATTAGATATAAACGTTTAACGAATTATTTTGAGTGTTTCTCTTGCACTCTGTATACAAACGCATCTCGTCATAATATATTCGAAATTCTTGATATTATCAAAACAATAGGTACTATTTCTCAGGACATTGAAACTATTGTTATACCACTATTACAAAATAATGCAAAAAAGGTTTCTCTCAAATCTCAACAATTACTATCCTAATTGCAATGTTGCAATTTGAACCCACTGATTTTTTTTAATTATATGGCGTAGGTTTTTATAATAACAGTTATAGGTGGATGTACAAATTATAATTATGTTTATGTTTATTACATTCACCAATATAAATGGAGTTTAGGGGGCAAACAGTTCAAAGTTCTACCATTCGCCACAAATGTCTTATTTTTACTTTATTTCTCGATATCTCTCAAGTTCTCAAGATATTTTGATGAAACATTGACCATGAATAAATTGCATGTCGTATTAAAGGGTGTATCTATAGAGATATAAAAAAATAAATCTCTTAAATTTTGATACATTTAACACATTTTGGAAAAAACGGGCCTTTTGTTGTAAAACAAGTTCATTTTTCAGGAGAGAAAATTTATGGTTTCTTGTTTTTATGTAATATTTTTGTTTTTCTTGTTGGTTATGTTGGCTACACTGATGATAAACTACAGAAACCTTCTCAAAAAGATTATGTCTATGAACCCTACATTTGCGTGACGATTTTATTTTAATTTTAACAGCACTCTGTATAATAAAAATAAGAATTTCATAAGATAAACTGAAGAACGTTATGTCGTTTGCACTTCATGAAAAATTTAAGCTTTTATTGAAGTACCTTTAGAAGAAATTTAATTTTTTCTTAATGGTGAAAAATTGCATTTTTAATAAAATAAATTGTATAACTCAAAAACAGTTAAAGATAGATATAGGGAAGTAATAACAAAAGTTATTCGGAATAACGTAATTATTCCTAAAGTTGCCAAAAAAAGGAAAATTCACCCTTTAAAACACATACATTCCAATTTCTCTTCTCATAGAATAAAACCATTTATTTTGTTAAAAAAACTTTTTTAAGGTTAGAAATTGATTTATATAAATAAATACTTCTGGAAATCTTTCTAACTAATGGTTTATTGGCCGAACCCTGTATATCAAACTTTCTCGATAATTTTCAACAGCTTCCAATTGTCGAAAAATTGTTACTAAAGATTTAAAATGTCCACGAACGACCCTAGTTTTAAAATCAGTAATAAAAAAAATTAATTTTTGACCTGTGGGTTCCCATAAGTGCTTTAAAAAAATTATTTAATAACATTTTTTGACCGAACAAATTGAAAGATTATATTACACTTTATATTTACTCTTTAGTTAAATCGAAATTGGATAAAATTGAAGGCGAATTCTTGAAAAAAATTGTTCCAAAAGCGATTTATAAAAATCATATTTACCTTATCTACTATCTAGTATCATCGGAATGAAAATAATTTGTTTTGATAATGATTTGGTGTAAACATAAATGATTATTATCTAAAAAAAATCAAAATAGAAATAATATAATTATTAAAAGTACCAACTATTTTTTACTAGTCATCGAATTAGGTATCAATACTTTCTGTTGCTTTTTCAGATACAAATCAACACGGATTGTACTTCCATTAAGTATAAAAATTATTCATAATCCCGTATTGTGCAAAAAAACACCATCATTACGAAGTAGAGCATATACTTTTGAATTTGCAGCATTTCATTTCTAATGTACTATTGTTTTAACAAGTATTTCCTCTAAACAACAGCACCGAATTAATTTATTACATAAGTAATTAGTATTATATAAAATAATCAAAGTCAACTTAAATTTTGTCATTTTTAATTTAAGACTTGTTTTATTGCCGTATAATTAAAAAATAAATTAATATCAGGTTAATCAATACTTTCTATTTTCTGCATAATGGAATAGAAAACAATATATCGCTCATAGTTCAAGGATGTTACAAAATATACAAAAGTTTATACTAACAATCGCGCTAGACATCAAAATCCAATGGGACAAGAGAAAATGTTAAATATTACTCTAGTAAAAGTATAACAAATTCTGTAAAACTTTAATTGTAATGCTCTTCGAATATTAACCACAGAACATTATTGGTTAAAGCATTACTAATTCGTCATTTTAAATTTATAACTAAACATGACAACATCAAAAAAGAAACTTTTTAATAATACTAATTTTTTATTTTTTTTTCAGACGGGTATCTGTCGATGGTTATTTCTTCTGGTATCTCTAGCAACATGGGTCATAGTAACAAGTAAGTGTATTTTGTAAATAGAAAATATTGAAATATAAATGGAGATTCTCTTCAATCAGTTTGTGGAATATTTAAAACTTCTGTTACTGTATTTTTAACAAAAAGTCAAGAAGTGTAAAATTTTATATTCATAAAATAATTCCTTGTTTACTTTTGTTGTATTCCTTAGTTTAGTATGGTGGGTACTCTTCTTCTTTTTTATTAACTTTGCCACCACTTTCTTCCAAGATTCTCCTGGTCTTCTTTCTTCACTGGTTTCTCTGCCCACATCCCCAGCAATTTAATTGGTTTTCTTCAATATGGATTCCACCTGTAGTACTTATTATATTCGTATTTTATTTCACTGACTACTGCCTTACTTAGTACCCCCGTTTTGTGAGAATTTTTTTTATTTTAATCATGACAATTTCTAAGTATTTGAAATATGAACTTCCTATACCATCATTATTTTGGTATTTTGTATATTAGTTTTCATGTGTTGAAAAGTGAATTTTAAATCTTCGAAAATTTTGTATAGCCATTTTATTATATATTTTTTAACTAACCATAAATACCAGTAATAAATTGGTAGACACAGTTGTCAAAAAAAATTGTAAAACATTCAAAGCTTAAAAGCATTTATGTTCATATAATTTTATTTAATCCTGATAACTAGATTTTAGCAATTATTATTTTAACCTGATTTTGGCCATACATGATTAATAAGAACAAGGTGTAGCCACGGAGTCAATCAATAATTTTTTGACAATAAAATTTAATTTAATTCACTACTCAAGGCTTACAATAAATCTTATTATTTTTTCATATCTAGGCGGCCCATATCCTGTCATATTAAATCAAAACTACTTCAGACTGGTGCCATTAAAAAAACCACAGTTTAAATTTAAAATTATCAAAGGTAATACCACTCCAAATTTTATCGATAAAATTTTTGGTTTTCGAGAAAACGGCTTTATTTGGAAAAACCACGAAAACAAACTGTTTGTTTGAGTGGTTTTGCCTGAAATAAATGCGTTTGAGTGTGGAAACCCAAAATTTAATCTATAAAATTTCATAGGACGAGTTGTATTTGGAAAGCTTATTTTTTGAATAATTTTGTATTAAAAACTGAGGATATAGTCGTTTATGCAAAAGACACTACACACAAAAATGTTCAATATTTTCTTTATTAATTTAAATTGAAACATCAAAAAATATTGAGCTGTTATAGTTTTAAATACAGGGCCACCAAGGCACACGTGATTGCGTTTGGCTTAATTCGGATATAGAGTTTGACAAGTGTCAGTTTTAAAGAGATTTATGGCATTTGAAGCATTTGGGTATTCAAAAACTGATGTGTGTTGAAGTGAGTTATGTGTATGTTAAAGCGATTTGAAATAAACGAATAAACACGATAGTTTACAAATACATTTTGAAATTTGGGTATTAACATAGATTTTTTGTATATTCTGTCGTAACCCTACTCTTCCAGATTTTTATTCTTTTTCATTGAGTGTAAATTTTCTCTGGAACCTCGACTTCTACTATGCCTTTCTGCTTGGTATTTCAGCTCTTCTTTATTTCCCTGGCCTAACAACTCTTCTTCTTTACCTATTAAACTTCCTACTGTATCAGTAGCATGTTTTAATATCAAAATGTATATTATAATTTGTATACATACAAGTATATGAACTATAAATGTGAATCTGTTCACCCCTTTCACCCCGCTATTACCTACGCTAAATTTCTCAATACGAAAAGTAAGCGTGAATATGACTTTACATTAAATTCTGCAATATTTACATTCTCAATGCAACTTAACATTTAAACTTGACGAACGTTAAAAAAATGAGGAACAATTCATTATTATTTGTTGACTGAGGCTGCATAAATATAAGCGTTGAGGATTGGCGAGTTACCTAAGAAATAGGCACACAGCGGATAAGCCTCACGACTGCAGAAATAATTCATTGAATGCCGTATAAATTATGGCCGCATTACACAAATATGTCAAGAATGACCTTCCTTTTATTGAACAACTGAAATTATTAAAAACTTTTATTGTTAATGAACTGTTGTCTAAAGATGAATTTAAAATGATCCAGATAACATCTCAATTTGGAGGTTCTTCATTAGGTTGACTTCTAACTTCTATATTTTAATATTTGATTAATTGTCTTATTCGAAATAACCAAAACGAGTGGAATTGCGTTGTACAATTTTGTAGTTTGAAGGCTGAATCAAGAATTCGTTTACATTTACACCAATTTAAATTGTTGATAAATACCTGTTGCATAACTACGTTAAAATTTTTAATTTTACTAATTTGTTGAGATTAAAAATTATTTTAGCAAATGAAATATTCGCCTTTTTTAGTTTGTGATATATTTTAGTAACCAGAAATATTAAAAAAATGCGAAAAGTCACCCCAAAAGTCTGGGAGCGCAAGTTATACTAATCCTGATGAGCTACAATTGTGTCAAATTTTATAATCATACATTTCAAACCTCAAAAGTTCCAATAAATTATAATTATATCACTTATTCATTCTACCTTTGAAGTGTAAACAAGTGTTCGGAAGCGCTTTCGATACGAAAACAAAAGTTAAAATCGGCTATCATGTTACGCGAGTGATACCCGGCGGTCAATAATACGGCCGTAAATTATCGTGTTGCAATGCATCAACAATCGCCTGTGTTTCAGGTGTCGATGGTGGATGTAGGTCAACCGAATATTGCACTGTTTCAGGAAAATAGTGCAAGATCGCAAAATGAACAAGCACTATACAGAGCTTGAAAAAATTCAGAATATGAAAAAATTTGTTTAGTAAACAAAATAAATACTATACAGCAACAATTAGAACAAATGCAAAAAGATCACTCAGATCTGCTAAAGAAATTATCTCCTCCTCCACAGGAAGAGGAAAAAGATATAATAGAATATCACACTGATGAAGAAGAACAACCTAGAGAGACAGAGTAGATAAGAAAGAAACAGGGAAACAACAAGAAAAGAAGAATGGATACCTCACTCTCACCTCCACAAACTGTCTCAATTAATCAACAGATAAAAGCCAAAAAACTTCTTATGCCCCAACCTATAGTGGTAGATGGCATTGACAATTTTAAAGCTCTTCAGGAGGAATTAGAATGATGACATGTCATCAAATCAAAATTATCAGTAATGATCAAAATTAATGTGCCAGATGAAGAATGTTGTAGAAAAGACTAAAAAATGCTTTGAGATAATGGGTATTCTTGGTATACCTATGAGAACAAACAGAAGAGTTATTGCTAATAAATTACATAAGGAATGTGACCCAAAGGCAATTGTAGATGACCTTGGAAGACACAAGGTTTCTGTGCTAAAGAACCAATATGTGTCAAATGTACTGAAAAACATTATACCAAAGATTGTACAAAGCCAGAAAATGTACAGCCAAAATGCATTCATTGCGGCGGTAACCATCCTGCTAATTATCAAGGGTGTATCGTTGCTAAACAAATACAAAAAATTAGAGCTGATACTATGAAGAAACCATCTTTACCTAGACAACCAGTACGACAAGTACAACAGGTAAGAACTGACTCTTCAGTACAAAGAAGGAATAACGGAAATCAAATTCAAAAATGTGAAAATAGCCCATCTTCCTAGAACCAAACCGTTGCAGGACCATCAAATACCAGTAAAAACAATAATGTTAGAACACTAATTAAAGCAACTACTGACCCGACTTTACAATTGATCTTAGAACAACTTAAGAAACAGGAGCAGTTATTCCAAAAATTTGATGAACGATTAACTCGTTTAGAACATAATGCCAAACGATATATTCCAAAGCAGAGGAATGGCTAATTTCAAAATAATGGAATGGAACGCTAATGGTCCCTTGCAACACCACAAACGCATTTTACTAATCACTCACATATTAAATTTAGAAATTACAAAATTTATCATACTAACTATCCTGGCAATGCAGCGAGAGGTGGAAGTGCCATAATAATTAAGGATCATAACTTAGATCATGAAGAAATAGAATATAAGACCTCCATAGGGTTCTGGAAATGGACACTGTTGACTAGACCATCAAGAAATTAGCCAAGAGTCATGAAGAAAGACTTCATCATCATGTCAATGTCGAGGCTATCCAGCTCCTTGACAATACTGGATTAGAAAGAAGACTTAAGGGAATCAAGCCCTTTGAGTTAGTTTAGTGTTTTTTAGTGCAAAAGCAGAGCTTGTGTGTGCACGTTAAAGTTTAGTGCAATCCATTCTACAGAACCTTAGGAACCCTGATGAGTATACCTTAGTCTTAACTTTCAAACTCTGTTAGATTAAGTTAGAATTAAATTGCTCATTGGTCACTGTTGACCAGATTGTAATATACTAAATGTATGGGTGCTTAATAATAAAAAAATATCCCTTATTACCCACTGGGTGTAAAGGTGACACTAAAGCATTAGTTCTTTATATACTACAAACCTTTCTGACCTATTTAAAATTTTCCTTATCCCATCCCACGTTTGCCTTGATCTTCCTCTTTTTCTTTTGGAGATTTCTTATAATCTCGTTTTCAATTCAATCCCTCTGCATAATTGCCTCTATTCAAAATTGTTATGACTCTCATTTTAAGCCTAAATTGCTGGCATTAATATTGAAATAAATAGTGGTTGTCGGTTTTTTCTCTACTTCTTTTTATCATAGTGATTTCTTCTATTTAAAAAAATCAAAGTGGATTCACTTTCCTGATTCAGCAATCTAAATACCGCCCACATCCTAGTAAATTATTATTTAATATTTCCTATTTTTCACTGAAAGAAATTAAAACTCTTTTATTTTTCATAATACCGTATAATCTCTAAATAAATTGCTATTATTGGACGATTAAGTTTTTGTAGACTCCACTGAACTGTATGATTATTTTGTGCACCGCAAACCACATTAGACTGCATTGTCGTGAGGATTTTCCTTAAAAGCGAAACTAATAAAAAACTAAACCACCATATTTTAAATGATTTACAGTCATACCTCAGTAAATTTAATGGGATAATTAGTAAACAAAATAAATAGAACATTATTCAATAAAAATTTGATTATCAACCAACCGTGTATTCTAACATTTTTTCAATATAATATTCCGTAATTTATTTTAATTTTTCTTACCAACTTAAATGTTACGCTTAATTTGTTTTCTACATTCTATATTTATTTGTAAAAATTACTTGCACATATTTTTATTAATTTATTTATTTGCAGGTATGGTAATATTTTGCCTCAAGCATCTGTTATGAATTACTTTTCGAATAATTGTTTTGTTTCTTACTAAATACCGTTATATTGATAAATATCACTAATATGAGTCATGATAATGCTCCTCAAATATTTCTCTATAATTCTTAAAATGTTTATTTACTGATCTAATTTTTTGCAGATTCGAAGGAGATGCGAGTGGTTTGTTACTACACCAATTGGTCAGTATACAGGCCAGGAAATGGAAAATTTAGTCCTCAAAATATTAACCCTTATTTATGTACGCATCTCATTTACGCATTTGGGGGATTTACCAAAGAGAATACGCTCAAGCCCTTCGATAAGTATCAAGATATAGAAAAAGGTAATGAACCAAGAAATTAATTTTTTTTATTTTTTACATTTTAAATGACAGATGTTCTAGTCTCTTTGAAAAACCTTGATAGATCACAGCCAATAATACCTTTGTTATAACGTAGAAATTAATGTTTTAATATTTGAGCTAACTTTTTGGTTAGTCGAGAAATTGAGATGTAAAAATGTGCCAAAAAATTTAAATCTCTATCCACACCCAAAACCAAAATTTAAAATTTGGTTATTAAAAAAATTTCAAACATGTTGAGTAGCTATTCTTCTACCCATTAATCAAAGAAATTATTAACGCCCTAAAAAATAAAAAATCTGCAGGCTGGGACGGTTTAAAAGCTGAAACACTAAAAACAATTAGAGAACACATTAAAAGGTTATTCTCCTTCTGCTTTTAAACTAGCAATAGTCGCCCCAATTTTCAAGCAGCCAATCTCTGTATTAAGCAGTCTGTCAAAAATATTTGAGAAGGTTATACAGAGAAGACTAAATTCGTTTCTAGATAGACACAAATTACTGTCACCTTTACAATTTGGATTTATACAAAATAAATCAACTCAAAATGCCATTAATTAATTAACATGAACTATTTAAAACCGATAGAAAACAAATGGTTAAAATTGGCAGCACCACAAGCCAAGAACAAACTATCGCATGTGGAGTACCTCAGGGGACAGTGTTGGGCCCTATATTATTTAATATATATTTGAATAACGTCTTCCTTCTAGATACAAAATGTAAAATCATAAGTTTTGCAAGATGACACAGTGTTGTTCTCTGAAAGCGATAATTGGTATGACCTAAAATTACAATTTGAAAGAGATCTCAAAAAACAATTTATGTACCCTTCAGGTCTTATAGCAACGCCCTTCCTAGCTGCACTCTTATAGTAGATAATGAAATAAGTATTTTACCTACAAATAAAGTAAAGTATTTGGGTATCATACAGATAGAACATATAGAGCATTTAATAAAAAAATTACGTAGTATACTGTTTAAATTCAAACAAATATGCCATATACTGACCCTTAAACAAAAACTAATGGTATACCAAAGTCTTGTAGAATCGCATCTCAATTATGGCATAACGGTATGGGGTAGTGTAGCCAAAACATATTTGACACAACTTGAGATTCTACAAAAACGATTCCTAAGAACAATCCTCCAGAAAGGTTATGTCCAAGTGACACTCTGTATCATCAGAGTGGCATATTTGATCCTAGACAACTCTACTTTGCTAGTATTGGAATTAGTTTATTCTATAATGTTATTGTAATGTTTTAATCATACCATGGCACAAACAAGTAACCTGTTTACTTCGTGGCTCTCATTATTATTATTATTATTATTATTATTATTATTATTATTATTAGGTGGTTACGCTAAATTTACTGGTTTGAAGACATACAACAAAGACCTAAAAACTTTACTAGCCATTGGTGGCTGGAATGAAGGTTCGACAAGATTTTCTCCTATGGTAGCGAATCCAGAACGAAGAAAAGAATTTGCGAGGAATGCCATTAAGTTTTTAAGACTGAACCATTTCGATGGATTGGATTTAGATTGGGAATATCCGTCGTTTAGAGACGGTGGAAAATCTAGAGATAAGGATAATTATCCACTTCTTGTAAAGGTAAAATTATTTTCTTTTTCATTTCGAACTTATAAAATATAAATATAGTTGCCCCTTGGAAGCATTAAATTTCGAAATATATCGAAAAAGTTTTGCACAAAATTTGAACCCAAAACACCTACTCCATGGGCTACTTGCCCCCACAGGTATTGAATTACATCGGTCCAGATGCGTGTTGAAAGCCAAACTTTGTCGGGACACTCCAACCTTGTGGTTATGTTATTAAAGGAGCTTTTAATTTTGATTACTTTAATTACGAAAAAAATTATTGATCTTGATCTTTTACATAAAATATCTCGAGTTTTTTCCGAGTAATTTCGTTTCAGGATACTAAAGTTCCGCATCCATTTCTCACTCGATTATGTATTCAAAAAATGCACAACCTGCATGTAAGTGAAAGTTCAGGTGTTAAATAGTTAAATGTTCAATGATAGATTTATTATCCATTATTAGTTTCTAATATACCATTCTTATTCCTTCATATATTAAGCATTTAAAAGTCAAGGTTAAGATTCGCTAATGCTTTAAAAAGCACCTGAGAAAATTGGATGCAACATGCGTGTATTTCAATTTTCGATCATATCATTTAATTACATGTTGTAAATATCCTTGCGTTTGGCAGAAAAAGTAAATGATTTAGATAATAATTTCATAAATCGAACTGAGATACCCCGCTGTGTAAATGTCGAATTTAATTTAATTTTTTTAACAGATGCTAATTATCCACATTAATATTATTTTTTGGTAGGAACTTAGAGAAGAATTTGAAAGGGAGGCGGAAAAAACTGGAAGGCCAAGATTATTACTCACAATGGCCGTACCGGCGGGTATAGAATACATTAATAAAGGATTCGATGTGCCAAAACTTACAAAGTAAGTAGTGATTTCATATTACTAGAAATATTAGTATATCAGTTGCTGCAGCTCCCTATCTTTTCCCCTCAAACAACCCCCAGCAACATATTATTAAGCCCCCCCTTTAGGTTACGTTTTTTAATATATTTCATATTCACTTGACGGGTGGAAGACAGCCTCCCCCTTGAAAATCGGCTGGATCCGCCCATGGATGCCATCCACCAATAAACAGCGTGGAAAAAAGCCTCAAAACCTTTTTGTATTCTTTTTAAACTAAATTGTACATAATCTTTTCAGATATTTAGACTGGATGAATATTTTAAGTTATGACTTTCACTCAGCTTTTGAGCCAGCTGTCAATCACCACGCACCGTTGTATTCCTTGGAAGAAGAAAGCGAATACAACTTTGAGTCAGATTTGAATATAGTAAGTAAAACAAAGCAAATCTAATAATTAATAATTCCACTTGTAATGAAGTTATTTTTCACAATTTAAATAATTTGAATAATTTCGGGATTCAATGAAAATTTATTTGAAATTAAATAAAACGTTCGATTTTTATTTGGCTCACCCTATACATATTTTAAAATATTTCACGAGCTAACGCCGTTTAAAGATAGTATTGCGCGCGCCGCGAATCCGGTCGCTTTGGAAGGGATTTTTGCGTAGTAGGAATTCTTCAGAGCTTAGGTGAGAAATAATTTGAAATTAGGAATTAATTCTTTTCCTGCGATTCATTATGAACAGTCGAACCGAAATCTAGTTAGCCGTTTTTCCGCCGTTTAAATGTATTCCGAGGTATAAAATTCTTAGTATTGTTTTCCGTAATTTTTCATTTGATTTTGCCGTGTTAATAAGATAAATTAGAATCGCGTTAATTTTGATCCGAAATCACATCCGTTTATTTTAAAAGATAAGACGCCGCGTCGTGTACTGTTTACCTACGTTTTTTTGTATCGCTACGACTTTTTTTTTATCGTTTTGTTCGATTGTTTCGCCGGTATTAATTTGAGAATAATTTAGTTATTAGTAAAAGATATCATTTAATTATTACAAAGAGTTATTTAGATTTTAAAATTTACAATACCGAATTGCGTGAGATTTTATTTTAGTTCTCGTTTTTATTTCTTGAATAATTTGGCTGAAATAGTTTGATCATTTTTCCGGTTTTATAATTTAGTTTATTTATAATTAAATTTTTATTCTCAGTGGCGTACCTGGTTTAATTTAATTTTAAATATCATTTTTAGATGTGCTGCCATCTATGATTAGAAGAGAGTATTGACAATTATTAAAAGCAAAAAATTCCCGGTGTATTGGGGTTGCATACACAATTTGCATTGTGTGTTGCAAAGCTTTTATTTGACTGATTCTAGTCAAAATGTCACTCTCTTCTTTCGTATCCCTTTCAGAGATTAATACAAAGTTAGAAAACGAGTAAGGAATTTAATTTATCAGATTCGACATCCTAAGACCGGTTTCTGCCTTTCGGCTTCGTTAGTTAGGCTTTTCGAATCCAATAAATAAAATTCCAAACTCGTACAAGTCAGTAGCTATATCCGCTATAAGATAAAATTTTTAGATGTGCTGCCATCTATGATTAGAAGAGATTCGAAAAGCCTAACTGACGAAGCCGAAAGGCAGAAACCGGTCTTAGGATGTCGAATCTGATAAATTAAATTCCTTACTCGTTTTCTAACTTTGTATTAATCTCTGAAAGGGATACGAAAGAAGAGAGTGACATTTTGACTAGAATCAGTCAAATAAAAGCTTTGCAACACACAATGCAAATTGTGTATGCAACCCCAATACACCGGGAATTTTTTGCTTTTAATAATTGTCAATACTCTCTTCTAATCATAGATGGCAGCACATCTAAAAATTTTATCTTATAGCGGATATAGCTATACTTGTACGAGTTTGGAATTTTATTTATTGGATTCGAAAAGCCTAACTGACGAAGCCGAAAGGCAGAAACCGGTCTTAGGATGTCGAATCTGATAAATTAAATTCCTTACTCGTTTTCTTAAATATCATTATTTTTCCGAATTAGTAAACAGGAATAGTTTATTCATTTTAGAGACCCGTAATTATTTTAAAGAGAGTTATTTAGACTTTTATTCCAATTTCATTTTTAATTTTGTTAATTATTTTAATTTCCGAAAAATTAATTTAATTTTGGTTTCTTTTCGTGGCCGAATTTTAGGAGAGTTATTTAAGTTCTCAGGTTAGAATTTTATTTACGATTACATTTCTAATTTTGTTAATTATCTTATCCGCTAGATTAACCGAAATTGATTCATTTATTGGAGGTTTTCTTGAGTTAGTTTGTTTTTAATTAAATCTCAGTTAGCTTTGGTTACCTTTTCACGTCCGAAATTAAATATTAGTTACCGCATTAATTGTTCCGACTGTCGCGTAAGTAATTTAAAAGCATTGGGATCAGATCTTATCTTCGTGGTGGCTTCGGCAAAAACCCCCAGACAATATCTCCCCAATTGCAGAGTTAGTTCGCCGTGAAGTAGTAGCTTTGGGATCAGATCTTATCTTCGTGGTGGCTTCGGCAAAAACCCCCAGACAATATCTCCCCATAGCTAAGTTCGCTCGCCGGGTAATACTTTTCAACGCTTTGGCACGGTTAGGTTGTCGTGAAATAATTTAAAAGCATTGGGATCAGATCTTATCTTCGTGGTGGCTTCGGCAAAAACCCCCAGACAATATCTCCCCAATTGCAGAGTTAGTTCGACGTGTAGTTTCCGAAATCTTGGGACCAGATCTTATCTTCGTGGTGGCTTCGGCAAAAACCCCCAGACAATATCTACCTGAGTTTCGGCCGGTCTGTATTAGTATCACAGCTTCGGGACTGATCTTATCTTCGTGGTGGCTTCGGCAAAAACCCCCAGACAATATCAGATTCTGAATGCTTAGTTTCCGGTTAATTAGCATTTTTAGAAAGAGTCATAAAATAGTTGCCGATTTTAATTTCCGAATTTGACAAGTAGATTTCATAATTAATAAGGTTAGATAACTCTCCTGTTTTAATTTAAAGTAATAAAAGTAATTGAGAATAAATTTATTAACTTTCTTATTAATTTTGGAACATAATAAATTTTGACAAACCCTGCCGATTTATTTCATAAATTAATTAGGCTAAATAACTCTTTCATAGTGATTTAGATATTTAATAGAAGTTATTTTGTTTTTCCGTTTGCTTCCGTAATTTGATAAATTTAATTAAAGTCTGATTGAGTCACTCCGTCACTACAGTAACTATAAGGCCGAATCGAACGTTTCTTTTAAACGTAGTATTTTTTTGTTCAGGGTTAAATAGGGTTGGGCTTTGAAGTAGAACGAATTTTATTTTGTTACACTAGCTAAAAACAATATATGTGTCACGTTTATTTCCTGGTTTATATTCGCCAACCTTACCTCTTTTCAGGGATATTAAAGATATCTAATAAAGTAAAAATAATTAAGTCTGAAGTCAACTAGACCCCTGGAGAATACCGTATCTCCATCTGAAGTTACCTGTGCCCCTAATAGGCCGTTTCTAAGGGTTGTGGAGCATACCACATAAAAAAACTGGCGCTCGAGCAATCTCCGTACTAAAGCGTCATCTTGTAAGGCAATATTTTTCTTAGTGGCAAGAAAAAGCCTTACACAGTTTATGGTTGATCCATATTTGATTTGTTTAATTATTATCTCGGGTCATACTGACCCCATTCAGCGGCTATTTTAAAACTTTATCAGCGTCGAGTTGGCAAAAATCACATAACTAACCAAATGCTAAAATATTGAAATTTACAGGACTATGCGATTAAACACTATTTGAAACATGGAGCTGAGCCAAGTAAACTTGTACTGGGAATACCAACATACGGTAGATCTTACACACTGTATAACCCTGATGCTTTTGAATTAGGATCGCCTGCTGATGGACCTGGTTCGATGGGTGAGGAAACTAGGGAGAATGGATATCTAGCTTATTATGAGGTAAAATATACTACCTACTATGTTTCATTTAGAAAACATTTTAGTGTTTAAAATATATATTTTTTAATATCTAGGTTTGCGATTACGTAAAAAATCAAGGATGGGAAGTTGAACAACCAAATCCACAGGTAATGGGACCTTACGCCTTCAAGGACAACCAGTGGGTCGGATATGACGACGAAGAAATAGTTAAAAAGAAAGCTGAATACGTAGTTGAGAACGGCTTAGGAGGTATTATGTTTTGGTCAATTGATAACGACGACTTCAGAGGAAACTGTCATGGCAAACCTTATCCATTGATTGAAGCTGGGAGAGCTGCACTGATTGAAGCTTACGGGTAAGAAGAATTATCATAAAAGAATTGAATGATGTTTAATAAGTAACGCATTTTTATTTTTAGGCTTACAGATGACAATCTAATCGAGAAACCTTCTAAGCCCTTAAAAAGTAGAACAAGAACAAGAACAAAAACTGCAAATAAAATTGAACCTGAAACTGAAAAACCTAAAAAACCTACAAGCTCGAGAAGAAGAAATCGGTGAGTAATTGTAACCATCGCTTTGGTTTTTGGATGAGGAGTTACTGATCCGGCATTTTTGACCAGCACTTACTGCTTCTGATATATGTATTATTGTATTAATCAATTTTTTGGTTTTAGAACAAGACAGAACAAGGAAAAAACAGACGATGATATTGAAGATGATGAAATATCCACTAAGCGAAAAACCAGACGGAAAAACGCAAGTAAAGAAGAAGAAACTTCAAGTTACAGTAGTCTAAAAGTTGTTACACCCAGTTATACTACACCTGCTCCACCGTCTACACCAGAACTTGATGGAGGTAAGTTATACAATAGTTTTGATTGTTTTAAATTATATTTTTATATTTTTTTTAGGATTTAAATGCGAAGACGAAGGCTTTTATCCACATCCAAAAGATTGCAAGAAGTATTTCTGGTGTCTTAATGGTGCAGGAGATTCTGGAATAATTGCTCATCAATTTACATGCCCAGCTGGTAATTATTTCGTTTTTGAATACTCAGCAATTATCTTAAACTCTTAAAACTAAAATTGACGATTCACTCTATCTCACTTTGATCTACCCTAACAATATTAATTGGCTGACTCAAAGAGCTTGATCCTCTTGAGTTTTTTCTCTGCCTGTTTCTTATATTTTATACCAAATTCTTCCCTTTTTGAACAAGTTAACATATGGGATCTGTATGATTTTGATGCATATTTGTTGATTCTTTCCATTTAAAAAAGCAAAATTGAACATTTTTGTTTGTTTAGGTCTATTTTTCAACAAAGCAGCAGATTCCTGCGACTACAGTCAAAACGTGTTATGTAAAAAATCAGCACAAAAAGCTTCAACTACTAAAAAACCAGAAAACTCAGAGTCTTCTGCCACAACACCTGCAACTATATCATTTACGACTAGGAGACCTTTGCCAAAAATTACAGCTGCTACTAGCCGAACAACATTGAAACAAACAACGACTACAACAACAGAAGCATATGAGGTGGGTATCAAATTTATGTCACGTGCGCATTCACGGAATGATAAACTATATAATGTTAATATATATATTTACATTAGGTACATTTAAGTTTGTTTTACAAGCTTACAATCAATATTTTTAGAATCATATATTCTAGCCAATTCTGCCACTTCCTCGGGAGTTCTATTAGGTGCCACCTGTGCTACCGATAGTAGAGGATGTAAGGTAGATAATTTCTTCTTTTCCAGAGCGATTCTAAAAGGTTCTGCCGGTTTAAAACCTGTATATGTACATCCAGGTTTTGTGTCATGTGCTGCTGATAGCGTTTCTGCTTTAACCAAGTTTGATATTGTTTTCTTCGCATCTTCGGAAACTATATTCTTGTAAGGATCCACACAAGCTCCACACACAACAGGTGGGTCTTTACGAATCCAAAATTCTCTGGTTGCGTCAGGGTCTCCTTTCAATTGATCGTGATCCCATTCTCTACATTCTTTTCGGAACTTTTCATCCAGTGGGGGGGTGAAATCAATTATCAGTGTAACTTTGTCTGTCGTCTCTATTTCATCTATACGCGGTTTTACTGGTTTGAAGTACACTGTTGCTTCTTTCTCTACTTTTCTTCCTTGTGTCGTGTACATGTGTTGACACAAAAGTTTTCGTCGCTCCGGTTCTTTAATGTTATCTATTGGAATACCTGGTACAAAATGACATCTTGGTCTAGTCTTGATTGCTTCTTCTTTCTTCTCTTGGGGAAGCTCACCTAATTCCTAAACATGGAATAAAAATAAACT
The DNA here is from genome assembly GCA_949320105.2 of Crepidodera aurea. Taxonomy (NCBI): domain Eukaryota; kingdom Metazoa; phylum Arthropoda; class Insecta; order Coleoptera; family Chrysomelidae; genus Crepidodera; species Crepidodera aurea. The sequence continues at coordinate 14,641,188 of OX439476.1, read as the reverse complement.
ATAATATGCTACAACCCGTTAAAAAACTATAAAACAAAATTACCTTAAAAGGTTTATGTGGATCTGTACGTATAATCGGTTTGGGAACCGAGTAAAGCTCTATAGGCACTTCTGCTCCTTTGTGATATTTCGAGTACGTCTCCTGATCTTCTCTTTCATAAGGCCTTGATACGACTTTCGGCGGATCTTCCACTCTTTTCTGCTCGCATTTGTTACTTGCTCTAACAGCGTCACAATAAGTTTTGTAGTCATTTTGATAAGTGGTCCTGTAGCTATCAAATAAACTTGCTGGAAAGGTATCAATGAAAGTCTCTTTCACTGGAATATTTTCACACTTTTTAAAACGACTCATTTTATTTGCAAAAATTACCTTTTAGATTTTGAAAATAAATAAAAATATATTTTACGCGGGTAAAAAAAATAGGACGCACAACAAAAAAAACCATCATATTCGGATGATGGGCATCTATCACGTCAGTCGAGGTGACAGATGAAGTACTTAAGTCAAGTGAACTAAACTCAAGTCATTAATTAAAATCTTACAACCAATCAGGTTTAATTACTGCCAAATATTTAATTTGATATAAAAATATTATAGTAATCATGTCCCTTTAATTAAAGACTAACGCTACGTTCCACTAAGCACTCACAACGATCACGCTCACGACCGCATTTTTCCCATTCCACTTGCTTGCGAGCGGTACAATCACAAACTCAAGTGGAATGGATCTTTAACCCACCTATACTGTATTTGAAAATCAAGAGAGAGTAAATTCCCAGAATAAAAAGTAATTCGGTATGCAAAACTATAGTACAGTACGTGCGGTAAAACTTCAATATTTGTAATGCATTCTAAATTGTTTTTGTTAATTTCAATACAAAATTTATTAAATTTCTTGGACTATCACATTATTTTATGATCTTTCATTGTTACTACAGTAGGCCTAAGAGGATTAACGTGCGTCATAGGCGTAACCAGAATAGAAAGGGATAATTGTTATTTAACGACCTCCGAATGGCAACAGCTTCTAATGACAGATATTTTGACTTAAATAGTTTCTAGAAATGCAGTTATTTGATTTTCGATAAACGTGACAAATAGTAGTGACTAAAAATGGAAGCAGTTTGTGAGTATACGCCAGTGAAAAAATTAAAACTAGACCATTTATCGCTCAATGAAAAGAGTGCTGTAGTGAATGTGTAGAAGACAGTACCTCAGAAGAATACAACAAGTTAAAGCTCAAAATAAAAACATTTATTATTTAGATGAAACATGGGTTAATGAAGGACATTGTGTAGGAAGAGTTTGGAAAGACAAAAATATAAAATCATCCCATCAAGCTTTTCTAGAAGGATATACTACTGGTTTTAAGGAACCTATAGGAAAAGGTAAAAGATTAATTATTTGTCATATAGGCAGTACAAACGGTTTTTTTGAGAATGGTTTACTCTTATTTGAATAAAAAAAAACCGTTGATTATCACGAAGAAATGAATGGAGACGTGTTTGAGGAATATTTTGAACAGATGATTCAATTCATACCAAAAGGATCGGTTATTGTAATGGACAATGCAAGTTACCACTCCAGATTACTTGAACCTTTACCAACCACTAAATGGAAAAAGGGTGAAATTGCAAAATGGTTATCTTCTAAAAATTTAGCCTTTGACAATACGATGCTGAGGGCAGAATTGTTAACTATTGCTAAAAAACATAAGCAAAATTATAAAAAATATAATATTGAGGAGATAGCCAAAAAACGAGAAATTGAAATCCTTCGTTTACCACCCTACCATTGTGAGCTGAATCCGATAGAATTAATATGGGCTCAAGTTAAAGGTTATGTTGCCAGAAATAACACTACTTTTAAATTATCAGATGTTAAAAATCTCTTCAATAAGGCAATATCTGAAGTAACAAGTGAAAATTGGCAAAAATGTATTAGACACGTTACAGAAATAGAAAAAAAAATGTGGGAGCTAGATAACATAATTGATATTACTATAGAGCCCATTGTAATTTCTCTAGAATCAGATGGTGAATCTTCTGACACAGAGTGCGAGGAACCATAACTTTAAAATTATTAATTTATGTACTTTAATTTTATTTTTAGATTTTTATTTTTTAAGATTTAATATTGTCGTATTTTTTGCATGTTGCTCGTCAAATTTTATCCTTGCGGTTGGTTTTTTTTTCTCATATACCTACTTAATTGTTTTTTTAGCTCCTCATATTAATTTATAAATAATTGTAATTATCTGTACATATTATATACATATTTTGTAAATAAACATATGCCTAAAACAAAATGCCTAAAATAATATTGACTTTTTCTTCATTTTACCCAAATTAAATTACTACTTACGAATTATGTTTATCTATCTAAAATTGGTAATCTAGGTATAAATAACTAAAACAAATTAAATATTTCTATTTCCATATTAATTTAATTTTGAAAACGCACGTCTATGGTTTACTGCCTTTAACACTGATAACTGCAAAACATTTCTGGGAATTTACTCTCTCTTGATTTTCAAATACAGTATAAATAATGACGTCATCAGTGACGTTTTCGTCATGTGGAACGGGTGAAGGAGTATATTGAGCGTTGTGAACGCTTAGTGGAACGTAGCGTAAAGGTTTTGGGTGAGTTTGAAATGTAAATTTTTTCATATGTAACATTGCAAGTCCTACCACCCATCTCATCCTATATCTGTAATGCTTTAAAACACCAGCTGAGATTATCCAATGCAGCTTGTTGGAAATCCAACATATTTAATACACACGCCGTCACTGGCAACATCTAATTAAATAAAGATTAATAAAATATATCTACGCCAGTGAAGTCGATCAGCACATGTTGGCCTTGGTTTCATGTCATAAGTTTATATAGAGATGCGCACTTCCATAAAAAAACTATAAAAACAACTTCCGGGGCACAAAGAAACCGCTCAGTGGGTTGGATTCCAATTTACACAAATATCGCACTTAGCAATAGTTTCAAATGCGGGAAACATTCATTGCATTAGATGATCTGATTGGGTCAGGTGATCAGGGCCGGCCCTACAATGAGGCGAACGGAGCGGTCGCTCCAGGCGCCGAGCCCCAGGGGGCGCCAAAGCCGTGCTATGTGAATAAAATTCCATTACATGTACTTCAGAAGTTTTAATCAGGTAACGTAGCATTGCAATACCAACGAGCATAACGATTTTGAATCGATAAATTAAACACAAAGTTAAGATGTCGAGATCTTCCATGTTCCATGCTTGCACGCATAACTGATATTAGGGATTATCAAAGGGGCCAGAATGCCTCCGTGGGCGCGCATAGGGCTTCAAACTGACTTTGCCGACATGTAAGTCATATGAGTTTTGAGTGTGGTCTGTGTGGTCCAGTATAGTTCTACAATGTGTGTGTGTGAGTGATTGTGTGTCTGTGACCGTGTGTGACAGTGTGATAAAGGAAGCGGAACCGAAATCGGTATGTTTGTGTGGATGGAATACCATTGTGTGACGTGTAAATTAGTGTGTGAGTATGTGTGAACACACATACCCACACACACCCTCACACACTCGTACATACTTGTATGAACCCATATACATATGTGACTTGCAAATAAACAGTCACACATAGACTCACACATGTTCGCACATACTCACACAATGGTATTTCATCCACACAAACATACCGATTTCGGTTCCGCTACCTTTATCACACTGTCACACACGGTCACATAGACATACAATCACTCACACACACACACATTGTAGAACTATACTGGACATACATGTCGGCAAAGTCAGTTAGAAGCTATGCGCGCCCACGGAGGCATTCTGGACCAGTGTGCGGCGCCATAATTGGATCTCGCTCCAATCTAAAATAGGGGTAATCAAAGGGGCGCCATAATTGGTTCTCGCTCCAATCTAATACTGACATCGGGCCGGCTCTGCAGGTGATGTTACTAGGGAGGCACTTAACCCCGCGTCGTAACGCAACAGATTAGTAACAAAAACCTCTTATTTATCGTTTGAACTATATAATGTTAATATATATTTACATTAGATACATTTAAGTTTGGTTTTTTAAGTTGTTTTACAAGCTTACAAATTAGGGGAGACTAGGGAGGCTTCATGTCAGTTTCTATTCGTTGACGCAAAGATAAAATAGTAATTGGGTAAACATTTTATACATTTTGTAAAGGTAAGCGTAAATCTTTTGCAGAAAACTGTTTCAGAATATCATGTTTATTCAATATACATTTGATAATATATAGTTTTAGCTATAATTTAACATATAATTTAGATTCGCAATATAATCTATAGTTTTTCTAATATGAAGTTTTCTAAAATATTACCTGATACATCTATCATGCCTCCCACAATAGGAAAGGCAGGAAAATAGACATGGAGCGCAAAATAAAAAGAGCGTTAAAATTGTGGACGATACAGTAAGATAAAAAACAAAGGAACAAAGGAACAAGAAACAAAAGACTATTGTTGAAGAAAGTTCTGACGCATCGGAGGAGCAAAAATTCGAAGTCTCCTCTGATGAGCTCACAGATGTAGGTGAAGAAATTGAGAAGGACATAGAAGAAGAAGATTTTGTTACAGGAGTAGTAAACGTAAATGATTGCATGCTAGTACGATTTGCCACAAAAAAGACAATATCACACTACATTGGCCAAGTCTTACAAAAAGTTGAAGATGTTCAAACCAAAAAACCTGGTTTCCATTTTGTATATCCTGATGTAAAGGATAAATTTTTTGTGCCCGAGGAAGATGTCATTAAACTATCACCACCGAGTTTTGTAGGCGGAACTGCCAGAGCTTCAAAAAATTTAAGATTTCCCATTAATTTTTCGAAATATAATGTTTTGTAATAGTTTTGCATAGTAGTTTGTAATGTTTTGAAGAACAATAAATGTTTTGTAATTTGTCGCGTTTACCTAGTTAGGTAATTTAAATTGTAAAAGTTTTAGAGGTAAAAACCGCTCTAAATAAAGTCGTATCGATAATAATTGTAACCCTAGTCGCATATCAAGGCTCCCATATATTGTATCAGAGCTCCTTTACTATGGGAGGACTGATACACTTTGCATATTTTTTAAGAACAATTAATAACTTTTTGCACATTTTAAACTGAGATTCAGTTGTGTGGGAACCTATTTAAAGAATTTGCAAGATGCGTATTATTTTTGTTACGTTAGATGGAGTGTTAAGCGTCTCAAGTATCCCTGTCTCCCCTAACATGTTTTGAATCATATATTCTAGCCAATTCTGCCACTTCCTCGGGAGTTCTATTAGGTGCCACCTGCGCTACTGATAGTAGAGGATGTAAAGTAGATAATTTCTTCTTTTCCAGAGCGACTCCAAAAGGGAATGCCGGTTTAAAACCTGTATATATACATCCAGGTCTTGCATCATGTGCTGCTGATAGCTTTTCTTCTTTAACCAACTTTAATATTGTTTTCTTCGCATCTTCGGAAACTATATTCTTGTAAGGATCCACACAAGCTCCACACACAACAGGTGGGTCTTTTCGAATCCAAAATTCTCTGGTTGCATCAGGGTCTCCTCTCAATTGATCGTGATCCCATTCTCTACATTCTTTTCGGAACTTTTCATCCAGTTGGGGGGTGAAATCAATCCTCAGTGTAACTTTGTCTGTCGTCTCTATTTTATCTATACGCGGTTTTACTGGTTTAAAGTACATTGTTGCTTCTTTCTCTACTTTTCTTCTTAGTGTCGTGTACATGTGTCGACACAAAAGTTTTCGTCGCTCCGGTTCTTTAATGTCATCTAATGGAATAGCTGGTACAAAATAACGTCTTGGTCTAGTCTTGATTGCTTCTTCCTTTTTCCCGTGGGGAAGCTCATGTAATTCCTAAACGTGGAATAAGAATAAACTATAATATGCTACATGTCAAAAAAACTATAAAACAAAATTACTTGAAAAGGTTTGTGTGGATCTGTACGTATAATCGGTTTGGGAACCGAGTAAAGCTCTAGAGGCACTTCTGCTCCTTTGTGATATTTCGATTGCGTCTCATAATCTTCTCTTTTAAAAGGTCTTGATACAACTTTCGGCGGATCTTCCACTCTCTTCTGTTCGCATTTGTTACTTGCTCTAACAGCGTCACAATATGTTTTGTAGTCATTTTGATAACTGGTCGTGTAGCTATCAAATAATTTTGCTGGAAGATTATGAATGAAAGTCTCTTTCATTGGAGTATTTTCACACTTTTTAAAACGTCCCATTTTATTTCCAAAAAGTATCGTTTAGATTTTCAGCTCCGTTATATAACTTTGTAAATAAATAAAAATATATTTTACACGGGTAAAAATAATAGGACGCACAACAAAAAAAACCATCAAATTCGGATGATGGTCATCTATCGCGTCTGTCAAGGTGACATATTATGAAGTACTTAAGTCAAGAAGATTAGATTAGAGAACTACAGTTGCACGCCAATTTAAAACCCACTTTGAAGGCTGTCAGCAGCAGTGTTGCCGAATCAAAAGTGTAAAATTAGGGAAAAAGCCAAACAAAAATATTACATAATAAATTAATATACCTACAGTGTGTACCTAAGTTATTCTTGATAAAAAAGTCCTGCATTACTTATTAATAAAATATCAGGAATTTGTAAAATACAAGGTCAATCTACAAGGTTCATACAGATGTCTGGTCTTTGGCTATAATTGTATAGTTGTATAATTCTATTTATAATGTTGATGCGAAACAAGTGCAGAAGCACTTATCGCTAAGCATTCATTGTATTTATTGAAGAAAGTAATAATAATAATAATTAGATGATCTGCCCACGCGAACCGATCTGATTGGGTCAGGTGATGTTAATAGGCAGACACTTAACCTCGCGTCGGAACTTAACTGCTTTGGTAACAAAAACCTCTTATTTTAATAGTCAGTCATATTTTAACTCACAACAAGCAAACATGCCATCAGTGTATGTTTCGTTTATTTCGAGGCCTTCCAGAGCCACTATTTCTTGTCTTTTTATAATAGCTCAAAATAGTTTGGAATGAATGAAATATAAAACAAAATTTTCTTGCTTCAATCATTATATAACATAATTTTTTAGGATGAAGAATATGATGATGATGATGATGAAGAAGATGAATTTGAAGAAGAAGAAGGCGATAGAAAAGAATCTGAAGAAGATCCGAGAGTAATTAAAGAACTATTAGAACTTATTAAAAAAGCAGGTTTGTAATTTCTAAAAAAAAATCAATGAATTTTACTTTTACAAAATAATATTTTCAGGAGGTATAGAAGAATTAGAAAAGCAATTTAAAATAAAAGGAAACACTTCGTCAAATTCGGAGCACGTCACTACAAAATCGCCAATATTTTCAAAAAGCCTTTATGAACGAGTTTTGAGTAAAGCCATCAAAAGTACATCAACTAGCAGCAGGTATTTATGAAATTGATCTGTATATACAGGGTGCGCCAATTATTTCCACTCGATCTCTAGCACCGAAACTAAAAGAGATATCAACAAGATTTTTTGTAGGGGTAGACAGTGTCACTCGGACTACAATTTTAAAATATTTTGATGTATACAGGGTGGCTAATTTTTGTGGAATGAAAATTAATTTGGTTTTTTTAAATTGAACACCCTGTATACGATTATATCTTCTTATTCTACTTAATATTAGATTTACGGTAGTTTTTTGTATTTGTAAATCCGACGCGGCGGTGACAAGTTATTCCTATTTTAAGCAGATTTAATGAAAAAACAGCACTTCAGAAATATTAGCACAAAAACCACATTTTTTAAAAACTTCCTCAAAAAAGCTACTATGATGTAAATGAAACATGCACCTATCACAATAATCACACAACATATTCACCTGTTGCACAGGGTGTTTGCCGATGGCGTGCCAATAGTCTAGTTTTCAAATGGCAATAACTTAATTTTTTCAAATGGGACACCCTGTATATTTTTCTTCAGTTAGAAGCTCTCCCTAATACACATTAAAAAAATATAGGGTTTTGCACATCTAACTTTACTATTTACTTTAATAATTGACGTTAAGTGACAAACAACATATTTTTCACAATTTTTAATAAGTACAAAATTTTACAAAGTTTAATCGTAAGAAAACTACGATAGTGAAAGTTAAAATTTGTAGTAGGTGTTCAAATTGTCTTCCATTTTCATTTATACATTTTCTTGCCCTTTTTTTCATTGATTTACGCACATCCCTTAGCATTTCATATTTTCTTTTGTGGTAACCTCTTCTTTGTAAACAATATTTTTAATAAGAAAAAATCGCAAGGTGTAAGGCAAGGCGATCTAGTAGGCCAATTTATAGGTCCCTATAGGTCCCTTCCTATCCAACGATCCTGAAATTCCCTATTTAACCAATTGCGAACATCTAATAGGTAATGTGGTGTGGCACCATCTAATTGAAACCACATTCCGTTGCGATAATTTTGAGGCACATTTTGCAATAAGTTGCGAAAATCATGTTCTAAAAAATCTAAAAAATAGCTCCATTTACAGTCCCATCAAAGAAATAGGGACCAATTACATAATCACCTATTATTCCCGCCCACACATTCAAATAAATGTTCATTGTGGTCCGAATAATAATGGAAGTTGTGTCTATTTACACAACCGTTCTTATGAAACGTGGCTTCGTCGTAGAATAAAACTTTGTTTAAAAAGTTACGCTCTGTATTTATCTTGTTTATTAACCATCTACAGTATTCCACTCTACGCGCGAAATCACGTGGTAACAATTCTTGGTGAAGCTGGATATGATAGGGGTGATATTTATTCTTTTTTATTATGCGTCTAATTGTGGTATTGGAAATATTTAACTGATTGCTTAATTGCCTTGTGCTTATATTGGGATCTTCAACTATACTGATCATTACCTTATATTCGTTGTCAATAGTAACAGCTGTAGTTTCACGTGAATGTTTTTCATACTTGACGGTTCCTGTTCTATCAAATCTATTCTTTAAATTGTCAAAAGTATCTTTTTGTGGATGACGTCTTTCTGGGTATCTTTGACGATAGACCCTACTAGCAAGAAACGCATTTTTTTGACATTCACCCAGTATCCATATCATATCAATATTTTCTTGAACACTATAATTCTTATTAAAATCCATTTTTTATACACAATACCGATTAAATATAGTAAACGTGATACAATACAAAATTTTATGTTGACAATTAATGCCGTAACAAAATATACCTACTGTCATTTTCATAGGTAACTTGATTTCTTATTAAAAATTGTGTAAAATATGTTGTTTGTCACTTAACGTCAATTATTAAAGTAAATAGTAAAGTTAGATGTGCAAAACCCTATATTTTTTTAATGCGTATTAGGGAGAGCTTCTAACTGAAGAAAAATATACAGGGTGTCCTATTTGAAAAAATTAAGTTATTGCCATTTGAAAACTAGACTATTGGCACGCCATCGGCAAACACCCTGTGCAACAGGTGAAGATGTTGTGTGATTATTGTGATAGGTGCATGTTTCATTTACATCATAGTAGCTTTTTTGAGGAAGTTTTTAAAAAATGTGGTTTTTGTGCTAATATTTCTGAAGTGCTGTTTTTTCATTAAATCTGCTTAAAATAGGAATAACTTGTCACCGCCGCGTCGGATTTACAAATACAAAAAACTACCGTAAATCTAATATTAAGTAGAATCAGAAGACATAATCGTATACAGGGTGTTCAATTTAAAAAAACCAAATTAATTTTCATTCCACAAAAATTAGCCACCCTGTATACATCAAAATATTTTAAAATTGTATTCCGAGTGACACTGTTTACCCCTACAAAAAATTTTGTTGATATCTCTTTTAGTTTCGGTGCTAGATATCGAGTGGAAATAATTGGCGCACCCTGTATCTCTATATAATTGCAAACTTTAGTAGGCTCCTTTAGTAACAAAATCAAAGTTGTTGGGTTTAAGTCCTGAAAGGATTCTGGTTCCACCCGCGTCTGGACTTCTGTAATTCAATACCTGTTGGGGCATACAGCCCAAGGAGTAGTTGTTTGAAGTCCAGACATTGGTGCAGTATGTGACATTTTCTAATGTCGTATTTCAAGGGAGCTGTGATTTATTTCACATCTTTTGTTTAGTTGATTTGTTCATGTTCATTTTTGATATTTGTTTATAGACTCTGATCTTTCCCGCACTTAAATTCCTACTAGAATGCTTCTAAGTGCCGGGAATCCCCCCAAGCTGTTTAATTCTGAAAATACCTTCGAGATCATACAATGACTACTAAATGCTAATTTTACCTACAAGATTTTTAGTATTAAAAAAATATTTAAAAAAATTGATTATTTTATAGAAACACATCATTTCGAAATAGCAGAGGCCCACAAAGCATAAAAACTGAAAAAGACGAAAAATCAGAAACTCGCTCTAAACCAGAAAGAGGAAAATTGCAATATACGTCAATATCAAGATTTAGGTAAAAATTGACTATTATTTTAAACGATTCGGTAGGGTTCATTGCTGTTGAATTTTAGGCCATCAACGATAGACAAAAATGAAGAAGAAACTGATCAAGTTCTAGAACAAAACACCGAAAATCAACCAGTACGTAAAGCTACAGAAAAATATCCATCTTACACTAACATTAGGAGAGCACGAGTCAGTACTACCAGCAGTAGACCAGAAAGTGATAGGTAAATTAGAAAATTATACAACCAAAACAAAATGTACTTTTTTACAAACGATTTTTTTTCAGGAATAAAATTTTGGGAGAAACAGACGATGAAGAAAATGATGATGATGATGATAATGATGATGAAGACACCGAGGACGAAGAAACTGATGATGAATACGTACTTACCACAAAAAGAACTCATACTCCCCAATACGTAAATATTCGACGTCAAAGACCCACAACTACTGAAGAATCGTCGACTTCAAAATATCTTGAATTTAGAAGAGGAACCACCACTGAGAATGCGACAAGTGCAGATGGTACTCATACAACTTTAAAGTAAGTCCACTACATTCACGCATTTGGAAATAAAAATCTACTTGTCTTAGAATTTTCTTACGCAAAATAATTTATTTATTCATAATACTGAACGTATCCCCATCCTTTTTTATTTAAATTTAAATTTTTTATTATAGATACAAAATCCTCAGACGTGGTACAACCACTACAAGCAAACCTGAATCGGATAATAATATATCATCAAGGTGAGTGTTGAAATATCAACATATCTACGACTTTGTGTTAAAAAATTAAATAAAAGAATAAAAGCAAAACTAAAATTCAAATTAATAATTGCCATGAGCGCGAAAACAGTATCAGTAAGAATCAATAAAGTTCAATAGACAGAATTATGCAATAAATAACATCCCAGACAAAGTACAGTTAAGTACATAATAATCAGATCAATCTCCCTAATTGGACGAAATTACAATGAATTATACGCCAAGCTGGGCAGTAGGCCCCCCCCCCCCCGACAGTCCGGCAAGAGGATATTTCTCATATCTCCGTAAACCTCGCCGTAAATCAAATTTTTATTTTTTTTTGTAGATTCTAGGTCCATTTATATCCTGTAAAACACACTTTTTCCCTCAAAAATGGCCCAAACTTTTTTTTTGGTAATTTTGACATTGCCAATAGTTTCTTATACAAAATGCATTCTGCGTAAACCAAATTTTAATTTTTTTGAATTTTTTTGTAGATTCTAAGTCCATTTGTATCCTAAAAAACTCATTTTTTCCTCAAAAATGGCCCCCAAACATTTTTTTTCGGTAATTTTGACATTGCCAATCGTTTCTTATACAAAATTCACTCTGCGTAAATCAAATTTTAATTTTTTTGAATTTCTTTGTAGATTCTAGGTCCATTTGTATCCTAAAAAACTAATTTTTTCCTCAAAAATGGCCCAAACATTTTTTTTTCGGTATTTTTGACATTGCCAATCGTTTCTTATACAAAATTCACTCTACGTAAACCAAATTTTAATTTTTTTGTAGATTCTAGGTCCATTTGTATCCTAAAAAACTCACTTTTTCCCTCAAAAATGGCCCAAACATTTTTTTCGGTAATTTTGGCATTGCCAATCGTTTCTTATACAAAATTCACTCTGCGTAAACCAAATTTTATTTTTTTTTTAATTTTTTTGTAGATTCTAGGTCCATTTGTATCCTAAAAAACTCATTTTTTTCCTCAAAAATGGCCCAAACATTTTTTTTCGGTAATTTTGATATTGCCAATCGTTTCTTATACAAAATTCACTCTGCGTAAACCAAATTTTAATTTTTTTGTAGATTCTAGGTCCATTTGTATCCTAAAAAACTCACTTTTTCCCTCAAAAATGGCCCAAACATTTTTTTCGGTAATTTTGGCATTGCCAATCGTTTCTTATACAAAATTAACTCTGCGTAAACCAAATTTTATTTTTTTTTTAATTTTTTTGTAGATTCTAGGTCCATTTGTATCCTAAAAAACTCATTTTTTTCCTCAAAAATGGCCCAAACATTTTTTTTTTCGGTAATTTTGATATTGCCAATCGTTTCTTATACAAAATTCATTCTGCGTAAATCAAATTTTAATTTTGTTGTGTAGATTCTAGGTCCAAAATATTAAACTTTTATATGAATATATATATATATATATAACCCTAACAGCCGACGAAATCTCTGGACTGGAGCCGCCCTTGACATCTATAGGGTGTTTTCTTCAGATATTGAAACAGCAGCATATACAGGGTGCTTATACCGTTCCAATTCAGTGAGTTTTGCAAAAACTACTACTAACAATAACCTAGATGTCGGCGCTTTAGAAAAAATCTTCAAAAATTGTCAATAAAACATTGATATGCTGAAGGAGACCAATCACAATTTTACTTTCACTAATATCGATCTGAAAAATTGGTCTTGGGATGTAAATTCAAATTCCAAGTATTAACATTTTATCCACTCGCTCTCTTAAATTAAACACAGGGATTAGCTTTTAAATTTATTTTCTTATTTAACATTACTTCTTACAGTACTAGATCCAAGACTGAAGAAACAACGGTATCTTCAACAGCAGATGTCGCATCTAGGTAAATAACTAATTAAACAAATATTTCTCTTCTAATTCCATTTATTTTATTAGATCCACTACAGTAGGAGATGCAGCAAATACAACAACAGAAGAAAACAGAAATGAATATTTACCTATTGTAATAACAACAACAACCGGAACATACGTAACTACAACTGATGACATTAACCTCGTTAAATCTGAAAATAACGAATCGAAAAATACCGAAACTTCAAACGTATCGTCAAAGCCAAATTTAATAAATTCTTTTTCAAGAAAACGACCGCAACTATTCGAACCGAGACCGTTTTCGAAATCGACAGAAGCCACGACATCGAGACCTCGAGCCACCCAAACCCCAAAGGTGAGTGAATCAAGTTACGACTTAACGTCCAGGTCTGAATCGGAAAACAATAAAATCACAAAAGAGAAAACAAACATAAACTTTAGATCTAGAGGTAACTCAAGATTTCACCCTAATAGAAATGTAAACGCAGAAGAAAACGAGAAGCAAGTAACTCCGTCCAGAAGGCGTCTCATCGTCACTGAAAAATATGTAGAGGAAAACAGAACGTACAGACCCTCTGAAATAGCTGATTTATCGTCATTAACAGCTGTTGATTTTGACAATATAAAGGGAATAAATCCGCGGAATAATTTTAGAAGAAGACGACCAATAAAACCTACGCAAACAACTGAAAAAGTCATCGACGTCCAAAGTACGCCAAATGCTCTTAAAAGAAGAAGGATTCATGTTTCTGAGAACGAAACCACGTCAGGTGAAACAAAAATAGTACGAGAATACAGAACCAGTTCAACTACAGAATCTAGTAGCCCCTTTACACCACGTAATAGAAAGATTATTCGCAGATTTAGAACAAGCACCCGTGCATCTGTTTCACCTCAAAATCCAGAAGAACAACATATAATTCAAAGAAATCGTACGGCATTGAATCCTTCAAAATCCATATTGGATACGCCCTTAAAAACGAATGAAGTAGACGACGACAGTTTTGAAGATACGACAACAGAAGAAGAAGAAAATATTAAATTATCAGAATCTAACATCAGAGAAAATAGTGATATTAATAGCTTTAAACCAGATCCAAAATTAAGAAGAAAATTGATCAAATCGGATTTATATGGAAAATCTAATGTTTATGATAAAAACCTAGGTAACCAACAATCTGTAGAAAATGAAACGAGTAGTTCAATTGAACCAAGTACTAGCAGTTTCACAGAACCCAGTATCTTTCACCGTACTAGAAAAATTATTCGTAAAATCGTTCCTACACAACCTTCAAAAATTGCCGACAAAGAAGTAGATTCAGATCAAATTTTTGGACGTAAAAGGAAAATTATAAGAAAACTTCGTCCCATTTCTAAAATTAGTTTAAATAATACTTCCAGTGTACAAGCCAGTGAAACAAAACCAAACGGAACCAATGATCCTATTTTTAATGAAGAACCCAGTGAACCAATATCTGATAATATTAATGAAGAAGAAGAAACGCTTCCTAAGAAAATATTTCGCCCCAAATTTGGTAATAGAAAAACCACGTCTACTACTGCAGAATTAGATGCTACTACTCCCAAAATTGTACCAAGAAATAAAACAATTTTACTTAGAGGACCAAGTAGAAGTTACAGACCAACATTTAGGCCAACACCATCTGATAAAGACATTTCAAGTGAACCTTCCGTAGAATTAGAAAGATCGAGTCCAAAATATAATTATATTTCAAGACGACGTCCTACTACAGAAACCATAACTGAAAAGCCTCAAATTATTGTTACAACAGTAATTGAAGAAGATCAAACAGACATTAATGAATTAACAACTGAAAATATTATATCAACCTACGATGTAGAACAGAAAACGACTGATGTGATGATTACTACTGAAAATCTACTTTCAGAAACTACTACTACAGAAGGAAACGTTTTAAACTTTGAAATAAGTACTCAATACACCGACAATCTATCAACTAATTTAAATATTGAATCAAGTACGAAATTAAATAATGCTGAAGAAGAAGTAGAACTTTCCACAATCATTACAGAAGAACCTACAGAGCAAACCGAATATATAACTGATTCAACTACAGAATTACCCAAAACTACACTTACTGAAACTTCTAGCACTGTCAGTGGAGAACCACTCAATGTTTCATATCATAATACTTTAAAAAAAGTCGATTTAAGACCTAAATTTGACCCTTCTAAGCTTAACCTTACCAATTCTCCAACCACGGAACCTACTGCAAATGTTTTGAAACCCAAATTGAATTACAAAAGTCGTTACCAATTTTCGACTTCTGGAGATACGCTTACAACTTCTACTACTGAAAAAATAAATGATTTAAAAGAAATTAGTAGAGGTAATATTAAAGAAAATAATAGATTTAATAGATACAGATCAGGTTTCCGTACTACTCAAAAAATTAGAACCGATGATCCTCTTGATAATGTGGAAAGTAGTTCTGCTTTACCAATAAATAAATACTTATACAAAACCAGAAAACCAAAGCCACAGGAAACTCGGGAAAAAGAGGAGACTGAAGATGATACTGTCGTTAATATAGAAAGCAGTTCTGTTTTACCCAACAGTAAATCTTTATACAAATTCAGAAAACCGAAGCCGCAGGATATCGGAGAAAACGAGGATATAGAAGACGATTCTGATAAAGAAAACAACAATAAAGAAGAAGTTAGTGAAAAACCTAAAAGTAGATTTTTCATTAATAAAAATACAAGAACTACAAAGACTGCAGAAATACCTTACTTATCAAAATTGTCCACCAAATTACCAAGTTTCGCAAAAACTACAACAGAAGCATCTAATGTAAACGATGAACTGAAAGATATCAATACTGATGCTGTTAAAAATAGAAATAAATCGTTATTTAAAAACAGAAAAGTGAATCCTAATCTATTTAGTCCTTCTACATCGCCCTCTACAGTTGCGATAGAAGAATCTACTACATACAAAGACGAAGACAGTACAGATTCTTCAACATCAGAATCTACAGAACATCCTACAACTCTTGTTCATATCTTTGCTGAAAAATCTGAAAACGATCAAACCACAACTAGTAGAGTAGAGAGACTCATTGAGGTAAATCGTATTGTTAACGTTAAAACTAAACAAGATGTACTTAAAAATCATCATTTAGAACATAGCAAAGATAAGGAATCTTCTCCGTTTTATGATAAAATAGGAGCCATTAATAGAGTTACAGTTATTAAGGTTGTAGATAAAGATGGTCAATTGGTGAGTAATGAAACTTTATCTCCCGTTTATATAGCTGATTCTCAAACAACCGAATCTCCAATTAAATCCTCTGTGGATATGATAATTCAAATTGCAAAGATACAAGAAATTCCACCTCCCGATAATAAAGTGAATTTGACTAACATAAAAGTGCAAATTAAACAAGCAGTTCCAGTGAACCGTGAAGAAAGACGATTTGATTTTATTGGTGGTGGAAAATTAGACGACAGCAAAGTTAGAAACGTAGGAAAAGCAGAAATAATCGATGGAATATCTCACATCAACGTTATTACGCCAAGACCAATATATCTAACAGAATCTTCAACTATAGCTTTAGAAGGATTATTCCAAACGGAAAAACCAACGCTTTTTACCAGTAAAAACACTATCAACGAAGAATTATTGGAAACGGAAAACTCTAAATATGTCAACGTGAGGATATTACATCCTGATGAAGAAGTAAGATTAAACGAAGATGTTAAGAATACTAAAGTCATACCAATAAAGTTACTGAAACAAGACGATCAAGACTTTATAATGCGTGCAAGAGTCATCGAGGTGTCACCAAAATCTCCCTTTAATTCAATTAAAATAGTCCCGATAAAAGTAGAAGCTGCTAAAAAAATGCCACCTCCTTTGCCCTTGATTAGGATAAATAGAGAATACAATTAATATATTTTAATTTAAAAATTAATAATGTTAGATTTAATTTATGTTACTATTAGTGTCATTGTTATGTATGTACATACAAAATGTTCTTGTTGTTGTTATACAAATTGCTGTATGTGTGATAATCGAATGTAAATAATATAATAATAAGCACCGTGTAATATAATAGCACAATTAGTTTACCTATATTGTTTATTTTTTACATTTTTTTTTAATCATACTCTTCATTTAAGACTTAATTTCCACATTGTATCACCACTTTTATATAACTAATTTTTCATTGGCGTCTGATTTGAAAAGGAGTGAAAAATGTTTCAAAATAAAACCAGTAAATTAATGTAAATAAAATACGTGTTTACACGTATTAATGTTGAGAATAATATAAAGTATTTTTCCAATATCTTGGTTTATTTTTAAAAGAAAGAGTCGCAGCAAAAACACTCTTAAGTACTCCTTAAAATCGTTAATACCGCAATTCAAAATAATCGCAAGAATTTTAAATGCGTATTTTTAAATAAATAACAAAGCGAAATTTTTTTAAATAGCTTTAATATTTGTAATTGTGAGACAGTTACGTTTTTTGGAAAAAAAAAATGCGGGTATAGGTATTTATCTCCGAGTACTCATCAGGTAAGTTTACAAAATTAAAATTTGTTTCATCCTTACATTGACGGAACCAGGGCTTGATGATGAAGCAAACGTAAATTTTCAATGTTGTATTAGGTACAATTTTTTTTGTCTTTTCACTGGATCCGTCACTGTAACTTCAATCTTAAAATGCTTTCTAAATATATAATTCATATTTTGTATTCCAAAAGTATCATACATATTGAAAATCTTTCGGACTAACATAGAAAAGTTTTCGTACATGAACATCTCACGCTGCTTCATTTAATGAAAACTTTTTCGTCTACAAATATTTTTAGTTTCGGAAATAAATGATAATCTGAACGAATAAAGAGGTGGTCACTCGTCACTCAATTCCATCTTGATCAAATATCTGCAGCGCAATCATAGTCTTCCAGAAGAAGCACATTTTTGGAATTTTCCAAGTCTACGATTTATTCTTCGAATCTTGTTTGATAATTTAGAATATTATTTACCCATTACAGTTCTTTTTCTTCTCATTTTCTTCTTACTATAGGGCGCTCTGCCATTTTTTGTACTATCTACGAAGTAGGTCTATGCTTTGTCTTTTTTAATACAAATTTTGAAGAGAGTGGTTTTCTGAATTCTTTCCTAAGCTGTTGTTAATGTACTCAGAAAAAGATGCTAGAAATTGTTCTGATAGTTAGGTACCATTTTCCAAGCACGATATATAAATAATTCTGTTAGTTTTTTAAATGAATTAATATTGATTTTTTTAGACGATATGTATAAAAAGTTATACCCCTTTTTCAAATTTTTATTTTTGAAACCCACTCACATATTATGAATTTAATATAAATCGAATTAAAACTTATAACAAATTTATATACCGGCATATTTATTAAAATAAAAAACCTAAGTAGTGCAGTTGGAAGAAACTTTTTAAAATAGATATTAAAATTTTTAAGAATATTTCTACTTTAAGAAATAGATTGCTGTATTTTGTATATTGTATTGTAAAAAGGCACTATCCTGTTACCTAAAACTCTAGATCTTCGTTTAAGAATTAATAACTTATTTTTTTTATCTCTTAAAGAAGTCTGGAAAACTGGAAATATGCCTGTACATTTTTTAGAGTTTTAATAATTACCAACTGCAAATAATAATCTTAAATAGGCGTAAATGTTTTTCGTTCAATTTATAGGTTTATTTTTCCGGAACTAAATCAAAAAAAAAATTTAAATTAAAAATACATTAACGTTGTAATAATTAAAACTTTAAAAGATCAATTTCTATTTTTGTATCTGTACTTCACACAATTATTTTGTACTTTATCGATAGATATAGGAATTTAACTTTACTTTATCCCATTTTCTTACTGCTTGCCGTTTTTAAATGAATATGATTAATAATTATATTAATTAATTCATTAATTTAAATTCTACAGAGATACGAACAGCAATTAAGAAACTTATTACAATTTAGTCAAAAGAATAATTACGCAACTTTCATTTTTTGCTTATAACAAATTCGTTGTTGTCCAATTTTACAAACAACTGCCATAAGTAGCAGAATTCCACTGTCACTTTCTAATAAGGTAGGTCCAGCCTTGAGAAAGTATAAATCTCACAACATTTGCGCAATTTAAATCGACAAAAAATGATAATCAATTATTAAGATGAAGAAATCCAACAAACGTAAATTTTTTAACGAGTCATATTTCTTGTCATATCAGAAATATCCTTAAAACTTTTACAGGAAGAAACTCAAAAGTATTATTAGGTGATTCTCTTACAGGTTAAAATTTTATTTTTGTAATGATTGATTTGAAACTACCGAAACCCCTCGAAATAATGTTTTACTTGACTGATTTGGGAGTCAATGATATATGGTTTAACATTTTTCATATTTTGTGTATTACCTTTCGAAAGAATGGTAGCGATAATTTGTAGAACAGATATATATTCTATATTTAAAAAATATAACTGATTATGCCCAATTTAGTGCTTAGTTCTTCTGATATTTTTTTCAGTCAAGTTTTTGATCTCGAAACGTATCAAAATCTCTTGATAAATAAACTTGTCTATAGTATCCATTGCCAAAAAAATATGGAAAAATGTATTCGGCAGGTTTTTTATGTAAAAATTTGTTATTTTTAGTCGTAAGCAAATTTTTGGATTATTTCTTTACCAATCATCGACTGCATACTTTAAATATTTGTTATACAATAAATATAAAATCATGGCTAATTTTTTTCATTTAAATATTTTTTATAATAAAATTTACTCAAAATTGTTTAAATCAAATGTAAGTTTTTTTTTAATTTAAATTACTGAAGTTTTAGAAAATTATTTTATAATTTTTTTTTCTATTTGACCCCGGGCGCAGCTTAATTTTTCATTTTTTAATTTAGAATTCACAGTTTTAAAGATATTTTAAATGTTCTTTTTCGAAATTGACATATACATTTAATTTTGTTTTTAAAATATGGTAAGCATTTATTACCAAAATCCTAAAATTATAAGCATGATTTTTTAAATGTATTACTGAATTCAAAGATTTATCTTTCCCGAACACTATAAAAAATGAAAATTGAAAATAAAATAATTTAAAATCATTCAAATTTAAAAAGGAAAAGATCAATTTCGAATTTGTTTCTGCACTAAACACAAAAAATAATAATATCTCTAAAAACTGTGGATTCTTGACGGAAAATATAAAAAATTACCGACCAGTCCGATTATTTTCTGAGCGGTGAATATAAAATTTTCAAAAATAATTTCCTTGCTTCATTTCAATAAATTTATCTAGTAAATGCAGTTATCCTTGAATGACAAAGTATACCTGTTACACAATCAAGATTGTCATTTCTAGTACAATACGTAATAGAAAAAAATTCATGCTTTTCATAGATTTATAAAAAATAAAAAACTGATACAATTTTGTAATCACCAAAAAAATTATGAAACCATTTTTAACATAGTTTTAAATATTTTATTTTACCTCGCAATATTTAAAACCGCAGGATCATTGGGACATTAAAACACTAACAAATCAATACTTTTATTATTATCTCCATTACATAAATATATAAAAAAAATTCACGAATTCATTTTACACAAAATCTCACTCTTCTTTCACTACTCAATTATCTCTTAGCACTAAAACGCTTTCTCAAACACGAATTTTCACTTTTAACTACCACCATATCGAGTTTATTTCAACTGAAAGTTGTTTCAGAATTTTATCACAAGACATTTTTTGAGAGGATCGGCCAATCGAAGAACTCCACCGTCTGTAACCACGACTACGATCAAGCCAGTGACAACTTCTTCGAAGAGAATGTCGAGACCGACTCCAGCATCGCGAAGAAAATATCTGACGAGGACCACCACGACGAAACCATTAGAAAGTCAAGGTGAGATACAAAATTATTTTGCGCAAATGATTGTAATTATTGATGCTGGGTTGTGATATACAGAGTGGTCAGTATTTTTTGGTAGCTGTGAAGGTTGTTTTCAGATTTTAAATGTATTAAATAATTTTGTAACATGTATTTCAAACTGTCAAAAATAAAAGAAAATGTTCTTCAATTTTTAGAAACAACAACAACAACCCCAAAACCGAAATTCTATCGTTATGACGTTTCTCGGCGACCCCCCTTTTTACGAAGAACTTTAAAACCAAAAGTGACTGTTTCGGAACCAAACGCTCTAACAAAAGAGGATGAGAAAACACCAGTTTCGGAAAACGATTCAATTGGAAAACCAGTTGAAATAAGAGACGTTGTAATCGCCCTTAAAGATATTCAAAATGCTCCACTACCAGCGAAAAATGTAATAGAAGAAAACTTAAAAGACAAAATAATAGAAACAACAATTCCAGCAAAAGGGGTTAAAGAAAGAAGACCAACAAGAATAGCATCAGTTGAGAAAGCATCAATTTTAGAAGATTTCGTTAAATTCAATGCAAGTGAGATAACTTTTACCACTTCACGGCCAACAAACAGGTTCAGAATGACCGAATCTGTTCCAAAAATAACAATCAATAAAGTAGTTGCAACTACTCCTTCTCCAAAAATTTATTCTACAGCAAATGGTGAGTACAAATACTAATATTAAAAACGTGACTATTTTTAGTTTTTTTAATAACGCTGTCTTTAATTCAGTTTTTTTCCCCTAGGTCCAGTTTCGCAGAATCCATTACGGTATTCAACCATGCACACTGCTGCCTACACAAGCCCATTCGTGTCTGAGACGTACCCACCAGATATTATTAACAGAATTCATCCATCGTCAAATCCCTACTCAAATAAGTACAGTTCGTATGAGAGTACTCATCTGGGGTATCACATAGGACATACAAGTATCTTGGATCAACTTCCAGAACACAGCAAAGTTTTAGTTCATAGCAATGGTTTAATAGAATGCTTAGATCAGGGAAGTTTTCCTCATCCGATTTATTGCAAAAAATTTATTTCTTGCGCTAAGATGGAAAATGGAAAAATGATTGGATGGGAATATACGTGTCCTAAAAATTTAAGTTTCGACCCGATTGGCGGGATGTGTAACTGGTCTGCCGATTTAGGATGTGATGAAAATTAGTGAAAATGACTGTAAAATAGTTTAAAAATTTAATTGGTCTCAGTATTATTGTATCGTCCATACGAAATTATTTTCTTATACAATAAACGTTTGTTTTTAACTGTGATTTACTTAATTTCTTCCTTCTCACATCAATCTAACTTATTTCAAATAGATCCAATTAATTTTAGTCCTGACCTGACCACTTCAAAATTAAATTTGCTGAATCCCAAATAAAAGGCCAGTGGCTATATACACGATAAGGAAACGTGAAGGAAAACAAAACAGAAGATCGTATTCGAGTTGACATACATCAACAACTTAACCTAACTTTATAAGTTCAAATATTAAATCGTGGTTTGTTAATTGGAATTCTTAATGTTTTGTTACTTAAAAAGTAAAAATAAATTTTAATTATGCCTGCTAGAAAGGGTAATACTTTAATGTATAAAGGTAGTAATTACCTAAGACAACGATTAATTCTTTCCGTCCTAAGTGGAAAACCAATCCATATAACAGAAATAAGAACACAAGAGGATGAACCAGGTCTTAAAGAATTCGAAATTAGCTTAATAAGATTGTTTGATAAACTAACCAACGGTACATCGATAGAATTAAATGAAACTGGAACTTCATTATATTTTCAACCTGGATTACTTCATGGTGGCGCTTTCGAACATGAGTGCTGTGTAAAAAGGGGTATAGGTTAGTATATTATATATAGTATAACTGAGCTTTAGCCCTTTAATATTAAGACTCGTCTATTTTTTTAGGATATTATTTGGAAGCCCTAGTTATGTTTGGTTTGTTTTGTAAGGAGCCCCTAAATGTTAAGTTGAAAGGAGTCACATCTAACAATATTGACCCATCTGTTGATTTAATAAAAACATCAATGCTACAAACATTAAAAAGATTTATTCTGGATGATGATGACTTAGATCTAAAAATTTCTAAAAGGGGCATGCAACCTCATGGTGGAGGGGAAGTAATTTTCAAATGTCCAGTGAGAAAACAAACCAGACCAGTTCAGTTATTAAAGAGCGGAATGGTTAAAAGAATTAGAGGCACTGCTTATGCTTTAAGAGTTTCTCCAGCTATAGCAAACAGAATGGTAGATAAAGCAAAAGGTGTTCTCTTGAATTTCATTCCAGATATTTACATTAACACTGACCAATGCAGGGGTAAACAATCAGGAAACAGTCCTGGCTTTGGAATCCATCTGGTAGCAGAAACAACTGAGGGTGTTTATTATTCCGCAGAGCAGGTACATTTTATTAAAAATAAATATATAATCTGCAAAAACCGTATTTTGCGTTGTTTATATAAATAAATTACCTTTATATATAAATTACGTGAATCCATGTCACCCAATTTGTTAATTTAACATAATTCCTCCTCTTTTTAAATCAAAATACTTACATTTCAATTTTCAGGTATCCAATGTGGTAACAAATGGAGAGGAACCTTCAATTCCAGAAGATTTAGGAACAGCTGTAGCTCAAAGACTTCTATACGAAATATACCTCGGAGGTGTAGTAGATTCCACATCACAATCCTTAGCAATTTTATGCATGGCATTGGGTGATAAAGATGTGTCAAAACTTATAACTGGTCCATTATCTGAATATTCCATTTGGTTTTTAAGACATTTAAAAGACTTTTTTGGTGTTTCATTTAAATTAGAACCATATGAGGAGGAAGAAAAAGATAATAAAAGTGGATCTTCAAAAGTGTTGTTAACTAGTGTTGGAATTGGTTATACTAATATAAGTAAACGGACAATTTAAAACCAACTGTATTTTATATAAATAAATATAAAAACACTAGTCCAACTTTATTTTGAATATATCCTAATTTTATTTATATATAACGAGTTTATCTCTGTGTATAGAGTAGGTAGGCACAAACACAAAACATTTTTCCAGTTAAATGGTCAAACAATTCAAAAAACACTTTACTTCTATGTTGTTTCCAAACACTTTTGACCTCTTTATTAACAAAACAAATAAGTTATGAAACGGAATAGTTGACAGAAGTGCAGGAATTCCAATTCCATGAAAGTAAAATGATCACCAACCTATCCTGACTGTAGCCTTAGTATGCATATTTATTCTGCTTCTCCAATCTATTTTCTACCATGTGATGTTTCATCTACATGGATTATATCCCAATCACCTAAGCCTATTCTCTCTTATCTTTTTCCCTGATGGTCATTCATTTAAACTATTATTCCTAATTATCCCACTTATCATCTCTATACAAAAGTCCTTTTTTCATCTGTCTTCTTAACTGCACAATACTCTATTAAATTAAGTCACTATTTTCTATAACTTCAACAAAACTCTGTACTGTTGCTGCATTGGTAGAAAAAACAGTTGAATATTGCAAAAAAGGAATGTCTCGAGATGCAATCTTAATGTAAAAAAAAATCTATTTCTTCTTGGAAACATGATTTCGATTCCATATCAATTCTAAGGCGCTACACATTACTTCCATTTTTTTTAGTAATATTTTAATTTAGCATCTTGGCACTTGGAAAATCAGCTAACTATTTCTAGTGCACTTACCATCATCATTTTTACACTGCTTATAGATAACCAAATGGATTGCACTAAACATAACACCAGATATCTTAAAGATTAGAACTTATACTTGTTATTTGTTTTCATCTTCATATATACTCTTTCCAAATTTCTGTTTGGTGCCATTTCAATTTTCTTCATGGTTGGCGAGGGAAAGAAAAGTATTTTTGGAGCAGTGTGTAAAATTTTTATTAAATTAATTTAGCTTTACACAATTTGCTCCAAAAAATACAAAATTTGCTTTCCCTCACCTACTGATAAGTGTGTACAAAGTTTTGCAGTTCTTACATTCAATTTTCTTCATTCTTCCATGATATGCCTCTTCTACCTTCATGGACTTCTAAAATATATTTACTTGGTGATGTTCCTCTTCTCTATTATCTATTTTTTCATTCTCCCAAACTTCTTTATTTTCCGTTGTTTTCTCGCGCATGCACCTTAAAGCTTCTTTTATCACAGTCAACAGTTTCATCAATTTTTGTACGTTTTTAAAACGTAATTTTTACACATTCAAAATTAATAAATAACTGAATTTACAAACAGAAAAATGAAAAAAGGTGTAAATTTATATTTAGTGTTGTAGATTGCAGATGAATTTTAATGAAATTCATATTTCAATAAGTCCATAGTTTTCCATTCATCTTCATTACATCCTTGAGTATTATAAATATATTTTGAACAAAATCTTAATAATTCAGGAGGTTACTTGTAGGACAAAATGAAATATATCCAAATTTTGTAACTGCTACTTTCAAATCGAAGCACTAACCACAACACTATTACCCATCAGATAGCACATCAATAGTGCTTTGATAAAATAAAACTAAACAGTAACATAGACTTGCTCTCATCAAATGCTTGACAGCTTCCATCAATTCTTTCTTTGGGTCATTCTCCTAAAAACTTACACAATTTATGAACAAATTTCTTGTAAAACCCTCTTCATTGATTCTTTTTATCCCTTAAAGGTGGGTATAGATGATGATAGAATAGAGACTGGACATGGCTTCAAACAAACTTTGGAGATTTCCATTTCTAACCTGTGTTTATGCAATAAAATCAAGTCATAATACATTTTTTTATATACATTATGAATAACCACTAATTTGGTATTCAAGTTGTTTGTCTTAATAGAATGTGAGGGATATAAATTTCAATTGCTGGAAATACTTTTTTAAACCCTATATTCAATATTTTATAGCAAAATACATTTATCAACTATAAAGAATGAACATGAGAATCGAAAAAATGTTGAAGTTTTTTCTACATAGGCTTTCTAACACATGAAGTATAACTATTTGAATTTTCATTTTTTTTAAGTTTATTAATAAGATAAAATAATGCAGAAAAACGTTTTCCTAGATGCTATTATGTGGTTTTATTACATTTTAACACACCAATCTGTTTTTTTTGGATAGGAAAATAAAAAAGCTTTGAGACAACATATACTAAACTGCTCAGAATACAAACAGGTTGAAATGAATAAAATAAAACTAATTATCTGTAGATGTTTTTAATCATTGGAAATATTTTCCACCCAATTATGGACCTGCCTCTTTGCAATCTGACCAATGTTATATAGGATATATATATATATATATATATATATATATATATATATATATATATACGTACAAGTGATGCAAACAAAAAATAACTCTGCAAAATCAACACAATTTTAAAGTTGACAAAAGTCAATTCATAAATTAGGGCACTTGGCAGCAATGTGTCCCTTGTGCCTGCACTTATAACAAATTGGTGCATGACGACAATTTTCTGATATATGCCCCTGTTTGCCACAAGTATAGCACTTTTTAAGAGAATCATCATATACCCTTTCTCTCTTTTTATCACGTGGATGGTACTCATCTCTATCTCTCTCTCTAATGCTATGATCTCTAATCACTTCTAACATAGGTTGTTGCTCTACAACTTGACTTCCCAGGCCAAAATTAGGCAACTTTGTCAAAAATTGAGCATATAATTTTTCTGGTGTCAAAAAATTTTGCTCTTTGGCTTCTTTCTGAATGAGATGCTCATTTAATCCATCAATTAGGCATGAAACAGCGTTGGGACCAGATATTTTACATGCTTCTATTAAATACATTTTACTGAAGTAGTACTGTGTGACTGTTTCATCTGGTCTCTTTATTCTATTAACTAACAAACGCAAAGTACTGGCAAAATCCACAATATCAGGAAAGGTTCTCGTAATAAGCATTTTTAGTTCTGGCCAAGTATAATCATAAGGATCGAGAGTTTTAAACCAAGCTTTCATTAACCCGGACATTTTACTCTGCATAAAATTAATGCAAGTAATTTCATCAAACTGTCTTTCCAAACATTCTTCATTTACTTTATTCAACCACATAGATGTAATCTGCTGGATACCTTTAGGAACTGTTTCCAATGAAGTTAAATTGGTTTCTTGAGATATATTGAAACTTCCAGTTTGGGTCTTATTCACATTATTTTGTACTAGCATTTCCACCATTTTCTCTAAACGCCCTAACCTGTCATCACCAGGACCAGGATTCTTTGACTGGATATAAGAAGGTTCATCTTGGGTCATCTGAGAATCCACAAACTCACAAATAGGATCCAACTCCTGCTCCACATCATGTCTATTATTACTTTGGAAAGCACTTTGAAATGTATTTGCTGAATCCTGATCAAATTTTTGAAAGTTGTCAATAAGTCTGTCTCTTGAATTTTTCTTCTCTCGCTTATCTCTTCCATCAAATTGCTTTTCAAAATTTCTTGAATGCCGCTTATGTCTATCTTTAGACTTTTCACCTCTTCTATTCCCGTTACCAGATGTATTACCGATGCTGCAATCGCTAAGAGAACTGATGCTGAAACTTTTCTCTATTCTATCAACCCTGTTTCTCATAGGGCTTCTATATCTGGGGCTTCTACTCCTCCTACGATGCATTATCTATACTTTCTCCAAAACTAATAAGGTCTTTATCTACAATAGTCTTCTGGAAACACCGAACTGCTTTTAACTAGCTTCACAAGATAAACTACAAATTGTTATTTAGACGAACTGCGAATTGTATAAACGTTTACTTACTCGTCAAAGCTTCACACAACACAATGTCCAAATAGAATAAATGCAACTATTTTTACTTCACTAATACTGGAAACATTATTTAATGACATATTCCCTTTAACCTCGAAAATGTTTCTAACTTCGTGGCTCATATCATAATCTTCCTTTTTTTTAATTGGCCTCTGTTAAGATAAGATTTTAGCTTTTTACATTGTAATGAAAGAGTGGATATGATTTATGGTTTCCATTTAATTTAATAATTAAAATGAAAGGAATACTTATTTTTGGATGATAGAAACGTGTCCAGTCTTATTTGGTAGTATATTGCAAAACCGCAAATTCGTAGTCTATCATCAAATTGACATTTATTTATATGACATTCCGTATCTTCATATGACATACAGTGACTTCCTTATCTATTTACATTCTATTTATGTTTTTTTTACCAAAGTAAATGCACGTTATGAATAGAACACTTTTATTTGTGTGATACCTCCATGATTATATTAGCAAATTATTAATTGTTTGATGTTATGTACATAATCATAAAGATTTCAAAAAGTGCATAAATTCTTAAAATGGCTCTATTATTTCTCGAAGAAGATCCTTGGTAAGTAATTAACTTCACAAAATAGGAAAACAATAATAATTAGTGGGTGGGTCAACATTAATTTCTAAAATATTACAGGCTGCTTGAACATGATTCCTGTGAAAAACTTTATCGAGATATTATGGAGCAACTTACTATCAGACAAAAGCATCCCAGAAATAGCGACAAATACTCGCAAATTTCTGCAAATATCAGGCTAAGATTAAAGCAATATAATAATGAAGTGAGCCAGTTAAACCAAAAATTAGATGTAACAAGTAAATCAAGGAGTATGTATCCTTTAAAATAAATTGAGAATATCTCAATGGTGAGGGGATAATCTATTGTATATTAAAACAACTCGTTTCAGCATATTATGGCTATCATCAGGTTCTAAAATGAAAATTAAGGGATAGAGGTGAATAAACATAAAAATGAAATGGTTAAATTATAGAAAAATTAAAAAAACCTATTGTCCTGTGCTTTAAACTTCAATAAACACATAACTCTTAACTGATTCATGTTTATTATTCACACATTTTCTATTATTTTTAAATTGGGATCATTTTACTATCTAAATTTAAGTAGAGTCAGTTTCATTGCCTACATAATTTTCTTAAATATAAAACTAGAACTTCTGCAGAATCAGAAAGGAGAACCAGACAGATAGAAATATTACACTCTAAGGGCGTACAAATGCAAAAAATGTTTGATGAACAGGTTGCTGTTAAGTCACAAGAAAACAGAAGAGAATTGATAGGAATAGGAACTGCAAATTTGGATGTAGCTCCCAGTACCAGTTACACAATTGGTGATATAAAGGAAACTCAAAAAAGAATGTTAGGAGGTAAACATTTTATTTTATCTACACAAATAATTGGGGAACTTGTAGTTTTGGTAAAATTAAAAGATTATTTTCAATTAAGTTTATTTTAAACTTAATGTTTTATTTATTGTGATTTTCCTAACTAATTTAACATTAAATTTAAATTTTAGAACAAGATAAGGGACTCGAAAATTTGTCAAAAATTATTTCCAGACAAAAAGACATAGCTCAAACTATTTCTAGTGAAGTAGAGTACCATAATGGTAAGTAAAAACTGTAAAAAAATAATTCAGGATTTTGGCAGAGGTTAAGAGGACATATTTAAAATGGTTTGATTGTTAATTAATAAACTATAAAGTTACTAGTAACAATGACTATAATCAATTATTCAAACTTTAGATTTTGTAAGATTTCTCAATGTCTTTAATTTTTTAGAAATTTTGGACGACCTAGGAACTCAAATAGATAGAACAGATACAAATGTAAGAAATGAAACCAGACATATAGATGTAGTTGATAGAAAAGATAAAACTTGTATTTATTGGGTGATAATAATTTTATTATTCATAAGCATTGTAGTTGTTGTTTGTATTTAATATATTTTTAGTTTGCCGCCAAAGCATTTATTCATTTTATATTTTATTTGTATAATATTTTAAACATATCTAATTTTATAAATTGGTCAATTTATTTTTGTAATATATTAAAGTTAATTAGTTACAAAGTCTGTTTTATTAAAATGTTCAACAGATTGTCAGAATGAACAGGAAGCAGCACTTTTGTCATTAGCCAAATATTAAGGCGATTAGGGTTGGAACAGCACAATTCCCGTCTAATCCCTGGCAGCCATTAATCAATTTCCATGTGTGACTCAATATTTTCCAAAGTGTCTTCCTTCACAATTTTTGAAGGTGTCTCATAAATAAAGAATTTATAGATTTACCTCTGGGGTTTCTGTTTCATAAGGTTTGAGCAATCAATAAAATAATAAATATAATTTAATACTTTATTTTCTATTAACAGAAGAGGTCTTATGGTAAACACATATTTCAATAAAAGGCTAATTGAATTTCCTTATAATAATAAATAAACAAAAAATGTACAAAAAATTATTTTAACTCTTCCAAGTAGGGTACTCCTGATAAGTTTCCAATGGATGCTAATGACAACTTCTTACCAGCTTTTTGGAGAGCCTGTAAAAAATTTACAATTATTGTAAAACTACACACACCAGATTTTCTTTATTTCCAAAATTTGGGTCTTTGAAGAAGAAATTGGGTCTTTTAATAGTTTAGAATAATAACAAACATACAAGATAAAATATTTGAACTAAATAAAAGTTACATAGCTAATACTTACGTTCTGAACATCGCTAGTAGTAACAGAGTCTACAGCAGCTGCAAGGCTGTTTGCAGATTGTACATTTTGTGTTAAAGCAGCTTGTGTTCCAATGTTCCTTACAATATCTGCTCCACTCTCATTGTCAAGCAGAATTGCTGTCTTTAATTGATTTTTACCTAAAAAAATAGAGTTGAGAAAATTATTGTGTAAAAAAAATAAATTATGCTTACCTCTCTTAACATCTTCATCAGAAACTGAACCAGATTTCAACAGCTTGACAGCAGCTTCAACCACTTTTCCAGCAGATTTGCCAGGAGTAGCTACCAAAATACCAAAGAGACCTGTATCTGAATAGCTAACATTAATAGCAGCAGAACTGACATCCGCTGGGCTTCCAATAGCTTTGCTAAATATACCAGTGTCAGTATTGCTATATTTAATTTGTGGGCCAGCACCTACTGCCCTTTGCAACACTGCAAAAGCAAGGGCTTCTTTAGTGTTACCAAGTGCAGCACCTTCTCCTGCTACAGCAACAAATGCCAGTTGTCCTCCCTTGTTTGATCTAAGAAAAACGCAAGTGTTTCATTTTTAGAAAAGATTGCATTGATAGATATTTAATTTAATTTTATATCTTTGCTCAAGTTCGTTTGTATATACTCTTTAATCATCTTTAAATTAGGTTATAAGTTTTGTATACATACTATTTCAATTTAATTAATAAATAAATAAAATGTGCCATGAAAAGTTTGATATAAATAAAAAATTACCTGAGTTCACCACCTTTGTAAGGGCTAGGGCAAGTTTTATCATCGCCATTTCCAATTTGCAAGGTGCTTGCATACTGTGCCAATTCTTTCTCACTGATTCCTGAGCCTACAACAGCAGCACGACCAGTTAAAAAGTTGGTTGCAACATAATGTTGCAAGGTTTCAGAAGATATTTTTCCAATTTGAGGCTTGGGAATGAAGAGAGAGTTGCCTAATCCTGTGCCTCTAAAAGCAGCATTGTGAAGCAAATCAACAGCTCTCATCTAAAAATATATTTTGATCTCTTGAACAATGTTGATATTCCAAATGTATCAAAATTATAATAAATTTCCTAAATGCTTTATATCAGAAATAAAAAATTAAACATGTCAATTGATAAAAAATTAAATAAAAAACATCAAATTACTAACTATCATCATTTCTAAGAATAATAAAAATGTACAAATGTTTGATACCTGAAGTGACCTAGTTGCAATATCAAGCAAGAGTCTGTCTGAGAGGTCAGCAACTTCCCATGGCCTAAATTCTTGTTGAGTGGCAACATCTGTTAAAAATGGCAGAGCTCTTTCAACAGCTTCTCTGGTACCTTCTAAAGTATAGGAAACAGTTTCACGATCAGAAGTAGCTGTCAAATTAGCACCAGCTTGTTGAATGTTACGAATAATGGCAAATTGTGAAGAATTTTTGGTGCTTAAACCTGCTGCAGTTCTCAAAACATGTGTTACTCCCAAGTTATCAGCTTCTTCGTTCCGACTTCCAGCTCTAAATAATGTAAATTGTATTATTTTGCTTGAAAAATAAACTTTACAAACCTAAATACAATTGATATTCTTGTGAGGCTTGCATTATTGTCAAGAGCAGCAACTACTAGCTTATTAGGAAGAGTAGTTCCTTTTACTTCTGCATTTGGACAACCAGAAACTGGGAGTGCTGAAGAATAACCCCTTGCCTAAAAAAAATTGAATAAATTTTAAAACAAAAACCAATGTAATATAGCTTACTGCAATGGCTCTCAGGAATGGTGTTCGTGTGAAACTTGTAGCCATATTCCTAAAATTTAAAAGAATATGTGTTGTTATTACATAATTTATCACTTAACCTATTTATGAAGTATAAAAATACCGTAATGGAATTATTGGAATGATACCTTTGTTAGATTTGATCACGTATGCATTTATTCTTATTGAATTAACTCAAAAATGTACTTACAATTTATTTAAAATTAACTTGATAATCCAATCCTTCAGGAATCCTGCCAAAGTTAAGTGACAGTTAAATTAATTGACATCATGACATCTTATACATTTTTGGACGTAGCTCCTCTGTCGCTAAATGCAGAATAAAAAGCAATGTAACGTGGTGGAGGTTCCTTGCTGGCCGCTGGCCTCTTCAGTCATGTTTTAAAAATCCTTATCCAAACAACTAAGTATGCAATTTAGTGATTTATAATCAATTCTTAAATTCGTTATTTGAATAGTTAGCAAATTCAATTATGGATTTCCGTCACCGGCCATGGAGGGAGTTTACAATCTTCTTTTTTGGTCCTTTGTGCTATGAACATGTAGATAATTAACAATCCCAAATAATTTATTTAAAAATACTTTTTGGTAAATTTTGATTATTTTTGGAAGATTTTGTTACAGCTGTTTTATGTAATAGGAAATATATACAATATAGTTTAATGGTGATTAATAAAGAAAAAAATATGTTAGGTTACAGTTGTCAGTGACCGACGTCACTTTAATATATTAAACAAAGACGATTATTGCTAATAAGTTAGATATTTAAAAATATGGGCGTTTGCTAGTTTATTTAATGTACTACATTTTTTATTAACTTAAAGTACGTTTGTTAAAATGGGCGAAGAAAAAAAGAACGTGTGTGTAGTTGTTCTAGGTGATATAGGAAGAAGTCCACGAATGCAATATCATTCCTTATCTCTAGCTGAAATGGGACATACTGTAGACGTAATTGGTTATGGAGAAACTGAACCTATGGACGAAATAAAAAAATCACCTTCAATTTATTACCATTATTTATTAGCTCCACCAACAATTCCATTAAGACTTATAAATTACGCATTTAAGACCATTTGGCAAGCACTAAATTTAATTTTTCTACTAATAATTGCTAGGAAACCTGATTTCCTTATTATCCAAAATCCTCCAGCCATTCCAGCTTTAGTTGTATGTTGGTTATTTTGCACCATCACTAGGTGTAAATTTATTATAGACTGGCATAATTATGCCCATTCTATTATGGCTTTAAATCTTTCTAAAGAGAATATCTTAACAGTTATTACAAAGAAAGTTGAAGTTTTTGCTGGGAAAAGAGCAAATCATAACTTTTGTGTTACAAATGCGATGAAAAATGATTTATACAAAAACTGGAGCATCAGGTATATACATTCAAAATATATATTGTTTACGTTGATTTATTATTGGTATATAGTTGTGATTGTAACATTAGTCTAATAAAATCAATTTATTATTCTTTTAAAATCTGCAAATAGTGGTTTAATGTTTAATGGATATTTGAAAGTTCCTTATTTAATATAGAATTTATTCAATTAACATAATTTGTCTTCAGTGCTACAACTTTATATGATAAACCACCAACAATTTTTAAATCAATAAACCTGGATGAAAAACACAACTTTTTGTCAAAATTGGGAAAGATTTATTGTCAGCTGCTTTCTGATGATGGGTCAACACTATTTACAAAAGAAACAAATAACAAAATTGATCTTAAAACAAACAGGCCCGGCTTATTAGTTTCCAGTACAAGTTGGACAGAGGATGAAGATTTTTCTATTTTATTTTCAGCGCTGCAGGGTAATTTTACTCTTATTTGTTTATGCATGGTATAGTAAAATGATTTGCTAGAAAAATACATTTTTCATTACGTTTTTACAAGGCTTTTTTAAATCGTGAATATTAAATTTTTGCAAAACTTCCGCACTGTTTTCGGAAATTTTCAGCCCTAATAGTCACGCCATAAGAGTAATTTTTGCTAATTAAAAACTGCTAAATGAATTTTTGTCACTCTAGAAATTTAGTGTCTGAATTTTTATATTAGCCCATTTAGCCTGGACCCTCACACTTTTTTACCAATTCAATTAAATAAAAATGTACCTACAGTTATTAATTTATATATTTTTCTTCAAATTTAAACTAAATAAAATTTCAAAGTTCAATAAAAGTAAGTAAAAAATTCCCTTTTTTGGTATGGTCTTTAGAGCTGAATATTTTGATTTAGGAAAAAAGTTATAAACAAAAAATTAATTATTAATTTTAGAATATGAGGATCACATTGTTCAGGGTAACGTAAGAAAATTACCCCGCTTAATTTGTTGCATAACAGGAAAAGGCCACTTAAAAGATTATTATTGCCAAAAAATTAGACAACAAAATTGGAAAAACGTTGTAGTTTTAACACCATGGTTAGAATCTAATGACTATCCACTGATGTTGGCTTCTGCAGATTTGGGAGTCTGTCTACACACAAGTTCAAGTGGCCTAGATCTACCAATGAAAGTTGTAGATATGTTTGGTTGTGCTTTACCAGTTTGTGCTTATGACTTTAAGTGGTAAGAATGTAATTTTGTATATTTACTCATGGCGCAAGTAACACAATAAATATATTTTATTAGTTGTCTTGACTAAAAAAATAAATAGTTAAGTTAATAAATATAAATATTAAACAAAAACATATTCGCAATGAGCTTTTGTTGTATATTTAATAAAACATTTAAATCAACCCGTCCACATTTTTCTCTGGATTAACGATATTCAATAATTATTAATTTCTTTACGATAGCCTGGATGAATTGGTTCAACATGGAAAAAATGGATACAAATTCAGTACAACTGAAGAATTATCTGAATTATTGTTAAACTGGTTTCAAAATTTTCCCAATAATCAAGTCCAACAGGAGACTGCAGAAAAGTTTAAGACTGAATTAAAAATATTCCAAGAGTTTCGATGGAGTGAAAATTGGTCACAATTCGCATCTTCTGTTTTCAAGTAGAATATTTAATTATTTGTTTTGATTATACAAAAATTAATAAACATATTTTAAATTAAATTATTTTTATTTCAAAACAACAACCCCCTGACCAATAATAAGCATTTGCTATAATGTGGGATTCCCCGTATTTATGACAAATATATCAAAAATAGAATAAATTACAAAGTTAGGACAGTTTAAAAATTTCCACCTTTAAAGGATTTTGGACAGTTATAGATTAGCGCGCTTGATAGTCATACAGTAGCCTCAATTTTCATTGAACATATAGTTGACAACGACCAACTATTGGTTCTAATAAACATTGATTTGAATTACATTTTTTTGGTATTAGTCTATTGTTAAAAAGACAAAGAACAGGGTATTAATTTTCTTTCGCATCAAGTTTTAAGAAAAAGCAGAACTTTTCACTTTTACCATGAGTCGCATAAATTTGCCATGAAAAACCTACTGTGGTAAATTACCATGACGTCATTATAATATGAGATTTGACGGTCATATCGGTATTCGAGAAAACTTGGCCTCAACGTTTCAACCCCACTCCTTGCAATTGACAGTTGACAGTTTTACACTATCCCCTTCCTTACTTTAAAAATACGGCGATAAAAAGTTCAGTTAACCAAAAAGGTGTTTTTTAGTGTTTTTCAAACAAAATTCGTGGACTTAAGTAGAACTAAAATAATATAAAAAGTGTCTTATTACCTGAGAACAAAATATTTGCGTTCGGTATGTGAGTTATGATATCAAACAACTCGTCGTACAAACTCAGGGCCTCCAAAAGCTCTAGAGAGGTTCATGAATATGAATATGGTAATTCAGATGATAATTACGACAATGTCGTTGATGAAGATATAAAAGGCACATCTTATTTGAAAGACTCTAGAAATAAGGGAGGAGTAGGAAGGACCAGATCCACTGAATTTAGATCTAGTAAAATTAGTGACCGAAGAGGAGGACCTAGAAGCAGAGGTTCGGGACTATCAGGTCGCAAAGGAGACCGAGAATACTCCGACAATTTCTATAATATTAGGAAATATGATTCCAGAAATTCTGACTTGCTTGGTAAGGAACTATGAAGATTTATACCATAAATAAGCAGTTAATTGTCATTTAAGACATTTTAATATTTTAAACTATTTAAGAACATTTAATTTGTACATTGTTCTAAATTCTAACAGTTTCGAATATAAATTTCAGTTTACTATTTTTAACATTCTGATAACAAAATAAAAATAATAAAGACATGTCCAGTTAGTATTTATGATATTTTAATATCCTTTAAATACTGTTGAACAATCAAAAAAATTGTACAGAAACTCTCAGAAATGTATTTTCTGAGACAAATAATAAAAAAAGCTAAATATAACCATGGTTATTTTGAGAAAAATTAGAATGATTTGTTTTAATGTTAATATAAGCTGTAATCTTAAAATTAAAAATATAGTTGTACCTTTGTGTAATAGAGAGTAATGAAAATAATATAAATTAAAAATATCCTAAGATAGCTCAAACGATCTCACCAAGTAGAAGATCCTGTTAATCTGTAAATGCACATAAAAGGTTCAAGCCATACATTTAGATGACTTGTGGCATTCAATTTTGTGGTACTTGGCAATTGAACCTCTTAGTAGCAGAATATTATTTTCTCTTTAATAAATAAAGAGTCACTAAAATTAGAATAAATATTTCTTACATTATTTCCAGTTTATATATTTAGATTTTTTAAATGAAAACATGTTTGAGATAAAAAAAATCATGAGGAAAATTATAGTATTTTTCTTACTATGAATCGTTAATTTATGATTAAATTCCTTTAAAAATTCTTTTTACTATAATTTATACATTTTTTATATTTTTATATTGTTATAGGAACTAGAGGAAAGTTTTATGAACCTGAAAAGAAAACTGAAATTAAACTGAATTTACCTGAAGACACAAGAATATCTAAACTTCTTAGAAGACTTAACATTGAAACTGATCAAGATAATTCATTAGCTATCTCAAAGAAGCTTCTTGAAGTTTTACTCTTACCTGACAATGCTCACTATGTCCGCAAAGCTTTTCACATCCTTGGTGAATCCATGTTTGAAATCTTACATGTTTCTCCTGGCCCTATGGCAAAGAAACAAGCTGCAAGGGCACTGGGTCGCATGGGTTACATAATGGGCCAAGAGAATGATTTTGAAAGGTACCAACATTGGTTATTTAACAAAATGGCCAATAGTTTTGAGGAAATGCAGATTTTACTAATGAGAAGTATCCATGAAACTTTAACTTTTGAGGAAAAGAAACCTGTTTTACAAAGTCATATTGAAAATCTTATCAACAACTTAGTAGCAGCTATTGAAACCACAGAAAATGCGGAAGTATTTAAAGCCATACTTGATGTCTTAGTAACAGTTGTTGAAATGTACCAATCTGAGTTTTATGACCAATTTAGGGACACTATAGATTTACTCTTTGGTTGGCATGTAGATCATACTCAACCTCTCAGCAATATTGAATTTATTTCAAGAAGCCTCCAAAGAATTTCACATCACTTTAAATATTACTTAGAATTTTCTGTCCAGCTCATAGAAAATTTTTTAGAAGATATTGGAAATTACGCTGCTCAATTGAAAGAAACCGGAGATATGAGTACATTGGATCACGTTACAGTACTAATTTTGGCTATGAACACAGTTTTAAAATGTTTAGACAAAACATTTCATCCTTCCACTAACAAAAATGTGTCTGTAGATTTTATAAATTCAGCACTATCTAGAATTATTAAAACAGTAACAGACAGTTTAGAATCCTACGTTCCAGATAATTTGACAATTGCCGGTAATGACTGTATTGGACTTTTACTCAGTTATCTTGAAAACAAATCTCAGTTTATTTGCAGCCAAATTTACACATTAATTGACATGGAATTATCTATGTTAGCAGATTTATCAGACTCTACTGTTATATCACTTCTAATTTTAATTTCCAAAGTAGTTAAAGAGCTCTCAGCAAACCTACCTATTGAATTAATAGAAAAACTAATCGGTCCAAATTCTGAAATTGTAAAGCTAAGGTCCTCACCTTTCAATAACATTCAGGAAGCTGTTATTTGTGTTTACCAAGCATTATTGAACTTAAAAAACGTGTCACTACTACAAGAGGCTTACAGATATGTTTTGGGAGATTTGGAAGTAGTCTACAAACAAATTGTTCCCTCAGTAGTACATCAATTTACTTACAATAACCCATTTTCTAATTACACTGGAAAAGACCACCCAGAACAAACGACACTATTTTTATTGAGGTGTTTATCCCAATTGGCGAATGCAAGTTCGATTATAGTTATGTGGGCTCTTAAACCTAGCATTTTGGAGCTTGTCGGAGTGTATATGATGCCACATGATAAGAATTTGTTTAAAACAGCACCTTCTTTGCAATATTGTATGCTGCATTTACTATTTTCTCACTGCAAATGTTATAATCATTTTATATCAAATAGTACTCTAGTCAACAAAACCCAAGAAGTTACGAATATTATGAATAGGTAAGTCGACTAATGTAATTTTTCTATTTTTTTTTGTTTAATATTCTTTATATTGTATAAACAAAATTAAATTTCCTGATAGCATAATTTATTCGACTTGACAGACCGGTTTCTTCCTTTCGGCTTCTTTAGTTAGGCTTTCAAATCCAATAAATCAAATTCCCTACATGTGTAAAGTCAAGTGACATCTTGACCAGAATCAGACAAAATCTTTGCAAGTCCCAATGCACGTTGGGAATTGGTTGTGTAAAGTTGTCAAAACTTACTTCTCAGTTTCGTTTATGATAGATGGTAGCACATTTGGAAATCCTTAAGCATTTTTAACCTGCAATTGTGGCTACTTAAATATTGGTACATAGTTTTCTGTAGAAAAGATTATTCAGATTCCTTTGAAATGTTTGTAATAATAGAATATGGTACTACCTTTATAGGGAAATATTTTATGACTTTTAAACTAGCTGCAGCTGAAGTAGGTGAAGTGTGTTCATGATCAGATCAAGGAAAAACTATTGTTTGCATAATTTTAGCAAATAGACCATGAATGCTGGGAATGTTCAGATGTATTTAAATTACAAAAAAAACATGATCAAATATTTTTAAAAAATGCCATTTATTGTTTATGGCGCACTTATTCATAATGAATAAGTGATAGTTACATTGTGTGTTCGTTCGCTGACATTCCAATCCTTGTGCTGAATGTTGAAAAAATTAACAATTATTTAATAAAAATGCCATTTGTATTTGTCAAAATGCAGAATCTGCATTTTACAGATACTTGGACATATTTTGTCTGAAAAGATATGTCACATTTCTATTTAAAACATGTTTTTCATATATCATAAAAATTGAAAACTGTAAATCGCGGAAGTAAGAAATGTACGTTTATTATTAAATGTTTATAAAAGTAAAAAAAAATAATCCCATAAAAGTTTAACGGTACTATTCAGGAACATCTATCAAAGTCGATTTTATTACCACTTGAAGTATATTTGAATAAAAAATGTATATGAACTACTAACGTTATTTTGATCCGATTTAAATCATTATAATTTATTTTTAATTAGATTAATACCTGTGATAAACCTTTTATTTTTTTAACTTTGCAGATTTGCATTAACGGAAGGTTTAAATATTAATGATGTTCCGAACAAATCACCTAATTCCGGAAATTTTGCAGTTATATTAGACATAATATATAATGCAATTTCTGCAGACACCTCCACCGACATATTATTACTTCTACTGCAATGGTTAAACGATGTTCTGATCAATTCAGAGATATATTTGGAAAGTCTCTATGTTGATGAACAATTTTCTAAAATGGTTGACGCATTAGTACGCTGTGGATATTCTTTTAATGATAAAGTTGTTCTAGTTGTGTACGATAATCTCGATAAACTGCTGTCAAATAAGCAGTTATCGTGGTCTAATAGTTTTTTATCTAATATAAGTGACTTATGTAAGTTGCATATGAATTCTAATAAACCAGATATTCGTAATTGTTATTCGAAATTATCGTCCAACATACCGTGGGACATAGCGGTAGTAGAACTAAACAAAATGAATTCTATTTATTCGATGAAGCAAAAAAGCACTCATCTTAAAGAATACAACAACTACATGGTGTACCTAGCCCAACATTTACACTTAAACGGAACTGTTGATGGAGAAATGTATCCTTTACATTTCAAAACTTTAATGAAATACCTACTTAATAATGAGAATCTTCCTACAAATTGGGCCGAAGAAATTTTTACTAGTTGTTGGGCTATTGAATCTGACTCTCAAATGAACATGGAATTATTCTTCGAACTTGTCGTAAACAACCGTCAGGTTTTAAACAATTGGATCACTTTGGAAGCGGCAGAATTTTGTGTTAATTATAAATTGAGAACTCCTTTAGGAAAACCCAATGAAACTTTCACTAAAATTGAAAGTACGCTGAATAGTTTAGGAAATGAGTTAATATCTCTCAAGAAATCGCCAGAAAAGTAAGTATTTATTATTGCATCTTTTACAAATACACAAATTTTATTAAAAAAATTACAAAAATTGTATTTAATGGTCACTTAAAAAATCTTAAGAAATATAAAAGATTGAAGAGAAAATTGCGTGATATGAAGCAGGAATTGTCGGAAGAGCACAGTAAAATCAGTTTAATTATCAGCCAACGTTTCATTTATTTATGGAGCATAAACTTCATCAGGGCCTACAAATGATGTTATAAATAAAGTAATTATCGAACAAAACAAAAGTTACAAAAAAAGTTAAAAAAGGAAGGTTAACAGAAAACAATTAAAATTGTTAATTGAGGTATGTAATTTTGATTATTTGTTTTTGGTAACTTTTGTTTTGTTATGCTCCATAAATAAACGAAACGTTGGCTGATAATTAAACTGATTTTTCTGTCCTCTGACAATTCCTGTTTCATATAAAATATAGTTTTTACCCCTCTTGCTACTACCACCTTCAACCACCAATATCTTAAAAACCAATTATGAAATTTTCATTTCTGCAAGTTTGAAAGAATACTTTAGCTATAGCTGCACTGAAAACCTCCAATTTGTTCCCTGTATAAAATTATTTGAATTAATAGATCAATTAATGGAAATTTTCGGAAAAAAGCGATAATACCCACTTGTGGAACTTGTTTTTTACCCTTTCGTTTTTAAACTTCCAAAATCTGTTATTTTATTATCTTGAAAATGTTGTGGGGCATCAAGTCCATGTATTTATATTTGATTAATTATTTCAGAATACCAGATTCATGGCACAGCAATGAAAACAGGGTTAGAATTTTATTGAGATTTGTAGAAAATTTGGAAAAAGCCATCTACAACGCTTCTGAAGGTTGCGCTTTGGCTATGCCGCCCCCATCAAAAGTGGTTAAATCTTTTTTCATTGCAAATACAAACACTTGCCACGAATGGTTCTGTAGAATTCGTATCGTTTTAATGCACATAGCATTACATTGTGGAGAAATCAACGTGGCATTAAGAAATGGACTTTGTTACCTTAAAGATTTCGTAGAACTCGGTAGAACCAGTACTCTTGAATTTGAAAGAGTCGGTATGATAGTAACACTGGCTATGTTGCATTTAAAAGAACCCGAAGCTTTATACGGACTCTACAGCTGGTGCAAAACTGTTGTTGGTAAGCGCTATTCTTGGATGAAATGCGCTGCCGAACAATGCTCGAAAAAATACGAAATCGCTGTTGAGGGTTATAAAAAAATTTTACAAGAAAAGACTGATTCTGACGATGAAAATAAACTTGACAGTGATATACACAATTTTATCATAGATCAAATCATTGTGTGTTACAAAGAAATGAGTAACTGGATTGATTTGTTTGAATGGCATACCCAGCAAGACACTGTTGAAAACGGACGGAAATATTGGTTTAATGTCACAGATTGGGATACCAATAAAATATTATTTGATATGGAGTCAAAAAATCATGCATTCGACGAGCTCGCTACTTGGAATTTGAAAAATAAAGAATCGTGGAGTATTTACGAGAATGTATGTAATATAGAAAGCAATTTGTATAACGTTGCAGTAAAATTAGCTACCAGAAAGGACCAAAATTACATTACAGAAATCGGTGATATCATGTCCAATATCCAAAATAATCTAGAAAACCATTTGCACTTAGCACCATCTGATACTCTTCAAAATTTTTCTTTACTGCACTATGTAGTTAATGGTTTGAAACATGTAGCACAAGGAAATCATGCACACACTGTATTTTTAGTGTCTGAATCATTCGAAAACGAAATACACAAAATCGATTCTTCGGTTTTAAGAAAGATCCTCTGGTGGTCGGAATACTTTGGAAAAGTCCAAAATCAAGGATTTAACGTATTTTGCAGTAACCTAAGATTGGATATTATTAAAAGATCCCGCAAAGAAAAAAATTTCAAAATGGCTATTAGTCAAATTAATAAATTCTTTATAGACAAAGATTTAGTTATGTCTGGTGAACTAAATATTAAAGATATAGCGAGCACCTTTATACAAAAAATGCCAGACATAAATATCTGGAGCATAGATGTAGCTAGGGCTGTATTTGAAGTAATAAAATTATCATTCTCTTCCGAACAAAACCACCAGCAAACTTTTAATTTGTGTGCAGCGGCCTCAACAGCGATTTCTAAATATGCAGAATTATTCGGCGTAAACGAATTAAGAAAAATTAGTAGCAAAATTTTATTGAAATTGTCGAATTGGTTACAAACTAACGAAAGTGTTTCGTTAACAGAAATGAACAGTCCTTTAGGAAAGCTTATATTAGTTTTACCTGAAATCGGAATGGTAGAATGTACCACTTCAAACATAATTCCTCTAAACGAAATAGCTATAGGAAAACTTCTTCAATTCAGCGTCCATCACTATGGAAGTCTAGCTAAGAGTTGGAACGCGTTTGGTACTTGGTGTTACCGTTGGGGTAAAAAAATCGTAGACCATAGTTCAGACATCAAAAATAATTTGAGTGAAGAGCATTGTTTGGAGATCAAAAAGCTACTGCCTCCTGATACTTCTGAAGAAGATTTAACAAAAATATTTTTAATATTATCCCAAACCCGCAACATAATCGATGAAGAAGATATTGATTCGAACGAAATCAAAACTTCCGAAATGATACAGTCCCAATTACAAAACGTTGGAGTTTTGAAAGACGCTTTGGAAAGTCAACTGCAAAGTTTATTGCAAATATGGAGAAGTACCCAGAAAAGGATATATCACTACTATGCGTTAAGCGCTGAAGCTTACTTCAAATACCTACAATTAGTACTCCAATCTGAGAATGTCACAAAGAATACCGAATGCAATACGATAACAGTCACCTTAAGATTGCTGAGGTTGATAGTCAAATATGCTCTTGAATTGCAAAATATTTTAGAAGAAGGTCTACAAACTACACCAACTCATCCTTGGAAGGTTATAATTCCTCAGCTTTTCTCAAGACTTAATCATCCAGAGAGTTACGTGCGTCATCGAGTTTCTGACCTTTTGTGCAGAGTAGCCGAAGATGCTCCTCACTTAATCACATTCCCAGCTGTCGTGGGCGCTCTGGAGGGAGGATTGAAGTTCGATTTCTCCGAAATAACTCTACCGAAAGATTGTTTATCGCAAAATAACGAATCTTGTGAAGAAATGGAGCTTAATGAAGAAGATGACAATTATGACAGTGACGATAATGAAGAAATCGTTACTAA
The DNA here is from genome assembly GCA_949320105.2 of Crepidodera aurea. Taxonomy (NCBI): domain Eukaryota; kingdom Metazoa; phylum Arthropoda; class Insecta; order Coleoptera; family Chrysomelidae; genus Crepidodera; species Crepidodera aurea. Next base: position 14,597,076 of record OX439476.1, on the reverse strand, counting down.
TAATAGTTTGCAAATTTGTTTCAAGACCATGGTGGATACTTTGAGCAAGCAAGATCCTGAGACCATTGCACAAGTGAGTTAATGTTTAGTATTTTATTTGTTGATTTTTTAGCACCCTTCTTGATGGACGATTTTTTTTACGTTCATTACCACTTCCAATCATAAAAACCCTGCTGAAAATTATTTTACGGTTTTGCCATTAAATTACCTATCTGGCCTGCACTAATACTTATTATTTCAGGTTCAAACGTTGGTCAAAGAACTCCGAAGAATAACTCTTCTTTGGGATGAGTTATGGCTAGGAACTCTTGCCCAACATCAATCGGAAATTAACAAGCGTCAACAGCAATTGGAATACGAAATTGAAAAGGTTAACGACAATGCCAGCTTAGACAAAGCGGAGAAAGCATCGCTTATTGTAGAAAAGCACCGAATCGTCATAAAGCCAATAATATTTGTGTTAGAACAGCTGTTAGATGTCACTAGCTTAGAAGCAGAAACTCCCCATGAGAAACAATTCCAAGAGAAATATCTAGAAGATATTGTAAATGTTATTAAAAAATTAAAACATCCCGACCATCCTGAGAATCCTCAAGAATCCTTACTCCCGCTTAAACAGTTACAAAAGAAATTTCAGCAGAAATTCCACAAAAGAGCTTCTTATTCCCTAAAAATGCAAGATATCAGTCCTGTACTTCACAATATGAAAGACAGTGTAATATCCATGCCGGGATTGGCATCGATAGAAAAGAAAAACGTTACCATTTCCCACGTTTCTAACATCGTATCCATTTTACCAACAAAAACGAAACCCAAAAAATTAGTATTTTACGGTTCCGATGGCCAGACTTACACGTATCTTTTTAAAGGATTAGAAGATTTACATCTGGACGAAAGAATTATGCAGTTTTTAAGTATAGCCAATACAATGATGGCCCAAATCGCCGATCCGTCCGGTTCAAATTTCTACAAAGCCAGACACTACTCGGTGATACCTTTAGGTCCGAGATCGGGTTTGATTTCTTGGGTCGATGGTACAACTCCCGCTTTCGCTTTGTACAAACGTTGGCAGCAACGAGAAGTCTCTAAACCGAATCCGAAAAACTTCAACAACTCTAACGCGGGCGTGTTAAGACCTTCTGAATTGTTTTACAACAAACTCAATCCTTTACTTCAAGAACACGGAATCAAGAATATAGATAACCGCAAGGAATGGCCTTTGAGCGTATTAAAACAAGTTTTGACAGAACTCATGAACGAAACTCCGAGCGATTTGCTGTCTAGAGAATTTTGGTGCAATTCGGTCAGTCCGGACTTATGGTGGCAAGTTATTAAACGATATTCCTACTCGATTGCGGTCATGAGTATCATTGGGTATATTATTGGATTAGGAGACAGACATTTGGATAACGTTTTGGTGGATTTGACCAGCGGAGATGTCGTCCATATTGACTACAATGTGTGTTTCGAGAAGGGAAAGACTCTACGGGTGCCGGAAAAGGTGCCATTTAGACTTACGCCGAATATTAAGGATGCCTTGGGTGTCACCGGAGTTGAGGTAAGTCTTTATATCATTTATTTTTACACGTTAAAAGTTACGATTTATTATGATGAAAAATTCACCCGCAAAAAATATATTTAAGAAATTTCTACAAAGCCTAGTCGGATATTGCAAGCTGGTTCCCCAAATAGCTACTTCGAAATATATGCTATAATATCGTCATTAAGTTTTCTATTATACTGTCTTTATGTGTACTCTTATACCGGCTTGATGTATGCTATGATATTGTCTTTATGTATGCTATTATATTGTCTTTATGTATTGGCTTGATGTATGCTATTATATTGTCTTAATGTTTGCTATTATATCGTCTTTATGTATACTCTTACATCGGCTTGATGTATGCTATTATATGAGCTTGATGTATGCCCTTATATGGGCTTGATGTATGCTATTATATGAGCTTGATGTATGCCCTTATATGGGCTTGATGTATGCTATTATATCGTCTTATAGCATCGTCCATTGTCTTAATGTATACTTTTATATCGGCTTGATGTATGCTATTATATTGTCTTGGTGTTATATCGTCTTTATGTATGCTGTTATATCGGCTTTATGTATGCTATTATATGGGCTTGATGTATGCTATTATATCGTCTTAATGAATGCTATCATATCGTCCTGACGAATGCTATTATATTTTCTTTATGTATACTCTTATATTGGCTTGATGAATGCTATTATTTGAGCTATTATATTGTTTTAATGCATGCCATCATATCGTCCTGACGTATGCTGTTATATTGGCTTTATGTATACTTTTATATCGGCTTGGTGTATACTATTACATTGTCTTAACATTTGTTATTATATCGTCTTATGTATACTCTTACATCGGCTTGATGTATGCTGTTATATGGGCTTCATGAATGCTATTACATCGACTTGATGTGTGCTATTATATTGTATTGATGTATGAACACTATTTAAAAGTACTTCACCCGCATTTAACGTTGACCTTGAGATGCGGGAAAAAAATATCAGCTTGCGCAACTTTTTTTCAAATTATCATATCTCAATAACTAATCAAGGTAGTGAGATTATATTATCTGCGGTTTTTTGGTTATTAAAAAAAAATTAGTACATTAATTACAATAAAATCTTGACATATTTGGAGAATAAAACATTTTATTGATTTTAATTGGTATTCTAGCAGATTTAATAGTCAGAAATGACCTGTGGAGATTTTTTTTTTCAATAAATTTAATATTAAAAGAAAAATATTTTAAAACATGTAACTAATCAATGAGAATTAATTTCATTCTAATGAGACATTATGATTACATATATTCTTGATGCTATTTTAATAGTGTATTTAAATTATTAATATTGCAACTATAAAATTTTATGGAGAATTTATAATGGATTAAAAAATAATTCTTATAATACTAAAATAAAATTATATTTTTTTAATCTTTTGTTAACCTAAACTTAACTTAAGTTTTGGTGTCGCAGGCGGAATATTTACCAGAGAAGTGAAAGAGTTAAAGAAACTCCGCGTTTTCTGTGTGTGACAAAATCACTTGTAAGGGTACGTTTTATTTTTGTAACCTCTACTAAGAATAATAAATTTCCAATTTAAATTATCTGCCAGAGTAATTAATTTAATTTAAAGACCCAATAAAATTGAAAAGTAAATTTAATTCATTTCAGTAGTTCATAGTGGCTTTTGGTACTTTAATTACTCTTCTAGTTGGAAATAAAATAAAATTTAACTTATTTCTTGGAATAACTTTACTATTTTATTTTTTATCTCAAATTTGATATAAAAAAAAATAACCTATTAATTAACTTTTAATATTTTTTAATGTCCACTATTCTACAGTTTACAGATAATATGGGTTTTTTAAAAAAGTATTTCATATAAACATATTTTATATATATATATCTTTAGAATAACAGATAAAAATTACAAAACTCTTACTTATTTTAATCATAATATCACAAAACAAATTTTTTCTCTCATTTATATAACTATAAATAAATTATATCACATTTTGATTTATTTAAAAAAATAATCTTCACTTTCTGTTACTGAAAGTTATATTATTCACTGCGACTAGGACAGGGATGAAGAATTTTCCATTATCCTTTGAATTACACTGTTCTCCACTTTGTCATCATGATTAGACATTTCCGTCCCCGTTGTCAACTCGTCTCGTTGACAATTGACGTTCCAAATACCATTTATCGAACTTCTCTTGCTCGGTACATGATTCGTTACAAAATCAGTATTCTTATCTGGATGTCGACATTTCAACAAGTTCAAAAACGCTTTTCTAAACGTTCTATTCTTCCAAGCGTATATTAAAGGATTCATACAGGAATTCACCATGGCTAGGTTAAAAAAAATCTCGTACAAAGTGGCAGTTTCATCGTTTTTTGTCGTCCTTATGTAAATGACGATCACGAAGTATGGAAGCCAGCATATTGTGAAACAACCCAGTATCACCAATGTCATCTAAAAAAAAAATTAAATTTAGGTTTTTTGAAATGAAGCAACAAAAATATTGAATCGGTCAACTTTACATTATTTTTATTGCTATTCTGTCGTCTGGAGTTATTTATGGCATGCAGAAGAGTAGCGTAGCGTGTATAATATTTAAACAAAAATACACAACGTTATAATTCAAGTAAAAGAAAATATCTCCGCATTTAAGTTCAAAGCGGCGAAACCATTAATTTATAATCGGTTTTTTTTTTTAATCAAAACTGTCCAACCACCAAGAATATTAAAAAAACCAAATTATTCTTTTCTTCAGCAGTCTGCAGGTATCTCAGAACTTTCTTCGTGATGTGAGATTATTTGACTAAAAATAAACATATTGATCAGTTATATTTATGAATTTATCAATCTTAATTTTAGCACAACATCTGTAAATGCACGTATAAAAATGCAATACTTTAGACAGTTGAATAGGTCGCGGTTGATTTCCTGGCACCACGCTAGATGTTTAAAAATACGGTAAATTATATTCGAAAAATAAACAGGACCGTTTCTTGAGCAAACCGCACATTTTTCAGCTATTTTAATGTATAAATAGTTCATTTAAAACATTAAATTTTATTAATAAATGGGAAATTAAAATATTTACATGGGAAAAATAAAAAAAAAATTATTAATTAAATGATTCTTTAAAATTAAATTAAAAAAAGTGTTTCTGAAGCTAAATAATTGTAGGTCGGTTTAAATTTTAACAAATAATTAAAAAAAAAATAGGCTTGCATGTATTTTTAAGACTAAAGTACCTCCACGCTTTCACTAATGCTTTGGGAAGTTTATCTGATAGATAACACAAAAACTATTAATCACTGAAATGCCTCTTGTAATATTCAAGTACAAATATCAATGTTATTATATTAACAACAAAAAAATCTACAAATTAGGTAGCTGCAGCGGTGATAATTTATAATAATAATTTATAAACTTTCAATAATTTTTTGAGATATTGACCAAAAATTCAAAAATGTTATTTTTCTCAGTACTCTGTATTTTAAAAACAGTGGACTTATGGGGGTTTGTTTATGTTAAATCTTTTCTTATGTTCTTGAGGCATACGTGCTTCTTCTTATGAGCTGAAAAACCCGATAAAAGCGTTAATGGATTCGCCACTTTGAACTTACAGGCCGACCATAGGCGTAGATATTTTCTTTTAATGGTAATGTAATAAATATTATACACGGTACGCTACTGTTCTGCATATCATAAATAACTCCAGACGATTGAACAGCAATAAAAATAATGTACGGTGAACGGTTCCACTCAATCTGGTCTATATATTGAGCTAAAAGTAAACATATTCAACTAAGATTAGAAAAAATCATATGTTTAAGGGACACCCAGTATATAAAATTGCACTTCGAGGTATCATTTGTTGAAAAGTGTTTGTTTTCAAATATTTTAGCAGTATTTTTGAAAATGAAATATTATTTTTTATAATTTTAATTAATTTTTAAATACACTTTTTCATTTGCTTTCAATCGGCAGTTTTAAATTGTAAAATTAATCAACATTAATTAAAAGTGCACTACTGCCCACCCAAATGAAATCTAGATGCAAATATTTTGTAATGAAATATTTGTTATCCGGCATTTAGACCATTATTTTTAGTTTGAACGGTGAAATATGTGTGTATTGAAAGCTCTCTACGAATATTTTATTGGATACATATTAACCTTTGTTATTTTTGATTTCGATTTTAATTTTTCCTTTAAAATCTCGTTGAAAGTTTAAAACGCTCTTGACACATCGTAAATTTGAAGTTTGTTAACCTAAGTTGTGTTGTATGCATTTATTTTTCCCATTCCAAAAAATTATCGAAGTAAATATTTACCAAATAATTTTAATGTTGGAGTGGTCTACAAAATTTTCACAAGTACATAACAATTACAGAGAATTAAGGAGAACTGTTTAAATTTTATTTTTTAAAAGTTTAAAGGTCAATTGTTTTTTATTTGTTTTTCAATTTAAATATTAACAGCCTGTGTTGTGTAATACAATCTAACAAATAAAAAATTCGCATATTTGATGTCTGCCATATTAATATTCTTAAAGCAAATACGTTTTTTAAACATTTTAAATATAAATTTACTTAAATAAAGTGTAAACCAATAATCTTGGAATAAAATTATATTGAATTATTTTTAGAGACCTGTATGACTAAATGATATAAAATTCAACATATTATTTTACCTAAAATTTTGGCTTCCTGTTTGTGGTTTTAATGTAAATAATTTCTTCCAAATTTTTATGATAAAGGAAAACGCATTATTTCATTAAAAAAAGTATTTTTAATTAATCTTTAAAATGTTATCGCACAAATCAATTAAAAAACCGTCCAAATTGAGCTGTACATTTTTTATACAATTTTCTAAACAGTTTTTTGGAATGAATTAAATGCACATTTAAAGAGAATTCCTATTTTAGAAGGATCTTTATTCCCAGAATAAAATAAAGCCATTTTTTTGAAATTAACAACATTAAGTAACAATGCAAAACTATAAGATAAGTATTAATCAATTTTGAGTGCAATTTGAGTTGAATTTTTGATAAAACTAGAGTATGACAAAAAAATTTAAATATAAAAAGTAGTTACATAAAAAATTTACAATTTTATTATATAAATGACTATGTATGACTTGCCTGAAAAGATTTTGTCTGATGTATATTCCCGGACACCATAATCTTTCTGTGTTGTCCAGTAGCTTCGTGACATATTCTCGTATAAAGAAGAAGCATCGTAGTCCAAACTAATGAAAACATTGGCAACAAAATATACTGCATATAATTGCGAGGGAAAACATTAACAATCTCGCAAGTAACCCCTTCAGTCCATTCGTTCCACACGAGCGGTACAAGGGCGGTAGTAAAAGCGACGACCCATCCAACTGTGATTAGGGTAAACGCGGATTTTCGTACCATAAATCTGGAGTAATGCAATGGATATACTATAGCTATGTACCTATCCATCGCGATAAACAATAAGTTACATATCGAACTCGAACTCGCGAAAGATGTTAGAACGAAACGAAGAAGACAAGTGTATTTAATACTTCCAAAACCGTCGATAGTGTAAAAAAGCATGTGGTAAGGTATGGACATTCCGACCATGAGATCACTCACTGCTAAGCTGAAAACGAAATAATTCGCCATCATAGAAGATAACTTTTTACTTAACAGTATCGCACAAAGAGTCAGTATATTTCCTAATATTGTTCCGAAAGTTGAAGTTATACTGGTAAACATCCACAACGTGGTTCCACAGAAATGGCACTGAGTCCCCATTGTAAACAAACACTTTTCTTCCGCACTATTCGTATTCGCTCTTCATTTCTCCGATTATTTTGTTTGCAGCGATAAGTTTCGCGTGAGCGCGATGCCTTCCTAAGAATGAATGAAAACGATCCGTCCAGGTTACAAATTTCACACATGGGAAATCTGACGCGCGGTGTATTCTGCTTCGTTTATCATATTACACATAGATTTTGTTCCAACAATTATTTATGAGACCGATCGACGCTTCCGCAGATAATTCGCTTCACATATTCGAAGTTCTGCAACTGCATTTAATCCTGCGAAAAATGTCCTGCAGGGTTTCACGTTATATTATCTACATCCCATATTTTTTTGTTCTTAGTTGTCTTAATAAAAAAATGTATATATGTATTAGTGTGAGAAAGTCCAATTTATAATAAGGGCAAAAAGAAAGCGAAGAAAAAATTAGTTAGTGCTAGGATTAAAATATTCAATTTAGATTAGATTTGGCCAGTTGAACAAATTTTCTAGTTAGAGCTTTCGACCAATCCCAAGTTAGTGTTGCCAGCAAGCGTCCTCTCTCAGTAAAGCAAATGCTTTACAAGTTCTAACAAATATATTGAGATGGTACTAAAGTAATTCTCAAGTTTTAATTTTGTTCCTGTTTCCTTCACCCCAATTTAATTTCCTTTATTTCTTCTTTAATGCCTTGCTTAACTACTTTTACTTCTTTTTCAATTTTTTCTTTGAAAATCTCTTCTTTTTCTTGTATTTCTTTTATTTCCTTTCTTGTTTTTAAATTTTCTTCCTCTGCAATAGAAATATTTGTTATCAAACCTTCCTTGATATTTTCTTCTAATTTCAGTACTTCATTGTTCATCAAATTATATTTTGTGTTCGTTTTTATTATCTCCTTCTCCATTTGTCCCATTCTCTTATCTTGTTCTGTCAATTTCTGTTTGCTTTCAAATTCTTCAAATTTCCTCTCCATCTTCTCTATACCCTCTGTTAACAAGTTATTATTTTCTTTCATCTCTTGCTTTACCAATAATTCAAACATTTTAACCATATCATTTCCTTCTTCTTTTCTTTGTCCTTGCTCTCCTCCTGCTAATGTATCAATCGACATTATCTCTTGTCTGTGTTCTTCCAGTATTTCCGAGATTTCTTCCTGTCTCAGATTTTCCTCCTTTTCTTTTATAATAACAAAAGTTTCTGGATCTTCTCCTTCCGATGTTAGACTTGCACATAATCTTTCTATTAGATCTTTTTTAGTCCCTCTACATCTTGTCCTCTTCTTCTTAACTCTTCTTTCAATTCTACAACCTTTAGATCATATAATCTCTTTCCTGTTTCTTCTTCCATTTTTCTTTATATTTTTCTTACTGTTAGTTTTCACTTTAAACAATGTAATTTGTGTGGTTTCTACTATTGAAGCCGCACGTTGGGCGCCATTTGTAATGGTTTAAATAAATTCTCAAGTTTTTATTTTTTTTAGTTTTTATTTTCAAAATTAACACGTTGACATCTATCAAATCAAAATTATTAACTAATAAAAAAATCAACATAACACAAACATCTAACAACCATTATCTTTTTTAAAAGTCCTTTTTACATATTTTTTTTAATAATTTTTTTTAAAATATACTTCCAATAATTTTTCCCCACTTTTTACACCATTACAATATATTCAAAACATTTTAAGACCTCAAAAGAATGCCATCTCAGTATAAGATTATAGCCCTTATTTTTAGTGCACAGCCTAAAAAACTGGTTAATTTTTGTAAGTACTTAATCACTATAAGTATAAAAAACGCTATACAGAATAAGAATAAATAAAACCTTAATGAATAATGATTGAAAAATCAAATGAAATAGATTTCGTTCTATTGTTATTTTTCTACATTTGGGTCTGTATTGAAGAGTATAAGTTTTACATTCCTATTGGATATCCATCGTGTATTTTTGTTTAAATATTATACACGGTACGCTGATGTTCTGCATGTCATAAATAACTCCAGATGACAGAATAGCAATAAAAATAATGTTCGGTGATTTATGGTAATTTATGCAACAAAATATAGTATTTTTTTTATATATTTATTAGCAATCAAAACAAATATGCTAATGCTGGCTTGAGAGCAGTGTTATGCTCTTATTTAGAATGGTTGAGGTTTTCTCCTCTTTATAGTATAGCTTGAAAGGTTCTGTTAAAATATTGTTTCGCCAAATTTAAACTTACGTCACAACTCGGACATGAATTCCTGCTAACCACAACATTTATTGTTACATAAAAATGTTGACACAGTGACACGAGAATACACCTACTTATAGAAACTATAACATTTCAAAACAAGTACTTTGCGCTCTCTTGCACGAGACTGTATTTTCAGTTGGGTTAAAATTATCGTTTAAAATTACTCATTAGAAATTATTTGCAAATGTAGCAATTTAAACGGAGCATATTCTATTGATATAATATTATTAAGATATTTTCATCCATATGTTGTAACAATTGACCTATTTATAAATTATAGAAAAGAATTTTTTAAATTTCCAATACATTTGGAATATGTAGTAATTGATTATTTACCCTTCAGTCATTTTTTTGCACAATTGCCATCCATTCTAGATTTTACTAAAGAAAAAATTCAAAAAAAAATTGAGATGAATATAAAGTTTATTTTAGGAACGAATAACGAAAAAAAAAACTCTTATCATTATTTCTTCGTAGCCTCTCTTCGTCCATCTCTTCTAGTACGTGATTCTGAACACGAATTTATTCAAGATATTCTTTCCATCTTATCATTGTCTTACCTACGCTTCTCAGATCCGGATTAAAATATCTTATAATCATTATACCTCTAGAACAGACCTTAATGGCTAGAGTAGGTAGGCCTTTGCGTGGGTGTGAGGCTCATTTTGGATTGTATATCTGTCCCTTTTAAAATCCACCAACCAATTAAAGACTGTGGCTTTTAAAGGACCTGAGTAACCAAAATGTTCACTTGAAGTGCATGCATGTATGATTTTTAAGTATCTTATAAATACCAGCAAAACCTAAGGGTAACAAACGATTGTTTGAATAAACATTTTCGAGGACATGAGTAATATTCTATACAAGCAACAATGTTTTTGTTTTTCCAACGCAACAGTCACGCTAATCCAGCAAATTATCCCTTTATTACATCCCGGCAATTACTTTCGTACGGATATCTCATAAACTAAAGAAGGGTTGCACGATAATTTCAATTTTAATTCAATATAATACATAGTGGAAGTGGTAGATGAAAAATAAATACAAATCATAAATCACAGTACATTATTTTTATTGATATTAAGTCGTCTGGAGTTATTTATGGCATGCAGAACAGTAGCTTACCGTGTATAATATTTATATACGTTCAAAGCGGTGAATTCGTTAGTTTGGAAGAACTATACCAGCATTATTTCTTTTTCTAAGTATACAGGGTGTCCCACGACGTACTGTACACAGTCCAACCATAAGTACTATGGACCGAGGCCATTTCATATCTGGTATTAAAAAATGCCTTGTTGCGTTTTTGACAGATATACAGGGTGATATTTGAAAATATGTGAATTATTCTACGTTAAGTATATCTAAAAGTAAAAATCTCAGACCAAACAAATTTGGCACACTGAGTATGCTCCCTGAGCTCAATAAAATAGGTTTTAAAAAAATGTTAATTTCAGGTCCGGACTTAGTTTTTTTTAGATTTTTATTGGTTTTTTGAAAACAACACCCTGTAAGCCAGATCAGACCATTTTTATTTTTCTCACTTTAAAGCTTAAGGATGATAATAAGCAACAGTTAAAAAAAATTGAACGCGCAACTTTTTGTTTTCTGCAGAAAAAAATAAAACTTTTAAAAATACTATAATTTTAATGGGTTCACATTCTTCTTATGACTGATGCGGCACTACATTGAAAGCACATTATCATTTTTCAACAAAAATCATAAGGAAAGTTCATTTTACTCGATATAAAGTATTATTCTATCAACAGTTGAAATTCCAGGGGCGGTATTTATTTATTTTTTAGTTTTTATTGATCCTGTAATAACAACACCCTGTAAAGCGAGTGGAACAATTTTTTTTTCTGTCACTTCAAAGAAAAAACTATTACTTTTGATAATTGTGCAAATGCAAGTAGGCTTTGATTTCGCTTTGACGCCCATTTTGACAGTTTGTGTTAGTTTTGAAAATAAACTTAAATCAGATTAAGTCTTTTTTAAAGTAGTGTTTATTTAATATATTATTGTTATCATAGAGTCAATTCAATTAAATGTTCTAGAAAATTGAATTTAGTATTTGTTTGTCTGTAATTGCATCTACTCTCCGTTCCATTTTTCAAAATAACAGTTTTGGAAGTTGGCTGTAAAACATTTTCATATATTTCTTATGGAGACGGTCAGCAGCAAACTTCAAAAATTGTCCCGTATAAAAATAAAACGGAGTTTAGTTCCATCTTTTACATTTGATCGGCTGCCAAACATCCAAGGTTTTTAATTTTGCTTAAGTACTTAGTATTAGCCATCCTCCAAGGTGACAGGGTAAATTTACAAAACCAATTAAAACATTAAAAAAAACTATTTTAGAACCTGTGAGTGATACTTTCCTAACGATTTTATTATAAATAAATGTTTTCAAAAGTAACAGTTTTTTTCTATGGCAAACAGCATTTTTTTAATTTCGGTTAATATCATCCGCTTTGACGTTACAGAAAGAAAATTTGTTCAACTCGCTTTAAAGGGTGTTGTTTTTACAGAATCAATAAAAACTAAAAAAAAAATACGGCCCTGGAATTTCAACAGTTGATTGAATAATATCGATTAAAATAAACTTTCCTTATAATTTTTGTTGAAAAATGATGATGTGCTATCAATGTAGTGCCGCATCAGTCATAAGAAGAATGCGAATCCATTAAAATTGTACTATTTTTAAAAGTTTTATTTTTTTCTGCAGAAAACAAAAAGTTGCGCGTTCAATTTTTTTTAACTGTTGCTTAGTATCATACTTAAGCTTTAAAGTGAGAAAAATAAAAATTGTCTGATCTGGCTTACAGGGTGTTGTTTTCAAAAAACCAATAAAAATCTAAAAAAATCTAAGACCGGACCTGAAATTAAAATTTTTTTAAAACCTATTTTATTGAGCTCAGGGAGCACACCTAGTGTGCCAAATTTGATTTGTCTCAGATTTTTACTTTTAGATATACTTAACGTAGAATAATTCACATATTTTCAAATATCACCCTGTATATCCGTCAAAAACGCAAGAAGGCATTTTTTAATACCAGATATGAAATGGCCTCGGCCCATAGTACTTATGGTTGGACTGTGTACAGTTCGTCGTGGGACACCCTGTATAACATAGATTAGACCCCATCTATCCGAGCTACCCAACTATATACTTTAAAGTTATACGATGTTTTAGTATAGTTTAAATTATTTACACACGTTATCTGAGAATTTTTTACTTTTTCATTTTGGCTTTTTTTCTTATACATTATTAGAAAATACTTCGATAAATACACCTTTTATCTCATCAATATCCATGCATTATATTCACGTACGTGCATTAATGTACATGCAGAAATTACGTGAACAGTTTACCATAATAACCCAATCATTTTATTTACACCAAATATTGTCAATTTTCTAACCAAAAATCCAGTTATAACTGGTTATGCACCTGATTATGCGGAAACACGTTTTGTTATTAAAAACAACCACCCAATAAACAAATAATTTATCCTACCTGCTTTCTATTTGATCCAGGTATTATGATGTTGTCTATGATTTACAATTTGTGACAAATCTATTGCCGTCATTCGTCTCTCCCACACAGTTTCAAAACAAACTTTTCTGAAAACTAAAATAAAAGATCTCTTCCCTCCCAAAGATCGTTTTGTATAGTATGCATAAAAAATTTTCTCGGTAAATGTTAAAAAATGCACTGCAAAGACTTTTCAGTTCACTGGGATACAAAATCTACAATAAATTATATGAGTTATAGATATAAATGATTAAATTAATAGTTCCTCAAATTTCAATTTTTGTATACCTTTAAAATGAGGTATCACTTGCCCCATAATTGCATTAAAATAAATTGAAGTCGCTCAGAAGGGGTAGAAGAAAAATTTTATGTACCTAAAAGAATTAGTTAAAAAATTACTAGGAGGAGGCAAGCCTTCATTTATTTATGTATTTTGACTACAATATTTTTATTTTAAAGTCTGATTTTTATTAACTTTGAACTGTAGTCTAATGGAGGATAAAATGTTTTTTAATGGCATAATTTCTTTAGACTTTTTTGAACATTAAAATTCATAGTTTCGATCTTATCTTTTACTAATTAGGTATATCACAAATAATTCAATTTTTTTTATATAGTGATGTACCTATGAAATATTCTCCTATGCTAGCAAACAAGTTTTCATCATCATTTATTTATAGAAACAGTAGTTATAAAAAACCAACACGCAGGATTAATTCTTATAAAAATACAATTAAGGAAATAAAATTTTGTTTCATAATTCTCTTATAAACGCTAAAATTTAATAATTTTGACCATGAAAAATTAATATTATTTAAAATTAACTAATCAATATGCCACTGACACTGGTATCATGTTAATTTTTTTTCAAATGTATCAAAATAGTGAGTAACGAAGAAAAATCCTTAATATCATGACACTCATCAAACAGATTTGGTTCATCATCAGAAAACAATATTAATCCCTTTCATAACCGTGAAATTGAAAAGTGGAGATAACGAACTTACTGATTATATATCTATCTCTATATTTAGATATAACGCTTAATTGAATTTTGATAGACACAATATTATCGATCGTACTTCTTCGGTCATATTAATAAATTAATAATATTTATCGGTAATTAGGTCAAGTTTTGATTTAGGAGTAATTTAAAAAATATGACAATCATCCCCAGCCCTTTCCAAACGTTTTAATTTATACAGGGTGAGTCATGAGGAACTGTTCATACTCCTACCTCGTATAGAGGGTCATATCAAATGACCATTAAAAAATGGCTTCTCCCATTGTTTAATAATATAAAGGGGAAGTTGTGAATTTTGACTGAAATTTCTTTTGTTCATTACTTTTGAACGGTAAGATTTGTCTCAAATTTTGATAAAACGTTACACTACTACCGCCTATTTAATTTGATAAAATGACATATTTATTATGAAACTTGTAAACAATCAGTTTATGTTAAAAGCTTTTGTTTACATTTATCCCAATGATTTCACCTATGAACGTATCTACTTCGCATATCTTTTATTATTATCATCTGTGTAAAAACCATGTTTGCTAATATAGTGGGACACACTTCAGTTGTAATTGATGCAAAACGAACCAAAAAGAAACAAAAATTCAAAAACTGATCCTTTGAAATCTTTTTTTTTTCATTCGTTCTATTTAGTCTATTCCGTTGTATTACTTGATTGCCTTCTAGAAATTACATATTCGTCACCTCTTCCACACCTTCATTCAACATTCATTCATTCTCTCTCTCTCTTCTTCATTGTCTATATATTTTATTTATTTTACATATTTTTTTTTGTTAACTGGGAAGGTTAAGAGATAAATAATAGCTAGTTAGCTAATCTTCGCCGTTTCAGAACAAATATTTGTTAAAATAAAGACTAAAAATAAAGAATAAAATAAAGACGATTTATTATTATTATTATTATTATTGCACGGTAAATAATTTTTTTTGCCTCCTCACAGATCAATTTTCTCCACTATATTTAATGTATATTTGATTGTTTTTATTTTGCTTCTTGTTAGTTTGTCTCTTCTCTTCCGTCTGTTTACTCTTTTTACTTTAGCCCTCTGATTCTTGTGTACTTGTCTGCCTTCCTTTGTGTGGTATTTCTTTAATTCTTTTCTTTGCACATATTTTTCATTGTTCTGGTACTTTATTGCTTTTTTTGTAACCTCACTATAACTAATTTATTATTTCCACTTTGTATCAATATTCTATGGCAAGTCTTTTTCCCAATTTCGGTATTCTTGTTTACTTTTTTCCCCATTCTTGATATTTCTGGTATTTGTAACTCCTTTAAATTTTCTTTTCATATTTCCTTTTTTTACGTCTATTTTAAGTATTATTAAAGCACCCTATATTATTATTTTTATCCGCAGTCTATAAAAAATTGGAATTATGTTTTATTTATGGCATCGGGTTTCTTTGAGATAAACTTTGTTGACTACATTATTAAAAAGTAATATTAATGTTGTAAATCCCTTAGTATTTATGATATAAAATATTTTCGATGATTGAATACTCGTTAGGATTAACTAGTCGACTTTTATTGATATTAGTTTTCAGTTCATACAATGTACAAATGTTACGCCTACCTTTTTTGTACCTGGGTCTTTTCCAGAGATAGGACAGATAACTTGGAGTTTTATTGTAAATGTGAGACAATAAATATTACTTTTCAATTGCGATTGCAATTTTTATATTATTATTATTATATTATATTTATTATTATTATATTATAGTAATAATTACGAAAAACCTTAGAGTCCGTCACCTGCACACTGCTTGGGGTGTGTGTCCGGGGTCGCCGTTAGAAGGGGTAGCGTGGTGGGCGGATCTCAAACGATCCTCACTTCGCCAAATATTGTAGCACATATTTAAAGGTTTGATATTTATCGAATACCTATAAAGTTGGGCATGGGTACAAACCAAATTCTCAAAGTTGGTCTATTTGGGATACTTTGATCTGCGTTTACCTTATTTTTTTAAATAACACCGTTTTGAAGTAATAGTAGATTTTCTAGCGTTCTACAAGCCCACAAAATTTGGTCAGTGTACGAACTCTTAAAATAATTTTCGTTTATGCCAATTTTTTTGCCTAGATACAGAAATCAATTGTTTAATATGTCCCAATATTAATTTTCATAATCAGTTTATACAAATAGTGGCGTGGATTTATTTATATTGGGATTACTTGTGCAATTGATTGAATACAGTTGTCAGGGTTACAATATTAAATAAATTGACCAATATATTTTGGCTGATACGAGATAAAATCGGCGAAACCTAATCCAAGGCGTACAATGAATATAGTAGATAACATAATTTTAAGTAAAAAATACCCTTCAATAAACCATCTAAAATCGAAGTAAGGGATAACAAAATATATTTTTTTATTATTTTTTTCAAATATGCATATTTAAGAACGCCCATGAATTATTTTTAAGTCAAAATATTAAAAATTGACGAAGTTACAGCTGTTTTAGTGGAGGCACGATTTTTTATCTATAAAATTTTAAACGCTATTTTTTCAAACTAGTTCTTGCAAAAACTCTAACTCTAATAGCTCGACTTTTAATTTTTTGGAAAAATGTTTGTAGTCGAATTGGAAAATTAATATTTTTAGGTCTCTTGAATGAACAAAAATGTTTTTTTTAAATGCCACCATATTGTATCAAAGAAGATTTAGAAAAAACGGTTAAGCATAGCGATAGCTACATTTTCAAACATTTTAAATAAAATAATTGTTTTTTTTTTGTTGAATACCTCAAGCGGGGAGTGTTTAATTAACCACCATAATGTATTACTATACAATTTTCAATGCAAATTTGAGTAAACATACTCTAAAGAATCCTTAATAACACATTCTTCCTTCAATCCAAAACTAATTAATTAAATATTAAATAAAATATAAAAATTATCAGTTTTTCGATCCTACATTTGCCTACATTTTGAAAGTATCAAAACAAAATTGTCATTATTTCCCATTTAGACAAAGGTTGGAATTTTTTTTTATTAAACAAAGCTAATAAATTGAAACAGTCTTTAAAACCATTTTATTATTGACAGAAACTCTCACGACATAATCTTTTATTTGCAGGGCATTTTTCGTTTGGCATGTGAGAATGTTTTGAAAGTAATGAGAAAAGGGAGAGAAACATTATTGACATTATTAGAAGCGTTTGTTTATGATCCACTCATAGATTGGACGGTAGGAGGCGAAGTTTTAGCTGGTACAACTTTTGGAGCTTTAACCACGGATATAAATTCTAAACAAAGTAAAAAGGAGCTAGAAAAAGAAGTTACCTTGTCGATGTTCAACGTCAGGTGTACAGAAATGAGGGCGGAATGGAATGAAAATAAGTAAGTTTTTGAAAATCGTTACTATTTGTTTTAAAATACAATTTCACCGTTAGCTGTTGTACCTGTTTTTTATTATTTTTACCTATTTTCAGAGACGAAATTCTGAACGAAATACCAAACTTAGTCACAAATCTGAATGAATACCTGACACTAATAACAAAAGTTGCTGATATAGAAGATAAACTTCAAGATTTACATCAGCAACTGGCGTTAATCAAAGAAGCAGAAGCTCAGGGTGTCCACAACCACTCTTTGTATTCATTACCATCACATTTCGATGCTTATCACAAGTCCCAAGCATCTGTCAATAACGCCAAATCCGAATTATGCAATATTATAACTGATTGTGAGGAGCATAACAAAGTTTATTCAAATTTACTTGTTATGTACGATACCCAACAGTTTTCCCAATGGTTGATGGATATCAAAGTTGTAACTAACGAAGATAGCATGCGTATATTCGATTTGGTCAAAGAGTTTTTACATAACGCTGGTAAAACTGACGTTATTACCCAGTGTGAGCACTCCGAAAAGGAAGTATTTCAACTTTTGCAACATTTGAATTTATCTGTACGAAAATGTTTGCAAATATACCAAGATTACTTTTCTATACTCACTCAGTGCCCCAAATCATACTTGGATTCACACAGAGTATACATGTACATAAAATGGTGTAAATTTCTATTAGAAAACAACAATTATTCTAGTTGTGATGTGGTTTACCAACAAATTCGAGATTTCTTAGACTCCCCCGCAATCATCCATCCCCAAGTTGTCGGCGTCGCTTACAACTTAGAAAATTTTTACAAAGAAAATTTGATGCAAGTCAACAAACTATTCAGCGATTTAGAAACTCTTCGATCCAAAGAATCGAGCGAAGCTTTGGATAAAGTATACAACAACGCCAAAGGAGGCGTTAATACGTTTATAACGTTAGAAAAGGGCGCGATAAGCGCACTAGAGTTCGTAATCGCCAGCGAATTGGTTCTTCTAAATAGAAACTTATTGACTTTGGAAATCGCCGCCCAACGCAGCGGCGATTGGTTGATTAAATTAACATCGCGAGATGGCGATTGGTTCTTAGACGATCTTTTACTACATAGCACCAGAGCCGTTGAAATGGTTAGCAACCTTCCGGCATCGAAACAAAACTACAACGAAAACTTTTACAAAGTATTAAACGGTATTAAAATTGCTAGTAATATTTATAAAGGATTGTACGATTTGAATTATAACTTTCACACCATCATACTTCCCGAATCTATGAAGAAAATACAGGCGGAAGAACCCTCGGTGATTGAGCTCGTCAAAGACTTGAATACGATCATTGGGGATATTGGCGTTTCTATTCCGGATATGATTGCGCAGTTGGAGAAACTGCTTACTTGTGTTTTAATGCAAATGGACTATGGTGTAAGTATTTTTTTTGTTAGTTGAAAAATAGGCGAATAAAGAAAAATAAAAAATTTCATTCAAATTTATATTAAGTGTACAATACTGGGCATAACTTGGGCAAAAATTTTTCCAAATTCTCACCTGGGGGTGCCAACATCACGCGGGTTATATTCTTTTGTTTTGAGCCGAATAACATAAAATTGCATTTTTCCTAAACATGTTATTAAATTAGTTTTTTGTTAATTGCAGAACACTTACGAATACATCTTAGAAAGAGTTTCATTCACGAAAAAACAATTTTTGGCTTTGATACCTACACAATCAGAATCCCTAAGCCAAGGGAAAATGTTGCTAATGGGATTTAACGGACTTTTCGAAAAATTATCACAAGAAATTATCAACTTAACTAACACTTTAGGACATTTGGATATACCAAAATCGTGGAAGAGACTCGATCACGTTAAAGAGGCTAAAAATATAGCTCCGCATATATTTAATATCCAAGTTCGAACTATATTAGAAGATATATTTTTCCTAAAAAGATTGAAAGCTATTGTAGAGTTTTTCGCTTTGGTACAAGAAATGTGCCAATCACTTAAAGGCATCGGATCCGGCCTTATATTCAATGACGAACAACTAACCAAGCCTGTCAAACAATTCATAGCTGAATTTATTTCTCGAAAACTTTTAGGAGTATTACCAGAAATCGTAACATACGCCGTATGTTTCTTATTGCAAAATTTAGGACTGGATGTCACACACGAAATTGAACAAAAAGACATCGGAGCTGAAAGCAAAGTTCCACTAGACGAACTGTACACCAAAGCTTGGAATATATTGCTCAAAGACGGGACTTTTTCTCAAAATATACTCTCGCAAGCTTCCAGTCTTGAGACAAACTTAAAACTAGCTTGGGAAAAAATACAAGAGCCGAAAAAGATTGAACAAAAACTGACCATTCTACAATCCAGCACTATTAGATTACAGGGTCAGTTAGCCGTACACAATATGATGTTTGACGAAATTTTGCAATTATCAAATTTTTCTTCTGTACGAGCTAAATTTACGGTTGATATCCAAAACGAAATAGGCAACTTGCAGAATATTTACAGACAAATGTTAGAAGCGAAAAATAATCAAGAAAAATTAATCGAAAAAGCGGACCAAAGACTGAAATGGGCCAAAGGCGCTAATCCGAATGTAGGAGAGATTTCAGCAGCTTTCGAGACTGCCGTCGAAAATAGAAACACCCAATTGGATTTAGGAATGAAAAGCGCAAACCACATCCTTTCATCTTACAGCACTGTTTTAAAACACGAGTTGCTAAGATCCAGAACATCAGATGTTACCAAAGAGCATGACAAATTGTTCTTAAAAGCCTTCGAGACTTGGCGATTGGCTTGTCAATATACAGATTCGAGGACGGAATCTCTACTGCCATCTGAAGAAAGCATTTTAAAAATGCTAACACCCGAATTAGTTAAAGATTTAAAATGGTTACAAAAAGTATCCGAAACTTTGACCGACACCATTACAAAAGCTCAAAAAGAATTAAAAGATAGCAGAGAAGCCAGTTTTGCAGATAACGATAATTTGGTGTCACTAATGGATAATTTCAAAGCCATCCACAACATACACGGCAAACTAATATCTGACGTGAAGGGTCTAATGAAAATTATGACGAAGATCGAAGATTACAGCATCCCAACGCAATTCTTCATACAAGAATACCGATTGTACGTCGATCATTTCTCATCGCTATTTTCTAATTTCAAAAAAGAACTAACCGCCGAAGAAATTAAGGAACTTTTAAATCATCTATACTACATCCGAGATCACACCGAAACTATTTACGAAAATTTATTGGATCTGGAATCGGCTCAAAAGAGAGCGCAACTCGTTAAGCAGAAATCTTTGAACGACAATATGGACAAATTGGTTCCCCAGAAACAGGAGAGCACGACGAAAGGACAACAGCGGAATGCTTATGCGGTGAATGTTTGGCGTAGAGTTAAAATGAAGCTGGAAGGAAGAGATCCGGATCCAGGCAGAAAGAGCTCTGTTCAAGAACAGGTTAGTCTTGCGATTTTTTTTACAGACAATTCTAATATCGGAACTTGAGATTTGGGAAGAGGGACCTAATAAATCCCCCTCGGCTTTAAATTTTATCACGATCGCTTACAAATTATCAGATTTCTTTCGTTTAACTACTAACTTTAATTTATTTATTGGGATTTGACGTGGGGGCGTGACTTATCCAAGATACGCATTTTATACGCTGGACACTTAGTTAAATGCGAAAAAAAATGAATGAAAGTTACAGTGGCTGTGTGGATGTAGTGTCTTTCTGTTTATCAACGTCGAATTTGCACTAAAATTGCATTAGATGGACAAGTGAGGAGTGTTGTTTGTTCCTGCAAGGCTTCCATGTCAATAATGGGCTGATCGTCCTTAAATTCTGCTGATTCTGCAGGCACTTCTTCCTTGCTTTGCTAACTGGATTCATCAAGTTTGATTTTCTTTGTTTGAAAATTCCTGATTTGTTTCTTCTCTTTTTGCTCTTTGTGTTGATCATTTTTTTCTCGCACTCCGTAATGGTTTTGCTTATGTACAAAACGTTTATCCAGCTCCGGAAAATAATGAAATACAACGTCTAGACATTTATTAGAGTTATTATACCCTGGTACTGCGCAGTACACTTTATTTTTCAATTTTTGCCAAACAAAAAAAGTATTTCAAATTATTTTTAGGTGGAATATGTGATCCACGAGGCAACTAATTTGGATAATCTGGCTTTGTTATATGAGGGCTGGACTCCATGGGTGTGAAAAGCGACAACAGTGAAGGCAGTAATCCTGCCGCCTGGATCTCCTTCGGTTCTACTAGTAGAGCTCCACGCACGAGTTGCGGCAAATAAAGTGGAAAAAGCAGCATATCCATCTAATTATACTTGCTTAACCGGATCAAGTCGCTTAGTTTTATTGTTCTTGCAAGAAGTCGCGGTGTCATCAATCTACTGGAAGATATTTAAAATTCAAAATTCGATAATATGGATTTTGCAACACCAGTAAAACTTTGCTGTTTGCAAACATAGCAAAGTCTTTAAATAAATGCTGCTTTTTATTTTGTTGTCCAAGGTATTGTCAGAGTTGGCAAAAAAAAATAAAAAATACATCTGTCAAGGTGACAGAACAAGTGTCAATATGAAGTTTAATTAAAGTGGCGATATACAAATTTTGAGTTGGTTTATTACTTATTTTCATCTTTCATTTATTGTTTCATATCTTTTTTTATATTAATTTATTATTTGACAGCGCTGTTGCATATGTCTGTCACCTGTCACTGCTGTGTCTGTCACCTGTCACTGCTATGTCTAATAAAGTGTAACTATAGAACAATATCGATAAAATGACTGTTTTTGATCTCATTGACAGGTGATTAAAAGTTTATTTTTCTGGTAACTACTTTAATTATTTTTAATGTGTCGCAAATATTAATAGCAGCAACAAAAGCCTTACAATATCAGTCAACTTTTAATTATCAAAAATCTTGTATCTATTTAACGGTTGTTAATCTTAGAATTAATTTATCCTTATATATCTAATTTAGTTAGTTACCAGAGCAGTAATTTTTCCACACCTTATTAAATCTTTCTCTCTCTCAACAAAAATATGACATTGGAATGACAGAGTAAATTGTTTATCTTCTACAAGTATCAATTGTGTAACGAGGCATTAAAATTCTACTTGTTACTTGAATTTGTATAATTTTAAAGATGGAGTGGCGGTAACACTATTGACAACTTACAGGTGACAAGGTCAAATTT
Source organism: Crepidodera aurea (assembly GCA_949320105.2). Taxonomy (NCBI): domain Eukaryota; kingdom Metazoa; phylum Arthropoda; class Insecta; order Coleoptera; family Chrysomelidae; genus Crepidodera; species Crepidodera aurea. Next base: position 14,574,363 of record OX439476.1, on the reverse strand, counting down.
TGACAGATGACAAGGTATGTGTTGGTCAAAAGGATATGCCACTCCTGCTCTTTAAATGTATCTTAATCGATGTTTAGAAGTACATCAAAACATATTTGTTGGAAGATGGATACTATTATTTATGTAATTGTCTGAATGTCGAAGAAAAAATGAAAATATTAAAAAAAAATTGAAAAATTAAAAATGTATTGGAGTATTTAGAACTATTGTTTGTCAATCCTCTTTTAATGAGTATTTCAAGTGTAGTATAATCTAAATAAATGTTTAAAAAGGTGAATATAAGTAGTAAATCTATGTTAATGTACAAGACGTAAAAATCTCGTAGTTACACCAATATAATTGTTATTTTGGTGACATAATTTCATTAAAAAAAACCTTATTCGCAACAAGTTCATACACACACGGTATTGATTAAAAATTTTTATACAATATTTTTCAATGTTTACCGTAAACCAATTTTGTTGTATTTTAAGCTGGTTTTTTTGTCCCACATTTTATCTCAATTCGTTTAAAAATTGGTACGGGGAACTATTAACGTCTTCACTTTACAGTGCGCGTCTAGTCATTTCCCCTTCAAGCTTGGAACGTTAGACCTAAAATTTTTGTTCGGAAATACATAAAATGCTTCTTTTATTAATTGGAAATTCTTAAAATGCTTCTTGTATTAATTTAAAATACATAAAATGCTTCTTTTATTAATTTGAAATACTTAAAATACTTCTTGTATTAATTTAAAAAACATAAAATGCTTCTTTTATTTAGGTTTTTAGGGGGAAGGGATTTTAAACGCGCACTGTATAAAAAGGTTTTCTAGAATGCGACAATTTTTTTGTTTTCTTTCACTAATGAAGCTTTGTAGCAAATAAAATAGAAAAATTTTATATTCAAGACTCTGTTTTTGCCACTTTATAGAATAAATTCGAATCTAGAATACATTTTGAAGGTGTAAAAAAATGAATTAGAATTATTTTATCTTAATTTAAAGATCTGAGAGAATATAAAAGTCCTGCAACTGTCCTTTGTTAATCACAACACATTTTTGTTTTTATAAAAAAAATATCTTCAAAGTGAATCTAAAATATTGTACTGAATTTATAATTCCATAAACGAAAATATAAAAATAATAATATCCAAACTCACGAGAAACTCCGTCATACCAACATTAAAACTAATAAGGCACCTTCAGGTATTCTACTTAAGTTTATTTTATAAAGTTTCTTTGTATTGGTATTGCTAGCAAGAATGGGTCTGTTAACTATTATTTTTTTTGCAAAAATTTATCTCCCGCAAACAAATAACGCCTAGAAGGCTTTTAAATCCTCTCGAGTTACTCATCCTGTTAAATTTCTAAAAATACGTTTCGTATCGACCCCCTTCGAGACCATAATTCAATCATGTAAATCTCGAGGATCAAAAAACCGATGAAGCTAAAAGACTACTAAGTTAAGCTGTGGGGAAACATGGGAAATGGTATTTTAATAAATTCAATAGGCTAAGTCACTTGAGGTGAAGGCCTTTTAGTTTTGAATAACGTTATTTGATTGAGGGGAAGATCAGAGGGTAGAACTTAATGAATTTAAGAAAAAACGAATAGACCCATTGAAAAGTTTTTATTTTACCTTTTTACAAAGAGATTTTATTAATTAACTTTCAGAAATATTATTGACAAATTTCGTGTGGCTATGGGTCAAAAAAATAAAGGTTACTTTTGTGCGACTTACGAGTGTACTTGTATTTTTTACAATATTATTCATGTCTGGTGTATGTTTAAAGCAGTTTTCAGATATTATAAACTATATCGTAACCAATGAATTAAATCATTTACTGGTTGTTTTCGTAGATGTTATTCTGGTTTCAGAAATAAATTAAAATCTTTTATTAATTACTAAATATTCAATTTTTATCTTATAATAGTGAAAACGAGTGTCAAATTTTTGAGTTTTTTTCTGAAACTGGATGTTAGAGTAATATACTAATAGGGTATCATTAATGCTAGGGTATTTTTGTTTTTTAGTAGATTGATTTTAAAAATGTGATGAACATTATACATTCAAGTCAGAGTGAATGCTTTTATTTATCTACATTTTCATCTGAGTAATTTTCACTCATAACTGACCATAGTAATTGTAAATGTTTATTACTGTTTTATTTAATTTCAAGTTTTTTTTTTAAGAAAGTGTCAAATTGTCCATAACTTTTGGTAACGTTTCTTATTTCGAATAAATATTAAAACAATTTGTGTTTTTAGTAAAGTCCTATACATATCCTTGCTGAAAATTCAACTGTAGCAGTATAGAAATAATTTGTCGAAGCTTTGTGGACTGTCCAAAAATTATTTATTTGGTAAAAAAATAAATTTAAATTTGTAAAATTTCCTTTTTAATTCAGTATTTTTGAAACAACGGGGAAAAGGCATTTTAGAGCATTGGTGGCGTCTCAGTAATTCTAAAGACTTTTAGCCTCACTCAAGGTTCAGTCTTCATAATAGTTATTATTATTATTAGCCAAATAACATAAAAACCGTATAAAGGCCGTAAAACAAAGCAAATAAATTCGAGTAATTTAGCAATTTTACAATCGAATGAAAAAACGGTTAAGAATATTTTTCTTTTTTTAGTTTTTTGGCAGGCAAGTGTCAGCCCCCCTTCGAAAAAGGTTTCTGGATGTGCCACTTACAAGTATCCAATCAGGGTAAAACCAAGAAAGTGTTTGCATCAACAGCTCTGCTGTATTAAATAAGAAGTAAAACTTCCATCCTCTTTCTTTAAGGGCTGAGTTGCTGATTTGGATCCTTAGATGCGATTTTTTTCAACTCTAGTGCCAATTTTGTTGATTTGATACTCCCACGATTCTCTTTCTGTTTATTTTTTTACACAATTCCCTTCTAATCCCTGACATGGTCCTTCGAGCCGGGATTTAATCCCCGACAACCAAAACGAAATAAAACGTAACCAATTTACATATATTCTTTATTTATCAACATAAATTAGTTTTAAAAATTTTTATACGTTTATAAATAAATGTAACCAATTACAGGTATATCAAAATTTCACATATCACAGCTTAATAAACCTTACTACCTATTCAAAATTTAAAGAAACCATCACTAGATAACGGGATTACTATATTTAATAAAAATATAAAAAAGTTACGAATTAAAAGCTTATTGTGCTTGTGTCTCAGAATAACTAATAACTGCAAACTTAAAAAGGGACGATTTGGATTACTCTTTTCAAAAAGGACGTTGCCAGACATTTCTGAGAAGGATAATGTTTGGTGAAGATTTAGAAGAAAAAATCCAGTTTATATACTAGGATATAGGATCTTTTGCACCCAGAACAAATGTTCGAACCCGGTAAAGTAATGTTTTGCCACAAAATAGCCCATTTAATATTTTTGTTATTGAGTTCAAGAGATCATAATTTTAAAAAAAAGCAGGCCAAATAACCGAAATTATTTGAACCATTTTACCAACTTTAACTTTCATGATGTGCCATTATGGTAAGGATAATTGAAATGTAATGGTTTTAGGTCCCACAAATTCAGACCAATGAAATTTCGATGAGTAATTTATAAGATAAGGCAAATTTTTCAAAGTTCTTTTTCCTAGATATCAACTTCTAAATCGCCACTAACAAGAGTGTTATTTAAAACAGTCTCTTTTTGTGTAAGCGAATTTTCAGCCCTAAGATACAATAAATATCACGTAATAAAAAGAAAAGAAAAATCAATCAGCAAAAATAAAAAATGTTTACTATGCAGGATAAAAGCAGATCTACTTATAATCCTTATTTTTAATATTCAGTTTAGCCTTTAACGGTACATTCAAAAACATGTAAACATAAAAATTGAATCTTACTTTTAACTTTCAAAACTGAATATATTTCTAAACGGAGCACAAAGTAAGGCAGCTACTAATTTAATTATTTAATTAATACTAAAAGTACGGAACACTGGATGGTCGGTTTCATAAAGAAAACTTAAGTGATGGCTTAACAAACAGTTCCCTAAAACCGCTTCGAAACTATTGATTACAATCTGGCAGCAACATTGCTTTTCTCAAGAATTTAAAAGCCAAATGGCTGTAACTTACAGTGACATCCAACGATCTGATATTGTAATAAGTAGCGGATAGCGAATTAAAACAATTCCAAACTACTATATTAAGTAATAGTTTGCTTCGAAACTCAGTTTAGATAGTATTGATCAGGGCAGTTAAAACTACTTTAGTCTTTATCATATCCACCCTGATTTCGCGATCTCCTAAATCGAAAACGCGTTTTATGAAACCCATTTTGTCAGTTAAAGAATGATTAAGGCTGTACTATAGGCAACAGTTTACTAAGCAAACCCTAAATTATAAACGCTCAGAAACCTATTTTGTCAGTTAAAAAATGATTAAGGCTACTTTAGGCAACTGTTTACTAAGCAAACCCTAAATTATAAACGCACAGAAACCCAATTTGTCAGTTAAAGAATCATTAAGGAACCTTTACTAAGCAAACCCAAAATTATAAATGATTAAGGCTCTACTTTACTAAGCAAACCCTCAATTATAAAAAATGATTGAGGCTACTTTAGGCAACTGTTTACTAAATCATAAACGCTCATAAACCCATATTGTCAGTTAAAGAATCATTAAGGCTACTTTAGGCAACAGTTTACTAAGCAAACCCTAAATTATAAACGCTCAGAAACCCAATTTTAAGCTAAAGAATGATTAAGGATATACTTTAGGAAAACGTTTACTAAGCAAAACCCTACGTTATAAACGCTCAGAAACCCATTTTGTCACTTAAAGAATCATTAAGGCTACTTTAGGCAAGAGTACTAAGCAAACCCTAAATTATAAACGCTCAGAAACCCAATTTGTCCGTTAAAGAATGATTAAGGCTATACTTTAGGGAACCGTTTACTAAGCAAACACTAAATTATAAATTATAAATCGGTTAATCAATTATCTAAAGACCAATTGATTGATTGAAAAACTTTGTATGAAACAATTTTAATCCTAACATGGAAGTTTTCTTCATTTTTTTAAAATACCAAAAGAGCAAATGAACTAATTTTCATGTTGCAAGAAACGAATATAAACTGCTATTATTGTACTGGGAATAAAATACCGATTATATCGAAATTTCAGAATACAGAAACCTATCTATCTATGATGATTTTCTTAAAAATAAAAGATAGCAAAAATGAATCCTTCCATACTATCGAAGTTCACTCTTTAAGTATTTAAATATCTTCCATTTGTTGTTTTAAAATAGTACAGTCGTGTCTCACTTATTTACTTAGAAGCATTTTCTTTTTGTTGCCTCAACAACTCATCAATCTGACTCTTATACATATCTTTCACGTCTTCAAGATCTAATTTTAATTCTTCGTTTTGTTCGACTTTTTCTCCATACAGCTGACACAACGTCTCATATTGCTGTTCTAATTCCGTAAATTTCACTTTCAAGCTATCGAATTCTGTAACTTTGCTCTCCAAATCTTCTAATCTGGTAAGTAGAATCGATATTTCGTTATTTAGAAGAGAACGTTCTTGTTCACGTCGGTTCAACTCCCACTGGAGTTGTTGTAGTTCGCCATCGCGTTGCTTCAGATTCGATTGTAGCATCTGCATCTCGAACATGTTCGTGTATCTAGGGGTGGTTCCGACATCGAAAGGTTCATCCTAAAAACATTTAGTTTGTAAAAAAATCAACTTTCTAAATATTTTGCCACAAACTTGACATATAAATGATATAATTTAACTGTAAAAAAATTTAGTTTCAGAACTCTTAATTATTTTTGCCAAAGTATGAATTTTTTATGGGTATTTGTAGGATTGTAGATTCAATCTTTTCGTGCTGGATAAAATTAGACTTTAGAAAAAGGACAAAATTATAAAAAAAAAATTTTTTTTGTATCAATTACTGCAAATTGGACCTGATATTTTAATTTTGAAAAAACAATAAATTTTACGAATTCCCAATAGTGTTCAATTAAATCTGCACCAACCTGTATATAGAGGAAACAAAGTAACTTACCTGTGACCAGAATGAACCTGCCATAGAATCAGAAACGGAAACTTTTCCCAAACTCAATGTAGGAGAGTTGCTACCAGTTTGAGAAGTACCACGATCTATTGGATTATTTTCATTTGGTAAATTCGATTGTTCCTAAAAACCCAACAAGCTTGTAACTTATACTATATAGAAAGTGTCGACGCACCCTAAAGTCACAAATATCTAAATATTTACCTGTGTTCCACCCACAGTTTGCTTCTTTTCAGACTCGTATGCGGCCTTTTCCACATTTAGCTGTTGCTGCAAGTTATAAAGTTCTCTCTCCTTTTCACTAATCGACTCTTTATTACTTTTATTTGCTTCGTTCAATTTATCAATTTTATTATTCAGTTCTTGTTCGCTGATAATTTTCTCGGTTTGCAGTTGTTTCAATTCCATTTCTAAAAGTTCCATTTTATGTCTAGCGCTACTTAGCTGGCTTTCCATTTCGGAAAATTTTGATCTTAACTGGATACATTCATCTTTAATTATTCTTTCGGAGCTGCTTGATGTTTGTAGTTTGGTTTGCAATTCAGCTAGAAAATTTTCAAAAAAATAATAGTATAACCATTTTATTAAAATTTGACTTACTTATTTTCAATGTAAATTCTTCTTCTAATTTTTCAAAACTGGCAAGTTTCATAGAATATGTGGCTTGTAGAGATTCCAACTGACGAATTAATGGTTTGCTAACTTCTAAAACTGACTGGGATAGTTCTTCGTTTCTAGCTTCTGCATTTTCTAATTTTCTTACTAACTTATGTTTTTCGTCTCTAAACCTATCTTCATTTTTGATATTGTCATCTTCATACTGTCTCAAGCGGTTTCTTAAATCGTCCAACTGATCAAGAAGCTAAAATTTAAAACAATCATCGTGTGCGCTATAATGTGAAAATGTACCACAAAAAATATAATTTAGTTGGAATTAATCATACTTCAGAATTTTGTGATTCAGTCATTTTCTTCTGATTTTCCAATGAATCTAGTAATTGTTCCCTCATTTGCAGTTCTGAGCTAGTCCTCGATTTTTCTTGGAGCTCCTTTTTGGCGGCATCTAAAGATTTTTTAGCAGTATCATGTTTTTGAGTTAAATCATCCAACTGCCCTTTTAATTTATTAACTTCATTTTCAAGTTTCTTATTTTTTGATGTCAGTTGATGAACGGCTTCTATTTGAGTCCTTTCAACTTCTTCTTTTGCCGTTAAGGATTTTTTTAGCCTTTCCGATTCAGTTGATAGCCCTTCCATACTTTCTCTAAGAGGAATTAAAATATTGATACAAATAAACCTCAAAATGAGAAAAAATTCGGTTAATAAAAACAAAACTTCATTTTTTTTTTAATTTAAAGTAAATATTTTGATCAATGCTCATATTGGACCAAGGAATCCAGAATTGACGAACTGTACGGAATATGCCCTGAGTGTTTAATTTCTCCACAATCTACTATCACTACTATTACTAAAAAAGCTTCTTTGCTAAGTACTGGAATTGTGTAAACTAAAGTTTATGTGTTTCTATTACATTCGCCCATGACAAAGATTTATGTATCATTAATGACACGTCTTTCTTAGAAAATAATACAAATCCACATCAATCTCAATAATATTGGCCATAAACTGAGCACTCTGTATCTCAGAAAGAGCTCTAGAATACGCTGATGGTATGGCTTTGATCTATCATGATAAAAGTCTGGAGAGAACAATGCAAAACTTACAAAACATACGTAATTACACCGGAAATTTGATAAACAAGTGGAGATTGAGAACAATTTTTTACAATTTACTACAATGTTACTGAAAAATTACTTACCTAAGATGTTTTATAGTGTTTTCATGTTCCTTTTCTTTGGCTCTTAATTTTTTAATAATATTGGAATGCTGCAATTGCTGCTTTGACAACTTTTCACCTTCCTCTCGCAATTCTTTTATGACTTCATCCTTTTCTGATACCACACTTTCCATTTCTCCTTTGCTCATCCGAGTTGCTGCTTCCAATTTCATCTGTTCCAGTTGTTTTCTTAAATTATCTTTTTCCCGGATTGCTTGTTGAAATTTTTTTTCTAAAGCCGACATTCTTTGGGTATACTCTTCATTTACTTGAGATAAATCAGCACTTTCTAATTGTTTACACATTATTGCGTTTATCTGTGAATTTAAACTGCTGTTTTGTTCTTGTAAATCAGCATTCCTCCGGTTCATGTCTATAAGTTTTGATTCTCTAGATTCTAGGATCTCTGTTATTTCTGCTATTTTTTTCAGAAGCCGATCTACCTCTGGTGGATGCACATCGTCGCTAATACTGGATGCTTCTGACAATTCTCTGGTGTGGCCTTTAACTTTTTTCATAGTCACTTTTCCTAATAAAGAATCACCAGCTGCACAGGATGTTTTAGAACTTACAGATGCTTGTTTAGCAGGACTTTGCCTACTCTGAGTACTGCTAGAATCACCATTTGGACTAGAAATGATTTCTATATCAGAGGAAGTAGTCGTTTCTAACTCATCTCCTGAAGTGTGGCCAGAAGTGTGATCTGATCCAATTTTTACTAAATCAGAACGACTTTCTGAACTAATAGGAGAATTTTCTCTTGGAATTGCATCCACAGAAGAAAGAGAAATACTTTCCAATAAATATTTTTGACTAGAATCTTCTACGACAGCAGCTTTGGGTGAACTCTGATGATCAGACCCACTTTTTTCAGTCATTGCATCAGCCAGCAAATTTTTTAAGTAAGCAGATTTACTACTTGTCTCAGTTGTTGTAGAAGTATCACTGCTACTTTCCATTATATTGTCACTACCAGTTACGGTTTTATCGGACTGTGAACTATCATCAGTTGAAATATCCATTTGACTATCCGTAAAACTAATGTTTTCACTTTCTAAGGGAATATCTATAATATTGGTTTTTTGTAATATGTCTGGTAAATCTTGCTTAATACTCTGTGGTTGGGTATCAATTAAAACTTGTGTTAAAGGCAGCTGCATTGTGCTTCTACTGGGAGCTCTAGTGATTGCATCTAAGTAACTATAACTTGAACTATCAATATTACTTTCATTTAGACTTTCTGGTAAACCGAAAGTGTCTTTAAGCATTTTTTGAGGCCTGAGATGTGAGTTAACGGCTGTATCAAGCACTGTTGCTGAAGTACTTTCAGAAACAGATGTATAAGACATCGTATCTTCAGCAATGCTGTTTTCATCTTGATCTTCCTGAATTACTTCAACACTTTCAGGTGATAACTTATCAACAGAACTGAAAAATGTTAATTTAATTCATAATTATATTATTAGTAGATTTTTATTCATGAGAAGACTATTTAACTGATTTTTAAAATGTGTTCTATTTTTTTTTGTTTCTTTTTAACATTAAATTTTTATTTACTTACACATATTTTTCGTCCTCTGACCAAGGAGATGGTACAGGTGAGATTATCTCATCCGTATAATCTGACTGTCTTCTACTATTTGTACTACTAGTACCAATTATCTCAACAGAACTAGGACTTATTAAACTATCCCCTAATATTTCTACAGAATCAGATGCTGGTTGAAAACCTAATTAAATTAAAAAAAATAGCTTAAAATGTCAAATGTTCACCTAATAATAAAATTTATATCTAAATGGTAGAGTAAATAAGTAGTATGATTATTTTATAATGTATCCTAACCTAAAATAGAACTTGAAGAAGATATAGCAGCAGATAACATTTCCGATTCTGGACTTGTTGTATATTCTGTACTGCAAGTAATAATATCAGCACTTTCAGAACTATTTTTTCCACTCTCTGCACTTACAGCAGACAACCTGTTGATTTGTGAATTGTTTTGTTTTTCTCTTCTTTTAACACTAGTATTATTTTCACTATTTAAATCAGTATCAGCTAAAAATATAACAAATAAAACATTATAAAGATCTTATACAATGGTAATTGACTTATGGAAAATAAAGAATTATTATTATTGTTTTATAAACTTTAATTAATTAAATAAATAATAATTAAATTAGTTTTTGAAAAAAAATCTATGAAACGAAAACATTTTGAAATAATTATTTCATGTCAAAATATAAATAAAGAGGTAATTACAAAAAGTCAAAGACTTACTTAAATTCACTTTGATTAAATCAGTATTTTCAACTTGCTGAGTTACTTTTTCATTTTTATCTTCTTCCTCACTTATAGTAAGGTCAGATATTTGATTATCTATATCTTCAACATTTTGTACGACTAGTTTACTTTGACTAAAAGCTTCAACACCATCTAGAGTATCATCAAGGCTGGTAATGGAATCAGATTTGCTAACTTCATTTTCATTTGCGTTTTCAAAAAAGGAACCCGTAAAAGATCCCCAAATGCTATTAGAAATTTTATTGTTCTTTGCACTATCAGAAGAAGAGAACTTTTTATCTTCTCTACTAGAACTAGGTTGGGTTACCCCCCAAGTTCCAAAAAAGTCTTCAGAATTGGTATCAACAGGGGTATTAACTGGAACGAAATTTGGATCATCTTCCTTGATATCTAATGCTTTATCTATTGTCCTCTGGGCCTCCTTCAGGGCAGATTTGGCTATATTAGCTAAACCAGCAGCATCAAACCAACTCATTTTGATTCATATTATTTGATTTTACAGCAAAATGTAATAATACATACATCCTTTGCATTAAAGTTATGTTTTGCAAGATATAGCTCATTAGTCCATGGTTTGTAATTTAATATTTTTAATCTAGAATGTCTCGTAAACGATCACTTGACAATGTTGACAAATTTGTGTTGACGTAAACTGAAAGCTGACTAAATGTCTTCTTCTACCTGAAAAGTCGCTTTTTTGCAGCGCAACCAGTCTCTTTTTATTTTAAGTCAGTTTTTTGAAATTATTAAGTAAGTAACACGTGAAAAATTGCCATGGATACGTCTTTCCTGGATCTGCTATTCAAACATGTGGGAACAAATGATTTACTTCTATAATAATTTGAATAAAGTAAGTGTTAAAAAGATTTTCTACATAATCTAAACAATCGGAAAGCAACAGTTTATTAATTTAAGAATATACCCTGGTCATTTAAGGTTTAAATAAAAATAATAAAGATTCGATTTTAGTCAAATAAGGTAATTTGGAAATTTTAACTCAACGCTCCAGTGGCGCAATTGGTTAGCGCACGGTACTTATAAGGCAGTAGTCGTGAGCAATGCCGGGGTTGTGAGTTCGAGCCTCACCTGGAGCAACTTTTTTGTAAATAATTATTTGTTTGTAAAACTTAATTTATTAAATAGTTGTTCACTTTACTGCCCTGACATATTACAGAAAGAGTATCGATTTGAAAACTATATACTGAATTTAAATAGGTTGTCTCATTTTTTTTCAATTAACAGATTTCATAACTAATTTCCTAAATAACTTATCTTCTTTATTCTGTTAATTTTTTTTTGTTTATTCTGTTAATAATTGAAAGACGTACATTTAAAACGTTTGTAGTATTTTAAATGTATTTTTTTATGAAAAAAAGTAATTTTATTTTTAAATGTCTTTTTGTTCTTAATATTGTAATAAAATTACCGTCTCCATATGATTTCATTGATTTATATTATTAAATCACTTTTTGCCTCACTGGCTTGTAAATACATCCTGAAATTTTCATTCCTTAATTTTGAACCGAAGCTAAAAAAAATTTTTTTTTAACTAAAAAATCGCTTGATCCGATTGAGCTGAAATCTGGTATGTGGATATCGGATCATCGCGGAGTGAATCCGTTTGTTTTTGGTAGAAATCGCCCCACCAGGGGGCGTAGTAGCCCTATGTACATTACAAAAAAAATAAAAGGCCTAGTTTTTATTTGGTATTTAGATGCCTTATTGGTTTGTAAATACATCCTGAAATTTTCATTCCTTAATTTTAAAACTAAGCGATGGAAAAAAAATTTAAAATTTAAAATCCACATTTTTAGGTTGATTTATTTAAATTAAAACTGATGTAATGGAGTATTACATTTTTGTACTTCTTTGCTCATAGCAATTAAAGGTATTGTTTTGTCAATATGTAACTCATTTATTAATTAAAAACTACTAAATAAAGAAATGTTTATTTACAATTAATATAAATTTTAAAAATATAAATAAAAAAATCATTCACACAAACACTCTATCTACATAGAGTATTAATTTAATTTAAATAATATTATTTGTTGGCTGATGATTGGAATTATTTGGAGCACTCGTAGTGGGTCTTGTTACTAGGGAGACTGCATTTTGAAAAACCTGTCTCCGAATAAAGTCAGATGTTATTGAAGACATACTCTCTTTGCTTCCCACCTTACACCTCACATACCCATAAAGGTTGGAACCACTCAGAACCAGAGCTATTGTTACCAGCACCTATAATTTAAAATAAAATATTGTTTATTCTCAAAGACTGCAAGAATATATTACAAAAATAGAGTCATAAAATAAAATAAAAGAATATGTTTTGGAATATTGTCCATTATTCTCAAAGAGGTCCAATAAATAATGGTTGTATGTTGTTTATCAAATTGCTACATTAATTTTTTTAAATGATTTGTCACGTTATCTATAATTAAAGACTTACCAGCCATCTAAAATCTAATCCAAAAATATTTCCAATAAAAAATAAAGACCATAGGAATGGTGTCAAAATAAGAGCTACCCAGAATATACGTGCTTCTCTTTCATTTATTCTATTCTGAAAAATATAATTCAAATTAGATTATTTAAAAGATAAGTGTAATCAGAAAATATTAACCTGCTGTGATTCGAAGACCCAATGAGATTTTCCATCCTCATCAACATAATTCCACCATCTTAGCCCTACCATTAACCTTCCAGTGATGTTTTTTACTGTCCAAAAATCCATTGATAATAATAAAACAACAGTCACAAAACTACCAATAAAACTAACATTGAACCAACCACATAGTAAATAAACTATCATTGAAGCTCCTTTAAAAGCTAAATGACATATTGTTATATAGGGGTGCCTAAAACAATGATTAAAATATGAATTATTTTTTATTTTTAAATAAATAAAAGCTGGTCCTTACGTTAAAGAGCCCTTTCGAACATTTAGTTCACTTTCATCTTCGCCGAAGGCAACAGTATCCTCTAAGAGGGGCATCTGAAAAAAAATAATTTGAAAGAATACCTGGTAATGTTTATTTACTTACTGTTGCTGACGACATCGCTGATGATTTGATAACGTGGAACAATAAAGATAACGAGTATCAATAAATCTTGTTCATTTTATTACAAATTTTAAAATTACTTAAAAACTAGTCTGTTTTGTCTATGTGGTTGTTTATGATTGACTTGACATCCATTATTGGCCTTTTTCTCCTTTATTTTCCAATCCAAAACATAACCTCAATCAAAGATTGTAATGTCAAAAAATCAAATTGTGTAAAGGGCATGGGGTCATTGATTAATAAATTTTAATTTTTTTCAAATGAAAATTAGGTAATAATTTTTTAGAAACCATGGCTAGTGTAAGTGTAGATGTGTTTGCTTCGAAAAATTGTGAATGTAATACAAATCGCACTTTAGATATGAAAACTCCTAGAAATGTACATCTATCTGCATTTTACAGAAGGTAATTCCCTTTATTTTTTAGAAAATCTAATGTTCTCTATTTTTTTTTGCTTATAGGAGTTTTGCATTTTATACTGTGAAAAACCGAATGCCAATAATTATAACACAAATAATAGACAATTTAGCAAGGAGTAAGAAAGAAGTTGTTGAAAAATATGGAGAGGTAAATATGAGGTTCGTTTAAGGTTATTTGAACACCATACAAAGTATTCATGAAATAATTTGAAATGGTGCATAAATTATGGAAGAAATAGAAATAATACATCTGATGAAATCAACTGATTTACATGAGAGAACATTGTAAAATACATTTATCTATTTCTTATCTATTGAGTTTAGGCTATGTCAGTGGTGCTGCATGATTTGACAGTTTTCAATAATAAAGCAAATTAAGGGGCTATCCTAGTATAGAGTGCTAAAAATAGACTATTTTTTTAAGAAATGACAGCTATTTGTTTGGAAATAATTTTATTTGTTGGGATGTATAAAAAGGGTTACAGTTAACCATAAAAAAAATAATGCTTGCTGGCCATCATGATTCCAAAAGCCCAGATTGTCTGAATATAACGTATCATAAAGTCATATAGATAATTTAAATTATTATACACTAGGATGCTCAAGAGGAATTAAAGCAAATTATCGGGGAAATATCTCAATATAAGTATGAACTTCAAACCAATAAACCAATAAAATTGTTGATAGAAGATAAGTTACTAGGTACATCACCACCTGATGTCATAATTTACAATGAATATATAAAAAGAATGTCAATTGAAGAGGGTCATGCTACTCATTTTCACACGATTTGGCTTTTAACAGAGTGTTATATGTACAGAAGAATCTGGCAGTCATTTCAAACTAGGTAAGATCATTAACCCCCTAGAAAGTATAATTTATAGGTCTTCCTGTAAAAAGAAAATGTAAAATTTAATTTTAGACATGCTCTCAAAGAATATGATCTTTTTGAAAATCAAAAACAATTATCTTTCATCTCTGCATTACCATTAATAGAAAAAATGGGAGAATATATCATTGGTCTCTTAGGACATGATGCTGAAAAAGAAGAATTTATTAAATTATTAAAGGTAAGTTTAAAAATAAAAATATTGTCATTTGATATCATTTTTTGCAAAATTTTAAGTTGCATCCATTTTTACTGCATTGGAGAATCTAAAATTTAGCAATTAATTTTAATTATAAGCATTTTTCAACTAAAAGAAAATATTTGTATAAATTTACATTTAATTTTATTAAGATAATCACAAATACATTTTATTTTATTCTTATATTGATCTTCCATAGAATTTTTTTTTCACTTTTACCTGACAAATGTATACTGAATTAATTTTGTTTTAGTTGAATTTGTGGGGGAACAAATGTGATTTATCATTGTCTTTAGGACAGGTAGGAGATGATCATTCACTTTTTGATACTGAAATACTGGATCCTTTTATCCTCTGTGATCATACTGAAAAAATTTGGGATGCTCTGGCAGCTGAATCATCTTCAGAAATAGTAGGCAAGTAATTGGTACAAATTTTATAATTTTTTTATTTATGGAATAGAATATATTAATTAGTGCTTATTGTAGTGTTTTGACAAGTCATTACCATTCGGTATAGCATAAATCCTTAATGCTATAACAGGCAGCTGAGAGAAGAGTTTTAATTTTTCTATAAATTAATTAATTAATTCCTACGTATTTGGACCGAAAATATTTTGTTTTGTATAATTAGTACATTTTCATTTTCCATATATTTTTTTATTTTAGACATTGTTTTTGACAATGCTGGTTACGAAGTTTTCACAGACCTTTGCGTGGCTGACTACATAATCACAAAAAAAATGGCAAATACAGTCCGCCTGTATGTCAAAGCCATTCCATGGTTTATCTCAGACGTTATGAAACATGACTTTTTTTGGATGTTAGAGCAGCTTAAGAATAATTCTAACGAAAACCTCAAAAAGTTAGGCCAAAGGTGGTCCGAATATATTGCTAATAAAACATGGACCTTACACGTCTCTGATTTTTGGACCTTACCATTTGACTATACTTACATGGCGAAAGTAGATCCAGGCTTGTACAAACAATTAGCTCAGGCAAAAGTGGCTTTTTTTAAAGGAGATTTGAATTATAGAAAATTACTTGCTGACAAAAACTGGGATCCCAAAACCCCTATTGAAGAGGGGTTGCAAAATTTTCATCCTACAAGTTTGTGCATCATAAGGACAATCAAAGCCGATATCGTTTGTGGTATTCCTGAAGGCAGAGCAGAAGAAATTGAAGCTAAAGATGAAAGATGGACGGAAAAAGGAGAATATGGACTCATACAATTCTCAAATAAAATAGTTTCAATTGATTAATTTTTGACATATCTTCTATTCAGAAAATACATATAATTCAATATATTGTTTGTTACTTAAATACAATTCCATATTAAAATCTACTTTAAGGGTTGAATTTATTAAATTCATTCCCATATTTTTTAATAGCATGCAATAAGTAAAAGTTTATTTACTGACACGTTTTTCTGTTTTGACAAATAAACCCGAATAGAAACAAATAACTGGAACATAAGTAATAAAATACAGAACAATAGATATTTGTGATGCAAATAAAAACCACCATTTACATATTTTAATGGGTTAATAGGCTGCTATATTTAAATTCAAACTAGATATTTTCTTAAATAATTTTAATTATGCACAGTGGAGTATATAAAAATTAAATATACCACGTTTATAAAGGAAATCCATAGGGCATGTGTCTTTTACTATATATTTTCATTTTTGGAACTTGGCAATGGTAATAAGAGACAAATTCATTTATTTTGTTTTATTTAAAAAACAAGGTATACATAAGTATACTAGAACATCTTAAAAAATAGTTATTTTACAGCTAACTTAAACTAAAAGTCTTTCAATTTCTTGTTGAATTGTCTGTATTTGAGGTTTCAATTGTGACCCCTCATTAATGGTAACACTGCAAGCGATTACCGACCTCGATACACCACAAGCTCTGCCTAGAGCTTGTTTTGAACGAATGAAAACATATGGCACATTTTTATCTTCACACAGTAAAGGTAAGTGCAATAAGATTTCCAGAGGTTCTGCATCTGCGGCCATAACAATAAATTCTGCAATACCCCTATTTAGCGTTTTAGTCACCTCATTGGCTCCCTTTCTTAATTGCTTGTAATTCATAGCTTGCTGAACCAAATTTAAAATTTTTGTGGTAAGCAGAGCGTCTGCTAACGGATAAGCTTTTGGATTTATTTCTTCGGCCTACAACAAGTACAATTAATCATTGTTTTTATACACAAAACTTAAAACTTACCATATTTATGTAGAATAGTAATTGAAAGACACAAATTAAGCTACCCTGACCTCTCTGCGAATTATATTTCGCTTCACTGAGGATAGAGACAAAAATATTAACAAATTTAATAACGTTACACCAACGTGTTTTTAGTGTTTTGTGAGGTTAGGAATAAAAAGTTAAACGTGTTCTTCCGTTTTCATCTTAGCTTTTATCTTTGGGTAAGTTAGCAAAAGTCTTGGCCTTCTCTTTATCAGCTTAACAGTAACCGACTAGAAGCTTTGAAAAGTTTACGGTACCTTTGGTTTAAGCTAGTAGCTTGAACTATGCACAATACTCCAACCAAGGGAAATTATTTAAGAACCAGGGTACCAAGGAGTCAAATAATAATATATTCATTGACTGTGTAGTGAAATGTGAACCCGTTAAGCAAGAAGATGATGAAACTGACAGAACAAACATGCGCATGTCTTACAATACAAATTTGAATAAATATTATTACCCGAAATTTTTAGACAAACGTAATTTTTAGAATTTTTTGGTTAATAATAATAATGAAACTAATATTTTTTTATATTTTAGATTATGTCAGATATACGAAACTTTAAAAACCATGAAAATAGGTACCATGAAGAATTATATAACAATCTATACTTATTGAAACAAATCTACCAAACAACTCCCGAATTTGATCGTGTGTTTAAGAAAGATATGTTTGTAAAAAAGAACAAGGCTGCATTTTATGAAATAGTTTATTACCTTTTAAATACTTTAAACCCTCAGTTAACTCAAGAAAGATTGACAACGTGGCCACCCTTTGATATCAAGGGAGAAAATAAATTTAGATCTCAAGTATTAAAATATATTAATGAGTTGAATACTTTATATAAACACGCAGGTATTCCCCGAATTATGTCGTCACACTTAATATCACCTGGAGGAAATAGATTTGCCAAGTATATGTTAAAATTGTCTCAATTAGTAATTTATGAACATTTAAAGAAGAGATGTGATGATGAACTGTTGTACTGTCCTGAGTCCAATAAGAATGTAAATAATTTAACAACAATTACATCACATGGTGAATCTGAAACTAGAGAGAAGCTTGATCTATTTAATGAATACCATAAAAGTATGCAAGGAAAAGCCCTATCTCTTTTAGATATTTTAAGGCAATTAGATCAAAATATTTCAGCTTCAAAGAAGGAACAGGCTAAAGCAGAAGAAGAATTTTATAAGAAATATACAGTGTATCCATCTGAAGATAGTTTAAAGAATAAATTAACAACTTTAAATGAACAGTGGCAAAGTTTAACACAGATTCATACATTATATGAGGATTGTAAAAGTTTACTAGATTATATAAGTGATACAAATTTAGTAATAGATCTTGATAAGACTGAAAAACAAGTAAAGAATCTATCTTCATCCGAACAAGACTTGCCAGAGCTTTTTAATACATTAACATCTCTCATAAATTCGAAGTCAATAGAATTACCTAATCCTGACAGTTGTTATATTCTACAAAATTCCAAAAAAATTTGTGAACTTACAGATAAATATGCAGTAATCCTGAAAGAAATGTTGGTGAATAAACAACAAACACAATTTTTAATGAAAGAAGTATTGGAGACTTCGAAAATTGTTGAATTTTTGACTATAAATCAACCAAAAATTGATGTGCATGTTTCTGTTGATATGCAAGGAATCAAACCTTTGGAAGGTTCCTGTAGTGAATTTTGTTAATGTTTATACTATACAAACTTTTAGTGTTTTTTTGGCAATAGACTTTCTGCAACTTAATGCAAAATTTGATCAGCAAATAACATCTTTAAATATAAGCTTTTTTCGCAAATGACTTACAGGTGTTTGGAATTTGATTTATTGGATTTGTAAGCCTAACTGTCAGAGCCAAAAGGTAGAAACCGGTCTTAGGATTTCAAATCGAATAAATTAAATTTCTGACTCGTTTGCTGTAAGCTTTTTGGTATTCATTTAAAAGACTTGTTTTGTTTCTTACAATTATCAGCTACTTTTATACCAAATGTCATTATTTAACCATTATTAATGGTTTTATGTATTTCGTTCCATTCACATGCTAGTAGTAGTAGTAGAAACACTAATTTACGTTTTATATTTATATAAACTAACAAAAAAAAGATCAGTTTTTTATTTATGTACACATATTCCTTCTAAAAATATAAAAAATTGTTTCTTGTTGATTTGGTCACCATAACATGACCCAAGGGTTCAAATCATTTAATTAGAAATTGAAATATATATCTAAATCTCCACTTCACCATTTACTGTTGGGTAATTAATAGTGCTGTTCCTAAATGACAATTTAATCAATAATTTTTAATTAAACTTGAATTATAAGAATTTCTGTTGACGGGGTTGAAATCAAAGAAAAACATTTTTCATTTAAATTAGTTAAACTAGATATATTTCTTAAAGTGGTTTACAAAAAATGTCAAGCAATATTAGTATCCACAAGTCTTGATAGAATATTTTTTTACATTCAAAATGGTACTACTGTGAGCTCTCCTGTTTGACCAGAATCTCTTTGAGGGCTCTGAAAAAAAAAACAAAGTAAAACAAATACAAATGAGTATATAATAGGACTAACGACCAACCTTTACGTGAATTTTATTTTTCAGAACAGCAGCTCTCAAAATTAGCATTCTAGTTCTTCTCTGATATTCTTTGCCCATTAATAAACTTTTCTCAAAAGTAGTACTGCGTTGATCAACGTCTTTAGCAAAAAGAATTTTGTTGTGAGAATCTATCCTAGCTTGAATCTGTCCTTCTAAAATAAGTTGCATTAGTTCGTCTTCCAAAGCAGGTACACTTCGATTGAAAGCCAAGGCCATTTTATGCATATCAGCAGACAAATAAGGACTGAAGTACTGAATTAGTGCCCTATTCCTTATCTGTGTATATAAAGTATTAACATGAGGAGCAATATACATATCAAGTAGCAAGTTATCTTTAATTTCATCTAATAACTTCAAACAGGAAGCATATTTAGATTCATAAAACTTAAAGATTATATCACGTAGTTGTGGCTCTAATTCTAAAAACAATTTAAAGGAGCTACTAAAAATAACATTTTTTTGCAATTCATGTCTATCAAAAGTTGCAAGAGCACAAAGCCCTCCGTACATGGCTACATTGTTGGGAGATAATAATTCTGGGAATTCACAATGATCCAAATTTGCTAGAAGAAAATGCTTGGCAGCAGATTTGTATTTCTTTGTAGCCAATTCTGCAAGTCCAGCTGCACATTTCAGTTTTGTTAAAATTACTTGGTTTGAGTCTTTTGACTGGGTTTCTGAAAAGTCTGGGGTACTTTCAGCCTTAGAAACATAACTTAACACATGAGACCAGTTTTGTAAGTATACAGACACTTTAATAACATTCAAACACATATTGACAACATGTTTTCCACTGGTGCAATAATCTCTTGCTCTTGAATAACATTTCAAAGCATTAGATAGGTCTCCACAGTCCAAATAGTGATCTCCTAGGTCATCGTGACCTCTTCTAATACTTTCTTTGATGGAGTTAGATTTATAGTTTTTCAAATCATTATCCAATTTCTCTAATTTTAGAGCAGCTCTTTTGGATCTTGTTTCCATCCATAAGTTGTCGATTGTGGGTATATCTTGTGAAGTAGAAGGTGCTGCTACATCAGGGACATTCATAGATGTGGTTACCTCTGCAAGTTTTTGATGAAGTACTTGGTATAAGTTCACATTATATGTAGTCATTGCATATGATATTGCCATCTTCAGCGCTTCTAATTTAAGAGAAGGGCAATGATCTATTATGTAGATAAGCCGATACAATTTAGCTAAGCCCACATAGCTATTTGCATATACTTCTAAATCTAATGTGGGATTTTCTACTATATAATTATCTTCTTCATTATTATCATTATCTTCTGGAGGAGCATCCACCTGCATAGGCTCAACTGCATTCTGTAAGAAATCCATAACTCAAATGTAGCAGGATAAACAATTAATAAAAACTGTAAGTGAGGGATCCAAAAAATTTGAAAATTTTGACAATTGACAGAAATTTGCTTAACAATTAAAACGCTTACCTGTAACCTCGCCTGTGCCATAATGTATAGTTTATAAATCGATATTTATATTATTATGGTATATTAGGCTTTAACAATTTTTTGCCTAAAATAAGTTTACAGTATTTTATAAATCAAACTTTCCATATTTCCGCCATTTTGTTACATTGACACTATTGACAGTACTGTCTTTAGGTCGATTTTTGTGATGTGTCATTTCAAGTCAATTTAGATTTAAAAAGCTTATGATATGGTATTTTTTGGATATATAATTTAAAAACTTATGTACTTGAATTTTGTTACAAAACATTGAAAGTAACTTAAAGTAAAGTGTCTGTTTTTAAACAAATTAGCTGTCCCTGTTGAAATCAACAGAAAGTTAATTGATTGTCTACAACAAAACTGATCAGATTCGGAACTTAGCTTTATACGTGACATTCAACTGACATCTGTCGTTTGACAGTTTTGGATGACATCAAAATCTGCCTGTGTTCTTGCGTTTACATACAGCATTTTGGAGCTGGGGAACTCTTTGTTCCTTTTTTTACAAATTTGAACTTTTACAATTCTTTTCTTCGTAAAATAATGGTTATTCATTTTCTATAAACATTAGTGATAAGGTTAGCTATAAAAACAGTTTTATAAGCAATTACATTGAGCTCATTTCAGGTTCGTCTCAAGTTAAGTTATTTCCTAAAAATTCATAATGACATCTGGCAACAACATTGAATCAGAATACTTGGAGTTAAATGCTAAAAATGAGTGGCAAATTCTTTATCAGGTAATAAATAAATATACCTAATTATCCAGTAATATTAAATGTCTGTAATAATAGATTTATCAATTTTACATAATCTTTTACCGGGGAAAGTAACTGTAAAATTTATATGTTTAGCATTGGGAGAATTTCAACTTTAGTAAATATATTACTCATAGTAATTGAAATTAATTACATTGTTGCGTTACTTGCATCAGTTTTAACATATGTTTTAGTAAATTTTACATCCATGTTCCAATCATAGTGAACACACTTAAAACTTTATCAAAATTTTTCTATAAAAATATTGCATGGATATGAGTTATCTTTAAAAAAATATCAATTAAATGTAGTATATTATTTTATATTTTATTTTTCTGCCTCAAATTGTTCTATTATTAGTAGAAATATAACAAGTAATCTAGATATTTTGGTTTTCCTGTTTACCTTTTTATTTCTAGTGAGTTCATTAACTGTTGAGCTCTGTTTAACTGTATCACAAAACTTGTATTATGATTGTTTGAAATTTTTTTCTTTAAGATATAAAATAAAGTATTACATATAATCAAAAATTCTTTGTAACTAAGTACAGTAAACAGTTTTAGTACAAGTTAAAAAATTATTAAATTGTTTTTAATAATAAGAAAATATGCTTTAAACCATTTGTGTCTGAATTAGGAATAATTAGTTACACATAAATAGTAAAAAAGAGCATGGTAAATTTTAACTTTAAGCTACAATTGTATGTTTTGGTTACTATTTTAACCAGGAATATTAAAATATTTCTTAAACAGTAACCAGGTTTTCTAAAATGGAATACAAGAACAAGAATTTAAAATATTTTGAATAAAATAATAGACTTCACATGCAAAAATGGCTCTAAAAATAACAGCTTGGTGATAAAAAATATTCATAATTAATTAAACAATTTAAAGAAATCGAGATTACAAGAAATTAAAAAAAAAATAGGTTATTAGTAGGTAGTGGCTTAGTAATCGTTTGTTTACCAAACAAGAATAAAATAATCATTTGGTTGCTTTTTAAATAAAATTAAAAAAAAACATTTTCTACTTGTTTTAGAAAATCCGTTCCCAAAGTCTACAAGACAATATGTGTTCAGAGGCTATTAAACCACAGAATAAACTCTTAAATAGGTATAGAGATGTAAATCCGTATGATCACAGCAGGATAGTATTAAAACGGGGTTCAACAGATTATATAAATGCTAATCTGATTAAGGTAGAAAAAGCCAATAGGCAGTACATACTAACACAAGGGCCTTTAAGTAATACTTATAGTCATTTTTGGTTGATGATTTGGGAACAACAGTCCAAAGGGGTAAGTCATTTTATATGTTATGATAATTGAACTGTAAAATATCTTTTTTGTTCCCTATTCTTTTTAAAACAATATTTCAAACTTAGGACTGAATATTACTAATATCCCCTTATTATTTGTGGAATAGACCATGGTAAAAAATTTGTATTATGTAGTAACTAGTAACCACAGTAAATTTTTTAATTTATAGTTGATCTCATTCAGGTAAAAGTGTTCTGGTTAAGTTTATAAAATAATGTCATTAGAAAGCCAAATAAACATGTATTTTCCTTCTGGATGCACATTTAGACTAGAAATTTTTAAAATCATAAAATTGATTACAGCACAAAAGCTTGTAAATTGTAAATTTGGCACAACAGTTAATATGTAGTAAACAATGAAATAATAATTGAAATTTGAGTTAAAACTAGTTCATTTAGTTAATATTGTTTTTAATTTTTTAAATGCAGGTAGTAATGTTGAATAAATTGGTAGAAAAAAAGCAAGACAAATGTTATCAATATTGGCCAACCAAAATTGGTCCAGAATATAAAATGCAACTTGAAGATGTCGGATTATCAGTAGAATATATAGAACAAAAAGATCATTCTTACTATTTAACACGGCTGCTTAGACTGACGGATACAGAAAGTGGCCAATCCCGTGATATTCTGCAATTTCACTATACAACATGGCCAGATTTTGGAGTTCCTAGTTCACCAACAGCTTTCTTAGAGTTTCTTCGCAAAGTTAGAGATGTTGGAGTATTAGAATCAGATGTAGGACCTGCAGTAGTTCATTGTTCTGCGGGTATTGGTAGATCAGGCACTTTTTGTCTAGTCGATTCAGTTTTGATTTTGGTAAGAAACTTTATTGAATGTCATACCAATTGCAATTGCAATTATAAAAAATATCTGTTCTTAGTGAATTTATGTATTTTCATCTTATTATATCAATTTATAAAAAGCGCCAAGGTCATCATAAATGACAAAATAAAATTCCTATATAGAAAATGTAGAAAATGTTTTCATAGTTTTCGTGTCTTTAAATGAAAGTCACGAATTAAAGATCTGAGAATGAGGTTTATTAATTTTTGAAGATTGAAAAGTATGGTATAAATTCTGTGAAAGTTGAAGAAATTCTATTAGAAATGAGGAAATTCAGGATGGGATTAATACAGACAGCTGAACAATTAAGATTTTCATATCAAGCTATTATAGAAGGAACTAAACCAAGTGCAAGTACAGATGGAAAAGGGGTAAGCAAAACAATACATTACAAGGTTTTAATTTCCAAAAAAAATTTCAGAAAATGTTTAGATAATCAGTTAATTTTAGAAGCTTTTTTTATATAACTTTTTATTAAAGAACATTTCACTGAAAAAAATATTGGTTACTTTTCTGTAACTTTTGTTATTTTTCTTTAAGCCATATCCACTGATTTCAGACTGTCCAAAATCCAAATTAATCCCACTTCCCTTGTCCTACTGCAAGAATAATAATTAACCCTACTTGTAATTGTAACTAACATATTCATCTCATTAAAAGGTAAAGATAAAATCTATTAAAATTAAGTTACAGCAACAATCCTGTCACTTCACTGTTGAATTCTAATTAACAGGGCTGTTTGTAAAGTGGCGATGTGAAACAGTAACAAAGCCTACAGGCAACGCGAGGCTAATACCAAGCCGTCGTTGCCGATGACACCGAAAAAAATAATTACAAAAAAATATCTACTGTAAAAAAACCAAAATCTGTGCCAAATTGATTTTAACACGTTTATTGACAATCACGAGATATAATCTCGTGATTGCAAATTATTCTGCGAATTAAATTGATGGCCATCTCACGAGGTCTAACTTTTTACTCTGGCAGTGAATGTGTTAAGCATAAAAATTAAAGTTACTTTTAGTTTTCAACAATTAGATGCTTGTGTTGATTTTAATATAAAAAAAATACAAAAATGGCTGTCTGTTCACATTCAAACTCATACTTTTATTTGCTGTAGTGTTGCCACTTTAACTTTTATGTAAGTAGTTGTGAGAAATTGTTTTTTTTTTCTCTCTGACAATGAACAATCCACTTTAAGTTACGACATGGATTAATTCGTGGAATTTGAGATGCAAAATTTTAATTCAAAATACATTAGTAATTGGCATTTTATAAAGAATTCATACATATAATTCCTCGACTTCCTGGGTAAATGTTTTATCTGCTTTATTCGAAAATACGTTTTTTTATTTTCAAACTGTTGTTTAAAAATGTATTTGCTAAATGACAGGGTTGAATTGCACATGTTTCAAAATTTAAAAGATTCAGTGTAAAAATATTGATGGATAATTAAGACTAGTTTAAAAAATCTAATTTACTTGATACAATCACCTTTTTGAACTACACTAGTATAAAAACAATTTTTCTTTTTTTAGGAAAATCATATTAATAATGTATCGCATAGTGTAGAAGAAAATTCCGATTCAGAAGAAGATGAACCACCACCATTGCCTCCTCCTAGATTAGACAGTCTTCAAAGACCAAACGGGACTTCTCTCGATAGGCCTCTTCCACTTATTCCTAACAGCACTTCTGACCACGATTGGAATTATCAAAAAGATGGCGATGAAGAGGTAATAATAATAATAAAAAATATTGACCAGTTTTACATCCATGTTTATTTTTTTTTAATCTTTTAGAATTACATTCCAAGCGGTCCTTTGCCAGTAGTACCAGCAGATGAAGAGCTTAGTGAAGAAGATGAACTTGAAGAGGAGGACGATGATGAAGATGCCAGATCAGAAAGTCCTGTATCAGATCAGTCAGATTTGATGAATTCTAAACCAAGGTACGTATTTGTTGAAAACTTAAACACTATACAGGGTGGCGCAAATTTAATTGAAAACTATTGGGATTTCGTAAACCGTTACAGATACAAAGTTGATTAATTGGGGAAAAAGATGTGTATTTTCCAGACGATTTTATTGGTTTTTTTCAAAATTAAAATAGCATGTCCGGTTTCTGAGATATTTGGGATAAACCGAAATTGACGATTTTCGTTTTATTTAATTAACACCCTATTTTTTTAAGATAGAAAAAAGTTTATGAAGCTTTTTTATTGAAGGTCAAATATCGCTTAACATAGCGTATCCAATTTTTTAAAACAACGTTTCGTCTTTAAAAGAATCGTTGAGGGTAGCACTTCAAAGACGAAACATTGTTTTAAAAAATTGGATACGCTATGTTAAGTTGTATTTGTCCTTTAATAAAAAAGCGGTATAACTTTTTTTCGATCTTTCAAAATTAAGGTGTTAATTAAATAAAACGAAAATCGTCAATTTTGGTTTTCCTAAAATATCTCAGAAACCGGACCCGATATTTTAATTTTGAAAAAACCAATCAATGTGTCTTGAACATATGCATCTTTTTTTCCCATTTAACCAACTTTGTATCTATAACGGTTTCCGAAATCTCAATAGTATTGTCAGTGATTAGAAGGGAATTGTGCTGATCCAACCCTAATCGCCTTAATAAAAATAAAAAAGAATTTGTAGATTAGAGAAAAATGGTTAATTTATACACACGTTTTTTTTTGCAGTTCACCACCGGAATTGAGACAACGAAATAGACACGAAAGGAGAGAAAAACTAGAAGCACAAGTGAGAGACATGAAACGTCGCCAACAAGTGAACGAGCAGTGGACACAATTGAAGAGGTCTTTATACTTACCTTTAGTTATAGGAGGCACCCTCCTTTTAGGAGGGGGTCTCGTTGCTTACATTTATTTCAAAGATTGAACAAAATAATTAATGCACTTTTTTTTTATATTTATTATTTACCAGCTGATTTCGTTTGTTAAGTTTAAAATGGGGGTTATCGCATTTGTTTTTATTTTTTTTTTATTTTTTGCCCTCTTACAGGCAACAACGACGTGGATTCGTAATTTATGTGGATAAGTTCCGTGTTAATGTAAAATGTTGACGTTCTAAACAAATTAACTGCCTTAAAAAGCAATAAAAGCGATATATATATTTTTTTTATCGTTATACAGGATGTAGTTGCTATACTGAAACTTTCTTAAATATATAGATTTAATATATAGTGAAATTTGGAAAAATATTAGACAAGGCTGAAAAAATATATACTAGATTTATTTTTTAAATGAATCACGATACGCAATTATTTTTTTAATATTTAATCTTTTCTTTTCGGTAGCGAATTATTGCTAGATTATTGTTATTTTATCAATGAGCTTTTGGTATTGCATAATTAATATTTTCATTGATTACTTTAGTTTTTTTTACTTCGTCATTAGTTTCAATTATTTAATAGACTGAGATTTCATGTCATCTACATTTTAAATATTTTGTTTTCTTCAAAAAACTGGTCATAAATATTTCAAATTATCCAATGTTGAAATTTTCACGGGTTCTTCTCCGATTCCCTACAAACTTTCGAGATTTAAAAAATTTATTTCTTAGAAGAAGAAAAGCTACGATACAAAAAATAGACACACATTTGAACTACTTAATTTTCGTGAGTGACAAAAAGATTAAGGGGAATCACCGCGATGACACACGAAAAATAAACATTTTCGGTTTTTTTTATTATTGAGAAATATACAGGGCGTCCTTGAATCAGATGCCAACAATTTAGGAGAGGGTAGAACAAGTCAAAATGACAGCAGTTCGTATAAAATGTTTTCCTAAATCGCACCGTTTCAGAAATATTCAGCCCTAAATGTCAGGCCTTAAAAGGCGCCCTCTTTGCTGATAAAATCTTTAAACGAAAATTTGACACTGTCTTTAGAAAACAAATGTCCACCAAATAACATTTTTTTAACAAATAAATTAATTACATTATTGTAATTTCAAATAATGAAAATAAAAATATTTCTGGAGAGAAATTTGTTAAATGAAAATTAACCTTTTTTTTTTGAAACGATTAAAACGTTATTCCCGATTTGTACCGAATATTTTAGTTAGCTAATAAATTTTTACAACTGCAATGTATGTTGTCACATAAAGGGAAAACTAAATATTATTCCTGATGATCCATCAAATTTTTGTTGAGTATTTCGTCTTAAGGTTAAAAAAAATGCTGGTTCAAGTATTTTTCCTACTCTTAAAAATTGCATTTTTTAAAAATATTTCACTTTACATACAGGGTGTCCCAAACCTAGTTATCTCGACAATTCAAATAAGTAAAAAAATAATTTATTAGGACAGGTAAATCCACCAAAATTAAAAAAAAGATTTACCAAGTTAAAATAATAAATCCTTTTAGTAAGAGAAAAAATTTCGAAACAAATTTTTCATTTCTATCGATTAATGACTTGATGCTTAGAAATGATACATCGAGAGGTGACATTGACGCTTGACACAATCTAAACATCGTGTGTGGTTCTAAAAATCGTTAGTGATGAACCCGTGAAATCGAATTATTTGGGATATGATTTTACCCTGAAGAGGGCAAAAGTAAAACAATAAATATATAAAATTGACTGAACGAGTGCTATGACTCCTTTTACGTCTTGCAAATATGTGCAAGATCTATTTTGTATATTCTATAATGTATCAGGTGATCACAAAATGTTTTTGGTAGCACTGGCAACTTTATCTATATTTGTTTTTGTTAAAGGAAAAGTACATATCAGTAATTTCATGTTATTTATGTGGATTAATCGTTTTTAGTATTTATTTTTGCATTTAGTAAATTAGTATTTTTTCAATATCATTTCTATTTTCGTGTTCGATCGGTTTGAAATATAATTTATAAGGTTACTTTTGACACACTTACGAATTTCTGTTTAAGTTTTATTTCCATTATTTTTCACTTAACACGTTACCAAAATCGAACGTTTTTTTATTTAGAGGGTGTTTTAGTGATTGCTTATGATTCTGACATAATGACTAACTACAACTCTTTCCATCGTTAAAATATTTGGTAGACTATGGGGTCTATTCTGTAAAACATCCTTTAAAATTTAGTCCTTTAAAAATTTAACTATTATTAATCAAAAGCGGTGTTTTGTATACACACATTTTAGAGGCCTATTATTTTAACGGGGTCTTTTAAAATGTCAGAGGAACGCTTGACGCCATACCATTAAAGATTTATTTGAACTAATTTTGGTCGTGTTGTCCGAGTAATTAAAAATTGCCAAATTGATGCCACTTAGGCAAAGTAAATTAAATTCAAACTTATGTAACGCATAACGTTATAAAGTTTTGGCGCTGCCGAGAAAATAAGTGAGAGAAAAAAGTTTCAAATATATTAAAATTCGACCGAAAAGTGATAGGGAAACAAAATAAATTAGAAATTGAAGAAATGTCTCATGTAATCTTAAAATTAAATTTCAAATAACGAGTTTGGTTGGATAAAACCAAAATGTTAGTTAATTTTGTGTTAAAATAATTTCATGTTTCATTGTCATTGCTTTTTTTTTAATAACTACAAGCCACACATTTATCATTTTAGTATTTAATAATTTTCACAATCAATACTAAACAAAACTAAAAAAAATTAAATGTATATCTACCTTCGCATACATATGCCTTATTTCGTGTAATTTATACAGGATGTGCACTTACCAAGAGATAAAACAAACAAATTAAAAGTTACTGACATCAATTTTGAGAAAATATGTATAGTATATTGGGATTTTTAAAAAAGGTACCAATTGACCTATAAAAATTCATAAGCAAGCTAGAGATAGTTAAAAATCACTTTTTAATTTTCACTCACTTACCAAAATTGTAGCTGAAGATCCCAAAATATTGTATATATTAATCTTAAAAAAAATCGTATGGGCGGGTCTCCCTGTATACTAATTCTTATTTTTTGTTTATTTTTTTTTTAATATTAAACGAATTTTTAAGTTATTTTGTTGGAAAAATACAAAAAATAACACTACAAATCATGGGGCGAGAGAGTCACTAGAAAGGAATTTTTAAATTTAAATTGAAATGATGATTGAAAAAATGTGATATGAGAAGTAACTTTAACAAATAACGAGTTTTTATATAACCAATTAATTAGAAGTTTGATATTTCCCGATTTAAATTACTTTTTTTTGGGCATAAATCGACAGACATAGCCCCCCAGAGGTTCTCAAAAGTTAAACATTAGATAATGGATCATTTTAATGACACTGTAGATTTGAAATCTATTATTTGAAGGAAGCTAAAAACTGTTTCTAGTATCTTCCCTTAATTGATAATAGGTTTGTTCATTGTTCTTTTCCGCATCCAAACAATGATATTGACATACCTATCAGGGGAATCCCCCCAATAGCTGAATTTCTGAAAATATATTTCCTTTTGCTCCCCTTCGAGTTCATCTAAACCTCGAGGAAGAAAGAACATGACTTCTAAATGCTAGTTTTTAAACTGCTACCAGAGGTATCCCTAATACTTGACAATTATTTTAGAATTAATATTTTCAATTACGGTTATATGTTTTAATAGTCAATATATCTTAGAAAGTTTCGCAGTTAATGAAATAATATATACTACATACAATATTTGTTTTATCACATTTTTTCCAAAATAAATTCCAATGATTTACTTGTTATAATCAATCTTATAGTAACGATAAATTATTTTTTATTTAAAATCGCGAATAAAGGTAAAATTACTCCTTCGTCTTATGAAAAACTTTGGGGACTTAACTCTGTTGATTAATTATTAATTAATTATCAAAAATCGAACCTTCTAATTGATTAACTGTGACTTAGAACAAATAAATGAAATTACTTCTTATGGTTGGATGGAAGACAGGTTAAAGACTGAAAACACTTACTCCCAATTAAATACAGTACAGTATTTGCCCTAATTTAAATTATTTAATAACAAAAATGAATGTGGACATTATTCATTTGATGGTATTTTTAAAAATTATGTTTAAAAGTTGCAAATTAAAACAAAGATAAATCGAAATGAAAAGATTTTTAATATCTGCCCGCAGGTAATTTTTATCCTTTACAATTTGCTTTTACATATATGAAACACTCCATATATGTTAAATAGTGTCTGTGAAGGTTGATAACCTATAAAAATGCGTCCCATGACCATTAGGCGATGAATTGTTTCAAGTATTTTTGAATACAAATAATTGTAGTTCTTCCAAACCCAATTGAATATTTATAACTGATTCCTCGCTCCATGGGGGGAGATATTTTCTTTTACTTTAAATATAACTTGTGTATTTTTCTTTAAATATTATACACGGTACGCTACTGTTCTGCATGTCATAAATAACTCCAGACCACTGTATAGCAATAAAACTAATTTACGGTGATTTATGGCAACAGGCGGTCACTGCAATTACTGATTGGTTTCCAGGGAAGGAAACGGTTCCAACTTAATCTGGTTTACTGATTTGAACTGAAGGTATAAATATTCAAATGGGTTTTGGAAGAATTATAGTAGGAATAAGAAAATGGAGGTATTTAAATTCAAAAAAACGTAATAAACTGTTTGATTTTTGCAGAGTGTTTCGTATGTGGTAAAATTTTCGCCCATTTCATTTTTTTAAACGAAAAAATCAGTTTAAATATATTCATTCATTCTAAAACATTATTTTTTTTGTGTGTAAAACACACAAGTTAGTAAATGATATTTATTTTTAATATCAATTGAATATGTCCACATAATGGAAAATATACTGATTCAAAGTAAATGTTAGTTTTATATGTGAAAATATAAATGGTTTAATTTGCAGGTAAAAAGAGTTCACATTAGTTTAACATTTTACAACGACTAAAATTTTATATCAACGTCTTTGGAAATTTTTAGAAAAAAAAAACTATTTCTTAGATAAATTAAACTTTTGTGAACCGAATAGCTAAATGTGATGGCGCTTTTTAGTGTAAGTAAATGTAAAGAAAACATAAAGAGTAAAAAAAAATAATTTTTATATTCGCCCAACCTGATAAGCAGTAATATTGATTTTACTCTTTAAATTATTTAAGAAATTGTCAGAAAATTCGAGTTCTAATTTCTAAATTAAACATAATAATAAATAAATATTTTTTTTTGCGGATTAAGTGGGATTACGGGTCGTGTAAATATCCCTTTTTGTTTTTTTTATAAAATTTTCTTTGCGTCGTCCTGTAAATATGTCAAAAATGAGAAATGACAGATACATAGAATCCGACAAACTTAAGAATAGACCGCTAATATGGTTGCTAATGCGCAAAGGCGGAGCTAATTACTCGGTTCTGCATCGTTGCTAGGTAACAGACACACAAGTGGTGGTGACAATTACCGGTCTATTCTTAAATTTGTCTTCAATTATTAGCGTTTTAATTTGTTTTTTTAGACGAACTAAAAATTTGATGATAAGTCATGTTTCTATCCTTGTTCATTTATTAAAAATTCACAAAAAAGTAAAAAACAGAGGACGCCAAATATTGTTGTCAATGTTAATAATGAACTTGATAAGTGTGGGGGCAACTTTTGCAAGTTTATACCCCCAAGACAGAAAGAGATATAAAATAACATAAAAGTTTATTGGTTGTTTTATAGAGTACCATCAATATTATTGAAATTGGAAATGGTCAGAGTACAGGGTGTTTGGTAGTTTAAAAAAAATGAAAATTTTGGATACTTTTGTACGCTAAGTTAACAGAAACCCATTTTAAGTGCCTACACAATCTGCTATTGAAATTGCATTTTGACAATATTCAATGAAGTTTTTGTTATTTATTCGAAACAATTGTGACAATCGGTTTATAGATTTTTTACTCGGCCGATTAATAACTTTATTGTGATTATTTACTATTTTCTCTAGAACTTTTATGAATTATTCAATAAAAATATTTAAAAGCCATATAACAAATTGTTTAATATACCTAGGTTTCTCTTACAGGCCTAAAACATCGCATCAAGACTGACATTTGAAATTTTTTTGGAGAAGACTGGACTTTGAAAAATTCAGGTTAGTCGAGGATAAATTTTGTGGACTTACTTTTTAGTTAAACTAGTCAAATTATTATGTGAACGAGATTTTTCTTTTTTTTTTTTAGTTGGTATTAGATCTTAGCTGTCCTGTGTTACTGTTATTTATCATCTGAAAATACTGTGCATTTTCATTAGTATTTTTGTAAATCTTATTTGAGTAATAGAAAATGTCCATTTTTTAGTCTTAAAAGTGCAGTTTTTAATAATCGTTGGTAGAAAAAGGTGCTCCGTTTATTTTAGTTTTATGTATGTCCACAGTTTACTGGATGTTCAGTATTTTGGTATCTAATATCAACTTTAATGGAAACTTCACTTTTAGGAACCAATTTTTGTTTTTGAAAGATTAATATTGGTCCACATACAGGGAGATCGAATAAATTAAATAATTTTTAACGTTAATACAATGCAATAATACTTTTAACCGTTCTAATTTAATTTGGTTTGTTATAAAAGTACCGAAGACTGATAGAAAGCTCAGAATTTTTTAAGTCCTAGTTTAAGGGCTTTATTTAATATAGCATTTGCATGAACGTGGGATTTCAATGGGTCTTTTCACTTTTATTTTTGACCTTTTTTTCTAAAATTTAAAAGTATACGATCCAATCTATCCAAATTCTTACTGGAAGGCCTTCAAATCACTCAAGTTACAGCCTGCTGAGTTTTTAAAAATGCCTTTCGTCTCATTCCCCTTCAGGATCATACTTCAATCACCTAAACCTTCAGGGCCAAATGTTCTTTGTTTGTTCGGGTATTATTTGCGTAATAATTACCTATAAGATCTATTGTGCCCCCTTCTCCTGCCCATTAGTTAAGGATGTTTCAAGGATTAGAGCAGTTCCTACAATCCTATTGCTTTCGAAAAGTTCAGGATGTCGGTAGGCTTCAGGTTAGGTAGATCTCCCTCTTCTATTTGATATTCTCCGAGGTATCGTACCCTTGGATCGCAAAGTCTTCATTCTTCTTCTACTAATCCAAGTTTCTTTAGGTGCCCTCTCAATCGAAAGTGCCCTGTTAGGATACCCCTTAGTACTCTGAGCTTGTTTTTACTTTTGCTGATGCAGTCGTCTGATCTCTTCTGGTTATAGTTACCCAGTAGTGTCTTGGCCTGCCTCATTCCTTGTAGTCCTATCCAGTATTGGGATCTTTAGTTATTTACTTCTTTTCCAAGTTCATCAAGGTGCTTATTCCGCAGAAGGGTTCAGGTCCCAGAAATGGTGTTTCAGCCCATTACTCTCCACTCCAGTGTGTCCCGGAACCCATAGGAGGGCAACAGTGTTATTGCCTAGTTCGTTTAGATTCTCTTGGCACTCCATCTTGGAGTTGATTACGTGGGAGTTCAAAGCATTAATGGTTGCTTGGTTGTCTGACATCATGATGATCTCTTGTCCGATGGCGTAGATTTCAGCTGGGAAAATGCTCAGTGACTTTCGGAATATTTGGTTCCTACAATTGAGTAGTGTAAACACCGAGTCGATATCTTATTTTGGCCTTCCAGTAATGCACATTTCTTAAATTGTAACACTTAATCATAGTTCATGCAAATATAATTATTAGAAAATAAATATGTTACTAAAAACATATTCTGTACGTAATTTTTTCTTTAAATTATACTTTTACATCATTTAAAAGTTTGTTACGAGTTAAAATGGTTTTGTTATGTAATTTTTATCAAAAAATATTTGCAAAATTTGGTTTAATTTCAATAAATTAAAAGATGAAAAATAACGATTATTTACAATTCAGTATTGACTGGTTCTCTTCCGCAAAAACCCTGTAAAGTTAAACGTTATCTAATTGAATTTGATAGATGTTACATCAATTTTACAAACAAACTTCTTATTCTTCTTCATTTCGGATCTTTTTGCACTTTTAGTCTCCTATTTTATAATGGTTGTGCTAATTTGTTCTTTTCATTTAGTTCTTGTAAATTGAAGTTATACCAGTTGAAGAACTTCTTCTTCTTTCTGGAGAGAAAGAACTTATATATAGAAAATATGGTTTTTCATATTTGCACTCTTCTTAAACATATATTTTACTTTGTTTCTTGTTCTAGAAGAACATTGCTTCAAATTATGTTTTTAATAAAAAAATTTCTTTTACTACCAAATTTTGCAAATTTATTGAATGAGTTAATAATTTAAATATCCTGTTTTAATTTTTCAAAAACTTATGTAACTGTTAAAGT
Source organism: Crepidodera aurea (assembly GCA_949320105.2). Taxonomy (NCBI): domain Eukaryota; kingdom Metazoa; phylum Arthropoda; class Insecta; order Coleoptera; family Chrysomelidae; genus Crepidodera; species Crepidodera aurea. The sequence continues at coordinate 14,539,093 of OX439476.1, read as the reverse complement.
ATTGTGAATTTCTTCCTTGTTGTCTATATGTCTAATAATTAATTAAAAAAATATCGTTTTGTATAAAATTGTTGGTAAATAAATTTTTAGTTAGATATAATAAACAATGCAACTCACAAAAGACGATTTTGAGTGAGTAACTACTGGTTAACTATCTTTTATTTTACTGCGCGTCATAGAAATCATCTCTTAACTAAATAAAAAATAACTAGTGAATTATAATAAAATATAAAATAAAAATACAAGGGATACCCTTTAATTACTCGCTTGTAATCATCTGAAGAAAATAGGAATTGAATTTATAAATATTACGAAGACACTCCTCTTAGCAGCAGTAAAAAAATATACAGATAAAGAACCCCGCACAAATCTTATGGGAATTGGCTCCCGGTCAAATTGGCTGAAATTTGGATATGTTGTTCGTTTCGGCATCCTGAGCAAAAGTCTCAATGGACACAAAGCTCAGTTTTGCGTATTTCGGCTCCTACGGAGCTCCAAAGCTCCACGGATTTAACATTATTTACTACTTAAAAAGGTAATTTTTTCAAAAGTTTAGTATTTGCTGCGTTAAAAAAGTACGCTCTTATGTTTTCGAGGTGGCTGCATTCAAATTTAATGCCAATATAATAATATTGACAGTTGACAGCTGTCAAACAGTATGTAACAATCAAAATTGATAAAATTAATATGTAAACATATGTTTTTAAGGTTGCTCAATTCAAATCTGTTGTCAAAAAGACTATATTGACAGTTGACAGCTGTCAAACAACAAGCAATAATCAAAATTGATAAAATCCACATGTAAATATATGTTTTTGACGTTGCTGAGTTCAAAACTGATGTTAAAAAATCGATATTGATAGTTGACAGCTGTCAAATAACTGTCAAACAGCATGTAACAATCGAAATTGATAAAATTGACATGTAAGCATATGTCTTTAAGGTTGCTTAATTCAAATCTGATGCCAAAAAGACGATATTGACAGTTAATTACTGTCGTTAATTAAATATTTGACTGTGCATGATAATGTGTCAAGATAGAGTAATAATTAGGTGGCAGCAATCATGCTTCAGTTGTTTTTAAAATACCGTTTTGTATGGCTACATGCTGTTTGACATCAGTTTTGAACTCAGCAACCTCAAAAACATATTTACATGTGGATTTTATCAATTTTGATTATTGCTTGTCAACTGTCAATATCGTCTTTTTGACAACAGATTTGAATTGAGCAACCTTAAAAACATGTTTACATATTAATTTTATCAATTTCGATTGTTACATGCTGTTTGACAGTTAGTGTGTCAACTGTCAATATCGTCTTTTTGACAACAGATTTGAATTGAGCAACCTTAAAAACATATGTTTACATATTAATTTTATCAATTTTGATTGTTACATGCTGTTTGTCAGTTAGTGTGACAGCTGTCAACTTTCAATATCGTCTTTTTGACAACAGATTTGAATTGCGCAACCTTAAAAACATATGTTTACATATTAATTTTATCAATTTTGATTGTTACATACTGTTTGAGAGTTAGTGTGACAGCTGTCAACTGTCAATATCGTCTTTTTGACAACAGATTTGAATTGAGCAACCTTAAAAACATATGTTAACATATTAATTTTATCAATTTTGATTGTTACATGCTGTTTGACAGCTGTCAACTGTCAATATTATTAAATTGGCATTAAATTTGAATGCAGCGACTTCGAAAACATAAAAGGGTACTTTTTTTTAACGCAGCAAATACTAAACTTTTGAAAAGATTACCTTTTTAAGTAGTAAATAATTGAGCTTTGTATCCATTGAGACTTTTGCTCAGGATTTCGGCCAATTTGACAGGGAGCCAATTCCCATAAGATTTGTGCGGGGTTCTTTTAAAATGTCATAAAGTGTGAATATATTTAACGTAAATAAGTACAATTTATCGTTTTTAATGTCACTATTTCTACTACACTACTTTATTTTGGTTGTTTTATGATATTTTTGCGTTAAGGCCTCTTTATACTTGCGGTAAATAAACGTCGCATGTCCATTTACCGCCAGCGTGTAGCATTCTTAAAATTAGAACGAAATATTTAAAGTTGTCTGCATAAAATTGAAGAGTGGATTCACTTCCATATTATGTCAGGGTGCCTGAGAATTTTAGCAACAGACTTTTATAAAGTATCCATAAATCGAACTAGTACAATTTATAACATAAATTTAAATGTACTTGTGTTATTCGTTAGGTATGATTTTTTATACAATTTGTAATTGCCATTGTAATAAATAAAATGAGCAGGTAATCTGGTAAAAGTGTTTGATAATAAATTTCACACTGTTATGTTCAAAAAACAATTATAGTCTATTTGATTGTGTGATTCAAAAGGGTTATTAGACCTTGATTATTTTAGGGAGAATACATTACGTCACGATGTGCAGAAACCAAATTGAGTTTGTAGGCGTGGTCAAGAGCACTGACGCGCAATGATTTGCATAGGCATCAGATCATCGCTGTCAAACAAGCCACGCCCCGTTGTGACGAAATGTATTGTCTGTAAAATAAGCAAGCTCTACACAGGATTTTTTAAAACAGTAAAATGTAAATATCTATACGTTTGGAAAATTTCGTCATTTCCAAACCATTATTTCTGCGAAAATCTATAGAAAGTGTAGAATAATAGATTCCAAACTTTTTTTTCTGCGAATTTACAGTGATGAAAAAATAAATGATGTAACAAGTCGCTAGGATTTTAATGCTTGTGAAAGGCCTTTAGTTTAAAACAATAAAAAAGACTTTGAAATTGTCAAAAAATTATGAATTGGCGACTATGTGTCTTATTTCCTCCGTTTTGTATTTTATTATTAGTACCATGCTTCAGCAACGCGTACTACATGACAAACAATATTAACGAGACGTTACAAAGGGCCGAAAGGGATCCTTTTATTTCTCAAACTTCTTTACTGGTAAACGATTCTAAAAGGGATATCGATAATTCAAACGAAAAGTTATCAAACGACGTATGGGCAAAGGAAGGGCAATTTACTGAAACGTATTTCGATGTATTGGAAAGTTATACGGGAAATTCTTTATGGGATAGGTCAACAAAAAATTATAGCAAAAGATCAGCGTCGGATCATACTTTGGAAGAGTTAAAATCTTTGTTGGAAAAAAAGCTAAGAGCAGCTAGGAATTACAAAAGAGAGGCCACGCCGGGTGATAAAAGTAAGTATGAAATCTTTATATTTTCAGAAAAGAATAAACAAAGTATCGTCCTGAAAGTGTAAAAGGTACAGTAGAACCTGAAATATAGTATGGTCATAAATCATTACTACCTATTGTTCGAGATGTAGATAAGCAATAAAATTGTGTGTCCGTTAAAAGATTCCCATGTCCGGATTAAAATATCTTATGAAATAGTTAGACGTTTTATACCTGTTGAAAATCTACATAACGCCGCCCCTGCGCAAGGCAATCAAAGTAAATAAAAAGATTCAAATAAATAAACAAATAAAAATCGATAGAGAAAGACAGAGGCGGATATAGGGAGGGGGGCGAAGGAGGTTTCAATTCAATTCAATACCTGTGGAGGCTGGTAGTTCTAGGAGTAGTTGTTTTAATTCCAGATGCGGTACAATCCACGATATATTTGATATATATCGAAAAAATTTGTTGAGGTTGCAGATACAATTGCAATTTTACTCAAATGTTACAATTGACAAGGACTGATCAAAAATATTATACAGATCTGGCAAAATTTTAACGGAACATAGGATTTTCAATGTATTTTGGACAAGAGCTCATGTAGAAGTCGACCAGTACAATATACAAGAAATCTGCGCGACAACGTATTAACTATTCAATTGAAACACTCTACATTATTGTATCGCTACTTTCAGCTAGCGGAGCGCGTGTCTGCGTTAGCTTACTAGGAGCAGTATGAAAATGTTAGGAAAGGAGGTGTGTATGTGAGACTTTGAGGAACAGATTTTGCGACGCCGAAGTTCCACTGTATACGAGAAATTATTTGCTGCAATAAATGTAACAAATAATTTCTCTCCTGAAAATAAGTGCTGTGGTTATCTGCTTACTACTACTGCGATTGACTTTCAGTAGACTGAGTGGCAAGTATCACGTTCCGTTAAAATTTTGCCAGATCTGTATATTTCCTTTAAATAGATTCAGCAGCTCTAACATTTCAACGTATCTTTTAGATATACATAAATCTTTACGCAGCGCTACTCGAAGGAGCGCTTCTTCGAGAAGTACTCGGGGCGCGACACAATGGGAGGAATGGACTCCTTGGTCGGCTTGCAGTGTAAGTTGTGGCAAGGGTCGCCACATTCGATGGAGGCACTGCAAAGAGAATTGCGACGAAGCTGAAACTGAAATGGAAGAAAAAAGTTGTCAATTGCCCGCTTGTCCTCAGAAGTTATTCGGTTTGATCAATTTGTAACTTCATGCTGTAAATAATTGTAATAAATATGATGTGTAAAAATATTTTTAGAAGTTTCAGTAGAAGGGGTTGCGACTATTGGGCGGCGGCTTCGCCCCCCAAAAGGGGCCCCATCGGGCCTTCGTAGATACATAAATGCGTAAACAACAAAAACATCAACGTTGCCAGAAGGAATTCTACAAAATTCGTGTATCAGAAGGGCGAGGAGGTTTAATTTCCAATTTTTCTCGGAAATATTTTGAGTCGTAAAGTTTTTAGGAAACGGATTTTGCACGACGAAAGAGAGACGAATTAAGAGATAATAGCATGGAATATTTGAAGCAGGACCGTTCCGAAATATTTGCTTTTTAAAGGTTTTTGGCGCGAATCTCTTGCTTTCCGAACGTTCTATCGTTTTTTTCAGAAAAACAAAAACAACCCCCGTATACGACCACTTGAAAAAATTCATTTTGAACAAACAACCCCCGTACAATTCATAGCCGACCTGCACCAAAGTATAGCTAGCCGCCATTTTTTATCCAGCATCAAGGACACGCTTGCATACATGAGTTTAATTGCAGGAGGGTCGATTTTTATGATATAATTTACCTATTCAGCTTGAATCGAGGGCGTAGTAACGGTCAGAAAAGGGAAACAATTTTCCAAAATAAATTTTGGAATTAAATTGGTTTTAACATACCTATTTCTATTATACCCTGTAAATAAGTTTCCAATGATATATTTGCAGTAATTTAGAATGTAGGAAAAGAAAAAGGAAAAATAAAAGTGCTTAATAAAACTAAAAATTCTATTTTATAAATTTTTATAATATCACACAGTTAAAACTACTTGGTAGTTAAAATTCGGCAGTTTATTTACTTTAGTACTAAATTACGAAAAGGTTTTCAAATTATCGGAATTTTTAGAAATATATGTAAGTAAACTGATTTTTACCAGTAATAATTAATAAAGTTACTTGTAAGTCCTATAAAATAACTCATTTCTTAATTTTAGTGAGTTTATTTTCTTTTATTGTCACTTTAAATTGTAATATTTATGGTACGAGTCAAGAGAGATTATTTTCTCAAGTGAAATTATATAACATAATAAAATGAAATCAAAAAATTCCTATCAGGAGGTCGAATTAATTTCTTCTGAATGCAAACAAATTTATTCGAATATTTTTGAAACCACCTTGTGTATTTATTTGATATTTGGCTAGCTTGTTCTGTAAATAATTGTAATAAATATGATGTGTAAAAATATTTTTAGAAGTTTCAGTAGAAGGGGTTGCGACTATTGGGCGGCGGCTTCGCCCCCCAAAAGGGGCCCCATCGGGCCTTCGTAGATACATAAATGCGTAAACAACAAAAACATCAACGTTGCCAGAAGGAATTCTACAAAATTCGTGTATCAGAAGGGCGAGGAGGTTTAATTTCCAATTTTTCTCGGAGATATTTTGAGTCGTAAAGTTTTTAGGAAACAGATTTTGCACGACGAAAGAGAGACGAATTAAGAGATAATAGCATGGAATATTTGAAGCAGGACCGTTCCGAAATATTTGCTTTTTAAAGGTTTTTGGCGCGAATCTCTTGCTTTCCGAACGTTCTATCGTTTTTTTCAGAAAAACAAAAACAACCCCCGTATACGACCACTTGAAAAAATTCATTTTGAACAAACAACCCCCGTACAATTCATAGCCGACCTGCACCAAAGTATAGCTAGCCGCCATTTTTTATCCAGCATCAAGGACACGCTTGCATACATGAGTTTAATTGCAGGAGGGTCGATTTTTATGATATAATTTACCTATTCAGCTTGAATCGAGGGCGTAGTAACGGTCAGAAAAGGGAAACAATTTTCCAAAATAAATTTTGGAATTAAATTGGTTTTAACATACCTATTTCTATTATACCCTGTAAATAAGTTTCCAATGATATATTTGCAGTAATTTAGAATGTAGGAAAAGAAAAAGGAAAAATAAAAGTGCTTAATAAAACTAAAAATTCTATTTTATAAATTTTTATAATATCACACAGTTAAAACTACTTGGTAGTTAAAATTCGGCAGTTTATTTACTTTAGAACTAAATTACGAAAAGGTTTTCAAATTATCGGAATTTTTAGAAATATATGTAAGTAAACTGATTTTTACCAGTAATAATTAATAAAGTTACTTGTAAGTCCTATAAAATAACTCATTTCTTAATTTTAGTGAGTTTATTTTCTTTTATTGTCACTTTAAATTGTAATATTTATGGTACGAGTCAAGAGGGATTATTTTCTCAAGTGAAATTATATAACATAATAAAATGAAATCGAATATTTTTGAAACCACCTTGTGTATTTATTTGATATTTGGCTAGCTTGTTCTACTCCATTAGAACAATCAAGAGACAGAGTGACCAAAATTAAAATCCAGGTCCGGCTTCAAAAAAATTATCGAAATGATTTTGCTGTTAAACAACACCCTGTATATAAAAATTTTAAAAATTGGGTGCATATTCGAAAAGAACGAAAAAGTTTTAATGGGAATTCAAAGTTTTTGACACTGCATATTTCATTCTACTCGTAAAATTTTAAAAGCAAACTTAAGAATTGCGAATTTTCATGGAATTTGATTGTTTAAACAATGTTTTAGGTAATTTCAAAAAACCATTAATAGTTAACTGAATATAAATGACATTATATTACATGAAAATTAACCTTTTTCATCAATTTAAATGCTTATTTCCAATAAGAAATAAAAAATTGTCTGGATTAACTGAAAATTAGATTTTGAAAAAGTTGTTTTTTTGGCTTTCTGCATTTTTAACGATATATTGCAATATATTTTTTTCATACCATCTTAAGTCGAGATTTCAACGAAGAAAATGAGCACTGATAATGTTAAAAAATTAAAAATTCGTATGGGAACTTTTTCGATTGAAAATTAGGCTTTTTTTTAATTTAAATTCGTATAAAATCGAAAAATAAATATTTCACTTTGAAAAAATTACAGCTTCTTTAAAACACAAAGAAAAACGTTTTCACCAAGTTTCATAAAAAAAATTATTTTTGCGGGTGATAAAAATTAAAAACGAAAAATACGGTTTTTAACGATTTTCTCAATAACTTTGAGGTCATGTTGAAAAATTATTAATACAAAAGTTTTAGATTTTTTAATTATCTACAACTTTTACATAAAACTTTTTTCGATAGTATGCATATTTCAGCCAGAAATCGTAAAAAACCAAAATCCAACCCTCAAATTGTATATTTAGCTACCCACCCCCCTTCAGAAACTTTTAATTTTTTTATAATTACCCTAAATTTTTTATGAATTCGGGTATTTAAAATCGGTTTGGCACTGGAATTTGATTTATTGGATTCGAAAAGCCTAACTGACGAAACCGAAAGGCAGAAACCAGTGTTAGGCTGTCGAATCCAATAAATTAAATTCCCAAATCGTTTAAATAAAACGTCATTTTGACATTAAACCTACATATCTGTCTTGTAAATCATTAATCTGTAACTTGTGATTTATTAACTGGTATTTTTGACAAACGGCGTTCTTAGATTTAAGGGAGGTTTTCTGTAGTACCATCTTCATCTGTTGATTCTTCTATTTTGCTGGGAAAAGATGATACAGGCGCTGAAATTGACCCATCCCAGTGTTTCCATCTCTGGATTTCCTGGTACAGTCTCTTCCCTGGACTCTCTATGGAACTACATTGGCAATGAGCTAATAATACGTAGTCCTCTGCAATCGAACCTTTTTTGACACCAAATTCTATTAAATCCTGCGCTTTTTTAAGAGACTTTTCGGGAGGTAAATGATGTAGGAAGCATCCTATGAAAGCGATTCCTAGAATAATAAAATCATTAAAAATATACGTTAATGGATCACTAATTAATTTTATAATCTCAGATTTTATATTACTGCCACACAGTACATTTTTTTTGTTTGACTGTATTTTATTTTAAAGCATTAATTCCACCTTTGATAATAACTTGAGAAAAATGTAAGAAAAATTACCTATCGATTTAGAGTTATACTTCCATGTGTGAGATCCTATTACTCCCCAACCCCGGCCCTCGTACGCTAAACCGTCTGATCCTATAAGAAAATTATATGCGATGTCTTTCCATTTTCTGCTTTCAATATGAAATGTCTGAATTAGTCTTACTAGGAGAGTATTATCAGCCTGCGTAAATCCTTCTTCTGTGGCAGTGTGACCTAAAATGTTTTTTATTAAAAAAAATCTGTTTTGGTGACAGTTTGAAAGAAATAATCTGACATCTGATAACAAACATCGCACCACCTAACGAGAAGCGAAGGTTGGTGATAATACCTTTGAACTTTCTTATTACAGTGCAAAAATTCGAAGCAAAAGAAATTTAGACTTTATTTATCGAAAAATAGTGAATATTTATAGTCTATTTTTATGTATGAGAGAGTATTAAAATAATAAAGCGTTCGTAATCCATAGGCGTACCACTTCTTTTAGTAGACAGTTAAAATATTTTGTGAAGTTATACCTCGAGTATTTTCGTATGAAATAACCTTTGTATAAATATAATAAATATATCGGGTGTACACTTATATTTTCACCTAATTAACCTGCTTATAACTTCTAAACAGCTGAAGGTAAAAAAGTGCAATTTTTTCTAAAATATTTTATTTTTCCACAAGGTATGTTAAGAACATTGTGTCAAACGGGTTATGTAGGTATAAGGGATTAAACTTTGACTTTTAAACAACGTTACGTTCATAAATAATAATTTTAATATAAAAACTACTTCTTACCTACAAATCCAAATCAGAATCGAAATCAGAAGATGAACTGTCGCAACCAATATTTACAATGAGTGGCTCGATCATTTCATCAGTAATATTGTCCAACTTCCACATTTTCTCTTCTTCTTTAATCGTATGATTTACTGCCTTTTCCCAGTTTTCAGGCTTCACATTATTTACAGCCTCCAAAAACAACTGTTTAACATCACTCATTCTAAAAGAATTATTTTTTCTTGAAACTTCTCCCTTTATCTGTGCCCATATCAGTTCAATCGGGTTTACTTCGCAATGATATAGCGGTGATCTAACCACCGTCATCCCACGATTTTTTGCAATTTCATCAATTTCATATTTTTTTAATTTCTCTTTATGAAGGGAACACAAATGATACAGTTAGTTCTCTTCTCACAGAACCACTTGGTTGTGGGCATTTTTTCTGTAAGTCTCGAGTGATAACTTGCATTATCCATTACTATTATACAGTTCTGAGGAAGAAGATCTATCATTTGTTCGAACCACTCTTTAAAGACATCAGCATTCATGTCCTCATGGTAGTCACCGGTACGAGTAGATTCAAAAGTCAATAAACCACCTTTAACAAAACCGTTTGAACTACCGAAGTGTACTATTATCAGTCTGCGCCCCTTTCCTGATGGTGGATTTAAACCAGTAGATAAATTATTTAAAAAAGCCTGTCTTCGACTTGTAACAGTTTCATCTTGCCAAAATTTATTTGGTGTATGTCCCTCGTTGATCCATGTTTCATCTAAATAAAATATATTTCTTCTTTGGTTTCTCATTTCTTTTATAGTCCTTAGGTAATTTCTTCTCCATACTACAATATCGCTTCTTTCTATTAAAATAGACTTTCTGGAATGCTTTTTCCATAGAAAACCTATTTCTTTTAAAAGTTTCCATAGTGTGCTTCGACTCATTTCAGGGTAATCCTTATCATCTCGAACCGTGGCAAGAACTTTGTCTACTGTCGGAAATTCTTTTCTAAAGAAGAACGCATGCACTTTCCTTCGAAGTCTTTCTTTCAAATTATTTTCTATTTGAAATTTTGGTTTTCCTGGAGCTTTACGTGCTGTTTGAAACTCGCCACATTTCTCTTCTTTAACAACTCTGTAAATCGTAGATTTCCCAACACCAAGCGTACTACTAACTAATTCCACTGTGTCATCAACACTTTTACATAAATGTTTGTCTGTAAATGATTTAAAACAATTAAATATTAATGTTTTTTCATTAACTGTTAAAAGACCGATTTTTTGTCGATTACGCGGTACTTCCAAATTTTCCATGATCACACTAGAATTCACAATAGACTGCACATTGCACCTTGCATGTTGCAACTAAACGACATTTAGTAAGCTGTCAAGAATACACAACTGGACCTCCTTACTAAATGGAAAACCTACAATCGCATTTTCGGTGAAATTTGTTGGTAAGGGATTTATCTACTTATAATTCGATTACTGTAAGAAATTCTTGGAATTAAAATAAAACAAAATTGGCAAATAGGTACTTATTGAAAATAATCTTAAGATACGGCTATGTTATCTTTAATACACAGGGCTTTTGGCCTGTCCAAACCTTTTTCTATTGTTCTGTACAGCTTATGGTTATAAAAGACCAATAAAGGACCCAAAACTTGTATTAGCTCAGGTACATTTATGAGAATTTTAGGAAATATTTAGATTATTCCGTAAAAATATTTAAAGTGACCGTACTAAGTTTTGCATTAGAAATGCTGTTTTATTACTCTCTCATACATAAAAATAGACCATAACATCTGACAAAGTTATATTTGGAGTTTTTACCATCACCCTGGTTACCCTTATACGAGAACCCCTCAAAAGTCAGCTGGAGGGTTGTTCTAGTTAAAAATAACGGGATCTTAACTATTAACTTGTGATTTCCCAGACAAAAAACGTCAGAAATATTTTTTTATACAAAGTAATGTGCTAAACAATCAGTAGAAATCAACATTAGTCGACAGAATTCTAAAATATGTATAGGTTATCTAGTTTCTTTATACAAGCCGCCAATGCCGACAAAGCAGCTGATCGGCACATCAAAGCAGCTTGTCGGCACATCAAAGCAGCTTGTCGGCACATCTGACATAGGTAGGTACTGTTAAAATAGGCAAATCTGTTTATTTCGTATACCTACATATTATAACGTATTTTGCTTGACCATCTAAATATTCTTTTTCTCCTAGAGCTGGTTGAGCTAGCCAGTTAATCCGGTTAATAATAATTGCGGCATCCCAACCCGGATCGTTGTATGGCAATGGTAATTTTTTATCATTGAATGCTGAAATATTATCGCTGATAACTACTGGTCCGTTGATGTATGTTACATCGCCCACGTGTACTTTTTTGGACTTGTAGATATTAATGTTATCGTATTTTGCACCATCTTTTTTATTGATAATGAGTGAACCACTGGAATCCTAAAAAAATATCTCTAAATACAAAACAGAAACGGAAAGATTTTGGGAATGAATTGGAAGCTAAACATAGGGAAAAATCAAAGAATTTTCATAACAGAAACATGAATAACTTCAATACAAATTTTGTACGTACATTCGAATAGAATGGATGAATAAATTCCAATCTTCGTAAGGTTGGTATAGTAGAACCCACCGCTTTATGAGAAAGAAAAAACAGCAAAGGATACCGCCAATAGAAAAAATGCTAATTAATTTAATGTCGAAAACGCCGTACACTGTCCATATACATAAAATAAAATGATATTTTGGCTATTAGGACCACTGTGCAAAGATTCAATAACCAACTTACTGGAGATCGTTAGGGGTAATTTGCGTAAAATTTCTATATTGATTAACTTTCTTTAATATGAATTTACATTTTAATTTCTATAAAGCGGCGTTCAGACTTTACAAGTTACTTGAATTCAAGTAACTTGAAAGGAGTAACCTGAATTCAAGTGAACGTTCATACTATTTCAATATTTGATTCAAGTCATTTCAAGTTGACATTTTTATTTAAATGATTCCTGTTTCAAGTTACAAAAATTGCGTCAAATGATGTGATTCCTGCTGGAATAAAAGTTGTAAATTAGCTAATTGTGGATGGATTCCTAAAAATCAGAGAAAAAATTCTACACTTTATTTTACAAAAAAATACCTCAAACACCAAATAGACGCTGACGCTAGTGTGGACCATCCACGGAGGGTTCTAATTGTGAGGTTATTTTGTATAAAAATTTCAACTTGAAATTTTTTCTCTGAATTTTAGTAATCCATCCACAATTAGCTTATTTACAACTTTTATTCCAGCAGGAATTACATCATTCGACGCCATTTTTCTAACTTGAAAAAGGAATCAAGTAAAAATGACAGTTCTAAACATTTGCACATAACTTTTTATTGATGAAATGGCATCAAAAAGGGGCCACGAGGTATTGCGCCTTCCGCCCTATTTTTGTGTATTTAACCCCACAGAATTAATTTGGGGACAAATTAAAAAAGAATAAGGCGTTATAACGTGTTTCCCAAATTTGACGGGTTGATAGCAAATTTGGTAAAAGAAGAAATTAACAAAAGTTCAGCTGATGATTGGCAGACAAAAATCAAACATGTTATCAAAGAAGAAAATTCTTATATAACGAGTCCGACCAAATTGATTATCAATGTTGATGACAGTGTAGGCAAGCTTAATTAATTTATAATATTTATGACTTTATTCACCGTGTTTTTAATTTTAGAATTAAAATTTGAGACAAAATTTTAATTAGCAACGTTTCTGAATCTCACAAGAGATCAGAAAATGAAGCTATAGTGGAGTGGTCAACCTCTATTCAAATCTAATAGATATGCGTTATAGAAATTAAAATGTAAATTCATATTAAAGAAAGTTAATCAATATAGAAATTTTACGCAAATTACCCCTAACGATCTCCAGTAAGTTGGTTATTGAATCTTTGCACAGTGGTCCTAATAGCCAAAATATCATTTTATTTTTATGTATATGGACAGTGTACGGCGTTTTCGACATTAAAGAACTCAAAAATGTCAAGATCAATTAGCATTTCTTCTATTGGCGGTATCCTTTGCTGTTTTTATAGCGTTTTTTCTTTCTCGTAAAGCGGTGGGTTCTACTATAGCTCAATCAGCTAAAGAAGAAAGTAAGAAAATGTGATGACAGCTATCAGAAATCAGGAAAAACTGGTAAATCTGTGAGAAATGAGCACAGACGCTAATCATGCTTCCCAAATTTTAGGCTAAATGTTTTATTGTACAATTATTACCTAGATAATAAGTATATTCTAAGTAGATTACTAGCTTGCTTTGTATTTAAAACGCATTTAATTTTATGTTGTTAAGATTTATTGTGTTTATCATTATCTACTACTTTATAACAATTGTAAAAATATGTGCAAAATTGAAAAAAGGTTTACTTTTCTGCAATTATTAAACAACAACCTTGAAATTTGGGAAATAATAATTTGACACAGGCATATTTGGAAATTTTACTCCTGGATGTTAAATTTTGTATAAAAAAATAAAAACAAGTAAACGCGAATTTCCAGTGATTAGATTGAATAGTCCAGTAAATTAACGCCAGAAAAACCCCAAACCTGGGCATCAAGTCTGTCGGGTAAAATTTTTAATTTGCAGGTATTCATAGGTACATTTACCTCCCAAAATGTCAGCTACGTGGAATTTGTGGAAGGGTGGGAAAATGGCTCTAGAGTTCCCGAAAATCCGTTTTCGACGATATCTGCCGAAATACGACCCTTACAGCATTTTTGTTTAGACAAAAATGAAGAGCAGTTCATTACCTACAAAAGTTGTCCCTATGATTTTTTTCGCTACGCTAATATTTTTTGCAAAAACGGCGTTTCAAAGATTCAAAAATATTCTTTTTAATAATTCGCAAAATTATTGTGATGAAAAAGGAAAATTTGAATATCCTCCCAAAACTTGAATACCCTCCAGTTTTTGTCTGAAGACAAAAGATAAGGCAATAATAAATAAATTTATTGTAAAAAAATCCAATTTGAGTAAGTTTGAAGGCAAAGTTTTTTCTCGTGCACTTAATAAAATAGTTGATATATATTGATGAAATGTCAGAATGTGATCTTTTATTTAGTACAATTCCTAACCCCAAAAAATTTTAGCACGAAAAGAAAATAATCCTCAAAAAAAGAAAAAAATGCCATCGACATGGGGACAAGCTAAGCTTTCTAATAATGTGCGTTGAAAACCGATATGGTCCTTGATTATCTATTAATTCGAAAACTCCGTAAATCCAAAAAAAAATGCCGTAAAAACATGTTGTTTATGAAAATACACAAAAATAATTTATTGAATCTTTCTGAATATATTTAACACCTTGCAAAGCCCCATTATCCAAAAGGAATCGGTGAAATTAGTCTTGATAAAAAAAATATAAATAGAATAGGAGGGTCAAAATATCGAGCAAAAACAAACTTTGGCCCGGTCTTTCAATAATCCAGAGAAATAGATAAAAGGAAAAAGTAACAGGTTCCTTCTTTCCTCTGAACTTTGAATCATGAAAAAATATTAATTTTTACGTGATTTATTGAAAAATTTGTAATCCGCTTGGGAGTGTCATTCCTTTAGAGCGTGCTCTCTAAATGCAGGGCAGGAGCTAAAAATGGGAGTGCGTTTTGGAGCCAGTTATGTCGAAAAGTATCATATTTTTGACAAAAATGATGAGGATTATTTTTGTAGGTAATGAACTGATCTTCATTTTCGTCCAAACAAAAATTCTCTAAGTGTCATATTTTCGGAAATATTGGCGAAAATAGGCGAAAAAAAAACACATTTTTTAAGACCAATGGGCCATTTTCCCGCCCTTCCACAAATTCCACGTAGCTGAGATTTTCGGGGGTGAAAGTACCAATGAATACCTTCGTTTATTGGACTATGAAGTAAATTATATTGTTTCAATTTTATTTTGAAATAATTAAATATTTTCGAAGACATGTTACTCAAAGTTTGCTAAACACACTATCAAGGACGCATCTTCTAATTTCATTTATTAGTTTTCAGTTTATTTGTACTAGTTCTCGAAGGAAAACAAAGGGAAGGGTATTTTTGGAAATAAAATGTGCTAAACGACTTTCGGGTAGGAATTTGAGTAACAGTATTTGCATGCGGGAAAGATCAGAGGGTATAATTAATGAATCCGCCATTGTTCACAGAACTCGACTGTAACTATATTTACCCTTAGTGAAATAAGTCTCCTGATATCTATCTAGGGATATTACAGCTATAGTTTCTCCATCGTAAAGTAGAGTAATGTAAACAGACTTTTGGCAACGTTTGTCGATTTGACTCCACAAAGTTTCGCTCTCTCTCTAGCGCTTCTCTTTCTAACACATTAAAGGCAGACATTTGTCACTCTCACTCTTCAATGAGTTAGAAAGAGACGCCTTAGAGAGAGGGAAACGTCATCAAAAACTTTGTGAATTCAAATCGGCAAACGTTGCCAAAAGTCTGTTTACATTACTTTTGGACAAACTATAGTTGAACTTTTATGGATGGTATGAGTTCCAGTTTGAATTTTTTTCTGGAACAATAGCGAACGCGGTTTCCATGGCAACGTACTGAATAAACGCACTTTCATAATTCTTTTTTATACGCATAAGAATTATTTTTATGTTGCAAAATTGTAACACTGATAAAAAGTGATAAAGGCAACAAAATACAGTTCGGAGATAAAAGTAACAAAAGATTGCGATTGTTACGAAATAAACAAAATGAAACTACCGTTCTTGGAATTAGGCGTAGGTCAGGAGATAATTGTCCATATTAAAGTTAAAAATATCTCTAAAATTAGTTTAATTTAGTGTAAGGAAGATCCACATTTTATACGAAAACACTTTTGTTATTTAAAAACTCACGCTATTTTTGCTAATAATTTGATCTCCAAGTACAATTTCATTGTTTTGAAACACAAAACCAGAATCCATCTCACTGTTTGCTGTTGTATCACTGAACACAGAACTGTAAGTATCAGAACATTCTGAATAATTATCTGTATCGCTACACTTTCTCAGCCACTTTTGACACTTTTCCGTGAGATCTTTAATCTCATCCTCACCATTATCTTCGCCATTTTCCTCTAAAGGTTGTTTAAAATTTTGAATGTTCACTTGCGCCTCCATATTTGCCGTCTGTCGTTTATTTGTTGTTACTGAATGAGTCACATTTAGTTTATTTCATTATCAGGACGAAAATAAGAACCAGGACCGGAGTTAGCGTTCATGATATCGTTTGCTTGTTTTGGAGAATAACAAAACGGCACCATTTGCTGTATTGGCTACAAAAAACAGCAAAAATAGCAATACAAGTCCTATTGAAGATCCCTTATTAATACTTCATACAGCTAATTGAGTTGGGGATAGATCACATATCATTAAAACCTATATAAATGATGGATATTCATTTTAAAAGGAATTCAGTTCATTTAAAATTTATAGGAAATTGCGAAATAATGAAATTCTTAGTTTAAACTTTTTTGTTTTATATCACAAGACTAAAATAATAATTTTTAATTTCAAAATTATTTTCACATAATATTTCATAAAAATCATTGTATATTTTTAAAAAATCTTTGTGTACACATTGATGTCCTGTTCAAACATTGTCCGCGTATATTATAAATGTCTAAACCGTAGTTTTCTAATATTTTCAGTAAAAAGTTGGTTAAAATATATCATTTACAGGATGAAATATTCAACAGTACCTGGAGTGTTTTTTAAATTAAGATACACCTTACGGGCTTATTTATTATAACAGTTGAAATCTCAAAAAAAAATTACTATTTTATTGTAAAGCATGAAAATCTAAGTTTCAAGTCAACCCATTTCAAGGTAGGGATCTGTTATTTTACATTTATGATTCTTATCTTATTTTTATTGCTGTTGACTTATATATTATTATACCTTTTTCAATATGTCTATATACAATACCAAATCATGAGACTTTTTGTAATAATCATTTTTATTAATTTTGATAGACAGTTTTCATTTATTTATTTTATATAGATAAAAGGAAACAGTTGGTACCTATAAGTTAAAATTTATTTACAAAATTCAACTTAAATTAAAATAATAATTTTAGATCCATTATTCCAAAAATAACATTCCTACAGTAATTATATACACATTACATACATATGTAGTAACACAAGTAATAAATTATTCTGCGCTTTAATTATGTTTTATACAGGGTGTTTCTATTATTAAACTGACAAAACTTTAAATAAAATTGAATTGAAATAACCTTACCAGTAATACACACATACGAGTGTATGGTACTAGAAATCAATCTTATAACAATCATGAAATAAATAAATTATATTACTTGGCCCGTTCCTGCTGGCGTGGTCAGTATCTTCGAAGGCCGCTATCCGAAATTATCCGAGACGGGTATTTCCCTTGAATTTCACAAGATCGTGAATCCTGAGATCGCTCTTTTATTGTTTGGCCAGGCAGGCTAAATTTACCGCGTTTAATATCAGTAGTGATATTTATAAATGATAATGAATGCATGTTGTTTTTTGCGGTTAACTTTTGGTTTAAGGTAGGTTGATATCTATTTCTTTTTTTATTTATCAACTAGTTGAATAAACTGCAAGTCATATTGAATAAAGTTTTAATGATCTTAAATAATGTGGTGGACGTACTGTATACTTGAGCCTAACAGTGAACCCTCAAATAGTGCACTAGTTGCGAATTCGCACCAACAAAAATTTCAACAGGCTCCCACTAAACATTAGAACTTACAAACAATTCCTGCAAGTTTATTTCCGGCTTGCATCTCAAATTTATTTTGTAAACGTGTGAAAATCATCTAACTTTTAGTTTATAATCGAGAGTTTTTAGCAAGCTTTTCTGATAAAATTTAAATTTTTAAACTTGAAGTAATCTTATTTTTGTGCACTTTCAAAATCAAATCAGCAGAAAATTGTTCTTCATAAGTTGATTTTCGAAAATTTAATATAAGTTAAATACATAAGTTTATATTCAATTTTAAAATAGAAAATTGATAATAAAAAGAATCAATATTCTTAAAACCTTACTGGCTAAAAAATATTTTCTGAAAATGTTACTGACTGAATATAAAGAGAACGTTTGTAGAATTTTTAATAAACAACGCAAAAAGTGGCAACACTGGCTCAATTTTACAGCTAAATCTGCTTAGCCTACGATAAGTGACCCTTACCTTATAGGGATGCAATTTCGTTGTGATCTTTTTCGAATCAGGCAATAAAAGTTATTAAGTATCTATTATAGGGTTTATTGGTCCCAAATTCCTTTACAACCTACCAATAAAAACCATGTGCTACTGTCGTTGCCGGCTGCCGGCATGCCGGGCAAGGAGCATTCTCGCCACTGGTGTCGTCACGATTTTTGAAACAAAATAATTAGTAAAAACAATAACTAAATAAAACTGATTAGTTTCCTTCATGTGCTTTAAAATGGCTTTTAAGTTTGATGTTGTTACCTTAATTGAACTGGTTTAAAAATCCCTGTGTTGAAAAATAATAAAAAAAATTATTAAGAGAAAAATGTTGACAAGAAATCTATCAATACGTTTATACGTCTGCACTAAAAATTTACAACTCTCTTCCTGATATACAGGGTGAGTTATGAGGAACTGTACAAACTACTACTACTATTTCACAAACAAAAAGTAAAAGGTAAAAAATCTGAAATTCGGCAGAATTAGAGGAAATTAGCAAAAAAGGTAAGAAGTTGATTAGAGAAATTAATAAAATTTATTAAACAGGAAACATTGACATCGAACGAAATCCGAAATTTGCTCATTTTTAAATGCGTGCACAGCGTGATTATTTATATTTGACGTTTAACTGTCACCTACACAAGTCTGAAAGGAGGCGTCTCCCGACAGTATGAATTTGGCTGCCGGCTGCAGGCTTCGGCGATTGTATGCAAGCAAAAATTAATAAATTGTAAGAGATCAATAATTTACAGGGTGAGGTCAGGTAAGATAAGGGTACGTCACGTCAGCTCAGCTCAGAAAAATGAAGTACAAAGTAATATTTCAAGTAAATATATTTTTGGCTCTGCTTGCGTATGGGAATTATTGCCGATTCTGCTGCCAGCAGCCACATTCATACTGTCGCGAGACACTCGTACTGAAAACACCGAACTTCATAGACCAATCAGAGTCAAGAGTCAAGTTTGGTGTTATCGATAATTTGAACTTGATTGGTTCATTTGAAAAGTGCGTGAAATAGTCAGTTTTATTTATTTATTGGTTTTACTAAATATCTTGTTTCAAAAATCGTGACGCCACGAGTGGGAAGACGGCAGCCGGAGCCGACACCAGCACGGCATGTCGTCTAATGTGAAATCACTCCATTTATTTCAATGTAAATTCAACCCCAAGTGTTAAAGCACCCATTCATTGGAATTAGGTATTTTTGGGAAACTGTACAGTGCTGGAATAACTAAATTTAGAAGTATTTACATACTCTCTCTGTGACTTTAAGAACATTGTTGCTAGCGGATGGGGATGATAAGTCTAGTTTGACTATTTAAATCTGTGGTTTCCAAGCGAGCGTAGGGAAAAGTGTATGGAGCTAAAAGGAAAGTACGTAGAAAAAGGTCTATGATGAAATAATACAAGTCAACGTTAATAACTTAAAAGAATTTATTTCTACAGTATTGCTTTTCAAATACTGATTATTTATACAATTTGAATACTTAAATTTCTATATTGTACAATCTAACAAATATCTATATTATATTACTGTACACATCATCTAAAATTATCAGAAAAATAAAATATATATATAAATAATATTGGAAAACAAAATAAGATTACTGGTTTTTGAGATACCAAAATTAATTTCGGAAATCTCTTTACCCTATTTAGTATTAAAATGATTTGCAAAACGAAATAGTCAGTGGATAAATTCTTTTCTCACGAACAAGATTCATAAATGGCACACAGCGCCAGCTATACAACTGTTTAGGAAACTTAACTATATTTTAAACAGATAACAACAGATCTTAATTCAAATTGGCCTAACTCGTTTGATTTTTCTACTGCATGTATTTCAAATAACAATTTTTGCAAACTAAAATAAGAAATACAG
Source organism: Crepidodera aurea (assembly GCA_949320105.2). NCBI lineage: Eukaryota > Metazoa > Arthropoda > Insecta > Coleoptera > Chrysomelidae > Crepidodera > Crepidodera aurea. The sequence continues at coordinate 14,518,762 of OX439476.1, read as the reverse complement.
AATTCACATAACTTAAAGCTAAAATTGTATTAGTGATACACTTATTATTATTAGTTGCTCTGTTGGCATTCAAAATATCATCAATGTCATCCTTCACAATGAGCTAAACTACGATTAGAGAAATAATTTGCAATCAAATGAAAGTATAGGAACTTTTACGTAATAATATGTAGGGTAGATAGATGAAATGGTAGAAATTTTTGTTCACGAGAAAAGAATGTTAAAAAAAATTGTGTATATATTTAAAATGAGTTTTATAGTCAACATAAACATTGAATAGAAACTGGTTTTTAGGGTACAACATACTAATTTTTATATCTTCTTTCTATAAGTTAACAGTTTCAATTGCTTCATCTTTTATGTAATTGTAAAACAACCTATTCGACGAGAACATTTGATTGAGCTATCTAAACAATAATTTTCGAGCTGAGGAAGCCATACAAGCCATCCGTTTCAATATTGTACTGCTCCTGTTCAAACTATAGACTGCTGTTTCCATCGTGTTTCGCATATATAAAAAATGAGGCAATAATATCCATACTGGTCCCTTAGTACTGTTGGCTAATCCATTTTATCAAACGGGAATGCCTAAAAATAAAATTTTTTTTAAGAATTATATATTTAATTATTAATTAGTTTAGACTCCCCCTCGTAAGTGTTGGATATCGGTATTGCGTAGTATTTAGGCTCCACCCATCAGTAGCCAATTGTCTACCTCCGACTCACCCGTTGCCAAGGAGATCTTTTAGTTAGTAAACTGTCACTTCCCCTTAATAGGAGGAAGTTTTCTTGGGGATAGTAAACGCCACGTCTACAGACTTATCAAACAAAAATTTGACCGTTAAGTGAAAGTATTTATAAATAAATTATAGTAATAAAGTTATTTTTTTTCTATTTTATTGTCAGATATAATTATATAATTTAATATACAATCAAATTCTCTCTGAAATGTAACCTTCATTTTGAAAATTAAAGTGTGAAATAAAATTTTATTGAAAATTTCGATGATGATAGAAACATTAAGGTTACATCACATTAAAATGTCTACTGTGCGAAATGTAATTGCGATTTTACAACACGATTCTATAAAATAATTAAGTTTTTCTATATTGTACGTAATATACATTGTTTGCATTTCAATGTTTGTCTTTTTATGTAAAGATTGAGGGTTTTTTTTGCTAATGAATATAAATACAGTTGAGACGTAATTCGAATTATGTAATGAATATTTTTAAATTATTTGTTTCTGTCGATGACTTTATTTTTTTATAATGTACTGAATCTGTGTTTGATGATGTCAATATTTTTTGTAAATTATGCGATAATCAATTAAGTGTTTTTATATTGAGAATTCTACGAAAGTTGTATGTGAGAGGTTATCGACTTTTGAAGTTAAAATTAGTGATTTGAACAATCATTTTCAGCAGGAATTATTGGGCACTTTGGATACAGAGTAATTATCTGTTTGTGTGCTTCTTATTCAGTTTCTGTTGTAGTCAGTAGGTTATCTTTCCACCTTTTCTTTGGTCTCCCTGTATATTTTTACTTGGTTATAAAATTCAATGAGCATCTAGAGCAACACGTCAGATAAAGATCTAAATTTTGATAATATGGATGCAATAAAACATCGATTGGATAACAGTTTGTTTTATAAAATTATTGCTAGAATTTCAATAATTTTATGTTTAGAAATTATACTTCCTTAAGTTTTACGGAATTCTCTCTTTAATTTATTAAGCAAATGATGAGAAAAATATGACATTGTTCCGTTATCACTTGCATGCTTACCTAATTTATAAATGCGTGACAATAATCTCGTCATCGATATCATCTTTTTCGTCATCGGTTTCTTCTGGATCTTGGGGAACGATTTCTTTGTTTTTAGCTGCTTCGGCTGCCTTCCTCTCTTTCTCCTTTTGCCTTCGGATTTTGTGAAGATGGTGAATTTCGACGATGACGTAGAGTAGGAATCCTATTAAAAGTACTGTAAGTTGAACGTAGAGCTTCATGCGTGCGCAAATGTGCGTCGAATATGCGTAGGCGATGACGAAACCTACGCTCTCCCATAGACGGTAGTTGGAGAAAGCTGCTTCTTTGTTACGACGGAAGAGGGTACCATAAAGACCTAGAAAGAAAATAATGGAGATGTTAGTCAAATTGCCGCTCTATACCTCTCTAATTTATTTGTTTCGATACCAAGACCGGTTTTTGCCTTTTGGATTCCTCAGTTGTGCCTTCAAATCAAGTAAATAAACTCCAAACTCGCGTTAAAATCAAGGATACTTGACTGTGTTGGGAGAAGGTTTAAAATTAAGTAGTTAATATATTTTTCGCCTACCATGTCTGAAAATGAATCATATCAACCCTAAAAATCAGACCGAAAGTAATATTTCCGGCCTTTGGGCCGCAAAAATCAAAAAGAACACGATTTTCACTATCAACGCACCTTTGACTTTGACATTTCACATACATTTTCATTAAACGTCAGTGTAGAATGAAGAGAATTAAACTTTAAAATAAAAATACGTTCTGATTCTGAATAATTGTGATTATGTGAATTAGTGAAAATGAATAGTAATTCAGGCAGTGATGAAGAATTTACGAATACTCCACCAGACTTGCAAGAAGAAGGTAGGTAGTAATGTTTCTCTAAATTTGTTACTTAACAAGACAACGCGCAATGGTACGAAAAGTCCTTAGCTCTTAGCTGCCCTCGCTTCGCTTCGCTCGCTCATGCAGCTGATAGCCTCGGGCTGCTACAGCTCATTTTCTGCCCTTGTGATACAATATACTATTTTATTTAAAAAATCCTAGATAAATGATAAAAAATACGATAATCGAAGATAGATGAAAGATTTTTAAAGTATTGTAGCTTCGAGATAAAAAAACAAATACTTTTAATTTAATAATATGTTTTTAGGCTCTTCTTTTTATTTTGTTCCATAGAGCATAGTCTATCCGGTAAGTATATACTTTGTCTATTGAATTTAAATTTTGTTTTCGAAGGTCACTCAAGGTTCTCAATTTTTGTTTTAATAAAAACAAACATTTAGTGATTTATTATATCTACATATGTATAACTTTTCCATTGTTATTGGTTGACACGACTTTTGAAAAAAAATATTTCCAATCATAACTAATAAATATTAATATTTTCAAATTACTGGTTATTAGTTAGTATCAGTCATCACTAATAACCTTAGCCGGTTTTTTTGCTAGCATAAAAATTAGAAAGCTCCTCGTATCAGTAGGTTTGAATAGTTTCGTAATAGCAAAATGGAAATTTCGCATATTTTAAAGCAATATCGAAAATATTAGCAAATTTGTTTTGATCTAGTATCTATATAGTAAGAGAGATGACAATCAAAATCATGTTTCATAGCAGCCCGGCTGTAAAATCGATAGATTGGATGACCCTAGAGCTAGTTGGTGAGTAGTAACTTCCAGAAGTGTAGCATCTTCGCGGGGGAGCATTTCTGCTGTGAAATCGCTGTTTTTCGTAAAAAAAACGTGTTTTAGGGAGTTTTAGCAAAGTTATTAAAAAATAAAAAATGGATTCGAAAAGCTGAGACTTTTTCACATAGAAAACGTATTTTTTCGAGATTTTATTTGACGCTAGACATGCGTTAAAAATGAGCATCGCTGTATGGAAAAGTTGTCTGATTAGTTACATGCTACATTCAATTTGTCTAATATCTTTTTTTCGACATCTGGGCAATTGTATTCAATCAGTTACGACCACTTTCAGACATATTGCTATGGGGTCAGTGACGTCAGATTTGTTGACATTTTCGAATTGCTATAAAAATGTAAGGCGACAGGTTTTTGTCTGAAAATTGATTTTTCCGCATCAACTGACCCGACTTTATCTATAAAAGTGATTTTCAGACGCTATGAGACAAAAATCTTGGTTGTCATCTCTCTTACTACTACGGTAGAATATGTACAAGATGATCTGGGAAATTTTTCTTAATTATCTACAGGGTGGATTGTGAAATTCTGACAAAATTAATAATATACATATCTTTAATATTACTATAAGAATTCGTGAGCGAATTTCACAAATTAGATACCAAAATTTTAGAAACTGATGGAATGGTTCAAAATAACAATATTGTATTTTTTGTCTACTTCAAAGGAATTAGACGAAAAACATTATTATCTCCGTTGGTTCCAATTCCACCTATAACAATAACAATTTTTTGAGAATCACCCTATATTACAAAAGTTTTTTTTTCTATATTTATCACATAATTAAAAAATTATCTATTGTGTGGAAATATATTGAAGTTAAATGACCAGCAACAATTCTTATTTATTTTTACTAACTTTGTATTATGTCGTTCAAATTATGTTTATGGTACATTAAGAACAAAAATTGCTTTCTTAATTACAACTTTTTGTTTTAATTTAGATTCTTAATTCAGTTGCAAACATTAACATTGTTTTTATAACCGCATATTTTGTTTGATTGTATAATTTTGGTGGGTAGAGATTTTTTATTAACCAAAGCGAAGCAAAACTTAATTAATTAATTAATTTTAAAGTAAAAAAATATAAGCTTCCAACACATTTTGGCGCCGTTTTTTAAAATATTCTTTAGGTTGAATGTTGTGCTGACAACAACAGACATTTTTTTAAAGGCTAAGAACAAATTAATTTAATTTTAAGTTTATAGAGTAAAAACTAACATTCTAATGATATTTTAAGAACGCGATGTAGTACGTGAGTTATTATGATCTAGAGGAGTTCCACAGGGCTCAATACTGGGCCCTGTACTATTCCTAATACGCATTAAAACTTAATGATAATGAAAACTTTTACTGCTAGTAAATAAGTCTAGATGTAGGGAAGTCAGACAGTATATTTCACTTTTTGTTACTTTTTTTTAAATTTTTTGTCTCTTTTTTATGATTTTGGTGAATAAATTTCTAACTATCTACAATATTTTACATCTTTGGATCAAAGAAAAACAACAAAAAATAAACAAAGTGAAAAAATAAAAGGAAAAGTTTAATAAAACAGTTATAAATTTATAAATATAATAATTAAAGTTTAATTAAATAACACTGTTATATGATCCAAGCTCACTGGATAAAACGCCTGTCGATTCACTAGATATTTTAATGGCCATTAAATGAATTATTCATGTATAGATATATTTTTAAAATATGACTTGATTAAATATATGTTAGCTCGTATTTACATAAAATATTCTAAAACAGGCAGTGATTAAACAAACTATTTTGAACTTCAACAAAAAAATTGTAAAATCTTTTATCGACGGGATTATATTTTCGCATTGTGTCTGTATCCCTATGTAGGATTTTTTTATTCTGATAGTAGAAAAAGCTGAATGGCGAATAATAATAGTAGTTGAACCAATTGAAATTTATTAAAAATTGAAGGTTTTAAAAGCAGATTTAGAATCATAATTTTTTTTTTTTGGATTTCTTAAAGTATCCTGATTATTTTGAAATAGAAATAGGAATCTTTCTCACAAATAGGACTGACTGTCTGTAAAATTAATTTTTGACATAGTGCGTATTTAAACCTAGGACTACGAGTAGCCTATAGATAGTCTATAGATACTCTTACAGATAATCTACAAATAGACTACAAATAGCCTACAGATAGTCTACAAGTATCCTACAGATAGCCTACAGATAGTCTACAAATATTCTACATATAGCCTGCAGATAGTTCCGGCATTTTTCTTAAATACAAAATTATTAAACCAGGTTACTGATGGTATTTTAGGTTAGATATTTTTATAGTACATATTTTTGAAACTAGAATCATATACTTCTTGCCAATTGTTTTTTATTATTGTAATTAAATCCTTATCAGTCCGTTGATAATTTGAATTTGCATAATCTACCAACAGTAGATCAACCGGATGTTTCCTGTTTATTTTAATTTGCGCTTATCCCACCAGAGGGCGCTCTACTTCACTTATTAACCATTTATATAAAAATACTGACTCTGACTTAATACCTTTAAGACTATATAGACTAAGTGCCCGTATAAATATTACCGATGACTAATACCGATAACAACATTTTAATTATGAATATTTATAAATAATTTTTTCACAAACGAGCATTTATTACTCCGGTACGAAGGTCTTTCATGCTAATTTCGTTAAAAAGAATGAATCGGTTACGTAAAATTTAAGTGGCATGTAAATAATAAGGTAGTCACTAGAAGCGGCTGGTGGTTGAAGCTTTTAGGATAATTTAGGATTAATTTGTACAGGAAAATGACCTGTGGTCACAAATTGTCTATTAAAATCGTCTTTTTGAATCCAAAAGCAAACTTGGGGACAAGCAACAAAAAATATAAGAAAGCTGAATAATCTTGAAAGAAAAATCATCGCTTACCATTAACTTGAGTTTGCCAAACGGCATCTCCAACTCCCCATAGACCGGCTGCCACGAAAAATTTGAAGGGAGCATCAGGATGCGGTCTCCACAACAACATCCAAGTCTGCAAGCCGGCATGTACCAACACTCCAAGACCCATGATAGGCGCCCTACCAATATATTTCATAATCGATCCGAAGAGAAGACTGCAGACGGCGTTAACGCAACCGAAACATATCATCACGTAGCCGACTGAAGGGATGCCGAGAGCACACGAAACGTAGGCTTGGGTGAAGTCTGCTCCGATGAAGGCTTGTTCCATACCGATCCATATTGTCATAGGGATGAGTAATTGTTGGTAGGGTTTTTTCAATTGGTAGGCTGTAGCTGATAGAAGTTGGATACCCGTTAGTTCGACTTGGCTGCTTCTTCGTCCTTGTTTCTCACCATACCTGTAAAGGAATTTGTATATTAAAAACGTTTTTAGTTAAACCCAGTATATACAGGACATTATTTGATTTGAGCCCATTTTGGAAATGACAGGTTCAGTTTTTAATCCAAAATAGGCGCACAAGGAGTGAGTTTTTTATACATTGAATTTTTAAAGCTATACAAGAGCGTTAAGGACTGTTTAAACTAACATTAGAAGTTCATACAGACTCCAAGAGTCGTACTTAGGCTGAAGTTTTTATTATTTGATATAGGTCTATTATTAGAATGAGTTTTTAATAGACTGATTTCTATTCATCATCATTCAAACTTATTTTTGTGGTTCCCTGGATAGTGGCAAGGGCTTTTTAACGTAGCCCTTCTGTGAGAACCTTGTCCTTGCTGTTCCTTCGCGTTCGCATAGGAAATGGAGGTTCCAACTACTTTAATTTTAGTTTTATTGATGTCGATTTAATCTTAACATATCGAGAATAGTGACCATATTTGTCATTCATAATAAACTTAATCAAATTGGGCAATAAGTGAAAACAATCTGGCTAGTCCAAGAGGACAAGGATTAAATCCGTTAAGTGGGTACCATAAATATTGGTATATCGTTATTAAAAAACGAATTTCAAAAATAAAAAGAGTCAATATTTTAACTACTGGAACGGTAAGTAATATTTTTTTTGGATGTATGGCCCGAAGGAGTAATATATAAATACTGTTAATAAAATTAAGCTCATGGTTTTGCGTCAACAATATTTTTTACTTTTTGTGGCGCCAACGAAGTACACGCTTTCCAATATATTGAAACAAGGCCGTACCATAGGCTCTTTTTCGTGGGTATTTAAAAGAAATATTCAATATATCGCGTTCGCATCGCCCTATACAAGGCTCATCTAAAACTATATTCGTTGTACCAACGATTAACTTTATGACTCATTAAGAGGCAGACTTGGGAGTTGTTGAGTAGATTCTAGAGGGATTCATTGCTAAAAAACAGAATAATTAGGCACTATCGTTGACCAGGAACCAACACGATATAAGATCATTGCTATAAAGATAGACGGCAGGGCTTCTTAAACCACCGCATGGGAATCATGGGTCATACAGAAGTCCCTTTGCAGATTCTGTCAAGATGAAGAGATATTGGCAGTGGGAGACTAAGATATGAGAGAACATCCTAAATAGACCTAAAAAGACCAATTAAATCTAGTTTAAATTAAAAAATTAGCAGTACCGAAGAACATTCTTATTTGTCTCACACTGACCCCTCTTTTGGTACGACCTTGCACTTGTGGAATGTTAACGAGCAAGGATGTAGACAAGAAATTCAGTAGGTAATCCGTAGTTTGCTTATTAATGTTTTATAGCATATTAACAGGTCCGGCGCAAGGTGTTCGATAATTAGGTTATTCCATTTCTTTTTGAGTCGGTGTCCACTTATCAAGGTTACATTTTGGGCGGAAGGTTGTTGCGAAAATAAATTTGTTTTATCACTTTATCAATGTTAGGACATTTTATTTTTTATTTCTTTGATTTCAAAATCATTGATTTTATGTTAAGGTTGATGAAGGAACATAATTTCAGATTCTAAAAGACATTATACTGTAAATTGTTTGAGATTTTAAAATATAGATTAATTTTTGTTTCACGTTTGAAGTTGAATTTTGTATTAGTTTTTTTATTAATATAAACATTTCGTTTATTTAATAGAAAATGGGCAAAACTGTTGCTTAAATTTACTTTAAAAAAGTTTGTTATGAAGTATGGAATAAACAAAGTGTTTTTCTCTAAATCTAAGAGATAATATGTTTATTTTTAATGTAGTAAATGACAAGAAAAATTTACCGTGGCGATTGGTTTGTTAGATAACTCTTTTTTTATTAATTTATATAACTCTTTAAACTTTAATTACTTTGTTTATATGACCTTCATCTGTCTCTTTTAACATTGAAATACCTTTATACCCAACGCAAGTCCATAGACAGGCAAGATCTATTAAACTCCTATTGATTGATTTAACAAAACAATATATAACATTTTTTACGAGCAAGCTCTAGGAAAATAAAACAGCGTAGAATCTTAAAAATAGTTATAGGAAAAAAATTGATTGTAACTAATAAACTGATGCCGACAGATCTTGATATCCGTCTAAGATCACATAATTACTATATTTAACACAAATATTGACCCTGAGCAGTTTATATGCTGTTTATGAAACAGTTTTAAATGGAACTAACCAACCGTGAACCAACCAAGTGAATAAGTTATTATTTTGTAAGTAAAATATTAGAGAAAAGTTATGGAAACTCACGCTCTGCAGGTTTTCAGCTTTACTCCAAACGCTGACATAAGGTTTTTCGATACACTACACCCCTCCGTTCCACACCTAGCAGGTTATCTTAGATAATAACCATCTTTATACAGTATGTCCTACCTAAAATATGTTGCCCTCTTTCTCAACCCCCTCATCCCCAGCGCACTCTACTTTGGAATCTTGATTGACACCTAAAAACTTCATTTTGAAGGAAATTTGTTGACAAATTAGGACAATTGGCTGGACGTAGAAAATTGTCATCTTAGAATTGACGTATCGATACAACAAAATGTAGACGAGCCATGTATGGTTGAACAGTAAGCTGGTTCTAAGAATATCAACTTATTTAACTAGCTGAATTAATATGGAATTTATTGCTGTATCAAGAAGCTCAAAATACTTTTCTCCGTTAAGTCTAACATCAATAAAATAGTCCTAGAATAGGGTCTTCCAAAATTCAGAAGAAAACAAATAAAATGAAGATTCCTTATTCAATAATTGAATCATTATTTCACAAAACTCTATAGGTCTGTCAGGATCATCTTCATTCATATAGAAGAGTCTGCAACTTCAACTTTGGCATCTATCATGTTAAAAGTAAGCAGCTGTTACTGCTCGTAAGTATTTGAGAGGGTCATATATTTAAAAAAGAAACACCACAAAAAATTGCCATTAAGGCTGATCAACTTCAATATATCTCTTTCGGGATCAGTTTGGGTATACCTCATTTGATTAACATTCATTTAAATTTTTCGACCATCTATAAATTGTAAGAACAGGTTTATTTGATTTCAATAGATACGCCAATTAAACGTGAATATTTTTGTACAAAGTAGGTCAGGTCTGTATTAAAGAAGCAATTCGTTTCGCTGGTAATATTTTGTTAATTAATTTGCATATATAATTTCGCAAACTTTCAAGTGTCAAACATATCGTCTTTCCAATTGATGGTCGAATGTTGAAAGATCATAATTATGCCGGATGTTATTGATTTTTTATTGAAACCATCCATTGACGTTCGAATCCTTGAGGAAAACAAGGATTACAAGTTCATTTAGTTTTGGTGTTTAGAAGTTTATACATCCCAATAGTACGATTTTTTAAAGAAAATTAAGTACAAGTGGTTTATAAAATATAATTTTAAAATTTGTAAGTTGTGGAGTTCAAAAAAGACAGCTCTGTATTATCACTGATATAATTTTGAAGTGTCGATAAATTGGACTTAAACGTATAGCGGAAAAGTTGCAATCGAAGGAATGGAAATATACATATTTAAATCATATCTCCTTTCCTTAGCAACGCTCATGAGTTTGCTGAATCTTTTAAGGTTTCAAATTAATTATCTGATTTAATTTCCTGTTTATTAATTTTGTTTTTTAAGATGAATATGCGGTGAATAAACAAGCATTTATTATCCAAATGAAAAACTCAGGGTCGCTTATTTTGTAAGACTTTTGGCCATTACATCCGTGTCTAGCAGACATTTTTACATAAAAAAAAGCTATTGCTAAAAGGAAATTATGCATCAATTTCTATATACGTTTTATACACCACTTTTAAGAGGGAGTATTACGGATTTCGGAGGGAAATCATTTTATTGGTCAGAGTTAAACTGATTTTCGTTTAAGTGTGATGCAATAGATCTATTTATAGAGTCCTGTCTAGAGTCTAAACCAGCGGTTCTCAAACTGTGGTACATGTAACACTGGTGGTACATTACAATATTTTAGTGGTACAATTTTTAGAGAAAAAAATTAAATAAATGTAAAATTGCACCCAAAACACATATATTTTTAATTTTTTTGACTTTTACGGCTGTAGCTTCGAACAATTTCGCGACGCATTGATTTTTAATGGCAAAATTGCTTTTATGGTGGTACATATATTTTTGTTTCACATTTATGTGGTACAACATTTGAAAAGTTTGAGAACCGCGCTGGTCTAGATGGATTTTGGCCTATCAGGAGTTATAGTAGCATCCTAACAGCGTCAGACTATAAACATAAACAAAAAACACTGGCAATGTTTATATACCTGATATGGATTCATCGACCAATCATTTTGACGCGTTAATATTTATAATTTTTGTAATAGTTTAAAACAAGTTGTAATTAATATTTATTTTGGTTAAAACTTTTTCCGTAAATCTCTTTACTAGCGTTTGATATTTTTATTACTTTTACAAGGACATTTTTCATTGTTTGATTAATTTTATTATTGTTATTGTTCATATGGATTAAGTTTATTGTTGATGTTTATTTACAGAATCAAATAATGTAAGAACCATGCTGTAAAATTACATTGTCGTTATCAGATACCTACCATATTTAGATATTTACTTTGGTGATGGTAACAAAAAATTATTTTTGTAAATTTATTAAATATTTCTAGAAAATACCTACAAATTTATGTAAATAATGAGTCATTCTATTATTTGCATTTGGTATTATACTAAATTTGACGCTCAAGTAAAAATATTTGTATATTCATAATTAGTCGAATGGATAACTTTTTTAATGTTATAAAAAAGACTGTCACGCGCAGGGTGATGATGCAAAGGTTGAAACTTTTGTGTCATAGCATTTTAAAGCTCGACATATCCGAGCTTTAACTAGGTAAAAGGTTAACACTTATTCCAGAGTATTGTATAAAGGGTGTTTCTAAATGACCCTTACATTGTTTTGCTGAAGATACTTTTACTTAAAATTGGATAAAATAATATGAGGAATAAGAGATCCGACCTCAACTTTTCGAAATACTCTTAAATCTATCAATATATTGATTTGAAATTTGTTTGTGCAGAGACATATATTTGGAATGAATCTATTTTCAAGATATTTAATTGTTTTTTTTTAAATAAACTGTAACGACAAATGTTGTAAACATTTAGAAACACCCTGTATATAGTGATTGTAAATTTAATTAACCGAAAATCTTACTAATTCAATTTCAACAACTATTTTACATAATGTGAATTATGGAGAAATTTTTATTTGTGTAGCGTCTTACATTTCAAGCCATATTTTCTCTGACGCGTATAGCGGAGTTGTCTGGTGAATATTTGGAATCCAGTACCCACCTTTCTCTAATGAAGGTTAATATTTTCTTGTTTTTGCAATTTCTCATTAATGTCAGCAAGGCCGCGTACTTCGTTGGAATGTCTTTTAATTGCTTGTAAACATTAAGCAGGCGACGATTTTTAGACACCGACTCGGTTTTATATTATAGGCTCTTTGAATATTTCTTCAGAACTATTCAGATATGTGAAGATATACTGAAACGATTAACGATTATATTTTGCGCATGTAGCAAACAAAATAAGGCAGGTCGCAGTTAAAGCTTAATTATAAACGTTAGTTTATCTCAGGTAATTTATTAACCTTGACTTTTGTTGTACTACCAGTCCCCTCTCAGGCATTTCCTCTCACATTTTCTCGTCAAAGTGATAAATAATTAAATGCGCTCTCGAATAAGAATCAACTAGCATTTAGACGAATGGATATCTACAAAACAAACCTGAATCTAAAAAAACATGGATCGTAATTTTTTTAAAAAGATGTGAGCAGTTGACAGATCGGTGAAAACTATTAATGCACTATTTATTACATAATTACTATTGTTTACATTAAAATTCAGCTTGCCTACATTTGTATCTCGTAGCCAGACCCTATTATGACAGTATCATTGAAGATAGGCACGTCTTTGACCTTTAAGTGATTTTATTTAGATTTACATTCATAAATACGAACGATTTTGTTAAATAGTATCAGTATTTCTTATCCAAAACTAAACACATTATTGATCAGTCTTAAATATGTCTCCAATATATCCTTGTTGCATTTATAATGCCAAGGAGATATTTGATTATTCATCTCACTAGTCCAATCACAGTATCGTCTTGAGATGCGAATTGAATAAACAAAATCCCCAATTTTTAATATTTTATAACAACGAATTAGGGGTTTCAGTTTCAGAGAAAAAACGTTACAAGATATGACAGGATTAAAACAAGTGCAACACAATCCATAAGGATAACTGAAGAAGAACAACAGCAAGAAGAAGGAATGTGATGTTTAAGAAAATAAACAAAATTCCAAAGGGTTCCTTTAGCCTTTGTTTACTCCTAAGCACCTGCTGTTACTTCCCTTCAGATTTGGTCCACTGACTTCCTTCATTCCTTCCTACTTTTCGCTATGTTGCTAGCTCGTTTCATGTTAGTCCTTGTTTCTTAAATTTGTCCTGAATCGTTCGTTTCCCGGTTTCTGGACACCAGAAAAGCTTAGATAGAGGAGATAGGAAATTTAAGAAGAGAAAAAACGTTACAAGATATGACAGGATTAAAACAAGTGCAACACAATCCATAAGGATAACTGAAGAAGAACAACAACAAGAAGAAGGAATGTGATGTTTAAGAAAATAAACAAAATTTCAAAGGGTTCCTTTAGCCTTTGCTTACTCCTAAGCACCTGCTGTTATTTCTCTTTAGATTTGGTCCACTGACTTCCTTCATTCCTTCCTACTTTTCGCTATGTTCCTAGCTTCGTTTCATGTTAGTCCTTGTTTCTTAAATTCGTCCTGAATCGTTCGTTTCCAGGTATCGAGAAGTCTTTCTATGTTTCTTCTTCCTGACATGTTATTGTGTTTCCATTTAATATTTTCTATTGTAATTTCTATCTTTTTAGTTAAATGCATCGTTATTTTATTTTATTTTTCTATTTGGAGATAAACGTCCTTGTATTCGGATATTTATATGCAATTTTCATTAAAGAATTTTATGATTATAGTGTATTTCTGCCATTATTCTCCACTTCTCGGTTTATCGAATAAAAAGCTTTTTCTAAATCAATGAAATTTATTTATGCTTTTGTCTAAATCTCGCTTGATTTGCTCCTAGTTCTTCGGCAATGGGATTCTTCATTATTTTTACCATTCTAGCTATAATTCTATTCACTATACAGAGTAGTGCTTTTGTCGCCATGTTTTCTTAAGGAATTACTGTTAAAACATTTCCTAGGTAATATATCTCTCTATTTATTTCAGTATACAATTAGCTATTTAAGTATTCGAAGGTCTCGCGATTATAAGTGTCATCCGCGATATAAAAAATTGCAATAAAACACACATGATAATAGCGTCAGCCTCAGTGAAGTAGCAAGGGAGGACAAAGAAACTAGAATAACATCCAATTGAAAATCGAGTTGAAGGTAAAAAATAACTAATTACCTATATTTCATTGCGTTCAAATGGGAAGTTATGATATGTACATAAATGTCTGGTAATATTAATGAATATTATATAACGAAGGACGAAGTTATCTCAGGTATCATTAAAAACAATATGCCCGTATATAATCAATTCAATGCTTCACTTAAAATTCAGGTCAGTCCGTTTCCACAAAGCTATTCCATTGGCTTCAATCAACATGGCTTTCATTTTGCATAGCGGCGTACGTTGCAACGTTAAAAAATATATTTATGTTCTCCATGAGGAAATATGTGCAACGCAACCGTTTCATAAACGGCAGATGAAAATGTTTCAACTAACCTATTTAAACTTTCAGATCAATTTCGATATTTTCAGATCTAATCAAATCGATATAATTGAATAATAGCCCAAAATGCGATATCGATGAAACTTGGCACTTAAGTACTTGAAAGGGTGTAGAAAACGATAAAAAAATCTTTGGTGCTCTAAAGTGTATGCTAAGTTAACAATTTCGAAAATTTGGTTTTTTCATTATATCTTGAAAAAAAAAAAAAATTCGAAAAACTAATAGCACCACGTGAAAGAGCGGGAAATTTTACGAAGCGCCACTGTGCCACCCAAATTGATGGTGATTTTTTTTTAAATGTTCGTCATAAAATTCCCTATCGATCCATCTTTCTCGATTTTTGCTTCGAGTCTTCATTTTCGCGGAATTTGACTCCGAAAATGGGTTTGCATGGAAAAAACTAGATTTTTCGCACAAAAATGACCCTACGGAACACGAAATTGAGATTTTGCCGGATTATTTATGGGGAAATGCTCGTCTTGGAAAACCCTACAAGACTGTCCACTTAGAATTAGGGGAGAAATTTTCCGTTGCCCTTAAGATGACCACATCTATTGCGAGTTTAGATTTTTAATGGGGAAAATCTCTGTATGTGGCCATTTTTTTGAATGTCCAAAAATGTGCCCAAAAGTTCTAGAAAAATTTCTGCGGATTCCCCGAATGTGTACAAATAATTTTTGTCAGATGAGAATTTTTTCCAATACTTTCTCAGTTTTCAGTAGATCCATTTCTGATATGTGAAAATTTTTGGATGATTGTGGCCATTTTAAGAGCAACGGAAATTTTCTCACCGAATTCTAAGTGGACAGTCTTGTAGGGTTTTCCAAGACGAGCATTTCCCCATAAAAAAGTCCGGAAAAATCTCAATCTCGTGTTCCGTAGGGTCATTTTTGTGCGAAAAATCTAGTTTTTTTGGAGTCAAATTCCGCGAAAATGAAGACCCTAAGCAAAAATCGAGAAAGAGTGATCGATAGGGAATTTTATGATGAACATTTAAAAAAGATCACCCCAAACGGCCCAACCCTAAGGGGCGTACATCAATTTTGGTGGCACAGTGGCCGGCCGAGCCGTTGAATACAAATATTCAGGCGAGGCGTTCGGAAAAAACTAAAGTATCTTTGCCTAAAATGTACGCAAAAAAAAGAAAACATTTTAAAGACTAGACTCTAACCTTTCTTACGAAGCCATTAGTTTTTAATTTTTTTTTTGTTTTTTCATAGAAAATTTGACTGGAAGTTATAATTTCCAAAATTCTCACTGATTTTTATAAAACTAAAGATATATATTAATAGAAGCATAACAAAAAAATCCTTGTACTAAAAATAATTAAAATGAATAATTCAGAAATTGATTTATATAAATAAACACAAGATTTTTCATCGTTTTCTAATACACACTTTCAAGTACTTAAGAGCCAAGTTTCATCGAGATCACATTTTGTGCGAGCTTTTGGTCAATATCCTTCTCTGGCAACTGGGCTATAAGAGAATATCATCTAGATGGTTCATAAAACTATACAAATATTAAATTATTATTTTGAAACGAGTAATGATTTAACGATTTAAGTATTTGTTTTGTCTAGATACCTCATAATAAAAATTAAAAACCATCGATAATTTGTCATGTTTTTGCCAACAATTTGAACCGTAAAATTCGGAGTGTATTTTAGTTTCAGCAGTAACGATTCGATGCATTATTTAAACAACACCTGTTTTACAACACAATGTTGTTGAATGAATTTGATGAAACTTGTTAACAATGGTTTACATTATTTTAACCATATCAACGTCATTGACGTAATTTCAAAATTTTTAGAGAGCAAGTTAATTAGCGATAATAAGTTATCCCTTTTAACAACCAAGACTATTTGGGTTCGAATCAAATGAGTTTTAAAATACAAGAATGGGATGATAATACCTGGATATTTCTGGAAATATAATTTAAATTTCTGTACAGAAGCGCCATCTTTGAGAAGCCCAGTCACTTATCACCCCCTTTTCGTATTGTTGTTTAAATTAAAAAAAAACTTACCTCGTAAGTGGATCTACGACCAAAGCAATGAGAATAACTGCGGCTAGTATACAGGCTAGGTATATCGTAGAGATTTCATAAATTTCCTTGTCGTCCGGCCTCTCTAAGTTATCGTTGTTGTTAATAGTACTAACACAGAAGTTTGCACCACAAACGTCGTAGTCGACGGTAACGTTACTACCGTGGCTACTACCTCCATGAGGATTACTCAGAACTGAAAAAGAAATAAATGTTAAATAGAATAAAATCTATGCTTAATCGATTTTGTTTCCAAATTTTAGTTACATGAAAATAACTTCTCTTTGGTAGCCCAGAGAAGGAATAATCGTTGCTTTGATCCCATAAGAATGTCGGGCTATACGTGGCCGAAATATGCCTCTCCAAATATTATAACAATTTGAGGATCATTGAATTTTTTAATGTGGATCCTGCCACCGAAATTTGAAGCTCCTCAAGATTTTAATGCTGCTCCTTGATCAAATCCCCCCAAGATAATCTACTTAACTTAAATTTGATTTGCAACAAAGTCACCCATCATTCTTATAGGCTGAAAGAAACGTTCATTCCTTGCAATCAGATACTGACTGATAAAAATTCCAAACATCCCAACTGCATTCAACATGGGTTTGACTAAAACTATTTTAAATGTTTGTTCTCTAAAACTTATATAGTAGAAGTTCTGTAAGCTGGTATTGTCATATTATAACATCCAGACAAAAAATTATGTCCATGAAGCTGGCAGAGCAAGTTCAGCAGAACAAAACAAAAGTACATTCATAATTAAGTGCTAATTTAATGCTTTAATGGAAAAATGTAATGCTCCTTTTTTCTTATAAAAAACGCATGTGCTGCTAACTACAGCTGAACCTAGCAGAGCAGACTATTTAAGTGTTAAAAACTAATAAAACAAAGTAAATACGTTAATAATTAAGTGCTAATTAAGTGCTAATTTAATGCTCTAATGGAAAAATTTAATGCTCCATTTTTTCTTATAAAAAACGCATGTCCTGCTAGCTACGGATGAACCTAGCAGAGCAATTTAAATGTTGTTAAAAATTAATGAAACATGATGTAAATAAGTTAAATAATTAAGTGCTAATTTAATGGCATAATTAAACATTTATTGCTCCTTTTTTCTTAAGAAAAACGCATGTTCTGCTAGCTACAGATAAACCTAGTAGAGTAGACTATTTAAATTTTAAATTGGGGCATCAAATTAGCACTAAATTATTTAACTTATTTACATCATGTTTCATTAATCTTTAACAACATCTACATAGTTGCTCTGCTAGGTTCATCTGTAGCTAGCAGACCTTGCTCTACCAGCTTCATGGACATAAAAAAATTATTCAAAAAAACTGAATCTGCATAGTTCTCTTATATATACGCTTTCTCAGTTGGAGGTTCTAGCAGTAGGTATATCGATGATATGGTAGATCATCTTAAAAATAGACGTTTAAAAAACAAATTTAAGACAACTTAATTGGCAATAACAAAACTAATAAAAGTGAGGCTGAGCAAGATTCAAGAAAAAAACTATTTCGCGTAAAAATATCTATTTATTCTGTCTGGTTGACTTTCTTGATGCATTATTAAAACATTGATATTCTAATTGAATTGATTAAACTTTTTTATAAAGTCCAAATTGTTAGGTGTTCACAGATTATATAGTTCGATAAATATTTTAAAACAATTTTTATTACCGCTCATGCTACTCGTGCATTGTCAATTTCACTTGCCAAGTCAAGTGTTATTAGAGAGGATAATTAACAGTAGCACGTGTTTCTATCTGATGTAAATAAATATTTTGTGGTTATATTATTATTCATGGACTTAATATTAATAAATATATTTATTCCTGACTGGGCTATTATAAGCTTATATCATCATAGTTACGCTATCAATAAACATGGTCATAACTCCCTTGGGATATTAGAGGTTCCTTAATTTCCCGTTGTTAGGCTTAATTCCCGTTGTTAGGATATTTTGAAGTTTGTTGAATATTGCTGTCAGTGTTTCATTATATTTAGTGAATGTTATTGCTGCTTATTTTATTAAACTCGATCAGAAATTAAATAATCTATGTATCTCGGGAATTAATGAGCCTTCATTACCTCAGGCAATTGCAGTCCCTCGGGCCAGAGGCCCTCGGGATGCAATATTTGCCTTCGGGAATTGGGGTCCTTATAATTCCCTTGATACATAAATTACTATTGTTTCTTAATAAAATAACTCAATAAGATCTGATTCATTTGATTAATCGAAAATATTTTTTTTTGAAAGTTATGAAAGATTTTCCTGTAACTTTTTTGGTACTCTTTTTAGGCTACTGTGGTTTCTAAACGTGTGTGTTTTTTTATCGGAAAACTCTCAAGATCAATTCAGATTAATCGGAGTGCAAAACATATTTAGGTATAATTATAGAAAAAACAATTTTATGGAAAGACCAGTCATAAGATCCTTTTATGCAAGATGGGTTAAATTTATTTAGACCATGGACTATCCTGAAAATTTGAATTAATTATTTAAAAGCCGTCAGAGCATACTGACGAAGGATTGTTGGTTGTTATGAAAAATTCGCCAAACGTGGGGAAAATTACAAAGTTTAATGATTACCTTGTAAATGATGATGGATTCTGATATTGAGTACGTTTTAACAGTCGCCACCGTATCACTCAAAACTTAATGTAAAGTTTTAAAAAGCAATTTATAAACCATTTAATTTACACATAACAAATTGGCCCACATACTGAATGTACTAGAATAACAAGTGATTCAGAAACTCTAATAGATCCTGTATTCACTAATGATGATAATATCAAAACAGAAGTCAAAAGAGTGCCAAAGTTCTCATATCATGATAATGTAAAAATAAATACAAGATATAATATAAATAAATTAAATAATGACAAACAAATACAGTGTAGAAGTAAAAAGAAGATTAGAGAATTTGATTTGGATTGTTACCTTAGTAGTTATAACTGGAGTAATGGGAATTCTGATCATTTAGTGCAAGTACTTTATGATAACGTTGAAAAAGCTCTAGACATAGTAGCACCTATAAAAACAATAAAAATCCAATATGACGTATCATACAATAAGTATCTCCTACAAAAAACTGAGGAAAACTGTAATATTTACAAAAAGTGGATGGATATTGCAGACAAATTTAATAAGTACCTACTTTGTAGATAGCATTGTAAATATTTGTTTTGGGAAATTCCAAATAATACCAAATTTGGAGACCCAAACTTATTAGGCCACACCCTTCAGATGGGCCTGTCCCAACTTATTGTAGATTTAAGTTAGCTGAGAAATTGTGTCGACTGTATAGAGGTTGTAGCGAAATTATACACTGATTACTTGAATTTTATATATTAACGATAACTTCGTAAAAAACAAAACACCTTTTAACAAATATAGAATATAACAAAATTCAAAACTGTGTTTGCAATTGCTCAAAAAATAATTGAATGTGAATACGGGTATGTATGTAATATCATGCAATTTGTATAAGTTAAAATTTGATGAATTTATTACGTATGAAACAGTCCAATGATTACGACCTGTTCATACGGAGATAGAAGGTCTACTAGTTTTATTTTTGATTTATTTGAGACGCTTGTCAATAGGTGAGATCCTTCGGCGGCCAATCACGGGTATGTATTTTCGGCTTTATTGTTGTGCCTTTTTTTTATCTCTTTGGCAACTTGCAGTCTCGCCAATGTGTCGCGATGTATGTAAAGGCGGTTACCGCCAAGGGCGGCTTTTAGCATTGAAGTTTATCTCGTCGGTGAGTTACTTCCGCGTTGATTATCTGCGCGATGGCCTTGATTTACGATGCGTGTTGTACTGTTGCTATGCTGGGCACTTAGGCGTGCGGATTGGTTATTTTTATTTCCTTTGTCGCCATGGGCGTAGGTAAAAATGTTCGATTTCGAACAATATTGTAGGAATAAATAGAAACATACACGTGGGTAGTATCAATATTCCAAATACTGGTTCATTTTTGAGAAAATTTACCAAAATAAATGATCACGACTTTGTAAGTATAGTAAATGAGATAAAAAAGGATGCTCTTCAGATATAATTTATATGGATATCATTTCAGCAGTGCAGCATGAACTAAGGAAGGAAATAATAAAAATTATAAATCGTCAATAGAAGAATCTAGAGTACCTACTATTGGGAAAAACTCAATTATTACCCCAGTGCCAAAAGTTACCAATACAAAAAAGTGTGAGGAATACAGGCCCATAAACACATTACCTTTTTCTGAAAAAATTTTGGAGATTCATATAAAAAAACAATATTTGAAACATTTAACAGAAAATAACATACTCATAGAGAACCAGACAGGCTTTCGAGAAAGGACCAGGCACCTTTCTTATGGGAAAATGGCTTTCCGTCAAATTTTCTGAATGTAGAACTCGATGTTCTGACAAAAAGTGTCCATTGGCCCAAACCGATCATGTGGCTAGTTTTCGAGGTACAGGGTGTTAAACATCGGAAATGCCACTTCTTTGTAACCAGATTTCTCATAACAGACCTGTTTTATTCGCATTTGTTGTAGAAAACATGAATTATAGATTATTTGGCAACAATATTTTATAAACAATTACTGTACAATTTGGTTATTTACAGGGTGGTTCGGAAATAAATAATATGGTTTTTTTGAAGAAATCATTTTTTTTATAACAGCTTTAAAAATACAAGCAACTGTCATTGCAACATGAATTTATAGTTTAAGTAATTACTTCTTGGTGATGAATCATATTTTATACAGGGTGACTCATAAATGCAGTTACAGAAGGCATATAATGTATTTTAGCTTTAACGAATCGCCACGTATAAACGATGTGTTATAAAAATTTTGTATTATCTTAAACAAATGTACGACCTGTCACTCTACCACCACTCTATGTCATACAGCGTGTTAAACTGATTGCAAACACTTTAAAAATTAGAAAAGCTGTGTTTTGTGCACCACCCTGTATTTTAAAAGTTTCTCCGTCAACTTTATAAATTAATAAATAAATTTCACATTAACAGAAGTTCAGTATTTAACTGAGCAAAATTTTGTTGTAATCCTATGACCAGTTTTCCTAAAATGTGTACCCATCCTTCTGTTTTCATAATTAGTAACCTTTTTTTCTTTATATTATTTTAGAACAACTAGTAACTATGGATACACATTTTAGGAAAACTGGTCATAGGATTACAACAAAATTTTGCTCAGTTAAATACTGAACTTCTGTTAATGTGAAAATGTATTAATTTATAAAGTTGATGGAGAAATTCTCTACAAAATTGCTCTTGAAAGTTTTTTTGTAAGATTAAAAATGAGGGAGTTATTTGCAAAAAACAAACTAACCCCCAAAACCACCCTTCTGCAAGGGGTTGAAAGTCGAAAACTTGGATTTGAGTTCGTTGACCAAAAACTACCTGCAAAATTTCAGCTTGCCCCTAATTTTTTCCATTTAGTCAATGGTAAATTGTCTGTATTTACTGTAGTATTTTTTGTAGTAAAATTATGCTAACAAAAACAATACTACTACTACATTTAAGAAATGGATAATTTTTGTTTATATTTTACACTGATTTTTGTGTACTTACCAAGCGAAGAGATGAGATTTCCCCAGAGTTCTGCCGTTTGCCAGGCCAAGAAGAAGAATCCGAAGAATCGAACAATGATTCCATCTACAGCCTGATCTGTGAGTTTGGCGTAAACTCCAGCGACTTGCGTGAGATATGTAGCTTTCGAAGCCCACATAGGAGCCGCGCCGATACCCACGAGAATACCAGCTGGAATAAGGGTGTAAAACCTGGGATAGAACTGAGCGGCGATATACGGTGCGTAACATAATAACGAAAAACATAAGGTCCACTTAACGGTAAGTTTTTTAATAAGGAAGGTTGGCACGAAAATGCAACTCACTACTAGCGCCGCGTAGATTGCACTGAGAGAAACAGTACCGAGACCGTCCTTAGCATTTATACTACTTTGGAGGTTTGCCGTTCCTTGGAAAGCCGTAAATTGGATCATGAAGGCGCACGAGATGGCCGAAACGTTTTTCAGTATCCTCCATTTTTCTTTGGTGGACATTTTGAGTTTTCCTTGTTGGAAGGCCTCCTCGTCGGAGATCTCCCGTGGGGGTTTCTTTGGTTCTGCATTATTGGTATCGCCTTTGAAAGCTTTGTTGTCGTACGCTCCTGTTACAGAGACTGTGTAGACATCGTTGTGGTTGTTGGTTCCGTCGTGGTTGTGGTTGTTGGCGTCGCCACCACTGTCGCCACTTACTCCGAGGGACGCGGTCATCTCTGATGGGCCGCGATCACCCTCCTCGATCTGAAACAATTCGTCAAATTAGATATTTTATAAATTTAACAATAGATTTTTTGATTAATGGTTTTACCTATGGAGAAAAATATATAGCAAATGATTTATAAAATTAAAGTTCATTTTACTGTAAATAATTTTAAAAAATATGTAAATTTGTATAATTAATTCTACATTTAAGTAAATAAAATTAAAAATTTTAATAGCATTTACGGAAAATGAGTTCGTACCACTTGAAATATGAAGTCAGTCGGTCTATACATATTTACGAGTCATTTGACATTGATTGATACTAATTTTGACAGGTACAGTTCGAAGTTTGTCAAAGACACAGAGTACTCCATCTAATAAGAGGCGAAAGAAAGCTGTTTTCCTGATAACAAAGTATGCGCATGCACGATTTAAAGTGTATGTCAATCATCACTTCCGTTATTCCGATTGTCACGGTATTGCCGCTTTGCGGGTAATTACTGGCATTTGCCGAAAATGAGAAATGCTGCCAGGAAATATCTGAACTAAGATCCTTGAAAAAAAAAAGCACGCGAAAAACCGATTTCCCATATCTTTACATGTTAATTTAGCCCTTTCCACAACTCCCTTAGCTTTCATATAGTGATCACGTGAAAGAGGGACCTCCAATCTATGAAATCGTAAAAAAAAATACGAAAAGAGCGACTTCGTTTATCGGGGTTTTTTTCGCCAGATCGACTACACTAAACGGGGAGGTATATTCATCAACACTATTATTTTTCTTGGTGTAGTTCGGATTGTAAGAATGGGGGAGTTCTTTCCAAGTTGCCAACCTAGAAAAAGGTCTACCATGGGGGAATCGTTATTTTCATTATTCATTATTTCCGTAATGATTTAATATTTTTAGATGTACCATCTATGGTAAGAAGAGAGTATTGACATTAAATTTTGACTGAATCTAGTCAAGATGTCACTCTCTTCTTTTTTATCCCTGATGAAGCCGAAAGGCATAAACCGGTCTTAGGATGTCGAGTCTAATAAATTAAAATTCCTTACTGGTTTACTCACTTTGTATTAATCTCTGAAAGGGATAAAAAAGAAGAGAGTGACATCTTGACTAGATTCAGTCAAAATTTAATGTCAATACTATCTTCTTACCATAGATGGTAGCACATCTAAAAATATTATCTTATAGCGGATATTGCTATTGACTTGTACGAGTTTGGAATTTTTATTTATTGGATTCGAAAAGCCTAACTGATGAAGCCGAAAGGCAGAAACCGGTCTTAGGATGTCGAATCTAATAAATTAAAATTCCTTACTGGTTTACTCATGATTTAATATGTTCACAAAAAACTACTGAGCTCTTCAGAATATATCGTTTTAGAAAAATAATGATTTTAATAAACTTCATTTCTGATTGGTTAAAATTAAAGTTGGTATCGAGACTCGGGGTGAAAAACAAGGCTAATCTCGTGCTTCTAGCGACAGTATGAATATGGCTGCTGGATGCAGCATCGACAATAATTCGCATGCGCAAGCAGAGTCAAAAATATATTTACTTGAAATATTACTTTGTACGTCATTTTTATGAGCTGAGCTGACCTGACGTACCCTTGTCTATCCTGACCTCACCCTGTAAATTATTGATCTGTTATATTTATTAATTTTTGCTTGCGTACAATCGCCGAAGCCGGCAGCCAAATTCATGCTGTCGTGAGAAGCCTCCGGCTAACGAAACGAATGACGTAGGTAAAATGACATTTGACAACGAAACATGTCAACTGTCACATCGAGACTCGATACCAACTTTAATTTCAACCAATCAGAAATGGAGTTTATAAAAATTATTCTTGCTAACGATACTTTTTGGAAAGCTCAGTAGAATTTTGTTATCGTATTTTATCATTGCGGAAGTAATGCAGTAGATTTTGTCCCAATAAAAGGCTTCCCCGTTGGTAGACTTTTTTTTAAGATTTTGAGGTTAGTAGGAGACTCCTCCATTTGATTCAATACGTTACTTTTCTCAGTGTAACTCAAGTTGTATTCGTGTCAATGCTGTGACGTATTTCCTCTCAATATCATGTCTATCCAACATCAAAGGAACCGATCAAGCTTTCGCCTCTGATTAGATGGTGTTCTCTTTGGTCAAAGATCTATTTGGATGCGTTTTGTAATTATTTCCAGTGTAATTCAAAGTTTATATTCATATCATACTTCAAACGAAGATATACAGTTTTCAGAAAACAAACAAATTTAGTGGCCAAAAGATGACTGAACAGAGTCTGGGCCAGATTAAATTATTAGGGAAAAAACATTAGTTGCCAATGCACTCTTACAAGTATCATACTTTTTTTGTTCTAATGGCAGGATATTCTAAAAATTTCTCCCGCACGGTGGCGCTGTTGTAGATGTAGACTTGTCAAAAATCATCCGTGAATTGTTTTGTGTGGATTTATTCTGGTTTCTAAAATATATTTTGAAAATGGTCGATAAATACGGTAGCTGGACCGTTAATCAGCTGAAAATTGAATTAAAGAATCGAAATGCGAAATGCGTAGGCAAGAAGGAAGCTCTAATTGAGAGGTAAGTGGTAGAATTTAACCTCATCTTCTTTATATATAAAAATTAATGTATGTATGTATGTTTGTATCTTATGCATTCCTAAACTGTTCGACCGATTTTGATGAAATTTTTAGGGGTTGTTATATGGACCCCAGGGAATGTTTACCACCCTTTTTAACACCATTCCCTATGGGGAAAACAGTGACACTGCGCGAGATCTTAAACAACATAAAAGATAGAGATAAACGGTCAACGGCAATGAAATCTGGGGGTGGGGCGGAGGTCATAGGCGTATTTTTACACCATTCCCTTCGGGGAAAATAGTGACACTGCGTGAGATCTCAAACAATGTATAGATGTGAGTGAAGAAAAAGGTGTATATAAGGACAGGATTGGGTGGAGAAGAATTGCAAAGAGTGTTAGTAGTAGATAGATAGATAGATAGATAGAAAGATGCAGTGTCACTATTTGCCCCATAGGGAATGGTGTAAAAATACGCCTATGACCTCCGCCCCACCCCCAGATTTCATTGCCGTTGACCGTTTATCTCTATATTTTATGTTGTTTGAGATCTCGCGCAGTGTCACTGTTTTCCCCATAGGGAATGGTGTAAAAAAGGGTGGTAAACATTCCCTGGGGTCCATATAACAACCCCTCAAAATTTCATCAAAATCGGTCGAACAGTTTAGGAATGCATACGATACAAACATACATACATACATTAATTTTTATATATAAAGAAGATTGGAAACATCAGTAATGAGCAAATAACTTAAGTAACCAAGTCCCCTAAATGTTACTAAAATCACAATCTTACGGTTTTCACTTGTAGGGTCCAAGGGCATCATATAATCGGATTTCAGGAAGTGGTTTTTGCATATGCGAGAATATGGTGTGGGTTTGAATTTATCTCGACGTATTTTAACGAGCCACATCTTTCTCCTATTTGTATCGCTAGGAAATCGATGTCCTGTTGTTCTTGAAGAGCAATATGGTACAACACACAGCGAAGGCATGCTTTTATGGTTGATTACGTGAAGACTTATTAATTATAATCACTGAACCCATGAGACTAATGTTTATTTGTATTTGAAACTATGAAAACAATGATTTGACAGGTCTACATTGACTAGTGCGCCAACTGGTGTAAATTTTAAGAACTACGCAAAATATCTAGCCATTGGTTAATTCTGCTATTGACACCTGTCAATCAAGTCTCCATGGACTGAATCAGGGTGTGGCAAAGAATAAATTTATACAGGTAGAGATCATTATATTTTGCTTAAATATATTCATAATATTTTAAATGATCCTTTTATAAAGCGCGATAAATTTTGTTCTGCAATTGAATGTGGTTAAACTATATCTGCTCAACACGTCAATGAGTTGTGGAAGATACTAGAATGGTCTATTTGATAGATAAACTTAAAATAGACAGTTTCTCTTCTTCTGTGATGGATTTCATTACCCCATCCTATACTGTACAAGGAACGAATTAATATTTTAAACTAAACATGATAAACGGTAAATTTTGTTAACAGGACATATTTTTTTAAAGTCCAGAAAGTTGTATTACATAGTTTTTAATCACGATATACTTTAATTTGAATATTCAAACAGGATCATACATCTTTTATCCATACTAACGTTACTTTCTGAATATGAATTACAATTTTAAACTGGTTTTTAAACTAATCCGATTTACCAACTCACAGTTAGATATTTGTTTACTATATCACACTACAATTACGAGAATTTTAATATCCTTGCTGAGATCTGTGCTCCACTCGATATCTTATTAATTCTATCTGTTGCAGAGTCCTTATCGTAGAAGGCGTTTTGACATTGAACAGTTAAGAAGTTGTTTCGTACTTTGACGTCACGAAAGTCGAAAGAACCGCCAACTGTGAAATATATTAACTTTATTTCACAATAAAGGAAATTAAATACAAGAAAATATAAACAAAAAATAAATAGATAGATGTTACCATCACCTTGTATTTTAGTGCAGTTGCCAAAACATTTTTAAAGTTCTTCTGGTAAATGAAAAAATATGTTTCCACAATTAGTTTCTGCAAATATACTTTTTGTAAAGCATTTTATAAAAACAAAAGTCTGGTAAAATTGATTGCATAAAACAATTTAAAGGATAAACATAAAAAAGTGTGTTATAGACGTAAAAAATGTGGGATCGTGTACCCATTGAATTAAAAAATAATAATCATGAGACAAAAATACCTAATTAACTGTTCTTCAAATAAAACATGTCATATATCTCGTTGAAAATGTAAATGCAATGTAGCACTCCTTATGAAATGATTACCTGATGACTGGAGAATTTTAAATAACAGTAAACGCAGAATGCTTAAGTATAAATGAAGAAATACGCGTTAGCTAATGCAAAAAGTCGCTGTTTTTTTACGAACTCTTATTTTGTAACACTTATGTATTTTATAAAAAAAACGGCCTATGAGAAATTGTCCTATTAAGGTCAACTGGCTTAAGATTTTAGGTCAGTCCAGATCAAAATCAAAACTAGATTTGAGGTTAAGGTAGTAAATATATGTTTAATTATAACCATGGTTAGTTTTTAGACAGTTTAAAATTGATTGTTATGTGCAAATAAAACTTTATGACTAAGAAGTCGAAAAAAGACCACAACAGTTCTGTCTGGATAAATCGCTTATCTAAAAGATGTCCATTCCAGAACTGCCGGTTTATTTCTACATCCTAGAGGTAATAAACACAAGATGCTGCTCTTTCTGAGAAGCTTACTGGCTTATCGCGTTTACTGTTCATTTTCTTACTCTACTCAGTCCAATATTTTTGTACCCTGTAAAACTTTCTGGGTCTACTGTTGCCCAAAAAGTGCCTGCAGTACATGTTTCACTGTCTCTAGTTCACTTAAGCTTTCCAGTGTACTGTCCTATTTTGTTTAGGAAATCTTTAACTGTTGCGTGACGAGTCAAGAGTCCTGTTGTTTTTGTTAACATTTACTGTTTGTAATAGTTGTAGAGCAGATCCATATGGATATCATTTTGTGTCATACTATTTCAGCCAGTATTGACACAACAATAAGTATCTGCACACTGTGCTTATATATTTACTCTTTTTGATTACCAATAAGCAGGCAATTGATTGGTTTGTATTTCAGGATGAGGATTTCTAGAGTAGACAGAGTGATTTCAAACCCGATATTGTTACGACATCATTAAAGAAAACGAGTAGATCCAACGGAACCTTGAAGCTAACACACTATTCAACAGTATTTTGTTTATGTGTGATACCTATTATGTGTAACTATAGTTTTAAATAATTATCTTCGGGTTTTTCCAAATTGGATATCCGTACCGGCCACGCGAGAAACTAGTCAGTACTTCAATATTTTGGAGGCTGTGATTGCGCGAGAAGAAATTATGGGTATTGCAGGAAATAGGTTTTATCAATAAAATATAATTCTTGTCAAATTATCGTGAATTAATCGTTTAAATAATCGTTGGTTTTATTTAATAAATAATACGTTATTTTGTAAGAAACTTTTAGGATAGATTTCTTACATTTACTTAAAAATGTCTGACCTGGCGATGTTTCTCGTTTAGCTTTAGAATAACTTTAACATAATTTTGGAGAAAAGAAATTCATAAAACAAGCTACTTGGAAGCCTAAAAATTCACAATTAATTTAGTCATATCTAACAGAAAAAAAGAAGTTTTAAAAATACTATTATATAGGGACTAATAACCCATAAGTTTTGCATGACTTTTTAAAGTTATGCTTGGGGAAGTATTTATATCAGGTGAGTGGAAAATATATGAAGTGATTAAGTAATTATTCATTAAGACTGCAAAAACCAGTGATGGAAATTCAATAATCAACATTGCAAATAATAAAATTAACAAACAAACAGGATATCCCGTTTGAATTTTGATTAATTTTTCAGTTTTTTTACGCGTTCTTTTTTGGATCATTCTATAAGTTTGTTGGATGACCGCAATGTAGTGCATTAGTTTGAGGAGAGAGTCCGGTACTGACAAATTGTATCTCGTATGCTGCTAGATAGTACCATGTGGGCGCATCAGGTTGTAATTACCAAGGTCGTCCGGTTGCTAAAAGGACGTCAACCCTGTCTTACTTGTTTTATAGATTCTGCATCGCGATTTCGAAAAAACCTCTTATATGCCAATTATAGACTTCCTATTTCTTATGATGTAACTTTTATTACGCGTTGAAGTAGATGTTTGGGCTTTATAAAGGTAAATTAAAAAACTGGTACGGCGTTTGTTGCTATTTTTAAATTTTTCTCGAACTATAAATGCTTTTTCTAAGAATTGTAATTGTGAAAGAAGTCGGATGAGACTCATGTCAAAGTTCTGATTTTATTTAATAATTAATAATAATAATAATAATAATAATAATAATAATAATAATAATAATAATAATAATAATAATAATAATAATAATAATAATAATAATAATAATAATAATAATAATAATAATAATAATAATAATAATAATAATAATAATAATAATAATAATAATAATAATAATAATAATAATAATAATAATAATAATAATAAAAAAAAAATAATAATAGTAACAATCGGGGTAAAAAAAAACAAAATTGTTTGTAGAATCTTAATTTCCAACCTTCAGTGTCACTGCCTTTATCTCTGTGGTTGGATAGTTCTTCTATTATAGATTTTCTTGGATGATTTTATTTATTTATTTATTTATTTATTTTGTTCAGAGTAATGTTACTTTCCACTTGGAAATTTTGTAAATAATTTAAACGGGAGCATGTCGCATGGAGGATACCCTCATTTAAAGGATGTATTTTCAAAAATAATCCTTTTATTTATAAGGATTTTGGTGATTTTAATTTGAATTTTAAATTTTGTTACATTTGTTTCCGATTTTAATTTGTTTTAAATGATTTTAGCTTTAGCTTTAAAGCTTTTTGCATGAACTTTATTTACCAGAATATATCTACCAACTTTTAAGTATTTTTTTTGTATTTAAATGGATATTAAAAGTCAAATCATTGTTTTTTTTCTTAGCAGTATGTGGGTGGTAAGACTATTGAGTAAAAGTTGCGGAAGGGGGTTGGATATTGGTTTTTTACGATTTGTGGCTGAAATATACATCCTAAAAATCTAAAACTTTTGTATTGATCATTTTTCACCATAATCTAAAATTACCGAGAAAGTCGCTAAAAGCCGGTTTTTTTGTCGTTTTTAATTTTTATCTCCCGCAAAAATATTTTTTTATGAAACTTAGTAAAAACGTTATTTTTTGTGTTTTAAATTTTAAATTTTTTCGAAGCAAAATATTTATTTTTCGATGTTATACGAATTTAAATCTAAAAAAAGCCTAAGAGTGCTTTTTTTTTTACTTAGAAATAATTGTTGCATAAAAAATAATAACTAGATATAATTTTATAATTTATCTACGATAAAAAATGACCTGAAACCTATTTTAAGTACACTTATACGAGACTAAAATAACAAAAAACCAGCCAATTACAAATCAACAAGTAAGCATCTGCAAAACACCATAATCATCTCGATAATTCTCAAGATCTTGAGCAACTTCTTTGACTTCTTTTTTTTTCCTTTTCCGTGGCTATTTCTGGAACACGACAACAGTTGAAAGTCGCTGTGATGCTAAAATTATATCTCTAAACTTGGAACGTGGTATTACCTGAAGACATAAATAAAATTGCGGACGTGAGATGCGTCACTACAAGAAAGGGTATTCTTGTTTTGCAGGGCCGGGTGGAAAAATTACAGAACCTTTAAATACTTTTTTTTCGAAGAAAAGAAGAGAAAATATTCTCGAAGTCTTCCACATATTAATATAATATAAATTATATACAGAACTTGCTTGAGGACTTTTTTTTGTTTTAAAAGACGAAATAATTATTATTAGTAGAAGTAGAAGACGATGAAGATCGAAAAATGGGAAAGAATGGGTGGGAAAACTCCACCAATCCATGGGCCAATTTCGCCTACAGTGCTAACTTGTATATGTACATATTTATATTTAAAATAATTAAACATTCACTGGAAAACTTTTAATCGGCCTAAATCTTAAAGCATTTTATTAGTTACTATATTATTGTTCCCCCTTTTTGCGTATTTTTGCCTAAAATAGTGATTTTTATTATAAATAAGCACCATTTCTACAATTTTCGGAATATGGCTTTCTGCTAGTTTGCCCACTAGAGGACAATTTCTATCAAAACTGTTGTTTGGTACCTCTTTTTTCTACACCCTCTATAATAATAATAGAAATAATATTTAATTTTGAATGTTTGCTTGATACTAGAAAAAAATTGTACCTGTAGTCAATAAAATCGGTGAGAAAATTCTTCTAGCAAAATCAAACATTTGATATTATCGTCAGTGAAGGTAACTATTTAACACTCTAGTTCTTGAACATTTAAAGAGCACAATAAGAAATTCTATGTAGAACTACACCACATGAGTATAAAATAAAAATTATTAGTCTGCATGAACTATGATCGTAGCGATGAAACCTGATTTTATTTTTAATTACATTAATTTATTTCATATCGCAAATACAATATTATATAAACTTTTAAATATATACAATTTTTATCTAAATTATGTGAAAAAATTAATGCCATTATTTTCTTAACGAAATATTAGCTACTGGCATCGGTTTTTCTATTTACTATTGTACAGGGAGATAAAAATGTGATAAGTTAACCGAGGAAAAAAATATATACATCGTAACTTTCTAAATTCTACTGCGAAATTACTATAAATAATGTAATCTGTTGTAATATTTACTATATTTAGTAGAAACATTTTTAAAAACTTCTTTTTTATATAATAAAACCAAGACTGCATTTGGTAAAAATGCTTTGTTGTCTTCCAAAACTCCAGATTTTCAATAAAAATTAACTGTGTACTTTTCTAATCTCGGTTGAATATTTATTACCTTCAGCTCAATATATAGGGTTAATTCAAAACAGTATATTATTTTTATTGGTATTTAGTCATCTGGAGTTATTTATGACATGCAGAACAGTAGCGTACCGTGTATAATATTTAAACAGAAATACACAAAGTTTGGGAGAACTATAACTTGTAATTAAGTCAATTTATGTATAACACTGTTATTATACAAAGCCAAATTTTTTTTCCAAAACCAATATGGAAAAGACATTGATGTTAAGATATAAATAATATGACGAGAGATTTGAATAAGAAATTAGAAGAAAATAAGGAAGATATGAATAATATGATGGGAGATTTGTATAGAAAATTAGATGAAAATCGGGAAGAAAGTCAAATAATGAACAGGAAATTAGACAAGAGTTTAGAACAAATAGAAAAAATTAAAAAGGAACAAGAAGAGCAGAAGTAGCAAATTAAAAATATACAAGAAAACATTAAAGGAGAAGAGAAAATTTAAGAGAAGAAATTCAAGAAAATGGTGTTAGAATCAGACAGGATATAGAGAATAAATTGGAAGAGAAGATATGTCACATACAAGTAGAAGTAGAGGAGAAATTGGTAGATTTTCAAAAAGGAATAGAATAAGTGAAATTGTAAACAAAAGCTAATGAGGAAGAATTAGAAGGATATTGATAATGAGGTCTGTTTTATTAGTGTTAAAAAACAAATCTCGACTACTAAAATACTTAGAAGTCTTTTCCAGAAGAGAAGAGCTTTTAACTCTGTTATTTGATGAAATGATCACAGAAAAATCATCAGCGTAAGCAACATAATGACTATTACCTAGTCTACACTGTTGACATACAGAACAAACAATATTGGCCCCAAAATGGACCCTTGTGGAACTCCCATATGTATCTAACAGATTAGAGTTAACTTCTTTAGTTTTGTTGTCTATTTTAAAGTTTAGAGATACATATTGTTGTCGGTGTTTAAGAAAGGATGATAGCAATAGAATTTTGATTATCATTTCAAAATTGGTACGAAAAAAGCGAACTAAACAAAGTGCTGACGGACTTCAGGACCATATCTAGATGTAAACAAAAGTATATTATTCGTAATCGCAAAGTTCTATAAAGTCGCTATCGAGCGTTCTACTTTAATATATAGCTCGGGAGCCAGAGAGTGGAAAGTATAAATTACAATAATAAAAATATGTGCAATCTCTAAGTTGTAAACGACTAATGACTCGGCTACACGACCAAATCATGGTTTAACTGTTCGGCATCCTTTGAAGCAGTCAATTAAAGGATGCGGTGTCCGCTTAGTGTGAGGTTTTTTTGGTAGCAACAAAGGCGCTGCTTTTAAAGCTGTTAAATTGGGGCTACTATAATATTTATTACACGAACTATACATTTGAGATGATTAGAACTTACTGGACGAATGTTCCAGGACAATGAAACCAAAAACGATAAAAAAGTACAGCCAGAGACAGGAGACAGGCAGTATGGCGAACCAAAAATATACAGAGCGTATGCGAAAAGTGTAAGTCACATTTGATCAGGTAAAAAACCGTATCGTGTGTTATCCTGTATACGACGATTTCAATTTTAAAAGTAATAATTATTGAAAAAAAAATCTGTTCCCACATCACTTCGTTTGTTATTTTATTATCATTGATTCGAGTATCGGAAACGTACTATTAAGAACTTCCGTTCGAATGAATACCAAGGTCTCTTGATACTGCGCATGCATACGATCAACCTGAGCAGCCTTTAATTATCTAAATCTAAAAACCTCGAAAAAATCATATCATAAATTTCTGATAATTGGAATCGTGTATTCCGTTTCAGAAGATAATTAGTGTTATGTCATAATTGTTGTATTTTTTTTTCATCTCCATTCATAAATAAGTTTATTGAGGGAATCCCGAGGAGATTTATTATTATATGCAAATTTTTTGAAGATTTTAATCTTAAAACAATTGTTCAACTGTAAAGTAATCAACTTTTTATTTCACATACAGGGTGATTTATAAGGGGCTTAAATTTGAAACTTATTTGGGTAGGTTAATTTTTTGACAATTTCTACAGGGTGTTACCGAATACGTGTTACAAATTTTTAGGGCATGTGGAACATGCAAAAATAGAGTGAAAAATTCCTATAAACATGTGCTTTTGGAGCTTTGGTTTCGAAGTTAGAAGATGACAAAAAAATATGACTGAAGACGACATCTTCAAAGAGCTCTAACTTTGAAACCAAAGCTCCAAAGGCACATGTTTATAGGAACTTTTCACTCTATTTTTACATGTTCTACATGCCCTAAAAATCTGTATCACTTAATTGTTAACACCATGTATATAAAAAAGCTCTACTTGCTTTAACTTCAATTCTAGAATGGATAAATATTTTAAATGAACTAAAATAATGAAAAAACGAAATATCCTGAATTTTTGAATATTTGCAACAACTGAAAATTAAAACGATGTGAAAGAAACTTGTATTTGTACGTTCTTTTTTAATTGCATATCGCGTGAAAAATAAATTTTATATGATGAAATTTTTTTAAATAATTTGTTAATCGGTCTAAATTACTATTGACACTAGTCAGTTAGTGTTAATTCTCAGACATATTTGTCAATTTTTAAACGAGACATCAGTAATTATTTGAAATTGACACCTAATAAGATTTAATTAACACATAACTGGTATGTTTTTATTGCAAAATGAGCACATCTATATCGACTAATTAAAACAAATCGATTCTTACATGTCAATTATTCAGAATTGACACTTTTTTTTTTAAATAAGTTGTAATTAAAATGTGTGTGTCAATTTATACGTGTTTATTTAAATATTCTGAATTATGATTTTTGTTTTATTTATATTAGTAAATTAAATCAAACGCCATTAAAAATAATTGAGAGTTTTGACAAACGACATTGGCAGGACACTAATAAATATGACAAAATATGGTTTAAATTAAATTTATTTTTTTCAATAATAGCCTGTTTGAAATGGACACCCATGCATGTAGTTAGTAGAGTACGCCTTTAGTTTTCCAATGAAGTTTCACTACCAGAATAAATTTTCGGCACGTTTGAATGCAGTGATAATATTGCATGTTAAAAACAACTTATGGGTTTTGATTTTGAAATGTAGGTTAATAGGTTTTTCAGATATTATTTGTTACAAAATGCCTCTTAAAATATAAATTCAAATACAAACTAAAACTCAGTAATTAGTAACAAGTTGTTAAAATACCTACTAGAAATGGACTCGGTGTATTGAAGTAATTGCTCAATTAACCTGAGATGTAGAGGTGCAATTTTTCTTTTATTTTTAAAATTTCTTTAGTATGTTTTGATTATATATAGTAATTTATATTGGGATTCGCAATTTAGTATTGTCTTCATAAATTTATATAAATATCAAACTTACTTGTTCAGCATTATCTAAACGATGAATTTAAATCACAACTGTATGTTATACATTTTGTGCTGTTATTTTTTATATTTGTTTACGTAAATATTTTGTTTAAAAGAAGGGATTATCATATAATTTATACAAATTTCGAACCAAAACCTAATTATTTCTAATGAAATGCAGTCTGTAGTGAGAGAAAAGGTTATTTCTTGATGCTGAGTTGAGGTCAACACTGGTAATTTTTTGTTTTTTGATATTATTATGCTTATTTCAGGATTTTAAAATTTCTAGTTTTTTGCGCACAATTTTTAACTTATTTCTTAATAAAAAAAGGTGTTGTAAATGTGATTAAAGACGAAGAAAATGTGTGGGAAATATAGACCGAGAGATGGTCGGGCTATGATGGAAATCGCTTTTCTATTTATGACAATTTTTAGCATGTTTAGTTAACCCAAATTGAAGCTGTAATAATTAAATGCATGCAATCCACAGTAGCCAAAAGGGGGAAAATGTAAAAAATTAAATAGGATATCTGTGTTTTTAAATCACATGCCGATCTAAAAAATAAAAGTTTTAATCAAAAAAACACTCCGGAAAAATTGGCATGCTCCCCTCGTTAGAGCAAGGGTGGAAAATTGAAAGCACATTTTCCGTGATTTCAAATTTTTCTGCCAATTTTTCCGGAGTGTTTTTTTTATTGAAACTTTTATTAATATAATTGAAAATACTGTTAAACCGTTATCAATAAAATTTAAGAAAAATGATAATTTTTTATGAAGATTGCTTAAATTAGCTATTTAAAAATACATTTTCCCTATCTACTATGTTTTTTATCGACAATCGTGCAAAAAAATTGTTTCTTTCTCTTGGTTTTTTTTATGAATTTTTATGAAATATTTTGGAAAAATCCAAAATTCAAGGCATTTTCGGAGAGTGTCTAACCTGATATAAAATTAATTTTCAAATTTTGTGCATTTTATCTCTCATGCTACGACATGTTACAATGTGGAAACGCACTACATCGCGTCTGGACTTCAAACAACTACTCCTTGGGCTACTTGCCCCAACAGGCGTTGAATTACATTGGTCCAGCCGCGTGTGGAACCCGAAACCCTCGGGACTTAATAAATATGCTTGTTAAAAATTCAGTTTTCCTTGATTTTCTCGAAAATAATAAATTAAATCTAAATTAAATTGAGGATTCTGAGACAAGTTTCGTCTTTAAATGTCAATAATATATACTCGATTTAATTCAATTTTCTTTATCGAATTTTCAAAAGTTTTTTGAGTTCTCCAAGTTTTATATTTCAGAAATTTCATAAAAATATTCATAATTTAATAATATTAGTTGAATAAAAAATTCAGTATTAGAACTTTTAAATACAATAAACATTTAACCTAATTTTGAAAGTTCTGAAATGTTAAAAAAAACCTTCTTTTTCAAAAAAATATCAATTCAAAATAGTTGTATAATTATGTTTAAATACCACATTAAGTTTTATTTCCTAAACATTCGAGTATAAGAAATAATTTACCAGAGGATTAACCATAACCCAGTAAAAGCTTCTGACTGACATCCTCCTTTGTTGGGGAGGACGAAAATTGACGGGCATCGAGAATCGTCGATTTGGCTCCGCCATATTGTAACCTGCCTGAAACATTGCACAAACATATAAACGTATCACAGATCATCCTTCACATCAATGTTGCACAAAAAAGTGGTTAAATTGGCCATACTAAGCACCTCAACTGTCGAAATCACCGCAGCGCAGATAAACCTTACCGTTGGGTAACGACTAAAAAACCATTGCAGGTGCATATTTCGTGAGAAATAGATAAATTTCATGGTAAATTTAGTAGCCTTGAGAAGGCATAAACAGCATATTTACCATTATTAGCTATTAGGAAGAGAAGAATCATTTATTATTTACGCACCAACCAGTGATACAGGATCAGACTAATTTCAGATATCACGG
This sequence comes from Crepidodera aurea, assembly GCA_949320105.2. Taxonomy (NCBI): domain Eukaryota; kingdom Metazoa; phylum Arthropoda; class Insecta; order Coleoptera; family Chrysomelidae; genus Crepidodera; species Crepidodera aurea. The sequence goes on along the minus strand of OX439476.1, from coordinate 14,480,860 downwards.
ATATCCTTTGTTGATGTTTATTAAACCGGATATTAACGTCAATATAACGTTAACATCCTAACGTTATCCAAAAATACTTACTTTATTTTTGCTCCGGTCCTGATAAGCCATTAAATTATATTATAAAAATATATAATAAAAAACAGCTTTAATAATAGTAATTTTAAGACATTAATTCATGAGCTAATATCATTACATATCGTCTAGGTATTAATTTTGTTATAAAAAAAATGTTATTAAAAACGTAAATATACTAATGACATAATCCTGTATAATAATATAAACATTCTTTGACTTGTCAGTGACAAGTTTTGTCCTTTTAGCAATTTCCAATCATCAGACGCTTTTTATTCTGACAGTGAACGCAACACTAGAACTTGTGGCAGTCAAAACTAAATCAATAGTATTTAAAAACTCTTCAAATGGAGTACTAGTGATATTAGTCCAATCAATAGGTATGAAGTGATGAAAAAATTGCAACCCGAAAACAACAATACGCCAACCCGGCAACGCTCAAAGCGACATCTAGTGGCGCGACCCGTAAGTTAATAGTTAATGTTTGTTTACCTAAAATTCCGTTAGAGCGCCGCACACTGGTCCAGAATGACTCCGTGGGCGCGCATTAAGCTTTTAACTGACTTTACCTTTAAAAGACAGTTTTCACACCAAGATCCGCCGAGATCCGCTTTCTAATATACATGGAAAGAAGCGCTGAAAAGTGTAGAATATCATGCAAAAAAAATCAGCTGCGGATATCTGCGGACTTGGAAGTTATGGGCATCCAAGTAAACCGGAAAATGCTATATAGCGTAATAACTGCGCGCACACTTTTATGTGCATATATATTCACATAAAAAATGCATCAAACAACAGATAAATATACATAAATACATATTGGACGATTCACACATACAGAAACAGAAATGCATTCGCTTATTTGGACACTTCAGCACCAGATTGTTAATTATTTAAACGTACACGTCATACATTTTAGTTCATTTCTGTATCACTTTTTTGTATAATAACAAGGGCTTTATTAAACGAATCGTTTTATGGGCGAGAGAGGCTTTAAAATGATGAGTCCGTTATATCATGATTTTATGTACGATTGCAATTAAAAAAAATAATAAGTTGAAAAAATAAAAATCTGATTATACCTGTATACGATTTTAGCTGACAAGTAGATGTTTATTTTTTAAACATGTCAAATTAGTTGTCTTGCAATTTGTCAATGACGTTGATAATTACTTTTTTGACGCAAAAGAGCGTTTTATTGTTCAATCGTACATAAAAAGGTTTTTAATTTGGCATTTCGACATTTAGTCTCAAAAAAATGACATAACAAAAAATATAATAATAATAATTTACTATAGAAACAGATCCCTAGGCACTCACTAACTAATTTGCATATAAACTTGGTGACTGGACATTTGAAGGACTACTTAAACACTAGTAAGAAATATCTCTTGCATAAAATAATAGGAATTGATTATTTGAACAGCAATTCTGCAAATTATGCTATTAACAAGATCTTAACATTATTCTAGAGTCTAGAATATTAAATTAGTGTTATTAATTATGTAACTGAATAGTAAATCTAAGAATTTAATTAATTCTGCATTTGTTATGTTAATTCTTAGAAAAATTCAAATATCAACTAGTTTTTTGTTGGAAAATACAAATAAACTGCTAAATTATAGTAATAAGCTAGTTAATAGAGTTTTATATGTATACTGGGTTTTCAAGTCTAAGCGCCGCACCAATGAAATGGGTTTAAAAGATTAATAAAATAATATTTGTAGTTCATACATTTTTTCCCTAAATTTTCACGAACATTCAGTTCTAAAAGTCAGACATTTTTTATTGCCGTTGGAAATTTTATTTTGTTTAAATTTGAAGTTTAATACAAAAATAAATTAGATACTCTAAGTATTTTTTATTGAATTTATTCGGTAAAAAAATGTTATTTGATACTATCAATTTTGGTGGATACGCCTCCCTTAGTGAATTGGAATCTTCTGAAAAACTCAGCGATACCGTTTTTAAAAAAAATTATTTAGGTATAAAAATGTCCTTTTATTGTCCTACTTTTAGGATCAAATATTTCCGAAACAAAAAAACTTGTCCTCGAATTCAAGGACATGTATATACACTAAATATAAATGGAACAATTTGTATTTAAAAACAAACTTTATAACAATTACGAGGACTTTATTGAACAGCAAACGTGTTGCTAAGCGAGTTTTAAGAAAATTATAATTTTTAGGGAATTTTATAAATTAATGCTTGCGACTAGTGGACACAAATCACGGGTCTCAAATCAGCAGACCATTAAGTGATTATCCAATATGAAATCATTATGTCCTAAATTATTAGTTAGTGGTTATACATGATAAATATTAATGATTGTACTATTATTGCGCCATTATTGTTGTCCATAAGCCGAATGAAACGTGTTTCTTGGTGGCCTGAAATATATTTTTTTATTCTAAGGGGAGTGCTTAGTGTGGTACATTTTATTGTGAAATTTTAATATTTTTGTAGCTAGAATTTATAAAAGACCCCGCGCAATTATTATGGGATTTGGTTCTCGGTGGAAAAAGTAGGTCATACCTCACTGATCACAAGTCTCTATGGACATGAAGCTCGAAAAAATCGGGTATTTTGTCAGCGGGTAAGAATTAAGGCTTAATCTTTCGTTTTTAATAGAAATGAATGGAAGAAATGGGTGGTTGAAAAATGCGAAAGGGTACAAAGATGGGAAAAAGAAACAATTTTATAAAATAAACATTATTTTCTTATGTTTATTAAATCGAATGTGATGTTAACATCAGTTTAAATTTGAATTCTTTATTTCAATTGAACAATAGTAGTGCTAAATAAGGAATATTAAGTTTTTTAAGTCTTCAACGCTTGTTGACTACTAAATATTATTTTATAATTACCTACAGATGAGAATTAATTATGCACCGGAACAAAATTAATCGCAATTTTGTACATTGTACAAACAATTCGGAAGATTGTTACGGTATATAGTTAGCGAATAATAACTTGAGACGAATTATTAAAAGACATATATACATATTCATTGCAGACTTTATAATAGTGTTTCTAATAATGAACTAGTAATTAGGTGATTATAAATTTTAGTTTATAATTACATAAAGAAAATAACAAACAAACAAATTGATGTTTATTAAATATGTTTTATAAAAATGGTAAATACAAATGTTAAAACCAGTAGCTGATGTCTTTTAGGACAGATCAGAGTAGGCACATTGGGGTGCTTACTTTTCAAGTTTCAAAATTTAATGTCACCTTTAATAATGAGTAATTTTGGAAAAGTACAAACTTTCAACTGTACGTATAAGAATTCAGAAAATATTTTATCGGAACAAAAAATAAATAGAACATTTTAAAACAAAAATTATAAGATATGGGAGAGCCCATCGTTGTCGATGATTGTGTTGTGAGGTTTTTCTGGGTTTTCCCACAACAATCATCAGTAAGTTGTCCCAGAGCGCCACGGCAAATAATAATAATAACCGCACAAGCTGCAGAGCTTCTGTGGTTCACTCGTAAGGGAGTGAATTGCAGGGCGTATATTATTATTATTATTATTATTATTTAAGAGACCCCTTTTTAAAAAGTAAAAGTAAACATGTTTACAATATTTATGAAGCACGAAAAATATCGAAATTAATAAATGCAAGAAAGCAATTAAAGTAATAAACGAATTTGGTAAAATCAAACACGATTTGGTATGATCGGACCAGAAGCAGATTATTCTGGTTAAACATGAATATTTCATACAGTCATTGATTTCTACTAAAAAAATTGAATTATTTTGATTACTGCACTAATAAGAATTTAGAAATTATTTAAAGGTGGCATATTTGGAATTTTCCGTTTCATTCCTAAATATTTTACATTTTAATACTAATTATTCGAATGGTTTTTTTATGAGGTATATTTATCGATCTGTAATGCCAAAACTAAACACTTTTTTGTTTAGAAATTTAGTTATTTATTTTATTATTTATTTTTACACACTTTTCCTTAAAATTTGGGGAATTTTAATCCAGTCAAATTAGAGTTTAGATAACTTTATGTTGATGTCCTAAGGTCCTGAAAATGTAGGTAAATTTTGGTTTTTTGCCATTTTTTCAAAAAAGTCCTTTTTTCGAAAATTGTAGCTCATAAAATCTCTACAAAAAGTTTCTTTTACTGTTCTTCGTTCAATTAATCGTTTACGAGAAAAAAGGGGCGGTAATCTACACTGTTTGCACGTTTTTTAAGATGAAACAACATCACTAGGACTGGATGTAGGTATATCCAAAAGTCCAAGGACACTGGATTAGACCAAGACTTACACCATAATGAGTAAATATCCCAGGACAAAGACACGTTGGATCCTATTATTCTGTACTTTACCACGAAAATTTACAACTGATAATATTGTAAAATAGCATGGCCCTCGTATGGTTATTATTTCTTAATTATACAGTAAAACAATGTATTCAATTAAAATAAAAACCTTAATAGAATACATACTAGGTTTATTGACCTAAGCCAATAATTTAAAACGGCAAAATTACACGCTCTTCGAGGTGAAGAACAAAATATAATTGTCTTTTTCGTTTCATGTACAAAATGTTTTGCATATGTACGTCGATTTCGAATCGAACGTGTCTTGTAATAATAAATAATATTGACATATATGCGATTTACCGATATTTATTCGACATTGGAAAATAATTCGGTAACAAATATTAGTGTATTGTTCCAATGAACTGTTAAAATCAAAAAAAATGATCATAATGATCATTTTCCTGACATAGTTACAGCTCAAAGTCACATGATTCCTATAAAACTTTTTTGAACTAAGATTCTCTCTGTATTGTTTTTGAAACCTGAAAAGACATGACCTGATAAGAGAAAGAGTAATTCTTCCAACGCACTTCAGGAAATATTACAAAAAAGATTAAAAAAAATATTTCTTAATTTAGGTTTCATGGTAGATTTCCAATATATTTTAGGAAGCATTCATGCAATAAATTTGGGTATTCTCCAAAACGTTTTTGTAAAATATGGAGTTACGTAGGAATAGTTAAATGATAAATGTCATTTTTCCAAAAAGCCATCACGTGCTTTGAATATAAATAGAAACAAGTATGCACACATTTCATCACAATAACATTCAATTTACTATGCAATTCGATGTGTGCCAACAAAATCGCTCTTATTTGCAATTATTTTTAAAGTAATTAATTTGTTAATTTATATTTTAAAAATACATTTTCCGTTATCTGTTCGTTTTAACATAATTTAATTTGGAAAATTACTCGAAGAATTAACAAACAATTAGCGATAGTTTAGATTTAAAAATGTCAGGATACTTTTTATGGTTTTGTTTGTTTAATTTTTTTTTATGTACTCTAAGTCAAAACAGTACATACGTGCACGACAATGATACAAAATTTGTTATTTAAATTAGCAATCGGGTAAAAATATTTATGGGGTTTTGTTGAAAACATTTTATTACAGGAAGTGCTTAATTACATTTTTCTGTTGTTTGTTTAATAATATATGAGAAAAATATGAATGCATCTGGGTAAGTATGAATTATTATCGAGTATTTAATACACTCACTGTGATATCAGATGCAATTTTCTGTGCCAAGTCAGTAATAAGATTCTGGATAATAAAATATGACGTACATAAATAACTGCTTTCAAATTGATAAAATTAACTGCCAAAAAATTCTATGTATGGTGCTGAAAAACATCTTGAAAAATTTCATTGATTTCTAATTAGTTTATTTTTATCACCGGTATAAAAGTATTTGCAAGTGACTTAATCCAAACTGTGCCCTGTATAAGCCAAGTTATATTTTTTTTTCAAGTCAAAATTGTTAGACAGTGGTATGTCGTAACCTAATCTCCTAAGGTCACTCTTATTTGATATTGTCAAAATTAATTCATTTAATTGATGAAAATAAATGGTCAAAAATAAAACAAAATGCAGGCTGAAGGATTATAAAACAAAATGAATATTTAAAAAGTGGGCAAAGAAGAAGAATTATATTAGGCACCCAAAAAAATAATAAGAAAATCGTGCTGGAAAATTTTGAATATGATTCATTAAATTTGAAATAAAATGGTACTGATGAAGAACTAGAAAGTTTATATTTGTAAATATTTTTCTGAAATATGAGGGCACAGCAAATACTGTTGGTTGGGTCTGATTTTTATATTAACATATACTTTAAAATATGTCGAAAGACTCCAGAAGAAGTTGTGTAGATTCACCTATTTAAATTTTTGGAAATTATTAGGTATATTTTGTGTAAATATAAAAATTGTTGAAGAAATTACTTTCAACCTTAAACTTTTGTGCAGAGCAAAATATAAATAATAAAAAACATTAAAGATGTTAAAAATAATTTAAAAAATACTAACGAAATAAACCAGAAATAAACTTTTTAAAATAAATTACTTCCTACTCAATTTTCTTAAATAAATTATATATTTTTAATTTTCCTATAAATTTTATCCAAACGAAGCTCCAATTTTCATTTTATTTTAAATAATTGTAATATTGGTGATAATTTATAGATTTTAAACTATTCAAAAGGTTACGAGATATTAAGAAATGTTAAGAAATATTCAGAAATTTTAAGAAATGTTTCAAATATCTCAAAATTTTAATACGATGCCTACTTATTGTTTTCTTTGACTTTTTTCTTGCTTATTTGTAGATATGTACTTATTTTTTAAATTCTGTTTAATAACTAAAAAAAAAATTGATTAACTTTAATCTAGAAAATCTTTAGCGATAAGAATTTAAAAATATTTATTAAAAAGCGACTTATACAAACCACAGAAAGCATAACATAACAAAAGTTTTATTTCTGATGAATAATTTCTAAAAAAGTACTTAGATCGAAAATAAAAAAAAAATAAAAAAAAAACAAATAATTACCTTTGATAGTGATATTAACGAGAAAAAGTATTTTGCAAAGTTTGGCCTTATAAGGAACTATAAGGAAATAGGACATTAAAGAAGCGCGACGGCTTTCACACACTTCAAAATATTAACTAACTACTTCTGTCGAGACTCAAAACCGTAATGAGAAATGGAAAATTTTGTCTTTGCGTTTTATTTTCGTTCGGAGCTTCCGAAACATTTAATGCTAGGTCAAAACAATACTAACCACGACCAAAATAGATACAAATATTGAGCAGGGACAGTGTATAACGATTGTGTGCAACATCCAATTGAGCAATTTCGATGAAAAAACGTTACACATGAAAACTTGCATTTTCCTAAATAACTCTAAAAATAACCAGTTCAAACCGCGTCAAACCGGAATTCTCAATTATTTGACAAGTATGACATGAATTGGCAGGTGAACAAGTATTTTATTGTAAAGTTGGTAAATAAGGATAATATTTTAAAATTTTAAGAAAATAAAATAGTCTTAGACACTTTTTTCTTCAAAAGTCTGAAATTTAGTCTTTATCTCTAAAAGAAGGCACATTTAATGGGCAAAAAATGACATAAAACAGTTTTTTTACGATCCAAATTTTCCGTAGGGTAAAAATACATTACCACCCCCATAAATCCGCGAAAAAGGTTTAAAATAACGAAAAAAGTGAATAAAACGATTTTAAGGGTGATGCACCACGTTTAAAAATTTGATAAAATTTGTTTGTTAAAAGTTTCTGACGAGCTATGATGATTTTAATTTGAAAAAAATCTGAAAAAAATGTGGCTGAAGGATCTCTAAAAATACTGTTAAGCAGGACAGGGCAGGATCAATATTTCGAATAACAAATTTACCCACACAAGAAGTTTGTCATTGGCTAAAGCTTTAAATTACCTCTGAAGCTTAAAAAATACTCAAAATTCGATATAATTAACTCGATAGAAAATTTACTAAGCATCGAACATAAAGTACATAGCAAAATTAGCTTAGGAAAATTATTACACATTTAATAATTACAATGAAATTTTGAATACATTTTGAAGAAACGCCCTAATAAAAATTTCCAAAGGCGTGCTTTTTTTGCTGTGTTTTCTCAAAATCCCTGCTGCACACATTTGATGAAGTTGGTTTTAATGAAATAAAATAAAATTTGTTTAAAATTACGTTTTCAATCATATTAAATGTATCTAAAAAAGCTGGATGTGGGAACCATATTAAATTTAATTAAACTAAAACCATTTTTTGGTTAATTTATAATATATTTCCTATAAAATTCAATTTTACTATCAATAAAAATTTGTAGACGTAAACTTAGCTTGAGAAAAAAAATTCCACTTGTTCGCATTAGAAAATAATTAGGTAGTTCGTAAGTTCTGGAAACTGGTACCATTATGTGATAGACGAAAGTGTATTTAAAAGAAATGCAGATAATCAAAATTTAAAAAAATACAAGTTATATTAATAGTACAGGAGCCAATGAATTTGTTCTTACTTATTTTCCCAGTTTCTTTATATGAAATTAATCTCTTAGTGACGAAAACAGAATTTTTGGATGGATTTAAAAAATAAAAAAACAAATTTTCACTTGTTTTCCCAGTCATAAATATTTTACATAGAAATACATATTTTACGTAGCAGTCTGGCTTATCTCAGATAGCGGAAAGTTAGACAATAATCACCTGTAGACTCGAACGTGCCCAATTTAAAGCGCCTGACGATCATTAGATCATGGTAATGCTTTCGGGGTGTTCCACATTAGCCAGATTGGATTTCAAGCTCTTATCATGATACATTTTCATGACTGCTAAAATGAAGAATTTTTTTTTGCAGAAAATTTTCCAGCTTTTCACCTGCCAGATATATTATCCATACTCGCAGATTAGCCAAACTATTTTTTTTACTTAACTTCATTATACCTACTAGAACTATTTGTATCACTGGAAAAAAAGGCCATGTTTTCGTATGTACTAACGCATTTTCCGCCTCAACCCATCGGAAAACCCCCCCTAAATTAATTGGTCTCTCGGGCTATAAAATTTGAACATCAATGTTCAATTGTGAGGAATTTTCGTCTAAAAGTTCAAGATAATTTTTTTAATATACTTTAAGATGTGTGTTATCTATAAAAAACCACAATCAATGAGTTCATTAATAAAAGAATATGGTAAATAAAATTTTCTATTTATGCAATTGTACATCATGAATATGTTAATAATAGCTTTAATTAAATGTATTATTTTCGCAAAAGAAATAAATCAGTGATTAAACGAAAAACTAACAAAACAACAATAGAATCTTAAAACTGTTTTCACAATAAACTTACCCAATTAATTTCATTATTTTAAAAGTAAAAAATACACGCTTTATCCTTGCACAATAATCAGTGGGTTTATATGTTTGTCTATGTGTGGTTTAGATAAATAATTCACATGAAAGTTTGTGAAAATTCACGTATAGTTTTTCCATTTTCACTAATTCAAACACGAACTGTCCTCTGTCAAAAACTGTAATGATTTAGCAAGACCATGTTGTGTTATTGCACATATAATTGTTATTTTAATAATTCAGCATTTAAAATAATTTCAGACACAAAACTTCCATAATTCATCCATTCTTATGAATCATCTTATATACATTATGAATACGAATGTTGCACTGTGACAGTAATTATAGAAATTGATTATGTAAAATGCAGTTTCAAGATAATATTTTATTGTTTATTGAAAGTTACTTATTCCAAAGCAATAAAGTCTGCTTTTGATTATTTTTATCCATAAAATAAATTTTATTTATTTATACAAATATGGAATAAAAATGGTGCTATTGAAAATGCTAAGAGAGCAAAGTACTAAAGTAGTTTTCATTAGCTAATAATTTATAGACAATTGTATTACATTTACTGTGAATTTTTATAAGGTAGTAATTTTTGATTCAATGTTTATAAATAATAATGTTTGTTTTTATTTAAAGATTTAACGATGCTTTATTAGTAAGAAATGTTATACAGAAACAGTGCCACTTTGCTAAATATAAAGATCTAGCTGAGAACTGAGAATAATGAAATTCATTTCAATACCAATCAGAGATCATATTAGAGCATTTCTTGATGACGCACCCCTTGCAGGTATCGCTCTGTTAGCTGCCAACAAAATGACCAAAAATTTGCTAATTAAAAAGTAAAATTCTATCAAATATAAGGGTCTAAGTAAAGCAGATGATAGAACAACAAAAGTTATATTAAATCCACTATTCCATTATTGCTTCAAATCCAAAGAAGAGTTAGCAAACATCCTACAAACACCATTATTATGTTCTATACAATTTTAATTTCGTGCTTCCACATATTCTCGTATAAAAAGTTTTTTGTCATGGAACAATGTAAAATGCTTTCAATGATCCAGTGAAGGTCAATTTGGTATTAATGGTCTTGTAAAATGAAAATACTTTGATGAAACAATGATTACCGTCGTTTAACATGTGTTGATAATGAATAAAAAATGAGACAGATATTGGGTATTTGAATAAATGATCATTGGTTTTAGATTTATAAAAAAATTTAAGTAAAAATGTTAGTTCGGAAGAGGAAATTAATTTTTTTCATTTAACATGTTTATGAAAGGGACACTAAAAAATATTCGTTAAAAAAAGTTCAATATAGCCAAATTCTAGAACTTCAAATGACCTTTTCAGAGCTGTCAGCTATTTTTGTCGACTTTCAGTTTCACCGGAAGTGTGAATTGTGTTAAGGAGTAGGATTTCAGAAAATCTTCAAAATTATTATAAGAAGGAAGTTTCTATTTATTTAATATTCCCAAAAGCACGACTATGCACTGTATTCAGGTCATTTTATCTGGGATTATAAAAGGGTCGCCTAGTACTCTGTGGTAAAAGCATTAAAGCTTCCGGAATATACGATTTTTCTGTCGTTTTCATACAAAATTAGGTTTTATAACTCTATCTATCTCCTGATGTCGAATAGAGTCTAATGTAAATCCAAAAACGGAACCGAAAAATTGTGCTACATAATCACTGCGATAATCTCTAGCAAAGTGGAAGTGATTCTCAAACATAAACATGTCCCAAATCTAGGAAAGATTATCTCGGAACTTTGTATTTCTATCAAAAAAAACTTTTTTCTTTTAGTAAAATAGCCTTTGTTTAAATTTTCTCATCAGTTTTTGTTTATTTTTTCTAAAAAAATCAAACAGAAGCTTAAACTTTTTTATTTTCAATTGAGTTAGCATTTGGAATGCATTTTTTATTATTTTTTCAAATTACTAAACGTGTTTTTGAACGGGAAATTTTAACTGAACTTTAACTCAAATAATAATCGTGTATTGCCGCAAGACAGTTCTAATAAAAACTGTGATTTATTTATAGGAAAAATACTGATTAATTAGGAATAAATTCTAGACAATCGTGAACTGCCGGAAATTATTTGTAAATAATTTATTCCCGCAATTAAAAAAAATTTAAAGGATCTTCTAGAATTAATGCTCTAGAAACTTCTCAATTTCAGCAACATATATCAAAACCGTTATTCATCTGCGTTATCCCAAATTAAAAATTTGAATTTTTGCTAATTCATCAACTTGAGCTTAACGGTTAACTGTTAGGACTAATGGATAATAAATCATTACAAAAGAATTGCAAACAGTGTGTTTGTCACGCCATTGTTAAATTTAATATTCGTATTTCTTTCATTTATTTACCGTTTTACTTCTACATAAACACCTCCAGGCGGTTTGCAAATAAAAGTTTGGGAAGGATAAGTGATTTCTCTTTAGTAATACAATAGATCTTGATGAAACGCTTTTTCATAATTTGCATATTTTCGTAGAATTTTATTTAAATTGGAATCGGGTTGATAAAATATCTATAGGCAATTGGTAAACAGTTTCTGATATAAATTTGTAAATAAGTTCTTAGAAATGATAACGGACATGGTATGGAGAAGAATTAATAGATTACGTAGACGTTACTAATTTATTAAACAACTTTATTATGAATGTAACATGTTCTATAGGTTGTCTATCCTAAAGGAAAGTAGTGTAAACAAACTTGCATACAGAGACCAGATACCAGAGAGAGAAGATAAAAGAAACTCCTATTTAAAAGTGAATCTTTAATACACACACCTGTTATAAATTCAGTAATCACGCGCTGTGCAGAGTTTTACCTACTTTTCTTTAGGAAGGACAAACTGTAGATAACAACATTTTAGCAGAGAAGCAAAAAGGATGCACCAAAAACTATGAAGGACATAAAAAACTTGTTATAGCCTCTGTAAATCTGAAACAATTTTTTGAGTGATATAAAATAGTTCTATTCTATCTTCTATGACCCTGTATAATACAATTTCATGAAAATAACATATTAAACAATCTTTATTCGGTATTAAAACGTATACGAAAATTCGTGTCATAATCTTCAAGGGTTGCTGAGAAATATTTTAACGTACTTAGGAATCACCCTGTATACATTTGTAGTTTTATATTAAATTACAGTTAAGTAACAGATTAGTCCTTATTGTTATTGATAGCAAAGTTAAATAAACAGTTTCTGTTGTTAAAAATTTATATTCTAAACGACAAGCCTCTGGCGTTGTTCGATTGATATATTATTCTCTGCTGTCTTTAATACTTTCTAAATTAATGTAAAACTATTTGAAAATTACAGAACGTAGACGTTTTGTCTAGTCACAACTCAATTAATTAATTACTTATTTATTTATTTAAACCTCTTCTAGTTTGAATGGGCATAAGTAAACTGCAGAGGATTGATCCTCATAATCCGTTTACCAACATGTCAGTAAATTAAAAATCATCCTAGGATAAAAATGTAAGGACCTATTTCTGGGAAACCCTGTATTCCTTATGCAATATTGGTACTATATAATTAACGTTTCTTGGAACTGATTATAGATTTTTCCAAATTAAAGATAGATAAATCCAATTTCTAACTCTAATTTGATTTGAATGTGTGGAAATTTTCTAATTTCCTTGTTTTAGATGTAATAACAAAGACAACGGCTAATTAATGCTTCTAAAATCATTTGGGATTCCCGTAGTAATAAAGTATGGTTAGCAAGTCAATAGCTATATCCGTTATAAGATAAAATTCGCATCTATCGGTAAAAGACAATAAATGTCCATAAAGCAGGTTCCTCTAAATGCTGGTTAGCATATTTTATTGTATTATTTGACACAATCGAAGTGTGTTTGACGACGATGGATCGACCTTAACCTCCGATTATTTTCTTTATCTTTAACAATTTTTCGGAAAATTAAATATTTAATCAACCTTGTAAAGAACGTCTACCGATAAAATTAAAGTCTATCAACCTTGACCTACGTGCAACGATATCAAATAGAGTTGATGTAAGTAGGACGGTTTTGTACTTTCTTCAGAAAGGTATAAATTATTCATTAGTTTATTTAACAGTTCATTGTGTTGTGGAGAATTTTCACTTTTATTTCGGATTGAGGATAAACTTCCTGTGGTTGGGTTTTCTCATATAATAATTCCGATAAATTCATAAGCATAATTTTATCAGTTTAATAGTATATAGTTTCCAAAATTTGTTTGTGGTGATACATTTACTTCAAATTTGCTTTGATTTCTTCAAGAAATGAAGCTAAAAAAAATTTACAAGAGAAAATATGAAAAAGGAAGCCAAAAAATGTCAAAAGAAAGATACAAAAATATATTCAACAAACAATAAACTAGAGAATTTTATTCGAACGTAAGACAAGGGCGAAGAAGTTATCAACAAAACAAAGTTTAAGAAGATGCACTTGAAGTATCCAAAACGGAAGAAAATGACATAAAAGCGACTCAAAAATAAAAGACCATGAAGAACTATTGACAAAAGAAGATATTACTGAAATAATAGAAATGTATAAAAGCAAGCAAGCAAAATGGAAATAAAGGAGAAGCTGAAAATGGACGGAGATAAACTGAAAAATAACATAATAAAGAGTCTGGATGGATGAGGTTTTGCCTAAATGTAAAAAGAGGATCAAATATTTATCTTATAAAAGAAGAACTAAATAAATTATATGAAAAACCGTCAATAACAAATATGGCGAGAGAACAAAGAATGAGGTGGTTAGGCCATGTAAAAACCGAGAGATGATCGACCGGCTATCTAGGAGAAGGAAGAGTGGAAACCCTCGAGCTAGATGGTTACAAGTGCTAGAAAGGGATCTAGAAGAAATGGGTGTAAGTGCCTGGTAAAGAATAATATAAACTAAAAGAGAGTGGAGGAAAGTCTGGTACAAATATAATGTGGTACATTTAAAATGAATAAATTACTGAATGAATACTTTCTGCCGCAAGTTGCAGTCGTTTTAAAATTGACTAGCAAATGTGATCTAGAAGTGTATACTAGGTCTATGAGTCTATAAGAATCTCCCGATCAATTATCATTTCAAATAAGCATATTTAGTATTGTTACTTACTTTTTCGCCTATCCAGTATAATAGAAGCCTTTCAATACATACTTATTAGAGCACTACCTGTCACAGTTTAAATGATATCGCCACTAGGCGTTGATAGTCGAATAGTTATGATTTAAATTTTGTCATTAAATTTGTTAGTTGTTAAACAGATTAGTGTGTATATGTGTGTGTGAATAATTTAATAATTATTAAGTAGATAATGTTTTCTCCAATATAATGTATAATTAAATCAGTGACGTAAATGTTTTAACATTACTAATTGAATACTATTTTTAAACTAATTAAGGTGCGTCTATTTTTAAAGTCATTTGATTTCCCAAAAAACACACGTTTTTGCTTAATTATTATATAAAAAAAAACATCTCAAGATCGTACGTATTTTTTTCGAACTAGTTGTCAATATAAATGATAGATCAGGAAATGATGAAGTTAGCGCCAACTAAAGTTGGAGATGACTACATTTTTAGGATTTTGAATGCATTATTACTTTAATAGCTCGTATTAAATCTGCATAATTATTTTTTGTCCTTGAAATGCATACCACTAGATCATGTGATGAATATTTCTTATTTTTCAATTTTTTAAGGTTTTTGTTAAGACCTATTTTGCTGAATATCTAGTATATTACATAACAAGTGTAGAAAGTGACTTATTTCACACGAGTGAACGTTTAGCACGAGCCGCGTAGCGGAGAGTGTGGAAACGGAACGAGTGTGAAAATCACTTTCTAACACGTTATGTACAATATTTTTCCTACGACTAATAATTAAAACAAATTCCAAAGATAAAAATTATTTAATAAGAAACAACAATTAAATGAACTTAATATGTTAGTACTTACTTTTAAACTTTCTGTAATTGATTTGACAGTTCCTGCCTTCTAGATGGAAATGCAAAATTCAAAACTGATATGAAATATTCATATCGTATCAGTTTTAAGTTCATATCATATCACTGTTTTAAATGTGACAGATATTGTCAACTTTCTGACGTATTTATTTATGCGATATAAGCTACTTTCGCATATAGTCGTAGGAAAATAAAATTACAAGCTCGTTTATTACGATTTCTATACAAAAAATTGAAACGTCAATAAATAAAATCATTTTCGAATAAGTGTCAAATTGAATCACCATACATCACAGTCGCTGTCATAGCAACGACTTTCGGTTTTTTAAGGAAAAATTCCAAAGTTACCTAGATATCAATACCACCTGATAAAGAACTGTCAGCACATTCTGGTAATTTATTATAAAAAATAGTGTCAGTTATAAAATTAACATTGATTAACACATATTCAACAACTTTATAATTTATAACAATTGTTTATTCTACTTCTTAACGTTACTAACTAACCCATTAAATTTTTTGTTATTCAATTCACACATTAATAAATCCATTCCTCCGTATTTACAAAATAAATAAATGTTTATCAATAGCCGGATACTTTTTCTACTTTCTATATTTCATAACAGAAAGATTTGCGAATTATTTATACTTGTACTAATGGATGAGATTGTACAAAAGTGGAACGTTGGCAGTTGAAGACTTCCGTGAAAGATAGATAAGAACGTTGTAATGTACTGAATTTTTTCTGTTACGCTTTACTATTACAATATACAAAAACTATTTGACTTATATTAATTACTTGCTTTTTTCTTAGCATATAAATTAAGTGGGAATAATCAACAGAAATACTTTTTATGACGATTTTATTTCTTTATTTGTCATTTAGTCACAAGGGTACGAATCAACGTTTCATATTAAGTGTCTTCTTGGAGAAAGGAGTATGGAGGATAAGAATAAAGGAGCATGGAAGAGAAAAATGAACAGTAATAAGGTAATATGAGTCGTTTGCCAAGAGATATGTACGTCAGAAGGATGCTCAGGGAAAGAGAAATGGGAGATCAAGGAAGAAGTGGTTGAAGGCAGTAGAATACGACCTACAGGAATAAGAAGAGCTGGGGGATAGAATTTTACGATCTTGGGTAACTTTAAAGCACAAAAACTGAGTTTGTGATGGGAGACGCGTTGGTATTTTACAATATTTTTTAGAGACAACTTCAATCTAACTTAATCAAAGGATTATGGAGTAAAAAATCTACGCATCAAGTTTTTTTATCACGCTAAGATTAATTTGAAGAATATCGCTTGGCCTAATACCAGTTCGACCCGTGCTGAACCGCCCAATAGTGGTTTACTGAAAAATTTTCGATTTCAAGGAATTCTAAGCGAGGTCATTTTTATTTATATCGTAAAAGTTCGTGTCTCCAGTAATCCGTTCTAATTAACTTGCGTTTCTTTGATAGCACTTGTCTGCCGACGAAACAATAAGGTACCTAATGTGACGAAAACAAAGTGTACGACATCGACATTTTAGTTAAATAACAATGGAAATTTCCACTTTACTTTTTATACTCCGCCGTACTTGTTGGATGGATGCAAGGATTTATGACGAAGTATAAATTTTCTTATAATATGCAAATGCGCTATCATTTTAAAATCGTTCCCAGAAACGTCACAAACAAAATGTTGTTTCTATAGTAAATTATTATTAGTATATTTTTCGTTATGTCAATTTTTTGAAAACGACTTCTATTAACTAAGAGAATTATTTATAAGATATTAAAAGACAAAAGTAACAAGAAGTTTGAGAAACATTTCCGTTGACAATGTTAAATGGGAGAGCGTGGGTCTTCGGGCGCAGCTTCTTTGGAAGAAGTAAATAAATCAAACACTTTCACCGTTTACAGAAATGCTCGTAATTACGCAAAGTATGCAAAAAATATTACTTAACGTATTAATAGTAAACACATAATGCAGCATGTTACATTTTTTAACTTTTTTGGTTAAAATAGTATGAATAAATACAATACATCACTTAAGAAACATCAATAAAAACCTCCACAAATCCAACCCTTATATAGACTCTTAAAAAAAACTAATTTCCAAATCCTCCTCATCCTATCACATTTTCACCGATGCCTTCAAAACACTTCGCGGACATGCAGCAGCCTTTATCAGTGAGCCAGCAATTCAATATTCGCATGCTGGAAAATTGCAGCATATATACTGGAGAGACAACAGCCATACTCGAAGCCCTCGAGAGGTGCAAAGAAATCCCAGAAAAGGTCTTTCTAATCATCACAGACTCAGTTAGCGTTTTATCAGGTTTGAAACAACTATATTACATTACATGTAATGATACGGAAAATTAGAAGAGAACTCTTCAATCTGCAGCAACAATGCAAGAAAGTTACATTTATTTGGATACCCTCACATACAGGGATTAAAGATAACGAAAAATAGATGCAGTAGCCCTGGAAGCAACTACCAAAGACGAGATATAGGAATTATAGGATTATATACTGAAGAAATGGCAATCAATATGTATGTACAATATGTAGAACCTGCAATGAAAGAAGAATCAATCATATTGACTTCTAACTTTGACCGTGAAGTTCCTGAAAGACATTAAATCTTTATTCAGAAATTTAATTTATCTTTTGTATGTTTTGTGACTCCCCTATTAATAACTCCTAATAGTTGATGTGAATTTACTTTGTTTGAAAAAAAAAATAAACGAAAAAATGGCGAAAAATTAAATCTAAAATACACAGGAAAATTGTGAAATTGAAAAATGTAATCTTTTCTATTTTTATTTTAAGAAAAATTTAAAATTTCATAATGCATAAAAAGTCGAGGTTCCTCAACGTACATTCTATTTTAAATTAAATATATCCAGTATATATTGAAGTAACTGACTATGTCTGTACGTAATTTTTATCGTTCTATATTGTAATTTTTAGCTATTCTATTTTAAGTGTTATTTTCAGGTGTTAATATATTCAATCGCTCATCATTAATATTAATGTTAATAATGAGTAACAACTAAACAAATCGGTTTGATAAATTATTAATAAAATATTAACATTAAAACAAACGTAGCTCTTTTCACGCTTACAGCAAGTCTGTGGGGTTATAAAATTTTAATTCAAAAGTCAAATATATTATCAGAAAAACTTAAAATCTATATCTATCCAATTTTTTATTTTGTCTACAAAATATTATGGCACGAATTCAATGTGTCAAGATGTAACTAAAAGTAAAAATTCAGAATAAAATATTCAATTTTAATTTTTATCTGGACTTTGTACAAAAGTATTTCATATTTTCACCGAACAAATAACAAATTGTTCGGTATCTGAATTCGATCTGTGTGTATGTGTGTGTGCGTTGGTTCTTTGTCTTTGTGAATTTTAAAATTCTGACTTCAGATTTTGAGAGTATCAAAAAGTAAGCTTATGGTCTGATGTGCCCCTCCGTACCACTTCGGGAACTCCTTCAAAATGGGGTCCAAGGTATGAAAATTTTGAAGTTTAAAATGACATTGAATTTAAAGTAGACTGTGGCTGTGTTGATTAGAATGAGAACTGTCAATCTAAAATTTTATTAATAATGTCATTACAATTTGTTCGGTTTATGGCAATGCTAGAAGAGCATTCTCAACTGGTTTTGCTCTATAACTCATTAAATTAATCTAATCAATTACAGATTTCTGGTTTATCCCAAAAACTTTCGAATTATATCAGTCAAAATACGTATGAAACATAGTTCTCACTATCTGGAACACTTTTTTTGCATCCCAGTGATTATTTGTTGTGCGCGGCCTTAAATTCAAATCAAAGAATTTCAATAGTTTATGCAAAAACAATCACAGATTACTCATTATTGTATCATATTGAACTTTGATTAGTTACGGGGCAATGCACTTCATTTTACCAAACACAACATTCACGATAGCAAATAGATTAATTCAGTTTTAAGAAATACATTTTCTTGTGCTGGTAACCGCGTAGTTATACCATGATCTCTGAGGTCTAGAAGTGACTTTCCAATCAATGTTCAAGGTAGTTCGTCGTTTATTAAACATATAGATAAATGTATTTATGCGAAAGAGGTGTCAGTAAACTATTACGTAAAACCATGTATATGTTCGCTACGATGGAGTGTTATTGTATTACAACGATTTTTTTAGCATTATTTCGAGACTGATTGCTTAATAATACAAAAAAAATGGATACATGTACAACTCTATTTGAATGAGTAGGTATCCATCCTAACGCAACAGTTTTATTTATTTTATTTAGATTATTTATTGTTCGAGTAATTAAGCCAAACAGGATGTTGGATGTAATATTATGAGAGATCAAGCGATATATTTTGTGTTGTTATTCCAAATTAGAAATACAATATTTTTTTGAGTTTATTTCATTGTATATTCAGATAAGTATACGATTATTTCTTCATAAATAAATAAAAAAATTAGTAAAATGCAATGATTTTCAGTGATGTTATACTAAAACTTAATTTCTGGGGAAGGGAGGCAGTTGGCGGAACAACAGATAGCTACCCTGACAACTACTGTGATGTTTGACAGACAGTTCCTTTATTTTGGTGATTAAAAGCGTAGTCGATTTAATATTGTGATTTTTTTAAAGAAAATATATCGTAAATATTTCAATTTTGATGAAATTGTGTATCAATTGTTGACACTAGTAAAGTATGGAAAAGTACAGGTTTTTTTTTTTAATTTAAATTCGTATAAAATCGAAAAATAAATATTTTGCTTCGAAAAAATTACAGCTTATTTATAACACAAAAAAGAACGGTTTCACCAAGTTTCATAATAAAAAAATTATTTTTGCGCCAGATAAAAATTAAAAACTAAAAAACAGTTTTTAGCGTTTTTCTCGATAATTTTGAGGTTATGTTAAAAATGATTAATACCAAACTTTTAGATTTTTTAATTATCTACAACTTTTATATTAAACTTTTTTCAATGGGATGCATATTTCGGCCACAAATCGTAAAAAACAATATCCAACCATCAAAACTCCCAGCCCCCTATCGGAGCTTAAATTTTCCGACCACTAATCTATTAAGAAGGTTGTAGTTTAAATTTAAAACAAAATAATTAAAATGTATTCAAGCAACGTAATTATTTTACAAAATATTTATGTAAGGATCCAAAGACAGAACAAAAAATGTAACAGATATTAATAATAATCTCACTTTTGATTCTCTTGGGTTTAAATATTTTTTAAGGATTTTAAAACTTAATGACATAACAATGCCACATACGCCAAAAAGAGCCTTTAAGATTATAACTGAATAAATATCACATTAAACGAGCAAATAAGAAATGGTTTGCACTTTGTGTTTATTTACATTTGGGCTGTAATATTCAAGGTCATATATAATAATTTATAATAATAAAAGAATACATTCTGAATGATGCTTAATATGCAACTGTTGTGCCAAACTATATTTGATAACGAATAAGTATATAATAGTCATTGCACCTTGTATGGATGCCTTCATAATTTTAATGTTAGACATTATTGAAACGTTAGTGTTGAAATATTTATTTATGTTTATACAACAGATTTTGTAGTGGAGTATTAGTAACTGGTTTGTAATTATGCAATTCAATTCGATTGTTAAAAATAACATGGGATATTAAACTGCAAAAGTCAAAATATAGCAAACAACCGGCATTCAAATTTGAACCGTATTTTTTATTTATTTTATTATTTATTTATAATATAATTATTTGTAAAAAAATGAAACTAGCAGTTAAAATTAATACAATTTTATAATTAAAACGATTTAAAAATAGATCAATTTCCACGAAATCTAATAGAAATGTTTTTAACCAAATATATTTGGCATCATGTTGAGCCTCAATTTGACTACGAATTTAATCTTTGTGGACGAAAGGCGACTCTCGATAGCAGTAAGACGTGAGTGACATGCTTTCGACGTTAGTTGAGACTTGTGACTGGAACTTTGTTTAATTAATTAGTATATTCTTTACAAACAAGTAAAAAGGCAGATAAACGAACAGCCACTTTCACATTTGCACTTTCGAAAAACCATGTCGAGCTTCAATTCTGACGAAATTTGGGAAAGATCCAAGTAATTCTTACTGGCACAAAAAAGGATTTCAAAGTTTGTTCTAGACGAAACAAATCAGAGGGAACATATGAGACGATCTGTTACTGCGATACATGTCCAAGAATGCATCTTTTTTGCAAAGTTATATTCTGAAAGGTGTAAATATAGATAAACTATGAAAATATAACGTTTTTGTAAGGTAATTTGTTCATGAAATCATTTTATTGTATCCTGTAAGACACTCCACACATCTGAGAAAATTTCCTCGTCCTGCTACCTCACAACTAACACTAAATAAACGATGTAAAATTGTGTTAAGGTAGTTAAGTTTGTTGGTGGTAAACAAATGATCTTCCTACACAATGTTCATTGTTTAATTAAAATATTTGAAAGTGAGGTGATTATAGCCCAGAGGACAGTGACTTACTTATTTTCCCAGGCAGGTGGTTTGCAAATTTGTCACATGATAGATTATACTATAATCTTATAGAAAATACACGTCTGGCAGACATTTACAATCACGAAGGCCTTGCCAGATTCACAAACCAGGTAGTTTAGCGCGCCTGACGATCATTAGACGAGTCTGGCAAGGCTTTCGGGGTGTTCCACATTAGCCAGATTGTATTTTAAGTTATCATAATATAGGCCTTCATCTGATCAATTTTCATGTCTGCGAAAATGAGGGAAAGTTTTTTGATGAATATTTTTCAGTTTTTCCTATGTTCTGACGCATTTTTCGCCTTAACCCCTCAGAAAACTAAATAAGAATATTGCTTAGAATTATTACTAACCCTACAAAACCGTCACTGTCTCCTGGACTAATATGCTTTATACTTAGAACGCGTTCTACCAGTCATACTGGAGCCAATTCTAATTCTCTAACTAATTCATGCAAATCAACTTTTACTATATTTATGAGTAGGTACCATACCTGTTGCGAAGTTTGTGGGTGTATAAGTAGTTTTTAATAAGATCATATTTTTAACCTGTTATTTTTCTCCATATCCTAACGTTAAGTCAAGGAAAACAAAATATATGTAATTATTGTTCCATTTCTGTATTTTATGTCTTTATGATACAATCGGTTTGTTTAAAAATAAACTTATCAATGTCTATATATGTTTACAAATTCTTTTAAAACACCAAACAATAATATATTTTAGTTTTAACGCATTTTAACCAGGCGTCAGACATTTATTGATAATTAAAGTGGTCATTTTTTTTGTTCTAAACGGTTTCCGGACAATTAAAGTAAGTAAATAAACTTTTTTAAGTTATTATCATTGACGATAAATAATTTAAAGGAGCTGAATATTAGAATGGTCAATTATTTGGAATATGTATTTGGTTTTGTTGATTGTTAACTTCAACCACAACTGTAGTGAAAGTGCTACCGCAATTGCTGGTTATAAAGGATCGTTTATAAAATTGTTATTGCCTATAACAATAAAAAACAACACAATATAATAGGTGCGACTTATTGGCGAAGGAGAAAAATTATACAAGGTGAGATTTTTCATTTCCAATGCGAAAAGTAGCTAATACTTGGAAAGTACCCTGCAGTTTTTGATACGGAAATGGCTTTTAGTCGATTTCTCCCAAACTACGGGAATTTATTCGTCATCCCATCCCGGTCAAAAGTGTCCATGGACCCAAGTCAATCCTATGTACAGATTTCGAGCTAGCGCGAATTAACCTTAAGTTAGGTGTTCACCGCTTTACGTTTATGGTTTATACGATGGATATATGTCATACACACCCACATAAACACACACTGCTTCTTTTAGAAGATTTTATTTTGATTTATAATTTTTTTTAATAATTTATTTTTTATTGACATTACATTTATTTATTTTTCAATCACTTTTTTGTTACCATGAATACAGCTAGACGTTTCATTAACAGGGTTAAACATAGCCTGGGTGAGATGGTTTTTCGCATGTTCCTTTTTAAACCGTCAACAAGATTATTAGATGTAATCATTGATTCTCAAGGTGGGCCGCGGGTGATAGATGTCTAGATTCTAGAACATAGAGTTAAATACATGTTACTTTAATAGGGGCACTATAAAAATTAGCTGTGTTTAACCCTGTTAATGAAACGCCCATGTCGGACATAGCCTAAGTGTATTCATGGTAATAAAAAAGTGATTTAAAAATGATATAAAATAAAAAAAAAGTAATGTTAATAAAAAATAAAGTCTTAAAAGTTTAGAAAGCAAAATAAAATCATCTAAAATACGCTGTATGTGTGCGTGTGTGTATGTGGGTATGACATATATCCATCATATAAACCATAAACGTAAAGCGGTGAACACCTAACTTGCCGATAAATGCGCAAACATCGAGTTCGCTCTAATCAGGTTAAATTCGCGCTAGCTCGAAATCTGTACATAGGATTGACTTGGGCTCGTGGACACTTTTGCGAAAGCCATTTCCGTATCAAAAACTACGGGGTACTTTTTCCTATCAAGAAAAATCTGCTGTAACACGAAGTGGAATCATTTTTAGAAAAATTTGCAAGAATCAAATATATTTAGAATACGTTTTTTTTGGCAATATTTTTATTTTATATTTTATAAGATTCTTCTAGAAAATAATAAATGAAATATTTTAATATCCAGAAAGAAGAGTATTCAATTAATTGTAAATTGCCTTTTCTGAAAAACCTGACAATTTAATTTGTTTTTAACATTCAAAGAAAATCCAATGGAATAACAGTTGATCAAAAGTCAAGGTAAATATTTATTGTGATTCAAGTTCGCTGATTTGTTCTACCTATCGTTTGGTTAGTACCTACTAATAGTGTTATATAAATTTATGGATTACAGTCAATTAACCTACTTTCACATGTACTAAAATATCGAAAGTTATTTAAATATTTTTACAATAAGTGATTAGACTGGTAATGATTTAGTGGGATGTTAATTTATTTTTCGAAAATTTGAATATTAAAATATAAAATTTTACATCCTATTTAATTAAACTTTATAGATTTTTATATTCCATGTCATCTGAGCATCGCTTGCATGGGCAAGTCTTAAAATTGATTCCAAAATATTTTTATCAAGATTGAAAACCGAGTGTTTAAGCTCTTAAAATTTGGTTTCTTTCTTTTGTACGCCGGGATTTCGCCAAAAAAATTCCTTCAGTAGGAAGTCAAATATCTCAAAATGGGTTATTACTTTTTCGTTTTTTTAGTAAAAAAAAAAAATAAAAAAATCTTTTGAAAAGTAGATGATGAAATAAAATAAAACATTTTACAATAAAACTTTGAATAGTTAGAATTGCCGAATTTATAAATTTTCTGTACACTTTTTTAAATATTGTATAATTCTTTTTTAGCTTTTTTTATAAAATATAGTTCCACTCTGTGTCCTTTCACACGAATTTGCCAAATCGTGAGTCGAGATGTTTATTAAACCGGTATAATTATAAATAATGAACTTACATTCAAATTAATAAAATAAATTTAACTAAAAAAATTATAAACAAAGAATAATTTCTCACTAAAATATGTAAAATACAGTGCCTTTATAAAGAATTAATTTAATTAATTACCACACGAACTTTATTAATGATTTGATGATTCTACAGAGTGTTCTGCTATTAAAAAAAATAAAAGGGATTTCAAAATTCTGATTTGAAAAACAAATTACTTTATTATTAAGGAAATTCGACATCCTATTAACCTTCCTAATATTTTAATTTCTCGTTCGCAGTAACTAAGGAAACATATACAGGGCACTCTTTGAATATAGATCATTGCAAATACTACAAAATTGTTTTTCTAGTGCCATATCTGCTTTTATTTTTATCACTATATCACTACTTGAACTTTAAAAAATATTGTAATTATAATTTTCGAGAATGTTTTGCAATTCGTGCGTAAATGCCAGTTTTAGAATAATTTTTAAAACAATTTATTACTTGCCAATGATTTAAATTAAATGTTTTAAGTTTCGTACATGCATATAGATATTTTTTCATTGATTTTTGTTTGAAAATGAGTGAACGTGACATTATTAATACCTATATAAATGCCATGAAATTGTTTACTGTAGTATGTGTATTGTTTTAAGAAAAATTGAAAGAAAAGTAGTTTTAAAAAAATTTAGATTGTAATAAAAATTGTTTTTGTCTATGCTGAGGTATTTTAAACAAAAAAATTAGAAAAGCTAAACTGTATCTTTAATTTGCGTTAAAAAATTTGTGTTAGACTTTATGAAATATTTTAAGAATGTATACGCCAATAGAAAAAAAAAATAGAATGAGAAACCATTCAAAAATACTAATTGTTTCACTAAATAATGATTTTTTCTATTTATGGCCGAAAATAATAAAACATAATTTTTAAATTTGAGAAAATGTTTAATACAAATCTATTTTTTTGGAATTAAAAACTATTTTTTCAATATCTTTGAAACTGTGGATTCTACACTGAAAAAAATGAAAAATTATGTACTGTAATTTTTTCCTACTTTAAAAATGTAATTCATATATACATTTCTCAGAAATTGCCATATTAACATGTGTGAACAATAAGTAAGTAATAAAAAATAGTTTTCAAATTAACATATTTTTTAAAGCAGCTTTTAAAAATAACATGAATAGATAATTAAAAAATTATATTGCTTCATGGTAATTTTTGAAAAGCATACGATTTTATTTTCAAATAAAATTACTAGTATTTCCATATCAATAAAAATATTTTATTATAGACTATTATAAATAATTTTGCAAAAAGCAAGTGGATTAATTTTGTCATTTTACTGAGAAAAAACATTTCTGACACAATTTTTAATCCGTACAATATTTTTTTATGTTTAAAAATATTTTCTACTTAATCGGTTCTGTTAATAAATAATCTTGGGCTCCCCCCCTAATTTTTGCTTCTGGGGTTCATTAGTAAATGGGGTAAATTATGATTATTATCATTATAAATAATTATAAACTTTGTTTTTAGCTTAATTCTATTATTTTAGATTACAATTTTTGAACATCTTAAAGATCAGTGATAATAAATCATTATTTATGACTTTTTTTATTAATTTGCAATTAAAATTAAATCAATTAACAATAATTGTACGAAGCATTGAATTGATATATCACAATTGAAATAAAAAAAATAGCATTTTAATTTCCCGATTAAAATTAATAAATTAATTTGTTTTTTCTAATGTTGGTTTTATAATTAAACGCATAATTTTTAATTATTTAATAATACATTGATTAATAATTTTCCAAAATAATAAAATGAATAAATATAAAAAATATTTAAGGAATCAAATTTTGCATACAATTTTTAGTTTCATATTTTGTAGAAAATTGTATTTATAAAATATTTTTCTATGTAATATTAATGTATTATATTTAATAATAAATCAATTAACTATATTTATTTTTAATTGAAAAAAAATTAGTTTTATATCTTCTTTTTTGTAAAAAGTATTTAAAAAATTTAATTAATTAATATTAAATCAATTAACAACAATTCTATATCATATTAATTATCCAAATAATATTAAAAAATAAATTATTTAAAAAAAAAATAAAATAGACTTACAGAAAACTTGAAAAAAAATCAACCTCCTTCCAGCCCTACACTAGGACTTCTTTGTCCAAGTTTCACCGTTTTCGAGCGGGATCGAGACTCTTAGTGAACTTTTCCTGCTGCAGGTTTCCCGAACAAAAGGAATAAAATCCAGCACAAGCGGCACTTCTTAGGGCCGTTTTCGCAAATTTTAAACCCAGCTTAAAAAATCGCACGACTAAGACCGTTACCGATGAGTTTCGGTGCCTTCGACGTCCAAGAGCTACGTGGGTACTGACAAACAAGAGTACCACCGAAGGCAGAGAGTGGTGGTCACAGTACTGCAGAAAACTTTTTCTCCGAGCAGCTTTTACACAGGAGGTTCACGTGTTTCTGGTACGGCAACGGGTAGTCCTTATGATTTTTCAAGCTTTTGCATGACGCGTCAGTTTGTTTGAGGAAAGATAACATCTCGAGATTTATTGGTATATGTTTGAACTAGGATTTGTTCTAACCGAAAATAAGTTTTTTTTCCACAATCAGGCTTTTTTTTTGCAGATTTAGTATTCATAAATTTTTATTCTTACGACACTTGAAAGATATATTACGTTTTTCTGGGTCCTAACTTCTATTTACTAATTTGAAATTTGTTTTGCTGGGTATTTTGTTGTACTGACAGGTACATGAATGGCATATTTTTTTGCAGATTTGCAACAGGTATTCAGTAATCATAAATTTTTTTGTTGTTAGATACGTGAAAGATATATTAGTCATTATCAGGTTACAACTTCTTTGTACCTATGAAATAATACGGAAAATATCAATTCACTTTAGACTTTTTAAAAATTGACGAGTGTATTCAAAAGTTTTAAGCGATAATCGTATTTTAAAAATACATATCAAGATTAATTCAATCGATCAAAAAAAGATGGTGGAGTTTATTTGGATTAAGTAGATTATGTTGGATATTAAAAATATAGTTTTTATAAACTAAGGAATAGTTTTTAATTCATGTTTTATCTCTAGCTAGTTTTCTACGTATCGTTATTTTGGTTTCAATATTGATCATTTCTTTCAGATCAAGTAGCTCTGAGTGCTCAATAGGAACGCTTTATCCTTGCCTTGTACTTAAATTTTAGAAACTATTTAAAACTCAAAAAAAAATTGTTTATTGAATAAATATGGAAATTCGAAATAAAATAATCGCTAACAAATTTAAAAATAGGCTTTTTTAAGTAAAATGCCCCACTGGCTAAGACCGTAGTCAGAAAAAAATTTTTGCTGTTTTAAAGTTCACAATTTCTAAAACAAAATCGAAAATTTAGGTTTTTCATTATATCTCGAAAAAAAAAAAATTCGAAAAACTAATAGCACGACGTAGAAAATTTTAGTAAAAATTATATTATAAGTTATTTAAAAAAAAATTGTATTACTATAAAAAATTATTAAAAATCCAAGCCAACCGGCTGCTACAAATATTCAAGGGAGGTGTTCGGGAAAAACTAAAGTATCTTTGCCTAAAATGTATGAAATGATAAAAAATAAAGCATTTTAAAGAGGAGACTCTAAGCTTTCTCAGGAAGCCATTAGTTTTTATTTTTTTTTTGTTTCCTCATAGAAAATTTGAGCGGAAGTTATAATTTCTAAAATTCTCACTGATTTTTAAAAAATTGAATAATAATATAGGCATAACATAAAAAATCTTTGAACATTTATCATCATTGTACTTTTACTTTTGATGTAAAATGATGAAATTTGTCTCAGTTTAATAAAACTTTTGTTTTAAAATTATCGTTTTTAACATCATTTATTCGACACCATTTTTATTTTCAAAATAGTGTTTATATAAATTAATTTCTAAATTATTACACCTTTTAAAGTGTATTGAAAAAAAATTAATTTCTGATTTATATTAACATTATTTTGAAAAATAATGAATAAAAGTATAATGATGAGAAATATATAAGGATTTTTTTTGTTATGCCTCTATTAATATATTGTAGTGTGTAAGTTAGGTTATAGTTTGTTATTGTGTAATAGGGAGTTTTTGACAGTTAGTTAGAGAGTTGTCAACTAATTTATGTTATGAATTCACTAAAAAACCCTGAGATTGTTAATATTTGTATTTAATAAAAAGATATAAAAATAAAAAAGTCTTAATATCAAAATATATGTCGCCAACCAACGTGGGGCCTTTCTTGTTTTATTTTATTTAAGAAGTGGACATAAAATAATGGAAAAACCTAGAAAAGAAGTAATGCAAGCATCTCAAGGAGATATGTGTGAAATTGTACGAAGAACTGTGGAGGATTTTGACAAGGACAGTAATAGTATTAGTGAAGAAGAAATACAACCGAGAAATATAGAAAAGGATGTTATAGGAACAAAAATAATTGAAGAAAAAAATCAAATGGATGAATTAATGCAATGTTAATGAAAATGAGTTAAGAGAGAAGACAAGATTAAGAAAAGATGGAGAAGAACATGGAAAGAAATCTAGAAAAGAATAAAGAAGATATGAAAATGGAGATGGAAAATCAATTCAAGTAAAATAAAGAGGAAATAATAATTTTAACAAGAAGAGAATTTGAAAGAGTTGAAGTGAGATTAGAGAAACAAGAAATTAAAACAGATAGAAAAATAGAAGAAACTAGAGAAGAAGTAGAATGTGCTATTAATGCAGTAACTAGAAAAGTGGACAAGAATCAAGAAAAATTGAAAATAGATATTCAGGAAAATAAGAAGGAATGCACAGAATCGTTCAAAGACTTAGAAGGAAAATTAAAGAAAATTCAAGTTTCAAGTGGGCAAAAAATGATAATGGGAAATGATAATGAAATTGATAAATATAATAATAATTTTAATTTAATTTATAATTCGTCAGAAATAAATGACGTGGATTTTGATCTGCTACAAACAATTTTAGAATGTGCAAGAATAATCAGCAATTTTGAATCTGAACAGAAAAAAAAGATATTTAAGTATAGAGACAAAATATTAAAGAATCAAGGAGCAAGTATGGAAAGAACAACAAGAAAACATGTAAAATTTAAAGGAACTAAAAAAAGAACAGAAAAAATAATAGAAAGAAAAAGGAAGAAGGAAAAAATAAAGAAACAAACATAATAAATAATTTGAAAATAGAAAAGGAAGAAGAAAGAAAATTTTGGTTACCTTACATTGGAATAGAAATTAAAAAAGTAAATTTTTGGAGTTTATTAATAAAAAGTTTCAGCGATTTTTTTTATTTCAAAGTCTCTGACAACTACTGAGCTATATGAAAATATACGTTTTTAGGGTTGGGTATTGGCTTTTTACGATTTGTGGCAGAAATATGCATCCTATCGAAAAAAGGTGTAGATAATTAAAGAATCTAAAACTTTTGTATTTGTCATTTTTCAACATAACCTCAAAATTATCGAGAAAAACGCTAAAAACCGTTTTTTTCGTTTTCAATTTTTATCTCCCGCACAAATAATTTTTTTATGAAACTTGTTAAAAACGTTCTTTTTTGTATTTTAAATAAGCTGTCAATTTTCAAAGCAAAATATCTATTTTTCTTAAATCTATTTTCTTCGTTGAAACCTCGACTTTAAGATTGTATTAAAAAACATATTGTTCGCTTGGAAAAATATGGAAAAATTAGCGTCATTCGAACTGTATTTGCTTGCGGAAAAGTAACACTTTGTGCACTTGTTAGATAAATAACTATTTTTATTTATTATGCCCTAATAACTAGACCAGAAAATTTTTAAATTATCATATGTACTCTAGTCATAAGTTTATAGCAGTTGTGTAGTTGAGATCACAATTACTAATCGGAGAATAAATATTATTTTCTAATTTTTACAACAAATCTGTTAAGAATGTGGAAAAAAAGTTCATTAAAACGAAAACAACCTTATTTATTTTTGTAAATTCGATGTTTTATATCTGTTATAAACATTTATATTCCCCTAAATAGGAATGTGTAATGTTTTGCAATTAAATACGCGTTTGATTAAATATTTGTTTTATTTATTTCCTTTTCCAAAGTTTTTTAAGTGGCTAAAAATATTAATTAATTTGAAACTTTTTTATTTTTCGACAAACACTCAAATGTATTTGAATAATATATTGCACCAAACATTAGAAAATCTTTATTTAAATAAGTTTATTTTTGATTGTTAATAAAAAACCAGTTGAGAATGCTCTTCTAGCATTGCCATAGACAGAACAAATTGTAATGAAAGTGTTAATAAAATTTTAGATTGACAGTTCTCATTCTAAACAACTCAGTCACAGTCTACTACTTTAAATTCAATGTCATTTTAAACTTCAAAATTTTCATATTTTGGACCGCATTTTGAAGGTGTTCCCGAAGAGGTACAGAAGAGCACATCAAACCATAAGCTTACTTTTTGATTCTCTATGAAGATCTGAAGTCAGAATTTTAAAATTCATAAACACATAAAAGCTACAGACACACACACAGATACCGAACATTTTGCAAAAATGCGAAAATGTTATACCGAATCCCATAAATAATCCACATGAGGGATTGTGATGTTTAGTTTAATGTCTAATATATTAAAATAACGGAATTGGGTGGTATTGGTGCTCCCGCCAAAATTTTAAATTTATTTTTATACGTATCTAGTATTTGTATTTATAATTTTTTTATAACAATATTTACCATTAAATAAATATAAATAAAAGTAAAGTATAATAATACAACTAACATATAGTTGTTTGTCAGAATTTATTAATAATAAATATTAATTCGTAACAATAATTTATAAGTAGTGTCACCTTGAAATTTTAACGTATACCATATATAAATCTTAGTTTTCTGTCTTATTCAATCAGTAATTAGGACCCAGGAATTTTAAGTAATTAGTAAATTACAATTTTTTTAATAATTAGATATAAAATTATAGTTAATTGAATACGTCAATAATGAGAAAAATAGGTATTTTATGGTGATTGTGTATGTTCATTAAAATTATGTAATCATTATACATGGTGTCCCTTTAAAAGTGGTATTTATCCATAAAAACCCGTTATTTGAAAAAATATTATCCTAATTGATTTATTTTAACGGATTCTTTAAACTGCTGTTATAAGTTGCATATTTATGAATATGTTAATTAATGGTCTAGGAGATTTACAGTGCTACAAAGAAAAAATTTCTAGGGTCTTTGCAATAAAATCTTAGAGAAAAAAGTACTATAGATTGTAGATATCTTCAATTACTCTTCTAGTTGGATATAAAACAATTTATTTGAATCAAAAAAGTTTTAATTTTTCAACTAAAAGAGTAATTGAAGTACCAATTGAAGTTTTTGTAGAGATTTGTTTATCGCTTTTGCGATGTCTTAAAACAGTAGGCACAATAGGAATCCACCAGGACTTCCTGGAAGAATGGGAAGAAGATACCTAGTTTAAAACTCACACAACAAATACTGTTAGAAGGCATTCTTACAATGGTTGTTATAGGAATAAATAAATTGTTGAACAAACTGCAACAATGGGCCTTAAATTTAGATGTCAAAGAAGATAGAAATGAAATTGATGAAAAATTGTCAACATTATAAGCGATGTTGTGTTATTATTAGATCAATGTGATAAACTAGAAACTTTTTTTCAAGTCCATGGGACAGAAGAAGCTTTATTAAAGTTTGAAAATATTTATATAATATTACACAATATTAAGCCAATGTAAAGATTCCAAAAATTTTGACCTAGATGTACTAGCTTTCTTTCGAACATCTCATATCAAAACCCAGGTCTAGTCTATGAAAATTCCTGTAAATATGAAATTACAAAATATTTATCTGAAGGAAGGGCTGATAGTTTAGAAAATGTATTAAAATGGTGGAAGAGGCATGAGACTGCATTTCCAATACTATCCAAACTGGCTATAAATTTTCTAGCGACACCTGCTACATCAGCATCAATAGAGAGTATGTTTTTCAGGATTTCTCCAACAATTACCAAACGAAGGAATATACTAAATGACGAATCTGTTAGGTGTTTAATGTCTTTAAATTCCTGGAAAATATGAAGAAAAAAGTGAAAATGAGATTGTAAATCCACATTTATAATATCCCACACTATCAGAAAAATGATTTAAATGATTTACAACTTTCTCTCATTCTATAAATACTTATTTTTGTTGGATTTTTATTAGGCAAAAGTTTCGTTTTTTATGTATTAAGCAGCTTTTTTACACTTGTGAACTAACTAACGATTTAATTGTTCAAACTTTCAAACTAGTTTGATAATATATATTTGATATTTCAAACTTTAAATTTTATAGTTTGATTTCATTTGATTCATAGCACTGCTAGGCTTGATTTGAGTTTGATTTGATTTCAGGATTTCAGGAGATTTACGCTGCTACAAAAAAAATCACTTAGGGTCTTCCCAGAATTTTCAATAAAATGGTAGCTTGTAGAAATTTATTTGTCACTTTTGGGATGAGTCTCTTGAAATGCCGAAAAAAATCCTAGGATATAGCATTTTTTGGGACACCCTGTATGCTGTATGCTATAAAGTTTTCCGACTTTTGGAAAAACCAGTTTTTAGTTCACTTTTAGTAATGATACCATATATTATTATTTCTAATGCGATACGTTTGCCTAATTATTTTAGGAATTCAATTTGAGTGGTACCAGATCAAAAAAAAAGATATCTAAAAATAGACGTATTTTTACAAAACAGATAATTTTGTAATTAGTTTGCAATTAAGCCATATTAATAAGCTTTTATATTCCAATTCGAAGGTGGCTAATCAAGTTTTACTGGAATGTCAATTAATTTAAAAATT
Source organism: Crepidodera aurea (assembly GCA_949320105.2). Lineage (NCBI taxonomy): Eukaryota > Metazoa > Arthropoda > Insecta > Coleoptera > Chrysomelidae > Crepidodera > Crepidodera aurea. The sequence continues at coordinate 14,447,103 of OX439476.1, read as the reverse complement.
ACAGAAAATGTTTTTTTTTTGATAGGGTACTACCGAGAATTATAATATTTGAAAATGTGAGTATAAAACTAATAAAAAAGTTGATTTAGAATATTGATAATGTATTACCTAGAACTAGAATATCGGAAAATATTAATTTGAAACTAATAAACGCAGGTTTAGAATATACAGGATGTATAATATTGGGCATACTCGAGTAGCCTCCAGTTTAATTAAGAAAACAGCTGAAAAACAACAGACGTATTCCAGCAACCAAAAATTATCGCTAAATATCATTGGAAATTCAATTGTTTTTTGTCGTTACCCAATGGATTGATTTTTCAGGAATTCTAATGTAAATTGTGCAAGAAATATGTTAAACTTTCCCTAAAGAGTAATTTACCAAAAAATTATGTAAAATAACCTGTCGATAAAAATCATCTGTCACAGTATTCGGACTATTGGAAAGATACCTCGTACGTATACAGGGGACACCCTGTATGCTCTCAACTGTATCTTCCCAACACATTATATGTTACAATGTGCAAAACATGTCTGTTATGACAGATGTTATGCCCAGCTTATAATTTTTAAACAAAAATTACAAGACAGATTGATTTCTATCAAGGTTTAGTATTTCTGAAAAGTAAGAATTATTTAGATGATCAGTAAAATTAAAAAATAAGAAGAAAAAACCTTTCCCAATCTCACCACAAGTGTATATTTAATAATATTTATATACGATATGGCCAATTTAACAACTTTTTATATAAAAATATATATTTTAAATAAATATAGCGGTGTAATCATTTGGCATTCTTAAATACAATTTTTATGGCGTTTATTCATAAGACGAATTAAATTTTCGTATAGTCTGACCAGAAATATAGTAAGGTCTTAAATCATCAACCCCTTTAGTTATCAGCAGGCGATCTACTCTATCAATTAAGTTCTGTTCTATAGGTATAATGATCTTTTAAGAGACACACACTTTTATTGCTTATCTACATCTCGAACCAATCTATATTTCTGGTTATTCTATAACAAACTGGTTTTTTATATATAATTTAATTCGCCTTATTTTTCAAACAAACTATAAAGAAAACATTTGGAATAAGACGGTTTTTTTAAAAGAATATCAGTACAGCTTATTAGATAAATTTTATATAGGATTCATAAAATGTTATCTAAAGCAGGTATGATTAAAGTGATCATATACAAAATTATCAAAACTGCAATGTTTGCAATATTGGTGATTGATTCTGAAATATTCGATTTACCAAATTTTACAATAGTATCTGATAATTTAATACTTTAATAATAAAAAAAATGCAATAACATGTATTGATTCAATGTAGATTATATTGTTATTGTCTAAGTTTTTACAGCTTAAATATATTTATTTTTAGTTTGGTCAGGTAAGGTACAGTCGTGTATTTATATATTTTTAATTCACTTTATCATCGTCGACGTGGATCGATATTACACTGTAAACTCGCGATTCTTATATACCGAGTGTCCCATTATATTTTCCGATATTTCAAGAGCTTATAACTTTTAAACGAATAAAGACAGATACATGCGGTTTTCACTTAAATATTTCACAATGATTCAAGTTTTGTTTATACTCATAAAAGTTTTTTTTTCACTTCCTGTTAACCAAAAACAAAATGGCATTTTTTTTAATGTAACACCCTATATATTTTCTGGTGAGACGAAAGACACTTCTTTCAGATATCTGTCGGTTTTTTAAAATCGTTGCAGAACTGACTGATCAATTAATATTTAAGCATACAAAATCAGCAGTCAACAAATAATTATCAATAATTTGACGTGAATGTCACAATTCTTGTATCTGAGTTTTAACAAGCGAGAAAACATAAATATGAAACGTGTTTAGTCCAGTCCTAATCAGAGATCTTAAACATTTTATGGATATTCTATAACATTTTTTTGTATTCTTTAAAGGTATAAGTATTTACAACATTGTTAGTGGACCTCAGAACTCAGAAAAGAGTTTTGACAACCTGACAAAACATTAATCACCGATATGCATGTATCACATTTCGATTCAAAAGCCCAACTGATGAGGCGGAATGGCAGAAAGACGGAGAGTCAATATGTAGTCACAATAAATAAATAATTAAGAAATGGAGGGTTTTTATTGGTGGACTTATTTATTATTATTCATTCATTCACGTTAACTAAAATGTTTATAATTATTACATTATGACGGTACGAATATTACGGTTAGATAACTTTAGACATAACCAAACAAGGTGTTTTTTAATTATCGTTACGAGAATTTAGAAATTTTAATTAAAAAGTTATTTTAAAACAATGAAAGAATTCAATGAAAAATTAAAAGAATTTATAGAAACAATTTTAATATTCTAAACAGAATGTCACAATAAAAATTTACTTTTAAAATTATAATATAAAATTAAAACGTAAAATTTTATTTACGGCAGACACAAATTTATATATTTTATTTTTGCGATAATTTATTTTTTTATTTATACCTACTACTCTTAACATAAAGTGAGATTAATTTTTTAAAACTATTGATGGACACAAAATGATTATAAGGAATTTTTCAAATGTTCGCATGGGAATTTGTAATACATTTTATATAGGAGAAAGATCTAGAACTTTTCATATAAGACTTAATGAACACCAATCATTAGAAATAAACAATTCGAAAAATCAAAAATATGTGAATATGTTTAGGATTTTGGCAATAAAATGAGGTTTTTTATTAGTATCCAGAATGAAGACCACTTATGAACAACGAACTACAGAAATGAGATATCACTGGTATATACTAAATAGACTATGGGCCCAATAACGCTTCCTTGAGGCACTCCAGCTCTTATTTCTTTTATTAACATCCTGCTTCATTCTAAATAGACTGTATGAGATGTTCATCATCATCATCATCAATCAGCTCTCTGTGTCCACTGTTGAACATAGACCTTCCTAATCATTCTCCATTCCAATCGATCATGTGCTGTTTGTATCCAGTTGCTGCGGGTCCTCTTAATATCGTCCGACCAGCGCGTAGGCGGTCTTCCTCTACTTCGCTTGTCCGTTTTGGGTCTCCACTCAAGAAGCCTCTTTTCCCATCGGTCATCCCGCATCCGTGCAACGTGGCCAGCCCACTTAAGCTTCGCAATAGTTTCAACGACATCGCTGACGCCGGTTCTTCTGCGCAAATCCTCGTTTCTTATGTGGTCCTTCAAGGTTACACCAAGCATCTTCCTCTGTGTAACTCTTAGTTTTTTAGCTGTTGCTGTTGTTAGTGTTAGAGTTTCTGAGCCATATGTCATCACTGGCAGCACGCACTGGTCGAAAACCCTTCTTTTTAGATTCACGGGAATGTCACTCTTGAAAACTTCTTTAAGTCTTCCAAAAGCTGGCCATGAGAGAGTGAGTCTTCTCTTTGGTTCGCATGTCTGATTATCCCTTTAGATGCTGTCCTCATGGCCAAGGTACAAATATCTATCCACCATTTGAATCTCAGCTCCGTCAATCCTTAAGCCACAGCTGGGAACAAGGTTTCTCATGAATTTTGTTTTTGACATGTTAATATTAAGACCGACCTTTCCACACACCTCCTGCAGGTCCTGCAACATCAGTGGCATTTCTTCTAGATTGTCTGAGAATAGCACTATATCATCTGCAAAACGCAAGTTGTTTAGGTTCTCTCTCTGTTTATACCTCTCTCACTCCAGTCCAATTATTTGAATGCACTCTCCATGACTGTAATAAACAGTTTTGGTGACATCGTGTCGCCTTGCCGAACACCACGTTCAACAGTTATGAGGTTGGTATTTTCATGCAGTTTAACCGTCATTGTTGCATTTTTGTAGATATTGTGGATGAACTTAGTATATCTGTAGTCGACTCTACATTCCTGAAGGCTTTGTGGAAGTCCACGAATGTCATTACTAAAGCTCTGTTGTATTCTATTGTCTTTTCTATAAGTGTTTTGACGCTTTGAAGGTGGTCATTCGTTCCAAATCCACGAGAGATGTTACGATGTTAAAATTTCTGCCTACTGCTTCAGTAGAGATGTGTTTTATTTGTGAAACAAAACTTCATTCCACATATTGGCGGAGGCTTGAAAAAGTAAAAACGGACCTTCAACATATACTGCAGCTGCCTCTTTTGATAAATTTTTGAAGTTTTAAAGAGCATATGGATCTATTGGTTTGTTATTATGGTTTGAAAATTTTCATTTTATTTTAACCATTCCATAACATCGATGTTTTAAGTCGTAAACATTTATTTAGATCTTTTAGAGGTAAGTTGTTTTTTGAAAATCTGTTTGAAAAGGTTTAAATTAATTGTTCAATTATTTTCCCAATGATTTTGGATTTTCTATTACGAACTATTATAAATCTGACTACGTGACAGGTGTCGAGTAATGGTAATTAAAACATACTTAAATATTTTTAAGAAAAACTACTTAATTTATCCCTAAATTTACATTATTGTGTAAATATAAACAGTATTGGGCAATATCTTTAAACGGTTCGGTAACATCAAATTATATATTAAAATGAGAATGATATAATTACAGTTGATAAGTGGATCACGAATTAAATTGTTGGTTAATTCAACAGAAATGTTTAAGCGCAATATAATTATAATAAAAACTTAAAGAACCTAATTTCAAGCATCAAAATTTGGTACAGGAGGTAGTTTTTTCACAAAGCGTGTATTTCTTGATTCGCATCAACAAATCTTTATACCCCTGCTTTCTAGTTTTCAAAGTTATTTCATTTCTTCATTTCTTATCATTTAAAGACCATTGTCTTCGTTTTCTAATTGAAAAATGACTTCATTACTTCATTTGCCTCCATCATAGTTCGTATTGTCTATCATTAGTGCTGTCTTCAGCATTGGAGAGACATTGATGCAAATTCTTCTGGTATGCATTCTACAGTTTTTTTAAAGTTGCTAGCACTGGGTCTTCTTATCAGAGTTCTCTGGTTAAATCCAAAAGTTTTAATATCCTACCTTCTGATAGTGTTTGTCTCAAGTTTTTTTGAAATTCTTAAATCATACCAAATGATGAGTTTGTTCGTAATGTAGAGATGTAAACTCACATGAATAAAAAATCTTCTTTATCCTCTCTTTTTTGAATCATATTCACATCTGTGTTTGAACCAACACGTTTAGATCGAGAAACTGAATTAGTTTCGTAATTTGATGGAAAATTTGTTGATTGTGACATATGTGAAGCATAAGCGAATAAAAAATACGTTGTGTGATACACGAGACACGCAAAGGTTTAAGAAAGAAGATGAAGAATGCGAAAAAGATGATGAAAAGGGCATGTGAATCGTTTCCTTAAAACCATATAGATATATAAAGTGGTAATGGCACTTCTTCACTTAAAAAGACTAAAATTATTATCTTTCATAATAATATTAAGTTGTCAAGGTTAATAACTAATAAATGATTGTGTTTTATAACACCAAATAAAAGTAGTGGGACCAAACAGTTTGAATTTCGATTTAATTAACGAATTTCCTGATTCATAAAAGTGAGACATTTGTTATCAAATTTAAACTATTGTTTAACAATAGTTTAGTACTAATTATTTCATTACAGTCATTTGTTTAAGAATGCCAAATGATACATTTATGTAAATGTTTATAAACTGAGCCAAAGCTGAAAAATATATAACCAGATTTAGTAAAAAAATAAAATATATTTATGGCCTTAAAGTAATCCACTTGTGAATTATATTTATGACTTTCGTGTCTAAGATTAATCCGTTTTTATTGCTTATGTCTGACAAACAAAAACGTTTTCCATTGAATAAATATGTGCAGATGAGGATCGATACATGCTTGTTTCAAAATTAAAAACTATAGGATTGTGCTGAAATAGTAGTCAGTTAACAACAAAGTGAAGGGTAAATTTTTGAAATTTATGAAAATACTACTACCAGGCAAAGTGAATTCAAAAGTTATACATATCGAATGAGGGTAGATAGATATGTCAAATGGAACCGAATGAGAAAATTAAAGCTTGCACACATGATGGAGGATATTAAGATTGTACATAATATTATCAGAACGAAAAAGAGAAGAGACAGAGATAAGCTTGGACTTAAAACACGCTGCATGCCTGGAGCAAAGCGAACTACATGGAGCAAGTATGAGAAAAAGACCGAGGTGGTTTTGTGGGTAAATCGTAAGTCGGCAAAAGTTCCGCTCAAACAAGTGTGGTAGGCACCAAAAGCCTGTTGTCCAAAATAAAGTATTATACCTCACCCAAAATAAGATACAACAATATGGCTTGTGTTATTAGTAAGAAGTATCTGGTAGGGTGCAAGTATAGATTATCAAAAGAGATAAATTTATATACTTGTAGACTTTATTGATTATTGCAATATTTAGGATGTGGATAAAGATATTAGGAACCAAAACATACCGAGGTAATTGAAACTGAAAAATTAGTAAAAAACTTCGTGATAGGCTTAGATTCCATAGAGCAAAGAAGAGGAACACCCAATAAGAAGGATAATGTTGGAAGCTGTAGTCAGAGAAGATATTGATTCCACTTACTGTGGGATATAGTCGGTTTGGATTTAATATAAAAAACTCAGTTATAATTTGGAACTGTGATAATATCCTCAGATTATTGGATAAGTGATTGTGGTGTGGTCATTTGGTTTCTTCCATAATTTAATGCAATATTTAAAGAATAAGAAAGTTTATAATTTGGATTAATGGATTAATAAGATAAATTTCTTATTTTACTTGTATTGTTTCAGTTAAAAATCAAAATGTCTCTAAATTGTTTATATAAAATTAGCGTTTTGTAAACAGGATAACAGTTTAAATCATTGCTATATGGAATTATCACCACATTTTAATAGACATTTAATGAATAGGATAACTAGTTTTCTAATGTTATATAGAGATAAAGAACAAAAATTTGTGGACATAGGAGACAATAGAGAATGAATTTGTAATTCATAACTATTTTGGGAAGCAGTACGCCATTTTTGGTTTAATAAACTATGCAAGCTATGTTATGTTTTAAAGATAAAAAGTAACGTCAATCTATACATAAATAAAAAGGAATATGTATGTATGATTTGTTTGTTGGCTGATTTATGCATCCAAAGAGAGTTAGTAGTGAATGACGTATAAATTTAACCTCGAATATATTTTGCAGGGCCAATAAAAATTGTATAACTATAAATAAATCCAGTTCACTCTTGATAATAATGGAAGTAACAGAAAAAGTTATCATTTAAACATTCAAAAAGGCTAAAAAGGAAGCTTTGAACGTGAGTATTTCTACTTGCGAGAAATATACCAAAAATAATCTTATACCTAATGATTATGATCTGAAGTTTTGTGGGAGGCCAACACTAAAGTACTTGGCAGGATAGATATATCAGCGAGAGATAGTGATACCGAAAGCTACTGGTAAATCCTCGAGTTGTGGATTTGTAATGATAAAAGAAAAAACTTTGAATTTCTTGTTCGTTAAACTTTATAACTTCTTACGGAATATAACTCTACACTTTTTTAGTGATAGGTTCCATTTAGGAGAAAGTAAAATAGATTCGTTATTATTACTTAACATGAAAGATTATTTTTGGCCTAAAGATGGTGAACAATTTAAAAAAACCTTATTTTTCAGTTTTGGTGTTTATAAACAATTAATAAAATAATCTAAACCGCAAGTTATAAATAAATTCCCACTCACCTTTGAAATTATCCAAAATGTACTAAAAAAAAATCAATTAAAATAGAAGTTCGTCACATCACTTAATAACACATTCACAAGATTGTCTAAGACGAATGGTAGTCTTAAAAAAATTGATCTAAAAAAACTGTAACCGACTAATTTAGTTTATAGCTTTAAATTAACCTCGAAATTACTATTCGGTGTGAAGTCGGAGACACTAAACCTGTTTCTATCTTAGTATACAGTTTTAATAGTTTTCTTATCGAAAACGTGGTTTGCAAAGTTTAAAATCAACACGTTTCCGCTTGGTGAACTTATGCATAATTTTTATGTGGATGTATCATTTTAAAACAGTCTCGAATTATCAGCTTTTGCTAATAGTTTCTACCCATTGGTGTAGGTATTGAATACCACTCCGATTTATACTTTATTGTTCCAAGTTTAATGCCTGTAATAATAACAACAATTGAATATTTAAATCAGTAGTCATTCGCTAAAGTAAAACAAAACCAACTTAACTAAAACTATTTTTATTTCAAACCCAATTTAAATATTAAATATTTCAATATTTAAATAATTACAATTCAATTTTTCAGGTAAGTGCAACATAATAAGCTAGAATGGAGCCTCCCCTGTAGCAACTCTCGAGTGAGGCTATGAAACCAGGCTGCTGTTCTGCCTATTGCAGTTATTGCTACTCATTACTACATTAGTATCATCAGGAGTTTATCAATGATTCGAGTCGCACGATATACCTATCTGAGTGGGGCTTGGGTGCGCATAAATAATGGTTTTCTAATCCCTGAAGAACTAGTGAAAAAGCATGGATTGCTATTGTCCCGCTAGAATGCGTTTGTCTGTAGCCCTCTTGCAACCGAAAAGCTGGTTCTAATTTGTACATATTACGATTGCATTTATTCCAATTCTTTTTTGAATAAAGGGATGCTTTCATGCAGATATCCATACTTCCAGTCCACTATATGTTTTTTTAAAGCAAGAATGTTCTCTCTTAAGTCCGGATGATCTATCACTGGATTTCATAGACTTGGAGTCGAGGCGCAAGCCGAGACTTAGCAATACAGAGTCAAGGAATGTGGCTTTTCCTACGAGGTAAACATACTATTTTTCCGCAAATCGTTTAAAATTCGATAGATATTATGTAATTTTAAAAAAATCGCGAATAATTTTATTCACAAATAAATGGTGCTTTGAAATTCGTAATAAAATTGGTTGCGTTACTATGGAAACGTATTAATGTTGAATTGTCAAACAAAACAGTGTAAAATGATAAGTGATGATGAATTTTCCATTCCTGGGACTCCTACAGAGCTGGTTGAGGCAGTGAATACTGCTTCATTAGAATTATTGCCAAAGAAATCAAGAGAAAAGTACGAATATGCATATACACGTTTTATGGACTCTCGAGTTCTTTCTCGGAAAATGTTGTAATGGCATACTTCCTAGACCTATGTTTAAAGATGAAATCTTCAACATTATGGGTCAATTATTCAATGTTGAAGTCAACCCTTGCAATTAAACACAGTGTAGATATATCTACATATTCAAAACTTTGTTCTTTATTGAAACGACAAGCTCAATGTTATAGGGCAAAGAAATCTAAGATTTTAACAAGGGAACAAATCGAAAAATTGATCCTGGAAACTCCAGATACAAGGTTTTCATTTCTATTTAGATTACACATTTATTTATTTTTTAGATGGCTTTAATATTTGGTATTTCTGGGGCCTGTAGAATGGATGAGTTAGTCCGAATGACTCTACACGATATAGAAGACCTAGAATCTAAGCTTTTAATTAGCATACCTGATTCGAAGACCAACAAACCAAGATCATTTGTAGTTAATCAGATGTACTTGAATGTTTATCCGATTTTTCTTTAAATATCAAAGCAGAAAGGGTTGTAGACAACTGGTAGGAATACATCAATGCCTAAAATAGTAGCTACTTATTTGAACTTGGTGAATCCGAAAGAATATACTGATCACTGGTTTCGTCGGTCTTCTGTAACAATATTGTTTGACTCTGGTGCCGACATAACTAGTTTAAAGAGGCATGGCGGATGGAAGTCATCAAACGTTGCTGAAGGATGTATTGAAGAATCTCTTAACAATAAGGCTGAGGTGGCAAATAAAATTTTCACAGTACAAAATGTTCAACAAAATAACCCTACTACCCCGAATTTTGTCGAAAATGTTTCTCATAGTTCTAATAATGTTCCTCCAATGTTCAATAATTGTACTAACTGTCAAATAACTGTAAATATAAGTTTTCAAAATATAAAATTAATTCCTCATAAACACCGTGTTTTCAATCATTTATGTAGAACACTAACAACTGATCCAAATGAATATTTCCTAACAGTTAGGAAATCGTGAGTTTTTCTTTAAGAAATTTTGTCTGGAATGTCAAAATTTCCTACCGATTTGCGGAAAAATACATTTTTGACCATGTAGAGGAAACTGGAAACCTTACACACATATTTTTGAGCATTTCAGGTTCAAGAGCACTGACCTGGCGGGTGAAGTTTGTTGTATTTTATAGATTTTCCAAACAAATATGTATTCTACAACTTTGTAGAACTATCAAACAAAAAGTTCCTTATATTATAAAAAGAAATAGCCTTATGTTACAAAGTATAATTAGAATTTATTTATAAAACTCCAATATCTCAAAAATTGTAATACTAATATTCTTTATTTTCGTTAAACTTTGTGTACGTAAACACTCCTCAATTGTTGAATCACTTTTTATTAACAAAAGTGTAGACTAGTGTTTAAAAAATAATTATCCTAACCATTTTGCACGTTTTATTGTATTTAAAAAATAAAATAGTATTTCATGACAAATTTTATTAACGGTTACACACGTGCCTGTGGTCATTGCCAAAACTCATTTAAAAAATATTAAGCTTGCTTAGGCAACTTGATCGGAAAAATTTACTAGACTGATTTTGCGTATAGTTTTCGCTATATATTTTTTCTTCCTTAGTTTTATGAAAAGTATCGAGAATGGGTTAAAAAATGCCCTTCAAAATTTAGATTTTTAAAAAAATCTATTGAGGAAAAAACCTTAGCTTAATGTCCACTGCTTAAATTTTGTATTTTCAGGATTACAAAATTCGGAAATTGATTCAGAAACGCTTTTTCAGGCAGTTTTAAATTTTTGAAAAAGGATCACGCACCGCGTAAAATTAAAAAAATTCCCGGTCAGATAGGCTGAAAAATTCTTCAAACCTTTCTGGTTAAAGAATAAAATGCATAATATAATTATAAAATAAATACAGTAAAACTTAACAGACACATCTGTCATTCTTGTCTCTAGTATAATAGTTGAAATATTTACTCTACAGATATAAACTAAAATTAATTCTTCAAATAATTTAAAAGACAATTGATAACGCGCTTATTTAACAAAGAGGGTCTCAAAACTTGTCGCCCTTTTATAAATTTTATGCTACATTGTATTTGTTGTTTTAATTTAAAATTTCTGCTTCCTGTATTTAAATATAAAAAGCAAAATTCGGTAATTATTATCTAAAAATCGAACAAAAAAAGCAATAGGAAAATGACTGCAATTTTTAGGATTAAAATAATTATTTTAAATTATATGACTCACTCTATTCTATAAATCGTTACTCCTATTTTTTGTTACCATTATGAAAGTTACTAAATCACCACAAACACTTTATACTTTTCACATAAATACACTTTTAACTAACAAACCGTATCATTAGATTATAATTCTGTCAAAATTGCAATTATCGCGATAAAACATACCATTAAAATCTAAAATACTGGAGGTATTGAAAATAGGCTAACAATTTAATGTAAAAACCAAAAACACAAAAACAGTTTGTTTTATTTTAGGAATGTCTGCTAGTTTGTTTGGTCGTATACTTAACTGATGACTACCTGAAAGAAGTGGTATTTTTAAAAATGGTAGTGGATAATGTTCTGGTTACCAGGAAATTTAAAGATTTAAAAGAGAAATGTTGACAGCAAAATGAATAATAATGATAATAAAAATGTGCATTAAAGTAAAAAATATATATGTTGGTCAAATGTACGGTTAATAATTATTACTCTTTAATTTAAATTTTCTTAAACATATTTTCTTTTATTTCTTAATAGTCAGAGTAAACTTAAACTGGTAGACAGACGTCTCAAAAGCTAATAGAGGCGTAGGAAGCAGGTAAAATACACCCTAAAAAATGGTTGTGAAAAAACTTGATAAGTATAGTTATTTGTAAAATCATTCACAGAATAATGTATGTGAAAAATATCGCTGATGTGAAAATACATTGTGAAAACTGTTATAGAATTCATTCTGTGAATGAAATTACACATGTTAAATTATGTGAATACCCCTCCAGCTGCACTCTGCACTTTTGGATTTCTATTTTTAGAACTCGGGGTCTCAGAGTTAGGTAAATTAGTTGAGGGTTACGCGAGATTCGAACGCAGTAATATTGTTTTTCTCCCTAACCTAAGTGATATGTATTTGTATTCCAAGCAGTTTTGTGGTTTGAGTCGATCAGAAATCGAAGTTAAGTACCTAGTTATTCTTTTAATATTATATTTTCATGTAAATTATGCAGTTTATTTTTTCTTCCAGGATATAGTTGCCATAGAAAGAGGAGAATTACCTCTTACTCCAACAATTGTTGAAGTAGGTGAGTATTCAATTGTATGAAATTGTAGTTCTTATTATAGTGTCTACAACAAAAGGTGTATCAATAATGATATCAATATTTTCTAGGTCACAAACCAGCTACGACATTTTATTTTATATATCTGGTAAAGATATACATGATAATGGATACGAAAATTTCTTGATTTTGAATATAATATACCTCAAGGATTTATCCACAACCCACAACTCTAAAATGCATACAGAGAATGTTCCTTAAGATTAAAGAAAAGTGTCAGCCGTTAAAAAGAAGGTTTTCAATTTCATTAAGAAGTTAGTGGCTATGTGAATCATGTATTAACATTAGTGTATTGGTATTTTTCATATAATAAGAATTTTTTCCAGTCAAATGATTGTGGTTTTGTTATGCCTAATTTGATTTCAAATAGTTTTGCATAAGATCTTTACAGAGGGCTTCAGATATATTTTGACCTTTCCTATTTTCAATATTTCTTCTGTATATTTCAGACACCTGTTTCTTCGCATTTCAGAAATCTTCAGTAAAATAAGGATGATCAATATTCACTTGAGAAGATGACGTTTTAATCGTATTGTTTGGTTAAACTTTATTTAATTTCAATATGTTGTGTACTTGTGAATATCAAACTTTGTTTCTTCTGTGATACTCATTTTTTATTGAGATTAATACTTCTGTTATACCTACTCAAATGGAACTAATACATATATACTTACACTTACTCTGAATAAAATACATGTTTATTTATATTATGTGTTTGAATGTCACTGTGAATTCACACCAAACAATTACCAAGTAAATTGACAGATTAATAAAGAAATCACAGAAATCATTTCGTAAGGTTACACAATAAATCTAGTGAGTTTCCATAATATTTTTACAGAATTCATAAGGTAATAGGATTTGTAAATAAATATCTGTATTTTCACATGATTTTACGTTGGTTACAAATGGCCAACGTAATATGTGATTTTACATAATCTTTTTTATCAGTGTAGAACCAGACTTAATATTCATTGAATATAAAATTTATTATTTACATACGAATGTAAATTTACAATTTACAATTTTCTCTAAAAATAACTAGATTTATTCTGTAAAACTTAACATTTAATTATGTTGTAAATTATAATAAATTTTAAACTCTGTAACCATTGTTTAAATATTTTGTCTTTCTGCAGAGAATTGCGATAAAAATGGAATATATTTAATTATACACATAAGTATAAATCCTTAAGTATAAATAAATAAAATTGTGAAAGTATTTGCACATTTTTTTTTATTTCGTTATCAGTCAAGTATGAACAATAATTATTTGAATAAAAGAATTTTAATGGCGATTCAGAATTGTATTTTATTTATTTTTTTGGAAGATTTTCATAACGAGGTTTTAACAAATATATTTACTTTTTCAAACGAACAATCGGTAGTCAAACAATTTTTCTTAAGACGCATTATCATATTGTAAATGTCGCCTGCTTATATTGACATTAGAATTATAAATTTATCAAAAAATTAAAAAGATTTTCTTAAACAAAATATTACATAATTTCCTAAAGACGTCAATGTTAAAGTATAATGTGAAAGATGGATTTATGAATTGTTTAAGTTATGTCAAAAATCAGTACCGATTTGTTTATTTTTTAAAATCTTAATTTATTAAATTCTTTGATATTATAATTATAAGGCGACAAAAAATACATTTTAACAGTCACGAGAACCATCGGAGAGCCATAAGAAATTGGGATATCTAGAAATCAAGCTTGCCATCAAAGTATTCAAAAACGACGTTTTTTCCTCTTCTTGCTTATTTTTCTCATTTTCTTTTTTCCTTTTCCATCAGTTACTGCTTTCTCTGCTATTTCTTTTTTCACTTTTCTTGCTTCCTTCGTAATTTATTTTCCTTCTCTTCTTGTATATCCACTGGTCCTTTTTCTGAAGCGTTTTTCATTGTTTATGGTCTCTCTAAAACAATAAAAAGGCATCTGAACGTTATTTGTTCTATTTGGTGGGGGGATGTCGATACATTGCGACCTGTAAGATCTATTGTACCCCTTCTGCTGCCCAGCTGTTAAGGATGCCTCAACGATTAGAGCAGTTCCTCCAGTCCTACTGCTTCCAAAAAGTTCAGGATGTCGGTAGGCTTCAGTTGAGGTAGATCTCCCTCTTCTATTTGATATTCTCCGAGATATCGTACCCTCAGATTTTGCAAGGTTATGCATTCTCGCAAAATCTGCATTCTGGTTGCAGTTTCCCAGTAGTGTCTTGGCCTGCCTCATTCCTTGTATAGCCCTATCCAGTATTGTGCTGGTGTTTGTTCCGCAGAAGGATCCAGGTCTCAGAAATGGTGTTTTAGCCCCTTTTTTTGGGAGTACTTCTGCTATTTCATTATCCTCCACTCCAGTGTGCCCCGAAATCGATAGGAGGCTAACAGTTTTTTTCTTGCAAGGTTCATTTAGTTTCTCTAGGCATTCCCATTTTGGAGTTGATTACGTGGGAGTTCAAAGCATTAATGGCTGCTTTCAAAATTTCTTTCTATATTGAACTGGATACATTTTCCGATAGCCTAGATTTCGGCTTGGAAAATGCTACTGTTCTTGCGTATTTTCATTTTTTTTAATTTATTTATTGCATTTTACAATATACTCTTAACAAATACAGAGTAATTAGTAAATCTGATATGGAAAGGTGACTTGGGCAGGTTCCATCCAGCGATGGATCTCTGGATTTTTATCTATCGAGATTTTCAGGCCATAACCTTGTTAGTCTTCTTTCGACGGGTTGATCGAAGAGTTCATTAATTAGCTGCTTACTATGTTCAGTGGCACGGTTTCTGTATTTGTTGGCATTGGACCTAATCACTTCTGTTACTTATGGGATGTTCAAGTTATTATATAGTATCTGATTTGAGACGTACCATGGAGCAGCAGTTACCGTCTTGAGTATTTTTGATTGGTATGCTTGGAGTATTTTTATATTACTTGGTTTACTGCATCCTCATAGTTCTATCCCGTATGTCCAGATAGGTTTCAATATGGCCTTGTATATGATTATTTTGTTTTCTATGGATAGTTGAGATCTTTTGTTTGTCGGCTGTGTATATTAGGTAGAGAATTGGCCCTAGGACACTACCTTGGGGGACCCCTGCTCTTATAGGTTGGTAAGAAGAGAACTCGTCGTCTATTTTGACTTGAAAGTAGCGTTGACTGAGATATGATTTTATAATGAGATACAGTTGGTCAGGCAAGTGGAATTTTCATTTGAGGTGGGTAAAATGGCACGTTTCTAATATTTTGAACTTATAAAAAACGTCCTTTTCCCTTAATTCTGTGTTTCTTTAATTTTTTTTTTTTAAAACTCTCTCTGTAAATGTAAGAATTTTAATTGTCGTCACTAGCCGATATCCATTACTAAAAATAACCCACTTCACAGCCGGAAGAACTGATATTTTCACAATTTCGTCAGAATTTTCTTATTCAAATCTTATCCAGTCGCAACTTTTGTCTATTTTCGTTCTTGTATTGTACGCAGTCTTAATCCACACTTTCTCAATATTTGTTCTTTACTATTTTTATATAGAGCGATCTAAGAAGTTTTCGCAACTTATCAGAGTTGAAATTTATGTTTTCAAGTTATTTTCAACCGTTTTACGTAAACAGGAAGCTTTCGCTTTCTTCCTCGTGATTATCGACAATTTCTTTTTGACAAATAGCCAAAACGTAATTTATTTTACATAAAATATAGAAAAAGAGATTAATTTTTTATTTTATTATTATTATTATTATTTTGTGATATAAAATTAACGAAAATATAAATTCCTCTGCTTTAAAACAAAATATATAGGAAACTCTAACGAGGGTGGAATTTTTTGAACCATAAAAATACCAAAAAAGGACCATGGGCGTACCAAAACTACCTAAGGTTGTGAAATAAATCACACTTGTTTTTCAGAATTTCTTTAGAGATAGAAATTCGAGCTAGTCTACTTCTTACTGACGAGGCACAATAATGCCGAAACAGGTATAAGAATGGCAAGCTCCTTTAATAATAAAATCAAAGTTTTTGGTTTAAAGCCCCGACTTGGTCGGGCGCCAAACCACGTCTGGACTTTCGTAATTCAATACCTGGGGGGGGGGGGGGCATATAGCCCAAGGAGTAGTTGTTGAAGTCCAGACGCTGCGATTTATTTCACAACCTTAGGTAAAATATATGGGTTATATACCAGTTCAAAGTTTGAAGGCGACCCAAAATATTGTTAGCACAAAGACCCCCAAAAATTTTTCCGATTTTTATGTTTCATTTGAAAAGCATAAATTACTTTAAATAATATGGAATAAATACATGGCATGAGAATACCAATTTTGAACGTATGATTACAAGGAGAAAATAACAAATAGCAATTCACATTTTCGGTCAACACCAAAGCACTTTGTGTGCGTGCAGCTGCCGTAACTTTGAAAAAATGAGCAAGGTCGACTTCTATGGGAATTTATCATCGAAATTGATT
Source organism: Crepidodera aurea (assembly GCA_949320105.2). Taxonomy (NCBI): domain Eukaryota; kingdom Metazoa; phylum Arthropoda; class Insecta; order Coleoptera; family Chrysomelidae; genus Crepidodera; species Crepidodera aurea. Next base: position 14,430,209 of record OX439476.1, on the reverse strand, counting down.
TTAATTGAGATTTTATTATTTTACGTCAATTTTGTTTCGACCAGTTGGATCTTCGGTTCAGGCTTCAGTTCCGGGCTTGCGAAAAAAAAATGCAAATAAATAACGATTTATTTAAAAAATATATGGATTGTGGTCAGAGCAGTTGTCCATTTCTGAGTAAAATGTCACTCTATCTGCAACTGTCTTACTAAAAGTTCACAAAAACTTTTCTAACATTCGAGAAAGAAGAATTTAATATCTTTGTATGAGTTGCTAGATTCGAGATTATTAAAAAGAAGTGTCTTTAAAATGTCTTATTTATCCCACACAGCACAATCACCTTCCTAGAATGTGCGTAGAATATTGAAAAAGTATATTTGAATATTCTATGAATATACTTATTTCTTCTATGCATGTCCCTAGAATGTGGCAAAGGCCAGGGTCTTATCTAGTGCTGAGGACGTTCTGAGAACATCCATTAGAATGTACTGAGAATGTTCTGAGACATCCATTAGAATGTTTTTATAATATTCTATGCCATACTTTTAGGTACTTTTATAGCATTTTGTAAAATAAAAGGAGGATAGACCAAAAAAAAGAATTATAAATATTTTACAGCTACAAAATGTTTCATAGATTTTTCCTAAGGTTTCAAATTAACGCGCTTATGTTTTTATACTTATTTATTGTTGAAAATATGAAAATGACCAACATAAAAAAATCCAACAATATTATTTTTAATAAAAGATAATTAGCATGTACATAGAATGTATTTAGAATATTCTATATACTAGGAATATAATATATAAATATTCATAGAATATTTTAATATATCCAATACATTCTATGATCGTTCTCAGAATATTTGCTTAGGAATATTCTGCAAAAAGAACATTGGTATCTTGTGAGGATATTCTGGGAATATCCTGTGCTGTGTGGGATATAATTAGAGACAGCACATAAACCTAGGACAGTAAGTAGTTGGGAGGGTAAAGAAGCAAATCGTGGTTTCTAGGTCAAAAACGATGGAATGTTTAAATAAATTAATGACGTATTGTTCTTTGTAACAATCTTTGCCAAGATTGGTGCGTTATTTTTCTTAATTTTTTAATCAACAAAGCCATATTTATAAATATTCTCTTACCTGAATATATACATAGACATACAAACAAAAAAATGGTTATTGCTAAATATTATAAGAAATAGTATCACTGTAATAATCAAAATTGTTAAAAAGAAATTCATTTTCTACGTAACTTCATCATTTATATTTGAAAAGTGGCGACAAAAACAGATTTACTGGGGCAATTTACTTATATTTAAAGTTGTTAATATTTCTATGACGTTATAAATCCAAAACAATTTTGAGAAGGTTTTAAAATCTCTTAAAACTTTTGTTATCCAATTTATTTTACCCTCAGCAAAATCTTAAATATACAGTTGTTCATGTCATGTTGAAATCTTTTGGAGCGTAAAATTGGTTCACCTTTAAAATAATTTTAAAGCCAGACCTGCGTTCGTTGGCGATCCTGTCTTTATTATTTGCGAAATACGTCACAATTTCCGCGGAATCCACAAACTAATTTTTTATTAGTATGAATGAAAATGAAATGAATAGAAAATTGGTGTAACAACAAAGGATGATCATTAAAATGTGCAATTAACCCCTCACCGTTGCGGTGGATTATTCATTTATTTCTAGAATTACATTGTTTATAAAATCATTTTTATTGAATGAAACAGGATACTGTTATCAATCCTTTTCTTCGGAGATAAAAAATATTTAGTATAAAATATATATATGATATTTTTTGTGCAATGGTTTTTTATTGAATCAATCAAGAACAAGGATTGACTTTAATTTGTAGATACAATAATTCACGAATATGTAAAATTCTTGCCATTCATTTTAAAAAATCACTAACACTTCAGCCAGAATGGAAGGATCTGGGGTTTAAGTCTGAGGGAATAGAAGTTGAAAAAAACACCGTGCTCGATGAACACCATAAAAAAGGGATTATGTATGTATGTAATATTGCAAAGTTATTTTGAGTTATTTCCCTTTACTCCTTTGACATGTCTGTTTAAGGTTAGTTTTGTTTCGTTTTTAGTATTCGTAAATTCCATATTAACAAGCACTTTTTTCTATAATTTGTTAATTATTCTAATTGAATTTTTTTAATAAAACACCTATTAATTATATATAATTACAATTTTAATATTTAAAACTATTAATTTATATTTAAAATAACAAAGATTGCAGATTATTTATCAGGCAGTTGTATTTTAATCACAGAAAAAGTAAAGAACGAGTAATAGCTTCTGAAAAGAAAACATTTACAAATTGTGCAATTTTTTTTAAGGACGAAGGTTGAAGAACTGCTACAAAAATACGGTATATAAATCAAGAGTATGGGTTTTTTTATTTCTGCAATAAAAAAACTCATAGTTTGATAAAAATTCTATTATCATGACGTTTTTACAATCATTCAGTATTATTTGTATATGATAGTAAATATTTTTATATACAGGTAGTCCATAAAAGTTCCAACAGGTATCAAGGACAAAACTATAATATATATCAAAAAACGGATTGTTGGTATGAATAATTAATAATTAAGGTATTTCCCTACAAAAATACTAGACTCGGTAGAGTAATAAAATGGGCAGAAAACGCCATAAGCCAGTAGCGATATCGGAAAAAGAAAAAAAATCCTGTAGATGATAAAGGAGAGCTAAAATTATCCTATTTTAAGGTTTATTCTTGAATAACGGAAGCCTAGGAGTGCGTTAGGTCCTAAATATGTACAGTATAGGTCAAGCTTCTAAACCTATACATAAATAAAAGGCTTAAAATGAGAGAATGAGTGAAACATACATTAAATAAACATTGAAAGGTTGTTGCCTTTGGATGTAGTATGTTCTCCAATGAATTTTTCCAAATTACTGATACTAAATCAACATAGTGAGGCATTCAACTGAATGAGTTATTTGTTTCTTTAATATCTATTTTATTGTAGGGCTAAAATCTAAGTATATTGTAAATCTATACCATGTGCACGTTCTGCCCAGGATAAAAATAAGAAAAATTGATATTAACATTAGTTAATACTTGGATGAAAGTACTACCTCTTGGAAGGAAGAAGAAGATCCAGACATCAAACAAGAAATAAAAATTACTTTTAAAACATGGTATCACTTAATTTAATTTTCAATTCAATTTAATGCTTAGAATTTGGTCTGTGTTTTTTCTTCCTTATGTAAAATCTTATAAAAAAGTTTTAGGCATCTCATATAGATAAAGACTTATGTCGAAATGCGTTTAACAGGACACAAAAAATGTCGGAATGATTTTCTCTATAAAGAAAACAATTTTCTCTTTGAATATTGTTAGATTTACTCCATTAATTTTGGATGTTGATATATGGCAAATAAATCATTTCTTTATCTCAAGTTCATCTTTGGTAAATTTAACAACAGTGCGTTGAGAAAATCATGGAAAATAGTGTCACAAGTTCTATCATAATTTTATAAGTCGCCTGATGATGATACTAGATATTACTCGGTTAAGGTTATATATCAAGTGGGCCAAGGTGTTTTCCGTATCAGTGGCTTACCAATAAATAGGGAAATAAATCGCGGTGGGGCTCTTACATAACGTTTTCTGTAAAACAATTCAGGTAAGGTGGAATTTTAATATTTTGTTTAGAGGATTTTATGAGTAAAATGGTATTTTTTTAGCAACTAAATTCCCAACACAAAGCAGCTTCTCCTGTATTTGTAACTGGTGAATTTGAATTGCGTCATCAAATATCCCCAAATTCTGTTATGAATTAAACAGCATTACACTAAAGTTCTTTACGGTACAAGACCAATATTTTTAAACATAAGCTTTGATTCTAATAAATCAGGGGGTCATAAAAATCAACTCTGGTAAAATATCTATTTCAATAAATTATTTTTTAAACTTAAAATTGACACTTCTGAAAGTTTGAATGCTGTTTAAAAATTTTGAATTCTGGCGGAGGATCTTTTGTTAGTAAAATCGATTTTTATCGACAACAAATAAAAGAAGCTTTTTTGCATAAAAATATCTCCGAAGGATGAAAATACATTTGAGCTTCTCGTGTTTTCGCCATATATTTATGGGTCACTTTGTATATTTATTTAATGCTGAAATAATAGGAAATGTTTTTCGTTCTTATTGTTGTGACTGCAAATATTTTTATAGATTGAATTAAATGCAAATTAAGATTTGTTTTTGGGTGAAAATATTCGCCATTTTCTTGTTCAAATATTTAAATATGTCTGTTGACTCTTCATTAAAATTTGTGCTTCATTTCATCGTATTCTTTCGAATAATTTATTATTTTTTTAAATTAATTTTTGTTGGATTAAGCATGTAATTTTCGACTGTTTTTGATAAGATAATTTGTATAATTCCCTGGTTGACTAAGCCACTGTTCATTGTTGATCTGTTATTTACACAACTTGACATATCAAAAGTGCTAACGTAAAAAGTTTGATTTGAGGACAATGTGGTTTTTTTTTGGAAGTATTGCAAATATCCTAATTGTCAATATTGGATAATTAAAGTGTGTCGTAAGGATGTTTGTTAAATATACCTTGCTCTGATTTTAGTAGACATTGTGTAAATTTAGGTTAGATTTATAAATTTTGATGTTAAGCATTAACATTTCATTTAAAAGTCTAAATAAAAAATTTCGATGTTAGACTAAACAATTTATTATATTTGTTTCAGTAAATACTAATGTAGGATTATAAGGTCTGTAAATTTCTTGTATTTACATTTGTCAAAGACCTTTAACACAACAATACAATTTTCACAGTTTTTCAATACCATCCATTTAAAATCTATCAAATGTTATTCGTTTTTATTTAAAAGTTAAATACATCTGTTAATCGTTATTTGTCGCACAGTTTTCGCTACTGAATTGGAAGATATTAGCCAGAATTTTCGCAAATTATTAATTTTTGTATTTTTTTATGAACTATATGAAATGTCGCCCCCTAATTTGTACCTCTGCCAGGAACGACAAAAATACAAAATTTGCCCAAGCATTTTTTTAATGAAAATCTGTCGAATTATTGCACCAAATAGTACAGCAATAAAATTAAAAAAAAAAATGTTTGTAGAAAAAGTACTACTTTACCACCTTAAATAGTGTTTATTCAATTTTTACAATAGTTGTAGTTGTAGGTATAGTTTTTTAATTTAATAATTTAGAAACATGGATTTTTCATAAACTTTAATTTGAAAACGTGAGATTTGACCGCCAGTATTCAGGGGTTCGTTGATCAACAGGGGGGATTTTTTTAATATTAAATTGAATGGCAATAATAAATAAATATAAAAAAATTAAATTGAATTATGGAAATACATTCATAAAAATATTTTGAACTTAAAAAATAGAATGGCGATAGATGAGGAACTGGAGGAATGAATACAGTGACAAATACTGATCGTACGTCATTTTTAAAAAAATTGACAATAACAAAAAAAATAACAATTTATGAATTTTAGTCCAAGAATATCAAATTAAGCGAAACAATAAAATACGTCATAGTCATAAAATATGCATATTATAAATTGTAATAAAATATAATCTTATCCAAACTATAAAATAGAATTTCTGGATAATTTAGTAGGTAATGAAAACAACAAAATCCTCAATTCTGGTGTGTAGACTCTAGATTTATTTGCTAATCTTAAAAAACAATGGAATTTGTTTTTGTACCAATTAAAAGTGACAAACTCATCAAATCTTCTTTGAACAAAACAAATATTATAATAATACAAACATTGTTTAAAAATTTCAGGAATGTAGATTTTCAGATAATGTGAAACTAAAGACGATAAATTGTTTCGTAATATTTTGATAAATTAAATTTATTTAAGTTTCTTTTCTCAAAGGAATTATTTTTTATATTGATATGCCTATTTTTTTAAGTCATACTTAATGATTTTTTATCACCTTTGATTAAATGTAATCATTCAAAAAAAAGACTCAAATATTTATTGTCATGATTTTCTAAACTACATTCTGGTTGAAGTTAAATAGTTTCGGATTAATATTAAAAAAATACAAATAAATCTAGCGGTTTTAATGGTAAACTTTTCAAAGATGGTAAGATCTTAACTTTTTATATATCAAATTGACTCAGTTTCAACCAAAATTGGTTCTTATTCACATTTATTTAAAAGGCAAATATCGTTATAATACAAGTTCCTTAAAAATAAACTTCAACTGTTATAAAAAACCTCCTAGTCTTTAAGGCGGCATATCAACCCAACCCCTTTAAGGAATCACCAAACTGTTTGATGACGTTAGTGAATATAACAGTTCCTCATGATAAAAATGAAGAAACATTTGTAAAATATGCTAAATTTATTATAAAAAAAAACTAAAAAAATATAGTCCATTATTATTTCGAATCCAAAGAAGAAGATGTTCTACACAATATTAATTAGAGAAGAAACAGTTTGGGTCTTAATTTTTAATTAAAATAGTCCACGGTTATTTTCTTTCAAACACCCAAAAGAAGTACCAGATTAATTTGAAAAGAGGCTCTTAAATTTTTCACAAAAATTGATTGATTGTTCACGAAACAAAAAATATTTCGTTAATAATTGTTTTGAGGGATAAATAAAATGGTAATTACGAAGGTGACAAACCTTGAGAAACATGCAAAAAAACAAATCATGATTATTTTTAAAAAAATATTATTTCCTGTTACACACAGCGATTATTTGGTGTGTCTTAATTTAACAATTATTTGTATCTACTAGACTATGGAATATTTTTCGTCGTTATTAGTTTTGCTACAAATTTATTTTTCTTAAAAGTTCCAAAACAAGATAATTTATGGTTAAAAGTACAAATATTTATGACAAAATTTTAACAAGACGTCTTTCAGTCTTCAAAAAATTAATCCCTTTAATCTTAGATTATTCTTTCAGACATTTCAGATTTTATAGCAGCACAATATGTTTAAACTTAATATTTACGTTAAAAATATTTTTCTGAAAAATGTTTGTCACATATTAAAAAAAATGATTTGCTGTTATTGCTTTTAATAGATCAAAGTAATAGATGGAAGTTTTTCAATTCAGAAACAAAATGACGTAAACCATATTGAATAATGTTTTGTGTTTTTACAATTTTCGCTTAAAAAACATACTAACGTTCCTTAAAAATGTTTGGTTTAAAATCAAATTAAAAATTGTTTAATTGTCTAATTTGTTTCCTCCAACGTTTGATTTTTAACTCCATAATTAATAATAATTATTACGTATTTACCTACGTCGCATGCAGTGTTAAGTTATGGTGAAGTCTCGGAAGAGGACCCAAATTACATTCATAGTAAGGTCCTGAAGCCCCAGGCCCCAGGTTAATAATAAATATATTCATCGTAAGGGCCTAGAGTCCCCGTCGACAGATTGTTGGCAACCCTATTGGATTGGCAACCCTGTTGGCAGGTGACATGTGTCAAAAAAGTAGAGGGGGTCCTCCATAGAGACGCCATACCTACTTACAAGATTTAGATATTTTTCATATAATAAATGAAAATGAGAATGAAAATATAACGATAAACAATACAACTAGGATTCATATTTTTTTGATCGTTTAACTCAGTATCATGTGGAAAAGATCATAAATAAATATTTTTTTATGAATAATCCACAGGGTACATAGATTCACCTACCACTATGAAACTATTGACTCCCAAAAAAATATATTTTTTTTAAATGTCAATTTGCGTGTTTTTATCCTTCTGTAAAATTGGAATCTCTGGACTTAGGGTGCGCCAATTATTTCCACTCGATCTCTAGCACCGAAACTAAACGAGATATCAACAAGATTTTTTGTAGGGGTAGACAGTGTCATCCGGACTACAATTTTAAAATATTTTGATGTATATAGGGTGGCTAATTTTTGTGGAATGAAAACTAATTTGGTTTTTTTAAATTGAACACCCTGTATACGATTATGTCTTCTGATTCTACTTAATATTAGATTTAGGGTAGTTTTTTGTATTTGTAAATCCGACGCGGCATTGACAAGTTATTCCTATTTTAAGCAGATTTAATGAAAAAACAGCACTTCAGAAAATATTAGCACAAAAACCACATTTTTTAAATAATTCCTCAAAAAAGCTACTATGATGTAAATGAAACATGCACCTATCACAATAATCACACAACATCTTCACCTGTTACCCTGTGCCAATAGTCTAGTTTTCAAATGGCAATAACTTAATTTTTTCAAATGGGACACCCTGTATATTTTTCTTCAGTTAGAAGCTCTCCCTAATACGAATTAAAAAAATATAGGGTTTTGCACATCTAACTTTACTATTTACTTTAATAATTGACGTTAAGTGACAAACAACATATTTTACACAATTTTTAATAAGTACAAAATTTTACAAAGTTTAATCGTAAGAAAACTACAATAGTGAAAGTTAAAATTTATAGTAGGTGTTCAAAATGTCTTCCATTTTCATTTATACATTTTCTTGCCCTTTTTTTCATTGATTTACGCACATCTCTTAGCATTGCAGGGGTCACCTGTCTAAATGCTGCAGTAATTCTTTCATATTTTCTTTTGTGGTAACCTCTTCTTTGTAAACAACATTTTTAATAAAACCCCACAAGAAAAAATCGCAAGGTGTAAGGCAAGGCGATCTAGTAGGCCAATTTATAGGTCCTCCCCTTCCTATCCAACGATCCTGAAATTCCATATTTAACCAATTGCGAACATCTAATAGGTAATGTGGTGTGGCACCATCTAATTGAAACCACATTCCGTTGCGATAATTTTGAGGCACATTTTGCAATAAGTTGCGAAAATCATGTTCTAAAAAATTTAAAAATATAGCTCCATTTACAGTCCCATCAAAGAAATAGGGACCAATTACATACTCACCTATTATTGCCGCCCACACATTCAAAGACCATCGATACTGTGATGTGGTTCTAAATAAATGTTCATTGTGGTCCGAATAATAATGGAAGTTGTGTCTATTTACACAATCGTTCTTATGAAACAGGGCTTCGTCGGAGATTAAAACTTTGTTTAAAAAGTTACGCTCTGTATTTATCTTGTTTATTAACCATCTACAGTATTCCACTCTACGCGCGAAATCACGTGGTAACAATTCTTGGTGAAGCTGGATATGATAGGGGTGATATTTATTCTTTTTTATTATGCGTCTAATTGCGGTATTGGAAATATGTAACTGATTGCTTAATTGCCTTGTGCTTATATTGGGATCTTCAACTATACTGATCATTACCTTATATTCGTTGTCAATAGTAACAGCTGTAGTTTCATGTGAATGTTTTTCATACTTGACGGTTCCTGTTCTATCAAATCTATTCTTTAAATTCTCAAAAGTATCCTTTTGTGGATGACGTACTTCTGGGTATCTTTGAAGATAGACCCTACTAGCAAGAAACGCATTTTTTTGACATTCACCCAGTGTCCATATCATATCAATATTTTCTTGAACACTATAATTCTTATTAAAATCCATTTTTTATACTCAATACCGATTAAATATAGTAGACGTGATACAATACAAAATTTTATGTTGACAATTAATGCCATAACAAAATATACCTACTGTCATTTTCATAGGTAACTTGATTTCTTATTAAAAATTGTGTAAAATATGTTGTTTGTCACTTAATGTCAATTATTAAAGTAAATAGTAAAGTTAGATGTGCAAAACCCTATATTTTTTTAATGCGTATTAGGGAGAGCTTCTAACTGAAGAAAAATATACAGGGTGTCCCATTTGAAAAAATTAAGTTATTGCCATTTGAAAACTAGACTATTGGCACGCCATCGGCAAACACCCTGTGCAACAGGTGAAGATGTTGTGTGATTCTTGTGATAGGTGCATGTTTCATTTACATCATAGTAGCTTTTTTGAGGAATTTTTTAAAAAATGTGGTTTTTGTGCTAATATTTCTGAAGTGCTGTTTTTTCATTAAATCTGTTTAAAATAGTAAACTTGTCAACGCCGCGTCGGATTTACAAATACAAAAAACTACCGTAAATCTAATATTAAGTAGAATCAGAAGACATAATCGTATACCAAAAACCAAATTAGTTTTCATTCCACAAAAATTTGCCACCCTGTATACATCAAAATATTTTAAAATTGTAGTCCGAGTGACACTGTCTACCCCTACAAAAAATCTTGTTGATATCTCTTTTAGTTTCGGTGCTAGAGATCGAGTGGAAATAATTGGCGCACCCTGTATATAACTATAATGCTCCAAGGTAACAAAAATTGGGTTGTCAAAATAAATATGACAATGTACTTCGAGAGAAAAAATAACTGATTAAATAATTAGGTTACAATTAGAAAACCAATTTAGATCCAATCTTTTTTACACTCAAAACAAAAATACGTCAATATTTACAATACAAAATACAATTACTGTTAATAAATATGACATAATTGTGGTTTGTACCTAATTAATAAAACAGCATCAAAGTTACGTCATCTAATTGGTATATATCAGAGCGCTTTCGGTTTAATTTTAATTAAAACGGCTTTTTCAGAAAATATAATTTTACTGTTTTATTGTTTACGCTTTTTATTATTCCTAGCAAGATTTGGAACACGTACAACCTTTTAAATCGCGGGGAATTACAGAGAGCTTTATGCTTGAACTGAAGTTGACATTTTTTAGGCTGATACTTTGTCGTAAGGCTTAGAAAAAATTATATAAAAAGGCCGCAATTCCAATACTTTTAAAGATCCAAATGATTTACAAAAATGTAATTTTCAATTCGTATTTGTTCAAAGTTTAATAAAATTACAAATAGAAAAGAAATTTCTTTTAGAGGATTCGCCAAATATTTAAATTATTGTGCTGAATTCTCTGAGGATATCTCAACGTACATTCATACCATCAGTATTATTTACTGGACATGAACACAATGTTATTTTTCAGTTCAGACAAATAATTTCCTCCCCTTTAAGTCATTTATACACGTTTTTTTGCAAGATATGTCACAAATAAAGGAAATTTCAAAAAAATCTATTGACGTTTAAAGTTCTTTTTATAATACAATAAAATTAAATAAGTTTGATGGACTTACTGTTATAGAATTTCCTATGCATTAGATAAAATACACACTTTTTAATTGAAATATTTTGCTAGAAATTAAAAAAAACTGTATTCCTACGCGATATTTTGTAGGAGACTGATTTAGTTTATTGTAGTTCAAGGATTCTCAATTAAATTGTTAATAATAATACATCTAATTAATAATGTTCCAACAATTTGCTTTATTTATCTTTAAATAACGTCATAAAGGTCTACCTATACATATTTAAATGTAGAACAATGGAGGAACAACTAAAATAGTGTGATTCTACACATAAGTATGAAATTGTTTTTTTATGACGAGAAAATGTCTTTGTTTTTGTACCAGATATTACAAGATCGTTCAAAATTAATATTATTTTCATATTTATACGAAGCCTAATAGTTCATTTTAAATTTTCCTGCTAAAAAAAATTATTATTATTAAAATTAAACAGGATATTCAGAAATACTGTTGGTCGAATCCTTTTTTGCAATAAATCTTTATTAAAAAAATTTAAATGTCTTATGATTTCATAAATATTTTGTAAAATCAACGAAATAATAATTATTGAAAGAAGACACATTTGAAATCAATTTGAAAATCGCGACTTTCACGACATCTATTGGATGATCACTGAACTAATATGTATTGCAACAAATAAAAATAGTAGGTAGTTACAAATTTTCGTTTGATGTTGTCATTGTATAAGGATTATCTTTATACAATGATGTTGTATTTATCGAATTTATTTTTATTAAACGATTTAAGCTACATTTGAACATGTCACAACTATTAGAAACAATGTTCCTGAAACTTATTACATTGCCAAAAAAATAGAAAGGGGTGTAGTCCGTTTCAAGATATTTGGTTGACTTTCTAAGTACCGCAATAGGATTATCGGGTCTATAAAATACCCATAATTTGTGATTGTAAACGAAAAATAGTAGGCAGGTATGTATTTAGAAATTGTTAAACATTGACCTTTATTTTGAAGAATACTACAAAAAAGCAGATCTTTTAAAAGTTTCAGCAACGTTTGATACAGTGGCGTAGCCAGGAATTTTTTTTGGAGGGGGCCCACTATTTCTCGTAGATAATACTTACTTTAAATACTTTTTTCAGCAGGGATGGGGTAAATATACAGGGTGACCCAGGGTTAAACCGTCAAACGTTCAGGATCGGTTTTTTAGGAAAAAATAAGATTTTTTATTCCCATAATCCTGGGTCCTAACTTGTTCTGATTTTAGAACAAAAGAGTTTTTTATGAATTGCTCAAAAAACAATTTGGTTGATTTTGATAAAACTTGGCACGCTTATTTGCGGCAATAATTTAAATATTATTAGAATTAAATTATTAATTCCAGTGACGTTCCACAAGGTAATTTAATTGATATTGGGACAAATCATTGTACGCCACTGTTTTTTTGTATGTTCGTTACTTTCTTGGATTAAACAGTTGAACACACAAATTTTTTGCTTCTTCAATTTTATTCGTATCTCGCTTAGTTTTTGAGAAAAAAATTAAAATCTTATTTTTTTCCTGAAAACCCGATCCTGAACGTTTAACGTTTAACTCTGGGTCACCCTGTGTACAATGTAGGCTATTTAAATACATTATTTTATTTAACAACAATTTGTTAATTATTAAGATAAGATTAAAAGACAACTAATTATTAATATAAGATTGAACTTTGAATGAGCATTATTCAAAGGCAATTCTGTGAGTTTGTCTGACATCAAAGCTAGGTCTGTTAATCAATTGGTAGATGTATTATTCCGAAAATATGATTTTAGTCTTTTCATCGTTGAGAAACTTCGTTCAGTTCGTTCTACAGAGGCAGTGGTAACGGGTAAAACGGCTAAAATTTGGAATAGCGAAAAATGTTCGGAAACAAACAAGGATCTGCTACATTTAAAGTATCGACTGCACTTTGAGGAAGACAGGAAACTATTTTTTGGCATTCCACTGTCCAAATATCGTATTCACTGCGTAGAATAACCGTGTATATTGTTTGTAAATCATCTGAATATAACTTAATCGCTGGCTCAAAAACGTAAAATAATTATGATTTATATAGTTACCACCTTTTCTTATAAACTTATAGAAGTTTCGGCTACGCCACTGGTATGTTTGTGATACTATCCCCCAAAATATGGGTAACACAGTACTACGAACACGTGTGGCATCAAGTAAACTCCAGAGACAGATCCGAAAACGTTCCAGCCACAGTAATGCCAAGTGTAATAAAGTTAATCAGCAGGACAAATTCGTTTCAAAGAAGAAAGAAAGAAAGAAATAAAGAAAGAAAGAAAGAAAAAAAGAAAGAAAGAAAGAAAGAAAGAAAGAAAGAAAGAAAGAAAGAAAGAAAGAAAGAAAGAACGAAAGAAAGAGAAAAGAAACACTACGAACTACAAAATTGAGGTGTGTTTTTTTTTTCAGATGAAAAATTTCATAATGTAAATGTCCAATAAGTGAAATAGTGGATTTTTCTAGTATTTTTTCAATTTGTTTGTATTTCATAAAACTATCGTACAAATAAAATCGTTTAATTTATTTTTTTTGACGAAAATACACAGAAAATTCTAAATTCGATAAATACATGTGTTTGATAACGAATTTTTTAGTATCAAAATCCTGAATCCTGCTCTAAAATGGTCCTTCGAGAATTACAGTTTCCTACTTTCTTTATTCTATTGCTTTAGCTCTCCTTCAATAGATGGCACAAGTGGTTTGATTTGCGCTCCTAAAAGCACATGAACCTGTTTGAGGGCAACAATTTAAATATCTAAAACCGCCTCGACTCGAGTTTGGAATCTGACGAGAAGTCTGGCGTCGGCTGCGGCGCTGATAGCGTCCGTCTTCGTTGTCGTCATCAGTAAAGCACGTTGCATACAGGAAATGACAACAAACCCGAACCAACAAGTCGAAGTTCGAAATTAACTGACTGAAACTGTGTAAGGGAAATCGCCAACCCTCTTCTCTTCACGTTTATAGTCTCACGGTAAACTTATTTAGTGGTTGTGAGTATGTGACCGTTGAACGTTGGATTCTTTTATGTTATTGGTCAATGGTAAGTAAATTTTAAGTAGCTGAGACAGGTTTGACTTGAATCAGATGAGATTGTGTTATTATAGGGTTGTGTGTCAAGTAGTTATTTTTAAATGGTGGCAGGAATGGAAAATGTTCGAGAAGAAATTTTTTAACACGAAGATTGTCATGTTAATAAATAAATAAACTTTTTATTTCATTATTTTTATTTTTTTCCGCTTCAAAATACTAAAAATAAAATCTGAAAAAAATTTTGGAGAAATTTTTAATATAGACCAGAGCCAAACCGATTTTAAATACTCGAATTCTTGAAAAATTCTTAGCAGGTCGGAAAATTTGGGTTTAATTATATTTGAATTGAGAGAAATCAAGATGACTGAGTAAAAGTTCCGAAAGGGGGGTGGGGGTAGGTAAATATAGATTTTGAGGGTGGGATATTGGTTTCGTACGATTTGTTGCTGAAATATGTATCCAATCAAAAAAAGTTTAATGTGAAAGTTGTAGATAAATAAAAAATCTAAAATTTTTGTATTAATCATTTTTGAACATAACCTCAAAGTTATCGAGAAAATCGCTAAAAACCGGTTTGTCCATTTTTAATTTTTATCTCCCGCAAAAATATTTTTTTTATGAATCTTGGTGAAAACGTTCTTTTCTGTGTTTAAAATTAGCTGTAATTTTTTCAAAGCAAAATATTTATTTTTCGATTTTATACGAATTTAAATAAAAAAAAAATTAAATCGATCAATCAATTTTTTAACATTAACAATGCTCATTTTCTTCGTTTAAACCTCGACTTTAAGACGATATGAAAAAATATATTGCTCGTATGGAAAAATTAGGCTTTTTTAAATTTAAATTCATATAAAATCGAAAAATAAATATTTTGTTCTGAAAAAATTACAGTCAACTTAAAACATTAAAAAGAACGGTTTCACTAAGTTTCATAAAGAAAAAATTATTTTTGCGAGAGATAAAAATTAAAAACGAAAAAAACAGTTTTTATCGTTTTTCTCGATAATTTTGAGGTTATGTTGAAAAATGATCAATATCATAATATTTTTTTAATTATCTACAACTTTTTACAAATATATATTTCCATTTAATTTAATACGTCGGTTTTGTTTTTTAAATTTTCAAGAATTCTGTTTTCTTAGTGTAACCATTTCGCACCCCTACTATACTGTTATATCACAACCGACGTAAGAAAATATCATTTTTTATAGCTAAACCGCGATCAAAGTTACGGAGCTCGCTGTATATAACATTCTTTACTTCAACTGTGATGAGAAAGGCTGGAGTGGCATCTTGACTATGGTATTAGAAGGTTTTTCCATTATCATAATGTTTTGTCGGATAGAGGCTTGATTAAAGAATTGGGTAGATGCAGTTGAGAGTTAATTTTGAATCACGTTACGATTGAATGTGATGGTCATTGACACTACAGAACATCATTCCGGTGTATCATCTACAATAAAAACCTGTTATCTTTATTGATCTTTCGAAAAAATTACTTTTATAAATAACCAAACTGAGCTTAAACGTTTCAGATATTATTATAACATGGTAATACTTAGTATTTTTGATATTTTGGCTTTTTTTGCGGAGGTGTAGAAAACCCTTTATGGGCAGGTAATGGGTCTAAAAAAAACCACGTATGGTACACTGGTTGTACACTGCAGTGGTAAGACCCACGTTAACATATGGCTCTTTAGTGTGGTGGCCTAAAGTAATCCAAAGGAAGGCAATACTGGAGCGTTTAGCCTGGCATTTGCATTACAGGTGCCATGAGGAGCACTCCAACAGCAGCAATGGAAACCATACTAAACCTTCCGCCACTTGGTATTTATATCAGAAAGGAGGCGAGAATGGGGGCATTCAGGTTGGAATACAATGGCTACTGGGATCTTTATGAACAAGGACACAGTAGAATCACAAAAATCATCACAAACTCGTTGAGAAGTGATGAAATGGCACCAAAAAACAACTTCACAAAGCCCTTCAGCGTTCAGCTGAGTTGGGAAGGTGAAGAAACAAACAACTTTCGGGAAGGAACATTGGTTTGGTATGGGTCAAAAACAGCAAGTGGCATTGGAGCTGGAATGTATGGTGAAACGCCCAGATGCAACCTAAACGCACCATTGGGGAATTACGCATCAGCATTTCAAGCAGAAGTACATGCTATAGAGCTTTGTTTGAGGGAGAATATTGACAGGGGGCATAGAGGGGAAACAATCCTCATTTACTCTGACAGTCAAGCTGCCCTACAGACCTTATCATGTAATAAAATCAGATTAAAATTGGTCTGGAACTGCCTACAAACCCTGCTCGTTCTGGCCAACCAAAATAAGGTAACACTTAGATGGGTCCCAGGGCGTAAAGGGATAAAAGGCAACGAGGAAGCAGACGCCCTGGCAAGGAAAGCCTCAGCTACCGTTTTTACTGGTCCTGAACCGGAGTTTGGCATTCCTAAATCCTCGGTACGATTCTCGCTGACTAGGTGGATGTTAAAAGAACACCGGTCACGCTAGGATCTCGTGCCGGGCCAACAACAGTAAACGAATGGTTAAAGCGCCATCAAAAGTACTGACAGGTGATATTCTGAATCTAAGCAGAAATCAAATAAGGCATGTTACGGGACTAATAACCGGACATTGTCACCTTAGGGAACACCTACATAAAATGGGCATCTTTCAAGATAAACCCATATGTAGACTATGCAATGAGGAGGATGAAACAGCCTCTCATATCATACTAGAGTGCTAGGCACTCACGCACTGGAGGTATAACCTACTGGAGCAGGTAAACCCACAGGAGGATTTCCCAAAAGAAAATCTGGTGAAAAGGCTACTCAGCCTGATAAAGGTACAATAAGTCTTAAGGCTGCAGTATTGAGGCATTTATAAACCTCAGTCAGGTACATCGTCTTAATTAATCAATCAATGGGTCTAAAATCTCAAGGTCTAATTTTCAGGCATATTCACTAAAAACTTCACCCCCTAGTTGGGCCCGTCTGACCGAAGCCTTCGGTGACAGGCTTATCGGACCATTGTATCTCATATTTTGGCATTTTATGTCATCCATATTTTTGATTTGAGAAGAGGCTGAATTAAAGGAACTCTCTGCAATATCTCGTAGTTTTCTTAGTAACCGATTTCTAGTTTTTATTTTTTTAATGGTTTAATAATAAAAACATATAAGAGGTGGTAACTATTCGGTCAAACAAGACTATCATCAGGAATAGAAAACAACATGGTTATTAATATATGTATACATAATAAAAATTAATTTTTTCTTTGGGCTGCAGATGTGAGAAATGATTAATTTTTGGCGTTATATTTAAACGAACGCTGAGATATGTCGATTTGTATTAATATCTAATTTAAAATTTGAAACTCAAATCGACCTATCTCAACCCCACTCTATTGTGTAATTTATAAAGGGGCGAATAGCGGTTCGTTTAAAATGTAATATGTACAGTCGAAAGTCCATACTTGGAACGTCGCGTCGGCCTAATTTGGGATAAAATCGCATTGTTATTTTAATATTTACACCCAACAGTTGGAAACTGTTTTCAAAAGTTGTTCGACAGACGAAAATGTTTTACAAATTTGATCATGAAAATTTACATAATTAAAATTCAAAGTAGAATTTTCAGAGATAATTTATATGAAGCATTAGAAAAGCTGTATATTGAGTAGAATATTACTTTTAATGCTTCTAGTTCCACCCTCAGAGTGGTTAGGTTATATTATTCCAACTTTTAGAACGGCATAAAAGCAAGTGAGCTGGAAAAGACAGAAAGAGGTTGTCCATAGAAGAAATAGTAGACGATTTAAGACTTTTGGGAATTAAAATCTGCGTGTATTTTTGAAAAATCCTTTCTTAATAGAACCAAGGAATGCCATCTTACCAGTTCCAGGTATTGAGACAGCGCATTGGGAAGTCAGAAAGTCAGTCTAAACATTTTAGTTTTAAATGGACAAGATAGGAAGAAGATTAGTGACCGTAGAGCCAATGGACGTTTGGCTGCTTTGGGCAAAGACAAAGGAAAGTACACTGAATAATCAGCAACCTCAGCTGTTGAAACATCTTAAGTGTAGAACTAATTTTTATTAATAAATTTAAAAAAAGAATCCGTTCTATACATATAACCACCTTAGTCCTTTCAAGAGTCAAAAAAATAAATATAACACAAATTCTACCCGTATTGTATAGAGCAATTACACCACGTGCCGTATTTGTACCGAGTGTTTGCACCAACGACGGACTTGATGGGATTTATAAGTTGCCCTCTTTTATAGATCCCCTTTTGTTCTGCCTGCTGTCAGTAGCAGCGCCACTATTGTCCGGTTTAAAGAGCTTTTCTAGGAAAATTTCCATGAAAATATACCGCATACACGTCAATAATACGATTAAATGATTAATTCGGAAGGAACTAAAACTGATTTAATATAAATTAGAATTAAAATAAAATGATACTCGACAGTTTGAATGCATTACAACTAAAGCTGATTCTGTCAATAGCTACACAACAAATTTAAAGAAATTCTAAAGCAAAAGGTCCCATTTCTACCTGTAAAGTTGAACTTCGACAAATTTCTTATTATATCAGCAAGTTGACCAGTCAAACCTACTTCATGTTATACCTATTTCAAGTTCGAGCATTCGATTGTGGTGCTGTGCAATCCGTATAAATAGAAGCAGGTAATCCATCTTCTTGAGCATTTGGGAATGAAACGATTCTTAGAAGTTATAAACATAGACGGCGGGTGGAAGGTTCTTGGATTGATAGCGGTTGAGGTAATTCCCATAATTCAAAATAAAAAAATTAATTTCTTGATGGGTTTTTGGCATTTTTGTGCCTCATCAGTAGAAACTAGATTTCTCGCTTAGTATCTATAAATCAAACTGGAGTGGAACGCGTAATTCTTTGGAGTGATTTTCATGTTTTTCAGAACAGTAAATATTTAACGCCATTTTTTTACTTTAAGGCTATTAAGTTTATGATTCCTGTTTTCCTCGTGTTAGTATTTTTACTTTGGATCGCATATTGTTAAGAAAAATAAAAGTAAGAAGGTTTTTTATACCGCTCTCCGAATACTTTGCCGCAATCCTGGGGCTTTCCACTTGCAGCCCACGTTACTTTAGGATTATTCTCTGAATGGTAAAAGTTTGCTGATGCTTAGAAGAAAATTTGTCGTACATTTAGTGCGAAAAAGAACATGAATAAAATTGCATTGGTTAAAGAATTGGTATGATAACTTTTGTTTAGAACTGTTAGCAAAAAATATTCGTTTGCAAGACTATTAAGAAACAAAATAAACTCTCAGTTGGAATAATTTTTCGAAATTTTCTACTAAGAGTTTTCAAAACGCTGCCCATGGTAATAAAAAGTATTAAAGGCCATTAATTCTTTCAGATTTGCGTACGTACTTATTTTGTAAACAATAATGTTTTAAGAATTTAACTACCAAAATAAATCATTGAGTTTATGTGATTTAAGTTAATAGGTAACTATTTTGAGAAGACAAAACAGTTTTTATTTTTATTCGTTTTCGTATTTTGGGTTTTCTCAAAAGGATTATGAGATGGCAGACGTAACCAGCACAGTGGCAAATTGTTTTCCTATTTACAGTCGAAGATAAGTTGAAATAATCGACTAATTTCATAAAAAAAGTAATCTGACTTTACAGTAACGCACCAGATTATTTAATGAGGCTTGACACAGGCAGAGTTAAACTTTTCTATACGTTCTATTAATTGATTACCCAAATTACTATCCATGAATGACTTACGACTGCCTAAAATTCGTTTTATTAGGAGAGGAGTATGACAGAATGGTCAGAAAAAAAATACAGTTTTATGAAAAACAACGTGAATATAATTATTATTTCTATTTGGTTTTCATTTTGTAAAAAGGTAAAATGTCATTATCCTTGCTGTAAAACAATAAATTAACTGGTTTCGTTTCTTCTTGTAAGGAAATTCTATTTGAATGTTATTTTTAGCTTATAAGATCGTTAAATGTCTTTAAGCAATTTATGTAATCTTGGCGATTTTCTGATTATTCGCAACCATTCAGTAACTTCGAAGGCCATCAACTTTTCTAAAGGTAGGTAGGTAGAATACGTTAAAGAATGTGTTATTATATCAGAAATATAGAGAGAGAAAACTTTATGGAAGCATCTTTGGTTTAATAGCATTATATTTTACCACGTTTTAAAAAACGTTAAGCGTAATGCTTCTATAAGTCGTGAGCATAAGAATAAAGCACTTCAAAATTGTCAAATAACTAAATATCGAAAACTTTATTATAAAGGGGCATAAAAGGTTTAGCTTACAGTTAAACTGAGGAAGCGTGGAAATTACGTGAAGAATATTATTCTGATTAATGTAGGCAGTAATATACGGCGTAAGTTTTAAGAGATTGGACATCTTCAATAATTGTGAGCTCTTATTTATTAATATTGAAACTTAACTATGATTAATTTAGTGTTTTAATGAGTAAAAACAGTAAAAAACCAGTTGAGAATGCTCTTCTAGCTTCTTTTAGATTGACAGTGACAATTCTAATCAACACAGCCTCAGTCTACTCACTTTTACCAAAATCGTCATTCACTATAACTCTGAATAAAAGAGGAGTGCAGTAAAAGTGGGGATATAACGTCACATTCCATAGGCGTACTTTGGAAAATAAAAATAAAAATAAACCAATAATTAACACGGAGGATTATATGTTGTCAATGGCTTAAACTTTTTTAATCTCTTGGCATTAAGACACTTCAGTACCTAAAATCAAAGATTAAAAAAAATAAAATGTTCAAGAACTATCTTTAAAAGTCACTGTCTTCACTATAACTACTGGTATCATTATCATTGTCTTTTCTGAGGTTTATTATTATAGGGTCTTTTAAGTTTTCAAAATGAATTTTCCACTTTTCTCAAATATTCTCCATTTACATCTGAAACTGCCTTCAAAAACAAATTTCGCACATCAGGTTATTTAAATGTTGTATTGTTTTGAGAAGCATATCCTTTTAATTGTGACCAGATCATTTCAATGGGATTTAATTCTGCATGGTAAGGAGGCAATCTGAGAATTTCAATTCCTTTTTCTCGGGCCATTTAACATTAATTACTTTGATGTTAGTTTACACTGCAAAGATTTAAAATCCTGGGGGAGTCCATCGTTGTCGATGATGGTGTTGTGTGGTTTTTCTGGGTTTTCCCACAACTGTAAAGCAAATGCGCCATCAAGCATCAGTAAGTCGCCCCAGTGCGCCACGGCAAATAGTAATAATAGCCGTCCCTCCCCCGCACAAGCTGCAGAGCTTCTGGGGTTCACTCGTAAAGGAGTGAATTGCAGGGCGTATATTATTATTATTATTATTATTATTATTATTATTATTATTATTATTATTATTATTATTATTATTATTATTATTATTATTATTATTATTATTATTATTATTATTATTATTATTATTATTATTATTATTATTATTATTATTATTATTATTATTATTATTATTATTATTATTATTATTATTATTATTATTATTATTATTATTATTATTATTATTATTATTATTATTATTATTATTATTATTATTATTATTATTATTATTATTATTATTATTATTATTATTATTATTATTATTATTATTATTATTATTATTATTATTATTATTATTATTATTATTATTATTATTATTATTATTATTATTATTATTATTATTATTATTATTATTATTATTATTATTATTATTATTATTATTATTATTATTATTATTACGAGTAATTCTGCCTTCAAGGATTTAGGAGGACTGATAATATTTTTAGAATGGTGCCATTTTGAAATATATATTATTACAAAATTCCGAATCAATTAAAATACATACGATAAGTCTGACTTATCCGTCAAACGAACAGGTTTATTACAGTAAAAACCATGGAAACATGATTAAATCAAACAAAATCGTTTATTAGGCCGATCAAATGTATTTTAACTACTAATAAGCATTGCAGGATGAGGTAAAAATAAAATTTCTACCTCTTAAACCTGTACTACTTCTACAAATTAAATTACTGCACTCCTTTCGTCTCTAAACTATATGTGTCTACGTTAAACTTCAAAATTTTCATATTTTGGACTCCATTTTGAAGGTGTTCTCGAAGAGGTACGGAGGGGTACATCAAACCCTAAGCTTACTTAGCAGAAAAAAGCTACACACACACATAGATCGAGTTCAGACCGAACAATTTGTTCGGTGAAAATTCTTAAGACTAAAATGGAAAAATCGATTTTTCTTCAGATATTTCTTCAAAGCGACTGATTTAATTTTTAAAATATCCTAACAAAATTGATACTCAGAAAAAAATAATTCCTTATCTATTCATTAAATTAATTTTTAAATTTACTGCAACATTATTGCATTTTATGACTTTTTAAACGAATTAAAAGTTCCGTGTCATTTTCACTGCAGAAAACTTTAACTGCACTTTATAGTTTTTTTTATCTTTCATTTAAAAGAAACAACGCTGTTAGTCCATTAGAGATGACAATAAAAACAATTTTATTCTCAATAGTAAGTTTATTTAATTTTCAATTTCAAACACTGAGAAACTGCAATATATCATCAGAACTTATTAAAATGGTTATAAAAATAAAAGCATCTTGTAGGTGTTGCAACAATTTTTTTATTAGTGTACACTTTAAAAAAATATTAAATATTCAAAGAAATGAAGGCCATCGGGTTTCACAAGACCATGTGCAGGTTATTTACATCAGAAAATAAACAAACAAGTAAATAAACTGTTCAGTTATTTCATATTTAATTTCAGTTTCACTTGGAAACTAATGACGACATTATTTGATTTCATTGCATCTTCTATAAATAATAATAAAAACAGTAATGATTCAGTTAGATTTGATTCCAGTCTTCTGAAAATTTGTAAAACACCTACATTAAACATTTGACGTATATCATTAGAACTCATCCTAGAAAGTTTGCAGGTGAAAACAGCCCCTGTTCCAATATATTGAACTATATGAAGATCCTTATTGGAAGGTTGTATAATTATTAGTTATGTATCTCGAGATTTGATTTCCGCACGCCTCTCTAACACAGCCCTTAGCGTTTTCGGGGAGATGTTGAACTGATTGCACTTTCGCTATGTTCAATTAAATCACTCAAGCCTTCCCTAGGGGGTAAATCAAATCCCAAACCATTATTCAAGAGCTGGGTTTCATCTCGTTCAAAAGTTTCAGTAGTCCGCTTCTCAATCATGTTAGAAACGAACTTTTTCCAAAATGTTTTTAATTATGGAAGTCATTTTATTTAAAAAAAAATTTATCTGTAACTACAAACATTTTTTTAAACTCACCTCGTTCTCAAGCGTCGCTATAAATCTCGCTATAGTGTGGCGTGAACAAATTAAATTTTTATATTTTTATTGGTTCAGACTTCGCGCTCTATTGTTTCAAACTATATTTATTGGATTCTAACGAAGCTTGGGTTAGAGGATATTAAAGTTTTATGTAAAAAGGAGAGTGGTATATACCAGCTGGTATAATTAAATAATACATTCTACATCCAAATACTGAATAAGTACAAAATTTGTAGGTATATTTTGTAGACTTGGAGTAATCGTGACTCCTGTAATCCCTTCAAAGATCTCAACAAAAGATCCCAACAAAAGATCCTGAACCGATTTTAAACAAATATTAACCAAAAAATGTTTCTAAATATTGATTATAAAAAAACTGCAGACATGACGATTTTAAAAATTATTCGGTGACAGTTAAAGTTAATTTTTTTTAAATAGTTTGACACAATCAATTACTTAGTGCAGTTGAATGTAGTAAGTGAATTTGTTATACATTTTCTTTATATACGTAATAACATTAATATATAAAACATCTGTAATTCGTTTCAAAATTAAATCTGTTCTAAACGAAATTATTTTGATATTGTGGTTCAAACAGTAAACACAATAAAACATGATATATTTCTCACTAGCTGCGTTTTATTAAAATATTTCTAAAAATATCTTTTACAATTTAAATTTTAACAATTTAATTTTATATTTTACAATTATGCATCCTGCGAATAGCAGATGCGAGCTAGAATTAAATTATTATTTGGTAACCTTGCGAAAACTTATAGTATTTTTAATATTCTAAGAAACCCAAGTCCAAAGACAATGTCAAAATATTTGTCAATTATCGGCAAGTTCTTTATTTACTTTGGAATGTTTGCATATTATTTCTTAAAACTATGAAATTTCATCGGTTTATTTTTGAGTGAGTAAACATATTTTTCCAGGGTACTTATTCACTTTTTCGTAGCTTTTTATTTAATGCTAATTTATTTTTATTTTATATAAATTTTGAATTTTTATATTTCATAAGAAAATTATAGACTATTTTCAAAATTGTCAACATTTCTTTTATAAAAACATTGTTAACTTTAGAACAAGTTTTTTCGATCGAAATTCTAAAATTGAACTAAAAAACTGTTTGAATAAAAAAATTTACATTATTAGAAACAAATAATTCCCCGTGCCACGTGCAAAAACAGGAACACATTAATCCTTGAACGAATCCTTGGTCTTTCAAGCTGGAAAATTTGATTTTTTTTGTGTATATATCCCTTCATTTTTTTCATAATTTGTACGAATTTTTATTAGTTTTTAGATCGAAATATATCAACTAAAATTGATATCTTATCGCTATCGTACATTTGATTCAGTTTTAATATCACAACAGCACAGAAAATAATCGATTATACTTCCAAGTCACAAGATGTATTCTGCGAAACACCATGACAGCGTTAGCTGGAGTAGTCAAGGGTATATTCGTTTATCTATACCTGGTAACTGTGTAAACTTCGCGATTGCTATTGGCCTGATTTAGGATGCATTATATAATCTATATTAAATTCGTTTATGTGATAAAGTTTATTATTATTTTACAATTCTGCATTTTCAGTATAAACTCAAATCTTTTAGCTTTGTATAACGTATATTTAGTTTTTAGTACAGAATTTATAAATATATCTAGTTTTGTTAAAAAACATATAACTTTGACATACATACTCCCTCTATATTTTTTTAATATTTAAAGCATAGCACGTAGGGATCTTTAAAAGACTGCTGCACGATAGTTTTGCAAATGGTATAATTTAGAGATCAAGGCATTAATCGTGAAACACATAAACCACATGAAGTAGTAGTGTATGAAGCCTTATGTATGTAATTCCTTGCATATTTGAGGAAAGCAGAATTCATTTAAAATAGAAATACCAAAGTTATCCTCCCAGCCATCATTTCATCCACAACTATTCACCTTTATCTTTCTTTATTACTGTTTTTAGACAGACAAATATTTTCGAGGAATAGAGAAATTCCAGACGGATCATTGTGATGATGTGTCGTTGCCCCAAACACTGTATTACGCGATTGTTGTGTCTAAATCGTAGATTTCAAAACAAATTGTTGAAGCACTTTATTGACAACGCTCGAATTTTATTTTTAAATTTGCATTTTGTTATTCTCGTCGGGAAAATTTTTCTAAATAGGTTAAATTTGAATTCCTGCAAATGTTGCTATTTATTTAGGAAGAATAACAGTACGAATATTAATTTACCAATCACCCAGTGAGGCAAATATTAAATTAATAGTCTCAAAATACCTAAAAAATTGTTAATTTGAAAAATATAAATGTTATTTATGATTGTGGACTTGTAATTTCGTCGTCGAAGTTAAAAATCTAGACAAGGAGGTAATTTATAATGATAAAAGAGGTGAAAAATGTTGAAAAGTTAATGAAAAGGTGTTGTAAATTACTTCTTCTCTTTCTCCATTGGGCTATTCCCTTTAGTACAGCATTCAAAATTAGTTAAAATAAATCTTTAATGGTATGGTGTCAAGCGTTTCCC
Source organism: Crepidodera aurea (assembly GCA_949320105.2). Taxonomy (NCBI): domain Eukaryota; kingdom Metazoa; phylum Arthropoda; class Insecta; order Coleoptera; family Chrysomelidae; genus Crepidodera; species Crepidodera aurea. Next base: position 14,404,101 of record OX439476.1, on the reverse strand, counting down.
AGACATTTAACGGACTTAAAAAATTAGCGGCCAAAATTACATTTTTAAAGAATCTTTTAATTCTATATATATTTTTTTACCTTTCTCTATTTTTTTAGAAAGATCATCAATTAGGCTTCCAGTATGTACGATGGTTTTTACGAAACATCGAGAAAACCTAAATGGTCACTTTTAATAACTGATAAATTATTTCTAAATTTAAACTATAATTTATAATTTGCCAGTATTCTTTAAAACGTCAAAGCTTTCATTAAATGAACAATTTTTTGTTCGTAAATTTAGATTAAGCTCAGGTATTTCAAGTTAGTGATGATTGCCAAAATTATTTGTATATTTTGGCAAATGGCAAACTCACAATTAGTTCTGATGAAAACGAAGGTGTCTGTTTAGAATAGATAAACAAAAAATTTAGCAATTGTGACTGATTGTTTTATACCAGGTATTGTTAAAATACTTTTAATACCAAATCTATTTAATTTAAAGTCATTGTTAGAAATTGAATAGAAGTAATAGGTAAAAAGTGTGGCCTTATTTTAAATCTTTAAACTACTTTTCAAATAAGGTCTTCATTTTTATCAATAATTTCCTCTTCTTCGTTAGCGCTGGACTTCATTGTTTCCATATGTTAAGCATCTTCTTTAACTTTGCGGTTATAATTATTAGATTCTTTTAATAATCTAGTTGAAGAATTCCATTGTTTTTTTTGACCTACATCTCCAGCATGTTCACATATTTTTGATTTTTGGAATTGTTTATTTTTAATCTATGATTGGTGTTCATTAAGTCTTATATGAAAAGGTCTAGATGTTTCTCCTATATAAAATTTATTATATTCGGGTGGAATTGTATAACCACATCTTTCATTTTTTCTGTTATTTCTTATTCTCCCTCATTTTATTTTCAATCCTTTTTGGTTGTCATTCAGGCGATTTAAAATGAATCTTGAAATGACCTTAATCATATTTGGCGATTATATCTCGCTGCCGATTAAAATGCAGAAATCTAGACCCATTTTTGCTAATTTGTTAACAGATGCAACCCTTTATGCAAAATTATTCTACTAAGTTGGTTAAGGATTAAATCTAAGTGACCCAATTATAAAGACGATACCACTGGCAAGATAAACATTTTCGTTAACAACGCCAGAGCGCCACAATATGGTTGATCCGTTTAATAAACATTTATTCGGAAATGGCGTCTCTAAAACAATATAACACGTATATACATAATACTTTATCGAGGTATAAATTGTACATCCAGCATAATGATGAGCAAGCAGGAAGTTCATTGAAACTTATGGTTAATATTTCAGATAACTAATGAATTATTTATATTTGCTTCTAATTACGTACCCGACATAGGTAATTTGTAGAATTATTCGATATAGAAGCGTCTATATTACGCTTTAATAAGAATACCTTTTACTTAATTGCAAATTTGAAAGATAGTGTATCAGCAGAGGTAATGTTACAATTGTCTGAATATATTATGTTCTTCAACTTTATATTTTTTGATATTAGGAAAAGCTAAAATTAAATGACAATTTTTAAAGGTTTTAGAACTAACGTGAGATTTATATTGAATCAACCTTTGGATGCTAGCTAAAGAAGGGTCGAGGGTGTAGTGAATTAATAGGTTTGTTCCAACATAACACAAAACCAGTTTTCGTACGGTCGGGATTCTGCGCAGACTAGAATCGGTGTCACCAAATCTAGACTGCGCAGAATCCCAACCGTACGAAAACTGGTTTTGTGTTATGTTGGAACAAACCTAATATGAAATTTTTAAATGGGCGCCAGGAGATTTTGACCTACATCCAAATCAAAGCAACTTAAACACAACCTCCAGAGTAAAGTAAATTGGTCTCTCTAAATAAATACCTTTGCTTACCTCGATTCAATGCAACAAGGAACACTAGTTAACAGATAATTAGCAAATAAAAAACTGAATCTGAAACAAGACAGGCAGACTTCTGTTGACTTTTAAGAAAATTCTTCTTCTTCTCCTTCCACAATTTATTTTTTGTTGCCCAAATACCATAATACGAAGAAATATACATAATCCAGTGAGGTGGAGCTGTGAGTTAGATGGAGTTGTACGGTTGCTATCAAATTACTAGGATGTTTACTCAAAGGAAGCGTAATTCAGATTAGCTTTTGATAGTGGTACAAGTGCAATACGCTTAAATTTTGATTAGTTACAATAGATCAAAGGGATTGTGTGTGATCGTTACATATAGCACGACCATTCTGTGTTGTAAAAACATCCAAAATATATATATTTAAGCTTATCAACAAATTTACAAGAGCACGAATTATTTAAACCTATTTTTTATGTAGATAATAATAATAATAATCATAATAATAGATGTCTTTATTAACAATTAATAAAGAATTACATTTTGTTTATTATATAATTAGGGCGAGATTCAGTTTGTATGTAATAATAAATAAAGTACAATATTAAATATATATTTGGCATTTAACATACATCTGCTCTTCCATCTAACCCCAGATGATCTAGAAACTGTTCATGGTGTGTTTGTATATGTGCCGACATTTTTGTCGCTTATAAAAAAATATCGATTAATATTAAAACAACTTTTTAGGTTATATAAATATGAAAAATTTAAAAATAATCCCGAATTGATAAAGATTCAAGCAGAATATTGTGTATTTTTTCAGTAACTAAAACTTTGAAGAAAAAAATAATATATATATATATATATATAGCAGATTTTTCGAAAAATGCAAAATGGACAGTTTTCTTCGACTCATTTTCTTGTCCTCCATTTTGAATTTATTCAAGTAAAATCTCATCTGCGGGACTTATTCCTAAAATCAACTAATCCGCTTGTTCTACATTGTAAAGCTCCTTAATTTTCATTCGCTGTTATAAACCCAGGCATAGTAGAAGTAACTTCAAGGCAAAACTAAATCCTAAAAAAAACCGAACTCATATTTTCCAATCTCTTCTAGCCGTAGAAATTTCTTTCCATTTATTTTTATACCCGGACTCATTTTTGTTCGTTGGTACCTAATCCTGCGTCAAATAATAAATTGCTTTTCGGTATTACTTCAGGACATTGAAACGAAACAAGGAGCAATGTACAAATTCTTATTTTATTTTCAGAACAAAAACAAGCTTGACTTGATGTGCGGAGCAAGTTTTATGCTGCAATTTTCTGCACGTTACAATAACAGTACGTTTCTAGATGACGAGAGATAAAGTTGATTTAATTACCACTTTTGTGTTAAAGGAAAATGAATGTTTTTAGTACACATTTTCGAGCCACTACAAAGGTTTCACTTAAATCCTTGGGTATAGCCCCAAGTAGCATTTTTGGACGGAACGTGGCTGCCACGACATTAGAAACTTTAAAGTGTATTGCCAAAGTCTTTGCCACGTAATAGAAACGGTTCTATAACGTTTTTTAAATAGCGCGTTCATTTTTCTCACCATGGCGATCTCAAAAATGGCTGCAAATGTCTGCGTTTAGAAAATAAAACTTTAAAGTGATTTTTGTGTGGCCAAAACGTGGCGAGAATTACTGCATTTTAAGATCAGTGGTATTTAAGTGGCCGTAACTATTATTTTCCACTTTAAAGTTTCAGACACCTTCAGTGGCCCCAAAATATTATAAAACTATTAAGTGGCTCCCAGCGGTGAACTTTACACGTTACTACAACTAGGCACAAATAAAATGAAGTTATTCTTACTGTATAGGGGTAGATTTAGTGATTATTACGTAATAATCGAAGTTGCGATATCAGTTTCTGTCACTATAATGCTACTTGGGAGGCTTCTCAAAAGATACTAATGCATTTAGTTTATAGGGACGGCTATTATTATTATTTGATGTAGCGCTTTGGGGCCACTTAATGATAATTGATGGCGCATTTGATTTATAGTTGTATTAAGACCCAGAAAACCTTATTTTCCTTCATCTTATAGTAACTTGACTTAATCTCCTACAAAATGTCGCAACTTATATTACATTAAATTTTAAATCAATTTATTCATTTTACATTTTTAGGTCATTTGTCAATTCCTGCTTCATTTAATTCCTATTCTCCTGCTTTTATTATTGTATTATTCATTCGTACATGTCGAAACCAGTCTAATCTATTTATTTTTTATTTAGTTTCAGTATTATTTTCTCCACTGTTTGTTCTACCCTCCGTCCAAATTTGGGTTGAGTTCGGTTTATTTTCATGCCTGTTTTTTACAGCCCATAATTCAATCACATATCGCGGAGTTGGTAAAGTGATGGATTAATTTTTTTCTCTATTTTTCATTTACCAATCACAAACGCCGATCGATCATAAATATGCACGTATTCAAGATTATTCAGAAATTGAAAATATGAAATATGTAAGTTTCTGGGTTTAGGCTACGACATACTAAACGCGAATACAATATGTAATGTAGTGAGAATCAGCAACACTATAAGTTTAAGAATTTAATTCAACGAAGAAAAGCGTGAACAACAAACCGATTACAGCAAAAAGAACAGTTCTTATTCAAATTACTATTTGCGTTTCGGATCTTAGCGGAGAAAAAATTTCCATATATTGCTTCCTTTGTTCTCCTCACATAATTGCAAGATGTGCAAGTGAAAATAATTCTTTGGAAGCACGCTGTTGCAGCACTGCGGCCCAATTTGTGCATCTCAGTAAACTAAATTATTTATTTTGTAATACCAATGAATTTGAGAGTTTAACGCATAATCACAGTAAAAAAGAAGGCTCAGTAAACATTATTTATGCGGAGTTTTCATTAATCATATAGCAGGAACATCGAAAAAATGCAACATAATTTTCTGAGATACACAGCTTGCCCATGGTGATTATGAATCGATAGAGCTTTTTCTTAACTTTTTCTCCTTAGAAACAGAGAGACCTCACATTGCTTTTTAATATTATCAATGGCAGATGCAGCTGTAGTGAACTTCTACCAAAAATAAATCTTCTTGTTCCAACCCTCACAACTCGACAGCAACAAACTTGTCATGTACCTTTCTATCGTTTAAACCAAGCGTTTAATAGCTGTATCCCAAGAATGTTAAGATTAGCCAATACTCACATTAATCTTGAGATGTTTAATACCTCCCTTCATCATTTTAAAACTCAATTACTGAATACAGAGCTTTAACGTTTAATGTTTTAATAAACCTTTTTTGTCTTGTCCTTAATACTCCTTGTTTATTTATACTATGTATGACAAGTGATTATGCCACTTTTATATGTTCTTTGTTGTTGTACTTTAAGTATATTTTAAACTGTAATCTTTATCTTAAATGGGCTTGCCCGTAAATAAATAAATAACGTATTATGATCTGACAGAGGGTAGAGGTGCCAATCTAAAGTTCTACTTTATATTAAACCAATGTCAAAACTTCCTTCTGAACTAGCATGGGATACAACATGTTATTTGTGACTTTAGGGGGTGCTGATGCATTTATAACTTTATAAAGTAGCACGCTAGATGCATATCACTTGTCAGATGACGTGCTATGTCATATTCTACACTATTTTGGTGTACATTTTGATTGAAATCAGTTTTTCTCCAAAACAGTAAATGTAAATAAAAATCGTTCATCATCTAGCTCAAAATTCAGCTTGTTTTTCTAACTTAATTTCGCTTTAATTATTATAAATTCTGCAGATGATGTTTCTGACAGATATTTCTCTATAATTGTGTCATTTATTTTTATCTCTTCTTGTAGATATGAATCGTTAAAGATATCGGATAAAAAATATTTATATTATTAGTTCTTGGTTCTAAATTTTAAGTATTATTTTTTTAACTTTCGATAAAAATTGTCCACTTATATATGGAATTTGAACCCACTGATGTATGCAGAAAACTATGCAAATGGATTCAATGATGACCATTGTACTAAGAATTCTTTTGGAAAAACTCCCATATTTCCTTTCATGGAGAGTGTAATTAGACTTTTTTACGTTTGCGGAAATGTGAAAATTCTGTTTAAATTACATTTTACGACAAAATTGCATTTTTAATACCCCAAATAGGCTAAAACTAAATACGTGTTTGTGCTATTTTTCATGTTATATTTAAGCTTTTACAAACTCAAAAATTTGAATAATTGTTTTAGGACTATTATTAAATATTAAATAGTATGGGCATCATGTTCGAGCACAAAGCACTACACCGGGTAAATCTATTTAACACATTGACCGCCAATATCTGTTTTCAAAAAGCTGTTCTTCATTTTAATTGCGTTTAGGAGCAAATTGTAAAATATCAGAATAGTTATGTAGTTATTTCACACATATTTTTTTACCAAAAAAATGTGCGATTTATCTTCTGTCGAACGTACTCTTACATAACTGTACGAATGTCCTGTATATATTAATGTGATCAAGTATTTTGGTTACCTAGTTTTGAGCAAAAGAAAAAGTAGTGGTACAGCAAAAAGACAATTTAAAGAAACGAGAAAAAACACGTTATTTTTATCCAGTGTGCCCTGAAAAACCAGCCCAAAATCTAGAAGGTATAGTAGAACTGGACATTTTTGAGCAGTTTAATGTCGAAAACACCATACACTGTCCATATACATAAAAATAAAATAATATTTTGGCTATTAGCTGGATATCGTTATAGGGGAGAATGGCGTATAATTATTTAATATGAATTTACATTTTAACTTCTATAACGCATATTAGATTTGAATAGAGGTTGATATCTTCATTTTTTGATCTCTTGTGAGATTAACAAACGTTACTAATTAAAATTTTGTCTCAAATTTTAATTCTAAAATTAAAAACACAGCGAATAAAGTCATAAATATTATAAATTAATTAAGCTTACCTACCCTATCTCAATCCTCACCATCGGATTCACTGTCATCAACATAATAAATTGGGTCGGACTCGTTACATAAGAATTTTCTTCTTTGATGACATGTTTGATTTTTTTCTGCCAATCATCAGCTGAAATTTTGTTAATTTCTTCTTTTACCAAATTTGCAACCAACCCGTCAAATTTGGGAAACACGTTATGACGCCTTAATCTTTTTTTAAGTTGTCCCCAAATTAATTCTATGGGGTTAAATACACAAAAATAGGGCAGAAGGTGCAATACCTCGTGGCCCCTTTTTGATGGCATTTCATCAATAAAGAATTTTTTTTCAAATGAATGTGTGCCTAATACTTGAAGCAATTGATTTTTTGTATAATTTTCTTCGAAATAAAGTTCATGAATCCTGAATCTCAGACTTATTTGAGTTGGTATTGGGAACTTTTTCTATTAAGCGGGAATGATATGAAGCATTATCCATCACTATGATGATATTCTCTTCAATATTGTTTAACAGCTGATTTTCAAACCAATCTTCAAAACTTTCTCCAGACATATTTTTGTGGTAATCTAAATTACAATCTTCCAAATTTTTTCCAGAGAGTTTGAGGCAATTTTGTACCCACCCTGAGTCCGATTCACAGTGAAGAATTGTTAGTCGAGTTCCCTTGTTACCAGGAACATTTACTGAACATCTTCTTGTTCCTTTCTTTGGCGTATCGTAGGTATCGAACCACGTTTCATCTAAATAGTATATTTTTCTGTTACTATTTCGAGATGCCTTAATTTTTTCCAAATATTGTATCCTCCATTTTATGATCCTCTGGCTTTCCATTATTACAGTCCTCTTGTTGATAGTTTGGTATTTAAATCCAATTTTCGATATCCAACGCTGTGTTGTGCTTTTAGAAATTCTTAAATCTGGCCTTTTACTTTTTAGTAAAGAAAATATACTATCCACTGTTGGGAACTCATTTCTTTGGTAAGATTCATAAATAATACTACCAATTAATTTTGATATTGACGGATCTAAAGTTTTAACACATCCTTTATCACACCTCTCTTTACGATTTTTTGGACCATTCTTTATAATTCTATAAAGAGTGCTAATGGGAACATTTGTTAAAAAAGATGTTTTTTCAATGGCACTCCTTTCACCTTCGGAAGTTACAATATTCTTATAAACATTTATACATATGGTTTGGGCATCTTTACAAAGATATTGTTTTTTCGAGGTGGATATTTCTTGATACTCTGAAGTTCTTTCACCAAAAATGTTCTCTTCCTCATCGGAGCTACAGGAATCTTTGGGACTACAACCTGATACCACATAATCCATTGGAATATCATTTAATGATTGTTCCGATTCTTTAGATCCACTTAAAGAAACTGTATTTTCCCAAGGACGAATCATATTGAAATTGACACCGAATAAATAAATAAGAAGTACACTGTAACAATGTTTCAAAATAAAAAAAGTATGTATATACACGGAAGCCAAGAATAATATTAACTGAAATAAACTAACGCCACGAATCACCTACCACCTACTAATCACTAAATCAAAAATCAAGTGCGAACACAAGCACAGTTTATCACTGTATGAATATTTTCCTAGCCCCCACTACTGAAGACAATATTTGTCTAACTTCTACTTCCTACTTTAATTGCAGAACAAAATGATCCCGCTTTATACAAGTCGCTAATACCGACAAATCCACTTGTCGGCAAATCTACATGCCGCTAATACCGACAAAGCCACTTGTCGGCACATCTACATGCCGCTAATACCGACAAAGCCACTTGTCGGCACATCTACAAGCCGCCAATGCAACCTGTCTGCACATCTGAGAATTTTGTTTCTGCAATTGAAAATGTAAAAACTATAACCACACTTCCATTGTCGCCTCTTATGAGTGTAACCTCACACCCCACAGTTTAGTTAAATTAATTTAAGACAAAATTTTAATTAGTAACGTTTGTTAATCTCACAAGAGATCAAAAAATGAAGATATCAATCTCTATTCAAATCTAATATGCGTTATAGAAATTAAAATGTAAATTCATATTAAATAATTATACGCCATTCTCCCTATAACGTTATCCAGCTAAGTTGGTTATTGAATCTTTATATCCTAATAGCCAAAATATTATTTTATTTTTATGTATATGGACAGTGTATGGTGTTTTCGACATTAAACTGCTCAAAAATGTCCAGATTCATCAGCATTCCTTCTATTAGCGGTATCCTTTGTGTTTTTATAACGTTTTTTCATTCTCCTAAACAAGTGGGTTCTACTATACATAGCTGGATTACATGCTTTATATTTTCTTTTAGGTTTTATTTGAAATTTTCTCGACATGTATTGAATAATTAGAATATTTTCTTGTGGATTAATAATCCTACATTCTGTGGGTTCTATTTTGAGGATTTGATATAACTCAGTGTTTGGAAAATTTTCTTGTGTTGAATGAGAAATGATAAAAAAGAAAATTGGTAAGAATCTGAGACTGAGAGAGAGACTAAAAGAGGGGGGCTTACCTTACAAACGGTCCGGTAGTTCTAAATTTTTGATATGTTGTCTAGGATGGTTAGTAAGTGTTTGAAATGCAAAATGCACAATTCCTCCCCCTCCGGTCTCGCCGCCATATTGAAACAATCGAAAAAAGTCGGCAATTTCTTCAGATTTTCGCTTATATCTTCGTTTAGGTGCTTTTAGCTAGAAAAGAGTTCTATACAATGTTGTAGGTAATTAAATTCCCTACAAATTTTAGTATGATACTTGTTTTCCTAGAATAGGCCATAACTGAATTACATCGTTCTAAAGTTAGAAGTTTGACAAATTTCCGGAAAATTGTATCTGTCCTAGAAACAAAAAAATATATTTACTAAGTTAAAACCGTATATTTTACCTCTAAGCGAAGACAGAATTCTGAAAATTGTCTCAAGATTATCGATTTTTCTCCAGTAGGTATTGCATTCCTGCACAATGATGAAACCACGTAGCTCACAGTTCACGGCTTTCTTAGGTGATTTTTTTGTTCAGAACACGTGGAGACTAAACAACTCAAAGAGATATAAGATAATTTGTATTCTAAGCAGCAATGTCGGAATCGAGTAACTATATGGAAATTAGGGAACCGATCGATATCCAGAAACTGGTTTCGATGTATTCTTGTGTGGGTATCTGTCGATATTTGATTAATTTGTAATATAAGTTCTATACCTGCAGGTTATGAATTATCATCCATCTATTACAACGTAATTTACGTAGATTTATTATCTTTCCTCGCATTTATTTTGAATTTCATAATCCAGAACTACTATTGGCCACAGAATATATTTTTCCTACTACAAGATAGATTGAAAGATTGCGTTGACCATTTCTACAAATTTTCTTATTTGAAGGGTCCAGTGCACATAAAAACCGATTTCTCAACTTCAACTTCACAGTCCAGCCACCGTATGATGTGACACGATAACAATCTTTGCCAAAAAGAGGTTCAGTGCCGAGTTCTTACATGGGAACTTGTTATTTCTCGGATTATATCCTTTATCTTGGCTTTGGTCATCTTCCACAAACAAGTTTCCTTATTTAGCGATGTATGTACAGTATTGTCCTCGCAAAAATATTCGATGGTTTTAGTTTACAGTGAGATTAAATTAAAAATCAACAATATATACTGGGCGTAATATTATCATCGAACGAAAAAAGACGGAGCAAGTTAAGAAAGGTAAATAATAGAAAAGAAAAAGCTGAAATAAAGCAAAACCAAAACTAAAAACTTTCAAGACGTACATCGTCCGAAAGTAGGCAAGAAAATGACATTTAATGTTTATACCTAGGACGTCCTGTGAAAAATGGATGCAGTGCATGTATTGATGATGATAACGAAGAAGCAATTCATGTTTGTGTGACAGGGTGACCCAGGGGTACGTGCATGCTCCATAACTTTTTTTCTATTCAAGCTATCGGTTTGATTTTTTTTTACGATAAGACCGACAATGGGGCACATTCTAAAAATATTTCTATTTATATACAGGATGTCCCAAATAAGATACACAACTAAGTTCTGATTTTTTAAATAGCAACCCCCCATTTTTGTTACATTTTTAGATTCGCCATTAAATTGTCGATATAACGCACCCGGGTTTCTTAGACTTATCTGCAATAGTTTTTGACTTATGTCAATTTATGTGTCAAAATAGCGTCGTGCAGAGATCCATAAAAAAGTTCAGAACTTCAGAACTGTTCAAGATAACTTAATCAACTTTTTTCCAGTAGGTTCCTTAAGCTTCAGCGCATCTTCTGAGTTGTAGGCGAATTCGGAGTCGACGTTCTACCGCCTACTACGATTTTTTGAAAATTACAAATTACAAATAGCAATAACTCGACTTTTTCAAATGCATCACCCTATATTTTATTACATCATTGCATGGCATTTTTTAAGAGCTTTTTGCTGATATAGGGTTTGTTGGGTCTATTTTATAAAATTTGCGAGATTTATTGCAAAATAAGAAATGTTGACGGTTTATTCGAGAAAAAAAAGGAATCGAGTAGGCCGCTGTCTTAAAATTTGACACATCCATATACTTTCAATAATTGTATGCGTCTAATTAAAAAAAAAGGAATCGAGTAGGCCGCTGTCTTAAAATTTGACACATCCATATACTTTCAATAATTGTACGCATCTAATTATTAATCAGTTTTACTCGCGAGGAATTAGTGAATATGGTCTACTGTATTGGCGAAGCTGACAGAAATCCTTTATTAGCAAGCAGAATCTACCTGCAAAAATATCCAGAAGCAAGAACTCCACGGGTGTCTTCATTCCTAAAGTTGAGAGATCGGTTTGAGCTCACTGGTATTGTATCTTATACCAAAAAGGAAATTGTTTTTTGACAATGTGCTGCATGGTGAAAGGTATTTACAGTTTCTTCGCGAACATCTTCCCAATATTTAAGAAGAAGTGGATTTGAATACCAGAGAGAATTTTTAGATAATTCTTACCCTAATCGTTGGATAGGGAGAGGTACTATTCCTTGGCCCGCGCGATCTCCAGACCTTACTCCTATAGATTTTTTTCTTTGGGGGTACGTGAAGGAAACTGCTTTCAGAGATCGTCCAACAACTGCAAATGAGACTTATGAAAAACAGGATTACGGAAGCCTTCCGTTCAGTTGATGGAGCAATGCTTGCTAGAGTTCGGGACTCATTTACTAGAAGACTAGCAGTTTGCGTGGAACATGATGGTGACCTATTCGAGCATTTTTTATAAATCAAAAATATTTATATTGTATCCTATTAATCATTCTTTCATGTTCTTGTAAATATTATAAAAATTGCTTACTTTGTAATGTACTTCTGTTTCTATTACAATTTTCTTTTGTTGAAACATATTCTTTTCAAAATTATATGAATGTGTCAAACAGTGGCCTACTCGATTCTTTTTTTCTTTTAATTAGACGCGTACAATTATTGAAAGTATATGGATGTTTCAAATTTTAAGGCAGCGGCCTACACGATTCCTTTTTTTTTCCTTTAATTAGACGCGTACAATTATTGAAAGTATATGGATGTGTCAAATTTTAAGACAGCGGCCTACTTGATTCCTTTTTTTTTCTCGAATAAATCTCGCAAATTTTACAAAATAGACCCAAGAAACCTTATATCAGCAAAAAGCTCTTAAAAAATAATTTGTAATTTTCAAAAAATCGTAGTAGGCGGTAAAACGTCGACTCCGAATTCGCCTATAACTCAGAAGATGCGCTGAAGCTTAAGGAATCGACTGGAAAAAAGTTGATTAAGTTATCTTGAACAGTTCTGAAGTTCTGAACTTTTTTATGGATCTCTGCACGACGCTATTTTGACACATAAATTGACAAAAGTCAAAAACTATTGCAGATAAGTCTAAGAAACTCGGGTGCGTTATATCGACAATTTAATGGCGAATCTAAAAATGTAACAAAAATGCGGGGTTGCCATTTAAAAAACCAGAACTTAGTTGTGTATCTTATTTGGGACATCCTGTATATAAATAGAAATATTTTTAGAATGTGCCCCATTGTCGGTCTTATCGTTTAAAAAAAAATCAAACCGATAGCTTGGATAGAAAAAAAGTTATGGAGCATGCACGTACCGCTGGGCCACCCTGTATATACTGTACATAAAATATTAATGATACGCTACTGGTTATTAATTACTGTTATCATGTCCAAGGATTTTGTGGTACCTATCTATAAATAGGATAAAAATGTACGCATTTCTTCTCTTGTATACCAATTGCCGAAGAATAAATAGTTAATAGATTATCTGAGCTTTCTTTCTTTCAAATTAAAGTAAAGTTAAAAGTGTTAGATTGAGACTTCAAATTAAGCACAGTTTAACAAATTTGCGACGAGGTTGAGTAATTAATAACCAATGGCGTATCATTAATATTTTATGTACAGTATATAAATTTCCCCCCTTCATTTTTTATACATTTAATTAACATAATATTTACAAGTTACAATATTTACAGTTAAGTTACTCTACCCTATATAACAGTTTGTGCGCTTTGTCAGCTCGATTGATGTCACCATTTTGGGTTTACTGTGATTTGGAAATACTACATCCCCTTATGTCCTCTGGGGGTACCACATTTTACCAGCAGTATGGGGCAAAACGGGGAAACTTTTAATCCAAAATGTAGTTGTGAAACACTACCATATTTGAATGTTTGTTCATATCTGAAAATCCTCATTTCAATGTTATAAAAGCAAAGTCTTGGGGTCCCTCTTTCAGACTATCTTAACATATTAGAAGAGACAAATCTGTTGAAAAATGCATGAGAAAATCTACATGTGAATCCTGTATGGATAACGAGACACGAATGCAGAGTATATGTAAGATGTAAGATAAAATAATGAATAAAATTCGCATATTTACGTGGTGGGAACGAATTTTTGGGAAACAAATAGGTCCCTAGGGAAGCTGAAATTTATGCTGCAGGAAAATCCGGTAGATTAAAAAAAATTGTTAAAAAATCCTTTAAAGATTTGCTGAAAAATATAAGTGTTCACATGAAGCGTGTTAAAAGTTTCGTTAGTTATTGACACTGTTATTTATTTAATGAAATATAGGGAAGAATCACGGAGTGGGCGACATCTATCATTGATTATTTGAATGACTCGAGGGGTGAACAATAAACGTTTGCATGGGCGTAATGTGAAGTTCGAATTTATTTTAAGTTATTTGTGCATTAAAAGTGGCATATTTGGAAGGTGTTTTGTGAAGAATTATTGTAAATAAACCATACAACGAACGACCTAAAAATGCAGACGATTATAAAAGGTGATATTGAGATAAGATCACGAAAAAAGTGCTGTGTTCCACAATGCTCTACATATGGCAATTCGGTCATATCTATCCTTTGAATTCCAAAGAAATCAAGAAATGGAAGATAATCTTGAAGATAGGAAAACCTATATCAAAGTATATGTTTGCTTGCAGCAAGCACTTTGTGAAAGACCATTTTTTTAGTGGTAAGTTTGATGAAGGTTCTTGCAGAGACTTCCACATATAATTTTCAATTCTCCTGTCATTTGCTATCACATTCTTTGAATTTTTTTGTAATTCCTTCCAGTGCTCAAACACTAAGGAATTAAGAAAGAAGTAACCAAAGTAGATGAGAAAGGAAAATAATAACTTTCATTACATCATAGTTAATTCATTTCAGGCTTAGGCAGAAATCAAATGAAAATGAAATGCAGGCCAAACAACATGGAGATGAGCAAGTGGGGGTAGAATTATCAAGTGAACATGATGAAAGTTGTACTCTAAATTTATTATTATTATGAAAAAAAAAACGTATTTTTGCTTAGCCAATCATTTATTTAAACAATAAACATGTATCATCTTATTGAAATATTTTTTCTTTCCCCCATTTTTGTGTCAAATCTGTGCAACTCGCTGGTTCCAATATCTCAAATCTAAAACATGAAAGAGACAAGTTGAACAGTTTGAAAATAATATTATCTTCAATAATTACTAACCTGTTGACATATATCATTGTAGCAATGATATGTTTGCAATATACCCCTAATGATTAGGGCCTAATCCTGCTTTACAGGAACTTTGACAAATCCAGGTATCATTCAGTTTTATGGTGATTTCATGTGGAGATTGTAAAATTGTTCTTTTGATGATTTTCTCATTGGAGCCGTCAATTCCACATAAAATGATGTGACAAGCCTTAAAAACTTCTTCACCTTCCTTATTTGCCTAACACGTTCACCCACATAATCCAGAATGTCTGACATTGATATTTCAACTTTTACAGGCATTGTCATAAAAATCCAATGACAGTAACTCTAAAACCAACTGAAATTTTAAAATCAACCTTCAATCCAATTGTGCAATGAATAAAAATGAACTTAAATCTCTGAGAATACTACAAAACAACTCTTATAAAAACTGTGATTTTTAAAGTGATCAAATGACAGAATATTTGTTGTTCACCCCTCAATCCGACATTATGTCATTCGTCATCTGGGAAACTCTTTGTAACTGGAATTTGGACATTACTTGCATTTCTGGAGTTGACTGGATCTATGTAGAAATAAGTGCATTCTATTATTTTTCACTTATTGTGTTTTTATTTTATCTTTGCAGCAGAAAATTCGGTACGTAGAGTGACAATGTTTATTAAATATTTTAATTCATTTCGAATTTGACAAATCTTCTAGTTTGTGATATTTTAAAATCTTCAATTTACTTATTTATTTTTTATTTAAATCGGTACATAAATCCACTAATATTTTCTACAAACATCTTTTGATGTTTGGCTACTTGGAGCTCAAGCAAATACTCTTTATTCAACTATTTAAAGTTGATCCATTTTTATGAACTAATCTAAAGATTCAAATCTGGTCAGATACGTCTAGGTAGTTGGCTATCTAACTAATTATTAGTATGGAAAAAATATTATGTGTGATAACCATACAAGTTACTAACAATTCATATCACTAGCGTATGAGCTAATATACATTGCATGTACCATTTTTCCAAAAAAACTAGAAGCATCGGTTTTTGTTAAACACTCTGACTTGCAGAAATAAGATGGTCATTAACGTTTACGGTGAATACACAATTAACCAGTATCCATTGCAATCAAGTTATTTGTAATAATCATGTCTAAAGGTAATGTTGCATTTTGCAACATTGTTAATAAGAAAGGTGACGCGTAGAGGCAGTTTAAGTTTTACTTTATGGTTAGAAATTAATTATGTTTGTAATAAAATTACTTCCTAGTTCATAAGACTGTTAATCTAAGAAGTTACGATTTAAAGGATAAACAGATGAGGCTAGTTTTAATTTTGAGATCATTTTGAATAGCAGAAACGGTTTGAATTATATGAATATTTTTAGATGTGCTACCATCTATGATTAGAAGAGAGTATTGACAATTTTTAAAGCAAAAAATTCCCGATGTATTGGGGTTGCATACTTTGTATTAATCTCTGAAAGGGATACGAAAGAAGAGAGTGATATTTTGACTAGAATCAGTCAAATAAAAGCTTTGCAACACTCAATCCAAATTGTGTATGCAACTCCAATACATCGGGAATTTTTTGCTTTAAAAATTGTCAATACTCTCTTCTAATCATAGATGGTAGCACATCTAAAAATTTTATCTTATAGCGGATATAGCTATTGACTTGTACGAGTTTGGAATTTTATTTATTGGATTCGAAAAGCCTAACTGACGAAGCCGAAAGGCAGAAACCGGTCTTAGGATGTCGAATCTGATAAATTAAATTCCTTACTCGCTTTCTATATGAATATTGTTTGAAAAAGTAATGTTGAAATTCGGCACTAACGGATCATTGAGAAAGACAAAACGATTGTTGAACTCAAATGTTAAATTAACAAAATATATAAGTATGGATACATTTACTAACATTTGGAAGAAATTTTGAAAATTCTAAAAAATTATCGATGTGAAAAATAATTATGTAATTATGTTACACTTCCTTATTTTCTAGAATAAATACGTCGTTGCTGATGCGGTAACTGAATCATATCGGTGACGAGACCATATAGACAGTAAAATAATTTCGCTAAAGAAATTAATCTCACTCTCTTAAACAACATTTATTTTAAGATTGTCATAGTTCCAAGTATACAATAATTAATAATAGTTATCTCCAGCATTAAAAGTTTGTTTTCAGCTGGGTTGCACTGTTGCTTTGTATATATCCTGCATAATCATCAAACAACGCAGTCTTATTGTATGATTAAAACACGAGGAGATTAAACAACTTGATGAGAAATGAACAAGAAACTATAGGAAGGTACATCAACACTTACGTTAAATGAAAAAATGTCTAGTAGATTCACGATATTTATTGATGAAGACATCAATTTAGAAGGAATAGAATGAAAATTTGCAAATACAGAGAATAACTAAATATCTCGAAATAGCTACATAAAATAGCAAAAAAAGATAAATGAACTCAAAAGGGAGAATTAAAAATATACATGTCAGAAAGCTCGTTTTTACATACACCTTTTGAACTCAATACCTTTTAAAACTGGGTAAATGACAGTGTTGGATTATTTACGTCATATTTTACCTACGTGTGTGCAGGTTTGCTTTTTGATATTTGTATATACTTTAACATTGTAGCACCCCTGAGGTTCTTAATGTGATGGGCCAACTGCAATGACTGAGGGATTTATAAAAAATATGAACATTAGCGACAGCCCTCGTATATGAATTGATCAGACAAATGGATTTTCTGTTGCGGTTATTTGTATCGACTAGCACAATTTTATAAGTTTTGTAATTTGTCACAAAGAAACTACAAAATAAACTTCGGAATTTCAAGTTTACTCTTTTTATTTGTATCTATAAGTCACGATCCGAAAGGAGCTGTAGAAGAAGAGGCAGGAAAATAAAAAACCCACTCCTGCATCGACCTCACCACGCCAGGTGCAATTTGTTATAACCACCTGCCCGTTCAATTTAACAGCTGGAACTAAAAATCCCGTTTTGTGAGCGAAATAACTCGACCGAATCTCTTCTAGATTGAAAATTGAGCAGACCATTGTAATCGCGAAATCGCAATATTGTTATTGTCTGAGTTTTCATTTCGCCCAACCATAAAGGCATAGAAATCGATATTAAATCGAGATTGTCATTGTCATGGCCAGTGGGTTAAAAAATTAAGAATGTTTCTGTTAGTTGCCGAAAATTCTATATTTTTACTTTTATTATTTTCTCGTTCATCTTTGTATTGGATTTCTTGATTTCTTATATCCTCGCCTCGATGGTTTGTTATTAAACACGTAATCAGTCAGATGTGAAGAAGAAGATTTTTAAGCAGGCATCAAATTTTAAAAATTTAATTACTTTATTAACGCTTAGCTAACCCTCAAAAATAAATTCACACTGTTCAGTGAACCTGAACCACGAGATAGATTATGTTTGTATTTGAAATATGTTCTGGTGTAAAGCATGTGTTTTACACGAGAAGGATACATTCTTGCTCAATTTCTCCATCTCTGCTCTTAATGTAAAGGTTGTGGAAGGAAATGTGTCTTCTATTTTTCTCTTCTTTGATTTTTCTATACCGTCGCGATAGACGAACCTCCGCCTCCCAAAAAGGGGGCCCATCTGGGCCTCAGAGGGTCCCCTTAGGGCTCCCCTCGTATCCCCTTCTACCATCTGTCAACTGCCATGTGTCACCTGTCAACTACCATCTGTCACTTGTCAACTACCATCTGTCACTTGTAATCTGTCAATAGGGTTGCCAACTCACCTGTTACTTGTCAATATTCCCAGAGGTCCCTTCTGAGACATGTAAACAGCCTCATTGGGGCTTCGTAGAAACCTAAACTAACTTTTCTGGGCTCCGCACTAGACCTAACCTATCTCTAGCCAGTCCATTTCTACTTGTTCTATGTTCTACTTATCTCAATGTTTGATTTACGCATTGATGACTTTTTCCTCTTTCTTTATCTCTTCTTCCAATTTTCCAAAGTTTCTTTGTTCTAAATGTATCTAAATGATATTTAATTATTAATTTAAACAACAAGTGTAACCAATTACCAGCCTCATTTTGAATACGCTTCGTTTGGCGTCAAATAGAAGGAATAGATATTATCATCCGATTAAAGACACTTAGACAAGACAATAAAACTCAGTCTTTCCTAGGAATAGTTTAGGTCTCTGGCGTACAATGCTGCAGAATTCATCGAGTCTATAGAGACCAACAAATCCCCGCACATTAAATTAAATTGGTATAAAAACAAAACGAGGATTATCCAGAACGACAGCTTCAATTTGTTGAAAATTTTAGAGAGCGATTAAACGCTAATACCGCTTTATTCTGCAATAATCGGTTTTAAGATGAATGCACAATTTTTGTTAAATGAAATTTGAATAGTTGAGCGATACCAATCCATGTATGTTTTGGAGATAGTGTTGGCGTAACAACTTTTATTCATAAATCGGCATGTTTTTATTCAAAATATATATTTTGTACTTGATGAATGACCAATAAAATTAATTTTATTGAATAATAATTTGATTTACAACTGTCTCTCATTTTATAAATACTTTCGTTTTTTTTAATGTATTAAGCAGCTTTTTTAGTGACGAAAGAGACATAACTGTAAGAAATATGAGTTAAAAGCTAAAAAAGGTATTGACCTTTACCATAGTATCTTTTCTACTTTTATTTTCTTGTAGATAATTTAATGTAGCGTGGTGATTTGCTCCATTGCACTTTCTTCATTCCCAAATTTTACGATAATTTAATCCATGCACATAGATAGCATAAATCCCCATTTTTCCCCGAACCTGTATTGTACCTTAATCTTATTTTATAAGCAACAAACATCCTACACACTTTTACAGGCAGATGTACATTTCTTTCGTAGTGGAATTTCAGAGGCTTCCGATGAGCTTTTAACTTTTAATATCGGTCGTTCAACTCCGTAAAATATTTCATTCTAAAAAAATTATGGTCAAGGTCAACCGCTGTCTGTACCAATAGTTGCACCTTCTTCGTACTCTTTGTTTACCTCTTGCACGATTCCATTATTTTGTAATGCACTCCAGTGATTTCGTGCTTTTTCTTTTCTCGTTGAAAACGATCTTTTATTTATTATTATAATTTTGTTGTAATGCTTTTGTTTCACTTCCTTCTTGTGGCCAGTACGTAGGTTGGTGTAGTTTATGATGAATCTTGGTCATTTCACCGTTGATTTCACGTATTAAATTGACAAATGATTCATTATCGAAAACATTTAATTATTAAAAGGCGTTGGGCGGCGCTGGTGCCGGTAAATCGTCTGTTTTTGTTTTTACCCAATATCCATTGTTTACCTAAAACCTCATAATTTTTTTATGTCGGTATGGATCGATAGTGATCATTGCTACTAAGGAAGAAGAATTAAATTTTGGTTGACGTGTTGTGGGTCCAAAATAATCGACTGCTGTTTGTTCGACGAACAATCAGTACGTTGTAGAAATATGCGCTGTTGAAGTCTTTGTCTATTAACCACGCTACTGACCCATGTTTTCATAACTTTTTTATTTAACCACAAAATCGTTCTTGGGTCCCCTTCCAATTTTTCTACATTTTTATGCAAAATATACGTATACATTTTTATATGTTATTGCATAACCCACATCCATTAAATTTCGCCAACAGCTCAATAAATTAATTCAAATTTCGTATAATTTACAATTATGAACTAGCCAAATAATAACTTTGTTTTGAAGTGTGTTAAAGATTTTTGCAATGGGAAAATAAGTCAAGCATGCTTTTGTTCAGCGCACATTTTGATTTACTATTAGTAAAAGCACTCGTTTTACTCATTGCACAACTTAACGAACAACGTAATATGACCAGCTGACTTTCATTTTCGTCGTGAGAACATAGAAAATCTCTTATTCCGAATTAATAAAAATTCCTCGGAAACAATGATAGTCTAGTGCCATATTCCTTTTAATCAAGAATAAGAACATTTCAGAGACATTGAGACAAGGTTATCAACGTAATCTTTTATTTTGGCATAAATTAAAAATTATTTTAACACATTTGGGTCTATTGCATATATGGCTTTTCCTTTTTTTAGGGTGGATCAGTCCCTCTGGTCTTTCCCTACTGCTTCCTTACTTATCTTTCTCCACTTTATTCTATCATTCCGTGAACTCCCTTTATTTTTATTTCCGCCCTTTATTTATTGTAGTGCGTAAGTTAGGTTATAATTTGTTATTTTGTAATAGGGAGTTTTGGACAGTTAGAGAGAGTTGTCAATTAATTTAGAAATGTCTTATTAGGAATTCACAAAAAGACCCTGAGATTTATTAATAATTGCCTTTAATAAAAAAAATTTTAAAAATAAAAAGCCCTTAATATTACAATATATGTCGCCAACCAACGTGGGACACTTAAGAAGTGGAAACAAAAAGATGGATACCGCAAGAGAAGAAGATAGAAGATCAGATGTTCGAATTATGCAAATGTTAATTGCTATGAATGAAAATCTACAAGAAGTTATAAACAGAAATCAAGAAAAGATGGAAAAGAACATGGAAATAAATAAGGAAGAGATAAAGACAGATATAATGTATTTGGAAGAAACTATGAAGAAAGAAATAGAAGTTATAAAAGTAAACATGAGAAATCAGTGTGACAGCAACAAAAATGAAGTTAAAGTTCTACTTAAGAAAGAAATAGAAAAGGTTGAATCAGTAATAGAAAAACAAAGAAAGGATACCCAGAAAATGATTGATGAGACAAGAGACGAAGTTGAATTTTCTTTTAAAAATGTAGAGAACACACAGCAATCTTTAAAAAAGGACATACAAGAAAACAAAGAAGAGTGTAAAGAAGCATTAAAGCAATTAGAAGATAATTTAAAGAAAAAGCAAGAAACAAATGAACAAAAAGTTATTATTATGGGAAGTGAACAGGAAAATGAAATACAATTTTATGGTGATACTAAAATTCATCCTATGAAATACATTAGGAAATTAGAAGAAAATTTAAAAGAAATAGGTGTTGAATTTTGGAAGAAATGGGTAGA
The DNA here is from genome assembly GCA_949320105.2 of Crepidodera aurea. Lineage (NCBI taxonomy): Eukaryota > Metazoa > Arthropoda > Insecta > Coleoptera > Chrysomelidae > Crepidodera > Crepidodera aurea. Next base: position 14,382,190 of record OX439476.1, on the reverse strand, counting down.
TAAAACTAAAATAAACTACCATAGATGGAAGATAAAAAAAAATAACTAAGGCTAATTTGATTGAATAGTAAACGACAATCACGGAAATATCACCAGTAATTTTAATGAAACAAGAGTATCCAGATAGGCCCTGGATAATTGAAAGTCAAAATTTTCAAAAAACACGAGAAGATGTTAAAATAAAATTGTTAAAACGAGCCACAAGATACAAAGAAAAAGAAAACAAAAAGATAAAGAGAAAAACAAAATTCAAGAAAAAGAGTATGTGGAAAATTTCTACTTCCATTTGACGGACCGTTCAAAATAAAGAAAATTATTGGAAATAATGTATATGAAATTGAAGAAACAGAAACAGGAAAATGTAGGGGAAAGTACCATGTTGAATTGTTATTCCCATATTTTGGAAAATAATGTTTTGTAACATTTAAAAATATTTTTACTCTGTTTAAAATTTTTTTGAAATGTTGGGGGTGGGGGTTATGTAGTGTGTAAGTTAGGTTATAGTTTGTTTTTTTGTAATAGGGAGTTTTGGACAGTTAGAGAGTTGTCAATTAATTTAGAAATGTTATTATTAGGAATTCACTAAAAAACCCTGAGATTTATTAATAACAGAGTTGGGTAAAGCACTTTTGGAAAGAGCTTCAATTACCAAGCACAAAGCACTTCAATCGAGTGCTTTAGAGTTGAACGTACCAAATACTTTTTATTTTAAGAGTGCTTTTACTGTCAAGCACCAAGCACCGAGCATCAAGCATCAAATACCCATAAAGTATTTGAAGCTCCTAAAACGTTAAAAATATTTGATAAAGCTTCAAGCTTAAAGCACTTTGAAAGTGCTTACAGCCCTTTAAGAGTGCTTGAAGCCTTTTAAATGAGCTTTAAAAGTCATTTTAAAAAAATAGAAGAATTAATTTTAAGAAAACTAGTGATAGTTAAGCCATTTTACATTAAAAGAATAGGAATACAAAACAAACAAAACAAAGTAACGTAATAAAACAAAATTCTCTTTTTTTCTTAAAAGAATAGGAATACAAAACAAACATAACAATGTAATAATACCAAATTTTCGAAGTTGCTATCTGTTAGAGCATGTCGTTTGGGCGAGTTTATAAATGTGGCAAATGAAAATAGCCTTTCTACAGAATCTGTTTTCTTCATGTCTATTTGTGTGGTTTTTGTTTGCGGTGTAAGTTTTTTAGCAGCAGCTATAATGACTTTTTGTATGTCATTCAAGTCTTTTGCAGCACCATCTTTGATGGCATTAAACCAACGTAATCAAAATTTTGGGATAGTAAATGCTGATATAATAGCATCGTCTTCAGAATAATAAGTTAGAAAATCTCTTATTAATTCCTTCAATACACTCAATCAAAATATGACCTCTTAGCTGAAAATTTTCGCAGACGCATAGATTTTTTTCAAATCTTCAAGCTAAGAAAATAATTCGAGAACTTTTAAAAGTGCTTTAATTTCTGAAAAAGTCTGAAAACGTTTAATTTCAATTACTTCAAATGTAATTGAAGCACTTTGAAAGCAATCGAAGCACTTTGAAAGTAATTGAATCACTTAAAAGTAATTAAAGCACTTTGAAAGTAATTCCAGCACCTCTTTTCCAGAAATAATTAAAGCACAGGACTTAAAGCACCGAATGTGCTTCAAGCACTTTATTAAAGCACTTTCCAAAAGTGCTTTACCCAGCTCTGATTAATAATTGTATTTAATAAAAATATTTAAAAATAAAAAGGCCTTAACATTAAAATAATATATTTCTGGGTGTATTAAAGATTTAAATAGAGTTTTTTAATTATTTCGTCAGCAAAGTAAAGTAAAGTAAAGTAAAATTATAGTAACCCGTTACTAGATATAGTAAAAAATTATTGCCATCCGTACTTTTGAAAATGTGTAAATGGGACGAAAGCAAAATTTGAAGGCAATAAAGTAATTTTTTAGTAATTTTATGATTCAATAGACATAAAAGAAACTCTAATGAGCAATAGAAACAAATTATTTATGTGTTATTTATATCTACAAAAAAATTATGATATTAAAGTTCTTAGATGGTAGCACATCTAAAAATTAAAGTTCTGATGAATTATTAGAAGAACAAGTAAAAATTGCGGAGACCTCTTTTTTTGATATTTTTGTACTGATATTTAAATAATATTAATAAAAAATCACTATGCTACCTGACTATAAGCTGCATTAGTTTATAATCATACATTATCTTTAAAGACAATATCCAAATAGAGAAAAATTCATCGGAACTAATACTGTCATTTCTTATTCCAGGTGCAGAAACCGAGAAAATGCGTGAATCATGACCCCCGGAGCCAATGTTGTCATAAGAGGCATGTATTTCAAGTTTTCTTTCAAGTCCTCAGTCCACGCTCAGCGAGATATAGTTTATTTTCGATCAGGAGTTTGAACATTTATTCTTAGTGATCGCATGTGTTGAGTTTTTTAAAAAAAAATATCTAGTGCCAAATTCTGATAATTGTTCAGTATTATTGAATCGTGCGTAGTTTAATTTTAGAAGAAAATGTAAAGATACAATGCCATCGAAACGACAATACGACTTAGTGCAAAATGACGATTACGATACAAGAATTCCTCTGCATCCCGAAGAGGCGTTCCACCATGGAATTACCTTTCAAGCCAAGGTGAGTGATGTTGACGTTTAAATCAATAGCAAATGAAAAACTTATGTACGAGGTGAAAGTAGAGGGACTAAACTCCAGTTTTTTAAGAACTGTTATAAAAAGTATTTCGAAAGATTTGTTGTAATCTCGTATTTATAAAAATAGCTAGTGAGATACATAGTGTAATGGTATTGAATATAAAGCCTTTATTTTATTTAACGTATAACTTAGACAGGAAGAAAATATTACTTATAAAAGTTAACCTTACAATTCAATCTAATAATAATTCAACATAATTAGTTTAAGTTAAACGAAACGGTAGTAAATTAAACGAAAAAGAGTTTAGGATTTATAAAATTAAAGAAATATAGCAAAAAAGTACAACAATAATGAAGTTTAATGATATTTAGAAAATCAATGATGACGAACAAAAAGTGTCTTTGTACAAAGTTAATATAATTCGAAATGATATAAAAAGTATATCAAAAATTTTCTTTTAATCTATAGAATAAGATGTTATTAGTCAAAATTTGCAATAAAATCAATAATTTTTTTAATTTTGTAAAAATTTAGGTTAAAAAATGTCAAATTTTCATCTAGGAAGCTGTGACATTGTACTTTATAAAAAGCATTTCGTGTGTCAAAGTGAGGCTTTTTACCAAAATCTTTTGAAGTGTTCACGTCGCTCCGTATCATAAAAACAAAAGAAAAACCCAAAGCAACGCGATTTAAAAGAAAAAATTGTTACCTGTCAGAGAAAGTGAGGTTAAGAAAAGATAAAAATAATTCAAGAAGAACAATCTTAAAAGGAGGCTTTATCCAAAATTATCTATCCTATCCTGTGTTCCTGTTTGGACATCTCCAGTCCCAGCTGTATTCCTGTATAAAAGTATCCAGATCCAACTATATTCGGCATAAAAATATCCATCCTGTTTTCTGATTTTGGTGTTATTTGGAAAAACGATTTTATAGAATCCCATTTATTTTGATCAACTAAAATAAGAACGAAAAGCTTAAATTGAATAAAAGGTACCATTTTAATTACTAAATATCGATATTTAAAAAGTTTAAACTATAAAAGGCCATAATAATAAAGGTAGATTGAAAACAATCTAACCTTATAAAAGTTTAATTATGCTAGGTTAGAAAGTGATAAGGTAAGAAGTTTAAAAAAATTTCGTATCACACTTGCAAATATTATTTTTATAAAAACTACACTTACCGTATTACACCAAACAATTGTTCTTGTACAGATAAAGTTTATCGTTAATTTTTTTTTCTTTAATAAATGTTTATAATTTTTCATTACGTTCGTTGTCATTGATTTTATAAAAATCTAACCTCTTAGAGAACCCTAGAACCTGAGATAGATATTGGCTATAATTTCCTATGTAATAAGACAGATGGCGCCCAACTACAATAACAATATTTATAAAACACGTTCTGTCTCAATTTACGGAAGAAGGTAAATTAAATAAAAAATTAATAATAAATATAAAAAGAAAAATCACAAACCATTATATTTGTCGCCAGCCAACGTGGGGCGAATTTAAATAAAGAGCGTTGGTTTTTTTAAAGAACGCTATTTTTAAATAAAAATAAATCTGATTTTATTAGAAATAAAAAAAAATACATTAACAAGGTTAAATAAAATAACTTAAACAATAATTTAAAAAAAAAGGCTTTATATTCAATACCATTACAATATATATAGGGTGGAGCGTTAAAGTTAAGGTTCCGTGTTTTCTATTTCAGTATTAATATAAAACAATAAATATATTTGCCGTATCAAAGAGTCAGAATCCTCCAACAGTGACCAAAATTCAAATTATGCTTTGAAAATAATCTAAATAATTAGGATAAAATAATAAAAAAATTCTACATCCTAGAGGTTATTCATTCGAAAAATTTGCCTATATTTGGATTAATATTTGAAATATTTTGTCGAAATATTATAGGAAAAATTAAAAAAAGAAATTAATCTGCATACTAATCTGTAAATTTGATCGATTATCTGCAGAAATGTTTTTTCCGCATTGTGGAAACCTAAGTACGGGAAAACTGAGTAAGAAATTAAAGCAGAGAGGTTTGTTTAGTTTCTCAGTGAAAATGTATTGTTCATTTATAGGAAGATAGAACTTACAAAAATTTAAAGATGATTATTTTTTTCATCTGTCAAAACAGTCAGATTTTGTGGTTTCAGCCAACAACAGCTCAGGATCCTAACCAATCATTGTGTTTTATACTGATAAATTAACTCCAATGTTAAAACGTCATATACATGGAATTACTTTTGTCACTTTGACATCGATAAAAAAGGTGCATCCTTTTTTATCGCGATAAAAATTTCTCTTCCTCAATATCTAGTAAGCGGACGTTACTTTATTTGTCAACTTTAGTTATACTTTCATAGCAATTAAGTGTAAGAGTTGGCAAAACTGCAAAAAAATATCAATGAATAATCCGTCAAATTTTTGAATTTTAATACATTGTTAGTGATTATTATCACGAAAATCTTGTTAGTAATTTAAGAGAAAATGAAAATACGACATATATAGAGACCCGAGAAGAAAATATTAAAATAAGTACACCAATCCAACCAACCTATAATAATTGTATTTTTAATAACTGTTCCTTTAATTAATTGTTCTGCTAAATTATTAATTGTTCAACAAAAATAAAGTTTCTGTTTTTTATTCTTATATTCTGTCGTTAATTTATCTTATCAAAAAACACGCGAACTTTTCTTTTATGGATAAATTTCTTTTTATCTCAACATTTTTCCATCAGTAATTTTACTCTAAAAACTGTCAGTTTTTCTCGTAAAATTACTGATTGGCAAAATGTTTCGATACAAAGAGATATTTATCCGATAAAAAAAAGCTCTTTTGTTTTTACTGTTGATAAAACCGCTTCTTCGTATTTGTTTCTTGATTAAACTGTGTTTACCTTTTTTGAAATGTCAAATATAAACATTTAACAACTTTTATTTAGCATTATCAAATATTATTCCACTGAAATGTATTGCAAATCTATGTTAATACCCAAATTTCAAAATTTATTTGTAAACTAACCTGTTTATTCGTTCATTCACACACACATCAGTTTTTGAATACTCAAATACTTAAAAATCCATAAATCTCTTTAAAACTGACAAATGTCAAACTCTATACCCGAATTAAGCCAAAGGCAATCCCGTATGCCTTGGTGGCCCTATATTTAAAACTATAACAGCTCATCATGATGTTTCAATTTAAATTGATAAAGAAAATTTTCAACATTTGTGTGTAAAGTGTCTTTTGCATAAATGACTATGTTCTCTGTTTTTAATACAAAATGATTCAAAAAATAACCTTCCAAATTTTATAGATTAAATTTTTGATCTTCATACTCAAACGCCTTTATTTTAGGCAAAACCACTCAAACAAACTGATTTGAGATAAAATCAGTTTGTTTTCGTGGTTTTTCCAAATAAAGCCGTTTTCGTGAAAACCAAAAATTTAATCGATAAAATTTGGAGGACTCGTGGTATTACCTTTGAATAAACATAATTATAAACAGACACTCAATAATTTGAATGATTCAAATAAACGTCATTATCACTCTCATCATCGACATTTTTCTCTTCAGAAGAAGATGTTTCTGACTCTGATTGTTTGGTTGCTGATGTTGATGATGATATTTTGACTGATGGTGATTATACTTCTAGTAAAGATAATACATCAGAACACTCAACTGATGTACTCTTTTTCGGGGTTGCTATTGGACATAAGAAATAATAGCTGCGATGTGATCTTTTTTAAATCTTCATTAGGACTATTTTGTTCCCTCAAATAAATATTCAATCGGAAAAAATATTTGGTACAAACAAATGTTCAGTCTGGGATAAAAGCCACTCGCCTTTTTTCTAATACAAAATATCAAAAAGATGCCTCCTTGTTATGACCTTTGATGTGATAAATTTCTGGAAAAAAAAACATAGAAACTATTACATAGGGAATAAATATTACATTTATATTATTACACCAACACGGAAATTGATTTGATATATATCAAATCTTTAAGTAGAACATGTTTCCTCAAAATACTCTATATAAAATAATTGATACAAAAAAAATATCAGCTTTAGAACTAACACTTTCTCTTGAGTTTTTTTCGTGAGTGTTTCTACTGATAATAAAAATAAAACTGACATGTAAAGGCACTAAAAAAACATCGTTTTCTCCTATTTATCAAGTAACCAAAAACTAACTTTGATGATTTGTTGTTGTAACAGTTTAATTTTGGGAAAGTATTATTTAATTCAGAGAACGGTCTTTTTGTAATTTGCTTGACTATCCTGGAAATGGTAAAACAGAATGTGGAGATTTAATCCTATCAAAATAAATTGAAAACTGTGATGTTTGAAGTGGATGTCTATTTTGTTAGAATAATTAGATTATCCCACGCTGCCACTTACGAGAATATATTCATTGATAATTTAATATATCTAGGCAAAATTTGACTTTCCTCTTGTTTAAAATTGTTTAGCTCATCTTTATCACACATACTGAGTCATTAATTTTATTTAGATACACATAAGGTTGAAAATACTGGCCATATCGTTGATAAGGGATGGCCGGGACCTCCTGATAAAATAAGAAAAATGATACACATTTTTTTAACTTCTTCCCAATCAATAATAGAGAGAATGTGAATCATATTCAGTTCTACGCGTTTGCTTCCAGTGCTGAGCTAGTTTTTCCAGGTAATCATTACGACAGTCAATTACTCTCGGGCTTTCGACAGTATGACAACGTCGGGAATCTCGAGATGAACTTTTTTAGTACGTCGAAAATTATTTTATGATTGTTACTTTACTTTTATTATCAAAGGGGGCATCCGACCAATATGAAAGCAATTAACTTTTTTTTTAACTTCGGCATATTCCTTTGTGCATAAAATCTTGGAGATAGAGTAAACTGTCGTGGTTATTGTTACAGATATTATCATGTTTACGTCATATTTTAAGTTTGTTCTATTAAGAAACAGTTTGAAAGATTACTATGCATTTATGAAAATAAATTATTCAAATTAATTGAATGAAATGACGATTTTCATTCATTATTTAAACTAACTCGTTTGTATTTAATAAACAAGTTGAATGAACCATTATATTTATTCAAAAAAATAGTCTAACGGAAAAAGGATATTTAAAAATCGCTCTAGCAAAACAGTACCTCGAATTATGATATTTTTGTGAACTTCATTGTTTCAGCTTTTATCTTTCATCATAAAGAGGAAACAATTGCTGTTGATTTTACTTCGACCAACATTGTTATCTGTATTTATTTTAGATCTATCGTAACTTTTGAACGCATCTTTTTATGATCGCGTCAAAGTTTTTACTTGGGGTTTCTGATAACATTTATTCATTGCTTCATTACCGAGTCTGCTCCAGAGTATAACATTTTTACAGTGTAAAATTAATAACAGTTTTAATGTGAAAGTTTTTAACTTTTTATATCAGGAAATAGTAAACCTTGAATCTTTTTAATGCACTTGTGATATCTTCTGATCAGGCGCAGAGATATTTTTAAAATTATTAATGTCATGTATACGAATAATTTTGTCCCCTTCGAAAGAAAAAACTCTGATTCATGCAGATCATCTCTGCATTTCATTAATTCATTTACATAACGTTTCAGAGCATATATTTCCTGTTTTTAAAACCCGAAAGGTCACGCTCGTGAGAAGTTTCATAGAAATTCCGTTAAAAACAATCGTTGAATATCAAAAAGAGTACCTACTCATACTGCGGCATTGTAAATACGAAGAGTCCTTCAAAAACAATTAATTTGCAGTTGTAGTGCAAACGACTCTGTTAAATAGCACATTCCAATTTAAATAAAGTAGGTAAATATGACAAAGCGGTTACATTCTAAACAGTTTCCTGAGTTTAACTAAAATTACAGTGGAGAGGAAATGAATAGGTAGGAATATATTATGAAGACTGACTTAATAACCTTGCATTCATTGTATAAAACACGGTAAGATTTGTGAATTATGGTTCTAGTAAGTCTTCTGAATCTTGGAAATACCGTTGGGAATTATATTTTGCAGGGGTAATTTGAAATTTCGTGTAAGATATCGAAGAATTATTAGTTTTGTATATAGAAACAAGATTCTTCGTTCTAAAATTCTCTAAATGATTTAATTTTATGTCTCAAGAGGAGATAATTATGATTTTTTAGGTGTTTCTAAATTTGTTTTTCACAGGACACTATTTTTTAGATACTGATTCTCTCATTAAGTAATAATATATTTCAAATTTACGACCACACGTATATTTATACTTAATAATAATAATAATAATATACGCCCTGCAATTCACTCCCTTACGAGTGAACCCCAGAAGCTCTGCAGCTTGTGCGGGGGAGGGACGGCTATTATTATTATTTGCCGTGGCGCTCTGGGGCAACTTACTGATGCTTGATGCTTAACCAAATGAATTTCAATCCACGTAGTCCTTATCAAAAATAAATCTGCTATTCGCCAGCGCCAGAGAATTTGCACCCTACCAATTATTATTAAATATATTGCAAATGGATTAACAAGCAATTAGCGAAAATTTAGAAGTGTTTTGCTGATAATTTTTTACTAACTATTGTAACCAATCAAATTACTTAATTTAGAGTCATGTGTCAAATTTCATCCAATCAGCTATGGATTACAGCGATAACACCCTACATGTGGTGTTTTCAGTTTGGTGTTTTCAGCAAGTCAAGTTTTTGATTAAAAATTAATTAAACGTCAAACTGACAACTAGTTTAAAAATGTTTAAATCTACAAAGTAAAAAATTATCTTATCGAATACCCCTCGGGCCTTGATAAATCCTCAAAATTTTGTCATAGAGAATCCTTCAAGCGTGTTGCTTAAGGATAATAGCCCTCGGCCTTCGGCCTCGGGCCATTATCAAGCAACACGCTTTCAGCATTCTCTATGACAAAATTATCTCGGTATTATCAAGGCCCTAGGGGTATTACTACTGAAAATTCTATTTCCAAATAATTCTACATCCCACAAAATTACTCTAGCATGTCCCTATAATTTGCGTTAACGTTTTTTTTAGCAAAAAAGCCCATAAATTTCGTTTTTACTCACGGAACATGGGAAACTTCATGTGGATTTTCCCGAAATCTTGCTATTGTGTTTCCATTTAAATGGAAATTTGCTTCATCTAACGTTTTTAAATGGAGGTCTTGAGTATTTTTTATTAAAGTCAATAGTCAATATATCTTTTGAAGGAATGTAAACAGGCTGTTAAAATAAAGGTATTTCATATACACTGTTTACACTCACTATCGAAGAAGAAATGCTTTGTTTCCATCTATTTTGAATTTAGTTTTAAGTGTCATATTTTCGTCCATAACTATTTTTTTCAATATTTGTTCTAGTTCTGACGTTACAGCCCTTGCAGCTATAACGTCATCATCGTTTTTCGTTAATAAAACGTATTTATAATGACAATTTTTTATGATATCTGTTTGAGCGATGAATTAACTATTTTTTAATTGGGTATGTAGATAATCAAAATGTAGCCACATTTATTTTCTTTTGCCGGATCTCCTATAAAAATCAACTTTCAGTATTTTGCATGAAAATATGAAATATCTGTTTCGTATTTTATTAAAAATAGAAATAATTTCAGATGTTTTATGATTGAATGAAATTTTTATTATTAAACATATCGACCACGTTCTGAAATAAAAATACTGAAAATAAAATTGTTTTATTGGTGGTAAACATCTTTTCGATTTTTACTAAAAAACGAGATAAAGTGAACATTGACGGTTTTGACTTCTGCTTTCCACATTTTACCCCCATTTTACAATGCGAATGTGGGATAAACATCCAGATAGTGATAATTAACTATGGATAATAAAGTATAGCGCAGATATATAATTCGTTGTAAAATAAATCACTAATAATTATGTTGTTTATTTATTATGTTCCATAACTTTGTATCATTAAAGCGTCTCTATTTGATGGTGGTCATATAAATCCGCTTTATGGTAATATTATTATTATTATTAACGATTTTGGTTTCATGTTTAATCATTGCAAATTTATGACGCTTTCAGATGATCGGAAATGTAACTAGTCTTCAAAACTGTCCTAAGGAGGAAGTCGTTATAAATCATTCTTTTATTTTGACCAGATTATTCTAAATTGTTTCAGAAATAACTTAAATTTAAGTACGCTACAAATTTTGCATATTGTTATATTGACACCATTGATCTGGCTGTGGCTTTTGAAGAGTAGGATATTTTACAGTTCTTGGGCAATAAGATGCCCATGGCGATTTAATAATAAAGATTTTGTGAATTGGGAAAATTTGACTCATATACAGGGTGCGCCAATTATTTCCACTCGATCTCTAGTACCGAAACTAAAAGACATATCAACAAGATTTTTTGTAGGGGTAGACAGTGTCACTCGGACTACAATTTTAAAATATTTTGATGTATACAGGGTGGCTAATTTTTGTGGAATGAAAATTAATTTGGTTTTTTTAAATTGAACACCATGTATACGATTATGTCTTCTGATGCTACTTAATATTAGATTTACGGTAGTTTTTTGTATTTGTAAATCCGACGCGGCGTTGACAAGTTATTCCTATTTTAAGCAGATTTAATGAAAAAACAGCACTTCAGAAATATTAGCACAAAAACCACATTTTTTAAAAAATTCCTCAACAAAGCTACTATGATGTAAATGAAACATGCACCTATCACAATAATCACACAACATCTTCACCTGTTGCACAGGGTGTTTGCCGATGGCGTGCCAATAGTCTAGTTTTCAAATAGCAATAACTTAATTTTTTCAAATGGGATACCCTGTATATTTTTCTTCAGTTAGAAGATCTCCCTAATACGCATTAAAAAAATATAGGGTTTTGCACATCTAACTTTACTATTTACTTTAATAATTGACGTTAAATGACAAACAACATATTTTACACAATTTTTAATAAGAAATCAAGTTACCTATGAAAATGACAGTAGGTATATTTTGTTATGGCATTAATTGTCAACATAAAATTTTGTATTGTATCACGTCTACCATATTTAATCGGTATTGTGTATAAAAAATGGATTTTAATAAGAAGTGTTCAAGAAAATATTGTTATGATATGGATACTGGGTGAATGTCAAAAAAATGCGTTTCTTGCTAGTAGGGTGTATCGTCAAAGATACCCTGAAAGACGTCATCCACAAAAGGATACTTTTGAGAATTTAAAGAATAGATTTGATAGAACAGGAACCGTCAAGTATGAATAACATTCACGTGAAACTACAGCTGTTACTATTGACAACGAATATAAGGTAATGATCAGTATAGTTGAAGATCCCAATATAAGCACAAGGCAATTAAGCAATCAGTTAGATATTTCCAATACCACAATTAGACGCATAATAAAAAAGAATAAATATCACCCCTATCATATCCAGCTTCACCAAGAATTGTTACCACGTGATTTCGCGCGTAGAGTGGAATACTGTAGATGGTTAATAAACAAGATAAATACAGAGCGTAACTTTTTAAACAAAGTTTTATTCTCCGACGAAGCCACGTTTCATAAGAACGGTTGTATAAATAGACACAACTTCCATTATTATTCGGACCACAATGAACATTTATTTAGAACCACATCACAGTATCGATGGTCTTTGAATGTGTGGACGGGAATAATAGGTGATTATGTAATTGGTCCCTATTTCTTTGATGGGACTATAAATGGAGCTATATTTTTAGATTTTTTAGAACATGATTTTTATCGCAACGGAATGTAGTTTCAATTAGATGGTGCCACACCACATTACCTATTAGATGTTCGCAATTGGTTAAATAGGGAATTTCAGGATCGTTGGAAAGGAAGGGGAGGACCTATAAATTGGCCTACTAGATCGCCTTGCCTTACACCTTGCGATTTTTTCTTGTGGGGTTTTATTAAAAATATTGTTTACAAAGAAGAGGTTACCACAAAAGAAAATATGAAAGAAAGAATTACTGCAGCATTTAGACAGGTGACTCCTGCAATGCTAAGAGATGTGCGTAAATCAATGAAAAAAAGGGCAAGAAAATGTATAAATGAAAATGGAAGACATTTTGAACACCTACTATAAATTTTAACTTTCACTATTGTAGTTTTCTTACGATTAAACTTTGTAAAATTTTGTACAGGGTGTCCCATTTGAAAAAATTAAGTTATTGCCATTTGAAAACTAGACTATTGGCACGCCATCGGCAAACACCCTGTGCAACAGGTGAAGATGTTGTGTGATTATTGTGATAGGCGCATGTTTCATTTACATCATAGTAGCTTTTTTGAGGAATTTTTTAAAAAATGTGGTTTTACAAATACAAAAAACTACCGTAAATCTAATATTAAGTAGAACCAGAAGAAATAATCGTATACAGGGTGTTCAATTTAAAAAAACCAAATTAATTTTCATTCCACATCAAAATATTTTAAAATTGTAGTCCGAGTGACACTGTCTACCTCTACAAAAAATCTTGTTGATATCTCTTTTAGTTTCGGTGTTAGAGATCGCGTGGAAATAATTGGCGCACCCTAAAATTGGCTCTACACCCCTTTACTTTTTGTATTTTATGGTACTTCTTCATTTTTTCTGTCTTTCGCAAGTATAACTGTTTCTCTTCAGTTCAGTTTCATTTCTTTTAATAGTCTTCCGGCTTCATTCTGGGTCTGCATCTCTTTCTTTTTGTTGTACCCATTCTAAACTTCCTGTGGTATTTTAATGGCGCTTGCAAACTATCTCAATGTGTTTTGTTTTATTTTATTTTTCGCTGAAGTCACCACTAGTCTTTTTATAATTTTTTTGGTCGATTGTATCTATTATTTTATATCCTGCAATTTTTATTTAAGGTCCATAATTCAGATCCATAAGTCAGTGTGGGTAGAAACAAACATCTTCAGCTATTGACTTTCGTAAATTGTATCAATTGTTCTATTTCATCATTAACTGTTTTGATATTTATTTTGATGGGATTTTTTGATATAATCATTATTTTCGACTTATTTTTGTTTGAATCATATTTTGTTGTTAATCTTCTTTTTTCTATCTCAAATTAAAGTATTCTAAAATCGTTTTCCTCTCTTTTTTACCTCTTTTATAATGTCGTCAATCGTTATATTGAATCAGTATGGGCTCAGCCTCCTTCTTGTCAAACTTTCATGACTTTCAAGTATTTTTTAATGGAGATTGCTAGAAAGCCTGAAGGATACTAAATATTGGAAAATAAGTGAAATCACTTGCATTATTATCTATTAAAATTTATTTAATAATGTCTTGTTTACTGGTAAATAAGCATTCTATGAATTGAATTCCTGAGGCATTCCTAACGTATGATGTAATAATTTAGAATGTTGTGCATAGTGATTAGAAGGAGGAATTTCATTTAAGATGATTATACATATTTGTAGAAATAGAAAAGACAAAAGTTTTATAAAAATAAATGAAATCGAAAACCTTTGCTTATTTTAAAACAAATTTCCCAGTTAGTTTCCCTTCTATATCAAATATAAAATGTTATATACTCAATACAACTATGGGCATTCGTTTCAATTTTTTTACTGAATTTTTCCACTTTTTGAGAATGTTTTTGTCTAGACTATGAGTTTTGTTAAAATACGTGTAAATAAATAAATGTCTCAGGCTATGTGGGTTAAGGCCATTCCGTATCACAGTATTCTAGTACAGTATTGCAAAGTATAGTGGAAAAGTATTTTCCCTTGTACAGCGACAACTGAAATAATTGTCAAAACTTTGGATGTGGTATAGACACTCGGATATCTGATTATCGTCCACTTATCAGATACATTACATCAGTTTTTTTACTTCAGAACTCTTTTATTACCTTCTTGTATTGAAAAAACTATCATTCTCTTTTTATATTTGTTGTATCATCGCCTTACTTGGGTACTACTAGAACTTTAATGTTAACTAAAATATTTTTATACTTGAACTTGAGATAATTTGATTGATAAAAGTATAGTAATTTTAAACATTACTAGCGAATTTATTAAACCAGATACATAAGAGTTAGTTGTTAACTCAGAAAACCCATATGATTACCAAGGGTTTGAAAGAAGTAATCCTACGGGGAGTCTGTCAGAATGGAAAATGTAAAATATCCTTTCTTCCGTATTTTGTGCTATTCCATCCGCACAGAAATTCTTACGTTGAAAGCACTATACTGCTGCTGTTCAATTTAATCTAAGTATTTTATTTCCAGCCACGTGAAAATATTTCAAAGCGAATTCAAATATCACAAAGGAGTAGGTAGGGATTAGAAAATGTTGAAAAATGTTTGATACAACATCCATCTATTTTCTCCCTGCAATCAAAATATTTTTTTATGTTTATTTAAAAAAGGTATTTAGTGTTAAAGTATGACGTTTATTAATGAAAATCTAATGAAACCATATTAGCCAGAGTTTGAGAAACTTGACCATGTGGAAATGAACTACTTGTACTTTTTCGTTTAATAGGGAGGTCATTATAAATATTTAATAAAGCTGAAGGAAAAATAATGGCTAAATAAAGTAAAATGAATTGTGGGCTTACTCGAAAAGCTGCTTTAAATCTTTAAATTCAGAGAAGGTGCTAGCAGAAAAACTCACTGGAAGCCACCAGTCTGTCGAGAGCTAAAAGCTTTAATAAAACAAAATGCTACATACTTCATTGACAATTTTAGACTTCTTAGGATTGAAAAGCATCTTACTAAGACAGGATATAATTAGGATTGAAGCCATATTGTTTAGTAACTCCAATATTTCATTCGAAAAAAATTAAAAGTAATGAATTCTCTTTTCGCACGATGTTTCTGTAAAATGCAATTACATTATTATAATAAAATTACCTATTTTAAATCAAATAGAAGGTCAATATCTAGAGAGATGTGTTGTTTAACCTTCTGTTGCAACGGCTGCAGTAGGTACTGTTAATTGTTTAACCTCGAACAAACGAGAGGAGGTTTTTTAGTTATACTATCTCAACTTTTTTTATTTTAAGGACTAATGAGCGTTTTTGTAACGCCTACATTATTTAGGTATTTCCATTTAGATGTTTTACTGTAATTTTTTAAATTAAAAAAAAATTCTCCATTGATTTTATTTTAATTTTACCTATACTAAGTTAACAGCTCCCCCCGGAAAAGCAATGATTTTCAGGGCGAGTTCTTCCAGTTTTTGATCAGTTCTTGTCAATTACTGTATTTCTTACTGTTTTATCTTTACTTATCATACAATCTACTCAAAAATTTATTATCTTGATATGGTTCAGATATGGTTCAGAAATGTCTGTTCTATTATTTGCTGCAATCCCACAGCTCTATACCGTACTGATAGGCTTTACTAGTGTCTTCTATGTAGCCAATTTGTGTTTAGAAAATAATTGAGATTTTTTATCCGTCAACCAATATATATTTCTAGCCTTTAAGGTTGCTTCCTTCTTCTTTTTAGTTTTAGTATGTTTGTGTTTTCAAGGGAAACTTCTGGAATAAGTGAAGTTATAAATATTTACCGTCAGAACTTAGAGGTGTTGGTGAATTATTTATAATAACTTGTGCGGACGTATTTCGTTTGTCAATTTTGACTTAAAAATAATGCTTTTTAAAACGGTATAAAATTCACTGGTATCACACTTTGTCAACTTACAGCATTTTACCATCATATCAATTTTTAAAAATAATTAAAAGCATCCACAACTATAAATCCATTTTATTTTGTTCATTTGGTACAAAAGTAAAACTAGGCATAATAGGCTGCGGTGCTGAATCATTTAAATAACAAAAAACGGGATGACTGATAAAAACTCCATCAGTAATTTAACAACGTCCAGAAAATAAATTTCCATAAAAAGTAATTTAATGGTTTCCTGAAAGTTCGAAGACCTTTATAGAAAGAGCTCAACCGTCAACGGTAGAGATACATTTTTCTCGCATATACCCGTTTTGTTCTCGGTAAGAATAATACGCTTTTGCTAAAAAAAAATTTGTCAGATGCTGGAACTGAAGATTGATTAATTGGTTTTCGTAGCGCAGTTGAATTTTATGAATATAGGTTGGGAATTTTTAATTACTTTACTTTTTACTTCAGAAAAATGGAAGTTTTTAAAAATAACAAACAAGAGGGAAAATATATTAATCTCGAAGTTAAAGTAACGGAGAAGATATTTTGTGACAGTTTATATAAAGTTCTTAAAAATTAGGGCTGTAGTAAGAGGGAATTATCACTGTCGGATCCCATTCTCCCTTTCTGATTTAAGATTTCCGATATCGCTGAACCGTTTATAGTCATTATGTTGCAAACGCCGATGATTTTGCTCTGATCATTTCATCAAATAACAGGGATGTGTTAAAAGTTAAAAGTTTCTCTTCTGGAAAATACTTCTAAATATTTTAATTCAAGATTTGTTTTTTAACAGTAATAAAACAGAGCTCATTAGGTTTCACAATAGGCAGAATATTTTGGATGATTTTACAGTTGATGTATTCCAGTCTTGATAGAATAAAAGAAAGTACTTTGAACAATTTATAACATTTAATTATGAAATTCACAACTATTACACAAGAAGAATTAACGATCTTCATGTCCAAAGAACCAATTACGCAGATGCTAAAAAATCGCTGTTTCATAATGGTATGGTAAAATTTAATGATCTTCCATGTGATATTAAGAATGTTAATAGTGTTCAACAAAAAAAAAATAAAAAAAAAAATAAATTAAAAAAAAAATAAATTGTATAATAAAAAAAATACTAATAATATACCTATTAATATATATAAAAAAAACGACTATACAACATAATAAATATTAACAAAAATATATAACGCTTAATTTAACAAATACTAACAAAAATATATGTAAAACAAAGAAAATATGTATGAACTAACGCTAAATGTAAAAGATAAACACACAAGAGATAGCAGATATACATAAAACTATGGTTAGGCTAATGGATTACAGAATAATCCGCAGTCACTACTTTGAAATCCCCCCCCCCCAATAGTGTTCAACAGTTCAAAAATCATTTAATAAAATTCATGAAATTGACACCAATCAATACTTTTAGCGTATATTGATACCTCTAGATTTATTGCTGTTTAATGTGAATTACTAATATATACAATTTAAGTTACATTTATTTTTATCGTATATTGATTCCTTTTAAATTTATATTTATTGTAAATTATTTTTCTATTCAATTTATTTTAAATTTAGTCTATTTTCTACTATATTTCCTCTGATATGTATTGTATTGCAATAATTACTCTATTATTTCCTTAATCTGTTTATATTAGGATTAGTATTTAAATAAATAAATAAATAATGATTTCTTGTCCTGCAATAAAAATAAAAAATAATTTTAGATAAAATAATTGATTGGAATTACAGAAAATAATGAAATATATTAGTGTCTAGGAATAAAGGAAAAGTAAGTAAAATTCTGGAAAATTACGTAATATTGTTCTTTTTTTTTGTAAAAATATTGTGAATTTAAAAGATATTAATAATATAAACGAAATTTCCATTAATTTTTACAATTTTTTGTAAAAAAAAAATGCGGATTTGCATAAATTTTATTAAAATGTTTTTGAAATTGGAGATTTGTCAAAAAAGATTTTGTTTTAAAGATCTTTAATCCCACTATAAAAATCATACAGACTTGGTTGAAAAATTGATTTAAATTATCGAAATTCATGAAAAAAAATTAGTAAGAAAAACAGTATAGAAAAAGTCAAGAAAATAGTAAAAAAAATATGAAAAAATCGAGAAAATAATAGAAAAAGTTTGTATACTTGAATCACTGACGAAATATTTTTTTTGCGCCAAAATACATTAGATATTGTAAATTTGAAAGTTACAGATGGTTAGTAGTATAAAAATAGAGTTATCGGATGGTTTTTCCAATTTTTTTTAATAAAAATAAAAATAGCAGTGTTCCCAATAATAGATAATCGATCCCAGCAGTTCAAAGGATATAAGTTCCAAGTTTCAATAATTAGTGATTTGTCAATTCTAAAAAAAGGTTATTTTAAGGATTATACTTTTTTTATATAATAAGCATTCATTCAAGATAATATTATTTTACTCCAGATTCTATTTTTAAAGCAATTGCTTAGGTCAAACTTTGTTTTCTACTACAAAAATAATACAATCCTAGAAAAATGGCTAATTTTGGACGAAACATTAAATCATATTATCGAAATTCACGAAGAAAAATTTTATACTAAGAAAAAAAGTGAAAAAGTGTGGAAAACATCGCGAAAATTGTAAAAAATCTTCGAACGAAGAAAATTTTTTTCTACATTCATAAACCCTGAAGTGTAAATGATTTTTTTTTAATTTTTTTACACAATGTAGATCATAGTTTGACGAATGTCTGGCATATTTTTTAATGAAAAATATTTAAAAATGGCGGCGCTGTATACATTTCCCCAGAGGCCCTTCGCACGACAAAGGGGGGGGGGGGGGTGATGTAGCGTCATCGATTGCTCCGTTCATTTGCATCTCAAAACAAAAAAATATGAGCTTAATTTTGGATAGTGTAGTTATGATGTGACGTTGGTTTTTGCCATTATTTGATTAGTTTTTTATTTATTTTTGTTTTTTGTCGTAAAATTTAGATGAAAAATGAACTTTTTTTCGGCTCACCACAATTTCCAAAATTAAGCTCATATTTTTTTGTTTTGAGATGCAAATGAACAGAGCAATCGATGACGCTACATCACCCCTCCCTTTTTCGTGAGAAGGGCCTCTGGGGAAATGTATACAGCGCCGCCATTTTTTAATATTTTTCATTAAAAAATATACCAGACATTCGTCAAACTATGATCTACATTGTTAAAAAAAATAATAATTTAGAAAAAAAAACCCATTATCCGAGCGGCCAAGGTGGGCAGACCCCTTAAGAAAAATAGTGAAAAAGTGTGGAAAGCATTGCAAAAATGGTAAAATATAACATCAAATACTTGAATCCATTGGATATCGTGAATTCGAAAAATCCAGATGGCCACTAGTAGTATAAAAATAACAAATTTTCTAATGATTTTGGACGAAACATTAAATCATATTATCGAAATTTACGAAGAAAAATTTTACACTAAGAAAAAGAATGAAAAAGGGTGGAATACATCGTGAAAATGGTAAAAAAATTACGTCAAATCATTGAATCGATTGCCAAATAGTTTTTCTTGTAAGTAAATTCATTGGATATCGTGAATTTGAAAAATCCAGATGTCCAATAATAGTACAGATAACAAATTTTCGATTTCTTTAATTTTTTTAATAAAAAAATGAAAACCCCATTGGACCATTCGAAATAATTGTAAATGACCCTATTCATATTGATAGACGATTGTTAAATATTGTGGTTCGGTTCAGTGTACAAATTGCATGCAATAACGTGTTCCACGCTATCATAAAATTGCAACCCCAATATTTTTTTTACGAAATTGTTTCCTGTCTGGATTTGCAATGACGAAACTATAATTGTAATCTCTGTTTTTGTGTTTCGAATCGATATTGCACACAAACACGATATTCACGTTCGAATACAGGGTTACCACAATTATCAAATGAAAATATATTTTTCAATTGAATGAACCAAAGAAGATAAATTTACGAAAATTAAAAAATATTTTTAATTATACAGAGTGTTTCAATTCTTCTCTGGTAAGCGTGACGACAAAACCCATCACAACGGAGATTTCTTGTCTATAGTGATTTATATATTTTTGAGGGTACTTTATCTTTAATAATAAAAATTATATAAGCTAATAAACATAAAATTTAATATAAAACGAAACTAAATCAAATCTTTGCAATTTTAACTAAATAAAAAATAATTTGATTTGTTTTGTTCGTTACCTAGCAACAGGTACGAAATTTGAAAGTTTGTTGAAACAATTGCAAGGTTGTTAAGAAATTTTATTAAAAGAGATAAGACGTACAATTGGATTCAAGAATTTTTGTAAAAATTTATAAAAAAACCAAGTATTCAACCAAGTCAGTTGTCTGCCCTTGAAGTTATTTATTGTAAGCTGAAAATTATAATAAAAAGTGAACTTACCTGAAGTGCATGGTGTCACAATTAAAACTTAAGAAGAATCCATTAATCCATGCAAGAAAAATGTATTCAATTTTGAAAAGGACATTACCCATATTGAGTAAACCAGTAAGGAATTTTAATTTATTAGATTCGACATCCTAAGACCGGTTTCTGTCTTTCGACTTCATCAGTTAGGCTTTTCGAATCCAATAAATAAAATTCCAAACTCGTACAAGTCAATAGCTATATCCGCTATAAGATAACATTTTTAGATGTGCTACCATCTATGGTAAGAAGAGAGTATTGACATTAAATTTTGACTTAATCTAGTCAAGATGTCACTCTCTTCTTTTTTATCCCTTTCAGAGATTAATACAAAGTGAGTAAACCAGTAAGGAATTTTAATTTATTAGATTCGACATCCTAAGACCGGTTTCTGTCTTTCGACTTCATCAGTTAGGCTTTTCGAATCCAATAAATAAAATTCCAAACTCGTACAAGTCAATAGCTATATCCGCTATAAGATAACATTTTTAGATGTGCTACCATCTATGGTAAGAAGAGAGTATTGACATTAAATTTTGACTTAATCTAGTCAAGATGTCACTCTCTTCTTTTTTATCCCTTTCAGAGATTAATACAAAGTGAGTAAACCAGTAAGGAATTTTAATTTATTAGATTCGACATCCTAAGACCGGTTTCTGTCTTTCGACTTCATCAGTTAGGCTTTTCGAATCCAATAAATAAAATTCCAAACTCGTACAAGTCAATAGCTATATCCGCTATAAGATAACATTTTTAGATGTGCTACCATCTATGGTAAGAAGAGAGTATTGACATTAAATTTTGACTTAATCTAGTCAAGATGTCACTCTCTTCTTTTTTATCCCTTTCAGAGATTAATACAAAGTGAGTAAACCAGTAAGGAATTTTAATTTATTAGATTCGAAAAGCCTAACTGATGAAGTCGAAAGACAGAAACCGGTCTTAGGATGTCGAATCTAATAAATTAAAATTCCTTATTGGTTTACTCACTTTGTATTAATCTCTGAAAGGGATAAAAAAGAAGAGAGTGACATCTTGACTAGATTAAGTCAAAATTTAATGTCAATACTCTCTTCTTACCATAGATGGTAGCACATCTAAAAATGTTATCTTATAGCGGATATAGCTATTGACTTGTACGAGTTTGGAATTTTATTTATTGGATTCGAAAAGCCTAACTGATGAAGTCGAAAGACAGAAACCGGTCTTAGGATGTCGAATCTAATAAATTAAAATTCCTTACTGGTTTACTCACTTTGTATTAATCTCTGAAAGGGATAAAAAAGAAGAGAGTGACATCTTGACTAGATTAAGTCAAAATTTAATGTCAATACTCTCTTCTTACCATAGATGGTAGCACATCTAAAAATTACCCATATTATCTCCAATCAGAGAAGAAAGAGCCATCAAAATTCTATTGAAAATCCAGTACGACTAACACAGGATCACAGTTGTTTAATGGGTTTTCAAGAACGAACATTTTAAAAGGTATTTTTGGAATTAATACTTTCAAATAAAAGTAAAAAAAAGAAACTTTAACTCTCATTCTTGCAAGTAACCCTAAAACCTAACTGACGTTTCAATATTTGTGTTAGAGGTTAGAGAGTTACCAACTGCATAAATTTTAATTGTCAAATCTTTTTGTAATTTTGAGTAGTTTAATTTGGTATGAATGTTTTTGAATGAATGTAATAAGAGTTAAAATGGATCTCATTTGGGCGTCTGTCTTTCAGTAACGAGACTCGTTTTTGTTATTCTTCCTTAACTAATAAGTTTTCTGTAAAAACATCGATCATTTTTGGCATCAAAGATGAAACTCCCATTATAAACGAATGTTAAATTAACGCCCGTAAATCAACTTTCTTAACAAATCACGTCGATATTTTCTTTTTTTACGAACTAACAAAAAAGATAAAAACACCGATTGCCCATAAATCATCTAAACATATTTGATTCGCATTTGGTATAATAAATCCATAAACGGAAAGAAAAACGAGAGTAAAGATACTCGTTTATCAGAAAACGACCTCAAATTATGTAAGTGTAACGGTCGTTTTCTCTGATTTCAAGGTAACGTTTTTTTTGGCGGGACCCATTTCATTGTTGGAATCTCTAGATCGTTATAACGAAAATGAATGTCAAGAACACAACGCTTTATGTTTTTTCCGCTCGAAAGAGAGAGAATAGCCGAAATAAAAGGTGAGATTGATTAAGTTTACGAGGATAAATGAATGTCACAAAGATATATTTCCAGTAGATGGTTTATTATACCGTTGGACTGCTAGTTTATTTAATGGGGCATTTGAGAATCATTTATTTAAGATACTTGGTTTCCGGATTGTGTCGTTCCAAGACAACAAATGATCATTAATCTAATGAAAACGTACGAAGAAAGTATCGTCCATTCACTTTTATAACGTCTAAGTATATTATATTTCGCTATGAACGAGTGTTTTGCGATTAATTAAGGATATTAATAATTGGTATACAATACTTTCAAATAATGACAATTCAAATCCCAGAAGTAAAGTTAGAAAAGACAAAAAAGATGAAAAAAACCTCGAAATAGGGTAAATAGTAACACATACCGGAAAAACCAGTCGTTGGAAACTGTTTTATAAATAAAGGAGTATTAGATTGTTCAAAGGACCTCGCACCATTCTTATGGTATTTGGGTCTCAGTATAAAATTCGGTCTTTTTCTGCTTTGTATTTTTTTTAATTTCTAACTGATGCCATCTAACCACCCAGCAGCTTCTAAGGTATTTACGCTTTTCACTCTATATTCAATTTCTTCCATTGGTGTATCTTCAGAGTTTTCTTCTGTTTCACAGAATATCATACGGTTCAGCTGTTTTTAAGTTATTTAGGCTTTTCACTTTATATTCAATTTCTTCTATTGTTGCATCTTCAGTCTTCTTCTAGTTCCCAGTCCTCTTCCACAGAATGTCATCTGGTTCAGCTGTTTTTAAGTTATTTAGGCTTTTCATTTTATATTTAATTTCTTCTATTGTTTTATCTTCAGAGTCTTCTTTTGTTTCCTAGTCCTCTTCCTCAGAATGTCATATGGTTCAGCTGTTTTTAAGTTACTGGCTTTTCACTTTATATTCAATTTCTTCTATTGTTGTATCTTCAGAGTCTTTTTCTAGTTCCCAGTCCTCTTCCACAGAATGTCATCTGGTTCAGCTATTTTTAAGTTATTTAGGCTTTTCACCTTATATTCAATTCCTTCCATTGCTGTATCTTCAGTCTTCTTCTGTTTCCCAGTCTTCCTCCATATATTGTTAGTCACCTAGACCAACTATTGTTTGTCAATATCAGTGCTTAATTTTTCTTGCTGTTATTAATTTTTGAAATCATGTTCTAATTTATCTTTTATCTTCTATCTTATTTTTATAGTTTATTATCGTTGTTTCTTCTTTCCCTATCTGACTATATTTCTTTCAACCATTTTCTTTATGGATCCTCTAACAGTTATTTCTAGAATCAGATTTAAATATGTGCCTGTACAAAATTAATTTTATTTCACGTAGTACAATAGATGAAAATAAAAAATAGACTTACAGAATCATCCTGTTTCTGGGCTAGTGACACAAATATCTTGATAATAATGATTAAAACACACACAAACAACTTTATAGTTTTTAATATATATCTTCAATCATCATGGTTTCTTCATAAATAAATTAAAATCCTGCAGATGCAGATACTGCAACTCACGCTATCTGTTGATGAGAAAACTTTACACAAACATCTTCTGTTTGGGTTCATTAATCAACTTTGTAGAGTGAAACCATTTTGAATTCCGGAGACATTAATATTACGCTTTGCTTTAAGAGTTTTTCCTTAACGGTTCGTTAGACTGGAAAGCTTTGAAAATTTTTATGCATTTATCTTCATTTCTCCTAGTTTTAAGAGCATCCTTCCAATTTAAACTTAATCCTTAATTTGTTACAAAAAAAACACAAATGAAATATTAAATATTTTGTCCATATACAATTGAGAACTACAGAATTTAAATGATATTTGACCTACTGACCCAATTAGTGCATAGAAAAGCTATTTTCTTTAATTAACTTCATCTTCTGTTCTGTTATTTCAATCTTATAATTGTCTTTTGGAATATAAAAGCTGCGCGTAAAAATAGTTTTTCATTTTGAGTCAGCTGGAAAACTTCTGAGTAGAAACCACTGCATTGAATTAAATTTTTATATTCAAGGGTTATTTATAATTGAAGCTTTTGTTGCCATTTGCCCTTAGGTTTTCTTCCTTTCCCTGGTTTTTTAATTTTCCTGTGTAATATCGAGTTCTTCTATTTTATTAGTATTATGTTTTTGAACACAATCTTTATTAACTAAATCAATCTTACAATTTGGTATAGATTTCTATAACTGATTGAAACCACACCATCAAATGAGATGCGGTAAACTTGTCAACATTCCATTATTTCTGAGTACAGTTATTGGTTTTTAAGGAACATTTAACATCTCTAAAGTTTTATACAACAGTTCCTTTTATTAAGTTATTTTAAAATGACGTTTACTCTATATAACGTTGAAATAAGATTATCGTTAACATTTTCTTTGAATTGTTTATGTATTTTATATTTTCAGCATTGATTACATAATCTTCGATGTGGTAATAATACTACAAATAATGTTTTTTTTGTCACTACCAGCCAGAAGCAACTGCTTCCTGAATGAATCAATTCCAAAGTTGAGAAGATGCTCTTAAACCTGTAAATGAATCATAATGGTTTTTTAGTTTCCGTTTCAGCAGAAAAAAAAGAAGGTTACTCGAATATTCAAGTGGGTTATAAATTAGAGGATGCTTGAAATGCAATCTACATCAAATTGAAAAATACATTCTGTGGTCTCTCTTAGCAGTTTCCACTTCTACATTAATGATTTAAGTTGCAGGAAAACTCGAATGAAAAATGTTGAAGAATTTTTTACAAAGGTCAATAGTGTTGTTTTCGCGGAAATAGAGAAAAGTATAACCTTTCCAACTAACATGAGATAAAGGAAAATTCGATGGAATAAATGTTTTTTTGGTACTAAAAATGTTTTAAGAGTATTTTTTTTTAATTTATAATTATTAATTGCAGTTTTATGTCGCTTTTTATATTGTGAAAAGTTTATTCTAATTTTTAAACGCATTATTCCATCCATTCTAAATGTTCGAGTGGGTTTCTCTGATCGACCATTATTCATAGTCCATTTCAAAATGTCAGTTTAGCTCAAAATTATTTATAATTTGAAATTTTGCAATCGATAGGTAGAAAATGTTGATAATTAACTTATATTTTAATAATAGGATTTATCAAACAATTCAAAGAAGCTTAAAATTATTTATTAAAAAGTAATTAATTCATCAAAAATGATTAAAACGTCAATTTTTCGGTGTGTCACCCTAAATCGGGTTTAAAAATTTTACAGGTCACCATAAATTTTGCTAAAATCGATTGTAGGTACAAAACTTCACGATAAAAATCCCAATTCCCAAATTTAAACAGGATATTAAGCAGGATATGATAGCAATAAGCTTATTTTGAACCTTTCTCGTTTTTGTGAGATAAAACTAATTGAAGATCCAATCTTTCGTGAACGAAGCAATTTTGAAAACTTTACGGTTGAGAAATGTCCAATTGGCCTATCTAAATAGTTCTTTTCACACAACACAATTTCGCCATGCTAAGCAGAAGAAAAAATACTTGATAAAAATGTCCCATCTGCTTCGACAGATATCAACTATTCCAGCTTTTTGTCGATAAAACAATTTATGGAGTCGTTGGTCACGGGTGTATCTACGCTGATATGATAAGATTTATTATAGCTTAGAGAAGAAAAGAGTGCAGTAATTTAATTTGTATAAGTAGTACAGGTTTAAGAGGTCGAAATTTTATTTTACCTCATCGTTCAATGCTTATTTGTAGTTAAAATGAAAATTTTAATACATTCGATCGGTCTAATAAAAGATTTCGTTTGATTTAATCATGTTTCCATGGTTTTTACTGTAATAAACATGTTATTTTGACAGATAAGTCAGACTTTATTTATTCATAGCCGTATCGTATGTATTCTAATTGATTCGGATTTTTGTATTAATATATATTTCAAAATAGCTTCATTCTAAAAACATTATAAGTCCTCCTAAATCCTTGATGGTAGAATTACTCGTAATAGCAAAGCAACATAAAAACAAATTCAAAAAATATATTATAGATGAGATGGCCCAAGAAAAAGGAATTGAAATTCTCAGATTGCCTCCTTACCATGCAGATTTGAATCCCATTGAACTGATTTGGTCACAATTAAAAGGTTATGTTTCTCAAAACAATACAACATTTAAATTACCTGATGTGGGAAAGTTTTTGAATGCAGTTTCAGATGTAAATGAACATTTGAGAAAAGTGGAAAATTCATTTTGGAAAGTGGATATAGCAATGGAAAACTTAATAGACCCTATAATAATAAACCTTAGAAAAGATTCTAGAAGGAAATTTACATATAGCTTAGCGTCGAGAGTCATGCCCAAGAATTTACCTCCGTGCATTCAGATTTGTGTATTAAAACTATTTTTTTTTCCAACTTCTGTGAGAAATCCAATTACGAACACTTCAAGCACAAGTTTACTCGTTTAGACTTAAACTCGTACCTAACTAGCAAAATAGTTAATTGGCAAGCCCTTTTTTGTAGTTGCTAATCAGGAAATTTCAACCAAATATCATTCAAGTCAGTTCCGCTAAAGTTGCCTAGGCACGAAACTTTAGTCGAGCGTTGAAATTGTTAAAATCGGATTAGTAAACCAATTACGTCCCTCATTAGTCGTTTGGATCTCTAAATTTTCAAGAGTTAACAACTTTTAATTTGTACATTCAAAGCACGATAAAATTAGGTAACGTTTTCGTTCAGGTTTTCGCAATTAGAAGGTATTCAAAGAAAGTAAGTTCTTTTTTTTTTCTTTTAAAAATTTAATTTAGATTCATCACTACTTGAGAAAGAAGAGTTACAAAATTTAAAATCATCCAATTTATACCGGAAAAGCAAAATGAAAACTAAGTAAGGACTCTCATATTTTCATTAACTTTTCATTAGACGGAAATCAAATATTCTCGTAATTAAGATTTTAAGAAAATAATACAAAAATATTTGCAAATATTCCAGACACAAAAGTAGACTGAAAGAGTATTTCTCTATTCATAAATGATTATTTCCTTTGAATTCTAAGAGAGGCGCCACTTTCCGGATGCAGAATGTTGGCATGCAAGTGTTTTGTAGTCCCTAACTTTTAAGGTTTATTTTTCATTATTAGTTGATGAAAAAATTTGAACTTGTTGGTAAAGATCTAATCTATGTTCCTATGCTATCACTTTTTCGAAATTTTGTCTGGTTCTTTTCTAAAAAAATGGGAAAAATCATCAAAAAAACATTAAATTTTGCGATTTTTTTTAGAAAAAACAAAATCAAATTTTGATAAAGTGAGAACACTGGAACATAGATTAGATCTTTACCAATATGTACGCATTTTTTCATTCTCTCAAAATGAAAAATGACCCTAAAAAGATAAGGATTACGAAACCATTGCATATACTGATTTAGCAAGAGTAATAGAAGCCAGATTAAAATATATTGAGGAAAAGCAGCCCAGAAATTCAAGAGATAGAATGTAGACAACGAAATAATAGTGGAAAAGGAAGTATCAAGGGAATTTACAATTGAAGTTGGTGTTAAACAAGTACGTCTACTAAGCCTGCTACTGTTCTCCGTTGTTATAGATGAAGTAATCGAAAATGCCAGAAAAATTAAATAAAACTTTTTTTTACTGCACATTTCTCAACAATTTTTAGTTAGAAACGTAGAATAATAACTTCGCACACCACTGTGTTTTATTTCTTAGACTGCAATTTGATTTTTGGATTTAGGTTTAGTAATAATATCATCAAACTTTTTTGTGACGACTTGTTCATGTTTTTTTAGATTTTGCGAGTCAATTTTTTAATGAGGCATACAAAGGATAATGGTCCTTCAGTATATTCACCATATTTTCATATATTTCCTTGTTAGACTACCGTATAAAAAAGGAACCGATTATTAATCAATTAAAATCGTTACCAGACATAGTTTATTTAAAAATATACAGTACGGAATGAGATATCACCATACTTTGAAGATTTATCATAATTTTATCCAATAAAATAAATAAATTGTATAACAAAATATTTTATTTTTCGGTCTCAACCTCCGTTTATTTATTTTCTCTTTCCCTAACTTCATTTCATAATTTAAAATCGGCCAATTTAAATTTCATGAACTGTACCGTGAAAATCCATTTAAATAATTTGAATCTTAAGCCCAAACGTCAACGCAAAATTCTATATATAAATTTACTGGAATATTTAAACTATTTCAGTCACCTTTTCCGATCATTTAAAATATTCAAAATTTCCGAAGCATCCTCATTTACAAGTCTATTTCGAGAATGCGGGGACTGAACGTAAAATAATCTCTATTGGAAACTCTATACCTTTCACAAAATTTCCGGAAATTTCAACAAAACATTGTCGCCTTCGATGTTTTCAAGTCTCTGCTACTTCATTCTAACACCGTACGTTTATTGAAAATAAGGATTGACTTGTTAAAATCAGAACATGATGTAGCTGATGTATTTTCTCAATACATACAATAAGTTCTGTTTTCATCCGCATTATTAAATGTATGTTTTCCAGGAAAACTAGTTGCAATATTAGGAGATTTGAAAATTATATTGGACTTACTTAGTGTTCTACAGGGATTAACAGAAATGTATCCAATAACATCCAATTCTCCTGTGTATTAAAGTCGGTGCACTCCAAAATCTCTTCAACTTCAAAGAGTATTATATTAATCTCGTTTCACGTTGGCATAGACAAAGTCGCTGTAGAAACCTTTGTTCGACATAATCCCAAACGTCTTAGAAAAAAATTCTCTTATGATGTATGGCAACAATAATAGGACCAAAATAAGTTAAAAAAATTACACTACATGTTGTAAGAAACCAATTATATATTCCACACAAAAGAGGATTTTTCGTTCTTCAAAAAGATGCTGTAAACCAATACTAGACCATTTAAATTTTTCCACTGAATGGTTCACGCCATATCGAATTTTGTTTGTTTTTTTTTTGAAATATTATCTTGAATGTTTATTTGACGGGTGTCAAACGTTTTACGTTCTAGAACTCATAGCGTAATGTGTAAATATAAAATAATCATCTGCTTATATTTTGGTATATGTGAGATCACAACACATATGATAGAAACAAACGCGGCGCCAGGCATGCGTTTTAATCGTGTCATATTTTAGAAAAATTTTTCGTCTGATTTTTTATTACTATCCAGTCGTTGGCGTAGACATTATCTAATTCTGAGTTTACTAGACCCACTGACGTAAAATAAATTGACAAAACGTTTATTTTTGTTTACTTTTATTTTAATTGACAGTAGGTCATGGTTTTTTTAGGATCGTCTATTTTAATATCAGTTTTATACACTCAGTACAATGGACAAAAAGTTCATTTAACCCTTTGAAAAAGGCGATTCGTTTGGTCTGCAAATCATTCCTAATATCCAACAATTCAATAAGCTTAAAATGTAAATTTAATTAGACTACAAACCCCATGTAAAATGTCTACAACAAGAGATAATTATTCATTACTGAAATACTGAGATAGAAACTGAATTAGGCGTCCTTGAAACCAATGTTTCATATTATATGTATACATATAGTAAACTGTTTTGGATGTTTCAAATTAATACGCATTTTAGTTTCTTCTCAGATCCTCAAGAGTATTTTTATAAATTCAGGATGCTTCAGGCTGTAGTTCTTTAAATCTTTTTTAATTTTTTTATCATAGAAAGGTAAACTTCTGAACGACTTAATTATTCAAACTTTCAAATTAGTTTAATCAAAACACCGATGAAAGAATAATCATCTAAAATATTAGAAAGAGCACTAGAAACGCAAATAAAAAATTATTTGCATATCCATTCATTGCTTCCTTCAGTTCAGTCAGCTTTTCGAAAAGGCTTCAGTTGTCCCTTGCTTCATATTGTAGACGATATTTTCAGAGCCACTGATGAGAGTTAGTGTACAACTCTAGTCATGCTGGATCTTAGTCGAGCTTTCGACACTATTCATTAAGATTTATTTTTCTAGCAGCGCCTGTACCTTAATGGACAATTATCTTAAGCATAGGCAACAGTAAGTTTCTATTAATGGCACTATTTCAAATTATTTGCCATTAAGGTCGGGTGTTCCTCAGGGTTCCATACTGAGCAGAATAAAGAATTGCAACGTTCATTTGTATGCTGATAATACTCAGCTATATTATAGCTTCAAACCAAATGTACTACTTTTAACAATGACTTAAATGCCTTTATAGAATGTGCAACCGATCATTATCTTCTTCTAAACACTGCAAAATCTAAAGTTATGTTATTTGGTAATAAGAACTGTAGACAAAATATTGCAAATTTAATAAATCTTTCTATTAATAATGAAAAACTCGAAATTGTACATGAGGTAAAACATCTAGTGTAATTTTGGATTCACTTAACAACCCAACTAGTCACCGATTTATTAATCAAACATATACAAATAATAAAATTACATATAAGTAAATATTAAAATTCTGAGAGAAGCACATGAACAAATTACTACAAAAAGCTTATTGTAACATTAAAATGATATATGGAAATCGGCACATGTTTCCTGTTCATATAAAAAAGCAACTTTGCGAAATATTACTTTTATCTTTATTTAATTATTCAGATGCTTTATGTGGTCCCAATTTAAGCGGTTTATAAGTTCAGAAAGTTCAGAATCCATGTCTTCGTTTGATCTTCGGCATCAGAAGACGACAAAGAGTGTCGCATAAGTTAAGGGAAATTGAATGGCTGAATATGGAAAATAGAAGAAAGCTTCAGTTTGTTGTATTATGTCATAAAATAATGGCAAACAAAAAGCCTTCATATCTGCATCGTAAAATTACCTATCGCTGTGATATTCATAACTTGAATATTAGAAACAGGGTGTTATTATCTGTCCCCCATTTTAAGTTGAAGCTATTTAGGCGATCATTTAGTTATCAAGTTTATAATCTCTATAACAGATTTTAAAAGTTATACTGTTTCTAATAGTAGGGGAGGCCGAGATGCTAAATTTGCAGTTACTAAAGCGTCATGGGGACCTATTGGATTGTGAAGATTAGGTTCTAAAATGAAAAAAATGTATGTTAAGTTTTCCATCTTAGTGGGGCGAAGAGCGCGTAAAAATTTTCAAAAATGTAAAAAAAACAGTAATATGGTCCATTGAGGCTAAACGGTTAATATTTTGAGAATTTTATTTTTTCATGGATATGTGGGTTGATAAAGGCTACATTTTAAAATTATTTTGAAATATACAGGTTGTCCCAAATCTATTAATTTTGGAGTTATTTTTATTTTTGAAGTTATTTTAATTTTTGTTATATTTTATATTATTGTTTTACCGTAACGCCTAAATATAACACCCTGTATTTGATCAGCTTGGACTATGATCCGAAAAAATTATCTTTGAAACTATGTGATGATTTTTTTTATAATATGCTGTTTTCAGATGAATCTACTTTTCATAATAATGGATTAGTCTGACGGTTAACCATACAGATTTTGATGCCTCTCGAAATATTTTTAATAATGTCAAAACCAAACACATAAATACAGGGTGTTATATTTAGGCATTACGGTGGAAAAATAACGTAAAATTTAACAAAAATAAAAATAATTCCAAAATTAATAGATTTAGGCATAGTAGACCTTTATAATTTTTAAAAGGCAATAGAATTTGCTACATAACAGGATTATAAAATACAGGGTGTCCTATTTAAAATAAGAACGATATTGTCGTTTGAATATGTCATTAGAGAATCGCCCCGTTTTGGACGCACTGTATAATTTTAAACAACTCTAAATAAATTATTGCTTTCAATTGTTAGTCTAATTTTTTTCCGTTAAAATAGGATTTGGCTGATTCCATAGGTTTCCAAGTTATTGGTTTTCTTGTAAGTGCTTCCATTTTTAGAAATATCAAAATATGTCGAAAACTAAAAAGCTTAGGTATAGGGAATACATAAGAAAGTTTATCTTATTTTTAACGTATAATCTATACATGCCATAAAATATAGGGTATTCCATAAGAAATAATATAACTTTGATACGCTACAATTTTTTGGGACAACCTGTATATTTCAAAATAATTTTAAAATGTAGCCTTTATCAACCCACATATCCATGAATAAACAAAATTTTCAAAATATTAACCGTTTAACCACAATGGACCGTTTTTTTTTACAACTTTGTGACTCGCCCATATCCTTATGCCACGCTCAAATTGACAGATTATTGAAATATACACTTTTCTGGATGTACTTAACTTACCTTTTCTTAATCTGTCGCGCTCGAGTTTTTTTAAGGATCGATTTTTTTTTTACTAATCTGACGGGCTGCCCTCAATGCACCCCACCATATTAAGGGTTCATATATGGTAGGGGTACATTACAGGGTGCAAGGTTTCTCCCCATATGTATTTCTGACGCGCTCGAGTAACGCGGAAAATCCCCGCTTGGCCTCCCCTACTATAAACTCAAAACAACATTTAAAAAATATCTTTTAGATAATCAAGCCTACTTATTATTTTTTTCTTGGTCAATATTCATATCCATATCTGCATTGCCTCAATGAGAATTTTAGAGATTTTGAGTTTTAGAGTTTCTGAATTTAAATTTTTCTTAGTGTAAATAGGTCACCAATTTGGAAAATGAATTTTCAATAAAATTTCAATGAATATTTCTGGATTTTGTCATTGTTATGCTGCTTTTACAAAGGTCCTTTAGGGTTAAGTGGAGGAATATTTTTTACTGTGCGTGTAGCGCATATTTAAAAATAAACTTCGCTCTTTATTTTCCCATATTATCTTAGATTATTACTTTTTCTCATGTAAATATTGTATCTTGGAAAATAATAAAGACGGTTATTATTATTATTATTATTATTATTGTTATTAAGAGTTCATAAAAAATGCATTTTCTTGTTTCAGTATATCGGCATGTTGGACGTACCGAGGCCTACAAGCAAAGTTGAAATTGTCGCAGCAATGCGAAGAATACGGGTAAGCTTTTATTTTCTGTTTACTTATTTACCTAAACAAAATTGCGAAACAAGAAACTTTATTTACGTGATTTCAAAGACAAACAAAATCAGCAAATTTTAACAACATAGAGAGTAAAGTTGAGTGCTCTGGATTTTTGAGGATATTTACTTATCCGTTCTTCGTGAAATAACCACGTTTACGAAATATGGGATTTTCAGCTAGGTCCTTTTTTCAATAATATATAAAAAGGCTTAAGGTTAGCATAAAAATAAAAAAAAAATATTTGTGCGATGAAATTTGTGGTAAAAAAATCAATTTTCTTAAAAAAGCTTCCTACTATGTTTATTAAATTATCTGTCATTATAAGTTACGTGAAAATTTTTCTTTTCCAGTATGAATTTAAAGCCAAAGGGATCAAAAAGAAAAAGGTGACGATAGAAGTTTCAGTAGATGGAGTAAAAGTTACGCTAAGAAAAAAGAGGAAGGTGAGTGCATACCTAAACGGCTAAAACAATATTTGGCAGTGAATAAGTTTCCGCTGTTAGGGAGTTTATGGATTATTGATTGGTATATAAATTCTCCGTGGTCTATTATTACGAAAGCTATAATAAAAACTATATGTTTTGCTAACAATATCTTTTGCTTTTATTAGATATATTTAATAAAAGAACTGAATTGGTAAATTTCAGGAAAACGTGGTTTTTTAACTAGGAAATTTAAGAATCATATCAGAAAATTGTTATCAAGGGCTTCATTTAAAATAGCTTTGTTTATAAATGTTCTTTCAAGCTTAAAAAATAAAAAGATTCCACTCTTATAGATATTTTATTAGTTTGGAAGAAATCAGTTGTCTATACTACATTTACATATTTTCAACTTCATATTTTTTTTAAAAAGCTTTAAGAGCATAGTTAATTGTTTTGTATATCAGTCAATCCAAGAGAATATTGGTTATTAGTTTTCGAACAATAAGTAAATTAAGGTGACATCATAATTTCTCTCTCTTTCCACTGGATTAAAACCACTTAGTTGTTAAAAAAGTTTTTTTATTGACGTTTCGGCTTTCCAGATCGAAAGCCGTTATCAAAATGACATAAAATAAATAAATTTACTAGAAACAGAACACTTGATAATCTTGCAAAAATATGACATCAACATAGTATACATAGAATAAGATTTTGAGATTGAAGATGTCAAAATCTGTTTCAATCATATTTTTGTGACGTTTCTCGGAACGAATTTTTGAAAGGATAGCGCATTTGCATATTATAAGAGAATTTATACTTCGTCATAAATGAAGTTTTCTTATTAATATTATCATAAGAAAAAACTAGATAAAAACTTATGATACTATCCCGATATAGAGGGTATCCTTTTTGCAATTAACTCTTTTTGTAAAATAGGTATCCAAATTTTTGAAATATCAACCGAACAATTAGAAACACATTCGTTATTATTTAAGCATATCAATGCTGCTTCTTTAACTTTGCGGTTATAATTATTCGGTTCTTTTAATAATCTAGTTGAAAAATTCCATTGTATTTTTTGACCAGAATCCCATGCGTGTTCACATATTTTGGATTTTTCGAATTGTTTATTTTTAATGTACGATTGGTGTTCATTAAGTCTAATATGAAAAGGTCTAGATGTTTCTCCTATATAAAATTTATTACTTTCGCATGGAATTTTGTAAATACAATTTTTTGTGTTTTGAATTTCAATCAAAGGTTTTGTATTTACTATTAAAGATTTTAATGTATTATTAGTTTGAAAAACTGTTTTTAAATTAAATTTATTGCCAATCCTTCTAATTTTTTCGGATAATTTTGGAATATAAGGGATTTTTACTATATTTGAAAGAATTATTGGGGGGTTTAAATTTTGATCTTTAGTTTTGATGTCTCGGTAAAGTTCACGATTTATAAATTTACTTGGGTAGTTGTTCTTAATCAAGACAGATTTAACAAGTGATAATTCATTATTTAAGATATTGTCATTTGAACAAATTGTTTTTGCTCTATCGGAAAGAGATTTGACAATACCTCGTTTAACACAAATTGAGTGGTTTGAATTAAAATTTAGATATCTATTTGTATGTGTTTCTTTTCTAAAAACTGATGTATCAAAACAATTGTTGTTATTGTGTATTAGTACATCAAGAAACGGTAATTTTTTATTATTTTCAATTTCAATTGTAAATTTAATAGTAGGTTCCGAATTATTAATAGTATATAAAAATGTATCAATATTTTAATGAAATTCAAAACACAAAAAATTGTATTTACAAAATTCCATGCGAATGTAATAAATTTTATATAGGAGAAACATCTAGACCTTTTCATATTAGACTTAATGAACACCAATCGTACATTAAAAATAAACAATTCGAAAAATCCAAAATATGTGAACACGCATGGGATTCTGGTCATAAAATACAATGGAATTTTTCAACTAGATTATTAAAAGAACCGAATAATTATAACCGCAAAGTTAAAGAAGCAGCATTGATATGCTTAAATAATAACGAATATTAATAAGAAAACTTCACGAAGTATAAATTCTCTTATAATATGCAAATGCGCTATCCTTTCAAAAATTCGTTCCCAGAAACGTCACAAAAATATGATTGAAACAGATTTTGACATCTTCAATCTCAAAATCTTATTCTATGTATACTATGTTGATGTCATATTTTTGCAAGATTATCAAGTGTTCTGTTTCTAGTAAATTTATTTATTTTATGTCATTTTGATAACGGCTTTCGATCTGGAAAGCCGAAACGTCAATAAAAAAACTTTTTTAACAACTAAGTGGTTTTAATCCAGTGGAAAGAGAGAGAAATTA
The DNA here is from genome assembly GCA_949320105.2 of Crepidodera aurea. Classification (NCBI taxonomy): domain Eukaryota; kingdom Metazoa; phylum Arthropoda; class Insecta; order Coleoptera; family Chrysomelidae; genus Crepidodera; species Crepidodera aurea. The sequence continues at coordinate 14,345,365 of OX439476.1, read as the reverse complement.
AAATACAAACCACAATGAGCTTCCGAAATGAATGACATCATAAATATCAGTGGCGTTACCACTATATCTATATGAAACAAAAAAGAATTAATAAGTCTTTTAAGTGACCCCATATGTACTGCTTAACCTCAGATTTAAATAATGTAAGAATTCCAAATACGTATGTTCGTATGTAGCAAGAAAGTTAAAGAGAAATAAAATCACAACTTAATATTGGGTAAACGTGACCAAAACTGTAAACAAAAATGTTCATAGAACACTTTAAGTTTAACACCCTTTGTTAATGTTTTTTAACTTTATTGTTCTTGTAGTGGAATTGGTTCTGACTTTACAAAACGTCTGCTTTAAGACCAAATTATTTTAAACAATCATACTGCCTCGAGATTTTATTCATTATTGAATAGTTCTCGTATTGCTGTATTTATTCTTTACATACCAATTTAAATTCCTATAAAAATTAATTACAGTCTAAATTTGAGTTGAAATTTTAAGACTTACTCGGCAAAATATCAAATAGTTGTCATAAATGTTCGGCACTGACAGTAACAGTCTCTTCAAAGGATTAAAGTGCCATAAAAATAACAGAGTTGTTCAAGAACTTCGTGGATTTTTTGATAAATAACCCAAAAATATTTGTGATTAAAAAGTCCGCCGTTAAATCCAAATTTTAAATTATTTAATCTTCCCTAATTGAACCATCACGAAAGAAGGTCTAGTGCTTCCTTTGTTCCCACTCATTTATTTAGCGAAAATGTCCAAGAAGAGGCAGATTAGTTCCATGCTTAAACGTCCGACTGGCGGACGTTTAAACACGGTCAATAGAGTTTTGTGCCTCTCGAAAACACGGTTTTGCTCTTATCCCTCATTTCCGCGTAGCACGTACGATGAAATTTCAAAAGCATCAGCTATTGAATCGTGCGAATTTTAGAGATTTGCTCCCAGTGGAGTTTAGACTCTCAGTTGAAACTGTCTTTTCACTATTTCATTCGTCATTTAGTTGTCGCTTCTTCTGAAGTAATCACTGATTTATGGAGAATGTCTTCTTGATGAATGAATTGTTAAGAAAAATTTTATTTGTAAACATTTAAATTAACCTTGCTTATTGTACAGACTTCAATTTGTTTAGAGTACATCTTACACTAAGAAACTACACAGAAAAAAAGAATCTCTTAAATCAAAAATATATATATTCTTGAATCAAATAATCTTCCCCCAAGAATAATAATTTTAGATTGACCAATATACTTCTATTTTCAACTTATTTCGTTGTTTGCCTGTTGAAGTTAATTTGGTTGAACCGAAACATCGGTATTCTTCACCTTAGAAAACAATTTCAGTCAATTATAGTTCTCTCTTATCAAATGTGTTCTGATGACGAAAGCACGTACACATGACTCCCTCGACCAATAAGCAGAATTATGTATTAGCGCCGAAGAATGTAGAATCATAGACACATGTGGATATTTGGATATGACTTTTAAATCAACCGTATACATGGCGTCGTGTCATTCAATGATTCTCGTTGAGTGTCATTTGCAATGATCTTAAAACTCTGTTCAATCATAACTTTTTGTATGTTGAGAATACTTTTTTTTGTGTTATCAATCACTTATTACGATTTTTCATAAGTCAGGTTAAGTTCATGTTCCTTTAATAATGATTCATTGCTATATCCATACCTCAGCCTCAATCAAATTCCTCTTGAACCAAGAGGATCATTGTTGAGAAATTAGCTTCATCCAAGAAAATTGTTTCTCAACAAAATTGAAATATTCTTGCCTCAACCAAACCACATTATTTAACAAGAAAGTGTACATTTGAGACAAAACTTTCTGTTACCAAGTAGTCAAGAATATTTTGTCAAAAAATCAAACTAATATTTGGTTGGAACTATTCAAGAATACAATTCTCTTGAATTAATGCGGTTAAAGTTTGATTTAAGAGATTCTTTTTTTCTGTGTAGTTTGATTATTTATTTATTGGATTCGACATCATAGAAACAGTCAATTTTATTAGCGAAACCTTTTTTTAAGTACGTGATTATTGCCATAAAATTTTTACACATATAGAAAGATTACAATTTATACTTCAACACTTCGAAATCGATAATCCAAGCTGATTTATTTTTTACTGTGGAGAATTAATGCCAGATAATTAAAATCCGATTCTTTTTAGATTTTCCAGCTTTTTCGGCAGTTCTTAATGACTTTTTAATGCCACTTCCTGAAAAGATCCTTTTTTCCATTACTTTTAATTATCGTACAAAATAATAAAATCCATTTGTAATGTTTTATCATTTAAAGTTGTGGTATTTCTTATTAGTGGAGTGCCGTTAGTAGTAAAAAGTGAACAATCTAGAACGAGAGTGGCAGTGAATCGATTTTGATGGGGTTTTTTGCATTGTATTTCTAAAATCTAATACTAAAATGATTATATATTAGAATTTGCCGATCTTCGATTAGACCAAAACTTAAAAAATAATTATCCCATAGGGCTAAAATTACTGGACAATTGTAGAAACCTATGTTACGACTTTCTGCAAAAGGATTTTTTTTCAAATAGCATGTCTAGATGGCTCTAAAAAAATGGCGTAAAAAAAATTTGAAAAAAAATTATTTTGTCCATAACTTTTTTCTGCTTATGTTAAGCGGTTCTGGATGGTCTTAAAATGTTCCTAATGGAAGTCACATTTTTCCAGATATTTATGTTAGAATGATTCAGTTTCTTTAAATACCCATTTTTGAATTGCCATATCTTCCTTCATATTAATCGTAGAATAAAAATCATTTTAATTGTTAGCTCAAGGCTATAAAATTTTCGGTTATATTTAAAAAAAACTTTTAGAAATTTGGTAAAATTTACTTTTTTTTCATTTTTTTGAACGAAACGTTAAAATATAATAAAATCTTCTGTACTTTCTTAATAATAATGCACCTACACTTTATTTCTTTAAATTTTTGGTGCATGCGCTTTTAGCATCTTCTGTATACAGGACGGCTTCGAAAATTAGAGAGATGGTGATATATAATTTTTTTTTTTAATATCTACATCTTTTTATATATGACAAACCGGGATCCTTTGGAAAAAATAAAATAGCCCACTTTTGAAAATTGCATCTCGAAACACATCTTTTTATTTACAAAACACCCCGTAGAATGAAAACGCGTAAGCTGTTTTGTGTGCAAATAGGTTAAAGGCTTTTTAAGTTACCATGCCCATCAATTCAAATAAATGATTCTAGAAAAAATCGTCTAAAATTTTGGAAAATTATAGTTATAAAATATATTCTCTGATACGCACAAGTACAGATGTATTTTTACAATGTTCTCCATTTTTAGAGTCAAAATGTAAATCGATAAACCAAATTGTTGTTTGAATTTTAAATGAAAGTTAAAATTTTTATTAAATTGGGTCATTTGTTCCTCGATTTCATGAAATATCCGATTAAAATTAAATTTTTTAATTTACCTACTCAACCATTGGATAATCGTGCTATGATTTCATTTTGTCGTGTATAATTATTTGGAAATTAAAATTCAAATTATTGAATACAAAGTACAATTACATGACATAATCTCTCAAATATAGAATATTTTAAAAACGAATTTAGTCTCTAAGCAAAATGTCATGTTGTCCATATTGAAGGTAAATAATATTTTAACAGTAAATAAAAATCCTTGACCGAAAATTTTAAAAAATATATATAGAAGTAGTGTGGAAAAAGTAAACATAAAAAATAAAACTTTGAATTTTGATCCAAAATGTTGCCATTCAAGGGCTTCGTAGTCCCTAACGTTCAAGGTTTATTTTTCTTGATTAGTGGATGAAAAAATTTGTACTTGTTGGTAAAGATCTAATCTATGTTTCTATGTTCTCACTTTTTCCATATTTGCTTTGGTTATTTTCTAAAAAAATGGCAAAATCAACACATAACATGGAATTTTGCGATTTTTTTTAGAAAAAACTAAATCAAATATTGAAAAAGTGAGAACATAGGAACATAGATTAGACCTTTACCAATATGTACTTATTTTTTCATTCTCTTAAAAATTTAGGGACTATGAAACCCTTACGTACACTGTTTTATATTATAGTACAACTTCCTCTTAACTCATTTAATCAATTTATCTTTTATTTTCAGAAAAAAAATTGGTTGGATGATGGAAAATCTGTTCTTCTAAATCATCCTATTTACAGGGTGTTCTACGTATCCCATGACTCTCAAGATCTCAAAATTTTTAGTTATATAGCTAGAGATGGAGCTTCCAATGTGTTCAAATGTGCTGTCTTTAAATCTAGTAAAAAGGTAAGAAGTTAATCTGATTTAAAATTATCATCCGAAAAATAATGCTTTTTAAACCATCTTTAAATCGCTTATTTAACTTTTATTGTATAAAAGAACAAAAGTTTTTACCATTTTACATTCTACGCCGCTGCAATGCGGATTATGATTGCAATTGGCATCTTTGGCCTAAATTGATAATGGATTTCCCGTTCTATAAAATAGATTGGATGGACATTTGCGGCCGTCAGCTTATATTTCAAGTAACAATTCATCGGACGTGGGTAAGTAAAATTGGATTTCAGCCAAAAGTGATTGTTCAGCGCGCGAGACTTCGAATTTGATGTGTGTCAATGCTGGGACACTTTTTTGATTCCCTTTAGCTGGTAGTAATTTAAAAAATTGGTAAAATATATCCAAATCTAGTGGGCCACACAATCGAAACTTTAAACCTGTTTCAAAAATATTTCAAATCTGCAGCAATGTACAGGGTTATTCATTATAAATTACCCACCCCTTATCATCGTTGTTATTGCCTATGGAAAAAAGTTTTTAAGGAAAGTTGTGTGGTTATGACTGAATTTTGGTAAGATTCTCTCAAAAGTACAGTAGCATGCAGATTAAAAGGGAATACAACAAAATAATATATTTTTTTAAATGGGATACCCTGTATATTATTAAATTTTTGGAATGATCCTTTTTTCTTGATTTCAAAAATATACCATATGTTACCCCTATCATATACCGTTTTAGTTATTAAACGTCGAATATCTTAATTAAACTAGTTACTCTTAATATGATTAAAGTGAGCCGTGAAAATGACAACTATTATGTTTGATAAGTGTCATTTCTGTAATGAAATAATCAAAATGGTTTACAGAGACGAAGAAAAAGTTCAAATATTTAAACAAAATAGATTTATTTAGGAAATATAAATAAATGATAAATCATAAAAGATGTTCAATGTCGTCATAATTGCACAGGAAATGGCTTCATTATGTACATCAAGATTGTTTATTTCAGGTCGAAATGAAGCAGTATATCTAGCTGCTTTTCCTACACGCTTTCTTCTACTAAAACTAGAGGTATATTATTCACAGTTCGGTAAATATTTTTGAACGTATTTTCTGATGGCATTGGCCGATTTGGATATAATACCCTATATGCTCTTTTTGCAGCACGTTTATTTTGGTTATTTTGTATATAACAAGTAAACATTTGAACTTTTTCTTCCTCACTGTAAACCATTTTGATTATTTCATTACAGAAATGACACTTATCGAATATAATAGTTGTCATTTTCACAGCTCACTTTAATCATATTAACTTTTCCATATTAAGAGTAACTAGTTTAATTAAGATATTCGACGTTTAATAACTCAAAAACGGTATATGGTAGCGGTAACACATGGTATATTTTTGGAATCAGGAAAAAAGGGTCATTCCAAAAATTTAATAATATACAGGGTATCACTTTTAAAAAATATATTATTTTGTTGTATTCAGTCATAACCACACAACTTTTATTTAAAAATTTTTTTATAGGCAATAATAACGATGATAAAGGGTGGGTAATTTATAATGAATAACCATGTACTTTTTTTTTAAATAAAAAAACGCAAAATCATTATTTAGAGTTTTATAATTAATATAAAATTATTTTAATTATAAATGGAAATGAACTCCGACATCAAAATAAGAGACTAATTATTGGAAGACGTCAATTAAGCATTCTATATAAAGCTTTCGACTTGCCTGAAGGAGGTTTATTGAATTATTTAGAATTTCTAAGGAGTTCATAAAACTTTTGGGTCCACAATTAGGATATCGTGCAACACGCCGGAAAATAACTGTTGAAAAGAGAATTATAATCGTGAATTATAATTCTTTTATTAAATAAATAAATCTTCCTAAATTTATTTGGAAAAACAATTTTATTTTTATGATCTCTTTTCTAGGTACGACCTAAAATATCCTGCGAGTTAAGAAATTACCAAAACCATTTGCTCAAACCATGCGACCATAATTTTAGCCATAACTATTTTTATAAACGAGTCTCCGGACTTACTATAAATCTGCAATTGTTTGAAATAAATAAAAGCCTAAATTTACGAGGCAATAAATAAGATGACGGTCTCACATCCAATTGCATATGCCACAACATAACATTATTTGAGAGTCATATAGCATTGACACTGCAAAAGTACACTAAATATATTGAGGTCAAACATCAGACTGAGAGAATTGGTAGAAGTCCAATGGTTGGAAATTTATTAAAGAACGTCATTTTCGGCAATACTTCTTTTAACTGCACCGTTTAAAAAGTATACAAGGAGAAATTCGAAAAATCGCAAATGGGTCAATCAGAATAATAACACTAATAATATTAATAATCATTTTTGTCGAAAAATTCTAATTTTTTCAAAGCAAAATATTAATTTTTCGATTTCTGTGGCAAAACTTAAATTTAACCTAAATAAAAAATTTTAAAAATACTATAAAAAATTATAAATTCAATGTCAAATCCTCATGTCCTATATTAAGCGAGATTTGGTCCTAAAGTTCTGGGGCAATTAAGTCGTTTCTCTTGTATACTTTACACAAGCTTGAAAGTTTTGGTTCACTGCAACCATTTCATTATGCAACGATTATTGAGTAGAGTGCTTCGATATATCTAACAGTAAAGCGTTATTCGAAATAACGCTTTACTCCCATTCTCTTAATTTCCCGAGCAACATTTTTAGAAAATTCCGCAATACTTTATTCGGAAATATCTTTGCACTCTACGTATTTGGCACATTTCCAGAGTTTTAAACCTTAAACTCAAGACATTGTTTGAATGTCAGGAGTTGAAAGTTACTCTTTAATAGAAAATAATATACATAATTTTTTACGTATGTAGCTTCTTGTATATCTAAAGGTTTTAGCAAGCAATAATATTTAATATCTATTTAAAAAATCATTCAAAATTTTACTAAAAATTTGGGTTATTAAGGAGATAAAAAATAAAAAAAGAAACTTAAAACACCTTTTGCGATTATCCCCTTCACAAAAAGTGTATCTACGTCTTTGGATACAACGTGAGTACTTGCCATCATACTGAGAAGGCACGTCCTGGCTCTGATTAAAGGGATAGAGCTGTTACCTCGAATTGATTAACCGGTCTGAAAATCAGCCAACCAACTAGATTAATAAGTGACTTGTACATTATCGTTTTTCTCTCCACCGCGATTTATTTCTAAATATCTGGTCACCGAGCTTCGCTCTTAATATTCAAATCTACATTTTTAAGCAGCCCAATGAGTATATAATTTAAGTATATTTATAACTTGACAAATTATTAATTAATTCGTGAAAATCACGGGGTGGGCGACATCTACTTGAACTACTGATAGGGAGATAAATAAAAAGTTGATTGGCGATTGGCTTGAAAATTAAAAAAGCTGTCAGTGTTAATTTTCAATTGGCTGCAGCTGTTGTTGACGTTTATTAACTGCTTGTCACAGAGGTTAGTTAAATGCATTAAAAGTTGCCTAGTTTCTGGGGATTTCACCCTTTTAGGGCAACATCTACTGACGCTTGATCTTCGCGAATTGTCACGGTGTACAGGCCCCGTTTCCGGGACGGGCAACAGCAGCGTGTAGGGGACACGTCCCGTCAACAGAAGATCGCTCAGTTCACTCTATTTATCACTATATAAGAAAAACTCTATGTTCAATTGATTTTATTATTTATTGAACTGCAGTGAAGGAAAATTATAGGACTGATATTCATACTTGGGTAAAAACCTCCACAAAAACCTGTGACCAGACTCTCGACGTGTGGCAGATATTGATATCATATTTTTTCAAACATTTTCAATTACAAAAATAGTTCATTCGTACATTGCATTACAATTTGTTCTTGGAAAATACAAAGTCACAATCAACCTTAAAATGTACTATGAAAATAGAGAATTTTAAATGTCTCTTTAAAGTTTCTTGTAAAATAAAAAATTGAAATCTACGTTAATAGTACACGTGTACAAGCGTTCATTCTTTTTCTCTCTCTCTCTCTCTCTCTCTCTCTCTCTCTCTCTATGACAATGAAAACTTAAATATTAAAACTGTCCGCATAATAAAATAGTAGCCGTAAGGGGTAGTCTCACACTATCGGGGAAGGGAAGAACCTTTACCCGATGTGCATAAAGCATTTCCACCCGCCAAAAAAAAAAAGATTAGCTTTAGGTTAGGTTAGATCTTTGTAATAAATAAGGAAAAGTACGATACGGGTGACATTTTGACATTTGTTACATTCTGACAGGTGTCATATTTTGACATTTGTTCATTTTGAGATTTGTTCATTTTGACAGTTGTTACATTCTGACACGTATCACATTTTAACAGTTGTCACGTTTTTACAGGTGTCACATTTTGACAAGTGTCCATTTTAACAGTGTTACTCAACGTTCCTATAAATATTTACCTAAACCCATGATTTCTGAAATTGAATTGGCAACGTTGTATTTTCAACTTTGAATTTATGAGATGGCTGTCATTTGACAAGCAAATTATTTATGTCCGTCAAATGAATCTTTCCTTTTTTATATAAAGCAGCAAATTTAAAATTGAATTCTTTCAGATTAAAACGCCAGAAATTAAATAAAGTCAAACCTTTTTACTACTATACTATACAGAAGAAAGGAGTGCAGTATTTAATTTGCAGAACGTAGTACAGGTTCAAGAGGTAGAAATTTTATTTTTACCACATCCTTCAATGCTTATTGGTAGTTAAAATTTAAATTTTAATACATCTGATTTGACTAATATAGTTTTTGTCTAGATTTAATCTTGTTTCCATGGTTTTTACTGTAATAAACCTGTTCTTTTGACAGATAAGTCAGACTTTATTTATTCATTTAAATTTCCTGATGTGCGAAATTTGTTTTTGAAGGCAGTTTCAGATGTAAATAGAGAACATTGGGGAAAATGCATTGGTCATGTTAAAAATGTAGAAAATGCATTTAGGAAAGTGGATATATCAATGGATAATTTAATAGAACCTATAATAATAAACCTCAGAAAAGACAATTATAGTGATACCAGTAGTTTTAGTGAAGACAGTAACTTTTAAAGATAGTTCTTGAACTAACTTTTTTTTTAATCTTTGAGTTTAGGTAAGTACTGAAGCGTTACTTTTAATGCCAAGAGATTAAAAAAAGTTTAATCCCAACATATAATCCTCCTTGTTATTTATTGGTTAAATTTAATTCGTTCAATGTTAAAGTGTCAGATGCATAAAGTTTATTTTTATTTTTTGTAAATAATATAACTTCCAAATTTAATCTACGAAGTGCGTATATATATTTTATATTCTGTGACCTTATTTATATTATAGAAACTTATTTTGCAAAGTACGCCTATGGAATGTGACGTTATATCCCCACTTTTACTGTACTCATCTCTCCTTTATATTATATATTACTATAGAAACAAGTTATTATATCTGCCGTTGCTAGGAAATAAAACTAAAAGCTTAACTTTTCTTGTAAATATCTCGGAAGATCGAATTTTCACAGACATGAGACCTACATTTTTTGCCGATTTAGATAGGAATTAGTCTACCCTGAAAGTTTTATTGAATTCTGACGAGTGGATTTCGAGATCCTCGGGACACACATACATACATACATACAAACCTTGCTCGTTTAATAGTATTTGATATTTGCGAATTATTAGTGTATTAGCATATAGTGTCTATAAAGTATAAAATAATAAAACAGAAAAGTAAATCAGAGCTGAATTTGGAAGTTTTCATGAATATTGGAGAAAGTATGGATCTTGTTTTTAGGACCACGATTTAAAATTGGCCTTTATTAATTTGTTGGATTAATCTTCTTGTTTCATAGGAAATAGTAAGATGAAAAGAAGTTTTTAATATTGAAGAGGTTTCGTGGTTGAATAAAAAATGTCAGATATCCTTGACCTTCTGTCCCAGAACACATTAATTCTGTCCCAGCGCTGGAATATTTCTCTGCCATTCCTGAGACTATTTTTCTGTCTGTATTACAAAGAAAAAGCCTATATTCTTATTTCATTTTTTCTCATAATTCTATGTGCGCACCAAACAATACTAGCATGTTTATCTTAAAAGAACATTCTTGACGTTCGAGTCAGATCCACACTTTACATTTATATTGCCTTATTTCTTAGGTACATAAATAAAATTCCTTGTCATTTTCAGTTTCACCGAAAAGAAGGCAGTAAAATGCGAACTTTATATTTCTTTGCCCACTTTAATATTACTCTTACTCAAAAAAATTCTTATATAAAACTTTAATCCTCAGGCTGTTTACTATTTGAAATGAGTTGTGAATTTCAAAGAATTTTTATGATTTCGTTGATGCACAAGTAGGATCTAAAAAGTATAAATTGGTATTGGTATCACATTTCTGATTCTAGCAAAAAATTTAAGAAAATATATTTCAAACAACTTTTTTTTAATTTCTGTAGTTTATGGTGGTTCGTTATTTTATATGCTCTTCTTTTTGGGTTATAAAACCATATTTTCTAGTTGTACTTTTTTCAAAAATTGTCAACAAAAAATACAATAATAACAATTTACTATAGAAACTGGACAATTTTACAAGAGTTGACAATAACAAAGAAGAGAAAAATAGATTTTTGAACTTTAAGATGCCAAAGAAAAGCATTTCAAACAATTTTGCTTATTATCCTAAAATGGAAAGTATTTTTTTCAGTTATCAAATTGCTGTTTAACATTAACGTTAAGACGAAATTATATTAATATTATTCATTAATTCAAAAAGTGATTCTATTCAATAAATTTTTGATTTGCAATCATCATTCTGTAATTAACATACAATGCAATCATTTTAAGTGGAAATTTCGCATCTCAAGTTCTAAAAATCAATATCAAGCTACCAAACTCGAAGTTAGAAACTGGAAAATTATTTTCATTACACAAAAACTTTGGCAACTGCTCAATACTTCGATAGTTTTCAATTGTGCATCCAGAAACAATGGAGCTATTTTTTTCAATCTCTAACAACACAATCTAAAGTTTATCTCGTTTTGCGATCACTTATAAAAAAATTTGGAAAAGATTCAATTCTTGAAATAAATGAACTCGTGATAAAGTATGTGACATCGGTGGCGTGTATGACTTGTCAACTGTCACCCGAGAAAAACTGATTAAAATAATTCATCAGTTGGGCAAAAAGAATCCATAGTCGAAGATTCTATTCATAGAATGAATATAGCAAATGATCCTAACTAAATATATGCGGCAACTTATTTTAGTAATGTTCTGCTTATTATCGCCACTGCACGTCGCTTTATTAAATTAATGGATGAAATTTGGCATGCTGACAAAATTAATGACGTATATTGTTGCTAAAATAATGACGTTCTCGAAAAAAATGTAAATCCAAGTTCGCAGTGTCATGCCAACTTGACGACAAGGCCGTTGTCGAGGTAGTCTCAAAAAAGTGGCATCAGAATTATTTTATAAGAAAGATACCTGTGGGTGTGAAATGATTTTATTTATTAATGTCCTGTCTTAACAAATTGTCAATATAGAACAAAAGAGAGCTTTACAGGTATCTGTGTTACAAAAATACAGATTTCTATACTTGATAAACCGTCAAAATTCGTTTTAATTTACTGGGTATCTTTTTTAAAGAAAGTTGTGGAAGATTTTTGGGTTTCAGGTCAAAATTTCTACTTGAAAATTCAATTTTCCTCAGATTTCTAGAAAATATGATACCCAATCTAAAATTAATCAGTGAATCTATCACTCCGTAGGACAGCATTCTTGGGCGCCTTATTTATCAGTAATAATAATAATTTTTCTATGGAAGGAGGAATTATTTAAATTGGCCCTAAATCTATTTTATAGATATTTGTCCGTTATAGCAGATCATATAAAGATTTGCAATTAAAAACAAAACAAACTGTTACAAGGACCTTAATAATATTTTTGAGATACACCTCTAATAGGACAACGATTATCGATGATTTAGAAACTTTGAGCTAAAATTATTCAACCCCGGAGAGCAGAGTGATAAATTTTTGAATCAATACAAAAAAAATCAGTTTATCCATCCAGATGTTTTGCTGTTTATCCCCATTTTTGCCGCTTATCCGTTCGCAAAGTTATTCTGAAAAGCAATAATACAATAAATCTTCCTCTGCCATAATTGAAAGATGAGAGAAAGATAGACGGCCTTTCAACTTCTTTTAGAAATTGAATATACCACTAATTAATTTTAAAGGTTTACGTTTGAAGGGAAAATGATATCGTTTCCTTTTTGTATCTTCTGAGTGTATTTCACAGATCAAAGAAATTAATTATATAATGATTGGTTGCTTCTAAATTTAAATTATCTGTAGCGTGAAACTTTGAAATTAGATCCTGCAGAAGTGTGTTAAATATAATCTTTGACTATAGTATTGGATTTATTTTAGTTTTTCATTAAGGGAATTCCGAAACAACACACATTTTTAGTGTTTTTACTGTATATGAATGCAAATCCTTGTAATTTTTTCCGATAGTAATGGGCGATTTAAATGTTATTCTTTATTTTTAATATCTCTTTAAAGTTCATGATCTGTAAATTTACTATTTTGTAACGGAATGATGTAAAAAAGTAAGGAAGAATCTTAAGAAGTCAGATTTTCGATTTTCTTCCTGCGTCTTTTTGGGATTTTCCATTACGCCGATTATATTCACCTTCACTAGAAAATCTAAATATGGCGTACTATAGCCAATAAGCCTATTAGCCCATTTGTATCGTCTCCAGATCGAACTTTGATCTCGGTAAAAAACTTTTCTATTTTTCAAATGCAGATTCGTTTTATTTTTATAATAATTTTTCCTTGGTAATGAGCAGAAATTATCTGAAAAAGCTTTATATATACAGGATATCCCGTTACTAAAGGGAAAGAAAGTATGAACCGTTTCCAAGTTATATGCCTCTAAAGTTAGAATTTAAAAATTGTTCTTGTTTCTAATTTCCCAACTGTCCTGTATATAAATAGCAAAAATTACTTTCCCAGACTTCTACTAATGAAATGAAATTCGATAAAATAAGCCGTTTGGGTGATATTTGCAATTTTATTGAAGCCATAGCATGTCACTTGGCGCGTTCGCCATTTTTATAAGGATAAGACGATTGCCGGTAACTAGTAAATAAAAGTAATTTGACACGTAATGTGCAAGATTTTCCTAAAGTAGTGGAATTTAAACAATTTTAGCGAAAATTAAAAGCAACAACAACGACACGTATTTTGTAAAACATGGAAAAAAATAAATTTGTCTGCTAATAACTGTCACTACTGTTAAGTTGCTTCTTTTGCTATCAGGTCCCTACTTTTACTATTATAAGTAGCAAGGAGTTCAGAATACCTTTTTATACCTTTTTATCCCTTTCCCCTTGTCCCGTCTATTTCTAGTTTCAATCGGATTGTTAGACATTCCCATATTAGATGTCTTGGAACCGGGTCAAACGCCTATTCTATGTCAATATTACAGAAATACAATTTTCCACTTCCTGTTATAGAATTTCGATTTCAATCAAACAAGGCAGGGTTTTTTATTTTTAAATATCTAGAGTTCGAATTTTAAAAGTTTATTTATATATATTTATAAAAATAGTTTGTTACTTAAGTATATATTTAAAATCCTACCAAAATTATTTGTGGGAGATGTTTTTTAATGTAATTAAACATTATTAAAGTATATTATTAATATTTAATCACAAAATGTATATATTAAACGTACCGCACAGAACATCTTAATATTTCAAAGAAAATTTACTTAAAATGTTGATTTTATTCAATGAGGGGGAAATTATTATGTTGGCTATAATCCATCTAAATGTTTCGTTAAAATATCAAACACGTAGTATACCAACCTAAGAACTCGACGTATCAAATTACTATTATATAAACAAATATACATATATATATATATATATATATATATATATATATATATATATATATATAAGTACTTAACTTCATTGTTGGCAAATCTTTAACCATTCGAGCCATTGTTTTAAGTTCGGTAACAGAAAATAATTCGAGAGGGCTAAATCTAGCCAAGTAGGGTGCGTAAGGCAGCAATTCAAACTTTAACATTGTTTTGATGAAACAAAACTGTCTTTTTCACCAAATGCGGCCGTCTTTTCTTCTGAGCATAATGAATGAAAATTATCTCAGGCGCTTCCCAAAAAAACTGATGCCATGACCTTGCCTGCAGATGGACCTGTCATCGCATACTTTGGAGCTGATTCTTCGCTTTCAATCCATTGTTTTTACTGTCTCTTCGTCTCAGGTGTAAAGTGATGGTCTCCTGATTCATCCATGGCTATGAATTGAGGCAATAAACTCTGCCTATTTTTTTGGGATATAAACCCATTCGATTTTCGAAGTAAACATAAAAGAACCGACAAAAATTTATTTGTTAATACAAAAAAGTATGTTGTAGAGTCAAATGACAAATCTTTTCATCACCAAACTTAATGTGTGAAAAAAAAAACAGTTTTGGGATCATTCCCGAAAGAAAATACATGTGTATTACTACAAAAAATAAATCATATGTCGACAAGTAAAACATAACAGCGTTAAACAAAATAACTACCGATAAATCGAAAGGATGACTGATATACTTTTCAATAAATAATATAATTTGAAATACGTTTTCATTAAAAACGGAGGTATGTATAATAAAAAAAGGATAATTGATTATTTTTCATCGGCTAATTCGAACGAGTTAAATCATGTCATGGAAAATAAATATTGCAGACTTTCAGTAAACAATTTTACAGTTATATACAATTGTCAATTAGTTTATTTGTTCGAAATATAAACTAACGCGAAGTTCCAATTACATTGTTATTTTTAAACTCGAACTCTAAGTTACATAACAATAAAACTATAGATATAATCGGATAAACCGTTCGTTTTAATGTTGCGAATAAAATCAGAATGGTATAAAATATTATACAGGGCAGTCCCCTCTTGCCATTTTCTATTGTTTCTATAAGTTTAAATATATTTTCGTAATAACCATTCAACTAGTAACTCTAATATCGTAATATCATTGAAATTTCTAGCTTATATTTCTAACGTATTTTATAGCGTAGCGAATTTCAACACAACAGAACAAAATGATTGTATAGTGTTGTTATACTTATATCATTGTATATCCTTATACAATACTTATATTATGTTTAAACGACAATTTTGTTCTAATACGGAATGTTTCTTCGCTCTACAGGACATTATCAAACGTTTAAAATACAGGGTTGTCATGTTGTGCCGATTAGAGGAAGAATTGATTATTTTTTGGTCAATACCTTCCTTCAATTTACATATACCTAAATAATCCTAACACACAATAAGCGGCGATTTTCAAATAGATATTTTTCTGTGAACTTTATGTAGTACCATATCGTGTTACATCCAAGTTTTTAGGAAACATGGCGCAGGTTCTTTATCAGTAATTAAATGCAGTCGTAAAAAAAGTTTAAATCTGGCAACCCTCCAAAATTTGTGAAGGTACACTTGTTGAATCATTTAAAATAACGTTGTATAGCGCGCATTTAAACAACATTACCGGACTTTAATATCATATAGAGTTGCAAATAAAACAAAAACATGGAGAATGGAACAAAATTATTGTATTATATATATATATATATATATATATATATATATATATATATATATATATATATATATATTATAAAAAACGCTGCCATTATGCAAAATTCCCTTAAACTTGAAAATATCACTTAAAAAGTAAGTTTTTCAGAAATGTAGAGACAACCCTTTGATACAATTTTATATATAAAACAATAATTTTTTGTTTAATTTAATTATCTGTCTATGTCAATAAAAACGATATTTTTTTTTAATTTTTAATAAACCATCCGTGTAATTTAAACTGAGGTCCATCAATTTTTTAGGTAGAAATACTTATATATTTCATCAGAAAACTTCACTGTGCAATGAAATTTTCGGGTTACCTGCAAGTATCGGAGATTTTTCATTATTTCTTTGTACGCTGCCATCTTTAATGAATCTTGAACGCCATTGTTTTGTTCTTAATTTTTCTCACTGTATAACATAATGATTGTATTTTTGTCGTAATGCAATACAGGCTGCATAATAATACACTTAAAAAATATATTTTTTTTTGAAGTTCTATTATTGTGCGAGGCTGCCGTATACAATCACTGTATGTGATGATTGTATAGCAATTCCGAAGTGCACATATAAATTTGTTGTATAAGGATTGTATACGAAAGTTTTATAAGTATCACTTAATACAGTTATAGTAATATTACAAGGATTGTATAACCAGCTAATAGAACATCTATAATAGCAATTTGTTTTATAAAAGTGGGCCCTTTTTGGTTGTATACACATTGTATAACAGTTTTAAAGTGCGTTATACGATTTTCATGTTTCTATAATATCAGTTGTATAGCAGTTCTCACAACCATTATAAAAGTTAAATTGCTAGCTGGGAAATCATCCTGTATACGACCGACGAGACTTTGGCATCCGCGTTCGCAATTTTTCACCAATATAGACAAAAAACCTATAAATAACTGACCGACAGAACTAAGTGTGTAAACTCAAAGGTGCGATTAGCGATGCTTGCCGTCGCGACGCGTTCTAAGAGCGTCATTTATAATCAGTTTTCCACGGCCACCTGAGCATCTATCTCTAAGCCAAGTCCGCTGGTTCCACAACGTTTGTGACTCTACTAGCCGAAGCGCGCGGTGTTTTTTCAAAAAATTAAGAGTGCGTGGAGTGGAAAAAGTGCGGGAAGGATTTTTATTTTTGTTTTTCAGAAGGTGAAAACAGATTTATTAATCGAAACGTCACAAGTGGTCAATTTCGTATAGAAAATATTATTGTGTTTTTTAAAGTAGTTTTTATTTATCACCTACGATGTTTTGTTGATATTGTGTTACAAATTTTATTGATTTACATACATATTTCTGCTTTCTTTGATGTAGTTTGGCATAAGGCTGAAACGTGGCGAATGATTCATTTTCCTATTAATTACACGCCAGACTTTAATACCATAACCATTTGGTCTGTTGACTACATTCTTATTATCATTATCATTATTTTTTCCATTTATAACAATGTCGTTAAAAATTATTTATCATGTTCTCCATATTTTCTTCATATTTAAAATCATTTTTTACAAATTCGTCTTCAGACAGCGTTAAGTTCGACACGTATAATGAATTTCTAATAGATAGATTAGTATTAAAACTTGATCCGATATTCTGGCACATCTCCATATTTCTATGCCATATGCACAAACTGATTTTACATATGTCATATATCAAATAAGTTATTTTGTTTTCAAATGCAATTGCTTTGTAATTTTCGCAATTAATTGCGTTCTTTAGTATCTTATTGGAGTGGAAGATTTCAATATTTATATTTCTGCAAATAATATTCTAGATCCTTAGATATATCAATTGATTCTGTTCTGAAAATGTCATTCATATTACCTAAAAAAGTTTAGAATATAAAACTTCACCTCTGTTTAGATGTATGGATATTCCTCTCTATTTTAGAAGATAAATGAGTTGGTATCTCAAGACAACTTTGACTCTGGCAGTATTTAAATTACACAACAACGAGTTGCAGTATTGCTTTCAAAGTCTTCAGGCTATTTTCATCCAGTAAACACGTATTAACTGCAACTCTATGAGTTCTTCTGCATCAATATCTTCCAACACTCTTAATGCCATTCAGAAGACTGACTCGTTACTAAAGATCTTGCTCTCATGGATCTCTCTCAATAACAACATCTCTTTTTATAAAATTTCTTTTATTATTCCATTATTACTTAGACCAACTCAAACAACGGTCTAATAGTTCCGCAAGTTTATTTGTTTGAAAAGTATCTTCATTGCATCAAATTGGTCCCATAACTAATTTTGCAATAAAAATTTGCAATATTTTCTATACAAAATTTGACCAATTTTAAAAACTCAGATACATGTAATCCAAACTTCAACCAAATGACATTCAAAATGATCAAAAAGACCAAAGAAGAGCAGCCGTTAGAATCAGAGATAAAGAAAAAACAAGATGTATTAACGAAAGCAAGAAACAAACTGTTCAATTTAAGTGAAGCATTAAAATCTAATAAGAATCTCTCGGAACATAATCAACACAAAAAAGTGATAACGAAATCTAAAACCCAAATCAATTTGGAAAGTATGTGTAAGCAACCTACGGGCAAAAATCAAATCTACTACAATCCCAAATACCAAACCAAAGAAAAAAGAGCAATCGCGTTAAAAAAACAAAATTCAATTGGATCATATCCAATAAGAATAGAAGTAACTGATGAAAACGATGAAGTAATCACCAACAAATCAAGATCTAATTTATGTCTAGACAAATTGGAAGCCCCACTCGATACAGAGGCTTTAGCTTTAGAAAAACCAAGAAAAAAATTATCATTTAAATTACCCGAAATTGTAGACACAATAACCAAAAACAATAATAAATTAGGTATCGGTGGATTTCGAAACAGGAGTGGCAGTTATAGAAACATACGTGAGATTATGGAGAAGGCGGGTGCTAAACCACCAACTTTGATTAGAAATGCAAGTTTTAATGGGATTTTGGAACGAGAAGAAAGTTTCGACGATAGCGAACTAGAGGTAAAGTTTTGGAATGCAATTAAAATCGAAATTTTTGAAAAAGCTTATTAAACAACTATGACAACTAATTTTGTGATAATAGAGCTTGAGCGTAAAGTCATAATTAATTAAATTTTGACGTAATTAAGAGTGCTTTTAGGATATAAAAGTTTATTATTTTAATCCAATTTAGTAAAGGAATATGGTACAGTAATGGCCGAGTTTTTTCGTTCATTTTCATTTAATAATCCATTTACTCTTTACTAAAATTTAAGTATAACTTATAAGCCTCCTACCTAGACGATTAAAATGTTCTATTATTAAATTTTTCTCTTATGTATTTATACAAACTGCAACTAAAACCTCAAAAATAAATTTTTAACGACCAAAATCAAAATACTTGAAATTCCTTCGTTCGTGAGGTATAATTTCAATTCAATTCAATTCAAATTCAATTCAAATAATTTATTTTGCCTTAGTCATACATACTACAATACAATAATTACAGTAGTTTAACAAAATGCACGATTATTAAACCGATAACATGAGCCCATCATAAGAATAGACCCTGCTAATTTATAAAAACAAATAAACAATTTTACTTATACTAATATTAAACAAAAAATGAGTGAGAGAAAAATAAAATAAAAATGAACAATAAAAGCAACATACTTACAAAAAAAGAGAACAGAACCGGATTGCGCATGTATGGAAGAGGATACATAAATATATATGAAATTTAAATTATAAGGGGTTGTTACTACAGGAGCCATACGGAGAGCCCAAAGTGACGCCGACGGACCGACAAAATCTCGCCACCTGGACAAAAAACTCAGACATCAAGAAACGATTTTTTGAAAAGCAATAAGTTGCTTTTGTGGATGCATGATTTTAGTATTTTCCGAAAAAGTCTACGAAAGTAAATGATATTTTTGATAGTTTATAATCGAAGTTGTTCTTGTAGAAGCATGCTTTTAATATATTTTTTAAAAGTCACAAGTGATAAGTTTTTAGAGTTTTTCGGTAAACCATTCCATATTTTAATGGCTACGAAAGTAAATGATTTTTGAAAAGCTGATGTTCTATGACGCGGAATAATAAAACTTTGAGAATTTCTAGTAGGGTGTGCCCTAGCCATAGTTAAAAAATTTTTTCTAAGATACGGGGGTTTACCAGTTGCTATTATTCTATATATAAAAGCACACATGTGCTGTTTTCTTCTATGAATCATGTTGAGAATTTGGTGTTGATTAAGATATGGTGTTATATGGTGTCTATATGGAATTTTGTAAGAAAATCTTATGCAACTATCCTGTATTTTTTGAATTGACTTTTTTGTTAGCCAAGATATGGAGTCTCCATAGACAACATCGCCATAGTCAAATAAAGAAAGCACTAGAGTATTACATAAATAATATTTTTATTTGGGGGATAGACAATTTTTATATTTGTAAATATTTTTCAATCTAAGATATGCTGCAATTAATTTATTTTTTATATGGTGTTGAAAAGTTAAATTACTATCAAAAATAACGCCCAAATGTTTTGCTTTTTGTACTATAGGTATTTCATTGTTATTTATTGTAATTTGTAGGTTTTGTTCAATTTGTGCTTTGACAGTTTTATTTTTGCTAATGATTAAAATTTGCGACTTGTGTGCATTCAAAACCAAGTTGTGGTTCTTTGCATAAAGAAAGATTCTTTCTAGGTCTGAATTTAGATTTTCTTGTGCTTCAAAAACGTTGTATTGATTTATAGGTAGTTTAAGTTGGGAATCGTCAGCAAATTGTTTGAATTTACAAAATTTCACGCACTGATTCATATCGGAAACATATATGGCAAAGAAAAGAGGTGAAAGAACCGACCCTTGTGGGACTCCGTTTTTTATTATTTTATAATCCGATTTTTCAACACCACTCTCTTTGTTTATCATGACATAATTGTAGCGAGATGATACAAGATTTGGAATCAAATTAACCGCCGCATGAGAGAAGAACTGTAGCTTTGCTAACAACATTTCGTGATTAACGGTATCAAATGCTTTACTAAAATCTAAAAGCGTCATACATGTGGTATTACCACGCTCTTCATTTTCTCTAATATCGTTTAAGATGCTAACCAATGTTGTTGTTGTGCTAAAGTTCTTTCGAAAGCCGGACTGGCAGTCTGGTGTTATTTTATTTCTTTCGACAAATGATTCAACTTGCTGATAAAGGTGCTTCTCGAATATTTTTGATAAAACTGAAAGGATGCTAATTGGCCTTAAATCTTTTAATTCTTTCGGCTCTGCTATTTTTGCCAGCGGCCGGATTATTGCTTTTCTCCATGATAAAGGATAGTACAAGGATAAAATACATGAATTTATTATATTTATTAGTGCATCTGCGCAGAAAGTAATGCATAGTTGAATATCTTTGATGGAAAGTCCATCTTCGCCTACAGCATTAGATAATATTTTTGAAATAATTTTTATTAGGGATTCTTTAGTAATTAATTTGAAGGCTAGCTTATCAATATTGTTACTAAATTTGTTGCTCTTATAATAATTAATTAGTTCTTTAGAGACTGTGTCGGGTTGGTTGTCAGTTTCCAAGAAAAACTCATGAATATTTGAAGCATTTTTAAGCTCTTCTGGGATGTCGGATTGGTTTTTATTGATAGTAAGTTTTAACTTTTTGGCCGCGGCCCAAAAGTCTTTACCTTTCTTCTGTGTTAATGAATTAAAAAAAGTAATTTTTTCCCTAATTATAGCATGCTTTGTAAAATTCCTTAATTGCCTATAATATTGTAAATGACCGTCTAATTTTGTTTTTAAAAATTTTCTGTGGGCCTTATCCCTTAGCTTAATTAGTTTTTTGATGTTATCAGTTATCCATGGAAGGTAAGGCCTTTCTGTAACTACTTTAGTTTTAAGTGGAGCATGTTTGTTTAAAAGGAATAACAAATTGGAACGAAAAATTTCAACTTTTTCATCAATATTATGGGTGACAAAAAGTTGAAGCCAGGGCAGCATTTTACATTCGTTTGAAAACATATCCTGATTTATATTTTTATAGTCCTTAAATGTGACCGTTTTTTTATTATTTTTACTACCGAGCAAGTTGAGTATTGAGTAGATTAAATTGTGATCTGTGATACACTGAGATATTACAAGTGACCCCGACTGGATACACTCTACATTTTGATTAGTGACAATAACATCGATGAGACTGGAGGTGTTAGTTGTAAAATTGTATCTTGTAGGTTCTTTTATATGTTGGGTTAACTGAAATGTTTGTAGTAAATTTTTTAACCTTGCTGGATACGTAGTATCATGCAAAAGATTAATATTGAGGTCTCCTATCAAAATGATATTTTCATAGGTAACAGTTAAAAGACCCAGTAAGTCCTCCAGATGATCTAAAAACACCGCATCGCTATCGGAGGGTGGTTTGTATATATTTATAAGAAAATAATTTTTATTATTAACTGTAAATTGTATGGCCAGATACTCAAAGAAATTTTGGTCAAGGTCAATTGCAGAGAATTTTATGTTATTTTTTATATATACGGCAACACCGCCTCCGCGTGCACCTCTGTCTTCTCTAACAAATTTATATCCAGGCAGGTTATAATTACTACTTGACATATCTTCGTTCAGCCAAGTTTCAGTTAGCCCAAATATGTCAAATTTGTATTCCATCATATAATTTGTAAATTCATCAAACCCAGTGTTAACAGACCTCACATTAAGATGGCCAATTGAAAAATTGTTATTATGATTATCAATTACCAAGTGACGAGCCTCCGCCTGGTCAGCCATTATCCCCTGCGACCCACTTCGAGCACCCCGGCAAACCCCCATAATTTATGGTTTTGATGAAAATTTCAAAAACTTTAAAAACAGAATTATGGTATTTTGAACCAAATAATTTTTAGATACATTAATTAGAGTGCATAAAGATAAATTCTTTGCTTTATATAAAAAAATATCAAGTTTTATCTCCATATAGTTGGTTCAAGGATAATGAAGTTTTGCTAAGACACCATCTGCTACGGTTTCATTTGATAAAAACTTGTTGCCTTCCAAATAAATTGTAATTTATGGGGATTAAATCTGGGGAACTAATTCGCAACCACCTCCGTCAAAGGTCAGCAGCGCAATCATGAATTCATTGTATTGGAAAAACATCACAATCGGCCACATTATCCAATATTTTTTTCCATATGTAGTCTATATGTATTGTTAAGAATATATAGGGTGATTAAAAAGTTCGCTAAATAACATAGAGCCTAAGATTTTCTCCAGATGAGATGAAAGCAGTTTAAATCAAAATATTTGTTTTGTGTTTTTTGACATTATTTTCGTTACCTATATATTGATATTGTTTAAAACATATATTTTTCTATTTTTTTATGTTTCTTAGTGTATCTGAGAAAACCATAAGTACGACTAACCATTGAAGTTCGCTTATTCCTTATAAATATTGTAATTTTTCTTGTGTAAATTGTGTTCTTTGGATAAAACTACAAACCCACGTAGTTAAAATGTTCTAAAGCGAGATGCAGCTTTTCTTTCAAGTACATTTAAGCTTTAAAATGTCCATCCTTTGAAATATATATATATATATATATATATATATATATATATATATATATATATATATATATATATATATATCAGTGAACTTGGAAAATACGCTTTACCTTGCATCCTTATACGTAATAATATTAAATGTGTTACTTCTTGACATACGAACTGCTTAATTTCATATTCCAGTCTAAACTTTAAGTCAATAAACATCTAAAATTTACGAGATCAAGTTCAAGAGGAGACACAATACATATCACTTAACGATCTGACAAACAAGAACATATGTAACATCTCCCATTCTTATTTTCTAAGCTGATGAATTATTAGATGAAAAAAAAAATTCGTTTTGTTACAGAGCCAAGCGATGCGTGTAGTACGGACTGTAGGTCAAGCTTTCGAAGTGTGCCATAAACTTTCGTTGAACAATCCTGAAAACGAGCACTTGGATCAGGATGAACAAGATACGCTTACTCAAGACTTACTTAGCGATCGCTTTAGTGATATTACTAGTGATAAGCCGAAAAGAGGTAAGAATTTTTTTGGTTCTTTAGTTGGTAATCAGTAAATTTCCGGATATTGTAATGTAATTTTTTTATATACCAATTTTTATGGGAGTGAAATTATAGACACACTGCAGTCTCACCTCATCTGTAGCACACATTTTTAAATGATTTAGAAATCTAGCAACTCACAAAACAATCGCTATCTAACTTTAAAACTTACGTCTAAAATAATTTTATGATAGCATGAAAATCAATTGACGAGAGTATGCTATGAAAATTGTCAATAAAATCCACTTCTTAATATTTTGCATAAAAATATAAAAAATATTCTGGTCAGAAATACAAAAGAGTGGATTTTTGGTTAAATTTAATATCTTCCAAGAATGCAAATAAAATAAAATAAAATCAACATTGAATTATTTTGGTAGCAGTGTTAATTGTTAATGAATATTTGCTACTAGATTAACTCGTTTAGTTCATTTTTTCTTAAGAACTATGATCCTTCTTTAAATATTCCACTCTTTCAGAAACAAGTATCCGATCACCATCACCTTTCAATAATTTTATTATCCTTGTAGATTTCTTCATCTCCTGTAGGTTTATTTAACAATTAATTTCCCACCATTAATACTCATAATTTATAAATTTATTTTATATATTTCTATATTGATAAAAATATACCATCATTACATCGACGCGCTTAAGATTGTTGTGTAATGGAGTAAAACATATTTCTATGAACAAGAACTTAAAGTATTACACATGAAAATCTAGTATTGCATTTTTCACTTGGCATCCTACAGCTGATAGCTTATTTGTGTATAACCCTGGACTTCAAATTAACTTGGAATGGGCACATAAAAACCTGCGGTTACTCTCTCTATGGTTCTAAAACTTAATCATGTTTAAAGTTTAAGACTTTGCGAATAGCTTATAGTTTTGGAAGCTTTAAAAGTTACTAGTCTGTAATATGTTTCCTCAAATAATCTTTTTGGGTAGGAGAAGTACTTAGATAAAACATAATGGCCCATCTAACGAATTGACTTCAAATAAATTGAAATCAAATACGTGTTAGATAGTAGATTTCGATTCCAAATTGCATAAACAAATAATCTATATATTCTCAGTGTGCTCGTTTCGTATGTATAATTAAATAAACAGCAATCTGTTTTATGCCATTTTGATTAATCTGTTTGTCGTAATTTAAATCGAATTGAGTTTTCCTGACAACTGAAATTGTGCATACAGCGTTTTCCACGTTTGATGATTACCAATTTTATTTGTCGGAAATAATTTGAGTGTAGAAGATTAACATTATGAATCATTATGTTAATTATACCTTTCAATGAAATTATTGTAGATAAAAGAGCTTTTGTGATACTGTGATGAACACCATGGACATGTGATTCATATATGTATTTTAATAATATGTAACAATACAAAAAGTATATATTTTAAAATATTAGTAGTACGACCTATTTTAAGATTAAGTGAGTTTCGGATTCTTGAAGTCCAAAAGTTGATTTTTAATTAACCCCCTGAAGATTGATTTTGATAGAAAAAATGTAACTGAATCAATACCGACGTTTGATTATTCATGTATTCTCATACAAACTAAACACAGTATGAAAGGCAGTGGACATATCAATGGTTGTTCAAGTATTAATTAACAATCAATTTATGGACGCCTTCTTCAAGGAGCCGCAGCATTCTTATGACTTTAAGATATTTGAATTTTAGGTCTTTATTGGGAATAAATTTAAAAATCAATCGTTCCCTTCTGGTGTTAAAATGAAATATGAAAACGTAAATATTTTCCTTTAATTTAGTGATACAGTTTGCAGTAAAATGTTCACTGGTAATAAATTTAGTTCGAATCATTGATATAAAAGAGTCTTTTCAAATAAAATCAAACAACTGATCTATTTTTGATTTATAAATTTCGATTAGCAGTGCCAATTTAAATATACCAGTAATTGGTTTTTGTTTTAAAAATAACTTTAGTGACATTCATTTTTTATTTATTTAATTTATTCCTAGTTAACTAAAATGTTATATGTCCATCAGGTTTTGTTCGACAGGAAGTTATTCTGCACCATTTTATTATAAGTAAATTTATAGACCGTGAACTTTGCCGAGATATTAAAAATAAAGAATAAAATTTAAATAGACCATTACTCGGAAAAAATTAGAAAGATTAACAATAAGTTTAATTTAAGAACAAATAATACATTAAAATCTGTAATAGTAAATACAAAAACCTCTTAATGAAATCCAGAATTGTATTTGCAAAATAAATTGCATGCGAATGTAATAAAGTTATATAGGAGAAACATCTAGACCTTTTCATATACGACTTAATGAACACCAATCATACTTTAAAAATAAACAATTCAAAAAATCAAAAATTTGTGAACATGCTTGGGATTTTGGCCATAGAATACAATGACATTTTTCAACTAGATTATTAAAAGAATATAACAGCAAAATTAAAGAAGCCGAAAATTCGTTATTTGTTCATTTTGGTGGTTTAAACAAATATTTTGTTATGAACGGATTACCCTCTTAACCTCTATTTGCTGTTACATAAAATATTAGCTGAAATATCATAAAAAACACAAATTATTTATTGACACTTTTCTGGGGCGCCAGGAATCAGAAAAAATCGACACTTACAGTTCTTAATGATTATTATTGAGTAAAGTTTAATGAAAAAAATTTAAATGGAAATAAAAAATTAGAGATATTTTATTAAAATATACAATTACGTATATTGGATTTCAGTCAATTTTTTTTATCAAATAAATAACGTGGGAGTGGTAAACTTTTTATTTTTAACTCCTATAATAACCATTTGAAAACTGTCAGTACATTATTTTAAATAGATCTAACATATTGTAAATGTCAGCAAATATATACAAATACTGTTTTATCGTAGCTTCTGTAAAATAAAAATCATGTTTATTTTTTACTACCGAATATTGTGTTCTGGCATCTAGAATGTTTTGTTTGACAGTCACATAAAAAAATTAATTCGTATTTACATTTGTTAAAATACTTTACATTGTGATTTGCCCAAGTTTCTCGCTACCACCTACCTAATAGAATAAAAAAAAACTAAAACAACACATCAAATTCTTTTGAAATCTAGTTATATGCTAAGTTTAAAAATATAGTACATGTTTTCACAGCAGTAAAATATGGGATAAAAAAATCATTAATTACAACCAGACTAGGTATTTTAAAAATATTTTTTTATAATTCAAAATTTTAATAATAAAATCATTTTTGAAATTTTTATTTTATTTTCCAGATATAATGTTGGAAGGTGCTAGTGATAGGATATCCTTACCTTTAGATGACTGCAGCTTTAAGGACTTAGACACCAGCAAAAACATTAGGACAACCGGCCAACTTGATATACTTCCACCTCCGCCCAATAATAATATCAATATAAAGAATAACATTTTGGTAAGGAACCTATTTACTACAATTTTACGAATACCTATATGAGTACCTACACTAGACCACATAATTTAATATAAGAATTTGTTCCTTAACAATTAAACATACAGTTTATCAACAAACTCATTCTTCACTAGGGAAATTGGGATCAGTAGTGATATAGCTGCTATTCATAAGCAGAGTCTGCATTGAGATTTGGTCTTACTGTCTTCTGTTTCCAAGATTTACTTGATTTAGTTCATTTGTTGTTATTCTCCATGTTTTCACTGCAGGGATGTTCGCTTTAGGTTAAGGCGATTAATTGAAGCCTTTTTGCATCCTTTATAGCTACTTTTTATGACCCTTTCGCAAAAATAAACCTTTAATGAACGCTCAAAATACGATAAGCTAACTTTTTCTCGCATTTGATCCATCGGTCATGCATTATTTCTTCTTACTTAATTTTACCTTTTGAACTACCATCTCTCAAACTTTGCTTTGTTAAAATTGGTCAGATTTAGTAATAATTTTGACTTTAGTGAAGTATGAGGCATCTATTCCGGCATTCCCTTACTTTCTTTACGCGCCTCTTGTAATTCTACTTTAGGGAATTTCGTGACTGCAGAAAAATATTAAAAAAATCCGTTATATCCAAACTAGTTATCTAAACCAACCAGGTACATTGCAGTTACAAAAGTCAAATATGCAAATTATTTAAATTTATTTACTTCCGAAGCGTTTCCGTCTCCGCAATTAATTCCTGCAACGAACGGTAACCTGCTACTTCGCAGGAAAGCGGTAACATAAAGTTCATAAATCCCACGTAATTAGTATGAAACATTGGTACTGACCTAACATCCACAGAGGTGGTTGAAAGATAAAAATACGAAATACGAGGCATTAAGTCATGTGGAATGTAGTCACAATCCTGTAATAAACTTTAGACTTTATGATGATATAATCGGTAGTTTTAAAAACTTCTTACGAAGTGTAATTTTTATATTGTCCTGCAAGCTGGTAAATGTAGGTTTGTTACTGCAAATTGATTTAGGATTAAAGGAATATTTGTATTTTAAAAACGGATCACCCTGTATTTTATTTTAAATTTTTATTTAGTCACATTTTATCAATTTCTCAGAAAATTCAGCCAATTTTATGTGAAACACTCTGTACGTTCAAAACTAAATTTTTTTTTGTAGGTGCAAGTTTTTCTGTATATTTCACTGATTTATAATTTGAATATTCCTGACAAATATACGATAATCCTGGACATCTATATTTTTTTAAATATATCATTTACGTGTTTACTTTTATTCTGAAACATTTTCAGGAGCTATTAGACTCTATACGTAGATGAATAAGCAATACTGAACCAAAACAAACATATTTACAAACATATTTTTTTTGTTTTTTTATCGTTCTTAATCAGGAATATCCTTTTTGGCTGTCCAATTTCAAAGAGAATTTTAAGTAAACGTTTTCTCTTTGAATTCTAAAAAAGTATTAGCAGAAACGAATTTTTACCGTCTTCTTTAAAACTTTAAATTACTTTCTTAATGATGTTTCGTTGTATTTATTTTGTAATCATCACAGAAATTATTTTTCTAAATACCGAGTCATAGAAATTCTTAGGCTTCTATAGGAGTTAATTATAAAGTTTAATGATTTTATTTGCACTTCAAAGGATAAGCGGAAATTAGTTTTTGAAACTTCTTACATTTTAAAAGTAAAAATTAGATTATCTAGGTATACCTAACTGAAAAATCTCACGAACTGGAAAAAGTCATTAAAATATGCCAAATGTTATGCGAAAATTCAAAGAAAATAACTATATTTTTAGGAATATTTATTACCATGATTAAATATCCTGTACAATCGTTCCATAAGTCAATTAACAGTTTCAAATAGCTCTCGCATTGTACTAGTTCTCTATTTTTGTTTTAGTGTTGTAAAATATTCATAAATTTTTATTTTTACATATTATTTATAGACGTCAGCGGAAATGTATTCATCCCCACACAGCGATGGACTTACTACAGGAAGTGCTGAAAGTGGAGGTAGTTTACCACCTCCTGGAACTGCGCTTTCGACCCATCATGAGTTGCAACTAATGAGGGAACAACTTGAACAACAAACCCAGCAGACTCAGGCTGCGTTAGCACAACTTCAGTTAGCTAGGGAGCAACTGGCTGCTGAACAAGTAAGTAAAACGCATTAAAAGTATGATTAGAATGAAACTCCAAATAAAACCCACACTATAACAGGCGAGTAGTTTCATCTATAGAATAGGTTAGTACAGTAAAAATTAGCTAAATTAAAATCTGTTATATCATAAAACAGAATTGAAAACATCTGCAAAGAATTAAAACATAAAAGAATTATCTTTTGTCGCCGCTATAAAATTTTATAGAGCAATATTAAACTTTTTCCCATTTGTTCTGTTACCACTCGAGTGTTTGTTTTTCCTGTATCAACAATAATTTATATCGACTTTCTACTCTACAATAGCAATAAATAAAATTAGTGCATGTCCACACCGTTCGAATTTTGGCACGAAAAAGTAACTTCTAGCATGATATTTGTGTTGGTTTATTTATAGAGAAAGAAAAACGATATTTTATACGTATAAAACTCACGGGAGATTTTAAATATGACGTCAAGTCTTCCGCATATTGTCACCGAAATATTGAAAACACATGAGACATTATTGTTTTTTTTTTTAATTTTTCATTATATTTCATTTACACCTACAGTGGCTCCTTTAGAAATCAACGTATATTAAATTATTTGTCCTGAAAGTTTAATACCGTCCCTGATAGATCACCTAAAAATAACTGTAACATCTTTAAAAGGGCGCAGCTAACCTTCAGAACGCCCCTAACTCTGTGAACAGGAACAGATATTTTTAAATCACTACAAAACTGTAGTAAGGTCCTTTTCCTGTAAGAAGAAAGCAGGAAAAGCTTCGTCAGCCATTATTACATGGCAGGCGGGCGCCGCGGCCAGGGGGCGCCGCAGATTGAAAACTTTTTATATCAGCGGCTTCGGGGGTGAGTTTTAACCTGTGGAGGGGTTGGTGAGGGTCAGAAGTAATCTTCAACAGCACCATCGTGTTCAGCATCCTCGAAAACTGGGAAATACGCGTTTTGCAGCTGTTAAAGAAAGAACACATTCCTGTCGGGGATGAGTTTTGGCCGGTGGAGGGGTTGGTGAGGGTCGGAAATAATCTTTAACACCACCACCGTGCTCAGCATCCTCGAAAACGTGGGGAAAGAAGTTTTTTTTACAGTGAAATGATGTGCTGCCCGTTTAACCTCATTAGGGGGTAGTTTTTGGCCGTTTTAGGAGTTCGGCTGGCGAAAAGGGAAATTCTGATACCGCCATCGTATTCAGTATCCTCAAAAAGGGGGGGGGGGTCGATCCGGGTAAAGTTTGGTCCATTTTTCATGGTTTTTTCCGACTCACACAAGCTACTAATTCATTTCTTTCGAGTTTTAGGTTCGAAAGCAACAATAAAAACAACTTTTCGGGTGCATTAGTAGTTGAATTTAAACACTTTCGCACACTATATGATTTTCTAGTGTCTGAATTCGACATTTTTATCAATTTTCGACGCAAACTTCAAACACACAGGTCGGGAACAGAGCACGCATTGACCGATCGTTGTAAAGTGACGTCACAGCAGCCGATGACTCCGCGTCGTCGCACGCCTAGATAAAAAATTAAATATCTCGGAAACTATCAGACGTATGAAAAAAATTTTTTTACAGTATTTTTGTATTGTTAATAGAGTCTATTGTAGGATAAAAATCAAAAGTTGGTGATATTCTTCATTGTCCGCATCTACTAGAAAAATGTCTAGGACCGGCACTGCCTGTAGTCAACAATAAAATTATAAAAAGATAACAATAGACAATAGATTTGATATACTTTTGGCCGTTAAATTTTCATTTTTATGAATGCATTTTTGACCTTTTGCGCGACTTGTACTTAATAAACCTTTTCAACTCAGCCATCGCGTGTCTAAAGAACAGTTAATGAAAGCCTAGACATAGTCACAGATATCGTTGAATAGAATAATTCATAAGTATATACTTCTTAATAAAAAAATTGCAGAGGTGTGAAACTTAACCCACATGCCGATAGGAGTGTACAATGATTTATAATGCATCTAGTTTTCGTTGCATTCAAGACATTATCAACGAGATTATACAATTCGATTTTTTGTAAGTTGATGAACCCGTCAAGAGTTTCAATTATAATACGATCTATCTATCTATCTATCTGTGATGGGGGTGTCGATACACTGCGACCTATAAGATCTATTGTGCCCCCTACTGCTGCCCAATCGTTGAGGATGTCTCAACGATTAGAGCAGTTCCTCCAGTCCTATTGCTTTCAAAAAGTTCAGGATGTCGGTAGGCTTCAGGTTAGGTAGATCTTCCTCTTCTATTTGATATTCTCCGAGGTATCGTACCCTTGGATTTTGCAGGGTAAAGCATTCTGAGAGAATGTGGATAGAGGTTTCCTCCTCTTCCTCGCAGAATCTGCATTCTTCTTTGTCTACTAATCCGAGTTTCTTTAGGTGGCCTCTCAGCCGGCAGTGCCCTGTTAGGATACCCGTTAGTATTCTGAGCTTATTTTTACTTTTACTGACGCAGTCGTCAGATCTCTTCTGGTTATAGTTTCCCAGTAGTGTCTTGGCCTGCCTCATTCCTTGTAGTCCCATCCAGTATTGGGATCTTTTGCTATTTACTTCTTTTCCAAGTTCATCAAGTATTGTACTGGTGCTTATTCCGCAGAAGGGTTCAGGACCCAGAAATGGTGTTTCAGCCCCTTTTTTTGCGAGTACGTCTGCTATTTCATTACCCTCCACTCCAGTGTGTCCCGGAACCCATAGGAGGGTAACAGTGTTATTCTTGCCCAGTTCGTTTAGATTCTCTAGACACTCCCAAACCATCTGGGAGTTGATTTCGTGGGAGTTCAAAGCATTAATGGCTGCTTGGCTGTCTGACATGATGATGATCTCTTGTCTGCGAAAATTTCTTTCTATGTTGAACTGGACACATTTTCCGATGGCGTATATTTCAGCTTGGAAAATGCTCGGAGATTTGCCTAAACTTTCAGAATATTTGGTTCCAGGCCCATATACTCCTATTCCTGTTCCTTCTGTTGTTCTAGAACCATCTGTGTACCATTTAATGGCACTTCTCTTGAGTTTTGGGATGGTATCTTTGTCCCATTCGCTTTTGTTACTTAGCTTTGTGTTGAATTCTTTCACAAAGCTAAACTTCTTTGTCATCTCATCTTGGGGCATGTCCCAGGTTTGATGATTTCCAGGAAGGAGTCGAAACTTGCGTTTAGTTGATCCTTCTCTGGTCATTCTGTAGTTTGTTCTTATCGCTATACTCTCCACTACTATATGGAGGGGTGTAAGGCTTAGGATTACCTCCATGGCGGCCGTTGGGCACGTTCTCATTGCACCTGTTATGCATACGCAGGCTAGTCTTTGGATTTTCGCTAGATTTGCCTTTGTACTGGCCAGCTTAGTTCTGCTGCCCCAGACCACTGCTCCATAAGTGATGGCCGGTCTCACTATTGACGTGTACATCCACTGCAGGATCTTTGGGTTACATCCCCAGTTTTTTCCCGCAAAATTTCTGCACACCATTAGAGCTTTCGTGGCTTTGCTGGTTACTTCTTTTTCGTGCTTATTCCAGATGAGTTTATTATCTAGTATTAGTCCCAGATATTTGACATCTGGCTTCCATTCAATAACTTTCCCGTCCAATTCGATGGTTTTGAGGTTAATGTTTCTTTTCCGTGTAAAGGCAACTAAGGTAGTCTTGGTGGGGTTCACGCTAAGTCCCATCGATTGACACCATTCTTTGGTATAGTCCAGCCCTCTTTGAACTATATCGCAGAGGGTATTCTCGAATTTTCCTCTTGCGATTATGACTATGTCATCTGCATAGCCTTGACACGATATACCAATCTCGGTCAAATCGCAGAGGAGTCGATCCACTGTTAGGCTCCACATAAGAGGGGAGGCAACTCCTCCTTGTGGACATCCTCTGGTTGTGCAGATGGAAACAGTGTCTTGTCCCATTTTAGTCTCTGCTATTCTGGTAGACAAAAGTCGCGACATCCATCTGGTTGTCGTGTTGTCTACCCCTCTTTCTTCTAGTGCTCTTTTAACGGCTTCGTGTGGTGTATTGTCAAAAGCCCCTTCTATGTCTAGAAAGGCACACACTACAGATTCTTTGTTCTCTAGTGCATCCTGGATTTCATCTGTCAATTGCACCAATGCGGTCTCCGTGGATT
The DNA here is from genome assembly GCA_949320105.2 of Crepidodera aurea. Classification (NCBI taxonomy): domain Eukaryota; kingdom Metazoa; phylum Arthropoda; class Insecta; order Coleoptera; family Chrysomelidae; genus Crepidodera; species Crepidodera aurea. The sequence continues at coordinate 14,311,547 of OX439476.1, read as the reverse complement.
TGCCCGTTTGGTACGCATGCTGATGGGGGTGCAGAGGCACCCGTTCCAGGATTTCTGTTCTGATATAGTTGTCAGTTGCTTTCTCCACCGTTTTCAGAACGAACGATGTGAGACTAATTGGTCGAAGGGATTTAGGATTGGTTGTATCCCTTTTCCCTGTTTTAGGAATGAAGGTGACTCTGGCCCTTCTCCATACTTCCGGTATATATCCCAGTTCTAGACTGCTACGACACATACTCACTAGGTGTGGTAGAATTTCTTCTTGCCCGCGCTGGAGTAAGGCGGGGAATATTCCATCAGCTCCTGCTGATTTAAACGGTTGGAAGGTGTTCAAGGCCCATCTTATGCGTCTATTGCTGCAGATATGTCTGGCCATTGCCGTATCTTCTCTGGTAGGTCTACTATACCGTTCTGGAGTATGCCCTATAGAAATAGGTTCATTCCCAGGGAAGTGAGTATCCAGTAAGAGCTGGGCTCTTTCATTTTCACTTTCGGTGTAGCTACCATCTGGCTTCTTTAGAGCCATTGCGTTATCGACTCTACCTTTTGCCATGACTCTATATAGTCTAGCGGCAGCAGGTGTGGAGTCAATATCCTCACAAAATTTTCTGAAACTATTTCGTTTTGCTTTTCTTAGTTCTTTGTTGTAGGTGGTTAGTTTCTCGGTGTAGCTCTGCCAATCTCCGCTACTCTTTGCCCTATTGAAGAGCTTTCGAGTTTCGGATCTTAATTTTGCCAGATTACAATTCCACCAAGGTGCGTCCCTGCAATTTCTGCTTACTTGTTCGGGGCAGCTCGATTCGTATGCATCGATTATTGCCCCATTAACTTCTTCAATAATATTCTCCAGTTCTAGGTGGTGCCTAGCCTTTTTATTCTGGACGTGGGCTAAATTTGCTTTCAGATTGGTGTTATATATTTCCCAATTTGTTTTTCTAGGGTTCCTTCTGAGGATTGGCTCAGGTGGATCTGTCTCTAGTCTGAACGTAATTATTCTGTGATCAGACAGAGACGGCTCACTCGATACTCTCCAGTTTATCACTAGATCTTTTAGGCTCGGTGTACTTACTGTAATATCTAATACTTCTTCCCTTACCCTAGTTACAAACGTGGGAGTATTTCCTATGTTATGTACGATAAGGTTTCTTTCAAAAATAAATTCTAATAATTGCTCACCTCTCTGGTTGGTGTCCTTGCTACCCCAAACAGTGTTGTGAGCGTTGGCGTCACATCCTAGGAGTAGTGGCAGTTTCTTCCTCTGGCAGTACTCTACTAATCTATGGGCTTCTGGAGGCGGTACAGGCCCGTCTCCTGCCATATAGCATGAGGCTATAACCACTTCTTGACGATTCTTCTTGAATTCGAGGTAGGCTCGGATAGGGACGAGGTCTCTCGTCATGAATTCTGAAAGACAAAAATAATTAATATTTTTCCTTACCATAATGCATGTTCTGGGTGTGTTCTCACTCATGTGGTGTATTACTTTGGAGTCCTGACAGTTAAGGCCCCTTACCTGGTTTTTGTAGACCCAAGGTTCTTGGATCAGCACGACCCCCAATTGGTTCTTGGTGAACGTCCTGGAGATCACTGCTGATGCTCCTTTAGCATGATGGACGTTCACCTGGGCGATCTCAATGCCCGCCATCTTGTTCTTTACCGATGGGGGTGTTGTCCCCACTAGTAGAAGTGCGGTCTTCCTCCCCCACTACTTCGACTTCCATAGTCTCCTCGGATAATGGTGATTCTCCGCTGTACATTTCAGAGATGTGGAGACTGCCCGTGCTCTCCACATCATCTTCTACTTCATGGGTGGTGGGAGTCACCACTTCATCCACTTTCACCTCTTCATCTCTCTTCAGGCCATGCACGGGTATTTTCCCAAACCTATAGTGGATGGTGTACCCGTTTTTCCTGATTTTTTGGCAGGATAGATCATCTATCCCTGCCCTCAGGATTTGCCCTGTACCCTCTTCTTTCAGGCTGATGACCTTCCATTGGGAAGTTCTCAGCCCTTCATTCTGAGCTTCTACTAAACGTAGAAGCTTTTCTTCTTCCATTTTCTGGCTTCTGGGGAGAAAGAGAGTGATAGTGTGTACCTTTGGGATGTCGTCTCCCGCACACACCATCAATTCTACTCCCTCCCAGCTTTTTAGGTGGGGACCTTTCATCCGCAACCATTCCGCTGACTGTGGTGTTTCACAGTCGACCAGGATCATGCCCGGACGGAAATGGATGCCTCCGAAATGGAGCTTATGCTCCCACCCGTCGCACATCTCTTCTACTAGAGCCTCCTCCAGTTTGGTTTGTTCGTCCGCACTGAGGGATGTCTCAGGGAACGCTCTGGGGAGGATGGCCAGCTTTTCACTTTTCACGGCAGCTGCATAGCTGCCGCCCGTGGAGGTGGTGGTGCTTTGTCCCGCCTTCCTTCTTTTGGGTGCTTGCTTTCCCGTGCTACTTTGCGGGGTGATGCTTGTCACATCCCGCTTTCGTTTTCCGGATTTCCCGTGCTCCGGTTCTTGGGTTTTGTGCCCCAAGGCTTTCTTCCTGGCTTCCTCAGGTACAAGCCCTTGGTTGAGGTAGCGCAGGTACCACCTAACTCCTGCCCCACTGAGTCCACGCCTCAGAGGGTCATCTCTACCCCCGGGTTGACCCGGTTCAGGTAGGTGAGGTAGATTTCTCCTCTGCTCTCTTTTCCGGGGAGCCTCCCGCCTTGTTGAAGGGACCGAGGAGGATGTGGAGGGAGCGTGGATGCTCTCTCTCTCCTTCTCTGTCTCTCCTTTCTTCTTTTCCCCCCCTATTCTTTCTTTGTGAGGAGGTCTCACATGAGATAGGGGTTTCTTTTGTGAACGGATGGCATGCTCCGTTTTAGAATGAGTAGCGGGGATGTCCCGCTTTGGTTTTGTGGTGTTTTTCTTTTCCATGTTTAATCCCACGAGAAGCAAGGGAAAAAAAGAGGTCAACTCCTGCAGAGCCCCGCATGCAGGAGCAAGGGTGTTGAAACTGGAGGTCCCCAGGTCTCCAGAGTTCGCATACTCACGATAAAGCTTCCCCTTTACCACGCATCCATCGGCGTATGATGTTCCACCTTGGCTTGGGGGGATTTTTATTGTGGCTCCCATCCACTTGGCCGGCCGGTTAAGGCAAGCCCCCACATCCAGTGAATATTTCCTCAACAACCACCAATTCACTGGATCCGGTGTATATCAGGCAGGCTTCCACAAAAGAGACAACTCTTTCTCCACGCTGTGTTCCCTGATATCTTGAGACTTCTGTGTCAGCGAGGTGCAATGCTATATAGCTCTCGGTGCATGACCACGGAAGTCTCGCTGAGCTGTCCTTGGTTTCACTGCCCCTCCCCGTCCCGTCAGGCTCGAGGAGGGGCGGCTACTCGGCCCCCCCACCAGCGTCGAGGTCTCACAGCTCCTTGATTTTTTGTAAGTTGATGAACCCGTCAAGAGTTTCAATTATAATACGATGCAGCTTTATTTAGATATCTTGAAATTTATGTTCACTTTACACGCATAAATTAGTTTGATTCCTTTTAATCCTTAAAAAATTGTTTGTCTTGGTTTACAGCACAATCTCTTACTGGTTCATCTGGTGAAAACTTGCCTAACAAGTTCGGGAAATCAGTTTAAAGTTTTTTAAAAGTTGTTTTTGATTAGTGATCCACTTCTTATGGTCAAATTATAATGTGCAATGTAAAAAGCGCTATCTGGGTCTGTAGGAACATCGGCAGTATATAGAAGGTACAAAAATGGTCCAAGGACGCTACCTTGAGGAACACCTGAGTTTATGGGTTGGTAGTTGGATAGGGAGGATTGTGTGTTAACTTAAAAGGATCTGTTACTTAGGTAAAATTTGATCAAAAGGAAGATTTGGTCTGGTAATGCTTGTTTCACCTTGAATAGTAACCCTTTGTGCCATACCTTGTCGAATGCTTGTTGTATATCTAGAAACACTGAGGCACACATTTTTTCTGTTCTAATTATTCTTTAATGTAGTTAACTAGTCTGTGGCACTGCTGAATGGTAGAATGCTTTTCTATGAATCCAAATTGATGTATTGGTATTAGCTCATCTGTAGACTTAATTTCGTTGATTCTGCTGAGGATAATTCTTTCCAAGATTTTAGATAATTGAGGAAAGAGGCTTATTGGTCTATATGAACTAGGTTCATGTGCAGGTTTTTCTGGTTTTCCTAACATGATAATTTGTGCATATTTCCACTGTATTGGATATTGACAAATATGCAATATTCTGTTGAATATTGTGGTTATAAGTACGACTGCTTTTCTAGGTAAATGTTTCATTATCTTCCCGACAATAAGATCGTAACCTGGAGCTTTGTGTCGGTTAATTAGTTGTATCTCTCTATATACTTCCGCGGGTGAGATTGCTCTTAGTGGCAGTGACAGTTGGTTTGGAGAGTTTAGGTATTCTTATATCTCATCATCTATATCCGGGTTGTTTGATGGGAGAGGCGTAAATGTGTTGGCAAGGTGTTCTGCAAATATGTTACTTTTTTCTTCGTTTGTTCTGGCCCAAGTTCCATCTGGTTTTCTTAGCGGTGGAACTGTTACTATGGGTCTTTTGAAATTTTTGGTGGCCTTCCATATTGTATGATCTTCAGGTGTTAGGTTGGAAACGTAATAGTTGAACATATCATTCCGATTTTTGCTTTATGCGATATGTTAGTCTATTAAGGATTGATTTATCGTAAGGGGTTTCTAGTTCTCTGCGTTTTTCAGTTACCATTTGCCTTATGTGGAGAGGGATATTAAGGGATTCTGTTGTTTCTTTGTAGATTTTGTAGCCGCATTTTGGATCAGGTTTGTTACGTATTTTAAGACATCTTCCAGTTCGTGTGTTTCGCGTAACCGGTGATTTAACTGATATTACTATTAACGATGTGTTGAAATTTGCCCCAGTTAGTTCTGTGGTGAGGGTGAGATTGAAGACAGAAAAAAGTATTTATAAAACCAGTAAATATCATCTACGTCGTTATTTACGATTTATTTTTGAGAATTGAGTTTAGTGTATATTATTTTGCTCACTGACACATTGGAAACTGATACAGTGGAATACTGGAATATATAAATAATACCTGAAGGAAAATTACTTTCTTAACTCGTGAAATATTGGCACGAATAACGAAATAGATAAAATTTGAAGGTGTTACTCACAAAATAGTAGATTTATAGCAGTTTTAAGGAAAGCCAAATATATTTTTAACTTATTTAAAAGATCCTGTAGGTTATTAAAATTGATTTTTTAATTTTAAAGTCTGCAAGATTGGAAGCACAAGCTAGGACACATCAACTATTAATCCATAACCGAGAACTTCTAGACCATATCGCAGCGTTGGTGGGTCATCTTCAAGGAAGTGAAAAATCGGGACAGCAACCTACACCTCCTCATATGACAATGCCCCAGGTATGTATATAAATGTAAAATATTGTGAATTCGAAAGTGAATATTTGTAAATGTATGCCGCTTGCTGAAATTTTATTTTAACAAGATTGAATGTAAAAATCATAAAGCTAAAGTGTTTTACAAAAATGTTTAAACTATTAATATTTGCATATTCTTTTTGAACCCAGGTTTACAAGAAACATAATACGGATGAATTACAACATGTATTTGCTGAATGAAAAATTACATAAATTTGTGACTAAATTCAAATAAAATCACATGTTTTTCCTCACTATATAGCTTTATATGATTGTGCTGAAAAACATCGTTTTGTAATTTTTAAATAGTACAAATCGCAATTTTTACTAAACAAACATAAATATGGAGAATTGAAGCTTTAGATTTCAAACAAATCTCATCTGAAACAACATTTGACTTTATGAAAAAGTTGGATAACTACGTAAATTCTAGGGTTAAGTGGAAATTACTAAGCTAACCTACCTTACAACTTTTTTCGTTTAGAAAGTTAACAATTATGAAGTCTTGCTAAATATTGGATTAGAATTTAATTCTTTAGTTTCATTTTCATGAAGATAATCAAGATACGTATTTATTTTTAAGACATCCGGGTAATTCATCCTTATTTCGTTCACCAACTTCAATAATAAACTAAGAATTATAATGAAAGATGTTTTTCAGTATAGATTTATAACGTTCTAAAATCGGAATATTTTGCATGCGTTTTGCTGCTTAGCTGCGAATTATTTAAACCGCTGATTATAGTGACAGTGAAATAGTGCTGCTTTTATCTCACCATCTGCCAAGTTTACTTCTGCCTATGCTGAGAAATGGCGTTAATCCTGGATTTGTCGCATTTTGTGTTTAGGTCTTTGCTCAAAGTATGGATAATAATAACCAAATAGTACTGGATTTAATGTGCAGATCCAGTTTTTAGGTAAATATGCTTTTTTTTTAATAACCAAGTAGTTTTAACCAGCGTCCTCTTTATATCCTCATTTATTTTTAATACATTTCTATACGACTTTTTTGTAGAGACCAAATTATAACTTGTTCCTTATTTCTTTAATAAAGAAATAAATACATAAATAAAGGAAATAATAATAATAATAATCTTTATTTGCAGCTACATATAATAAAAACAACAAATGATGATCCTGCACAATTTTTTTTTTTAAATTTTAGACCATGAGATTATTTTTTATTATTAAAATCGTTAAAAAAAAGTTATTATTAAAGTTATTTTTGAAGGGGACTAGCAAAAATTATTTTCAATATTTCACCGTTTCACGATTTAGTTAGCTGAAATAGGAAAGAAAAGCACTGGAAGATTTTATATCATCTAAAAATCCATATACTTCCATTCATCCATCGTTGCCATCCAAAATAGCTCATCCCTTAACCTTCAGAGTTGTAAGAAAATATGCGAACACTTTCACGGTAAATTTCGAGCACACCTGCATAAAATTAGGCTTTCTTTAACACCTTACTGCACTTGTGACAATATATCTATTTGTGATTTAAATTACTTGTGAAAATTAATCAACTACAAAACATTTTAGATTTACTTCTTTCCTTTCAAACAGTGTATCACTCTTCGCATTAATATCGATACATTTCTAATTAATATCAAATAGGAAATTTAAATAATTTAATTTTTTACTTTAATAATAGTGTGTGAAAATGGATTGCTAACCGTTCTTCAACATACATGCATACATGTGTTAAAACAATTCGAAATAATTGAGAGTCTTCAACTTTTCTGTATTCTCAATGTAAAATGGCTACGACGAGATAGTAATTGGGATTGTAATAAACTTTGTTTATTACCCTGACAGATTGTTCTCATTGTGATCACCAATTATCCCTGGCCACAGGTCAATCTTCTATAAAAATTTTATTTGTATCTTAAAAAAAATTAAAACAATCAAAAAAATGAAATTCCTTTCATATTATTCTACTCTTCTATCTGGATCATCTTTTATCGTATTTTGTAGATATTCTGCAAAACTACAACTAATTTTTGACAGCGCGAACCTCCACCGCTATTCAAAATTTTAATCCCTAATAATTTTGACCTTTTTAATAATTACGACGAATTCTTCTTCGATTTATTTTCATTATATACTCCTTTGAAGTTGTCTATTGTAACCAAAACATAATTAAAATGTAAACAAAATACCGACATTCTCCAAGCTTTATTAAAGTACAGTACACAAAATGTATGATGATTTATTATCATTACAGATTTGAAACATAAATCATGAGTTCATCCGCTACGAAAAGTTTGTGTACATAAATCTAAACCAAACTATTTTTTTATCTTTCCACAGTCTTTGTTAGAGTACAAAGAAAAAGATCTTTATATCAAAACCAGTAAAGTGTAATCATTAATATATCCCCTCTATTTATTTTTCTATATATAAATCATTAACTAATTATTTTTTTGTTTAGCAACACCCCCAACAAGGCCAACCCGATGGCCCCTCTTCAGATATGTACGAGTACGCAGATATAGGAAATCCTGTTGGGTTTAACATACCAGGATTAGCAGAAAACAGGAACTCTGCATCTTTTCTTCCTACATCACCACTAAGAACTGCATTTAATCCAGCCGGAAACATCTTCAATTTTTCTTATCCGCAAACTTTAGAAGCAGCTACTTTTGAAAATCAACTTTTACAAAAGTTACAGGCAATGAATAATTTTCCACAACCTAATCCTTTTAATTATCCTTATTCTCAGTCTGTACCGTATCTCCTACAAAATTTATACCAACCACCTATTAACAGTACGTTTCCACTTCAGAGTCCCCCCCAAAAGAATGTGTTTATGAGTAGACCATTCATGGGAGGAAGACACAGCGAGCCACGTCAACTCAATCCAAACTATTTTAATCAGTCACCTCCTAGCAAGAAAGAAGATTATCATACTCCGCAGTATACTTTACGTCAACAGAATGTTGGTAGCCAAAGTACTGATACATATCAACAAAAAGAGTCTGATTCTCCTATATATCAAAAGATAATACCTAAAAGAGAAACTGAAGAAATAAAGTTACAAAAGAATATAGAGAAAAAAGAAAGAGAGTCCAGTCCGAATCCTCTATATCAAACTATAATACCTAAAAAACAGAACGATGACAGCGCACAATCGAAAAACTATTCCTTCAAACGAGAATCAAGTCCCAGACCACAGGAAAGAACCAGTCAGTTACAAGAAAAAGCTTGTAACGATAAAAGTTCTCCTCATTTCATTAAACCATACTCTCAAATAGGAACATTGACGACTACAGATTCCGAAGGAAGACTTAGAGTGGTAGTTCCGGTATTATCTAATTCTAGAGACGATTTGACTGATTCGTTTAGTAATTTAAGAACTGACGATAGATACAAATCTAATTTATCGAGAACTTCTAGTGACAGACCTAATAAAAGTGATGGTAATCACGATACTTTGGTGAGACACAAAAGTAAATAAACACATTGTATATTGTTGAAATCGTATAAAGTAAATTGTAAAAGGGTGTCTGTAAAGTTTCTTAAATCTTTATTAAAAAAACAGTTTTTGGAAGCCAAATCTGTACGTATGAGTGGCTAATTTGCAATGCGGGTTGCTCTCTGTAACATTGCTATTAATTTTTCATTAGGTTTGGTTTTAGGGTCCTTTCTAGTTAGTATCATCAAAGTGATGATATTCTCTATATAGCCAAAAGTAACTATCTATTTGAATTGGTTCTGGTTGTGTATCTAATACGCGCTTCTCATGTGTGATGATAAGGTTGCTCTATAATGTACTGATGAAAACAGAAGAGGCTATAACGGAAATTCTGCTGTTTACCAACAGTTTGGCCACCATGAGTGATAAAAGGAACCCAATCAACAGGTTCTAAGTGAATTTTCGAAATACGGTCATAAGACAATAAAGTTCTTGGTTGCGATGGTATGGAGAAATGAAGAAGCTGTCCAACTAGCCAAGGAAGCATCACAAAGGCACTTCATAGGTCCAGAACTACTCCGAGGAATATAAAAAATTCTGTAAGAGTTAAAAATTGGTCTCCCTCACTCATATATATGAAAAAAATTGTGCTGTCTTGCACCTGATCTGTGAATAATAGGGCAGAAACTTCTTTTGGAACCACCAAATATTCTTAAGATTCATCACAGCAAAATTGATTGAATGGAGATTAGATAAAAGCCAGTCAAAATAATACAGTTCGGCCGCACATTTACAGGGATGCTCAGATTATTTTACAGTATCAAACTTCTGTCTACGCAATACCTTTGTTATTTCTTATCATTTTTTCTCTTTTTTTGAGACCTGTTAGATCTTCATTAGATTATTCCAACTATTTTGTAAGGCTTTTTCTTGCCTATAAGAAAAGTATGCGTCACAAGGCATCATGCGTAGGGCCTTACATCGGAAAACGCTCGGGCGCCAGATTATTTATTACTCCACAACCCTTAGAAACGGCGTCTTAGAGGCACAGATAGCTTCAGATCAAATACGGAAGTTCCAGTGGTCTTGTTGATCTCAGACTAGTTTATTAGTAAGTCACACCTTAATCGGTATTGACACGGAAAAAGAAATTCTTTCTATCAGCGCATTTGTTACTTTTATCAATCCTTCAGTCTATTTTGTTTTCTTCTTTACTGTATTGTCAATGATTATTTCCAGATGCATAAAATTCTTCACCTCCTTAAAGTAGATTTTATTATCCTATAGAAAAATTTTAAAAAAGAAAACTTTGGGGACACCCTGTGCTAGCTAATAATTTAGGCATTTCTACATCGCATCTATGCAGGGTGACCCAGTGTTAAACCGTCAAACGTTCAGGAAAAAATAAGATTTTCGTTTTCCTGATTTAGGGTGTCAAAATTTTTAGACAAAAACAGTTTTTAATTTTTTTCTCAAAAACGAAGCGAGATATGAAAAAATGTGAAGAGGCAAAAAATATGTGTTTTTAATTGCTTAATCCAAGAAAAGTAATTAACATACAGAAAAACAGTGGCGTACAATGATTTGTCCTAATATCATTTTGATTACCTTGTGGGACGCCACTGGAATTAATAATTTAATTCTAATGATATTAAAAGAAGCTTCTTATTGCCGCAAATAAGCATGCCAAGTTTTGTCAAAATCAGCCTAAGAGTTTTCGAGCAATTCATAAAAAACTCTTTTGTTCTAAAAAAATCGAGACCCTGTATCTAGAAAACGGAGCAAGACACATGATTATGGGAATAAAAAAATCTTATTTTATCCTGAAAAACGTTTAACCCTGGGTCACCCTGTATATAAATTATGCTAAGATTTAAATAAGTTAAATAGCAGATTAAAATTTGTAAATATGAATGTATAAATGTTTTAAAATTATATTTGATATATCTTATACATTCCTATATTTTGTGTACTGTAAATACTATTTATTTTATTCCTGAAAATATCTTAAAATAAGTAAATAATGAAACAAAGTCTAGTGTTAATCTAGTCATATAATGCGTGCCTATTTAATTTCGTATTTAAAAATTCTCTACTAAATAGCTAAATTTTAGATTGTTCAAAATGGTGGAAAAATGAATGTGAAATTCAAAAATTTTCAAAAACAAATTGGGTATTTAAGAAAGTCTCCACTATTTTATTAATCCTGTATTTTTAATTCAAATATTATAATATGTAATTAGTGGTAATGTTATGAAAGTTCGTTCAACAATAGAAAATGTATAGAGAAAAATTATTAAATAAATAATTTTCAAAAGTTTTGATAAAAACATTACTAAAATTTAAAACGGACAAATTATTAAATTTCTACCATTTTCAGTAAATTTATTAACAATTGTATTTAGTCATAATTCTACTTTAATAGAATTATATTTATTGTATATTGGAGTTGTTTGTTTTACAGTATTTTTTCTCTATAAAATATTGAATTCAATTTTTTTAACTTACCGTCTTTTATTTCTAACCCTTGATGTACTAGTAATTTTATGAAATCGTTGCAGAAGAGCCATTTTGAAAATTATAGGACAAATTTATTTTTAAGATTATGGATAAATAAAATAAAACATAATTTTTAAGAGATAATATTTGTGGAAATCCATCAACTTTTATATCGTTTTAAAACATGACCGGGAAGGAAAGTCAAAACAGACAATTTTCAATAAGTTTCGCAAGTTTTAATGATGCAAATATTTCCAAAGCTTTTAATGATCGAAGTTCAAGCCGTATTAATTCTCTTTTAAGGGCGAAATGTTAAAATTTAATCCAGATTTAAGAGAGACTGAATAATTTGTCGATTTTATGTCATGAGTAGAAAAATAAAATGAGTTGAAAAATTAATTTTCGCTTTGATATCTTGTGATATAAACTCTGAGTAAAACTACTCTTCAAAATTATGTTTCAAGGTCAACAACTTTTTTATTTTTTTTTTCTAAATTGAGCACCAAATAAAAACCTTTAATAAAAAACTACCAATTTTAAATTGTCCTATGGGATTTGCAATAAATATTAAAAATGTCGTTATTACCATTACAGATCGACAAATAGTTCTAAGGGATAATTTGGGTGGGCTTCAAGTAAACCATCCAAAATCATCCAAAAATTTTAGTAATAACACTTTCTCGTCTTATTTAGTGTTTTACATTAAAATATATTTTTTATGAATAGCCCTGAAACTTCACACTATTAAAATAATTGTCAAATATCAACCTGTGGCTTTTTTTCCTAATCCCTCCGATAATTATTTATCATTTTAATGTAGGCATATGTTTCAATAACTAACTAAAACTTTTTGATAAAATTAGGAAACTGTCTATTGATCCTGTAATAATATTAAACTTAACCATCAACAAAAAAAAAGACAAAAGCGTTCTACAAAAAAAATACAGATTTAATTTTTCGGATTAATTCCGGATACAAAACTCATTAAACTATCAAGTAAGCTTCGGCAATAACACATCTTTTTTTTCATTTTTTAAATAGGTATCCGATTACATTTAAAAAAATCTGATATACAGGGTGCTATTTTACAGATGATCAACTTTTACAAATTTTTCTTAATCCGGATCTGAATTTTAAATTTAGTTCTAGTATTGTACGATTGGGTTATTTAAACAATCTACCTGTACTAAATATGAAAGAAATCTACAGGGTGTTTTCAAAGTTATGGCTTATGAAAATGATAATATGATATTAATTGAATTTACTTTAAAAGTTTAGTAATATGTAGAACGAGATGTGCATTTATAAAAATATGTCAGAATATCTCAGTTTTTTCTATTCGTTTCGAATGTCTGATTCAATTTAAAAAATATCTGATGTACAGCGTGCTGCGTTGGGGAATTTCAAATTTTATAAATTTTTCTTAATCCGTATCTGGATTTTAACTGTAGTATTGCCCTTACATTATACGATTGGGCTACTAAAAAATGATACCTGTACCGAATATGAAAGAAATCTACCAGGTATTTCGAAAGTTAATGCTTGTGAAAATGAAAAAAATGCATTTGATGTAATTTGACGTTAAAACTCCAGTAGTAGAATGGGATGTGCATTTAAAAAAAAATTTCACTTTAACTCATTTTTTTCCGTTCTTTGAAATATCCATCCCAATTTTAAAAAATCTGATATACAGGGTGTTGTTTTGGGGATTTTCAAATTTTGCAAATTCTTCTTAATCCGGATCTGGATTTTAATTGTAGTTCTTACACTCTAGGATTGCGCTATTAACACACTGTACCTGTACCAAGTATGAGAGAAATATACAGGGTGGTTCTAAAGTTACGGCTTATCAAGATATTGGCCGAAATGGATGAAACACCCCGTACCTCGGTTAATAAAGACGTTAGACCCATTAACCAAGGTTATTTGGAAACACCAAAGGACCTAAGTTCCCTCTATTTACAGTTAACGTATGTCGGTTTAACTATGAAACACCCTGTATAAATCGGAAATTAATTTTTACTTTACCATAGGTAAAGTATTGTAATCGCAAAAAAAAAAGTTCAGCTTTCAGTGGATTTACATGTTTTGAGACCCCCTAAGTCATTTAAGACCAACTCCAACTGCGATAGGAATTTACAAACGAAATTTTATATTTAGCATTCTTACAACACGCTAATGAGCTGATTAGATTTTGGGCAAAATCGGACAACCGGAAGTGGGGGTTTACTCTTGAGAATTTTCAGATTTTCGCAATTATTATCGTTTCTATTAAGTTTATGTAAAAATATTAAGAGAAAAAGTTTATTTTAAATTAAATTTACTATAAATTTTGTTTAAAAACTTTTTTCAAATTTTGTATTATAAGCGAGTTAAAAACAAAATATGGAATAACATAGTTGCATAATAGCGTAAGCGCAGTAGAAGTGTTTTGTTTCATGGAGACAATTGTACGCTCTTGCCCATGGCCTGCCTTAAATACGTACGAGTAATTGGATTATGATCCCGTAGGGCCGTTAAAGTATGGTAAAGTCATGTGCATGGCCACATCCGATTTTTTTTAAATAAAGTTAAAAATACACTTTATAATGTGTAATTATTCAAAAATTTATTTATTTGATTTGCGCACATTTAGATTAGGGAATAAACAGTAATTAATTCTCATATTACATATTAAAAACTCAAAATAGGCTATTACAGAATTTCAGCAAGCTGCCTAATCTCAACTTAAACAATAATCAACATTTTATTCTTAAATTTAGTTGACACCAACAGCGAAAGTAGAACGTTGGTTCGAACTCCTGGAGCCCTTGTCCATATCTCGTCCAGAAAGCGGTTTCGTGTCCTGTCAGGATCAAGACGCCGACGAAGACGATGACGAAAAAGAAATAATCGAAGGAACGAGAAATCTCCTCTCGAAACTCAGTGCCAGAAAACAGAGAAAACTTTTAGGACTGAGATTAGGAAAAGTTACAACTTTTTGACGAATCGAACGTTTTTAGTTTTGGATTAGACTCTATAATAGATTAAGGAATTGATAATGCATTCTTTATTACCATTGTTTTCCTTGCAGATAATCATTCTAACAATAAGCGATTTTTAAATTTTTAAATATACAGTCTAAATCTACTATTTTGCAAATGATTTTACGATGGATGACGCATACCGATTTAAAAACCTCCAAAAAAGAAATTTTTTGTCTTAATTAAATTTCACAAAGTGAGCAGGTGAAATAAAGATGATGGTATTAAATTTTGTTGTTATTTAGAGGAATATTATTACAAAAAAACGCTTAAAATGAGCACCACCAACTTGGAATTTTATAAATTCATATTTCGACAAATATTGCTAATTATTTAAGATTGTAATACACCTAAATTATTTCTTTTCGTTTGAAATATAAAAAGTCCAAGGGAGTAAGATCGGGAAAGCGTGCAGTCCATTTAAATAATTTTTTAGTACTTTTAGGATACTTTGAACATGGTAATAAAGAAGATAATCAATAAGTTGGACATTTTTTAGTATATTTCTAGTATCAAAAATATTTGTCTTTGAAGTGTTTTGCTCTCTCCCAAAAATCGTTAATGCAAATAAATAGTACAAACACTAGGTACTTTTAAAACCAGTTTATAGTCTCAAAATAAAAATAATCTCGAATTAGTTTATAGATTGCCTTATTTATTTAAACAGTAGTTATAATCAACATTATGTATGACAAATTTTGTTTATACCATTGGTTATTGCATGTATTATATAATTTGGATTATTTAATACAATAAAACAGCGTCTAATAGCAAATACCAGTGCGATAAATATAGAAATTAGGGTAATTTTTATTGTTTCTCTCAAAAAATTCAGATGGTAGACTATAAATCCTTCCTTATTCCAGTAACACTAACTACACATAATTTAAATGTGTAGAAGTTCTTATTTTAATTATGACCGTTCTTTTTTATAAACGCAATTAAAAAATGTTCTAATTGTGTTAACTTCTGTAGAGTATTGTGAATAATGATTCTTCTAGTGCTAAATATATTTATATTTTTATAGTTAAATGCCTATAATAGATCCATATTTACTAGAAGTTTATTTTACCAAATTGTCAATTATTTTATTTAAAAAAGGGGTAAGATCTATTGCCCTTAAATATGGCCATTCAATAAAACTCAAAAGCACTAACACACAACCTTTAAAAAATCAAAAGAAAAAGGATGCACCGAGTCTGAAATAATTACTCATAGGGCAAAAGCACCTACACGTATTGGATTACGACATTTCAGCTTCATGTTAACCTGTTTCAATTTAGTTATTGGGGGAATGTCATTTGTCCACACTGGTTTTTGGAATAACTGCGTTCTCAAAAGTAAATTCATAAATATCATGCACTATGAATGTGTCAAATGTCAAAGACCTGTACAATAAGACTTGAAACGGGCCATCATTTTTATGATGTCGGTCGAAAGACACACTTTTGATAGTATTGGCCCATTGCTGGATAGATTATAGGTATACGATTACAATATGCCATACTGGGCCGACATTTTGCCGATGTAGCTTTGCCAGCACATTGCCGACCGATCATGCATTGGGCCATTACACTGTTTGACTTTTGATCTAAATTGAAGCATCCAGAGTGAATTCATCCAAAATAGTCATCGTTGTTTACATTTTTTCATCCAGTTTTGTGGTTTCATTTTCATCACGCACATTGTTCACTGCTTGGTTCGTGTCTTGTGTATATTCTGTCTTATGCAGGAATCCAGGAATTTTTAGAAGCATTCACTTAATTTCACGTGGACTGATACATGACTTGAACTCAATTATATCGATTATTTCATTCACACATGGCTACGCCAATGAAAAGTCATGAATTTAGTCACATGCAATATGATCGACTATTTAGGTAAACAAAGAAATATGAGCGGATATTTTAGTCGATTGTATAAGTGTGCTATTAAGTGTCAAAACTTGACGTAACGTTCATTTAAAATTGAAAATGTGTCGTTTTGGTTCATGTTTCACTACGGAAATAAGTGTGAAAATATGAACAAATCAATCCCAGAAAATACCAAAAAGAGAAAGGAGTCTGTTTGGAGACAATCTTAGCGAATGATTTTGTGGAATTCATGAAATAATCTTCCTGAATATCACTCGACTATTATTTTTTTTAATTCATCTCGAACAACTTGCATTTCAAGACAATTCAATTCGACCATATCAACTTTAATAATCAAAGAATAACTCAGATTATTAATGTTCATATGGTCTCATCAAATTGTCTCAAAATACAAGGTACCCTCGATAGAATTAGGCAGAAAATAATAGTCGGCTATTTGTCAAAGTCTTGGGATACTACCTTCGACAACTGGCCATGCTAAAGGACGTTGGTGGGTGAAAATCTTGGGAGCTTCGTCAACGCTGTTAAGAGAATGGGCAGAAGAAAATCATGATGAATACAAGAATCATTTAATAATGAGGGAGGTTCAGTTCGAATATCTTCTCGAAAAAATAACTCCACCATGAATCATCCGTTCAGAGGCAATTTACACTTATCACTTTGGATGATTCTTCCAAGATGAACATCCCAAGTGAAAAATGTAAATGAGCCTTTGGTGACCAAACGGGCTATCTACTTTCAACAGACGAGTGAAATTAGAATTCTATATGGATGTAAGAGCTAAGTCAATTTTTTCGATTTTATACATAAAGAGAAGCTTGTAAAAAAATTTGTCAATAAATTCGAAAAATAAAAAAAAATTAAAATGACCGTGATGAAGTAGAGTATCGATCCGTATAGTAGGGTTTTTATAAAAATGCATCCTAACCTCAAAAAACGAATTCGCGCACATTATTTTTTTTTACTGAATTGGCGATAAATAACCAAAAAATACTCGAATTTTCTTAAAAGTTGGAGAAAATATGTATTTTTATGACACGAAGACATGGTAAAATTTTAAAAAATGAATTTGTCCAGCCAAAATCGGCATTTTTCGAAAAAAAATGAATTCGCCGCCATTTTTGGAAAAACAATAGTAGAGAAAAAACAAGGATTTTGTGTGTACTTTTTTCTAAGAAAATCCAACATTTTATTTCTTTATTTAAAGTGCCCAATTTAGGGAATAATAAAAAATAAAAAAATCATTTTTTATATTCATTTATATTGATTCGTTCCCTCACAAAAATCTTACTTTAGAACCTGAAATATTTTTTATTTATTTTTTTAAACATTTTTTGGACTGAAATGCAGTTTTTCTAAGAAAATCAAGCGATAAAAAAATTGGAAAAAATGAAAATCGAATTTTTATTTTTTTATTATTCCCTAAATTGGGCACTTTAAATAAATAAATAAAATGTTGGATTTTCTTAGACAAAAGTACACACAAAATCCTTCTTTCTAAGATAAAATTTTTTTCTCTACTATTGCTTTTTCCAAAAATGGCGGATAATTCAATTTTTATTTATTGCCAATTCAGTAAAAAAAATTATGTGCGCTTCTCTTTAAGTATAAAGTCGAAAAAATTAAAAAAATTTGACTTCTTTTAGATCTTTAGATCAGAATGTCTCGTTGATGACGTAATTGATTACCTGTAGGGGATTTTGTCTAAGGAGTAGTTTGATTTTTCTCTTTGATTTTTTAAAGGTACTGATATGTTTAATTTTGAACTTTTTTATTGTTTAATTAAAATGGTAAAAATATCTGCATTATGCTCATAAACAAAACCAGCTAACTTAAAATACTTGACATTTTATTGTTACTTGATGTAATGTATAATTATGTTGAAGAACTGTTCCGATTGAAAAGACATTCCAGTAAAATAGATCATAATTTAGAATGTAAAGATTTTTTAGGTATCTAATCAATGTATGACTGATTAGTATAATTTTGTAATAATAAGAGAATAAAATAAATTCTTCTCTACGTTGTCTATTTTTTTTAATAAAATGACCAGCTACAGGAAGAAACAACACCAGTTCTATAGAGTTTAATAGTACAGACATCGAGTATGTAATGAATCAAAGTCCTAATTTCCGATTAAATATAACTCCAATATATGTTTTTGCAAATGTAAATCTGTCACATTAAGTTCATTTTTTTTATTACTTCGGTAAAACCGCCTTGTTTGTGTCAACTACTCAGCATAAGTTTCTGTCAATAATTTAATTAATTACATAGAGATTTCGCGTGAAACTTGAAGCTATCAACGTTATGATGTACATCGAACTAATTAACCCGCCTTTGTCGTTAGGGCTAATCACTTTAGTGATGAACGACGATGGCGAAATAAATACCTGCAAAAACAGTATGAGTGGCTATACAATTTTCCTTTAATTCACTTTTAAAATAGACAGGTTAGGATGAAATAAATGAAAAAATGTTTCATAATATTATATCTGATAATTATAAACAATCTAAAACCTAAAAATAATTGGTGAAATTTAAAACTAAAAAAAAAGATATTGATAAAAATTTAGACTAACAAATTTTTAATAGTTAAAAGGTCACTGTCGAAAGAAATGGAGATTGTCTGTGTTGTCTTAACCAGCTTCTATTTGTCACCAATAGAAAGTTGACATATACGAGCAAATAAAGCAAATTTCTGTAGTTATTTACCAGCTGTTTTTTGGAACATCTCACCAGCTATCTGGTATAGAGACGATTCAATAGCAGACGAAGGAGTTGTCAGTATTATAGTCCTATTGTACGTCCCTAAATCTAAGACTATGTTGTTGTTTGTTAATTTTAACGTCTCTTTTCTGACCTAATGGCCTAAACTGGACGGGACCTACAGCTTATCGTGGGCTCCGAACCATGGTCCTCAATCACCTTAAACCCAGGACTATGCATTTGTCATGCAGGTGATCTACCGACTAACAAGTGTGTAATTGTGTCAACAACCCCTATCAGTTCCACGAGATATCCGATCTCATCCGTCCTGTTTACCGGCGTGAATGAAACTGCGTATGACACAAATACCTTTTGCACTTTTAATTCCACTTGAATACGGCAGGATTCGAACCTACTCCCCGAACACTGACCAAGCTGAATCGGCAGACGCTTTACCAACTAGGCCACCGTGTCCGGTCAAATCTAAGGCTAAAATAACAACACATTATAACGAGTTCGGATCTATATTTTCGTTGGTTTCCCTAGGCCATTGCACATCATAATTTGTAACTCTTAATGGGACCAAAAGAGGGTCACAGCCGTCTCCCAAAATCCTCCTTAGCTAGCAGGAACATTTATTGTACACTATGCTACTAATAAAAATTTTATTTCAGGCGCTGAAACCCCCAAAAACCATATAATATATAGAAAATAAAGTATTAATTAATACTGAAGGTATGGAATTATTATTAATTAATAAAAAGAAACATAAGACCATAATTTGGCTTCATATTTTAAAATAATTTTTGACAATAAAGTTTGTTGTATATGTCTAGATACCCTGTATACATTTTAAAAGAATTTATTTTTGGGCTGCTCCGAAATTTGCGCCATTGCCTAATTGCGTTTGATAATGGACAAATTATTGGTGAAATTTAAAATTAAAAAAAACTATTGATACAAATTTAGACTAACAAATTTTTAATAGTTAAAAGGCCACTGTCGAAAGAAATGGAGATTGTCTGTGTTGTCTTAACCAGCTTATATTTGTCACCAATAGAAAGTTGACATATACGAGCAAATAAAGCAAATTTCTGTAGTTATTTACCAGCTGTTTTTTAGAACATCTCACCAGCTATCTGGTATAAAGACCATTCAAAAGCAGACGAAGGAGTTGTCAGTATTATAGTCCTATTGTACGTCCCTAAATCTAAGACTAAAATAACAACATATTATAACGAGTTCGGGTCTATATTTTCAGTGGTTTCCCTAGGCCATTGCACATCATAATTTTTAACTCTTGATGGGACCAAAAGAGGGTCACAGCCGCCTTCCAAAATCCTCCTTAGCTAGCAGGAGCATTTGTTGTACACTATGCTACTGACCCTGAATGGCCTGAAACCCCCAAAACATATATAGAAAATAAAGCATTAATTAATAAAAAGAAACCCAAGACTATAATTTGGCTTCATATTTTAAAATAATTTTTGATAATAAAGTTTGTTGTGTATGTCTAGATACCCTGTATACATTATAAAGGATTTTATTTTTGGGTTGTTCTGAAATTTGCGCCATTGCCTAATTGCGTTTGATAATGGACAAATTATATCAAATTACACAAAAAATATCTTCAATTAGTAGCCTGAAAATTGTGTAAACGAATTTTTCGCGTGATGAAAACCTCGTTGACCGTATTAAATAAGGTGACATTAAAGTTTTAACAGAATTGAGGTGTGGTAGTCATTCAGAAATTTTTAGTTGATATATGAACGTTATAGCTTTATAGCTCGTTTTCCGCATTCTACAGGTGAGTTTAATTTTTTTTTCAATTAAATATTAATTTTTTAAAATTTAATTCTTTTTTCGCCATATTCTCTATTTTCTCTTCTCTATCTGATCAATTTTTTAAGGTTTTTCTTTTCTTGTTAGTTTCTGCTTCTATCTTGTTTTTATCCTGTCTCAACTTAATCGTTTTCATTTTCTATTTTTCTTATTATTGGCTATTAATTAATTCATGCTCTTTCTAATAACTTTGATTCTCAATCTATCGTGTTTTATTACTCTCAAATATTTCATCCCTGCAACATTTATTCGTTATATGGAATTGTGTAGTTTCCCTAATAAGTACATCCAATATCAGTATAAACAGAAGTGGCCTCAGATCCAATAACTTTCTCCATTGAAAACGGTTTTGATATTTTTCCTCTGCCCATATTTCTATGAAAACTAATTTACTTATTTAAATGATTTTTTCCGAGAATAATTGGAAGTATTCTTTCCCGAATTGGTGTGTTTCAATCAAATTTTAAACACTGAAAGACCCTTGTTTATTTTTTAGTTTAAACTGTATATCTTTTAAGTTATTCCTGTATATATTTTGAAACTTCTTCATTAACTGCAAGCCATTTAGTCAATCCTGCTGCCTTTCTTATTTTCCTATTATCTGTTGGGTCTTGTATCTCTCCTTGTTTAATTTCATGTAAATAAGTGATATTATATTTTATATTTTTGGTTTCTTCTTGTTTCATTTAAATTATTTCGCAGTTATTCAATTATTATCCATATTTTTAGTGATTTTTTCGGAAAACCAAGCATTACCCTATTTGAAAATTTTACTAAAAATTCTTTGATTTCTTTAATGATTTAGTACCACTATTTTCTATTTTTTTGTATTCTTAGACTGTATGGATTAAAAAATGGTTTGATAAAATACGCAGCACCTTGATAAAAAGTAAATTTATTACACTTTGGACTTCTGTATATGGAACCATGGAACCAAAAGACAATTTAAACATCAATAAAAGAGTGAGAGAAACTCCACCCGGTATACTCCGCCTCGATTTTGGGAAACCAAGATGCTTATCAGCTGAATTTAAATTTCATCCTGTAAGTACAAGCAGTGGGGCGAGAATCTAATAGTTATCCTTCATAATTGTCTTCATTATTTGTGTTTCTCAGGGGCGTATCCAAAAAAGATATCTGTCAGTTTTCCCAAATTGAATGAATAAACGAACTATTTTACCATCATAATTGTCGTTCAAAAGAATTTTTAGTGAATATAAATGACTGCGAAGAACTAAATGAATCCTGTAGTATAGAAACGATCAAGGAACAACAGCTTCCATTTGAAGTAGGGATTCACATTTTTTAATTTGTGGTTGTCTAGTTGTTTTCGATACATTAGGGTTAGGGTTTGATATTTCTTGATCCATGTTTGATCCAGATATAATAGGGCCTGCACTAATGACACAACAGGTCATATGGTACCATGGGCAGATCCAGGGGGGAAGCTTCCCCTTTAGGTCATGTTTGTTAATTTAAAGATTACAAGAAGCTGAGAGGTCCTTTTCAACCCTTCGAGCAGTGGATATTCGATAACCTCCCGATCCCCCTTCCGGGTGTAAGACGTCCCCCCTTTCTTGAAAATCGGCTGGATCCGGCAATGCATTGTACTGACATTATTTTCCTGCTTTTATCCATAGATGGATGCGGAATTTATTTATCTATCTTCTCTTTGCGGTATATAAACTTTTTTAACGTTATGAGTAACGTCAAATTCAAATTTAATTTAAAGTATTTTTTGAATTATATCGAATGAAGTGAAATCTAGATTTCCATTTTAGTAAAAATAATTATAAATGGGAGAACCGCATAATTTAAACACCCTGAATTTAACTGTCAGTTTTTATCGTCTAATCTCCTAATGAGAATTGAAAAATTCTTTATGACAGTATATATAAGAATAGGTGTGGTTACACTATAGCAATCACGTGTTAATTCACTTTTTCACTTGGTTCATCTTCATTTTCCGCACGAACGAAAGGGTGTGTTTCGTGGTAAATATCCCGAACAGTGAAAATAAACGTATTAGCAATTAATTTTTTCATAAAATAGGAGCAGCGAGACCATAAACTCATGACAGGTCGGATTTGTGATGATAAAAACAAAAAGTTCCCTCGAGGGCTAATATGCTATATTTTTATCCCCATTAAGCTTTTTGGTCGCTTATTATGACATAGTCAATTAATATGACAGAGAAATTAAAATGCCGGTATTTGCATATAGATTATTTATTATTGTGAAGATTAATCATACCTATGTTTATATCTATTTTAAAGAGTGATGAAAGTGCTGGAAATATATCACTTTGTAGGTAATTTTTCGTTTCTCTTTTACTTTTATGGAGATTTGTTTTAATAAAAAAAATTATGGGAATTACGACTAGAGAAAATTGTTTTGCTCTGAGATAAAATACAGGGTGTAATTGAAGTGTGTACAAATATTTGAACTGCGAGATATTTTTAATTTTTTTAAAAAATTCTAGAGCTAAAAAAACAGGGCAAAAACTCTATTTTTCGCCCATCATTCTCCGCTGTAAGGTCAAATATCCCATCCGAAATACTGCATCATTGAATGCTATTTTCAAGGGATGTTATGGATTTATCCCTTGCCTGTCAAATATCAATTTTTAACCAATCACGTGCTTGGAAACTGATTTCACGCAGCCAATCAAAACAAAATAAAGCGACTATTCACCTTGGTGGTAAATATTCGGCTATTTGATCATCGTCCTCAATATTCACCTGAAGGACGGTATCCAACAGTAAAGAAGTAAATTTCAAATTTTTCAAATAAAACCTATACTAATGGTATTATAAAATTGCTTATAGTTAATAAATTATCGATCTTTAGTAGCAAATACACAAATCCAACTGATTTCGCACTTTTTCTGAAACTGTAAATATATTAATTCATTCCTTTCTATGTAATACCGTCCATTTTACGACAAACATAGTAGGCGCGCGTCATCTGAATTTTGACAGTTTGCCATTAAAGTTTATTACAGAATTAAATTTGACACATTTGGTTAAAAAGTATTAACAATGAGTAGATTCGGGAGTAAAAATCTTCAAGAAATTGATAATATAATTAAATTAAACGTACCTGCCAAGACAGTAAAGAGCAAAACTAGTATAATTTATACGTACGTACAGAATTTTTTGTGACTCGGGAAATAATCTTATTAAATATAACGCGACCTTGACAAATTAGCTACTATTTTTATTGCTACTAAATTTCTCGTATATTTTACAATTTGTCTCGACAATTTTGGCATTAATAATCAAAGAATAACTCCCTCGAGCTAAAGCTCTCGGGAGTTATTCAGATTATTAATGCCAAAATTAAGTCTCGACGAATTGATCCTAAAATAAACTCGAAATTTAGATACAATAAAAATAGTCGGCTATTTGTCAAGGTCTTGGGATATTACTGTCGAATATCTCCTGCTGAGCAGAGGGACCAAGGGACCTCCCCCAGAATTTTTTTTTTGCTAGAAAACTTCTTTTTGGGCTATTTTAAGTGCCTCAAAAGCATTCTCTCCCAATGTAACATGAAAACCATAGCATTTTAAAAAGGATCATATCATGCTATATTACGTAAAGAATATTTTTAAATTTAATTCAAACTATTCAAAACCTTTAATACGTTCGTTTTAATAAAGTGACATACATTGTCCAAGCTGTGATAATTTAACATATAAAAAAAACCGATATTTAGACAAGTTTATATAGGAAAACAAGTTTTGGCCTAAACAACAAGGTCCAACTTCCTATTCTTCATTTCAGCACCTAGACTTTTTTTGCAAAATTTTTAGTCACAAACTCTTAAGAGCAAACCGAATCGCTTGAAAAATTTTATTAACCTTTCAAGCCTTTAGTTTTCGTCTGATTTTTGTGAAATTTTCAGGAAATAGTAATAATTCCAAAACTTAGGGTCGAGAAATCTTTATTTTTTTGTAAACCTTCGAAAAGTATTTATTTTGTTAATTTTATCCGCGCCATTCTGCATTAAATCTATGAAAATTTGCTCCTATTTATTTTAAAAAATATCAAGTACTTTTCAAATAATATGGTTTCCCATTTTTTCTTAAATATTAAATATTTTTGTAAAGTGCTGCCACATCGTTACACACATTTAAATCCTCATAAAATAGAAGTGAAATTTGCTTCTCACAATAATTCCGGTTGCCACTTAAGCACAGAAAGAAAACTATTCACATTACAGTTAATAGTAACCGAATCTTTCATACAACTCATCCTGAAGCCCTTATGTATAAAACAAAATTAAAAAGGACATTCCGAGCTAAAAGATTAACGATAGCGCCTGTTAGGTGTGGCTGAGATTGAATAAATGCGTGTTCGAAGGTTTTTCATGATTTTGATTAACCCTTTTTCACCCCCTCTTCTACATCTGAGAAAATAACGAAGTACAGGAATTTCCTTTCATTGAACTAAATGGCCCTGAACACCAGTTGCACGGATTTTGCTTTAGGGGAAGTTTTCATTTTTATATAAATCTTGCAGCACAGTTTATAGTTTAAATTTATTAATTGATATCGTGGATTGGATTTGATATTTTAATCGGGATAAGTGCAGTGAGGAATGTTTAATTTAAATTATTTTTTGTGAAAATGTAAGTAATGTAGAATTTGAGAAACAATTTGGTTTTTGGTTTTTTTAACTCATTAAATTTGTTTTCTGATACTGATTTTTTTAAATATGCTATAACTATAACTATTACTAAAAAATTAATATTAAAAAAAATGTCAACAATACATTTCACATGAATAAATTGGTCCCTCATAACTTTTACAGATTTTGAAGTAGAAAATAATTATTTTAAACTGGACAATATACAAACGTTTTTCAAAAATAAGTATTTTAATTATATTTCACAATTTTAACTATTTTTGGTAGTAATTTCTAATGCTATGGTCACAAAAACAATTAAAAACTCCATCAAGGGTAGAATTTAAAAAAAATCGTATTTCAGTCCAGTCAAATCGATATTTATCGAATTTTTAGGGCTCTAAAGTGAAAATTAAGTATTTCCTAAGGTTGTACTGTTTATTTTTAAATATAATTAGTTAGCAAATAACAAATTTAAAAGGTAAGCAACTAATTTGGCGTTTTCGAGTATTTTATACCCTCAAAATTCAGTTTTTATGGAGTTATATAGCGATAAATACTTGGTCTTTAGATATATTTTTAAAACCCTTATCAGAACACATTTTAGAACATAATTTCCCCAGTATAAGGAAAACAAATGTGTTAAAAACATCGAAAAATGCAGATAATCGTGTTGAGTGTGGAGCATGTTTTCAAAAAATCTGAAAAAATTCATGGAAGTGTATTTTAATGTAATTTTTAATAAAAAGTAAACCCAGCAAAACAAAATTAAATAACAAATTTAGAAAAAAATTGGGGGGCCCCCAAAAATTACTAGTGAAAACAAATAATTGTTTACACCTACTACAAAATATGAATATCCCTCCTGTATCATCAAAAATAATCAATTTTTGAGTATTAAGAAATTGTGACAATAAAATTTCCCATAAAACTTTTTAATTTTCTAAACTAAATCTGGCACACCCAAGCATTCTAGGTCAAAAGTCTGACGATGTAGGTTTTTATTTTCCTGATTAGTTTTAAAAGATATGAAATAACTTTAAATTTTTTTTCAAAACACCAGAAAAATCATGTTTTTTTAGGGTGAACCTGTATCTCCACAACCCTCCGTCGACAGGTTATCAGTAACATTTGCCGATGATTCTGTCAAAAGCGACAGCTCAACAAAAATCAACTATTTCAATCCACTGACTCTTAAAATGGAAGTCATTAATTCACATCCTATTAATACAGGTAAATTAAATAAAAAAAAACGATGTAATAAAGGTGAGTTACTGTTTCTTTTCGTAGATTTCTTACATATTTAAGAACCTATTAATTTAACCTTTCACTTTATTAAAAAAAAGTGTTGAAAAAATAATTTTTGACGTACTAGAAGCATTTGCAATTTTATTTTCTATTGTAAAGCGCGGTTTGATAAAATTTTGTTTGTTTGTTTATTTATCCAACAATTACAAATTTTAATAGCTCTACTTGAAGAAAGACAAAAGCTTGTTGCCAAAACTTTCCCAATAAAAGTTTATTTGTCCAAAGAAATTCTGCTTCTGGAATAATTTATTAATTAATTCGTTCATCGAGAATTACTATAAATCTCCCTTACTTGGCATTAAGGTAGGGCAGACTCACAAATATATGCCAAATTTTAAAGGTGTGTAGCCATTAATACTTATTAGATTAACAGAAAAAGATTTAGAAATCAATAATCCTTATATTTGTACTCGTATATCATTAAAAACTGTAACGCGGTAAAAAATGTTTGTATTTGTAACGCATTGTGCCACTTGCTGCTACTGTAAGTTGAAAAAAACAACAATTTTAGATGGAGAAGATTCAGATCAGGAAGACTACTCAGCCAGTGCAAATGCTATTATACAAAGAAGAGCATCTATTCGAAAATCTAAAAGAAGAAGTAGGCGAGCAAGTTCGCCTTTTAGTCCAGACATTCTACCGGGTACTGAAAATGGCAGAAGAGCTTCTGTTTTTACCACTTCTTCGGGAGAGTTAGTATTCCTCAATTACTTGCAAAATTATAATTAAATTTAAATCTACTTTTGTAGCACCGCTGTTACGATAGATGAAAATTTAGTGGCGGAGGCAACGCAAGAAGAGATTTTAGAAAACATTAAACTACACAAGGAAGTTTTAAGTAACGTTCGAATGCAACCTTGGAATATGAGAAAAAAATTAAAACTGGTGATACAAGCTAAAGCCTACATTAAAAAGCATGAAGGAGTTTTACAAGAAAGGTTGGCTCAAAGTCATTCCACACGCGATATGTTTGCCAGATGGAACATCGTATTAATCAAAGTAAGACACTGAATGTTTGGTAACTTGCCACCACTATGACGGGTTAAAAAAATCTTGATTTTTTACACCAGTATACAGCTTATGTTGTATCGATTTAGTGTTGCTAACGAAGTTAAAGCAGGATAATGATATTTTGTCCTTAGAAAGCCCAAAAAGTAAGTCTAAAATTAGAAATGATAAAATTTCGAGTGGAAATAACAAGCTGATGATCAGAGTTTAAAGAATTTGTGGACTCGCTAATTCTATTTATAGCAAAATCTGTAACCAGAGAAAAAGTACATTAGCTTAAATATTTGGTGGTGTACAGATATGCTAAGGCGGTCAGTTCCTTAGTGGGATTTAAAGTCAAACATGCATGAATGTTATTGGAGCGATGAAGACAATATTAGAGGTCTTGTTAATCATACCTTCATTACATATACATTTGGCCGCAAATGAAATGCTTCCCGAAGAAGGGCTTCTTACCTCTCGCTAAAAAGGTCACATATGAATTGCCTCTCAAGCTCTAAATAAATTACCTGCTTCTAATCTTTATATGATTGAAGTACAGCTGCTCATATTTGGAAGAGAGCTAATTTAGATACCATTACATAGAATGTTCAATGATAATTAGAAGGCTAATAAGTACTTTGCCAAAAAAAGCTTTTTTGGATTCGTCACAGTGGTGTCTAACTGTTGAGTCAACGTTTCTTGGTTTAATTTTGCAGCGTTTCTTTGTAATTGTTTTAGAAATGGCAAAAATTTAGAAGAGAAATGTTAAATTTATCTAAATGGTTCCTTCCATGGGAAAGGAAAATAAAAGAAATAGAATCCCATTTTGGTTCAGTCGTAGCGTCATATTTTATCTTTTTAAGAT
This sequence comes from Crepidodera aurea, assembly GCA_949320105.2. NCBI lineage: Eukaryota > Metazoa > Arthropoda > Insecta > Coleoptera > Chrysomelidae > Crepidodera > Crepidodera aurea. Next base: position 14,282,939 of record OX439476.1, on the reverse strand, counting down.
GGTTATTTTGGGTAAATACCGTAATTTCAGTTGTGCTGATATCTTTTGTCACTATTCCAGAAGTAAGTACGCAATTTTTTTTACCTCAATTTAATATTTCAATAATTAAAATGTTTGAGACTCACTTGAGAATAAATCTAAAATTATGAGTTTGAGTTTGAGGTAATTTTAATTTAGGTGAAAGTGGATTTCTTATTTTTAATTTGAGTCCCAGTAGCTTTCTAATGGTAAAATATATTATAAAATTTTATAAAACTGAATTATAAATTCTAGCTTTATTTTTAATCAGTTAAAACACCTACTTGCAAAAATATTAAGATATAATAATGTGAATTTTATACACAATATTTTATTTGTACAACATTACGACAGTAAGTCATAATATAATTTTGCTTATATTGCATGTTAAAATTGCTAATCGAAAGCATGTTAATATTCTTTATAGTAGTGCAACATTTTCAAATTATTAGTGGTCTACTTTTTCCACTTGTGGATCAAAATCGACTATACAATTACCACCCTCCTGAAAATGAAGTTACATTTTATCTGTATCACAAGTAAGTACAGTTTTATTTCTATAAACGTGTCTTTAAAATGAAAAAAACAAATTTACGGGACGATTTGAAAATAGTTAAAACTATATCTACCTCAAATATCCCTGTATTCGCAGATCAAATATACATTATATTTTTAGCATGTATGTCCAAAAGCTTTTCCGGTTTAATTTTGTAATGTCAACAAATTCCAGACCTAATTGGTATACATCAAACAAAATCGTTTTATTAACTTTGTAAATGGTCATTGATTGACGAAATTTGTCAAAAGGCAGAGAAAACATAGTTATTAATCAATTATTAAACCGCGCCCTATCAGCTTGTAACACTGTTTAAAAAAACAGACAAAAAGCTATTGCTTTGTTTAGAATAAAACTCCCAAATATTGTTTTGAATAACTTTATCTGAAGTTTTCTTTCTTCTTCAGTTTTTTCTTCCTTGTGGTTCACTTGACGCCCCACAGTGGGACGAAACGCCACTGTCGCATTCAAATTACTCTACACCTCACATAGTTCCACTATTTTAGGTGGATTTTTTTTTTTAAATGTTCGTCTTAGATTTCTCTATCGATCTCTCTTTTGGGATTTTTGATTTTGGTCTTTATTTTTCTGAAATGCGACTTCAAAATTTGATTTTTATGAAAAAAACTGGTTTTCTGCGTAAATGTGGTCCTAAAAATGATGTTTTTCGAAAAAAAATTCAGCTGAAAATCTTCGTTTTGATAAATACTACAAAATTGTCTCCCTGAAAGTGAGGAGAAACATTTTTAATTTCCCAAAAAACGACCATAATGTTCCAAAAATTTTCGTGGAGAAGCGATTTTTTAACTCAAAAATTCCGCAACCTGGGGAAAAATTAGATGAAACAAAAGTTGTTTAGAATCACTAGAGGAATACTCACAAATTTTTTCAGAATTTTTGGACACATTTTGGGACATTTCGAAAAATGGCCAAATTCAAAAATTTTTAAATATCAAACATTTTGAAAACTTGTCTCGAAAAAGCTGAAAATGTATTCGCCGTATAAAATCGTCCGTTCTTCCAGAATATGGCATCAGTTCTGGGATCCAACCCCCTTGAACGGCCAAGGATGGGGTGACAGAAAAATTTTTCTCTTCACTTTCACGCAGACATTTTTTTAGTATTAAACAAAAAGAAGATTTTCAGCTGAAAAAAAATTCGAAAAACATCATCTTGCACCACATTTGCGTCAAAAATCAGTTTTTTTTCATAAAAATCAAATTTTGGAGTCGAATTTCAGAAAAATAATTTACCTAGAAAATAGAAATCAGCAGGTGCGTGCTAATGGTAGGTAAGAATTCTTCAAATCTGACAATTAGCAGTGGAGTACCTCAAGGTTCAGTATTATCGAAATCAAAAATCCCAAATGAGGGATCGATAGAGAGAGAGAGAGAGAGAGAGAGAGAGAGAGAGAGAGAGAGAGAGAGAGAGAGAGAGAGAGAATATGCTTTATTGTCATAGAAAAATTACAAAAATTTTATAGACAAAGCGAAATTAATCATAATAAAAATAAAAATAAATTACTAGATAAAACAAAACACAAACAAAATAACAATAACAATTGCATTGGATATGCAATATCCGTCACTATAAATTATTGTTCAAATTAAAATTTGCAAATTAACTTAATTTAATTATTGCTCCTATATGCTGCAACCCAAAAGTCTAAGGGAAATCCAAGACGAACATTTAACTATATGAGGTATAGAGTAATTTGAATGCGACAGTGGCATTTCGTTTCAACGCATCCTTTTTCTATTTTGTTTCCTCCTAATGTCCTTAATATGTTTTCTTCATTTAACACTTCACCTGATCATATTGGCTTTTTTTTCAAATTCTGCTTTCAGTATTTGATGTAATTCTTTCAGGACTAACGTGTCAACAAAATGCGATGTACATCTTGTGGATTCCAGATCATTTGAACAGGCACCATTTGAAGCAGAACTTTCAACAAAAATAATTATTCATGGATGGACTCACGGAAAGGATACGCCGTGGGTTCGCGAAATGGCAGAAGGTTTGCAAATTTTTTCATTGTTTCGTCCAAAATAGTATTAATGTTTACTATCAAAAAGCCATTATTATTAGCGATATACTAACTTGACTACTTAGTTTTAGCAGCTTCTGGTTACTGGAATGTATTTGTTGTCGATTGGTCTAAGCTCTCCCGTGTATCATACGTAGAAGCGCGTATACACAATTTAGTTGTGGCGAAACAACTTAAAAACTTTCTAACATTTTTGAGTAATGCTAAATATTACCCGATGTCTGATATACACATTATTGGACACAGTATGGGTGCTCAAATTGGAGCATCTGCTGCTCATCTTATAAAGAATCAAATAGGAGAACAAATCGGTAGAATAACAGGTAAAATTATGATAAATTCAGTTTTCTTACACTGACATCTCGATTTATTGTTAGGATTAGATCCTGCTGCTCCTCTTTACGAATGGCCTCACATCGAATCATTGGATGAATTATTAGATCCTTCGGATGCTTCTTTTGTAGACGTAATTCATACAAATGCGAAACGCATTGGTATGATTACACCAGCAGGTCATGTTGATTATTACCCCAATGGAGGTCAGCAGCAATGGGGCTGTACAAAATGTAAGCAATTATTTTTTTTGACCAATTCTTAAGGCTTAACTTAATTTTTATGTTTAGGGAGTTGCAGTCATATGAGAGCTTGTGAACTATTCATTGCATCTATAAGAAAACCAGATCTCTTCAAAGCTTTCACATATGCGTCATTGATGAAAGTTTTTAATAAAACAACAAAATATCTAGAAATGTACCCAATGGGAATGCCAGCTACTCCACAAATTCCAAATGGACTGTATTTTCTAGAAATCAAAGACGAATATACACCGTATGTTTTCAGCAGAACATCAATATTTGATAGTTTTGGAACATATTTTGGAGAAAATCATTTAAATAATTTTTTTTAATATAAAATTGTTTTATTTTAAGAGTAAAGTTATTTGCTATTCCTATCAAATTTTTTGTATAATTAAAGTGACAATTATTCTGGCACTGAATAAAAAAAAGCAGATACAAAGTACTTAAGCATCCACCAAAGTACGTCCCCTCTCGTTTTCGAGGATGCTGAATACGAAGGCGGGGGTTAAAATTCTCTTTGAGTTGACCCGACCCCCAAATGGCCAAAAACCATCCCCGAAAGGGTGATGAGGATGCTAAACGCAATGGTGATGTTGAATCTTCTCCCTGTCGACCCCTCAAACGGCCCCTATTATAATGTTAAACATTTTAAATGCTGTTTTAGGAGCTATGGAGAAGAGTTCTACAGTTTTTAAGACTTGTTGGGAAAATTCCCTCGAAAAAATTAGCTAAACATAGTTTAAAAAACTTTAAGATAAGCCAACATCATTAATATTACATCTAAATATTGTGTAATTATTAAATACTTTTATAATTTTGTATCAGTATCAAGTGTGGTCTCAAATTATTACCAATTGACGTTTTCACAAATCGAAGTAAAATTGCTTTTTTAACAAAATTATTCTGCTTTATCTTTTAGTATTTAATAGCCATTCCTGCAAAAGCTAAAGACAGAAAATTTGTGTTAGAGGAAGACAAATACAACGCTACAAATTTTATGACGCTTTGGGAATTTGACGGAGTTCTAAAATATACTCCCTTATTTTATGGATGGTACTCCAATACTGCATCAGGGGGTTATAAAGTACCTTTGGCTTATTTCATGACTGGATTGGTAGTGTATGGATACAGCTTTGTCGCCACACTCAGAAAGTATGATTTTTTAATAATCTCGATAAGTTAAAAGCCAAAATTAATTTTCTCCATCACAACTTTTAAGCATCTTTGATTTTATGTGTATTTTCGGCAGTACAAATACGTAAGCAGACAATACTTGATGAGAAATCCAACTTGAACGCTCCAAAAGTTGGTATTTTTGAAGAAAGTTATGAAAGTTTCTCTGAAAACACTTACAGAATAAAATTTGATACTTTTGTATTTATTACCTTCTTATATACTTAAAGAACTGTTTTATTGTTTGATTAAAGGATGGCTGAAAATTCTCGCACTTCAAAATTATCTGAAAAAGATGACGAGTGCATATTTACCTGGAAAGTTTTTACAGCTTGGGATTATATGATAGGAAACGCAGAAACAGCACATAATAGAGTGGCTTCTATAATCATGGGTTTTAAAGAAGCTTTATTAGAAGAAGCTGAGAAGAAAAAAGACAACAGAAAGTAAGATATAAATCATTGTTGTTCAATTTGATATACATATTTAAACAATTCTTAAAAGCTAGAACATAATTAAATGAAAGGCAAATATCTAAGAAATTAGTTAAAAAAAATTTTAGATAAAATATTTCTAAAAATCTGTGATTATTTCAGTATTTTTGATTTTTATGGGAATTGTCATATCTGAAAGTTCTGTATTACTTTATGAATTTATATATGAATTATTTTTTAAAGCTAAAGCAATCCGTGGAGAAAAAAATGAAGAACCTGAATTAATTTTGCGAATTTTATTTATTAACAGATATTTACAATTTCAGTTGGAGAGTTACCAGCATTCGAGTTTTGGTTAACGTGGTAGTGATTGCATTGCTTGCACTATCAATGTATGTTGTGGTCCTGGTGGTAAAACGATCAACTGAGCCTGAAGCAGAAACCACGTTTTGGAGGAAAAATGAAATTGCTATGGCTATTAATTTAATTACTTTCGTTTTTCCGATGGTTTTTGAAGTTTTAGGACTTTTTGAACAGTATCATCCGAGGAAACAATTGAGATTACAATTAGGGAGGTAAGCAATGTGATTTTATCACTAATCCAAACAATATTGATTTGATATTACATTTATTTATATATGAGGGAAGTTGATATTTGTTGTTACTTCAGAAGTGATATATACCTAAACACTTATAAAAACTACTACTAGAAACAAATGCAGATTTATATTATACCTACAAGAAGAATCAGTTGTTACAAGTGTATATCCTGCTTTGTCGATTTCATTAGGTTCTTGTAAAGTGGTGATGGTTGCATTATAAATGTAAAAAGGTCTTGCTTCAATAAACTTGTCTAATTTGAATTTTTGTATTTTTCAGAATTATGGTTTTGAACTTAGTAAATCTATATTCCTTAATATTTGCTTTAATTGATAAAATCGGTGACATGGTATGTTATTAATGAATTTTGTATTGTATAGTAAGTGCCTCTATGTTCCAATTTTATTTTCCAGACCACAGAACTTCAATCTTTCAAAAACATCACAAAAATTCTGTATGAATCAACGCCTATGCCTACTACCATCATACCAACAGATTACGTCACAGCAACTGAATGTATTTGTTATCCCAATAACGAACCATTATATTCGAGAAATCAAATTTCATATATTGATTTCCCAAACATAGCATCAGAGCTACCAAGTTTAGTTTCAAATATAACATCATTAATGATTACAAATATAACAACAACTTTCAACGAGTCTATCCCAGATATTAATTTTTTAAATACGTCTTTAACGAAGTTCGTAAATCGGGTTATTACGGAAAAAATATCAGAAACAATAAATGGAACAATGGATAATATAACTAATATATCTTTGCAAGATTTCAACTTCACCGATTTCAATCTTGCGGATTATCTTACATCTATTTTGTTTTCTCTGACAGATGAAGTTAATACAACCGCAACTTATGATACTAGTACAGATTTAACTACAACTACAACTACTTGGGAGGAATTCAGTTCAACAATATTTCCGTTATTTAATAAGGCTGATACTACCGATATAGGGAGGTTTGATTATGATTTGTCATCTTCCACTGATTTTACTACAACTTTGGAAGAAGAAACGACTACAGAATCACTTTACTGCAAGGAAATTTGCGAACTAAATAATGTTCCTGTAGAAAATGTGAATAATTACCAAGGAATGAATTATACTATGCGGTCTAGATTTCGTAATTTATGTTGGGAGACTATGTTTGGTCAAGAATTAATAAGTATTACAGTGATGGATCTAATTATGACAATAGTTCCTGCGTTAGGAATGGATTTTTTCAGAGGAATATTTGTAAGGGTTATGAATAGGTAATATTTAAAATAAAATAGTTGAATTGCTAATTTCCTATCAATATTTTAATCAGTAAGAGTTGAACCTGACCTGCTATGAGTTTTTTCAGGGGTTTTCTCATATGAAATAATAAAATACTGAGTCAGTAACATTCCCTCAGATATTTATCACCATTCTTTTCACTCCCATCTCATCAGAACTAATTCCCAGATTCGTCCATTGTGGCTAAAGAGGTTTGGGACCATCTTTCTTTGCGAAGAATGAATGTGTCGAATCACGTTGAAAAAATAATTCGAAATTTTTAGGTGTTGGTGTTGGGATTTAGAAAAGAAATTTCCAAAATATGGCGACTTCAAAGTAGCGGAAAACATTTTGAGTTTGGTTAATAACCAAGGAATGGTGTGGATGGGGATGTTTTTTTGCCCAGGTTTGGTAGTTTTCAATGTCATTAAATTATATATCACTATGTATTTCAAAGGATGGGCGGTTATGACTTGCAACGTACCTCCTGAAGTAATTTTCAGAGCGTCCAGGTAAAATTGCCTATTAGGATTAAATACATAAATTTAAAATTATTATTTTTTTAGGTCTAATAACTTTTATTACTATCTACTCCTGATGATGTTATTCCTTTGTGTCTTACCAGTGGGTTATACGATTGTTTGGATCAAACCATCTTGGCATTGTGGTCCTTTTTCTAAGTACCCAAGAATTTTCCATATTTTTACTCAAACTATCAAAAATAATGTACCAGAGGTCCTTCAAAAGGCTTTGGACTATATTGCTTCCCCTGGTATCGTCATTCCTCTATTGGTTTTATTAATTTTGATCATTTATTATTTGCTGTCCTTGACCAATTCTTTAAGAGAAGCAAACGAAGATTTAAAGGTAAAAATATATTTTTGTCGTTAGCATAGATCAATTATCAAACTAGATTAATACAATTCTTTTTTTAGATTCAGTTACGAAGGGAAAGAACTGAAGAAAGAAGAAAAATGTTCCAACTGGCTGACAGAAGAAGAAGAGGAGGTTCTGGCGAATCGAACGAATTATCAAATGCTCCATTTAATAAATGGAAAAAACTTCTTGGCAATTTACCATCCGGTAAAAGCTTGGATGAAACACCAAAGCAAGAAGGGGAAGATGTTCAGAATAAAGATGAACGAATTGAAAATAGAAGCAAAGGTAATTAACACTAAAATGTAAGATTATGACAATATTAGTTCTTTAACCTTGCTGAGAATACAATGAAAGTTGTATTTATAAATTAATTTTTTTTGTAGACTTCTTTTCTAAATTGATCAAACGAGCCTTACGAAAATCATCAACATCTGAAGATGATCAAAACGCTGAAGACGGAACTGATACTGAACAACATGATTCGCTTCCATACGATACCTTAACTACAAAAACAACTCCAAGGGAAATCAAACCATCATTTTCTTGGGCGACAACTGATTTTCAAAACGTGGCTCGGAAGGCATTGCAGTTAAAAAAAACAAAACCAGAAATGCAGCAAAATAAATCTATTGATAGTGCAGCAGAAACCAAGCGTGTTCAAATTAATGATAAAGCTGTTGTTAATAGACTAAACTCGGATATTAATAAAAATACTCATAGAATCAGGGAAATATTTGGTACCAGAAATGAATCTCTCTCAAAAGATATCAATAATGGCCAAAATTTAGATAACAATAAAACTAAGTCTATAGATGTTACTAAAAAACACCCACATCTAACGAAAACTTTTCCTATTAGAGAAGAGGTTGCTATAAACGAACCATCTACATCTAAAGCCGTTATTGTACAACCTTCAGACATAATTAAAAATATTCCCATTAACGAAATATCCAATGAAACCTCTTCTTCTAAGAGTACTAGACAAGATTCCGAATCTTCGATTTGGTCTGATGGAATACCTGTTATTACAATAAGTAAAACTGAAAGTTCGGAAAATATTTTACACGCATGTGACGAACCATGGGCTGAAGAAGAACGAAATAAAAATGAAGACATTCAAAAGTTCAAACCTAAAATCAAATGCGTTCTTAAAAAACAAACTACTATCGATGAAGATACGATTAGGTATTTCAATGATGATTTAGAGAAGAATATATCAATGATAAATATAATTAAAGCAGTGGCTGAAGAAGACATCGACGAATTTTCTGGAAAATTGAGTCCAGATATTCAAGCGGATGATTCGAAAGGCGAAGAAGCTTTGACAGATAAATCTTCTTCGGAAGATACTGAACAAAAAGACAGTAGTATAGATACTGTTCTTCGTTCACCACGCATACTGCATGAAGATAAATAAAATAATAGTTTGGAAAACAAACTTCTGCTACACAATCAGATATTTACAGATTATGAGCAGAACAAAAATCACGCTGTTTATTTCAGTTTTTTGTGCAGGCAAGATAGCAGATTTAGTAGCCAAAAAACAAGAATAATACCACCCGAAATCTACCAATGGAACAAGGAACATCTAAAAAAAAACGACGCCATGGGGGTTGGTGCAACTAACGGGAGGGGTGGTTAAAGGGGTTGAAAAATGGATTTGTATGATTTTTCACGATTTCCGGCGAAACTTGACGTCGTATCAAAAAACTATCAACAGGCAAGTTGTAGCTTATAAAAAAACCTACAACTTTTGTAAAAGACACTGACCATAACCTGAAAATCATCGAGAAAAAATGAGAAAATTCGAAGTAAATTTTTTTTTTGTTTTCCATTTTTAATTTCCGCAAAAATCATTCGATTTCGATGAAACTTTGTAAAAGTATTTGTTTTTATGTTATAAATAACCAAAAAAATTTTGAGTTAAAAAAAATTAAAATTTTCTGAGATATTCATTTTTTTCGGTCAAAAACACTTTTTTTTAGATGAAAAGTTGCATGGTGAAATTTTCTAGTACACAGTTCTCCGGGTGCGCATTTTTTTTTCGTTTTCACGTGAACTTTTTTGATACAATGATAAACCACTATCGTTCCCATTTAAAAACATCCTCAAAAATGGAAAAAACTTATGAAACGAATTCTGATCCAAAAGTGATTGCTAGAAATGGCTGTCAATTGATTGCAGCCATTTACAAGTGCAAAAACACTAAATTATCTTTGGATGATTTGAGATTTCATCAGTACAAAACTTTCACAACAAAATCTACTTTCAAATTGGAAAAAATAACCACCAACAACTGGAGCAGCCGTACAACATTCTTATCGAACATATTTTCAACTTCAGACCTGGTTCGGAAACAACCAAGTGTGGCTGGAAAGAAGTATTGGTTAATAATTCTAAAATACTTCTTCACAGATGCTGCAGTCACTCCAAAAGTATTTTCTGTAACTGCTGAACCAATTGTGAAATAAGCAAATGCGGATGTCGGTAGCATGGACTACGTTGTACGGATTTGTGCAGTAAGTGTGAAGAAAATTGTTCAAATAAAGAAAAAATTGTGGAAGATATTAGTGACTTGGAGGACACTTCTACTGAGCAGCCAAGTCTTTGCTTAAATCCGGACACGGAAGTTACAGCTGATGAGAGTGATCTTAATGAATCGTTTCAAGAATATGACGAAGATACAGACTACAACAAAGGATCTGATGATAACGGTGAAGGACACTCGCGAAAAAAAAAATAAAATTAGTGTAAATAAACAAATTTTTTCGTTTTGATGAATTATGTAAATATTTGTAGTAAAAAAGTTAAATAAAGAATAATTTTTAAGAAAAACTCTTCGTTGTTTAATAGTTTCATTAAAAAGAACTATTGCACATCAATTAATCCCCTATAAACCAATTAAATAAAGATTTTTTCATTATTGTTAATGTATAATCTCAACTTAAGTATACACTATTTTCAAATTTCATTAATTGCAATTCAATTTCATTAAATTACAATATTTTTTGAAAAATTATCATTCAAAATTCGAAAAAAAAAATATGATTTCTCGATTTTTTCGGAAATTTTGGAGGTTATGGTCAAAGTGACTTCTACAAAAGTTGAAAATTAGAAAACGATTATTTTTGATTTTTATATGAGACTTCCAACATGTTCGTTTAGAACAATACTGTATACGTATGAAATTTTACATAAATAATATTTTCTTCAGCAGTTTTTCCCGTACAATTCAATGGTATAATCAGTTTTTTAATTTTCTCAAAAGTTTAACAATTGTTAAAAATTTATTTTTAAAACAGTGATTTTTTTAGTTTTTTTCACTTTTGAGGATGTTTTTAAATGGGAACGATAGTGGTTTATTATTGTATCAAAAAGTTCACGTGAAAACGAAAAAAATGCGCACCCGGAGAACTGTACTAGAAAATTGTACCATGCAACTTTTCATTTGAAAAAAAAAGTGTTTTTGACCGAAAAAAATGAGTATCTCAAAAAAATTTTATTTTTTTTAACTTTTTCTGGTTATTTATAACATAAAAACAAATTCTTTCACAAAGTTTCATCTAAATCGAATGATTTTTGCGGAAATGAAAAATGGAAAACAAAAAAAAAAATTTTACTTTGAATTTTCTCATTTTTCTCGATGATTGTCAGGTTATGGTCACAAGTATCTCTTACAAAAGTTGTAGGTTTTTTTAAAAGCTACAACTTGCTTGTAGATAGTCTATTGATACGATGTCAAGTTTCGCCGTAAAATCGTGAAAAATCACACAAATCCATTTTTCAACCGCTTTAATCATCCCTCCCGTTAATTGTACCAAACCCCATGGCGTCGTTTTTTTTAGAAGTTCCTTGTAACCCCCTCAACCATTTCCCATTGGTAGATTTCGGGTGTTATTATTATTCTTGATGAAAAAAATTAATTTGTCTGCACTATTTTTGTGCTTTTTCTAAATATGTAAACGGATTCTGAAATAAATTTTTCATTCATATAGGGAGCACTTATTATGATTTTCCCATTCCAAATATTATCGACCGTTCCTCGTATAATTAAACATACCGCGTGTCTGGATAGACAGGAACTCATCTCTTACGAACATTGCAATAATAAGAACGAGGTGCGCGAGTACAGCCGCAGACGTTTAAGTCCTCTTTTATTTTTATTCATCTCCATAACGGTGGCCCAAAAAAGTAACAACTCTTTTGACAAGATGAAATATCGTTAATCTCGGTGAACGGTGGAATGATGATAAGTAATTTAGGGAAAAGACTGATTGGAATTTTTTTATGCTAATGGTTTGAAATATTTCGGCGTTGAAATGCGCGAGGGAGGAAGTACAGTGTTGTGTTTTTTTGTTGTTTTTTTAGTTAATTTTGTTGAAAGTTTTAATGAAAGCCCCGCGTTTGGGACCAAGGCGTCGAGATGTTATGACGATTTTAACAGGCCGCAAGTAAGTACAAAAATATTATAAATATAAATTAGAAACTATGGATGTGGTAAAAAATATTTTTTGTATAAAAAACAGGCGCAGATCTAATACTCAAACAGGACAATGTGATAAATATCATAAAAAAATTGTTTGGTTACTTTAAAAGTCATATTTCTAAAAAAATCAGTTGAAAATGTTCTTCTAGCATTGCCATAGACCGAACAAATTGTAATGAAAGTATTAATAAAATTTTATATTGACCGTTCTCATTCTAATCAACACAGCCACTCACTTTTACCAAAGTCGTCAGTCACTATGTGTCTACTTTAAACTCAATGTTATTTTAAACTTCAAAATTTCCATATTTTGAACCCCATTTTGAAGGTGTTCCCGAAGAGGTACGGAGGGGAACATCAAACCCTAGCTTACTTTTTGATGCTCTATTAAAATCTGAAGTCAAAATTTTAAAATTCATAAACACAAAAAGCTACAGACACACACACACACACACACACACACACACACACACACACACACACCTATACGTACTTTTGTAGTAATACGAGGACCGACCCCGATTTACACTGATTTCCGAATCTACATATGGGTTATGAGGACCCCCATTTGTAAAGCTGTTAGGAGCTTTATAAACATTACAATCTTTTCATTTGCAATTAAGCAAGTGCTGTTTACACTAATTTTAATATACACTCCATATTTTGTGAGATATATGTGCGTAAAATATACACAAATATTTGTGTAACATGTCTTATGAGGTCTCCAAACAAGTTCATACGTCTTAGGACTTGTAAGATTACTTGTTATGAGGACCTAATTAATTACTTGCTTCCACTGCCTGTATAACAATTTTACACTGACAACCAATTTTAGGAAGATAAGATAAAGCTAAACAAAAATTTAATCTTTTGTCTTATTTATTGATTATTTTTAATGTAACCATACAAAAATTTGACTTCTATCTTATAGTATATATTTTTACCGTTTTTATTAGATATTGAATTTCACCGTAACTCGCTTTTCTATCGAGGCTCATATGCCAAGTCAAAATAGAATCAACATTAAATATATTGTCAAATACTTGGTCCTCACAACAAATGCAAGCATTGAGAAATACACACGAAGTGTATAGATGGCGGCGCCCCCTCATGGTGTGTTATAAGAACCTCATCCAACTGACACCTTACTTGAGGGGACCAAAAATTTTAGTAATGATATAGGTACCATTCCACTACAAAAACGACGTAGATTACCAAAATCTAGTTAATTTCTTATAGGGACCGGTTTGATGTCCCAACAAGAAAAACGGTACTCGCAACCATAAGCGTTTTTCGGAAAATGTCCTCATAAGCCCTCAAAAGTCCACACACACACACACACACACACACACACACACACACACACACACACACACACACACACACACAAATCGAATTTAGATACCGGTGAAAATCATTTGAGTATGGAAACATATTTGAAATTTGTATGGAATTTTAAGGACTATAATTTCGTTCCTTGATATATTTTAAATTTGTATGGAATTTTAAGGACTATAATTTCATTCCTTGATATCCTTTAATAATTGTAATTACGCTTTGTGGGCACAACGAAGTCTCCCTGGATCCATGCTCGACCCCCTCTTCTTTTTATTTCCATTTTGTAACCAAGTGATGACAAATTTTGAAAAGAAAACTTGGTACGCCACTGGTTTTTTCGAAATAAGTAGTTTTTGTCTACGAAAATGCACAGTTATACCATTTTAACATTCAGCAAAATTCGGTCAAATATTTGAACGCGTTTTAGAAATTATTTTTTCAACATCCTGCATATTCAAGAGGAAACTTTTGCGAACCTTCATTCATATGACACCTGGTATAATTTTCAATTAGAGTTAATATTTCTTAAAACCTTTGGTAGAGGTATTTCGAAATTTTAGTGTGCAATTTTAATGACTTTCTGAGGTTATATTTTAGAACTCCGGCATTAAAAATAACGCTTTGTGTGATTCCAGCAGGAATTTGAATAAAGTATGTAAAATTCAGGGGTGTACTTAATAAAAAAATAATGTAAAAAAAAATGACATCGAACATATATAATTCGTACGTAGAAAAAATGTATTATTACGAATTTAAACAAACTGAATCTCTTTATTTCCATACTATTTAAATTTTGTATTCATATCACGTTAGTTTGCCATTTTTTGGCCTATAATCCCATATTTGATAAGTTCACTATAATTTATCAACCATGATGTCGACTGCGGAAAATATGTAAAAATAAAAATAATTAATATAAACACATAATTGACTAGTTTGTTAAACAAAATTTTGAAATGAGGTTAATATAGTTGAAGCGGAATATATAATATAAAACAAATATTTTAATTACAAGTTTTATTACTGTTTTATTCCTAAAGTAGCGCTGGTACTTTAGGAATAATTACAACCCAATATTAAATACCGTGATTTGCAGTGAACCACGAATTGCTAAAAAGCACTTTTCTCGTTTATTTTTGCTGTTCCAAAGAAAGTTCTTTGGAGCAGTGAACTCTCGAGAGGGAATCGTGACATATCTATAAATATAAACTCTAGTGGCACCTTTCGTGAAACAGAACTTTTTACTTTTTATTACTCGAGGCCTTTCTCTAGGCGGCCTACGTCCACGTCTATTTCACGACATCGAAGATTTTATTAGAATTTTCAAGATAGTGCCTACTCATATTAGAATATCCCAGTTTCGGCTGACGAGTTACTGTCAGACTGTCAGTTTAGCTTTGAAATTTATTAGATAAAGATCGCATCTTACAAATTGCTTCATTGGATTAAGATGGCATCTAACAGTGTCTGTGGAAATCAAAATGACTCTCAATGAATCTTATTCGTGTAAATACTACACTGGGAAACATTTTATTAGATCTATATCTCCATATTTAGGAGGAAGACGACCTCTTCTGTTGAGGGTGATTGATTGAATTATATGTGATGATTTATGACTCCTTCTACCAATTCTTCCTCTTTTCTCCTTTCATTTGTTTTATTTTTGCACTTGTTTATCTTCGTTGTCCCTGTTAGCAGGTGATTTAACCGAGGGGTAACCAATGCGCCAGTGGTTCACACTGAGCAATAAAAACTTTTGTTTTACTTGATTTAAATCACTGGCGCTTTTACTGCCGCCCTTTTTTATTACCGAAATTTCAATTAAACAATATATATATATATATATATATATATATATATATATATATATATATATATATATATATATATATATAATTATAATTTACAAATCTACAAATTTTTGGCTAATAAAAATGATAAAATTTGACCAGGAAATAAAAAGATGTTGAATATTTAATATTTCTTTATTATCAAATTCAAATTTCCAAAAATAAACAAACATTTCTTACTTAATAATTATCAGTTGGGTTATGCTAAATTCAAAACAAAATCTATATTTGTTGTTAGTTCAGGGCTAACATATAAAAATCAAGGTTACAAATTTAGCAACAAATTTAAAAATTATTCATTGGCATATGATAGATAACCAGTCATACTTTTTCTCCACTAAGTATAGAAATTATTGTATAATTAGCATTGAAAATTTTTAAATGCGCTTTTAGGAAAAGGAAAGTTTCGTTAGTTTTTTTTGTTGACAAGTCAACGTGAGTTTTAGGTAAAATAAAAGTAGGTAGCATATTTTTTTTATAAATTTTTTAATGTATCAATGTTTCGTCCCCGGAAAAGCAGATAACATGTGAATTCTTGTGAGCGGAAAATCCAAGACAGATTTGATATTACTTAATGAATGTGAGTGATTAGTCACAGTGTAAAACAAAAGTTCCACTTATAGTTTTTCCATTGTCATTTACAGAAACAAAATTCTCAGATGTGCCGAAAAGTTCCTTTGGTGTCTTCCCACTTGCGGTCGTGCCATTTGCGGTCAGAACAATTTTTTGTCCCACTTGCTGTCAATCAATATGATAAAATGCAAATAATGTCAGTGGTGATCTCACTTGCGGTCAAGAAAATAACTTTATAAATCGGCAAAATATTCAAAAACTATAAATATTAATAAACTTTATGTGTATTTTAAATAAATCTATTAGAAATTATCAAATTTTCTTTGACCGCAAGTGGGGCTCCGAACATTATTTTCTTTTGATAATATCGATTGACAAGTGGGACGATAATTGTTCTGACCGCAAATGGCACTATTTCGTTCCTTTGATCGGCTTTGACGGCTTGTAGATGTTCCGACAAGTTGCTTTGTCGGCATTGGCGGCTTGTATAAAGCGGGATTATTTTGTTCTGCAATTGAAAATACGTAAAATATTCCATGGTTAACGCTAGATTTTAATTCGTGATGATACTTAAAGGAAAATAAACAATATTTTTAAAAGTTCCTCAAAATATTATTTTGCACTTTCGTAAAACACACTGACTATCTATATTGTTATGGTCTATCCCAATAGGAGAATTCTTATACCATCCTTTCGAATTTGTTTTTTGCCAGAAAGGATTTGGAGTTAAAAAAAACTTTTCACATGTGATATGGTTTCCCCGTCTTCCCATAATTTGTTTAAACAATCTTACTGGACAAACACAATCTTCTGCAGTGTTTGCTACCAACCATTTACTGTCGGCCAACTTCTGATTTCCCCCTTGTGCTGTCTTTGAAAACACTGGGTTGAATTCAACTCTTCCGGTCTCTCTTCCACGGTTGTCTGTCTCGATTTTAAAATAGAATACCTTACAATTTGCTGCTTCTCCACCTCTCCAAGCCAATTCATACGCAGCAATGTGATAAAATTTTCTTTGGAGGCCTACAGGTTCTTCTTCACTCCAGGACAGTGCCATTTCAAAAATTGCTCGTTTTTTGAGAGCATTAGAACTCACCTTCCTTTTTTCTGGGATTGCTTGTAAAATTTTGCGTTTTGTGTCGCGTGCATTTCTCGCTTTCTTAAACTGTATGTCCGTGAACGGATTAAAAATTCTTTTATAATCTTTAAAGTACTTCTCTTGTAACATTTTTGCTGAAGTGTTCCAAATCGTCTTGACTGCACTCTCTTTATAATCTTCTCCATTGTTCTTCTTCATGTTGAATGTCCAGTCACATATAATAGAAGCTAACTCTTCAGTGGAAGTTTCTGCAATGAGTTCATATTTTTTTTCCAAACAAAACATCGCAAATTGTCGCCAAATTGATGTAGTTGAATGCACAGTATTGCGAGGCACATTATCATTGATGGCTTTTTCAATTTCTCCACTCGAAGACTCTCCAAATCGCGACATTTCCACAAATGAAAACTTTTCTGACAACGCAAGTTTGAGAAAAATTTGTTTACAATGCTGGTTGTCATGCTTTCAAAAGTAAGGTTCCGTTATTGTAGCTGGAAAAGTTAGGGCAAACTTTTTTCGCTGTCATAATGACAAAATCACGCGGCTTATGGGATTTTTTATACATGAATTAAATTGTCATTACCATATCTATTTATTAATATTTAAAGAGTTCAATCGGTCATCCATTGCAACGTACACAAAGTACCCACATACAAAATGTTCAGCACGATAATTTTAAGATTACCCGATAAACAGGTAAAAATCTAAAATTAGTAATGCAGTTGTGTGCACGTGCAATCCGGGCATAGGGTTTCTTGACCTATAGTTGCGGTATGTCGGACTCTTTTATAAACTTGTGTAAATCTTCTACATCTCACACGGAAGAGACCGCTCTGGATATTAAGAACTGGTTTAAGTTGCATACGAAATTTCGAGAAAGTTCAACTTATATGGGATAAAAACATAATCGATGCGCAGATCCAATCATCCAATTTCATCGTCATATTTTACGAAGCTCGAAAAATTTGCAAATAAATCTTATAAACTATCTCTGGAATGAATAAGTAAGGAAGGAGTGTTTGATGGTGAGGAATTTGTTGTTATAGAAAAATTAATCTGCTATTTTTAACAAAAATTTTGTTGACGAAAAATAGAAACGAAACATCCCCGCAATCATAACTTTGAAGGATAATGTATTGTAAAAACTATGTAAATCACAGTACAATATTTAAAATACGGGCGGAAAAAATCACTTATTTTTATATGAAACATGTCTAAAAACAATTATTCAATTCGCTCAAGTCAAACTCTATGTTTTTTAGAAAATCGAGAAACATTTTATTATTATTATTATTACTTTATTTAATAAATACAATGAATGATTAACGATAAGTGCTACTGCACTTGTTTCGCATCAACATTATAAATATAATTATACAAGTATACATTTACACCCAAAGACCAGACATCTGTATGAACCTTGACCGAACAAGTTTTAGTCTAAATTTACATAAAAATTTGATACTTGAACTGAACATATCTTTGCAACCAAACTTTAATAATAAATTAAATACTAAGTCATTAGCACTTGAGTTTTTCGATCTTTAGGTAATTCCAATCACAGTTTTTCCTGATATTTCACATTTCCGTGTTTACTAGTAGAGTAGAATATTTGTATTTTTAATGTTATAAACATTTTTTAAATTCTGACAGACTCGACCTTACTATTTGCTTCCTGATCCAGAAGTTTGCAACGAAAATGATTTCATTGGACTTGCTTTAGGATTTCTGTAATTTTTGTTGTACCTACTTTTTTTGAGATTTTCTGGATAAGGATATCAGTAAATATGATATATTTTTTTAAATACGAACAGTTTTATTTCATTAGAAATATTTGTTGTAACTGCTTCCAAAGTCGGCCGATGTATATGTTTTTCTGTGACAACACCGCTTCTTTAAACATTGTTTGACTATTCTAAAATGGACTGTATAACTTAACTTTCTTTTCCCAGAACCCCAAAAATAATTACTTTTACCAGGTTTATTAAAACTTCAACGAAATAAACGTTCCAATAAACGACACTAAAATACTACAATGATTCACAGTACTTTGAACACAGTCGCTCAGAATGAATTTGTATTAAAACATTTGGTTACTTAACTGTTAACCATAACTCATTTGTAAATGAAATAAACTTACGTTACATTGAATGTAGATGTGGCTCTATTGATAGTTACCAACACACTATTTCAATTTGAATTTGTCAGAGATATATTGAGCATTTATTATCCCGGAAGCAAGCCCTTATGCGAAGGAACTTGTTTAGAAATTGTCAGAGAAATATTTGGGCATTTAATATTCCGAAGCAAGCCCTTATGAGAAGTAAACTTGTACGTCGCACTAATTCGCTCTTCTTAGCGTTGTAGTCTAGTCTTTGTTCTAAAATTGTTAAGTCACGCCCACTGGTATACGTTCAGGAATTCGGATCCGGAAGTTTGAGGCGCCATGATGGAATTCGTTTATTTCAGTGTTGGCGCGGTTGTCTCTCTTCAACTCGTAGAGAATGAAAAAGTTTTGAGTTGATTTATTGTTTTATTCAAATAAATCTGGCGTTTTACCAACGGCGCGGTTGCCATTAATTGATCTGTTACCAATAGCGCGGTTGCCATTTATTTTATATGAGTGCAACGAATAATTGTTTAATTTGAATGGAAATTAAACACGAACTATTAATAAATGCAGGGCATATAATTCAATAGTTTAGACGCTCTATTATGGGTGTAAGGAATATATTTTTATTACATAGCTGTGAGCAAGAAGAGGTATTTAAAAACAACTTTACAAATAAATATATTATATTTGGTGTTATAATTATTGATACTCAGTAAAATACTAACAAATAACATGCAGATATATTAGATAAACTGACGTAATATAATGCGCAAGAAAACGCTTCTCAAAAGGACAAAAAAATCCAGTCTAATTTGGCCTAAAACAGGTGTTAAATGATTATAAGTTTAACAAACATTTAAACAAATAAAACAAAAAGGATTTACCTACCTGTATTTTTCAGAGATGCATTCCAGAATTCGAAAATGCGGCCTTCAATGTATTAATGGAAGCAACAAATACGTGTGGTGAAGATGGCCAATCCGAATATTGTCAACAAACCGGTGCCGCTGTTAGTGGTGTGAGGAAATCCTGTGAAATTTGTCATACTAATCAACATCACCCTCAGTTCATGACAGATTTTCACAGTCAAGATTTTCCGACATGGTGGCAATCGAGGACTATGTTTGAAGGAGTGCAGTTTCCGAATCAAGTGAATCTTACTCTAAAATTTGGTAAGACAACATAATTATTTTTATACTTTTGTAATTAACCCAGATACAATCAATATATGACAAAACATTTTCTGTACTTAAAATTTTCATTTTGACGATTTTTCGACTTAATTTTATTTCAAACTGGACTAAAGTTACTTATATCCAAGTGGATGTTTTCAAATGTATCAGACTCTGTATTTTTTTTTAAATATTTTGAAGTTATAGATCTTAGTTTCCTTCAAAATCTTGCCGCAGAAAATTTTTGGAAATTTGTATAATATAATTATTAATTAATTTTTTTTATAAATCCAAATTTCTTTATTTAAATTATTTAAAAACTATCGAAGTCTTATAAAATTAATTTTTGCCACATTTAAAATATATTCCTGCAAAAGTATTTCTATGGATTATTATCCTTTTCGTTCATAAAATAGAAATAAACAAACATTAAAAGTAAAATATTTAGCCTGAAATATCCTAATTATAATACAAGTTGTTTTATTTATTATTGCCTGTAATGGAATATTTCCTTAATTTGAAATACAAAAATTAAATTAGGATACATAAATCTTTCCAACAAATTGCTTATATTTATCTCATAATGTAGGTAGGTCGTAATTTATTATCATTTAATTGAGAATAGAATCAATTTTGAATTGGTTAGACATTATTTATTAATGAAAGATTATTTAATTAGTGAATTAGTTTCATGTTTAAAAAAATACCTATAGCCAAGAATTAAATATTAAATCCCAAAAAAAATATTTTACCGCCCCCACTTCATTTCATGTAGTTATACTTATATAGCGTACGTGCATGTTTGTTTTATTCTAATTAGTATCAAGCTAACTGGAAGTTATTGTTTCTAAACTTGGAAGACAAAAATTGTTCATAATTTTATTTGAATTTTAGAAAAAGCCTTTGACATCACTTACATCAGAATTTGGTTTTGGTCACCTAGACCTGAAAGTTTTTATATATCGAAAAAAACCACCAAAGATGGACCTTGGATTCCTTATCAATATTACAGGTAATGAACGAACTTATGTTTACTTTCCCACTACCTACTAATTTCCAAAGTAGCTCAGAATAGCACAAGAATTTGTACAACTTGGGACTTCCCCCGAACTTTTATGAACGAATGAAATGTTGTTAATTAAATAATGAGTATTTTAAAATGCTTCTTTTTTTTATTCCTTCTCTCGCTCTTTTCAAAATAGATCTATGTTAAAGTAGTTACAAAAAAACTATTACATTAATCATAAAATTTTCAGTCTAGTATGCAGGACATAAACATTTCTTCTACTTCATATTTTTCCTCTTTGTCTTTATAGACGTCAAAAATCAAGGCAGGGCCCTTTTTTAATCATGTATTTCTAGGTCTTCCCTTTGACTTATTGTGTCGTCTTCATCAATTTTTATTGAATTATTCTTTCCTCTTCCTCAACAGCGGCAATTAATTTTGTATAAACTTTTTGAATTATTTTAAATTTCATTTCTGTGCCTATTTTTTTAATTACTTAAAAAAGTATTTTCCTAATTATCCGTATTTCCTAGTATAATTATCCCAATCGTTTATTCCAAATGATAGCCTTCTTCGAATCCTTAAGTTGCCCCTAATTTGCTAAGTGGCTTCTATCTTGTATAATTAACAGAAAAATGACCATAATTTTGAAAGATATTTTTACAAATACTAAATTTATTCATACGATTAATCGGCTACAGGATTAGTTTTACCTTTTATGTGTTGAAGTGAACTGAAAGTTATGCACCCATATATACAAAATTCGTGTGTTTTGTGTTGCAGTGCTACTTGTAGAGATACTTATGGCCTTCCTGACTCAACTCATACCATACGAGGGGAGGAGAAACGGGCATTTTGTACTTCAGAATATTCCGATATTTCACCCCTTAGAGGAGGAAATGTGGCCTTCGGTACTTTGGAGGGTCGGCCCTCGGCTTATAATTTTGATGAGAGTTTAGATTTACAGGTACAAATAATTGGTTAGAATAATAAAAATTTTACCTAAAATTATTCACAAATATGTTGCTAGTGATATTAAAACTTGTGTCAGGTATAGATCTAAATTTTGAGATCCACTTTTCTCATTCTCCACATTTAATTCATTCAGATATATACAATATTTGGGGGAAACTATAAAAGAATATTAAAAGGCACGTTTTGTCGATTAAAGTAATAGAAGATGCTTTGGATCAAAGAATTTTTTAAACCTGATAAAAACTTTAAGATCCTTACAGAAATATATAATGTTAATATGAAAATTCTGTGACTAATTTATATAATTTTATTTTTTAGGATTGGGTGACTGCAACAGAAATCATGATCACCCTTGATCGACTTAACACATTTGGCGATGAGGTTTTTGGAGATCAGAAAGTTCTCAAGTCGTATTTTTATGCTATAGCTGATATCGCTATAGGTGCTAGGTGCAAATGTAACGGACATGCTTCAGAATGTGTTGTTTTTTCTAGTAGAGATTTAAATTCAGTGAGGACTTGTAGATGTGAACACAATACTGCAGGACCAGATTGTAACGAGTGTTTACCATTTTACAATGACGCGCCGTGGGGTCGAGCTAGTGCCAAAAATGCTTGTGAATGCAAAGGTAAGTGGTACTGTTTTGATCAGTCGTCCATCCACTAGTGTATGATAGATAATGTGGCACCACAAAATCGTAGGGACTTGTGGGTTATGCACGGGGTGTCCCATCATTTCAGATTTTGTGCCCAAATGTTTAGACACATAATGGCAGAAATAAAATTGCAAATATCACCCAAACCGCCTATTTTAACAAACTTAATTTCCATAGTAAAATGTCTGGGCAAGTAATTTTTGTTATTGGTATTAAGAACTCTCATCCTTGCAGAATTTGGGATCCTAAATTATTAGAAATAGTCCGTCCCAGACTGATGAAGATCCCTGGACAGTTAAAAAATTAGAAACAAACAAAGTTTTTAAATTCCAACTTGAGAGGCCTATAAATTAGTATCGGAACACCCTGTATGTACCAAAATACGTTGTTAAATACCATCAATTCAAGTTTAATAACCCCACTTTAGTATTTTACCTTAAAAAAACTAAGAATAACAAATAATTGCTGGTGTATTTTATTTTCTTAAATAACCACGTTCTAGTGAGTGTTTCACACAATTTGTGGATAGCAAATATTCAAGATAAAACATTTACCGGCACTTAGTGTCCACTTACTTGGAAGAAAATTTATACCAGTCGGGTTATAATTAATGGTCCGATAAAGGAGGGCAATTAGCGCAGACTTCAACCTCTTAAAGTGATTCAGTTCCAGTTTCGAAACTGCACCTATAGAGAACGTTCACCTTTCTGCGTCTTGTTTACGATGGTGGCCTGCTGGGAACTAAATCTTTATTTATGTTTTATTCCTCGTAACAAATTATTCTTATGGGCAGAACATATATACATTTGGAGGTGATGGTAAAGTTACTTAAGGATAACTATCTGCATCTACTTTACTAAGTTGGATACGCAGAATTTTTGTAAAAATTCAAATAAAGTAAATTTTAGTTAATGATTAAAAGGGTGGTAGATAATGGTCACCGATCAAGTTCATAGGGCAAAGCTTATTTCAAACATCTCTGACTTTATTTGAGTTTGATTTGATTTCAAATCAAACTCAAATCAAATTCTTAAAATCAAATAAAATATGTTTAATAGCTCTTATATTCGTTATAACCCAGATAAAGGTAAAAATACAAGTTAAATAAATAAATTTTGGAAGATATTCCATGTTTTTCTTCATTCCTTTAGAAGATGTAATCAATAGAAAAGTCACCAACAAAAAATCTTTCGTTTGAATCGTACATTCGCTTGTAAATATGTTGGTAATATTCTGAAATACCTTTCCTTCTTCTCCCAAACTTGTGGAAAATTTTAATTGATCATAACTCGGAAAATATATGTTTTTCCAAAAGTTATTAGGAATAAAAGTTATTGTTGTTGGCCAATAAATCCAAAAATACTTTACATTTTTGGGTAGACTTCAACTGAGCACCGTCCCTTCAAGGCAATAAAAGTAGATACTTCAACTGAGCACTTTTACCTGGTTTAATAAATCTTCTTAATCCTTTAATCCTAATAATGATCGTTAGTTAAAATTGATTTTATTTGCAACTAATCTTTTTTTATAAATATTTTGAAGGAACGTATATTAAACTTATATACAAAAGAAATATCAATATAAAAATATAAACTTAAAATAGATTGATTATAATTTGTATCTATTTGCAATTAATTTCACATATTCAAATTCTGTAATTTCTCCATTATTTAATTCTACAATTTTTTTATTTTGTATCTATTTGCGATTAATTTCACATATTCAAATTCTGTAATTTCTCCATTATTTAATTCTAAAATTTTTTTATTTGTGAATGTTTCTGCCCCTCTAACTTTTTTTGTTATTGTTATTGTATTTTAATATATACTAAACACTGAAATTCAACAAGTGTTTTTACAAAGATATGAATATTCGGATGGGCATGGTAAAAGTTTTTAGAAAAGTGCGAATGAAAGGATTCACAAGGGTTTGTTGTATAATGTAGAGAGCTACTTTTAGAAGCCCATACTGTTGGTGGAAATAAGGAATCTTCTGAGATATAATTGTCAATCAGATAATCAGCTAATTTGATATATGCCGAAGAGTTTGGAATTTCGGACATAAAATGATTAACAAAACATTCACTTATATTTTCGGGATTAAGAAATGGTAAGCCAAAAAGATGTTGAAGCCACTTTCCTTCCTCTGAATTAGTTTTATACTGGTTTACTAAGCCAACATTTTGAATTTTTCGATACCAGCTTTGCGCCAAGTGGAATCGACAGCCAAAAATTTTTGTTTTCGGCCAAACAACGTTAACAGCGTTGTGTATGGCTATTTCAAAATCTATTACAAACTTTTGTGGATTTAAATAAATATTTAAGTTGTTTGACAATGTCAATAAATGTCTAAAAAGAGAAACATACGTTTCACTAAGCTTGTTTGGAAGGAGGCAGAAAATAAGTGGGATATAATGACCGTGACACAAGCCATGAATTGTGAATAGTTGATAATAAAATTTCGCACAATATTTAAATGTTCCATCACATTTTGATAAACAATTTAAATTGGGGGGGCAGGCAAAAATTACAATATTATTTTCAATATTATTAGCTAATAAAAACGGTTCTCTTCTATCTGTCAGCAAATCCATTTTATTTTGAGCTTCTTGTACTTCTTGCAAGCTTTTTGGTATTGCGGTTGCATTTACCTTTAATCTGTTGCGGCTCATGCTGGTTCGAATATACTTCAAATCTGTCGTGGTTAAATTTTCTTTAAAATCTGATGTCGAAATTTCCGTATGAAGAATTTTTGAGGGCCGTTCGCAAATATTGACTGCTTTCCGTTTACATGCATTACTTATAGCTTGTCGACTCACTTTTTGCAATTGTGAATCGTGATTGTGTTCTAATGAATGATCCACAATATCGTTACCTATAATATAGATATAACATTAACAAAATTAAAGAAAATAAGTGTCTGTGTAGGACAAATCAAAAATAGAAATTTTACAAAAAAGTAACTTACCCTTTGTATGGCATTTTGCTTTACAACTTGACGTACAACAAACCCAATATATGGCACCATCTTTTAAACATTTCCTTTTCCTAAACTTAAAGTCATTTATAACAAACATTTGTTGACCACGTTCACTTAAAACAAAACTTGTTACTAATTCCATTACGTCTAAACTTTGTTTGAGATATTACTTTTGACACCTAAGACTTTTAACTGATAACTGTTACAAATTTTGTACAAACCATTCGTCGTAATTCCTTTATAATTATATTTTCGGAAATGCAACTATTCATTCATAATCCCAAAATTCCCAAACATTTTCCAACAACTCGGATTCCAATTAAGAAGAATTAAAGGGATAAGTATTAAGTCATTAAGTGCCGAATTGATGCATCTACGAGGGGTGCAATAGTTTACCTGAGGGTAATAAAGTGCTGAGTTGATGCCTGTCCACATTTTTGACTAGATAATAAATTGTTGACAATTTTATTGTTTATAACAATTTATTTATTCATAAAGCGCACCTTAAATAGTAACAGAATAACGTAGAAACTTGAAATTATAATAAAAGATCCGTTTGAAGCCAGATTTTTAATTTTCCTATAAGAAATTCCATCACGTCTGATACAACTCTTAGATTTCTCATTTTTTTTATCAAACAATGTTCTATAAATATACCCATTATTATTATTATAAATAAACTTGCTATTGCATTGAACCTTAAGCACTCAAACTGCATTATTTTGTTGGATATTTTATTACAAACTTAATTGGTAATATAACTACTATGCGATAAAATTGATTTTTAAAATATGTACGCCTTTCATAAATGGCTATGTGAATAACGTGTATCATTAAAAATTAAGCGCCACTTTGAAACAACTTGTCAAGATTACAGATACGGACTTTAATAAACAGAAACAATTTTTAAAATACAAATTTTTTTGACAGACTAAAATCATTTTTAGATTAAGGACAAGACTTTTGTGTAGTTTTGTCATGACTTAACTATCATCTAAAATTTGTTTTCGAGATTAATTCTTGTTTATGCTGAACGTAGAGAAAGCATCGCAGTTTGAATTCTTAATTATCTGTGAGGTGTTAGACATTTTCACTTGGATTATGAACATTGTCTCTTACAGAACTAGCTCCACAACGGATAATAGGCTTTCTCAAAAGCCGAGATCTTTTGGACTAAAACATAGATTTAGGGTATATACAAAAGATCTCATATTGTAATATCTACATTCAATAATCTCTAGAAATATCGATAGTATCAGTTACTGATTCATAGCGTTCGAAATATCGTGGTGAACATTTATCATTATCCGAAACAGATGAGGGTACGTTTTTATGGAATATGTTTTTAAGTTCTCAACTTTTAAAAATTCCCCTAACTTAAATTTTAAAAATTCCTCTGGCGGTATTTCATTATCTGTAATTGATAAACATAGACTCGTAATTTAAATGGCCTAATGCACAGTGGCTACAGATATCAAATACCGTGAAAACTGGCAAGAAGTTTGGAATTTCATTTAGAAAATCGGGAAAAATCGTGGTTTTTTATCACTAACAAATTTTATAAACATTAAAACCCACTACTATATTGAATTCCTTAAATTTATTCGGGAAGTAAGTCAGTGACATATAAAATCAACTAATTTCGGCCCTGTAAAGCCGTACTTCTCATTTGTAACTAAAGTCTGTTCATGAGTATCTGCAAAGTGTATGTATTAATATCAGTAACAACGATCTTATTTACATGTCTCCGAGGATCGAAGAAGAGGTTTGCCGTCACAATCCACGATGATTGTTCAACTTACCTTAATAGGCTTATTTCAAAGAATTTATGCACGTACAGGAGACTGTGGCATTATTTTCGCCCACATGTCTATTAGAACAACAAAAATTGTCTTGTGTCTTGTATAATTTCGTCGGCAATTTTATTCGCATTTTTATTTACGATAGAGGTATGGCAAGATATTTTATAGCAAAAATTACTAATAATAAAAAGTGTTACACTGATAAAAGTGTTTTATTTGAGCAGTTCGGAGTTCTGGTAAATTGTAACATTTATGTCCATTGGATCGTCCAATTTTAACTGTCCCTTTGATCAAACAGAAAGTTTTGAGTAAATTTTCCATACGGCAATTCAACATCGCTATACTGGGTATAATAATAATAATGTATTTACTCAAATATAGAAAATAAAATATAGACTACAAGTAAATAAACAAAGATCCACAAAGGATAACCTGCGCGTGGATACAATATAGAATAATTACATAATTTACACATAATAATAACAAGAAAATAATAACATACATATTTCATGATAATAATATAATAATAATACAAATAATAAAATAATAATTAAAACACAGACAACATATTAAATGCTTTAGGACATGGATAGATTTCAATTTACGTTTTTAAGGTCTATTAAACAGTGTGTCTCATATCTTGATTTCATATTAATCCATTTCTTGGCTTCTTGCTTGAATAGGGTAAGAAAAAACAGTCGGTAAGGCATAAACGCATAGACTTAAACGATTTAAAAAGCCTTGAGAAAGATCTAAAATAAAGATCGAAACATTGGCGAATTTTAAGAAAAGCAAGAAGTTTGTTTTCTTTCATCCTAAATCTGCTGTCTACCTTGATTACCACAACAATATTAACATTTACGAGTAATGGGCCTCTAAAGTAGGAATTTAAAATTCATGACATTTTAATTATGGTTAAAGCGTATATGTATGTTTCTTTTAGACGTATAATATTACCATGAAGTCAGGGACGGACTATTTCTGATAATTTAGGATCCCCAATTCCGCAGGGATGAGAGTTACTGTATACAAATAACAAAATTAAATTGCCCAGAATTTTTCCTATCGAAAAGGTATTCTTAATTGAGTTCGATAAAATAAGCCGTTCGGGTGATATTTGCAATTTTATATGTTATTGCATGTCAATTGGCGCGCTCGCCATTTTTTAAAGAAACAACTTAAGCAGACAATTTCTGATACCTAGGATTAAGGAAAAGTTATTTAAGAATGTAATTTATCTAAAATAGTGAAAATTAAACAATTTTATTGAAACCTTAATGTAAAATACAACAATAACCACACTTTTAATGTAAATGAAACACATAATTAAATTTAAAAAAAAATTAAACTCGAATTAGGAATAAACAAAAAAGAACCTTTATTGCATATGTTCAATTTCAGCTCATCCTGAAGATATTCTTAATTTAGTTCGACAAAGTAAGCCGTTTGGATGGTATTTGCCTTTTTATTTATGTACGTACTGTATGTCTATTATCGCATTAGCCATTTTTATAAGGGGCGGATGTAATTTCGGCCGGAAAAAGGGCAGGTACTAAAAGCCGGTAGGTAAATTCGGCCGGAGGTTTTAAGTTGCTTCCTTATCTCATAGGTATTTTCGGCCGCAAATCAAATAAAATAACAGAATGCTTTATATTAAAATATTTCTTTATTTCAAAGTGACGTAGAAAGTGAAAACGAAGATAATACGGAGGCTCCGCCTCAGACATCAAAACAACAACAGCCTGCGGCTATTGATAAAAAAATTATACCTCAGCGGGCTACGCAGTCCTTTGCTCCGGCTACGCAGTCCGGCGTTGAAGCTGACGGCGTTGAGGGCCCCTGTCATAAATGGTACCCCTTGATTTATGCAGGTAGGCCAAGGGATTACCGGCCGAAATTACGCCCGCCGTTTATAAGGACCATCTTGGAGGCCACTGGTACTTTTTGTCAAATATTCCAAATAGAGAGAGAGAATATGTTTTATTATCAAAGAAAAATTACAAATATTTTATAAATAAAGCGAATTTAAAACTAATCATTACTAGATAAAACAAAACACAAACAAAATATGGATAACAATTGCATTGGATATGCAATATCCGTCACTCTAACTTAATGTTCAAATTAAAATTTTCAATTTAACTTAATTTAATTATTGCTCCTATATGCTGCAACCCAAAAGTCTAAGGCACGTTATAGAATTCTGCCACTGTGTAAAATGGTCTTTCTTGAAGAAAAGCCCTAGTCGATCTTCTGAACTTATCATATGAATTTATAGATTTTAACTGTATCGGGAGGTTATTATACAATTTTTTTGCATTGTAGGAAATATAATTTTTTATTAGGTCAGAGGTGGGAATAGTTAAGTAAACATCAGTATCTAAATTTCTTGTAGGATATCTACGAGTTGGTCTTTCCGATAACTTTTGAATGTGCTTGCGAACTATGCAGACGGATTCAAAGATAAATAGAGCAGGAAGGGTTAGAATTTTGAAATTTTTAAAGTAATTTTCACAGTGTGTCCTACTACTTAATCCAAATACATAATGAATTGCTCTTTTTTGTAATTTGAAAATAGATTATGGTGGTATAAGCTGCAAGAACCCCAGAACGGCAAACCATAGCGAAGGTGAGATTCGAATAAGGAAAAGTAGATCATTAATGCTGTAGTAGGGGTTAGCTCTTTAGAAACAGTTTTAATGGCAAAACATGCAGGAAAATTCAGGAATTTGCCCACATAAAAAGTACCTCTGTAAGACATTGCTACTGTTTTACTGGTGTTGAAACAAAGCCCATTCAAGTCAGACCAGGACTTGATGGTTACTAGATCTTTGTTTATGCTAGTTTGTAATGTCTGTATATCAGAACTACTCCAGGTTACACTCGTGTCATCGGCAAATAAAGTAATTCTTCCACTTATTTTTAAGTCTGTGATATCGTTGATGAATAATAAAAATAAAATTGCACCTTGTACTGATCCTTGAGGTACTCCATTGTTAATTGGCAGATTTGAAGAATGCTCACCATTAGCACGCACCTGCTGATTTCTATTTTCTAGTTTTAAACCATTGCAAAGGATAACCCCGTACGCCATAAATTTGTAGTTTCTTAATTAAGATTTCATGATTAACACAATCAAAGGCCTTTACGCAGTCACAAAATACTGAAGCTGTTTATCATTAAGTGATGTATATATTTCATTAAGAACGGAAAACATTGCGTCACTAGTGCATTTTTTAGGTGTTAGGATGTTTTGTTTGGAACGAAAGGGCAGTAGTCGATTTTTCATTAGCTTTTCTATTATCTTCGATAAGGTAGGTAATAAAGCAATAGGTCTATAGTTACAGGTTTCGGTTTTGTCGCCACCCTTATGAAGCGGGATTATTATAGCTGTTCTTAGATAGTTCGGAAAGATACCAGATTCGAAGGATTCATTAATCAGCGAAGTTAACATGTTAATTACTACATCAGGTATATTTGAAAATATTTTAGAGGACAACCAATCATTTCCACAGGAAGATTTATTTTGAATGGTGTTTATTGTTTGCTCTAGTTCGTGCTTATCTACTGGTCCTAGGAAGAAACTATTAGTGATCCTTTTAGTAGGTAGGAGGAAGGAGAGAGCATCTTGACCCTGATATTCTTACTTACATTAGCAAAATAATTGTTTAGTTCATCAGGACTAGGATTAACAGTGTTTGAAGAACGGGTTTTATTTCTTAAGTCATTTATAATAGACCAGGTTTCTTTGTAAGAGTTTTTAGCTCTTGAGATGCGATTTTTATAATAGTTTTTCTTAGTAGATTTGATAATTTTCCGATACATTATTCTAAATAGTGGATATATACATTTTTTACTTAAAGAAAACAAAACACGGATAAAAAATCGCACGTGTACAAAAAGCCACAGAAATTAATCTCCATTTTTTTAAATCAATTTTTCCGGTACTCCAAATTCATGTCAAAGCGCCACTGCCCGTACTCGTTTAGCCGAACAAATCCAATTCAATAGAATGAGTTTCACCTTCCAATCTTTGAATCACAGTTCATTTAAGCCAATAAAAAAAGCAACGGTTCCTTCTTCTGAGAGCGGAGCTAAAATGCCGTTTCCATCTATAACAAAATGCAATCAAAGAGGTTGCACATCGCAGTTCGCGGTGACTCAGTGTCGTCTGTCGTGTACAACTGTTTTACGTCGTCTTTTCAGCGCTAACCGCGACATAAAGATAGAAATTATCACGTGCGGCTGAGTGGTGACTTTTTTTGGGATTTTTGTGATGACAAGTTTTTTTTTGAGGTTGGCAAGTGATGAAATTGTGAGAAATGTTAAGTGTTCCGGTTGTCGAAATAGGAAAAATAAAACCTTTTTCAAAAATAGCTTGCTAATTTTAAATAGTTGGATTTTCTTTCGAATTTATCAGCTTAATATTTATTTTTGCATTCTAGAATTGAGTTTTGTCATTTCAAGCAGAAAAAATTGTCATATTCTATAAAGTAACAACGATTTTTTTTTCGAAAATCAAATTTAAAATTGTTCAGAAAAAACTTGCGCATTCGCCAAAATTTGAAAAGGGTATAACTGAAGATGTCACTAGAAAACACCGTTTTCGAAAAAAAATATTAATGTACCAACATATTCAGGGTTTAAAACAAATTTCGCGTTGCTGGAAAATCATATAAGAAAGAAAGAAAATGGCGAACTTTCCTTTTAAATATTTAAATTTTAATTTCACTACCTATGTGTTTGGATCAGAAAAATCAAGTGGCACATTCACATTTACTAGAAACTCGAGCAAAACAAAAGAAAATTGTAGATATTAGAAAATTCTAAAATCAAAATTTGCAAGAATATAGTGTGAACATTAAATCTTGCAGGTTGTGCTAAAGAACATTAAAATATAGATTTATTATGTAATTATGAAATTCCTCTACATGAATTTCTGCTTCACCCCTTCTCTTTCCACTTCAATTTTCAATTTTCAATTAATAGCTTCTGAAAAATAAAAAAATATTTAAACCATATTTGTTCTTTCTTCTAATTTTTCTTTAGAGTTTTTACATTCTTTATTTATCCCCTGGGTAAGAGGAGGTTGGGTCTATATTTAGGAAGTTATCCAATGGAGTCAAATTGGGGGACCTTGCCAGCCATTCTTTGTGTCTTCTGCTATCAGAAAAACAGTTCCTAACAAAAAACGCACCGTTAAATTTAGATTTTGGAGAAATTAAATTCATATTCTGTCAACTACTGTACTCCAATCTTCTTTGAAATTATGTCTTTCACGTAATTGAGTTAGCAGTAGGGAAAAAACTTAAGAGTTAAAATGAAACTTATATGCCACTTCCAGAACAAGATGTTGGTCATCTGGTTCTGTATCAGCACCTGATCCAAACACACAGTTATTTTTCTGAAATTAAATCTAAAAAAGGAAAAGACGGGATTTTAACCAAATCAGAACACGCATTTATCTTTAATACGTGAAAGGAAACTAATCAACATTTACCCAAATAATATTACCTCAATATAAATTCTTTCTTTACAAATTATAGGTATATATTTAAGAATCACATAGCTCGGAATACAAATATTTAAACTATGCTCAAATTACCTACTATTATTATTCTGCTACCTCGAGTGCGTGTGATGGAATAAATTTTTCCCATATTAAATTATCGCTTTGACTAACAGCAGTTGTATAAAATCTACCGCAAGATGAAGTATAATTATTGGTATGATGGAAACCGGATAGATTGAAAAGACTGATTACGAAACTAGATAGCAATCGAAACTTAATACCATGGCCCACTGGTGTCGTTTTACATTTTTATTTATTTTTTTGCGGATAATTCATTGCACCGTTTGGGATGGAATAACACCCTGGTATACTGGATCACGTAAGTATTAATTAATTAGCGTATTTTAAAATTTCTAAAAACTTAAATAAAATAAGGTGCTTAACAATCTCAATAAAAAAGAATAAAAGTTACTGCAAATATTAAAAGAAGACGAAACATATGTGGCAGATATTTATGTATTATGTACCTACATCTAGATAGTTTATGATAAAAGGCATCATTAAAAATACATCTATAACTTGATTTCTAGTTAATTCTACCTAATAGTTCAGATATGCGGCTTGATGTCTCCTCGTTAGCGAAGAAAACCTTTTTGAATCATGGGAACTTCTTACATACTACATATGGTATATACAAGGTGGGCAATACTACCTAAATAGTTTTAAACAAATATAAGTAATTGAAATAAAATCATAAATAAATGAAAAAGAGGATAACATTTTTTAAATTTTCTTATTCTTTTTTTAGAGACGTAAATAATTGGAAATTTTGCACAAAAGTTAAAACATTATTGTTCTATTTTTCTATTTTACTTATCTACACTCCGAAAACGCAAAATCTTAAGAATTCGCCATTCTCATATAGTCCATCTTACAGTGTGGGAGTTATATGGATTTTTGAGTAATTTTCTAAAAAATCCATGTGTCGTATCTCCCTTATTATTAACGATATCGAATGGTGCTAAAGGGCATTTTGTAGATTTGGACGAGCAGATTCCGAATCTTTTTTTTTTTTTTTTTTTTCAAAAAATGACCTAAATCGTCCTCGGCACCCCCCTGTAAAATTGAAAAATTTTAAAAAATTTCGATGTCTGTTTTTGATGTTATCCTATAGATTTTGGTCCGTAGATTTCAAAAATGTCCAGTTTTTTGGTCTAGCTCTAACGGAAGTGTCTCAAAAAGGCTTTCAAAGTTGGAAAATTTTTATGTTTGTTTTTTATGCCATCTTATAGTTCTTGAAGCGTAGATTCCAAAAATGTAAAATTTTTTGATCTAGCTCGATCGGAAGTGCCTTAAAATTTAAAATTTTCAAAAAACACTCTGAAAACGCAAAATCTTAAGAATTCGCCATTTTCGTATAGTCCATCTTATAGTGCTCGACGAGTAGATATTGCATTTTAAAGTTTATGCAAATAGGCATTTAAAATTTAAAAAAAAAACTACCAAAACTCACTCACTGAAAAAAGCTTTTTCGTTAATAATTATTTCACGGAACTAATTTTAGTTAGGGAAAAATTTACTAATTTTGTATATATTTTAAATTTTAGGTGTTTTTCATATTTATGAAAACATGTTTTTAAATTTTAAAAAAAGGATTTTATAATTTATAGTCACGCACAAGCCATTTGTGTGGTTTCTGTGACTTATTTTGTTTATTATGTGTTTATATAAGTATTATTTGTTAAATTATTGTATTTGGAAATTCTATCATAATCAACATTCATTCACTCATTCATTCATTCATCTTTGCCTAAAATATACGCAGAGAAAAAAAAAGAAAGCATTTTAAAGAGGAGACTTTAAGCTTTCTCAGGAAGCCATTAGTTTTTATTTTTTTTGTTTTCTCATAGAATATTTGACCGGAAGTTATAATTTCTAAAATTCTCACTGATTTTTATAAAACTGAAGATATCTATTAATAGAGGCATAACAAAAAAATCCTTGTACATTTATCATCATTATACTTTTATTTTTGATTTAAATATAATTAAAATAAAGAACATTATCTCTGTTTAATAAAAATTATGTGTTAAAATGATCATTTTTTTACAACATTCATAATTTTTGTGAACTTTATATAAAAAACAATAATTTCTGATTTATATAAACAGTATTTTGAAAGTAAAAATTGCGTCGAAAGAATGTTGTAAAAAAAATGATAATTTTAAAACATAAGTTTTATTAAACAGAGATTATGTTCACCATTTTAATTATATTTAAATCAAAAATAAAAGTATACCTAATGATGACTATTTCACTCATCTTCGAATTACAAAATCTGACCAATCACAAACCAAAGACAGCTGTTATTATCGCGATAATACCAGCTGTCTTTCAATCCTGATTGGTCTATTAGCGTGGTATTTTCACGGCGTAACCATGGATACGAATTGCAAAACAAAATTTGACATTTTGAAAAAAAATAATTACAGCTACAGACGTCAAAATGAGACCTTTTACTTTGTATAATTACAGCTACAGACGTCAAAATGAGACCTTTTACTTTGTTTGTGAAATAGTCTAATAAAATTCCACTCGTTATTGAATTCATCTCATAGTCTGTCTCTTATTTCATAACTCAACTGAGTTGCTTGAAGAAAACACCACTCGTCCTGCGAGAATCTTAGAAATTATAACTTCCGGTCAAATTTTCTATAAGAAAACAAAAAAATTAAAAACTAATGGCTTCCTGAGAAAGTAGTCTCCTCTTTAAAATGCTCTACTTTTTCTTAGGCAAAGATACTTTAGTTTTTTCCGAACGCCTCGCCTGAATATTTGTATTCAATGGCTCGGCGCGCGTAGTGTTTTCGAATTTGCTTTCTTATTTTTAATAATTTTTTATAGTAATACAATTTTTTTTTAAATAACTTATAGTATAATTTTTAGTAAAATTTTCCGTTCTTTTGCGTGCTGCTATTAGTTTTTCGAAATTTTTATTTTTTTTTCGAGATATGATGGAAAAACCAAATTTTCGATTTTATTTTGGGCTATATTAGTTTTCAGTTAAATTGACTTATTAAATTAAAATTTGAACGTCCATTATGGCACCTAATTATTTTCACTCACTTTTTGTTAAGGGTTTTTTATTTTTAAAGAGCCTCCCTGTAATTTCGCAAGCGCCGTGGTACGAGGAACGCGCTGGTCATTGTTTTTATATCGTTCTGGTCTTTGTAAAAGATTTTACTTCGCTAATGATGTCGCTTTTTGGACTTTATGCCTTATATGTCTTCACGGATGTTCTAAATCCTTAAATAGTAATGCATTAACGAAGGAATTCATTGGCGTACGAAATCTCCAGAGAAACAAAACATGTTTTAATGGGTTTTTGTTTTTTCTGTTCAAGGCGTGAAAAGTTTCTTGAAAGGTTCGTAGATTAAACTATTAGTAAAGCAAATAAGTCATTTTCCGTTAGCATTTTAGTTTTAGGAACTCTAAAGTCTTGAAAAAAATTATAAATTTAAAAAAAATATATTTAGATTATTCAACGAGCATAAAATAATAATTATAATATATGTATGGATGGTTGATTTAATACTGTGTGGGGTTTCACTGATTTAAGCTTTCTAGATTCTCTTTATCGTTCGCTAAATTCTCGTCTTTTGTTACATTTAATTTACAGCGTTTTTTATTTTGGCTTAATCCTAATTCAGGTTCAAGGTTTAACTGATTTTTTTAAAGAAAAGCATATTTGCCCTTTCTTTTAATTCTTCTTACATAATATATAGCGCATTCTTCATTTATCCTCTGGGTAAGATGAGGTAGGGTCTATATTTAGAAAGATATCCAAATGGAGTTAAATTTGCAGCCATTCTTTGTGTCCTCAGCACCTACCCACCTCTCTTTCTTTCAGAGTGCAACTGTAACGGATACTCCAACAGATGCTACTTTGACCAATCACTGTACGAGAAAACAGGCCACGGTGGTCACTGCTTAGACTGTACAGCCAATAGAGACGGTCCAAACTGTGAAAAATGTCGGGAAAACTACTACATGAGAGAAGATGGTTACTGTATTCCTTGTACTTGTGATCGTATTGGTGCGAGAAATCTACAATGTAACCTTGAAGGAAAATGTCAATGCAAACCTGGTGTAACAGGTGAAAAATGTGATAAATGCGAAGCTGATTTCTACGATTTTTCCTCGTATGGATGCAAAAGTTGTGGGTGCAACGTCGCTGGCTCAGCCAATAATGAACGTAAATGTGGTCCTTCCGGGAATTGCTACTGTAAAGAAAATGTTGAAGGTAGAGTAAAAGACTTACGTAACAATAAATAAGCCTATTTATTAAATCAACGACTTGCATCCTGGTATCTAAATCGTTATAATTGGACATTCACTCCATTTCAGATAATACAGTCAAGCTATCATAGTATTTTTCAGTTTATTCACTACGATATTCTATATAAAGACAACAAATTCAAGATCTTTATACAGGTCGATTTAAAATATTCTCTTTACAGTGACTCATTAGCTAAAATTCATTCGCAACGTGTTTTTGAATTTCCAGGAAAACGGTGCCGAGAATGCAAACCGGGTTACTTCAATCTCCAACAAGATAATCCCTTCGGCTGTACCCCCTGTTTCTGCTACGGCCATTCGTCGAGCTGTAAATCAGCACCAGGTTATTCCCAGTACAACATCGAATCTTCGTTTTCAAGAAACGATGAAAGGTGGAGTTCCGAAAACGTTTATGGTAGACCTTCGAACATAAAATACGACTCTGTTACTCAGAACGTAGGCGTCAAATCGATAGGCGAAGAAATTATTTATTTTGTAGCACCGTCAAAATTTCTGGGCGATCAACGAGCTTCCTACAATCAGTTGTTGGAGTTTGAGTTGAGGATCGGGGATAATAGGCCGATTCCTTCACCTACTGATATCATCGTTGAAGGAAATGGGGTGTCGATTACTAATACGATATTTTCGCAACAGAATAAGTTGCCCTCGGTTCAGGTATTGACATTAAAGAGTATAGTCGAACTCAATCCTTTATGAGAATCAAAAACAGCAAAGGATTACCGCAAATAGAACAAATACTCATGAATCTGGACATTTTTGAGCACTTTAAAGTCGAAAACACGGTACACTGTCCATATACATAAAAATAAAATAATATTTTGGCTATTAGGACTACTGTGCAAAGATTCAATAACCAACTTAGCTGGATATCGTTAGGGGGGAGAATGGCGTATAATTATTAATTATGAGTTTAATATGAATTTACATTTTAATTTCTATAACGCATATAAATTTGATAAAAGAAGAAATTAACAAAATTTCAGCTGATGATTGGCTGAAAAAAATCAAATATGTCATCAAAGAAGAAAATTCTTATATAACGAGTCCGACCAAATTTATTATCAATGTTGATGACAGTGATTCCGATGGTGAGGGTTGAGATAGGGTAGGCAAGCTTAATTAATTTATAATATTTATGACTTTATTCACCGTGTTCTTAATTTTAGAATTAAAATTTGAGACAAAATTTTAATTAGCAACGTTTCTGAATCTCACAAGAGATCAGAAAATGAAGCTATAGGCCAGGTGGAGTGGTCAACCTCTATTCAAATCTAATAGATATGCGTTATAGAAATTAAAATGTAAATTCATATTAAAGAAAGTTAATCAATATAGAAATTTTACGCAAATTACCCCTAACGATCTCCAGTAAGTTGGTTATTGAATCTTTGCACAGTGGTCCTAATAGACAAAATATCATTTTATTTTTATGTATATGGACAGTGTGCGGTGTTTTCGACATTAAAATACTCAAAAATGTCCAGATCAATCAGTATTTCTTCTATTGGCGGTATCCTTTGCTGTTTTTATAGCGTTTTTTCTTTCTCATAAAGCGGTGGGTTCTACTATACCAGTTTTTAATTTTTAAATATGTTTTTCATAATATAATTTTAACACCTCATTTATAACATTGTCGCCAAGTCTTCAAACTTAAAAAAAGGATGTAGGAGACCACTTTATTGGTTTTTTATGAAGAAAGCGACAAAGACTAAATTTAGATTTTCGTTTTCTTAAGTCGTTTCTCTAAAACTAACCTCCAATTTTTGGTGGCGATGTTAGGAAAGGATGTAGAAATATTCTGTTAGGACCTCTTTTTAAAATAAGTTTTTTTTTTTATTTTAAATTACCTTTTTCAAACAAAAACATGAGTTAAATATTTTTAACATTCAATATAGATCTTCTACCTTGTCCTTGATTTATTTCTGAATTATACAGGATGTTTTTAAATAACGCTTACAACATTTTCCTGAAGATACATCTCGTAAATTTGGACAGGATGATGTAAGTAATAAGGGATCCTATTCGTAATATCTTTCTGGCCATTTTTACGAAAGGTGTCTCTAAGCAAACGTGGTATGGGTTATTTAAAAACATCCTGTACATTAAATAAAGGATATATTTGTACTTGTACTTTTTTTATAGAACCAAAAATTTAGTTTCCGCTTCAACGAACACCCAGATTATGGTTGGCAACCAAAATTGACATCTAGAAATTTCATATCTATATTAACAAATATTACTGCAATAAAAATTAAAGGAACATATACGCCAGCAGGAATTGGCCTTTTAGAGAACGTAAAATTAGAAACAGCACTAAGAGGGGTAGCTGGAGAAACAGCCCATTGGATTGAATCCTGTGACTGTCCTACAGGTAAAATTTAGACAATTTGTAAGAATTCCCCCTTTGCGAAAATACAAAATTATCTCATACTGTTATTTGTTACCAGGAAAATTATTTCCAATCAAGTTTTTCATATAGAAATATCCGTTAATATTGAAAATATCAATAACATATTCTAAAATCTAAAATTCTAAAATCAATTGTATTTTAATGGAAAGCCCTGTATTTTATTTTGGAAAACGTTGGCCTAAATTTTGTTCTGGATTTGGAGAATTTAAAAAATATAGCAAAACCAATTTGAGAAATGCTACCAAATTAATAAAGAGAAAAACGTGAACTTCCAAAACTCTGTGGACCAGATACATGGTTTCTTTACAGTGGCTTCTAGGTTTTTTTACCAGAAACAACTTTGCTTTTTTTATTATGTCATTTGAACTCCAAAACATAATTTTAGTTGTCATGATTCATCTTGTCTACAAACATCAACAACTCCCAATATTAAGGTAGTATCAAAAACTTTAAACTTGTCTTGTTCATTCATAAACTGTAGAAAAATATAATTATAATATTTCCAAAACGAGTGGTCCTATTCAACTAGTTCTAATATTCCACGAAACGTTATAAATCAATTTGTAACTTTCTCTAGATTGGCAAAAAATTTAGTCGCTGTTTTTTCAACTTCTGACACTTCTGGCGACGTTCCAAAACATGTTACACTTAGTACTATTGCAGAATAATTTAATACAAATAATTTTAGGTTATGTCGGTCAGTTTTGCGAATCCTGCGCACCTGGATTTCGACATTCCCCAGC
This sequence comes from Crepidodera aurea, assembly GCA_949320105.2. Classification (NCBI taxonomy): domain Eukaryota; kingdom Metazoa; phylum Arthropoda; class Insecta; order Coleoptera; family Chrysomelidae; genus Crepidodera; species Crepidodera aurea. Next base: position 14,242,308 of record OX439476.1, on the reverse strand, counting down.
ATTTGGTGACTCCTTTCTTCCTTGTGTACCGTGCGACTGCAATAACCACGCCAGTATTTGCGAGTCGGAAACGGGTAAATGTATCTGCCAACATAATACGACTGGAGAAAATTGCCAATTTTGTGCTAGAGGGTTTTATGGAAATGCTCTAAAAGGTAATGCATAAAACAAGAATTATCCTAGATTAGAAAACGAGTAAGGAATTTAATTTATCAGATTCGACATCCTAAGACCGGTTTCTGCCTTTCGGCTTCGTCAGTTAGGCTTTTCGAATCCAATAAATAAAATTCCAAACTCGTACAAGTCAGTAGCTATATCCGCTATAAGATAAAATTTTTAGATGTGCTGCCATCTATGATTAGAAGAGAGTATTGACAATTATTAAAAGCAAAAAATTCCCGGTGTATTGGGGTTGCATACACAATTTGCATTGTGTGTTGCAAAGCTTTTATTTGACTGATTCTAGTCAAAATGTCACTCTCTTCTTTCGTATCCCTTTCAGAGATTAATACAAAGTTAGAAAACACTCAATGCAAATTGTGTATGCAACCCCAATACACCGGGAATTTTTTGCTTTTAATAATTGTCAATACTCTCTTCTAATCATAGATGGCAGCACATCTAAAAATTTTATCTTATAGCGGATATAGCTACTGACTTGTACGAGTTTGGAATTTTATTTATTGGATTCGAAAAGCCTAACTGACGAAGCCGAAAGGCAGAAACCGGTCTTAGGATGTCGAATCTGATAAATTAAATTCCTTACTCGTTTTCTAGCTTTGTATTAATCTTTGACTAGAATCAGTCAAATAAAAGCTTTGCAACACACAATGCAAATTGTGTATGCAACCCCAATACACCGGGAATTTTTTGCTTTTAATAATTGTCAATACTCTCTTCTAATCATAGATGGCAAGAATTATCCTTACACAAAAAATGACAATTTTTGATACAGGTACCATCAACGATTGCCAACTATGTGACTGTCCTAATAATGGACCTTGCATACAAATTGACGAAGATACTATCATGTGTACAGAGTGTCCTGCAGGATATACAGGACACCGTTGCGATTTCTGCTCAGATGGCTACTACGGAGATCCCACTGGTCAATTTGGTACGATTATACCATGTCAACCTTGTGATTGTAATAGAAACATAGATCCCAATGCTATTGGAAATTGCAATACATCTATTGGTGAATGTTTGAAGTGCATTTTTAATACAGCCGGTCCGAAGTGCGAGGTTTGTCTAACAGGTAATTTTATGACTAAATAATTATTTAAATCCCTTCTTATAACTAACAGAACGGCCATCTTTTGTGTTCTTTTTTCTCGACTAATTTAATCTTTTTATCCATCAGGTTTTTATGGCAACGCTTTGGTATTACCAAAAGGAGACTGTAAACGGTGCGAATGTCATCTTCTCGGAAGTGAAAAAGACTTAAGCGGTGCCGCAAAATGCGACAGAACCACAGGTGATTGTGAATGCAAAACTCACGTTGTCGGCAGAAACTGCGATAGGTGTGAAAACGGTTATTTCAATTTACATACTGGAAACGGTTGCCAAACTTGCAATTGTGATCCTGTGGGATCTATGAATCAGACTTGCGATGTATCGACGGGACAGTGTTATTGTAGAATAGGTGTAACTGGGTAAGACTTTAGTTGTTATATTTTTTTATATAGTATGTTAGCTACAAATACCAACCAAAATTCATTATTTTGTAGGCCCGTAGTCTTTGAAAAGCATCCAAAGATCTCGATATAACTAAAACTTAAATTAAAATAGTGTCAAATAAAAATTTGTAGCTCATAATGCCTGGCATTTATACAATCGTTCAATAAAAAATCCAAGCCCAAGTAATTAAAATAAACAAAAATAATTTTCCTTTTTTATTTTAGATTGAGATGCGATCGTTGCGAATCCAAACAATACGGATTCTCTCCAGAAGGATGCAAGGAATGCCATTGCGATCCTGTCGGATCAAAACACTTGCAATGCGACAGCTCTGGACAATGTCTCTGTCTTGAAAACGTAGAAGGAAGAAATTGTGATCGTTGCAAGGAAAATAAATACGATAGACAAAGAGGTTGTATAGACTGTCCGGATTGTTACAAATTAATTCAAGTTGGAGTTAAAGTTCATACCGATAAACTAGATAAATTAGAAGATATTTTAGATGAAATTGAAAATCAACCTACAGTTATGTCCGATGAAGAATTCCCTAATAATTTGCTGCAAGCACAAAAGGATGTCACAGGATTACATGCAAGCGTCATCAAAACTGTGGAAGGTCCTTTTCTAAAAGTCAAAAATATCAAAGAAAGAACTAACGAAATAGCACGAAATTTAAGCGAAATTGACGAAAACATTTACAATATTGGAACCAATAACTTACTAACTAAAAACAACATTTACCACGCTGATGAATTATTAGATGAATCAAATGAAAAACTCCAAGAAATATACAATGATTATATAAACGCTGGCGTGAAATCTTTGAGTAAGGCTCAAGTGAGAGCGGAGCTGGCAGGAGAACATTCCGAGAAAATGACAATAATATCACATGAAGCTAGAGATCTGGCAAACAATCTGGATACACAAGCTAATGAAATTATATCTACTAGCGGTACAGCAAAGCTGGAATCGATAGAAGCTTACCAATTAGCTAAGGATTCAGTTGCAGAACAAACTCAACTAACGGAAATTATTAAAAAATTAAAGAACGAGATACAAGAAACCGATCAACAGTTACGCTCGTCTAAGGAGTGGATGAAAGATGTTAGAGAAAAAACTGAAATTATAAAAAGGAACGCGTTAACTTTATTTACAGAAGTTGAAAATTTGATCGTTCCTAAAATAGACGTTGAAGGGTTTAAACAAAAATCTAAAGAATTGCAACAGAAATCCGTTTTGTTGAGGAATAGATCTAATATTTTGTTCCAAGAAAGTATAGAATTAAAGAAAAATATCGAGGAAAAACTGTTATTCGGTAAAGATTTACTGCAGCAAGCTTCCGATCAGTATGAAGAACTCATGGATTTAAGAAATGATTTAGTTTTATATGAGAGTCAAGCTACTGGGGTTATTGGGCTCTGGAATGAAATATGGGATAATGCAGAAAATAACTACCAATTGTTAAAAGGTAACTTTTACGGTTCTATCTATCTATCTATCTGTGGTAGAGGTGTCGATACACTGCGACCTGTAATATCTATTGTGCCCCCTACTGCTGCCCAATCGTTTAGGATGTCTCAACGATTAGAGCATTTCCTCCAGTTCTATTGCTTTCAAAAAGTTCAGGATGTCGGTAGACTTCAGGTTAGGTAGATCTTCCTCTTCTATTTGATATTCTCCGAGGTATCGTACCCTTGGATTTTACAGGGTAATGCATTCTGAGAGAATGTGGATAGAGGTTTCCTATTCTGCATTCTTCTTTGTCTACTAATCCGAGTTTCTTTAGGTGGCCTCTCAGCCGGCAGTGCCCTGTTAGGATACCCGTTAGTATTCTTAGCTTATCTTTACTTTTACTGACGCAGTCGTCAGACCTCTTCTGGTTATAGTTCCCCAGGAGTGTATTGGCCTGCCTCATTCCTTGTAGTCCTATCCAGTATTGGGATCTTTTGTTATTTACTTCTTTTGTAAGTTCATCAAGTATTGTACTGGTGCTTATTCCGCAGAAGGGTTCAGGTCCCAGAAATGGTGTTTTAGCCCCTTTTTTGCTATTTCATTACCCTCCACTCCAGTGTGTCCCGGAACCCATAGGAGGATAACAGTGTTGTTCTTGCCTAGTTCGTTTAGATTCTCTAGGCACTCCCAAACCATCTTGGAGTTGATTACGTGGTAGTTCAATCCATTAATGACTGCTTGGCTGTCTGACATGATGATGATCTCTTGTCTGCGAAAATTTCTTTCTATGTTGAAGTGGGCACATTTTCCGATGGCGTATATTTCAGCTTGGAAAATGCTCGGAGATTTGCCTAAACTTTCTGAATATTTGGTTCCAGGCCCATATTCCTTCTTTTGTTCTAGAACCATCTGTGTACCATTTAATGGTACTTCTCTTGAGTTTTGGGATGGTATCTTTGTCCCATTCGCTTTTGTTACTTAGCTTTGTGTTGAATTCTTTCACAAAGCTAAACTTCTTTGTCATCTCATCTTGGGGCATGTCCTAGGTTTGGTGATTTCCAGGAAGGAGTCGAAACTTGCGTTTGGTTGATCCTTCTCTGGTCATTCTGTAGATCGCTATACTCTCCACTACCATATGGAAGGGTGTAAGGCTTAGGATTACCTCCATGGCGGCCGTTGGGCACGTTCTCATTGCACCTGTTATGCATACGCAGGCTAGTCTTTGGATTTTCGTTAGATTTGCCTTTGTACTGGCCAGCTTAGTTCTGCTGCGGTTATAGTTGCGAGAATTTAATTTGTTTTAATGATATTATTATTTATATATTACAGAATTTGATTCACAAACTAAAAAGAGCAAAGAAGAAGCAGACGATGCTCTGAAAACCATTTCTGAATTACAAAATCTTGTCGAGCAAATTGTTAATCAAGCAAAAATATATCAAGATCATCTGGATCAAGCAGCGAATAACGCAGACTTAGCGTTACAAAAAGCTGAGCAAGCTAATGCTTTAGCAAAAAATGCTTCGATTAAAGCAGAAAATGTTAAACGCGAATCTGAATTATTATATAAAAATTCTACCGCTTTGGTAGACGAAGCTGGATTAATGTATGACAGAGTACAAAATACTGAAGGAGAATTAAAAAGTTTGATAGAAAAAACAAAAAGTAATACAAGTTTAGTAAACGAAGCTAAAGAAAAGGTAAGGAAAAATAATATATTGTGCAGCAAGTGGGAAAGTTTATGCAATCACACGAGTGAGAAAAGTCCTTTCCCACGTGTTGTATACTATACTTTTTCTACGACTACCACAGAATAAACATTAATCTATGTAGTAGAGTGCCGTTAGTGGTAAAAAGTGAAAAACCTTCTCTTAATTGTATTTAAATTCTCTTAGTCTAAATTTCTTCTTTCTCTATCAGCCCCTTTCTCTACTTCACAAGATGCTGCATTGGTCTTGACCTTTCGGCTACCCCTACAATTTTTCCAGTCAATAAATATCTCCAATTTTAAATTAATAATGACCTAGTGGACCTCACATGACGCAGTTTAATAATTTTATATAACTACCCACATAAACGACGGTGGAATTTTTTGAACCTTAAAAATACCAAAACAGGACCATGGGCGTACCAAAAATACCTAAGGTTGTGAAATAAATCACCCTTGTGCGAGGCACAATAATGCCGAAACCGGTATAAGAATGGCAAGCTCCTTTAATAATAAAATCAAAGTTTCTGGTTTAAAGCCCCGACCTGGTCGGGCGCCAAACCACGTCTGGCCTTTCGTAATTCAATACCTGGGGGGCATATAGCCCAAGGAGTAGTTGTTGAAGTTCAGACGCTGGTGCAGTGTAGGACATTTAATGTCTTGGTTTTTGGGAACAAGTGTGATTTATTTCACAACCGTAGGTAGTTTTGGTACGCCCATGGTCCTTTTTTGGTATTTTTATGGTTCAAAAAATTCAACCGTCGTTAGAGTTTTCTATAGTTTTGCAAGCTTTGATTTTATTATAAAAGTGAAGATGGCGTTGCACTCACCTCCTCTTTCTCGACTTAACCGTTTGTACTAAGAGTTGGTGGATTCAAAGCGATCTTCAGAATTTCTTTAGAGATAGAAATTCGAGCTAGTCTACTTCTTACTGACGAGGCACAATAATGCCAAAACCGGTATAAGAATGGCAAGCTCCTTTAATAATAAAATCAAAGTTTTTGGTTAAAGCCCCGACTTGGTCCCACGTCTGGACTTTCGTAATTCAATACCTGGGGGGGGCATATAGCCCAAGGAGTAGTTGTTGAAGTCCAGACGCTGGTGCAGTGTAGGACATTTAATGTCTTGGTTCTTGGGAACAAGTGTGATTTATTTCACAACCTTAGGTAGTACACACATAAAGATAAATGTATCTTTCTATATTAGGTAGGTCGAGCTGAAAGAGACACCGAAGAAGTATCCAATAAAGTAAGCCAACTTCTCTCTGATATGCAAACCATAATCTCTGAATTACAAAACTCACCCGGTATAGACGAATCGGACGTTGACAGATTAGAGGAGCAAATAAAAATAACTGAAGACAGAATTCGTCGTGCAAAATTAGATGATCGATTACGTCAACTTCAAGAAGAAAGAAAAATGCAAGAACAAATGATTGATAAGTACAAGAAGCAAATAGAAATGTTACAAGGGGAAGTCGATAACATAGAACAAATTGTAGAAAGACTTCCGGGTGGGTGTTATAGAAGACTGGAATTAGAACCATAGTTTTGTTGTTTTATATTAAAACTTTTATGACTAGTAAATAAATATGTAAAATAATTAGTTGTTTTTATGAAATTAGAAAAAATAGTTATTTATCCTTTCAATTATACTCTGAATAAAAGAGGAGTGCAGTAAAAGTGGGGATATAACGTCACATTCCATAGGCGTACTTTGAAAAATAAAAATAAACCCATAAATAACACAGGATTATATATTGTTAATGGGATTAAACTTTTTTTAATCACTTGGCGTTAAAATACTTCAGTACCTAAAATCAAAGATTAAAAAAAATAAAAAGTACAAGAACTATCTTTAAAACTCACTGTCTTCACTATAACTACTGGTATCATTATCATTGTCTTTCCTGGGGTTTATTATTATAGGGTTATATGTTGTACTGTTTTGAGAAACATAACCTTTTAATTGTGACCAGATCAGTTCAATGGGATTTAACCCTGCATGGTAAGGAGGCAATATGAGAATTTCAATTCCTTTTTCTCGGGCCATCTCATCTATAATATATTTTTTTTAATTTGTTTTTATGTTGCTTTGCCATTACGAGTAATTCTGCCTTCAAGGATTTATGAGGACTGATAATATTTGTAGAATGAAGCCATTTTGAAATATATATTAATAATACAAAATTCCGAATCAATTAAAATACATACGATACGGCTATGAATAAATAAGTCTGACTTATCTGTCAAAAGAATAGGTTTATTACAGTAAAAACCATGGAAACATGATTAAATCAAACGAAATCTTTTATTAGGCCGATCAAATGTATTAAAATTTTCATTTTAACTACAAATAAGCATTGAAGGATGAGGTAAAAATAGAATTTATACCTCTTAAACCTGAACTACTTCTACAAATTAAATTACTGCACTCCGTTCTTCTCTAAACTATAGCTGAGGCCTGGATCGAATACCTTCAGCAATAGTCTACCGGGTTAAAATCCGGCGACTTAGCTGGCCATGGGTGAGGACCTCCAAGTGTTAAACTCCGATATGGGTAGATATTATCCAAATCTTCCAAATAATTAACTATAAAACCACACCAAACATTCACAAAAAACTGATTGAGATTTACCGTAAGTGGATTATTTATTTATCCTATCTCTAGTAATCTGGACTTTTTTATTATCGTTCCAAATTGCCCATTTATTGTAATTCAGATTCAAACATTTTAATGCTTGGAGAAGGCACTAACTCACTTAGTTTTTGATTAGTCCTAACTTTTCAAACAGGTGGTTACTTTTAATAAAAATATGTCAAAATGACACTTATCAATATCATAAAAAACTAAATTTAAAGTGACAATATTTTTATGGATATAAATACATTCGTTTCGAAATATCATAAATCAAAAAGATTCTATACCCTAGTTAGCTGATTTATGTTGCTAAACTCTTTCATCCAAACCAAACTAAGGAAATTGCTTAATTGGAGAAAAGATAAACAACCAGTTCTTAATTTTTATAACCCAAGGAAAGTTTACAGGTAACCCTGTTTATAGTAGCAATAATACATGAAAGAAACCTAATTATTCTATAGAAGCCAGACTCTAAACCAATTCTTCGACGAGTTTAATTAACAGGTGCCTGATATACCTAAAATACAAAATACTTGTAGGGATATTGGATATGGAGGCGTTTGTATGAAACGTTATTCCTTTGAGATTATACCTGGTTTTCCTGTAGAGCAAAGGAATTTAAATCAAACTTCTAACAGAACCGAAGGTGTCATGTATACAAATCAAGTTTTAAATATAGTATTTTTAGTATTAATGAAACTTTTTTAGTGATTGCTCAGAGCACGAAATTTGGTACGACACTTTAGATTCGAACACAGATATGGTCCAATACGCTGAATTCTGTACAGGAGAAAAGAAAATCGAGTAAGTTAGCATTTATTACAGAGATGCTATCAAAGTGGGCTACTACTTATGTAGATTTTATATACAGATTATCACAGGATTTTTTAGCTCACAGCAGGGTTGTTACGCTTTTTCCTACAGCACAGCCTTCCACCATCGTTTATTTGTAGCCTTCGTAGTAGATTTTATCGTAAGATTAAATTTAATTTTTAACTTCAGTTGTTTAACGAAATTAACGAACAAATTGTTAGTTGAATTTTCTTAGAGGAGGCTCAAAAATTGTATTAGATAAAAGACGACCTTTGCAGCTCTATTGTGGTATATTTTATGTGATGTCCAATGCATGATGCTAGAGCCCATTGATCCATGTCATGTTAGGTAAGGCGCAACGGAGACTGATCCATCCTACGAGGCTTCGTGCGTAATATGCTTTTTACAATCCTTGATACGTAATATACTATTATAAACGGTAGAGGCAAAATACTCAACGAAATCTGTAACTTATGTTTGATAAATTGTATCTCAATAATGCTTTTATAAAAACTGAATGAAAAGTTCCTTTTCAAAGAATCTTTGTTTTTAGATACGCGCAAACAGGCAGCTATGATTTCGAAAACGCTCTGAAATCAGAAGCAGAATTTTTCACATGTAAAGAAGAAGATATATTCGATGAAAACTCGTTTCACAGCATTTGGTAATCCAGTCTTATTTAAATTTAAAATGTCACTTAAAAGTAACGATGTAAACACATTATTTACTAGATGGTATTGAGATGTATCAGTAAACTGAAGAAGCCAAAAGGCAAAAATCGTCTTTGGGATGTCTGATCAAATAATTTAAATTCCAAACTCACATGTTTTCTTTTTATTTGTATGGATATTTTTTCTTAACGGTTCATTTTCAGTTTACTCATATCAATATCAGTACTTATCACTCGTTTTATACTAATTTGCAGAAATTTCCTTCCTTTAATTTTTAGTTTTCTACCTATTATGGATAGTTGCACTTATATGCAGCTTTCATCTTCTGAATCTGGATTTACCACATGTAAAGAAGACTTTCCTAGTCAAATACATTCATTTTTAGATCGGTACTTAAAATTACTATTTTATATATGATACATTCTGTTAAAAAAGCACCAGGAATTGTTAAATAAAACATCAATTTTATATTCAATCATCAACATTTATTGTTTCGCCTTTAAAGTATTCCTCATTCGAGGATATTAATTTTGACATAATTTAAATATAAAAAAAATAAAGTAAATTCTGTGTGGTGTTAATTTTACTTCCTATTTTTCATTGTAACAATTTTTAGTGTCTCATCTGATTGTAGCTGTTATACTTCGAACATGTTTGATCCTAATTCGGAATTTAATATAGTGAACGAAGATGATAAAAATAAGTTATCTCAGACAACATTAAACTTAGATAGGTAAAGAAAGAAAGAAAATACTGATTCTCATAGAAACAATCATGTTATGAAATAGAGGAAATCTTTTTTCCACTTCCGCTATAGCAAGTAAACTTTGTTATGCAGCAATTGTTGGATTTTCTATTTGACAACAATTCAGATTCACCAAAACTGCACCTTCTGGATTAGTATTGTACATTAAAAACCCCTTACCAAATGTCAAAAAGGAAAAATTACTGATGTTAAAAATATAGCAATTCGTTTTTATTTAAAAAATATGTATTTTGGTTTCAGATATGCAATTGTCAGAAAGAGCTACAGTTCTATTAAACTTTCTAATGTAGAAAAAAAATTGTGTATTCAGCCAAAGGAACAAGATTGGAACTTAAGGTAATTACGGAGGTCTACAAGGTTCTGTTGTTGAACAGCATTATCAGAGGTAATTTGCTGCAAAGAATCCGAATCCTGGGTCAGAATTAGGCCATCGTGTCAGGATTTTGAGATATTTAGGGTTATGTACTTGAAAAATTGGTTTTTTGGCTACTTTTCAGGTTATGCACATATTTTTTTGGTCTTCTTTTCTAGTTGCTTCATTTAATACTACTCTTACCTTTCAAAATAAGCCACTGTCTGTTTGTTTTTAGAATGCCAGCATCCGTAGTTAGGTGTATTGGTGTTAAAACTCAAGGAAATGAACCTAATATGGAATCTAATGCAGGAAGTTGTTGTAATATAAGGTAAAGAATTTTTTTTATTATTTATTTAAATATAATCTTCCAACTTTGGTTTAAAAGGGAATGAATTTTATTTGATATCGTTTGGAATTCTTTCTCCCCTTAGTGTTTTTAAGAAAGAAGAAACATATAACCCCATAAATAGTGCAATGAACAGAAATCACTCAGCAATAATTCGAGAAATTGAAAATATGAAAGAGAAAATTAAGAATCTTAATTCCATGTTAAATCATGTCCAATCAGATATTAGTGATATAGAACAAAAAGTTGAAAAACCCAAACTTATTGTCACAAGCCGCCATGACAGTTTCCTTATTGGCCCAGAAAACAAAATTTTGGATGGTAAGTTTAATACTATTTTTCTATTTTTATTCCAATAAATATACATTTCTTGTTTAAAAGTTTTTCGTTTTTCGCCCAAGATATTTTAGCAGTTCAATTTTATAAATTGACTTTTTTCTTTTTTTTAATCGTGGTTCGCTGAATTACTTACGTGTCCATGCCAAAAAAAATTACTTTTTTTTCTGATCTGTAAATGTGATTTTAGGTTTTAATGCACACGCCGAATCTAATCAAACAGAAACTGAATCTGTTTTGAAACTAATACAACAATTTGAAAAACATTTTGGAGATGAGTGTGAAGAAAAGTTCCTAGTGAATGGAGCTGCAAAAAAAGTACGTTAGTAAGCTAAATAATGACAATAAATTTATTATTATTAATATATTTATTATGAAACAGTAATTACATAATGAAATACTTCTCAACACTCAAAAGTGGTTGTTACAGAACTTATTACATTTTTGGAATGTATTTGGGTCAAATAATGATAATGTGGGATATTAATTTGAACGGGAATAGACAAGGGGACAGAGAAAGAAGTAATATAAATAATTGTAATGTTATTTTAAATTTTAGGTAACATTTAAGAAATTTCAAGAAGAAGAAGATAGAAATAAAAAAAAGATTCTTTCAAAATGTCATCGAGGAGCAATATTAGAAGGACTACGACAATTAGAAAAAATACAAACTCATTTGATTAGGGTTCAACATGTCGTGGAACGAATTGCTCTCAACTAAAACATTATTGTACGTCTTTTTTTTAAAACATGTCTTAAATAAATAATTGAATAGTATAGGATTCAATTTATAACCACCCAACACCAAAAAGTACCCTTTTGACAATTTTTTTCCAAAACCTAAAAAAGGGTTGAAGGATTAAAAAATAGTAATAAATTCTATTAATGATAAATATAAATTTTAATAATAAATAACGAAAATTTTGGCATTAAGATTATCTCCGGTCGAATAATTAGTTTTAGATTTAAGTTTGATATTTTTTCATACAGATAATTGAAATTTTGAACCTTATTAGCCAACTGTGTCATTTGTCGGAATTTTTTTATCAAATTTTATGCACACAGGAAATGGAAAAAAATCCGATTTTTTTGAAATCCTTACCGTACTTCAATAAAACGTGGAAAAGTTTTCATTGGTGTTGAATTAATTTTCCATCCGCCCCTATTTGCTAGATTTATCCAAATCAGATAATAATTTAGTTTTTAAACTAAAAAAAAAATAATTTTCAAACAAAACGAAATATTTTGTTACATGATAAAAAATTATTATATATGACCGCATCATAAAGGTAAATTAATATTAATAAAGTAACATCTCTTGACAGGTTATAGTAGATACCAAATAAAAATAATAAAATGTGTGGTTATACATTTCCCAAATAGTAGTTCCTGCTGCACACTGCACAGTTATTCAATGTAAGTACATTCATAGCAGTGTGCAGTTACTTTGAGTATCTATCGCGCACCGTGTGATTTTTGCACACGATTCTGTTTTGAAATCCGGCTGCAAAACTCCTAGACTTGTATTCTTCCTGAAATATATGCAACTCACATATCTTCAAGTTATGATAAACTTTTATATTGTTACATTTTTAATATTATAAACAAGAAGATGAAACTGAAATAATTCCTATATTCTGCCCTTCTTTGATCGCTACCTTTTCAGGTTTAGTTTCACTTTTATCAATGTATTTTGATCTGGTAGTCAATTAGAAATTTTGACATGAATTCAGAAAATGAGTGGCAACTTTCTTTGGGACAATTCTTATTCGATTTACCATTAAATTTTACGATTAATGTGATAAAATTTTCAAAAATACGTTATTCCCCATTGAAGAAATGATATAAGTTTGAAAATATATTGGTTTTAAATAAAAAATAATCTTCTCTGTCACAAACAAAATATGGGGTTGTACCTGTATCAAAGTCAAAAATAGTTATTTAATTAGTCATTTTTATTAATGATTTCTTGTATTGATTTGTGTCTAGGTACTTCTAAATACAACTTTAATCTAGTAGATTGTTTCAAATAATTTGTCATTTGTTTTAGCAAAAAATCTAGAGAAATAAATGATTTCATTGTCGTTCAATGTAACTCGGCATAAATAATAAATACTTTTTTGAAAATATATAGTTTGAAATATGCAAATCAATTTGTCTCCAATCTGAAAGTGAACTTTTACGATTTAAAAATTGTTAAAAAATGAATAAATACCTTATATTTATGCCGATTCCAATTACATCTTATTGGAAATAATTATTCTCAAAAGTTCCATTAAATACGATTTTTCCTTCATTCTTCCTAGAAATGTACCCAAAAAAAATAATGACGAAATGTAAACAGCCCTTTGTATCATGATTATTGACCATACATTTTAGATTACGAAAATTGTTTAAACTAATCACAGATACAAACAAATTCTTCCTCTATTTTTGATATTTCCAATAAGATAATATCAACATTTAATAGGAATATCACAATAACAGTGTTCAAAGTGTTGTGCAAAATAATTTCTATAATTTTTTGCGCTCGGTACTACGAACCCACTATTTTGTAAGTATAAATATGCGTCCAGCACATTTGAAATTCATATCAAACCAATTGTTTGTACAACGCACAGTTTGAAGTAAAAGTTTTATCTTAAAACGCCGATAAAAATGTCAAGTAAGTACCATTTGTTATCCGAAATTTTAAAGCATTTTATTTGAAATTATTATAAACAAAATTTAAATGAAATAGTTTTCGTAAAAAAATATAGAAATATAATAAAACATTTAGCAACACATGTGATATAAATATTATAATTTAAATGTATTCAAAATTTCAAATTCGTATTTATCAAAATATATTTTTTAATTTTTAATTTTCATTATTTATGACAGTAATAAATGCAAACATTTTCTCACTTACAACACGATTCTGTAATAACTTCAAAGTTTTAATTTTTTTTAGTATTTTTTCATCGTTTATATCAGTTTTCTACTTTTATATTTAGAAATATTACAGATCCACTACAAAAAATAAAGTTAATGTACTAATTTAAAGAAAGTCTATTAATTATGCATAAAATTAGAAAAGATTGTTGTCAAATCAATAAATCCGTAATTTAAATATATATTTTTTTAACTTTCATGAAAAGTATTGACAAATGTTTACACAATTTGTTTTAATTATGTGACACCTATTTATATTCATTCTTTTATTTTTTCTAGGCCAATCTTGTTGCAAAGAAACAGCTCCAGGTTGCCAAAAACAATTAGGATGTTGCACAAATTCATCGAAAACTTGCCAGCAAAGTACAAGCCCATCTTGTAGTGCTACCTGCCCCTGTTGTAGAGAAACACCTTCTTGCTGCAATAAAAAGGCAAATACTTGTGAATGTTGCAAGGAAACTTCCGGTGATTGCTGTAGAGATGGACGATCATGCTGCAAGGACGGAAACACTTGCATCTGCTCATGCTGCAACGAATCAAACCCTGACTGCTGTAAAGGGGGAAATTGTAAATGCTGCAAGAAAACATCTGGTGATTGCTGTAGAGATGGACGATCATGCTGCAAGGATAATAAGAATTGCTGCAAGGATGGAAACACTTGCATCTGCTCATGCTGCAACGAATCAAACCCTGACTGCTGTAAAGGAGGAAATTGTTGTAAATGCTGCAAGAAAACATCTGGTGATTGCTGTAAAAATGGAAGATCGTGCTGCACTGATAATAAGAATTGCTGCAAGGACGTAAATACCTGCATCTGCTCATGCTGCAACGAATCAAACCCTGACTGCTGCAAACAGGGAAATGCCTGTAAATGCTGCAAGCAAACATCTGGTGATTGCTGCAAAAATGGAAAATCATGCTGCAGTGATAACAAAAACTGCTGTAAGGATGGAAATACTTGCAGCAGCTCATGCTGCAAAGAATCAAACTCTGACTGCTGCAAACAGGGAAATACTTGTAAATGCTGCAATCAAACATCTGGTGATTGCTGCAAAGATGGAAGATCATGCTGCAGTGATAACAAAAAATGCTGCAAGGATGGAAATACTAGCAGCAGCTCATGCTGCGAAGAATCAAACCCTGACTGCTGTAAAAAGGGAAATACTTGTAAATGCTGCCAGGAAACATCCGGTGATTGCTGCGAAGATGGAAGATCCTGCTGCAAGGATATTAAGAATTGCTGCAAAAATGGGAAATCATGCTGAAGGAAAAATAAAAATTGCTGCAAAACTGAAAGGAGTTGCGCATAAAAAATTTAGCAATTTTTTTTAGTTTTTAACGAAATATTATAAATAAATATTCTTTCAAAATATATTGATTTACATAATTTATTCCATACCCTGCTTTATCCATCAGTGAAGTGACAAGTGATAAAATAAAAAAATAAAACGAGGTGTTATCTTTCATTATATTTATTGATATTTTTACTATAAAAAAATTTAATTTTCAACGACAATTTTTGGCATAGAACACACATCATTTCTGCATAAATGAAAAGCAACATTCTTGATTTCTTCTAAACTTTGTTTTGCTTGTTCCTTTTCATCTAATAATTCCTTTAATTTGGAAACCTAAAAGTATTCATTTTACAACTTTAATATAAATATCATAAATAAAATGTCACCTCGTCGTATTGATTTTGAAAATATTTAATATCCTGTCTTAGCTGTTTTTTATTTAGAAGAATATCTTCCAAAGTATCTATTTCATCAGTTTTCAATTTTTCTTTGATGTTTTTTAGATCAGCTCGAATTTTGTCTGTAACCAATAATTCAAAAGTTACAAAATCAAAACATTTGATTTAAATATCACCTCTTTTGTACTGGAGAAGATTTCTAATTTTTCTTATCATCATAGTTATATCTTTAAAACTTTTGGATAAGTTTCTATGGCACATGTATTTTTCTGATAAATAATATGGAATTTGAACTTTGTCAAGTTTACGTTTTATATCCATACTTTCGATATTTATTCGCTTTATATCTGGAGTAATTTTTCCTACAAAGAATACAAAATCACGATGCGACAGAATTACTAAAATTGATTATTTTAATCAAATTTTTTGATATAAGGTTTGTTTTTGGGATTCGCTCGTTAGAAGGATAATTGTATGAGGTGTACTATTACTACCAAAAGAAAACATTGTATTTCCTTCAAAGAAAAAGCAAATCTCGATAAAAACTATAATTTAGTTTATATTAAAGTCTCCTATTACATAAAAATGCTTTAGATGTATCTGCAAAATATCATATGGAAATTCAGAAAAAGTATACTTTGGTTAATAGAAAAAAACTTCATTTTCTTACCAATTAAGTTAACAATTTTAGCATTCTGTTTTTGTATTTCTTGGAAATCTTCACTGAAAAAAAAAACACAAAATAGTAGAGGGTCCCGCTTAATAATTCTTTTTGCCAGAAAAAAGGTAGTCAAACATGCTGTAGTATTTTCTAGACATTTTTTCCATTCGATTAAGACTAAATTTATGAAGGAAAAGAAAGATCGTAATCGGGAAAAAAAATTTAATCACATAAATTTTACTACCTAAGGTTGTGAAATAAATCACACTTGTTCCCAAGAACAAAGACATTAAATGTCCTACACTGCACCAGCGTCTGGACTTCAACAACTACTCCTTGGGCTCAGTGGCGGCGCCACGGGGGGGCAAAGGGGGGCAGTATGCCCCCCCGCCCTTTACAAAATGTCGTTTTTAGCGCCTTCTTCGATTTTATAACTAGTGATGTAATTGCTGAATACCAGTCTTTTAGTTTATTATTTAGAGAACTTAAAGATAATAATAATAAAATGCCTTTATTTAGTATTGTGATATACAATACAGTAAACAATTTAAAGAGGCGAAGTCTACTCCACTTAACCCCGTCATACAATAAGAAAATTTGGTTTATAGGTTTATAGAATATAAATGGACCAAGAATCTACAAAAAAAATTCAAAAAAATTAAAATTTGGTTTACGCAGAATAAATTTTGTATAAGAAACGATTGGTAATGTCAAAATTACCGAAAAAAAAATGTTTGGCCATTTTTGAGGGAAAAAGTGAGTTTTACAGGATATAAATGGACCTAGAATTTACAAAAAAAATCAAAAAAATTAAAATTTGGTTTAGGCAGAATGAATTTTGTATAAGAAACGATTGGCAATGTCAAAATTACCGAAAAAAAAATGTTTGGGCCATTTTTGAAGAAAAAAGTGAGTTTTTTAGAATATAAATGGACCTAGAATCTACAAAAAAATTCAAAAGAAATATCCTCTCATTGTTTAGATTTTTCTGTCGTTCTGGACGACTTTAAAAATATTACTACTGTAAATAATAACATATATTGATACGAAATGTCAAAGTGTTTTTTTATAATTTTATTAAACTAGCAAAAATGAATTATCGAAATTGAAAATTAAATGACTAATTAACACTCACACTCATTCACTCATTAAATCTAATATTAAACTATTAAACAATAAAAAAATCCGACAAAAATGCTCTATAACTAACACTAAAACTACCTTTGAACTGTGAATTTAAACTTTTTCCTCTTCTTATTAAATTTTACTAAATCCTTCCTCCTCTTGTCAAACTCTACCTCCTGTCTTTACGCCTTAACAAACTCTTCACTCAATAAACCTTCCAAGTACCATAAGATTAATCTTTTCTATACATTATACAAAAATTTTCTTCATCAATACAAAACCTTTGACATTTTTCTTTCTTTCTCTCAATCTCTCAAATCACCTGTCACTCTTTTTTTCGTTACCTGGTTACCTTTTCTATATACAAGGTGATTATTTCATTACAATATATTCTATTATTTTTTTTTATGATAAATACAGTATTACTTTAAATACATATGCCCCCCCCCGCTCTTAATTTAAGTCCAGACGTGGTTTGGCGCCCTTACCAAGTCGGGGCTTTAAATAAATTTTAATTAAAAATAGCCTTGCCGCGAAATAGGCTGTCAATCACCCCATATTTTATTTATCTATAAATTTTATTATAAAAAAAATTATTTTATCAAGAAAAAGAATGAGAATCAAACGGGATCTTAGACTAACAAGTCCGTAAATTGTTTCTTAATATTTAAATAATGCTTTGACAAATAACTTACTTCAGAAGTTTATAATTTTCTTTGGCCTTAGAGCATTCATCTTGAGTTTTATTATTTAAATTTTGTTCTTGTTTCAATTTCTTTAATCTTTCTTTAATTTCTTCAAGAAGATCTTCACCCGTTTTAATTAACTCTACATCATCTTTTGTTTTATTTAGCATATTTTCAACATTGTCTAATTTCTTTTCGAGTTCATCGGGCTTTTTAATGTTGGTAACAATAATTTTTGTCCTTCTTATAAGTTTTTTAATGTCCTCGAATTCATTGGGCGCCGAAAAATTTGGTGCATTTTTGTAAAGCTGTAAAACTTTGTCTAACTCGGTTCTAGCACTTTTGTAACAACCTATATTTGTTGTAGACTGACCTGAACATAAAATTTTATTTGTTGTAATATTAAAAATTATACTGTAATATTTACACTTACAAAAAATTGTTGAAATTGCTGTAAACAAAAGCAGTAAAATCCACATGGTACACTGTATAGAAATTTAAGAATACTTTCTTATCTCTTATCAAATTAATCTTGCTGACATCATCCTGAACTAACAGGAAAAAACGCTATACTGTCATTTAACAACGACATTGATATTGTAAACAAATCCGCCGAGAATAGAGAGAGTGCTCCAGTTTTCGACAATTTCAGCCGACAGGAATGAAAATTTGCGAAAAAATAACTCAAATTTAAGTATTTCGAAGATTAAAAAAATCTTGTACGAAGTGGTAGAGATAGAGATTGAAGGAATCAAAAGTGAGAAGAACAAATTTGTTTTAAAGGATTTTTGGTGGTGTAATGAAAAAAAAACTAGTCGATATAACGATCACTGAAGATGAAAAGAGAAGAAAGGTACTACTGGAAGTAGGAAATAGGCTCGAATTATAGGAAATACGAGAAGAGAAAAATAATGAAGATTTTATAAACTAACAAGCCATTATGAGCTACAGAAATAAATAATGATTCATGTTGAATTTAGACCAAAAAATAAAGTCTACAGTAAATATCTAAAAAAAATTGTATAAGTGGTTAATCACGGTAGAAAAACGATTGGAGCGGTCAAAAACAAGGAAAACTATTTTTTAAACGTTTTTGAGAAAAAAAAATCGAAAAAAAAATGACATGAATTAAGAAAATAATTCATAGAAATAAAGATCCAAAACTACGGGAAATGAAAGAATGATATAATTGTTAATCAAGAATTCCCATATCGTTGGCTGTGCTCAGTATTAAATATTTTTTTATCTGTGGCTTCTTTAATACAGGGTGAAACAGAACTCAAATCAAGCAATATCTCAAAATTTTTAAATGGTACAATAGTACAGGGTGTCCCAAATTGGTGTGTTTTGCAGGGTATCTCGTAAACTAGAAGAGATAGAAGAAAAGCAGTTAAGATGTTATGACTTCTTTTTTTGTTAAAGTAACGATAGCCTACTTAAATCTTTAGTAACTCCCTGCAGTTGGAAGATACAGGGCGATTATTGAAAACTGTCGAAAACTACAAGGTACTATAACTTCTTAATTAAGAAAAATATAAAAAAAAGGTTATAAAAACTGTTGATAGATATAATATTAAAGAATTCAGTGGCGCACAGATATTTTTTATCAGGTGAAACACCCTTAAAAAATTGAACACTCAGTAACGAAATTTAACATTTTATTATAAGGATACTGATGTGTGACAATTTTATTTATCAAAATTATAATTATTAAAAAATAAAACCAGATTAAAAAAATAAAAACAATAAACTTATGAAACAACAAGAAACATTGTAACAACTAATCCACCTATAACTGTTGTTTTTATTTTTTTAATCTGGTTTTATTTTTTATTAATTATAATTTTGATAAATAAAATTGTCACACATCAGTATCCTTATAATAAAATGTTAAATTTCGTTACAATTTTTTAAGGGTGTTTCACCTGATAGCATCCATAAATGGTTTATTTGCACTGTAGCTCCAACCATTGAAAATAGATATATAATATGTCATATCAGGTGAATGAGAATTAAAAAAGGAAACGAAAAACGTCAAAATATACAGGGTGTCCCATTTAAAAAACATAAGTTTGCATTATATTTCCTTAGTGAGCCCCCTAAAAAAAAATATGTGCGCCACTGAACTCTTTAATATTATATCTATCAAAAGTTTTTATAACGCTTTTTTATATTTTTCTTAATTAAGAAGTTATAGTACCTTGTAGTTTTCGACAGTTTTCAATAATCGCCCTGTATCTTCCAACTGCAGGGAGTTACTAAAGATTTAATTAGGCTATCGTTACTTTAACAAAAAAAGAAGTCATAACATCTTGACTGCTTTTCTTCTATCTCTTCTAGTTTACGTGTGCAAAACACACCAATTTGGGACACCCTGTACAATTAATAAGCTTTCAAGTTTGCCCCACCCGGTAATAAAAAACAACAAATTAAGAAATAGGAACATTTTATTAATAGAATCTTTATTCAAAGTAAAAAATTAAATTTCCATATAGTTTGAAATTGGAACAATCCCTTTAAAACTTGGCCTTATGTACATCCTTAAATACAAAATAAATACAAAAATAAGAACATGCTCTTTGGTATGATAATAGTATTTTTATTTTTTTTTTATTTTATGGTTCTAGTTCCAATCTTCTAAAACATCCTTCAGGTAGAGCGTTAACTATGGCTTCTATGTTATCAACATCTGCTTGTAATTTTTTAATATCGATTTTGTATTGGTCTATTAGATTTCCTTGAGCTGCGTGGTCTTTTTGAAGACTAGATAGTTTTTCATCTAGTTTAGATTCTTGAATTTCTTGTTCTGTTTGTCTAATAGCCTCTTCAAGTCTGTTTATTTCACTATCGTCGATGTTTGGAGAATTTTGTAATTCGGTGATAATACCCTCTACGTCTTCTAGCAACTCTTTAACTCTTTTGGATGTCTCATCTGTTTGTTTTCCAGCACTTCCAACCTTAAATCAAGTTTTAAGGACTATAAAACATATTTAATAAAATTCAAATTGTATAATTGATAAACATGCTAAAGGATACTAAATATAACATGGTCCTTCGAGCCATATACTTTGACGAATTTGGATTCTCAAAGGACTATGGGAGTTGAAATTTAATTTTCTATATCCGGCTCGATCGGACCATGTTATATTTATAAATCATAGCGAACTGTATCTACCTTTTCCTTTGCTTCTGCGATAAAAGTTCCATTAGTTTTCGTAGTACCAATATAACCGTCAAGTTTCTGATCAACTTCCACTACTTTTTCAATCGTAAGCTCCGCATTGTCAGATAATTCTGTCGTATTTTTCATCAGAGCTGCTGCTTCCTCCTTTATTCTTTCAGCTACGGTAGATGCATTTGTAGCCAGAGTGTCAGCCTGCAAAGCTTTTTCCAAAGCTGAGTTTGCGTTATCGGTTGCGTCCTTCAACGACTGCTGAGCTTCGAATGTTTTGGTTATGGTGTCTTTAATGATAGCTTCGATATCTTTGATTGTCCTGAGAGCTTCATCTGCTTCCATTTTGCTCTTTTGCGTTTCTGTATCGAAATCTAAAACATAAAAAATCTTTTTTAGCTAAACTGAAGTCTCCCAAAATAAAAATTTTACTGTACCTTTTAGATCACTGTAAATGCTCTCAGTATCATTCAAAATCTTCTTCCATCGATCTATCGAATTATCTGTTTTCTCTTTAGTTGCATGAATATCATTGAGTAATTCATCAATTTCATATTGTTGTTCATTGGCTACATCTAATAACGTTCTGCCATCTGCATTTTTCTCATCAACTCTTTTTCTTAGATCTTTACTGTCTTTGAACAAATTTTCTGTTTCATTGCTTAATCTATATGCCTCACTACGGAGTTTATCAGACCGCTCTTTTAATTGTGGAATATTAATTTGGGGCACTACTAAGTTTTTAACTTCATTTAGCAAAGTAAGAGCGTCATTTTTGGCAATTAAAGATTTATTTGCGACTTCTTTTGTCCATTCTTTAGTGCGGTTTAATTTATTTTCAGCATCTAAAATTTCATGTTTAAGTTGTCTAGCTTTATCACCAACATTCGATTGATTAGTTGTTGCATTTTTCGCGATATTATAAGCTTCAATAGATTTGTTTTTAGCATCAGCTGCTTTATCTGCAATTTCTTTGGCTTTGTTCTCTAATTCGTCTGCTAATTCACGAGCATCTTGTGCAATCTGTGTCATCTTTGCGGATTGTTGACCAGCTTTCTTGGAACTTTCTATAGCGTGGTTTAAAACTTCTTTTGCTTGAGTTTCAAAGGTAGCTTTACTGTCAGTTAAGCGCAGCTCTGCTTCATCTAGATTCGTTTCAATGTGATCAATATTCACTTCTGTGAGATGGCTTCTGTCTCTAACTAAAAATATATTTTCGTCAATGTGTGACAAGGTGCGAGCAATTTCCTTTTCTCTTTCTTTAATATCATAAACTTGTTGAATGACACTGTGATCTCCGGTAGCGTTCTTAACTTTATCGTAGAAACTGCTAATATTCTGTCTAAGTTTATCCAACTCCTTAGGAAATTCATCATCTGTTATAACAGTTGGCCTCCTTTCTATTTCATCCAGGATATCGTTAAGTCGGTCTAATTTATTATTATGAGTTCTGTAAGCTTCCTGTACTAAATTATAACAATCAGGACAATCCACGCACCCTCTCTTTCTGTCATATTTATTTTCTTTGCATCTATCGCAACGCCTGCCTTCAACGTTGTCTAGACATGGACACTGACCGGATGGATCGCACTGCAGATCTTTCGAACCGATTCCATCACAGTCACAATCTTTGCAACCTTCTTCCGAAAATCCGAATTTTCTTGCCTCACAATGGTCACACCTCAACCTAAAAAATAATTCGTTAACGAAATTTTGGGTAAAACGAGATTTGAATATAATTACCCTGTAACACCCGGTCTGCAATAACACTGTCCGGTTAACAGATCACAAGTTTGATTAAAAGATCCAGTAGAATCACAGTTGCAAGCATGGCAACCTTCACCGCTCATGATGTTATAGTATCCATCTTCACAGCGATCGCAATTTATACCAACAACATGAGATTTGCAATTACATTTACCCGTAGTTTGATCGCAATCAGGTGCTCCTGATTTTTCAGCTTCTGTCCCAACTGAGTAACATGTACATGCTTTACAATCACCTTTTGGAAGTACCACAGCATTCCCATAGAAACCTTAAAAGTGGAGAATATTAAATCACCTTCAAATAATCGTTGTTTATGTATCAAGAGCGTAAATTATGCGATTATGGCTTATGAAGTGAGGATAATAAACGACAAGAGAAGAAGAAGTTTTTTTTTATCAAAGATAGAAGAAAGATAAAAGAAATTTACTTTAAAGAAACCGTAACAACATACCTGCTAAACAATCTTGACACTGATCACCGCCAGTATTATAAATGCATCTAAGACATGTTCCTGTAGTGGTATTACAATTTCCAATAGCATTTGTATCGATGTTTTTGTTACATTCGCATTCCTGGCAAGGAGTACGAGTTCCATATCTACCAGTTGGATCTCCAAAATATCCATCGGAACATAGATCACATTTATGGCCAGTATAACCCGTTGGACATTCTGTACACATGGTCATTTCGTCGTCTATTTGGATACAAGCTCCTCCTTCGGGACAACCACAGGGTTTGCAATCTTCTTGGGTACCTTTAAAATTAAAAACTTTATTTTTAGAAGATCAAGATCAACAAAATAAATTAGTAAATTAAAAAATAAGTTAATAAAGTAAAAGATAAATTAATAAATTAAAAAAAATTAATAAACTAATAAATAAATTAATGAATTCAAAATTAAATTAATAAATTAAAAAATGAATTAATAAAGTTAAAAATAAATTAATAGATTAAAAATAAATAAATAAATTAAAAGATAAATTAATACTTAAATTAAAAATGAATTAATAAATTAAAAAAATAAATTAATAAATTAAAAAATAAATTGATAAATTAAAAAATAAATTAGTAACTTTAAAAAATAAGTTAATAAATTAAAAAGTATTTCCTTGCAGGATATGATGGTTATTTTACTTACGCTAAAAATACTGATGAAGAAAATAAATACTAACCTCCTAAGGCATTACCATAATATCCTCTTGCACATAACTCACAGTTTTCTCCGCCTGTATTGTCACCACAAATACATCTTCCCGTTTCAGAGTCACAAATTTCGGCATGGTTATTACAGTCGCAAGGTACGCATGGCATAAATGGACCACCTAAAGCTGGAGAATGTCTAAATCCTGGAGCGCAAGACTCGCAGAATTGTCCCACATACCCTAAATAAAAATTAAATGTGTTACTCAAATATTAAAGTTCTACATATGGTAGTTTTAAAATAGTGAGGTTATAAAGACAGTCGCGATATTAAGATTCAGTTAAGTATTTCTCCATTAAAGGGATACGAAGAACTGAGTGACATCTTGACCAAAATCCGTCAAAATACTTTGCAATCCTTAATGCAAATTGGTTCCTTTGTAAATTTGTCAAAACACTTTTACTCAGAGATGGTAGCATATTTGCCAATTTAAGATTCAGTCTCTTTTCTTTCTTTGTACATATTTCTTTTAAAAATTAAAATTCCAAAGCTGTTATTGTTGAAATACTGATGTGATTAATTCTCTCGACTTTTCAAAGCCACTTAAGATGCTGTATTCAAACAGAGCTATTTGTTCATCCTTTCTGCTTCTTTCTTCAAAGTATGAAGGTTTCCTAATTAAAGGAAATAGTCAATAACCTGTTGCTTACCGTTAGGACAAGCGCATGACTCCACCCACAACGCTGGTTTTCCGGCTACTCCTCTGGACGCCGACTCCAACTTTACTTCATCAAGAAATCCGATTCCTTCTGGTGCGTAAGTGCCTTTTATTTTAATGGCTGTCAAGTTCGTCAGAATGGAAATAAATTGTTTTTCATTCAGTCTTGGTTGCCAACCGTAATCTGGATGTTCGTGTAAACGGAATTTGTATTCTTGACTCTGAAAGGAAGATTATGATCCATTATTATACTTCTGATCAGTCTGATATAAATCAAAATCTACAAATTCTACTTCTAGAACTAGAAATACAACTATGCCAAATACTAACCTGCATACTAGGTATTCGGTTCTTTTGTGCAAAAATAGTATTTGTAACGGAAGCACCTCCTCCCTCTAATATAATGTCCGTAGCTGTAGGAATCGGTCTATTGTCTCCAATTCTCAAAGTGAACTCCAACAACTGATTATAAGAAGTTCTTTGGTCACCCAAGAATCTACTAGGAGCCACAAAGTAAACAGCTTCATCACCTGCCGATTGTACACCGACACTTTGACTAATAGGCTCATATTTAACTTCAATTCTTCTTTGAAATTCGTCTTCGGCATTCCATCTTTCAACTCCTTTAAAGAAAGAAGATTCTATAACGTATTTTGAGAATTTCGTGGCTGAGCTACATTGAGCTGAATGACCGTAGCAGAAACACGGCGTGCAACCGAAATAGTTTTCCTCGTCTAAGTTGAAAAAACCGGGTTTGCATTCATTACACTGTTTTCCTTCTACGTTTTCTTTACACTCGCATGTGCCTTTGTAGGCGTCGCATCTTTTTTCGTTGTTGAACGAACCAGCCAAATGGCAGCCGCATGATTTGCAACCAAATGATGAGAAATCGTAGTAATTTTCCTCACACCTGTCAAAATAAAAGCTTTTAGATCTAGATATAGGCTAAATAAATAAATAAATGAAAGTTACGACAGCTTGAAATCAGAGAAACAATTAAAGCTGTAAAATGGGAAGAGAAAACAGAATAGGCTAGTGTAAAATGATACTTGGTACAGTAAATGGGAAAGATGTTAAAAGTGAAAAAATATTTGATGAAAGTTATAGCATAATGAAACTATTTAAACATAAAAGCTCTATTACCAATGTACCTAGCTTGATTGAGTTACAAATGGGAACCATAATCACCATCTGATGGTTTCTACGTAATTCTATTTATTTATATAATAAATTCAGAACATTAAAGTAAACAAGACAATATACCTATCGCATTTTTCTCCCGTAACTCCAGGTTTACACTGACATTTACCCTCCACGTTACACTGAAGACTTCTGGATCCAGTTGGATTGCACTGGCATTGAATGCAGTAACCGTCTTCTCTCATATAGTAATTTTCTCTACATCTTTCGCAGTTTGGACCATCGCGATTGGCAGCACAATCCAAGCAGTGTCCTCCGTGTCCAGTTTGGTCATAAAGTTTTTGGTCGAAGTAACAGCGGTTGGAGTAGCCGTTGCAGTTACATTCTAAAGAAAATTATTATTATTTTTAATAGAAAAAGGAAGTAACAGGTACTGTCGACTGTTATTAAATGTAGAATCGTCTGTGTTAAAGTACCAGTTTAATATTTGTATATCCAATTCGCTAAATCGAGTTTCTTTAACGATTTCCTTATGTCAGAGTCGTTGATTCACATTTCTTTCAGTAGTGTAATTATTTTCAGTGTCATTGCTCTTACCTATTAAAAGTGGTTTAAAATAAAAATATAAATATACAAATGTATAATAAAAAACAAACACGGAACAACCACTAATAAGAGCACGAAAATTCATAATCATATAATATTGAATATATATTTGATTAATTGATTACGATGAATTTTTATAAATAATTAAACAATGTGTCGACAATACATTTTTAGTTGTCATTCATTACACTGAATTTATTGTTTAGTAATGACGTACGTTTAACATAACTAAAAGTCTGAAAGAAATATTAATCGACGTGTTGGTTTTTTAAAAAAAAATTATATTTAAGTTTTCCTGAATGTTAATGAGCTTTTTTAGATGTGCTACCATCTATGGTAAGAAGAGAGTATTGGCATTAAATTTTGACTGGATCTAGTCAAGATGTCACTCTCTTCTTTTAATGAGCTTTTCTCTATGCACCTTTGTTTAAAACCTTTTGAAGTCTATTGCAGTGGCGCACTCAAGGGGGGGGGGGGGGGGGGGTTTAGGGGTTTCAACCTCTTCGAAATTTTAATTTACCTACTGTCTGTCTGGAAACTAAAAAGTTCATATTTTTTGACATTTCTTGCTTGGAAACATATTTGTCAAATACAAATAATTAATACATTTTAAAATTAAAAAGTGTTTAAATACGAATAATTGAAATTTTTATTATGCTTCGTTGTGGAAATAAGAAAAGAAGAAGTTTATATGTTGTGCCTGAACCGTGATACAATTTCATTATTTCCATAGATATTAAATACATCTTTCAACTAGTAAATATAATAATAATAATAATAACAAAATTTTGCTCAGTTAAAAAATGAACTCTTGTTAATATGAAAATGTATTAATTTATAAAGTTGACGGAGAATCTTTTAAAATACAGGGTGGTGCACAAAATTCAGCTTTTCTAAATTTTAAAGTTTTTGCAATCGATTTAACACCCTGTATGACATAGAGTGGCAGATCATACGTTTGTTTAATACAATACAAAAAAATTATATCACCTCGTTAAAGCTAAAAACACTATATGCCCTCTGTAACCACATTTTGTGAGTCACCATGTATAAAATATGATTCATCACCAAGAAGTAATTATTTAAACTATATATTCATAATGCAACGACATTTGCTCGTATTTTTAAAGCTGTTATAAAAAAAATAGTACCTGGACATATACAGTGTGTCCAATTAAAGTCGGCACCGTATGGAAAACTTTTCTATTATTTGTTTCAGGAAAAAAGTTATTCATAAAAAAAAGTTGCGCATGGTGTAAAACCTAAAATGCAACCATCAGATATCAATTTTTTTTAGTCGTATACCGTTTAAAAATGAAAATTTTCTTAAAAAAAACTATTTAAGAAACTCAATTTCGGCGAACAGTTTAAACGGATTAACACTCCTGCATATGTATAGGGATATGACTCGTACAGTCGATTCTATTTTAAATAAATTGGCTGAAAAACCAAGAAAATTGAATATAAATCTAAATTAAAATCAAATTGTTCAAATATTTGATTTTATACAGTTCAAGTGTTTAATAAATATTTTATTTCTCATTTTACGTTGTACAAAATGTCATCGTAAAAATCTTAAACCCCCAACCCCCCCCAAATAATTTTCCTGAGTGCGCCTCTGGTCTATTGGGACATATATATCCCAGAAAAATTTCTAAACTGCTGCTGGATTAAATTAAACTAATTTTGTACAGAAATTTCAAATTTTGTCCCATCATAAATGTCTGACTGGGACATATATGTCCCATTAAAAATGGCGGTTTTTTGGTTTTTTCACCAATACTATCCCTAGTAACCACAAAGAATAGAAAAACATCCGATTTCAAAGGGTTAAATTCAATCAATTTTACAAAAAAGAAATTTACTAATATAATGAACATATTTAGGGTGTTGCAGATTTTTAGAACATGCAATATCGAATATCCCAATGTTTCAAAATGCCTGCGGGCTCTTACATCCATTGGGTTCAAAATTCCTGATGCAGACTCAAATATAATCGTCTAACTCAACGAAATTGTGGTCCTGACCTATTTATTTTCACTTTTTCTCTTAAAAAATCATCTGATTCAACGTAATTTGGGTGATGACCACTTTATTTTTACTTTTTCTCTTAAAAAAATCATCTAACTCAACGAAATTTTGGTCCTGACCTATTTATTTTCACTTTTTCTTTTAGAAAATCATCTTCGCTTCGCTCAAGTTAGTCTGGTTTAGCGTGGAGGGTTAGACACACTGAGCTTTGCTCAGGTTAGTTTGATTAGTTGTGGCGGGTATTGACAAAGCCTATCCTCGAAACCAAATGTCCAAAAGCATATGTTTATAGGAACTTTTCACTCCATTTTTGCAAGTTCTACATGCCCTAAACATCTGAAACACGTATTCATTAACACCCTGTCAACTCTCGACTATTAAAAGAAACAATCACAATATAGAGAGTCTTTAAAAAAAAACGAAAAAGATGCCCAAAAACGTATCAAATCTGACATACACTTTGAACAATCCTCAATATGATCTGAAGCATTAAAAAAATTAAAAATGGAGAGTTCTACATTGAAATACAAAAGAACATCATACAAATTGAATCAGGGATCCGGGAATATAAAAATTTGACATATGGTCTCATCAAATAGTAAGAGATCCTTCACCAAAAATTGAAAATTGTGAGATCTTTTAAAAAATATCTATACGTTGGCAACACATGAAACCATCTTTAGTAGTGCCAAAAGAAAAATTAGAAAGTGGTAAAAGCGTTTTAAAAAAGTATTACTTGGTAACACATCATAAAAATTCTATAAATGTTTCAAAACATGCTCAGAGCTGAAAAAATCAGACCAACTACAAAAAACAATAATTTGGCCTCATAGGGGGGATGTAAAAAATCTAACCTATATAATCTCATCAAACATCAACGCCATCTTCAGTAACAACAGTGGTTTTCCATCAACTTCAAAATTACAAAACCCCAAACATTTTTTGCGAAATTTGAGTTAAAAGCCTATCAGAACTTAATGCTAAATAAAAAAACCAACTTTGGGGATAAATACACTTGCACACTGTTTCGAAAAAAATTAATAACTTGGTTTTTTAAAACATTTATTAAAGATAAACATTATATATTTCGAATATTCCTATTTCTATATAATAGTTTGTCAAATAACCATATTACGAGAAACATAATATTTACTGGGAATTTTACCGACGATGGGTTCCCATACGGTTTTAGTAGAAAGTAATTAATGCAGGCCTTCAAATCTCTAAAACTCTTTAATTCTTTTGATCCTCGGGATAGATAGAGCTTGGAGTGAACCGTGCCATAAACATCTGAAAACATCACCAGCGTGGGCAGTAACTGTCTAGAATCTTACACGACTAGATAGTATTGTTGAAAATTACTAAAATAAATAGGTAATCAATCGTACTACGGTTGTTTTGTACTTTTTAAATCGTTAAATCGGGTATTATCAAAAAGTAAAAGAAATGTTACAAAGTCATTATAAATTGGTTAAGTACAGTAAAAAATCTACCAAACAGAACGGAATAGTGGAATCTGATAAAATAAATAGTAAGAGACTAAAATATGTGGAAAAAGATTGTACAACACCTTATGGTACAAAAGGATTTAATATTATACTTCGAGACGTTAATTTAAGTTCCAAAATACACACTGCTGCCAACTGAAGCATTTTTTATATAAAATATTGCAATTCTAGTTCATACATCCACTGCGGTTTGAACAATTTTAACCTTACTTTTTCTATGTTCGTAAATATATAGACTGAATGTGAATAAGAAAGAAAAGTCGAAAAATCAGTAAAACTTTAAAAAAATACGTATAAAATTATAAAAACGTTTTTCAGTATTTTTTTATTTTATTTTAGCGCCTCTAATCTAAAATTATAAGAGTATATAGCATTTGTATGTGGTAGGGTGTGAAGTAAAGTTTAATAAACCGATGATGTTCAATAAGTTATCAACCTTTTGTCAGTTGATTGCTGAATTCAGAGCAAAACTTAAGATTTACAAGAAACTGTTTCTAATGAAATATTTAAATTTTAAATAATCTCTGTTTTCTACTTACACCAATACCAATAACTCTAACACCCTGTGCAGATCAAAACGACGTTGTGGAACATCCTGTGCTATTTGTAACCAAATTAAAAATGTCAAGCTAAAATGTTTTGGTATCTCAAAGGCTACAATAGAGACAGAGCTACTCAATCACCCTGTACGATAAAGCAATGATCCTCAATAAATGTATCTTCAACAACAGTTCCTAATGATAAAAACTCAATAGAAATATTTAAATTATTTAATAATTATTAGAGCAAAATTATAACTTATAATATTTTTGCTCCATCTTCAAACAATCCAATTTGTATTCAACGGTTACTTACTTGAACCCACATACCATGGAACCAACCCATCCCAGAAAGTCGTAAAAGATCCATCAAAGTCCATTAATATCAACAAAATTAAATAGCAACCACAATTCATTTTTTCTGCAACCGTATTCCGAGAATCAAAACTGTAAATTTATCTAACTCGATTTGATCATCTTCACTTAAATTTCCACTTAACCGATTTGTTTCAGTTTTAAACAATTAAAGCAAGATAATAGTGAGTTTATTAAAAGGCACACCATCACAAAATGATTAAAATACAAGACTGGCGTGGGACTTTATATACAAAACTCGATGGTAGAATATCAACTTCTTGAAGTGAGTGGTTTTTAACAGTAATGCACCTCCAGACAATGCACCGCGCCTTTTCGGACCTTTTAAATTCAAATTGACTTTTGTCGACATAATTTAGTGGATTATATACACCGGGCGTTTAATAAAACACAGCACCAACGATTGCTTGATGGTTTTACTGCTGTGTTTAGATAATTTCGATATCCAAAGAAGTCTCCGACAAACCGTAAAAGTAAAGCCTTTATTAACAATTCACCATTATAAAATTTTGGTTCTTTGAAGATTCTAATACACTGCAACAAATTCTCTTCCTATGGGTGCTGCTTTCGGAAGATGCTCTAAAATTTTACATGATTTGATTGCCGCACATGTTTTTAAGGAAGAGTCTCGGGGTCCGCTTTAATTAGCAAATTGCGGACCTCAAGACTCTTCCTTTTTTTAATTAAATATGTGAATCGACCCCTGCTTCTTCCATGATATATTTTTCATACACTTGCTCTATATTCTTGTAAAGGTATTTTTGCCTCATCTCTGGCCTGATTTTTCATGAATTTAAGAATATTAGCTATAATTTCGTTGGTGTTTCAGCTGAATTACTCGATGCTGTCTACAAGTGTACCTTTAAAATAATGCTTTTCTTTAATTTTTTAAACTTTAAATCAGAAAAACTAGCAGCTTCGTTTTCAACTACAACATTAACTCTTTTATTTCTCATTGAAACTCAAATATATTTCGTTTATTTCGAATCATAGTTATGAAATCCAGTTTGTTAATAAAGAAAATATTCAGATGTACTCACGCTTGCACTCATGAGAGTTCTGAGCACTAGCTCTTCCCCAAGGAGCGTCGTTATAAAATGGCAAACATTCGTTACAATCAGGACCAGCAGTATTATGTTCGCATTTGCATACTCTTCTTCTGGAACTATCTACACCTGTGGAGGTTATGCATTCTGAAGCGTGTCCATTGCACTTGCATCTCGCACCAACAGCTACATCAGCAACCGCGTAGAAATATGACTTTAAGACCTGATAGTCACCGAAGACTTCGTCACCGAAAGTGTTCAGCCGATCGAGTGTGATCATAATTTCTGTAGCTGTTACCCATTCCTGGAAGAAAAAGATCTAGATTTAGAGAAACTTGCGGACGCTAGACGGCGCTAGTGTTAGACATCCATCGAATAATATACATTTTGAAAATTTGCGAAACATTTTAAAAAACCCACACGTTGGATATTATTCCCGTAATATTTGTTTACCATTCAGTCCCTTACCCAAAACAATAAAAACAATTAACAAGTACAAATAAAAAGCGTGATAGTAATTCATTTCCATGAAAATTTCAATGTCTTGATGTATCGCACAAATAAATCTCAATCTGTAACGAACAAAAGGAAATTATTTTGTCTAAATGTGACATAAGCACAAATCAAATCAGCGTATCGTGGCTTATTCATCGCATGCAAATATTATTCGGAAAATATCAAAGATTCTGAAAACCCGTGATCGTAATCGAACCTGTAGACACTGTAAAAAATCATGTTTACTGCGTCTGAAGAGATTTTTTCTATTTATATTTGAACTGTCTTGATGAGAGCAAAATGCCAAACTGTTGCCCTCAGACAGGCACTAAATGGAAAACTTTTTATTTCGTCAAACATTGACACATTGGAAAATAGCAAGCAGGTTAAGAGAACATGTTATTAAAGACATATTTTGATAGAGTCTAGCTAGGGAAATCCAAGATAATATCTTTAGTATTTGACAAATATACGAGATACTAATAAGAACTTTTATTTCTTATTTAGAAATGAAAAAATCGTTCGGCAGGATAAGGAGAGAAGGAATAAGGACAATTCTGAGAAAGAGAGGAGTCAGTAAAGAAATAATACAAAACATTAAAAATTTCTACAAATATACAAACGTAAGATTAAGAAAAAATCGTTTATTCTTTAAACATTAAGCAAGGACGTATCCTTGACCTAATGGTCTGTATCGTGGACTGGATGAAGCTTTTAAGAAATGTAAACAAGATCTTAAATTACCTGATATAGGATTTTGGAAGATGAATTTACTAAAAAAATTCAAATTTTACGTCTCGGTACAATAATTTTCTAGCTACGAACTTCTGAAAATCGATATTTTTGAAACGCACTTACTTAAGAATCATCAAAACTTGTTGGACAGTCAAATGATGTTCGAAGTTATCTAGGATTTAGAATTTTGCCTCAAAAATAATTCTAACAATGAACAAAAATGTTTTGCGTTGCAAAAATTTAAAAATAAATTGGGCTAACACAAAAAGAGTATAATTGAGATAATTTACCTTAAAAAATTGACTCCTGTATTTGCTGTTTTGTTCAATTTCTTTAATAATAATAATACAATTTATTTGGCTTTGATTCACTCATCAATTTAGAGCACGAAGTATTTCTACAAGGTTGACTAGGAATGTGACTTGGTGTTTAAGTATAACTAGATGGGGCTGCTGAGGATAACTGCTTAGTGGTGGAGGTGGTAGAGGACAAAAACAATGTGGTGAAAGGAAAGGAAGTGGTGAAGGTGGTAAAGGACTAACCACCAAAAGACGGGTTTGATGGAGGACATGCAGTACGAGAAGGTAGAGTTCTAGATGAAAAGAAACTTAACAAGAGAAGGAATATGCATATCCAACTATAAAGAACGAAACTGGCACTTCTGATGGTATTTAAATTTAGTTTTAGCGTAAGTTCATAGTACCATTATGTAGTATTATCTGTAGAGATACATCAACTCAAACTAGTTTTGTCTTTTGCCCTTATGAATGTCCAATAAATAAGTTGTTGGACAAACTGGAACAATGGGCCTTATATTTAAATGTTAAAGAAGATAGAAATGAAATTGACGAAAAATTGTCGAACATTATTAGCGCTAATAATTTTGTAATGTGTAATGTTTTATAATATATAAGCATTTAAAAGCTTACAAAAATTATACCTGTGTTTATAAAAAGTAATTATCCTTTTATTAGTTTATCAAGAAATACAGATGAAAGATCCATATATTTTATTAGAATGAAAATGTCTGCTAGATTTTTGTTAGTGTAGTTTTATAGTAATACTTAAAACTTCTTTTCAAAGATTCAAAAGGGTGCTGAAAAGAAAGAATCTTGACATGCCTGGCACCATACCATCGGTTTTATTGATTTTATTTATTAATGTATGTCCCGTTTTTTCGCGTATATGATATAAGTGGTATTTCCAGAAGATTTGCCTTGTAAGTTAATTAAAAAATAGATCAAATATGATTTTTAATAATTAAAAAGGTAGAACAAAATATTGGGATTAAAAAAACCTCGTCTGATTCCACTGAGCAAAGTGATACTGAAGTTGATATTTTACAAAAAATACAAAATAAAGCATTACGAATCATATTAGGATCTAATAGATACACTAGCACAACCGACATGTTATTTATATACAAAGTGCCTCAACACCTTTTAAATAATTGTAGGTTTGTTAAAGATATACATAAATACACAAGATCAAGAAACAATTTTTATTTAGACAGATTAAGTACCAGTTATCTATCTATCTATCTATCTATCTGTGATGGGGGTGTCGATACACTGCGACCTATAAGATCTATTGTGCCCCCTACTGCTGCCCAATCGTTGAGGATGTCTCAACGATTAGAGCAGTTCCTCTAGTCCTATTGCTTTCAAAAAGTTCAGGATGTCGGTAGGCTTCAGGTTAGGTAAATCTTCCTCTTCTATTTGATATTCTCCGAGGTATCGTACCCTTGGATTTTGCAGGGTAAAGCATTCTGAGAGAATGTGGATGGAGGTTTCCCCCTCTTCCTCGCAGAATCTGCATTCTTCTTTGTCTACTAATCCGAGTTTCTTTAGGTGGCCTCTCAGCCGGCAGTGCCCTGTTAGGATACCCGTTAGTATTCTGAGCTTATTTTTACTTTTACTGACGCAGTCGTCAGATCTCTTCTGGTTGTAGTTTCCCAGTAGTGTCTTGGCCTGCCTCATTCCTTTTAGTCCTATCCAGTATTGGCATCTTTTGTTATTTACTTCTTTTCCAAGTTCATCAAGTATTGTACTGGTGCTTATTCCGCAGAAGGGTTCAGGTCCCAGAAATGATGTTTCAGCCCCTTTTTTTGCGAGTATGTCTGCTATTTCATTACCCTCCACTCCAGTGTGTCCCGGAACCCATAGGAGGGTAACAGTGTTATTCTTGCCCAGTTCGTTTAGATTCTCTAGGCACTCCCAAACCATCTGGGAGTTGATTTCGTGGGAGTTCAAAGCATTAATGGCTGCTTGGCTGTCTGACATGATGATGATCTCTTGTCTGCTAAAATTTCTTTCTATGTTGAACTGGACACATTTTCCGATGGCGTATATTTCAGCTTGGAAAATGCTCGGAGATTTGCCTAAACTTTCAGAATATTTGGTTCCAGGCCCATATACTCCTATTCCTGTTCCTTCTGTTGTTCTAGAACCATCTGTGTACCATTTAATGGCACTTCTCTTGAGTTTTGGGATGGTATCTTTGTCCCATTCGCTTTTGTTACTTAGCTTTGTGTTGAATTCTTTCACAAAGCTAAACTTCTTTGTCATCTCATCTTGGGGCATGTCCCAGGTTTGATGATTTCCAGGAAGGAGTCGAAACTTGCGTTTAGTTGATCCTTCTCTGGTCATTCTGTAGGTTGTTCTTATCGCTATACTCTCCACTACTATATGGAGGGGTGTAAGGCTTAGGATTACCTCCATGGCGGCCGTTGGGCACGTTCTCATTGCACCTGTTATGCATACGCAGGCTAGTCTTTGGATTTTCGCTAGATTTGCCTTTGTACTGGCCAGCTTAGTTCTGCTGCCCCAGACCACTGCTCCATAAGTGATGGCCGGTCTCACTATTGACGTGTACATCCACTGCAGGATCTTTGGGTTACATCCCCAGTTTTTTCCCGCAAAATTTCTGCACACCATTAGAGCTTTCGTGGCTTTGCTGGTTACTTCTTTTTCGTGCTTATTCCAGATGAGTTTATTATCTAGTATTAGTCCCAGATATTTGACATCTGGTTTCCATTCAATAACTTTCCCGTCCAATTCGATGGTTTTGAGGTTAATGTTTCTTTTCCGTGTAAAGGCAACTAAGGTAGTCTTGGTGGGGTTCACGCTAAGTCCCATCGATTGACACCATTCTTTGGTATAGTCCAGCCCTCTTTGAACTATATCGCAGAGGGTATTCTCGAATTTTCCTCTTGCGATTATGACTATGTCATCTGCATAGCCTTGACACGATATACCAATCTCGGTCAAATCGCAGAGGAGTCGATCCACTGTTAGGCTCCACATAAGAGGGGAGGCAACTCCTCCTTGTGGACATCCTCTGGTTGTGCAGATGGAAACAGTGTCTTGTCCCATTTTAGTCTCTGCTATTCTGGTAGACAAAAGTCGCGACATCCATCTGGTTGTCGTGTTGTCTACCCCTCTTTCTTCTAGTGCTCTTTTAACGGCTTCGTGTGGTGTGTTGTCAAAAGCCCCTTCTATGTCTAGAAAGGCACACACTACAGATTCTTTGTTCTCTAGTGCATCCTGGATTTCATCTGTCAATTGCACCAATGCGGTCTCCGTGGATTTGCCCGTTTGGTACGCATGCTGATGAGGGTGCAGAGGCACCCGTTCCAGGATTTCTGTTCTGATAGGGATTTAGGATTGGTTGTATCCCTTTTCCCTGTTTTAGGAATGAAGGTGACTCTGGCCCTTCTCCTTACTTCCGGTATATATCCCAGTTCTAGACTGCTACGACACATACTCACTAGGTGTGGTAGAATTTCTTCTTGCCCGCGCTGGAGTAAGGCGGGGAATATTCCATCAGCTCCTGCTGATTTAAACGGTTGGAAGGTGTTCAAGGCCCATCTTATGCGTCTATTGCTGCAGATATGTCTGGCCATTGCCGTATCTTCTCTGGTAGGTCTACTATACCGTTCTGGAGTGTGCCCTATAGAGATAGGTTCATTCCCAGGGAAGTGAGTATCCAGTAAGAGCTGGGCTCTTTCATTTTCACTTTCGGTGTAGCTACCATCTGGCTTCTTTAGAGCCATTGCGTTATCGACTCTACCTTTTACCTACCAGTTATAGTCAGAATAGTCTTTTTTATAAGGGAATAAAGCAATACAATGAAATGCCTGATTTTATTAAAAACTGCAATAATTTAATGAGTTTTAAAATATCCTGTACTGACTATATTAAGCAGACATTTATTTTTTGTAAAACTTTTGTAAACTTAAATGTAAAATAATACTAGCCAAGTGCTAAATAAAGGATTATTATTATTATTAATTGAGTTCTAAAAACCGTTGATAAAAAAAAGTGCCACATTTAACTTTGCATGAGAAACATTAGAAATACAAAACACTGAAATTAGTTGCTAATTATTACCGCGCTACCGATGCTATACGGTAATAAAACAGCACAAAAGCAAAATTAGATTCCTGCTTTCTGCAAATGCACGTGTGCATGTTTAACAGTAGTAAAGAAGCCACAAATACTTTAATAAAATTTTCCACATTGCGCACTGACGGCGTGCTAAATTCGACAATGCAAAACTCCAACCGAAATCAATTTAACTTATCAAAAAACATCAAACGGAGCTTTATCTATTAACTCCTCCCTCTATTCACTGCGTGTAACTCTATCAC
The DNA here is from genome assembly GCA_949320105.2 of Crepidodera aurea. Taxonomy (NCBI): domain Eukaryota; kingdom Metazoa; phylum Arthropoda; class Insecta; order Coleoptera; family Chrysomelidae; genus Crepidodera; species Crepidodera aurea. The sequence goes on along the minus strand of OX439476.1, from coordinate 14,204,515 downwards.
AAAAGGTAGCGAATCGCGTGTTATTAAAATCAGTTCTTCTCTGATAGCGGTTTCTACCCGTTTAAAGAAAGAGTGGTGAATACTTGAGCAGGCAAATTTATTTGTTAAAAGGGTAGGTTGGCACATAATGCTTTTAGTTAAGATGTATTTTTTTTTATTGACTATTTTCGGTACTTATTTTCGCAGTCAGCAAACGTGGATAGAATTGTAGGGTTAGTAGTTCTATCAGTCAAATTTTTTAATCCGAATATTTTCAGCCAGGCTCAAAAATTTTGTTTTTGTCACTAAGAGAACATCTTATTTGTATATACAGGGTCCTGCAACAGTGACGCCGTGTTCCATATCTCTATTTCTCGACAAAATAAAACATTTTCGGTCACACAGGATGTTCAATTTTTTCTGAACGGATACCAACTTTATTTTTTTAAATGGCAACCTGTATTTTTTAACACTTTTTCGGTTTCTACATGAAAAATAAAAGATACTTATGTATGTTTATTTCGAAAATATTGACGGTTTTCAAGATTTTTAGCATGAAAAGTTTTTTCCAATATTCGTCACTCAAAATATTTGAAATTATAAAGTTGCGCCACGTCCCATTAAAATTTATTTTTTATCAAATATTGTACATTGGTGACTTTCTCAAACGATGCATCCGAAATCGACCTGTGATATACAGGGTATGAAAAACAGTTTGCCACATATTATCAATAAAAATTTGCAGAATCTTCCGTATTTCAAATGGAACACCCTGTATATTATCGATCCAACAAGCGCCAACAAAGGCTCTACAAATTTCATCAAGTAATCCCTGTGGCTAAGTTCAGTAGTTTTTCTTAAAACTTTTTTTTTTCAAAAAACGGCCAGTATTCTTCATATTTCTACGCCAGAGGTTCCCAATCTTTCTCTGTTTGCGTCTCTCTAAATAATCGGATTTTTTCCGCGGCTCCCTTAAAACATCAGATTTTTTTTTTCAAAATTTTTGATTTCCTTGAAAAATTGGAAAACCTTTCTTTTTAAAAGCGATTGCCCATTTAACAGCGAAAAATTGAAAATAGACACTTACTATTATCCCTTGGATAATATAAAATATCTAATTTCAGTTGTTTCGGTAATATCCATATGGACACTGGACAACCACCATGTGGTTAGGTTAGTTAAAAAATATTTTAAACACGAATTTTAAATTCACAAACAAAAATTCGAGACTTTGAAATTTCAAGAAAATTACCGAATTTTTTCATTGAATATTTGCTAAAAATCTTAAAATCCGCCAATATTTTCGAAATAAACATACATACAGTATTTTTTATTTTCCATGTAGAAACCGAAAAAGTGATGCCCTTTAAAAAAACAAAGTTGGGACCCGCTCAGGAAAAATGAAATCCTGTATGACTGAAAACTTTTTTATTTTGTCGAGCTCGATCAATAAGATAACATTATAGAAAATTCAATCAAGAAATCACAATTCATGAGATGCAAAAGTCGCTTTTTGAAATAAAAAACAACAAATCTCCCGGAGAAGATGAAGTGGTCATTGAATCTCTTAAAGTTCTGTTTAATGAGTGTCTTATACAAGGCAAAACGCCACAAAAATGGAACAATGCAACCATTACCTTAATACATAAAAAAGGTGACATAACCAATCTTGCAAATTACCATCCTATAAGTCTGCTGTCTCACATGTACAAGCTATTTGCTCGAATCATTGTAAATAGATTAAAAGCGAAACTGGACCTTTATCAGCCAAGGGAACAGGCTGGGTTCCGACCAGGCTATGGCATGAACGATCATCTTCAAGTCCTGAAGAATCTTATAAAAAAGTCCATTGAATACAATAAACCACTTGTCCTGCTATTCGTGGACTACGAAAAAGCCTTTGACACTATAAACCAGTATCAGATGTCTCCGACTGTAGAATAGACCATCGATATACCTTAGTAATTGAGTCTATATATAAAAATGCTACAGCTAACGTAAAACTGCAGGAGACAACAAATACATTCAAAATAAATAGATGAGTTCGGCAGGGGGACACTATTTCGCCGAAAATGTTTACGAACCTGCTTGAGTATGTGCTTAAATCTGTAAATTTGGAAAATCTAGGGTTAAACATAAAGGGTGAAAGCCTAACACATTTAAGATTTGCAGATGACATAGTCCTAATATCAGACCGCCTCGACCATACTATAAGCATGCTACAACATATAAACTTTGCTTCCCATAAGGTGTAACTAAAAATTAATGTGGCAAAAACCCAACTAATGACTAACCTAAGAGAAACGTTTTTAACCAATGTGTTCTGCCTGTCCTAACTTACTGTGCTGAGACTTTAACATTAACAAAAAAGGCTGTACATAAAATCAGAGTGACACAGCGTGCAATAGAAAGGTCAATGTTGGGACTGACCCTCACAGATCACATCACAAACGCTGAGTTACGTAGAATGCATTACTCTGCAAAATCCAAGGGTACGATACCTCGGAAAATATCAAATAGAAGAGGAGGATCTACCTAACCTGAAGCCTACCGACATCCTGAACTTTTTGAAAGCAATAGGACTGGAGGAACTGCTCTAATCGTTGAGACATCCTCAACGATTGGGCAGCAGTAGGGTGCACAATAGATCTTATAGGTCGCAGTGTATCGACGCCCCCATCACAGATAGATAGATACGTAGAAGAACCAGAGTGAGTGACGCAGTAAAAAGAATAGCAATTCTGAAGTGGAATTGGGTGGGACACATTGCGAGAATGCGGGACAACAGATGGACCAAGAGGATCATAGAGTGGAGGCCTAGACAGGACGCATACAGAAGCAGGGGACGACCACCGACTAGATGGTCCGATGATATTAAACGTATCCACACAAATTGGATACAGGAAGCACAAAATAGGAAAATGTGGAAGCAATCAATGGAGGCTTATGTCCAGCAGTGGACGAATATGGGATGATTGATGATGATTCTATTCCTATCTGTTTCCTAAATAGAGATATGGAACGCCGCGCCATTGTTGCAGGACCCTGTATATCGCCTGCGAAAATATGTACGAAAAAAATTCGCTGGCTGCCGTGCTATAAATTGTTACATTAAGAATATAATTTCTTGTAGATAAATAATCCAGTGACCATGTTCGGCAAACTAAATTATCTGTCAAACAAATTTGATGACGGCTGTCAAAAGTCGTACAAAATGGATGACGATCAGGACGTAAATCTTTTCGTCATAGACGATGTTACTAGAATTGTTAAAACCACAATCCAAACTTGTCTCAAAGACGAGGAATACAAATCGTCGAGAGTCGATATGTGGAGCACGAATATTTCTGAAGAGATTCTCGATCTTTTAAGTAAGATGGAAAAGATGTTCAAATACGTTGTGACCTGTTCAATTTTGGAAAGAAGTGGCGCTGGATTGCATACCGCAAGTTCTTGCTACTGGGATAATGGAACGGATTCAACATGTACTGTAAGATGGGAAAATAAAACGATGTACTGTATAGTCACTGTTTTTGGAGTTGGAATTTAAATTTGTGGTAAAACCAAACGGCACTAAATATAGATATACAACATTGTTTAGATCTATTAATTTTAAATTTTATAGTTTTTGATTTCAAATTATATTTTCGATTTAAAATTTGCATTTCAGTTTTAATTGAAATAATATACAATAAACAGCGTGCTTAAAGTTTATGTTGAAATCTTCCTCAAACTTAATGAATTTGGTATAAAGTCCTATTAATTGGTTTTATTTTTTCTCCAGTTTATTAGTCCCATAAGATACGAAATCTTGGTTTTCATCTCTCTAACTAAAAGTACTGAGTACGGCTCATGTTTAGAATCGCGTGTAATCATTCAAAATCTGGTAGAAAGATTTAAAATTTCAATGACCCTACCTGCAGTTCTGGACTGGTATCGAAATTATAAGCCGAAGGCCGTCCTTCTAAAGTTCCAAAAGCTACGTTGCCACCTTGAAGAGGAGAAATGTCGGAATACTCGGATGTACAAAGGGCCCTCGTTTCCTCGCCCCTCGTCGTGTGCGTCATGTCAGGTAGGCCGTAGGTATCTCGACAGGTGGCACTGAAAAAAAGGTGCCATTATTAGTCTCACGAACAAAAGAGTGTTTTCTTCGGAGGTTAGACGGCTATAAAATGATTAGTTGGGATTTTGGTTGAAATAGAATGGATCTATTGGTAGAAAATTGATTTATGTTGAGGTGTAAAATTCCTTTCTTATTTCTGAGTTATATCATTGTAACGGATTAAAATAAAGTGAGGAAATACCGCTTAGAATTTAACATTGTATTATAATAAACCTAAGCAATTAGTATTAGTTTTTTTAATGCTTGGGGGCAGTTTTCTGCTTGGAAAAAATATTTGATCTACCTTTTGCGATGTTAATGTTAATGTTAACATGTTAAATCGTTTATTGAAGAAAATAAGTAGAAATATGTCTGTATAAATACAAAAAAATACAATAAACATTACAAATAACCCACAGAAGTTGTTGACAGCCTCAACAACTTGTACGTGGTATCTATATATCTGTGATCGTTAAGGATGTCTCAACGATTAGAGCGATTCCTCCAGTCATATTGCTTTCAAAAAGTTCAGGATGTCGGTAGGCTTCAGGTTAGGTAGATTCTTCTTCTTCTATTTGATATTCTCCGAGGTATCGTACCCTTGGATTTTGCAGGATAATGCATTCTGAGAGAATGTGGATAGAGGTTTCCTCCTCTTCCTCGCAGAATCTGCATTCTTCTTTGTCTACTAAGTTAGTATTCTGAGCTTATTTTTACTTTTACTGTTGCAGTCGTTAGATCTCTTCTGGTTATATTTTCCCAGTAGTGTCTTGGCCTGTCTCATTCCTTGTAGTCCTATCCAGTATTGGGATCTTTTGTTATTAACTTCTTTTTCAAGTTCATCAAGTATTCTACCTACTGGTGCTTATTCCGCAGAAGGGTTCAGGTCCCAGAAATGGTGTTTCAGCCCCTTTTTTGCCAGTACGTCTGCTATTTCATTACCCTCCACTCCAGTGTGAGTTTCTTTAGGTGGCCTCTCAGCCGGCAGTGCCCTGTTAGGATACCCGTATTCTTAGCTTATCTTTACTTTTACTGACGCAGTCGTCAGACCTCTTCTGGTTATAGTTCCCCAGTAGTGTATTGGCCTGCCTCATTCCTTGTAGTCCTATCCAGTATTGGGATCTTTTGTTATTTACTTCTTTTCCAAGTTCATTAAGTATTGTACTGGTGTTTCAGCCCCTTTTTTGCTATTTCATTACCCTCCACTCCAGTGTGTCCCGGAACCCTTAGGAGGGTAACAGTGTTATTCTTACCTAGTTCGTTTAGATTTTCTAGGCACTCCCAAACCATCTTGGAGTTGATTACGTGACATGATGATGATCTCTTGTCTGCGAAAATTTCTTTCTATGTTGAACTGGACACATTTTCCGATGGCGTATATTTCAGCTTGGAAAATGCTCGGAGATTTGGTTCCAGGCCCGTATACTCCTATTCCTGCTCCTTCTGTTGTTCTAGAACCATCTGTGTACCATTTAATGGCACTTCTCTTGAGTTTTGGGATGGTATCTTTGTCCCATTCGCTTTTGTTACTTAGCTTTGTGTTGAATTCTTTCACAAAGCTAAACTTCTTTGTCATCTCATCTTGGGGCATGTCCTAGGTTTGGTGATTTCCAGGAAGGACTCGAAACTTGCGTTTGGTTGATCCTTCTCTGGTCATTCTGTAGGTTGTCCTTATCGCTATGCTCTCCACTACTATATGGAGGGGTTGTACGTGGTAACACAACACATACAATAATTCGGACAGTAAAATTTATTGTAGTAATATTTCTGTTTTTACATTATTTTATCTTTATCTTTTTCAAATCTCTATTTATTTATTCTGAATAAAGTTATATTATTATTATTATTATTATCATTATTCTCATAATTATTATTTTATATACTGTGTATTTATTTATTTTTAGGCACTGTACATTTTTTTCATGGCATTTCTGCAAAACAAGTATAACAGCACTTATTGCTCATCAGCTTTATTCATTTTATTTTATTTTGATATACTTCCTTGTATTATATTTATTGAATAAAGATTATTATTATTATTATTAATAAATTTAAAACATTACGTACTAAATTGTGTATAAATATATAAAAACAATTTAAAAAAATGAAAGATTAAAAGATTGATACATTAAAAGAAGCCAGAAAACAAGAAGGAAACAAAGGTACAATTAATTTGGATTGAAGTAACAAGACAGCACCATTTAATTATAGTTAACTAATAATAATTATTATGACAACCCTCTCAAAGATGTTATTTTGTTTTCTATTATCATCATTGGGTCTCAATTTTTTTCATTATCAATATTGGATCTCAATCAACTCATGTGTCTCTCTCCTGGATATAAGCTATAAGACTCCCTTTTTGAATTTTCTTGAAGATGAAGATGAAACATAAAATTTGATCGATCTATCTGGGTTTTCCATGCGAGGAAGAAAATATGTATGTCAAAATTGCTAGATGCCTACATTTTTGAATATGTAATTTGATGCGTTTGAAGTTACCCATTTTTTAAAAACACTTTTAACGTGAGTATATGTTGGTTATCTTTTCAATCAATTTTTGCTGAGATTTCAAAATATTTGTTATTTAGTTAGAGTGGTTAAATAAAATTAAAGAAACAGTATCCAATTTTTGGCCTCACAACCTTTTTTTAAATTATTATTCCTTTGATTGTAGATTTACAAACAGCAAAAGTTAATTTCTCGTAGTTATAAAAATGGGGATTGGGTTATAAATAGTGAAATAATAAAAAATGATTTACCTGTAATACTGAAATGGTATCCAAGGTCCCTCTTTGGTGAGTTTTTTCGATACGTAAAAACTTTCTGGCCTAGGTGAGGAAAAAATCAATCGGACGTAAGTAATATCAAACGCCTTATCTGAAAAAATAAAAAATAAACTATAAATATTCGGCGTAACGATGTTAATACAGAATGATTTATTTAGGATGCTTTTATCTCATTAAGGATGCTCTAATCCCAGAAGTTTCTGACCCATTTTAACTGCAAATATCTCTTAACTCAGAAACGATAGGGAGGTGCGGTTTTCACTGAACAGTTTCTTTTTATATAAAGTTTTTTTCAGTATAAATGTTTATTTAGTAAAATCTTATATAGGGTGTTTTAAAAAAACGGTCTTTTTCAAATGCAAATAATGTCGATTTTTTTAACGACACACCCTATATATTTTTATTCTATCTGAAAGGTGAACTCTTTCCCTTTCCGAAAATGTATAAAATGTTGAAGTTTAGATGAAAAATAAGTGAGTTATTTGATTTTTAAGGATAGGCAGTTATCTAGACATCTACCATTAGATAATTTATATGTTAATTTTTAGTAAAATTTGGTATACATTTTTCAAGTTTGTTTTGTTATTTTCTATAATTATTTATCATAAATCCAAAATTTATTCAATTTATTTTTTTTTAATTGCAATCGTACATAAAATCATGTATCTATATAACGCGTACATAAACAGGCTTTATTGACTCATTATTTTATAGCCTCTCTCGCAAGCTCGCTCGACCATAAAACGATTCGTTCAATAAATCCCTTGTTTATGTACTTGTAATATAAATCGCTATTATTAACTAACATATTAAAGTAACTTATCCCCTAGATTTGATTAATATTTTAAAAACAAGACGGGACATGCAGAAAAAAATTAGCAAACGTTAAATTTCTTTGTAGCAATCCAGGCATTTACTATGCTTCACTGGGCTGGGGAAAGAAGGATAGAAAAGTGATGCTTACTTTTAAAATATCTATCTGATATAAAATGCTTCTTAGTATGGGCAAGGGAATGTATCAAGGGAATAATAAGGGCCTTAATTCCCGAAGGCAAGGTTTGTCTGAGGTAATTAAGTCTCATTAATTCCCGTGGTACATAGTTTATTTTATTTCTGATCCATTTTAATAAAATTTATAGCACAGCAGACATTTGTTGAATATTGCTGTCAGTGTTTCATTATATTTAGTGAATGTCATTGCTGCTTTGTGTTATCTTATAAAAATAACGGAAATAAGTACCGATTTACCAAAAAATATCAAAGAAAATGTAGCCAAAGCAACCAAAAATTTATTGCTGGAGAAATCCAGACTCCCCTCCTACAATGAGCGGGCATTATGACCACAACGCTAGCTCATCATGCCCTATGGCGTTATGAGTGTATTTATAGCAACCGTATGCAAGGTAAAATAAACAAATAATGTATAAGTGAAAATTAAAATTGTATACACATTTTTTTGTCAATGATTTTATCGAGACATTCACATCTCCAATTTTAGTATTATTTATAAAAATATACTGCTTTTAATTAATCTTTAATAAATAGGGACTTCCCAGACATATTCATTCATCAGAATTTGCAATTTTACTGAAAACAAATATTGCTATTAAAAATAATCGTTATTGCTTTTATAACAGATATAATATCTTCGTTTCGACTACCATGATGCAACAAATTATTTTAAATACATGATTTTTCATTTCTAGATCTGCTGATCTATTTAAATATTACTTATTACTAACATCCATCAACTGACAGTAAAAATATGGTAATACGAAATTACGAAACATGTTACGGTACATGCCAGCATTTTTATTGTATTTATAAATATTTATATTTGTTTTATGAGCCGACACAAGTGAATTCGAATCGACAAAATAAACTATAGTCACTGGTTGACGTTTCGGCCGTTTATAGACTTGACCGTTTAAGGATTTTCCGATTTTAAATCGACAATTGCTATTCAGTTTCGTTGCCTCGAAAAGGCATAAAAAGAATAAAAAACGTTTACTCGATATTTCAAACTGAATAAATTATCATAGTGTTAACCCTTACTTGTCCAATCCGTAGTCTCTCTGTTTTGTTTTGTCCCTTATTTTTGCTTTATTCGATCAAGCAAAGACAAAATAATTTTTGAACCCATTAGTTACTATAACTGTAAAATAACACAACAAAGAGGTGAGATAATTGTCTACTGGTGAAAGAAAGAAAGCTTATCTATGTAGGTAAAGGCTACAAGGAAGAAAACAAAAAAAAGGGAACATCAAGAAACTTTTAGGCGTTGGCAAACATGATGAGATCGTACAGAAAACGTCGCGCAATGGACGAAAAGACTGATACCAAAGATAGAAGCATGGTACAGCTGTAATCGAAGAAACACGAACTAATTCGTTATGCAATTCTTCAAGGTGTATGGGTCATATCGAGCATACACACTCTTAGAATAAAGAAAACAGAACATACCATTTTCATCTGCCCAAAATGGCATAACAACAGACATCAATTAAAAACGTCTCTGGGCGAACATCTCACCCCAGAAATGCTGAGAAACCCGGCATCATGGAAAAGCATCTCGCATGCAATAATTCAGATCATGAAAGGAAAGGAACAGGAAGAAGTCTAAATACGTTCTGTCCAGATGTTGGACAACATCTCGACTCCTGCTCAAAAGGACGATATCAATGCAACACGTCGCTTGTAGGTACTTGAGGTTATGTCTCCCAGATGGTTCCAAGTACAAGAGGGTGGTTTAAGTCGGGAAGAGTCCAACATTACTGAGAGCGATGGACACCAAGCTATCAGTGCCCATGAGGGTTTCCACCACACCACAAAAAAAGGACTAATTTTCAGACGGGCCCACCAAGGGGGTGAAGTTTTTAGTGAGTATGCCTTAAAAGGTGACTCTAAAGAATAAGGATCAGTAAATAGACAGTCCTTAAGAAGATTTTTGGTACAAAAACGAAAAATGATTTTTTTAAATAGTGTTTTTAAAATAAAATGTAATTTGATTCTACAGTATTTTTAATTTTAGCCCAGGGACGAACCAGCCCGGGCTTTTTTGACCTTACAACCTTGAAAAATAATACCTATAACGAATTTTTAAAATAAAATACGGCATCGATACCGTTTCCCAGAAAAAATTAATTGAGAGAGGCGAATTCACCAAAATAATTTTTTTACCGGAGTAAAAATAAAAGTTCAAAGGACAATAAAAGTTTTCTTTTATGATCTGAAATATATAAACTAAAAATGCTATTTCGACCCGTTCTAACCACCCTTACGTCTAATTTTAGGGGCACACATTTTGGTGGATTCACGTAATTTAGTAAATTGAGATTTCCTCGAAAACGGCCTCAGTTACCGATACCGAACAAAAGTATTTTATATTTAGAAAACTCGTTATGTTATCTAGGGGTATTATTTAAGTTGTAGAGGTGGTAATGGCAAAAAAGTTAGCCACTCCTGACGGTACAAATTCTTCTTTATCTGATATTATACTCTTTTACGTATTCCTTCTACTAAATGTTTAAAATTCTTACCAAATTTAAGTGTCAAATTGACTTGGTTAGGCCACTGAATACCCTCGTACATGGTTTCTGACTGCCACCATGTTGGATTATCTGGGTGGATAAAATCAGTAAGATACCTTGCATCATGTTCTCCAGGATGACAAATTTCACAAGATTTTCTAATTCCATTTACACCGGTTTGTACACAATATTCATTATCGCCGTTTTGGCCGCAAGTGTTGGTGGCTTCCATCAGGACACCGAAAGCTGCATTTTCGAATTCTGGGATGCATCTCTGAAAAATAAAAAAATAATTTTGAAACACTATCGTCGACCACTAACCAAAACACGATAGACTGCATTTAATTTTATCGGTAAAAATACTTGCTTTGTATTTCCACAGAAAATACTTCCTCACATTTTTATATTTTTCTTACAGAACCCATACAGTATCTTAGAGTCTCTATTTTCTTATGATTTGAAGTTCCACGTGTTACACAATCTACTTTTCTAAATTCTAAAATTGCAAGTAAAACTGTAAATTGTATAGGCACGTATTTCTGGAAACCTAATGACGTATATAGTGAGTCCTATCCTGCACAATATCGTAAACATCTTCATACGATGGTAAAGATTTTCTGTTGTCAGCTCCTGTATCGTTTTCTCTAATTTATTCGTATTTGATAGAGACATCTGCAGAAGCTCACGACTTTTAATGTGAGATCATTATTCAATGCGGTCATAACAATGAATTCATGGAAAAGTTCGTCGTCGTGATGAATGTATAAGGTAAGAAACATACACAAATACTATGTATGTTTAGCGTACCTGTATAATATAAATAGGTCGTTTCTTCAGTTAAGAAATGATAATTGGCTCTATTGTGTCCTCCGGTTTCCAGAATTTTTCCTTCTCCGAGATGATTTAGAGGTTTTTGCCAATTTCCAAATGAAATTTTTGATATTGATCCCAGATTAGTTCATTCACAGTTATATGGTAATCCCAATACGTTACTTCCCGTTCTATCGTCATTTCATCGACTGCATAATTCTTAAATATTGGCGAAGTTAGTTTGCTACAAAAGCCCTCTTTATCTACGGTTACAGGTATTGTACATAACTATTACAGAAATAGTCCGTTAAATCAATCATTTGATAAACATTTTCTACAAAAACATTCGTTTATTTTGCAAGTTTTGAATTAAATTGTAACAAGGAAAGAAAGACGATTAATAAGCATTTTTTTAAATGTTATTGAAACCTTAGACAGAGAAATCAGTGAGAAAACAATTTTTTAGTTTGAGCGATATCCATTTTTTTTTCGAGATCATTATCCTGTAGAATAACCTTTAGTGTGTACTCGTCAGTTCCGAGTTGCTTGGATTCAGTAAATATAAACATTTTCTAAATTTAGTTTTAATTTGAATCCCACTCGTAAGGCTACGGTTTTCAAAAAAGAAAGATTTAATGGATTCTTGTAAATGATAAAACTATCTGTAATTCTACATCTATCTACATATTCAGTTTTTATGAAACATAGTTCTATTGCATATTTCAGCGACTTTAAATTTTTATTTCCTGTTTCTATGTTCCTATGTTTCCTGTGTTTCTTTTTGTCTCGTTCCTCCTGGTTGTTCGTACGTAATATTTGTTGTTTTTCAGTCTCTTCAGTCAGAATCTACGACTACCTACTTATAATTGGAAGATTATATAACGTGTATACATCTTTACTGCTTCATCCTTCCTATTCTAATATTCTTCTCAATATTTTCCTTTCCCATGTCTCCAGTTTTAACAGATATCTGGTCATTAATCAGATATCATCTCCCTTTATTAAAGTCGACCTCAGAAGAGTTTTTTAAATTATTTTCAGGGGAGTAGATATCAAGCAATCTAGCTCAAGGATTCATTGAGAAGATCTATGGTTAATAAGAGATATTTCTTACTTCTGTTGAGCATTCAAGGAATCATATAAATATTCTTAACTTTTTCTGGTTTACCGTTGATATTTTCACATGGAATAGCCTTATTTAGCTTCTTCTTTCCTTGTGATTGTCAATGTCTTCATTTTTTAATAATTTCTTACGTAAGGGTGATATGTGCTCTGTGCTTTCTCTATTTTTAAGTTGCTTCCTTTAAAGGTATTGGCATTAATTTGTATTGCTTCATATCTATACCTCTATATATATTGCTCTATCTATTCTTTATTGATGCGGTTGATTCAGTAAAATATTTTCTTCATCTTTCTGTTACTTCTCTTCTGTTAAAACGTTTACTACGTTATATGTACATATATTTTTCATGTTATTCGTTTTTTTTACCCAATTCTTTTAGTTCCCTAAAATAGTTTATAATTTTTTTTCCCAAAATTTGGTCAGTGTTTCTCGTTTATCTTTTTAACTTCTCTCAATTTTTCTTCGTACTATTCGTATTATTCTGATCTTTTAGTGTTTTTTTATCGCTTTTTCCGTGCACCAATATGTTTTCTTCAAGTTTTTGTTTTTCCTTTGCTGCTTTCTCCTCCCTTTATTCTATAAAGTTTTTGTCAAATAATTCAGGGGTTTCTGATGAAAAAAAAAATTGTGTGACATAAAATAAAAGGTACTTAAATGTTAAGTACTTTTAAGTATTTATTTCGGATTCACTAAAGATGATATTAATAAGTATTTAAATTGTGACATTCGTTTTTACCTGCGGTCTGTTAAACGAATCATAACAGGGAGTCCCTCCATATCCAATAGCGGGTGTCTGTTGTCCCAAACCCCAACAAACTAACACCAAAAACCAAAAAGTCCTTAAAATCCACATTTTACCACAAAAAAACAATCAATCCACTTTGCGCACTATCCACAGCACACACACATTCCAAAGATTTTGAAAAGAAACTAAAAGTAACAAAAGAGGGCTCAAAAATGAAAAATTCTCTTTTCAAATGGCCCTTTTCATGAATGCGGTACCGCGCGTTATCCGGTTAGTCTTCAATCACGTCTTCGAGTGAGAGACTAAATACTACTGAGCTACACGGAGAAGGGAACAGTCGGTGTTTTGCTGATGGTATGTCGAGCACTACGCACAGATGCTGGGCTCTGAAAGATCCAGATGCCTGTACAGAACGAGATAAAACATTCATAAATGCAAACATTACTCTTTGTATGGTGGCTGGGAATGCAGGGGCGGATTTAGGATTAAATTAAACAAAAGGGTTACCGTACTGGAATTTTTCTTAAAACTTTGGCTGTGCCGATCCTGAATATCTATAAATCATTTTTTGTCCAACGGTATTATGTCTGCAATCCTAATTAAAACCGCGGACATGCCATATTTTTACAATTTCGTTTAAAATTCAGAGTAATATTCCACATTCACGACTAAGAATACTTATCGACTATAGTTTAGAGAAGAAACGAGTGCAGTAATTTAATTTCTAGAAGTAGTACAGGTTTAAGAGGTAGAAATTTTATTTTTACCTCATCCTTCAATGCGTATTTGTAGTTAAAATGAAAATTTTAATACATTTGATCGGCCTAATAAAGATTTCGTTTGATTTAATCATGTTTCCATGGTTTTTACTGTAATAAACCTATTCTTTATGTATTCATAGCCGTATCGTATGTATTTTAATTGATTCGGAATTTTGTATTAATATATTTATTGTAAAGAAAAATACAAATCTGACATCTTTCATAAACTAAATAATCTAAATATCAATATATTTCAAAATGGCTTGAGGGCAGAATTACTCGTAATAGCAAAGCAACATAAAAACAAGAGAAAAAGGAATTGAAATTCTTAGATTGCCTCCTCACCATGCAGAGTTAAATCCCATTGAACTGATCTGGTCACAATTAAAAAGTTATGTTTCTCAAAACAGTACAACATTTAAATTACCTGATGTGCGAAATTTGTTTTTAAAGGCAGTTTCAGATGTAAATGGAGAACATTTGAGAAAAGTGGAAAATTCATTTTGTAAAGTAGATACAGCAATGGAAAACTTAATAGACCCTATAATAATAAACCTCAGAAAAGATTAAACAAAGTTTAATCCCGTTAACAACATATAATCCTCGGTTGGTTTATTTTTATTTTTTTGCAAAGTACGCCTATGGAATGTGACGTTATATCCCCACTTTTACTGCACTCCTCTTTTATTCAGAGTATAGTCCTTGAATGGTGCCTTTTATACGCAAAAATGAAAATTCAGTACGAAAACATTCACAGTTAATCCCATTAATGGTATGCGCTACGAGGATTGTGAGTATCAGAAAATGTACTTTTATTTTATTGGGAAGAAAAAAGAATATTAAAATTTAAACAAAAAGTTGTTAAAAAAGGTATTTTTATTATCCAGAAAATAAATGCTAATAGGATACATGTTCTAATAGTTCAAAGCGCTGTCTTTCGCCAAATAGTCGATGAAGATAATACTTTGTGCATCCAAAAATATGGTCGCAACGACTTCCAGCAGATTTGAGGGACTTGGCTTTTTTGAGGTGGATTCACCACAAGGATTTCATAGCTTAGATTATTCTTTGGTCTCCTAAAGTGGTTAATGTTTCATCGACAGTTATAGATCGACTTACTTGGATTGCCCTGAAAAAGCTTTAAAGCCAGTTCAAAGTTCTCACTTGCGTTTTTGGCCAAGAGTCAGCAAAGCCATCTTGCTGATAGCTTTCTCATTTGAAAATATTAATGTAAAATGTTCAATCGAGGTGCTTCCAGCTTCAGTAATATCACGTACCTTTACTCTTCGATTATCCAGGACCCTATCATGGATTTAATCTATATTTCTTGTCACTCTTACCAACGAAATTCAGTAAACCACTTGTTAATCATTCCATACTATTTTTAGTACTATTGGTATTTATAGTGTATATTTTTTCTAAAATGGCTTTCACCTTAAAAACTATTGCTTAAGCAACACTTAAAATTTATGTTTCTCCATATCATCCAATTAGGTACTTTGAAAGCTGCTAATACAACACTTAAAGTCAAATCGATCTAACATTTGGTAATTTGGCTTTTAAAGACAGATCTCAAAATTGCCGTTACTTTGGTAATATCAAAGCAGCATCTATGATTTATCACAGTCTTACCAAACAAGCGCCATATAAAGCTATAAATCATAAAGAATTTGAAATTGAAGCCATAAAGCGTCGTCACCAAATGACAGAATTGGACATACTAGAATGACACAACGGCATTTGGCCAAAAGAGAAACCCCATGAAATGTGGTATACACGTTGACAGAGCGTACGATTTATACGGAAGGGCAGATTTTTCAAATAGTTAAGTAACTACTTTCTTTTTTTATTAATTATTTTTACTTTCTGTGATTTTTTGTTGAGTTTCCACAATTTCTGTGAGCATAATACAAAAAATAAGGCACCAAATGCCCTCGTTATTCTTCGTTGATCAATTTTCTAGAAATAGAATGATATTAAAGGTCAATTAACAAAGCTGATAAGAATTTGGGTAGATCACTAAAATACCAAGCGTCGCTTTGATCTTTATAGTTTGTACACATTATAGGAAATGTTTATACTTACTCATAAATATAACGATAACACTTCTTAATGTTACAATGTGACAAGTTCAATGATCTTAATTTATTTGTGAGAAATATGACTCCTTGTTTCCGTTTATATTACCTATTTATATATTTATGTTGAAAAAATGGTGCAGTTAATTATACTGCGTTTTATAGGTTGCTTGCAATTTGATAAGTTCTAAGAAAAACCTTATTATTTTTAATTAACTGGCTTCAAAGCTGACTATCTGAAAAATTGGTAACCTTACATTTTTTTCTTAAATATAGGAAGAAATTCTTTTCATTTCTGTCCTTCCTAGTGGTTTGTTCTTTTAAATTTCCCTCATTCTGGATAGTAAAATTATAAAAAATTATCAAGTATTACATGAAAAAAACATCCAACAATTTTTCTGCAGATGCCTAATCTATCCATGGAAGTGCTTATAGGTCACCCTCGTGCGAAGATTATGAGAAATTTTATAAATTAGAATAATTGGATATTATTTCTATGATAAATTATTGAATTCCGATTAAAATTTGACTTTTTATTCCAATTTAAAATAATTTAACATTGTAAATATGAAGAATGATTGAAAGAATATTAAGAAATTTTGATTGTAATAAAGGTTATCACAAAAAGTATAAAAACTGACCTATAACCTACAATCTTAACTTAAAAATATTTTACATATTCCTATACAAGAATTACCAATACAATTAATATATATCTAGTTATCATTTTACAGTACGTCGTTCTTTGGGCATCAATGAGGGCGTTCAGATAAATGTTATCACATCCGTTGATACTTCCTTTATAATATTCATTATCATCGACTTATCAGTAATTTTAATTTTTTAATGAAAATAAGTCACATACTTCTGCCTGAATAACCGACTGTATATTGGAAATATGAAGATTCAATCGATAGTATGAATTATAAAGAAATATTTTTTTTGAATTTCTAAAGGCATATGATTCTCCACATTTTTTCTGTTATGTAGGAGCCAAAATTTAATATTATGTCATATGTGTTGTTTTAATTCAACTCAACGGCAGCTCCAAGGGGGCAGTAGCAGTACGGGCAATTGCCCCTCCCCAAAATAAGTCCGGCAATTTCTCAAAACCAAATTTTAATTTTTTTGAATTTTTTTCTCCCAAGAATGGCCCAAACAATTTTTTTCGGTAATTTTGACATTGTCAATCGTTTCTTATACAAAATTCATTTTGCATAAACCAAATTTTTATTTTTTTTTGTAGATTATAGGTCCATTTATATCCTAAAAACTCACTTTTTCCCTCAAAAATGGTCCAAACAGTTTTTCGGTAATTTTGATATTGCCAATCGTTTCTTATACAAAATTCATTTTGCATAAACCAAATTTTTATTTTTTTTATTTTTTTTTGTAGATTCTAGGTCCATTTATATCCTAAAAAACTCACTTTTTCCATCAAAAATGGCCCAAACATTTTTTTAGGTAATTTTGACATTGCCAATCGTTTCTTAGACTAAAGTCATTCTGCGTAAACCAAATTTTAATTTTTTTGAATTTTTTTTGTAGATTTTAGGTCCATTTAAATCCTAAAAAACTCACTTTTTCGCCCAAAATGGCCCAAACAATTTTTTTTAGGTAATTTTGACATTGCCAATCGTTTCTTAGACTAAATTCATTCTGCGTAAACCAAATTTTAATTTTTTTTAATTTTTTTTAATTTTTTTTGTAGATTCTAGGTCCATTTATATCCTAAAAAACTCACTTTTTCCCTCAAAAATGACCCACACATTTTTTTCGGTAATGTTATGTTATGTTATGTTATACTTAAAAGTTTTGTATTAAAAAAATCATTTATGAAAATTTAATCAAATTTTGAATTTGTTCGATTTCCTTAAAGTGCGATAATTCACATTACTCATTCCTGCAAGTTAAGCTGCATATCTAGTAGGGGCGCCTAACCTAAACAGCAACGAATTACTGGTTGCCTATGCATGTATTATTAATTGACAGTTATGTTCCCGTATTTGAAAAGAACATGAACCCGAGTGTAGACGCGAACAAAACATTCTAGGAATCTCAGCTGTCATTGTTACAATAAAACAGACAGAATTTTACCGATAAACTAAAACTTTGTTAATATGACAAATTTTTTAATGAATAGTGTGTAGTTTTTTTAGTGATTTTGTGTAGTTTTTATTGTGTATATTGACATTTTCCAGCCATGGATGAGTCAAATATTGATATCTCCAAACTGCCTGAGGATGTAAGGGAAAAACTGGCTGAACTGGACTTAGAACTGTCAGAAGGTAGGATTGTTAAACAAAATTGGCATAAATCAATAACTGTGGATGATTTATAAACAATTTATTATTGTTTATGAATAAATAAGGTTACACGCATATTATATACAACAGTTTTTTTGCACTGCACATTGCAATGTGGTATATTTACATGCAGGTAGCTAATTATGTACCTCTATGCATTTGTTCGTTTATTTACAAATCCCAATGTTTACGCGATGCCCCAATTTTACTGTTTATTTACAGAATCTAAATATACATTTATTTGATCTTTTTAATCTTTCATTCATTCATATCCTCCAGAAATAAATTAAACTCGTTAGAGGTTAGGTTTGCCCCTTGCATTCTAGTTAGGTGCCACTTGCATTACAATTACTAAATCATTATTTTTAAACAACTATTACTCGTCTCCTTTATATTTGAGTCAGAGATCAAGTGTTCAATTAGAGGATACGTGTTGCTAAACCGTTTTAACAAGGTGCCTTTTTCTACATTATGAGTCATTTTATAGTTATCGCGTACCATAGGTAGGTTTGACCAGGTAAAAGTAAAGTTTATTCACTCCTCATTCTTTAGGAATTCAGTAGTTCTTGAAGTAAATTAACAG
This sequence comes from Crepidodera aurea, assembly GCA_949320105.2. Classification (NCBI taxonomy): domain Eukaryota; kingdom Metazoa; phylum Arthropoda; class Insecta; order Coleoptera; family Chrysomelidae; genus Crepidodera; species Crepidodera aurea. Next base: position 14,185,709 of record OX439476.1, on the reverse strand, counting down.
CTTTGATGGTTTATGTTTATTATTGTCTTTATCGTTTATTTGTTTACCAGACACTGAGTAGCCAAGTTATCTTTTAACACTACATTAAGGTGGTACTTAATATTATTACAATTTATATATAAAAAGAAAAAATATATAACAATTTTGTTTCAATGAATATTACCATGGCCTATATTAAATGCAAACGACATAAATAAATATTACCTTATTTACTACATTAATTAATATGGCTGTTGGTTGATGTTTATAATTAAGTCTATGATATTTTGTAATTTCCTTTAATTCCAGTCTATAACTAACTGTAATAAGGGTCTCGTAAATTTATACATATCATAGAAAAAGTTAGAAACAATAAAATTACCTACTTAGTTATAATTTGTGTGAAAATACGAGGAAAATTCTTGTGAATTGGTACTTTGAAAATAGAATAGAGAAACTAGTATTTTTAAAAATAAAATTATTTTTGCAACAATCATTTTTGAGTCATTCTTATTGGTAAACCATTCAATTTACTACTTGTTTGTTTATACATTTTTCCTTTCAATCACAGTGTATTTTTAAGCAAGGTGGATAACGCCCAAATGTTCTTTTTTAAAGAGAAAAAAACAATTAAATTTTGCTGACGTTTCGCTAATATATTTTAACTGGATATCAAAAAAATATAAATAAATTTTAACCAAGGTTTATACATACATAATCAAAAGCTAAATACTGACAATACTGATAAATATGTTTAATATTTTGGTAAACATTTTTAAGGTTGCCCTACCGTTACTAATTTTCTAATAATTTATAAATAATCAAGTGGTTTGGTAATCGAACCTTCAAGGTAACTTTTAATGAGGTCTGAATAAGTAGGTGCTCAATAATATCTAGACATTGTTATCTGTCAGTAGCTACCTTACAAATTAAGAATCATTTTTGTGAAAGTACCGATCGGGGACAATCTTAAAATAACATTATTTCATAATAATAAAAAACAACTAAATTCGGGCATTTTTTTGCAGAAAGGAACCAAACAAAATGCAAACTTCTGATCTATTTTTTCTATGCTATCAATGGCGAAAAGTAAATATTGAAATCAAAGCAAATAAAAGTAGAAACAGGATATCCTTATATAAAATTTTAATAAAAAAAGCGATTGTAATACCTCGAAATTGCTTTTATATTGTTTATGTTCCATATATTTTAAAATTAGATATCCTAAAAATAATTTTACTTTTATTTAATGGATTGCCGCCAGAAATAAATATTGTTTATTTTGTTATAGTGTATTACGTTTCGGCTTTTTTTAACTGTGTAAAACCATCTTCAGATTTTAAAAAAATATAAATACAAACATGGTTATGCAAAATTTATTTTTATAGCTTAAAAGAATAGGTATCAAGAGAGAACGTTCGGAGTTACACAACCACGATTATTTTACGATATCTTAAACATCATTTTTGCTGCATATTTAATATAACTTTTAATTGCATCTGCTAGTTACCCAACTTTAATTGTGTGCAGGTGATATGAGAAGAGATATGGTCTGCGTTAATACCTAGCAACAGAACGATGAATAAAATTCACTGTATGCAAGTTTGCGTGAAAATAAATTACCGTCAGCAAATTGGCAATTGAGCCACGGGAAATTTGTTATCGATCACGGGATTAATTTGTCGAGATGTGAAAGCCTCTTCATTTCCTTAATGTACCACCAACGAATATCCTCAGTCGCTGAAATATATCAAAATTCTCGGAGGTTTATACAAATTTAATACTTGTCCTATCTCCTGGAAAATTTAAATTAAAAAATAATATATAAGTAGGGAGTAATATCTTGCTTATTTTAGAAACATTTTGAAGGTAAATTGTTTAGGACATCGTGGATTTTCAATCTCTTTCTCATTGCAAACAAATACGTTATTAAAAGTCCTAAAAAATTTTTTAATTCAAAACCAGAAGCAGAGAGATTATTAACCGATTAAAAAAACCTGTTGTGTCGCCACAAGACTTTCCCGGTAGTTATAAAATAAAAATTAAAAGAATTAATTTGATGTTAAAAGTCCAAATCAAATGATATTTGAAATATTATAAAAGGAAAAACATTTCACATGTCAAAAAAAAGTAAAACAATTTTTTTAGCGTCGGAATTTTGTTTACTTTTTCTTTTACGTGTCAAATGTCATTTGGATTTTAAATTTTAAATTTTTTTTCCATTGCTTAGTTTTAAAATTAAGGAATGAAAATTTCAGGATGTATTTACAAGCCAATAAGGCACCTAAATATCAAATAAAAACTTTTAGCCCTGTTGGGGCGATTTCAACCAAAACTAATCCCCGATTACCCGAAACTCATATACCAAATTTCAGCTCAATCGGATTAAGCGTGCGGACGCTATCGTGGAAGAATACAGACAGACACACAGACAGCACACTATTAATATCATCGGCTTCTGATGATGTCGATAGACTACTTTTTTTTTGGCGGGTAGGATGCTTTATGCCGCCAGTTACTAGCTCCTACTTTCCCTGTGAGTGTGGGACTCACCCGCTCCGACTGTGCAGGTCCGGTATATCTTATGTGCTTGCCCAAAGGAACATCATGGTGTTGATGGTACTTCACAGGGTGAGACTGTCTGCTACTACTGTATCCCTTGCTGTTGTATGTGTAATATTTCTTATTCTTTTCTCTCCATTATTTGTTGATGTACCCTTTTATTTTTGTGAAGGTTCTCGTACTTCTCAGCATTATGTCTATGATATTTCCAGGTGTCAGTCTTGTATTAAGGTCTGTTGTCTCTGCGTCGTCCACGTTATGGCAATATATGCATCTATCGTCTTCTCATAATGTAGGTTCTGAAGGAGCCATGGCCAGTAAGGAACTGTGTAAGTCCGTGGTCCTGAGGAAGCAACTTATCCAGCCTTCTATATTTATCAGGGTCTTGGTCCATTGGGCATTTCTGATATTATTGTTCCACATTTTCTGCCATTCTAGGATTGTTCTTTCCTAATCAATTCTTTCTTGATCAGTAACGCTATTGGTCGGAATCCAGTGATTACTTGTAGATCACTTTTTAATAGTCTGAGTTATTCGAGGGAATTGCAGTCTCGATTTAAAGTCCTACTAGGCATTTAGGCAACATTATTATCTTGTGGGAATGATCAGAAGGTATACACATGAAATTAAGAAAAAATATAGATTAAAACAGACAGTAAACACACCTATCAAGACTGAAGTATGAAGAAGGCAATTATAACTATAACCACCTCTTTGGACAAACACTATTATCCTTTGGCAATACTGCATTCCTAAAATTTCATAAACCCGAAACCTCAAATATTCTACTGAAAACAGAATTCGCCAGAATTATTTACTACTTTTCCAACCATATACAGTCAGCGTCTAAAGTATCTCCCCTCTCTTCAATTTTTAAATAAATACAAACGAAGCTTGGCACGAATAAAAAATTTAAGCAAAAATAATGTTTTAGTTAATTAAGTGATACATTGTTGTTTCAAATATCTATTCGACCGAATTTTTTAATTTGACATCTGATTAGCACTATGCTGTATCGCGCTGCGCTATCGTAATAAAGATTGATTTAAAAAAGAATCAGGATTTAATTGGTCTCATAAATAAATTTAATTTGATCTTTACTCAATTTTTTTCCAAAAATGGCAGGGCATCGTGACTAGAATTTAATAGCGCTTTTCCGGATTTGTATTTCAAAATGGCGGGCCTAATGAAATCAGTCTGCCGATATTTTTTTATTCGTTATATCTAATTTTGCGTAGCAGCACTTTGAAACACAATACAGCACAGCTTTTCTTATAAATTTTTTGTTTAGGTCTTCTGCCTAAAAATCAGGGACTTTAGAGGCTCAGTTAATGTCTGAAAAGATGAATCTTTCACTCAACTTCTCTTAAAAAAAATTAGGTCTAAACAGGAGATGAAATTACTTTTAAAACAAGAGATCACCCCCTTACAATTAAGAAAAAGTGGGTTCTTCTATTAAAAAATAGATAAATCAACTATTTTTCGGATTGGTTGTTATGTCAATCCAAATATATTTTCAGCAAAACAACAATGATGATTTTTTTTTCCATAACTACCTCAAACGATCTTTAGATAACATTTTCAACAAATTAAACGTCAAACGAACCATGAATCGACGTACAATTTTACGCTGGTATAAAGTATTCATACCTGTAACCGTAAAATATTAATATGTCAACTGTGCGGCCCTCAGAGTTGGAACACTCCTTGGTTTACCAATGAGTTCCATAAATAAATCTGTCGGCCAGCCAACAAGTAGACGTACGTAACTAGTTTGCAGGAAAATGGATGAAAAAATATTTGTTTATCTACACACATATTATGTGCTGTTCTTTTTTCCACTTTTTTATTGATTTTTGCTATAAATTTAAAGGTGTGACAGATTTGTTTAAGATTGACTAAATTGCTTCTTTAAATATCGAGGTTTTATCAACGTAATTTAATTTTAACTCTAATTTGTCCTTTTTTGGTATCTTAAACGATCAATGAGATATTGGACTTTATCACACTAATCGATTACCCTGTATTTGATTTATCCTGCAACGAGTTTACCAAAAATGATCACAGATAAAACATTGACAAATATTTTGATAAAAAATAAGACCGTGTGATGTTTATGTGGGACAAACAAAGAGATATTTGAAAGAAGGACTTATATAACATAAAAGAGACGTAAAACATCAGATTTCCGCTTAATTTCGTATTTCTGATTCCGCATTTACTGCTAACCAAATAGATATTTTAGATTTGCAATCATTTTAATTAAAAGAATTGTGAATAACATTGGTCAATACCGCAAAGTGAACCACAACAAAGACGTAAGAGGATTAAATTTGGCCTACTTCAATGTTCCTCTTTTCTTTATCGTGTCATAATGATTTTATCATCCTTTTAATTATGACACCTAATAAAGTTTTTATTTTTATTTATTATTGTATTGTATTAAATTGACCTAAAGTGTGACTAAGATGCATGTTTTTTCAGTAGGGACCTATTTACTAATAATTATATATTATATAAAATATATTGTTAACTCAGACAAGTTGAAAAGTGGCCCTGAATAATACCTGCAATTCGGTTTGGTAAATAATCTCTTAACAATGGTAGATTTAAAGAAGCAACATATTATATTTCCAAACAAAGTTTGACTGTATTTTAGACTTTGTCTATTAAATTACTATATATTCGGAAACTATTGCCAATTCAAGGTGAAAAATTATTACGATTTAACTTATGTCCACTTATTTTACAATTACATAAATAATAGTTTTAAAATCGATTTATATTTTCATTCTAAAAATTTTCTAGTGAAAGATTCTCTTGTAATGTAACTTGCATAATAACATTAATTAAAATTTTAACTTCAACTTTCATAATTTACGCATATTTTATTACTTTCCTCGTTATCTCGCTAATTACGCCTGCAACTTGGAATTAAAAAAAAACCCGCATACCCAGCAGTATACGCTTTATATCCCGATAAGAATATCCATCTAACAGGAAATCCATTTTAACATAAAAAAATCTGTTTGCTTTAACAGTTTACTAGCAAGTAATAAAAGCGAGCTTCCGTTTCTCGCAACAACCTAATCGCTTTTAGATTTTGTTTATAAAGAAAATTGATGTTAGTGCTTTTAGCTTTCTGAAGTTGTTTACTTAAAAACTGAATATTTTACGTATCCGCCAAATCATATGATTTTCACATTGTTATTTTAACGTTAGAGCGATGATAAAACGCAATGTTTCTATTAAGAAAATTTGTGCGATTACAGGGTGTCTAGGTTGTGGGTGGCTACATCTTCATTATAGCGAAAAAAATATTTTTAAACAATACATTGGGAAATTATCTTGTAAGAATTATAAGAAATAACTTTTATAAAATAATAGAAAACAAAAGTTAAGAAAATAACCAAACACCCTTTGTAATTTGAAAATAAAAAAAACAACATTTTTGGACAGACATTTATGTGCAATCGTAGCGTAGATTATTTCAAATATTTTAGGTATTTTGTAATTGAAACAAAACAGTCAGTAATTATTCATTAAATTTAAAAAAAAATTCTTGCATTATTATTAATAAAAACTATGCATAAACGTGACCTCGCTTGGAACCTTTATCGTTACAAAGCGTAAAACTTAACATTTCGACAAAAGATTAAGGATAGTCTTAGAGGAAATTGTTGAAATATACCTATAATACGTACTTCCTCCCTTTAAACGATTTTTATTTAAGTTGTGGTTCACTTACGCCTTCAATCGTTAAAAATAATTGAACCGGACAGTCAATAAATAGTTTGTACACAGTCTAAAAATACTAAAGAATAGATTCGAACCTACCCGAGGAAATTAAGAGAAATGCCTAACCCTAAAAGGGAATTATTGGGGACTAAAGATATTTATTCTTCAAAAACCCGACTTTAAAAAATTATTTTATTAGCAAAAACTATAAAGGACCTACATTTTGGCCGTTTAATTCAGAAATACCCTGTATATGTGCAGATTAGATTAGATTATTTGATGGTGGGTTTTTTCATCTTTTATCTATTTAGAAAAATTCGTTGTCAAGACTTATTTTGTCAGGTTAGATCGCGAAAACTTATCGAATCTACATCCCTGACGATAAGGTAAATTTGTCGAAACGTTGTTTTAATAAAACATTTTTTTACAGAATCCGCAATTACTTACTTGCTTGAATTTCAGTTGTAAAGTGTTCAATGCTCACATTTTAATTTTTGAATAATGTCATGGGCCGTTTTTTTAAATAGGTCCATAATTCTTTTTATTTTAGTAATTTTTTCTCTTGCGTTGGATTAAATATGGCGAATGGAAATACCTTTATCGGTTCCATTTCAATGTTGTGCCGCCATCTATTCATCGAAAGCTGTATCAACACGGCGTGTGTAGAAACCTTTTCATTAAGTTTTGTAGTTAAGAAACTGTGCCGTAGATGTCACAGGCAGTTACAATTTTAGTATTTTTAAATACTCTTCTCTTTGGACATTGTATAAAGATAATCTAGTAAGTTCACACTCTAGTTAAAAGCGTTTGATGCAATCTCGCAAAAAATAAAAAAAAATTGTTATTTATATAAATCAGAAATTTATGTTTTTTCTAAATAAAGTTAAAAATACACTTTATAATGATGTGTAATAATTCAGAAATTGATACAACTTGATATTTTTGAGTAATTTTTAATATAAGAAGTAAAATGAATGTTCTTTGCTTATTTTAATTCTTGCAACTTAAGTTAAGCTTAAAAAAAATTAAAGATATAGAATGAAAGATTAAATCCTAAGCTTTAGGAATATATTATTCATTTCTTGATTGTCCGAGTAAAATTTTTCGGTGTCATACTTTGACGGATTACCTGGTTAAGGGTGTCGATTTAAAATGTGCTTGGCTTCCAGTGTTGCCATAGTAACAAAGTAAAAAGTCTTTAAATTGTTCCGGAGATCTGTTTTAATATTATTGAGCTAGGAAAATATTCTTTCTACATTTGTGTTTGAACAGGGAAGTATTAAAATTAACCAATAGGAGTATGCTGTATAAATCTAAAAAGCTTCAAAATTTGATGACTACTAGAGCGCGTAAACTTAAAGATTCTTTAAAATTTCAACGGGTTTAATAAATTATCAGATTACAATTTCTCACAAATTGGCAACCCTGGTTTCTCGGGGGAATATTGTTTAATTTTGGCCTTTAATTTCATACGTCTTCCAATTCGCTTTCTTTTAACTAAATAACACATTAACAAAAGACAAGCAGAAATGAAAAAGAAGGTTTCAAATTATAATTTCACTCAAGCAACGACATGACGATATGACTTGTTGCTGTCCTACTGATAAAAGTCCGTAAGGCGATACTACTATATTATCTTTTATCTTAAAAAGCTTTTAATTATTTTAACATTTCGAATATTGAATATTTAGATAACTTTGTTGGATATTATGAGTCTTACAATTGTAATATTGATATCCATAGGTATGGTAAACTAAAATCTAGTTTGGTTATGAAGCATCGAATGCATAATTTAATAATGTCAATAACGGCTTTGAAATCCGTCCAGCTCCTATCCGATTTCCTAAATTATAAACTTATAATCGCATTAAATTGTTCAATATCGGGAAGGGAGGCCCCTCCAGGCCCTCCACAATCCATGCCCAGTTTGGCTGAATCTGTTTTTAGACAAAATTGGAATCAATGGCAAGTATAACGTAATCTCTAGATTATTTATTTGAAATTTTGATAGCCACGCTTACGAAACTAGTAAAAAAAACAAGTTTTTCTATTATTCTTTATTACATCTTGTCACAACTTTGAAGATTTCCCTCTATCTGTGCCGTTTTGAAAAATTATGTCTATTTAGTATTCAAATTTGGACAGTGCATGGTTGGTTGAAAATATAACTCATCATAAAAAATACATTTTTTACAAGACACTGAAAAACTCACGGGAGTCAGTTACAGTTCTGGAGTAACGGAATGGCGATAAGGGACATTTTCCAGGCTAGCAAGCCAACATACACAATTATACGGCTTACGTCGGAGCATCACAGTTTATGTCCTCTACACACATTTCACAAATTTTTATCAGGTGTCTCGGGCACTGAATAAACAAGCCTTATCCATATGTTACGAAATTCGGTTAGGCTAAGGCCTCAAAGGAGGAAATATCCACGTTTGTTGACTATAATTTATTGCCCCGTGTAGACTAAACCAGGACAGGTTCTTTGGGAATTTTGTTAGCCATTTCGTAACAGCAAAATCTAATTGTTAGTATGTTGACGTACAGTGTTTTTATTTTAGATACAAAATATTGTACAGTATTTAAAATTAATAAAGCATTTATTGAGTTATAAAAGAAATCTGAAAAGAGGATATAAGAGGACATAAATATGGAGTGAATTTAGTTTTTAGAATTGTCGCTAATTTGTTTTTTTTTTTGTGGTCTTCCATTGGTGGGAAACATTTTTCCTATTTTTTATATAATTCTACATTAGCTGCACAACATCCATCATCGTGACTGGTTATGCGGTTTTTCTTAGACACGATTCCATAAAATCGTGGTAAAAATAAATTAGGGTGGTTGTTTAATATTCAAATCAGTTTTATTTCTAGACAACCCCTTTGCCGAAGTTACCAAGAATGCTTTATACAGTCGTTTGGGGAAAAAGTGTATGAACAATCTCCTTTAGTGACCACATATTTCTTACGTAAAATAAAACCGAATAGAAGAAGAAAAAATAAGAAACAAATATATTTTTTTATTTACAATCTACTTCTACATAACACAGTATTAGGTAAATATGTTAAAAGGTTGATATGTGTAAGGTAAATATCCATTGATGTTTCACCCTACATCATTTAGTTTTGGAGTAAATCTTGAGGTCAAATTCTAGCAAGTCTTCTGATGGCGGGTCCATTGTTGAAAAGATTCCCTACCAGTTTATTTTCATTACTGATGGTTCGCTTATTGTACGATGCTGTCATTCGGTTGATTTCATCATTGATAAAAGGTACCTTCAAATCAATGTGAAGCGTTTGGTTTCTTATGTACCATAGTGCATCCACCAATGACCTCAGAGTTTTGTTTTGTATAATATTTAGGGATGATGGTTTTGCACATCCCCATAATTGAAGTCCATATTGGTTTAAACATTGTCTTATACAGTAGAACTTTATTAGAAAGAGACAGTTTCGCCTTCCGACATAGAAGCTAGTACATTTGCCGAAAGGAAGTCCAAGGTATTTTGTTTCTGTTCCTATTGGTATCGGTATGATGTTCATTCTTACAGGAGGACAGATGCTATATAGTGTGGTAAACGTGACTTGAATTCATTTGGTTTGATTTACTTTTCTTCGCCATCAAGTACACCAGTCATTGAGCAGATTTAGATGATTTTGTAGATTTTCAGAGGTCTTACAGGGTCTTCACTTACAGCAAGTATTGCTACATCATCGGCAAAGGAAGCTATTGTAGTGTTATTAGTTTGAGGTAAATCGGCTTTGTAAATAAGGAAAAGCGGCGGTCCAAGAACACTACCCTGGGGTACACCAGAATTGATGGAATAAAAGCTAGATTGCGGATCATTAAATTTGACAAAAGTGCCTGTCTGACAAGTAAGATTTGATAAGAAGATAATAGTTGCTGGATAGGATATTTTTATCTTTAAATAGCAAGCCTCTGTGCCAAACTTTATCGAACGCTTGGGAGATATCGAGAGAAATAAATATGAATCAATACCATATACCCAGCCTATTTTTAAACCTACTCATCTCAAGTGCTCGTTTAGTTTAGAACAAAACTTGCATTACTGTGTACATTCCACACCTAATTCGCAAATTCACATTGTACGTGATGATATATAGGTATCTACAATAAGAGAAACCATACTGCGGACATATTGGTACGTGACCAAATTTGCTGACAACCTATTAAGACAGAGCTCACAGCTCTCCCACAGGGCTGATTTACTGTATACATTGTCATTTAGCTAGGACTTTCCTTCAGATGTGATTAAATGTTTATAAGGAATTTTTATAGTAAAGTTATTTTGGAAAAATTCATCAAAAATATGTTTTGTAAAATTTTATTAACAAAGAATAATTCGGATAAAACTCCACGAACATTATGAAACTTTTCAAATGGTTTCTCATAAAAAACAATGATATAATTTTAATTATTTCACTAAATGTCTTTGTCAGTGCGGACTCAAGAATTCATATAAATGGAAACTTGTTGAAAATTTATATGCTTGGAAAGTTTCAAACAGGCCGTGCTAAAATAAACTTTAATGAGTTTTTTGTTGAGTCGAGGGACCTAGTCCTAGTGGTATACTAAATATATTCTAATTTGCAAGCTGTGAAATGTGTCAGAAACAAAAAAATGTCCACAGGTCTTATAAAGGCGTGCGAAAAACATTTGAAAATGTCTGGAAAATTCTTGAAATCGATGCCAAAATCGTTATGTCACTCTTTGACTGTCAAAAACTTGGAACCACCAATGTAAATTGGAAATTTTTGCAGTATGTTGTCAAAAACCTTTTCTCATAGTCGGACGTTTTTTCGCAGAGTCGGGCGCTTTGTTTCGAAGTAAAATCATTCATTGAGACATCGGATTATATTTAAGGAATTATTATTTTGGGAATTAGAAAAAATAAGGACACAAATAGTAAATACGAAGTTTTCTGCGATTATAACGATAGAAGCAGGAATTGGTAAAAGTACCGCTAGGACTATTAAGTACTTTTCGTCTCAGAGTAGACATTAAATCAACAGTGTAGCGAGGCATTTCGGCTTTTAGAGTAATTAAATTTCTAAATTAACATGCAGACCTTTGATTTATTTAATTCTGCACTCGACTCTCGCATAGTCTCGTCTGCATTGTTTTGATTTTCGATAAAAAAATAGAACAAAATTAATTAACGTTGCGAGGAACATTTCACTGGTAATTTCCATTCTTTTTTTTAATTTTTTACCAAAAACTTTCAACTCCGTCATTTTTCTCGAGTTTTAATTATGATTCAAAAAAGTCTACACCTGTTAAAGTTAATTTCAAAAGTTTATTAAATATTTAGTAATTTTTCTGGATCAGGACGTTCGACCGAACATTGATAAAAGTTTTCTGACTAAAACAAAAGTTTTTTTTTGTTCGGTTGGACTGACTTCATAAATGGGTCAATCCATACCAAACGGCCCACAAAAAAAATCAATATTTGGTAGGTAGATTCCCTTATGTTTCGGGGGTTCAACAATATTTTTTTAAATTTTTTATTGTGTACCATTTGAAAATGGCGGCCATATTTGTTTGAGGCCGCACGCTATTTTTCGCGTTTGCAAGCATCTACGATTTTTTATTATTCATATATTTTTCCAGTGTAATTACTTTTTATAAAGTATTAATGGTGAGATTCTTACCGATAAAAAGATATGCATTTTTAGAAAACAACTTTTTGAACTTTTTTCAAAGTTTAACCTGCAATATTTTTGTTGGGGGACCAGATAAAAATCTGAAAATGCACACATGATAGGTCTTTATGATACCAAACTTCAGTATAAATTTCAACTTTGAGCCTTATGCATTTAAATCACCTAAAATTTTCTTGCTAGTTAAAATTTAAATTTCAGCTACTTTTCGTCGTATATAACTATAGACCAGCGGTTCCCCACCTTTTTTCTTTCCCGTCCCCGTCAATGGCCTCGACATTATCGCGCAGTAAAGGAAAATGTACCCTGTTGGTACAAATCTTTACAATCTGGTCCAGAATTCCTTTAAAAATATGAGAAATCATAAAAAAAAACGATATGAGACAAAGTAACTTCTGGTAGCGGCCTGCGGAGACGAACTCAGAATTTTCTTCCCGAAGTCTGAAAACCAGCATTCCGACTTTTTATAATCTAGAGGCCAAAAATTCAGTTCGAACTCCTTCGAAATATCCCCTTTTCGAGGCCATCGAGCGAAACAATTGGAAAACACAACAAAGGCGAAACCGAAAAGACAAAAAGAATCGACGACACTCAAATCGAATAAAGACTGCAGTGACAAAGATAAGAAGAATGGCTTCGAATGGATGCAGACAACCAGGTATTATGCAAATTTTGCTGCTTTAAAGCGATTGGTACTTTACTTTTTCAAGAAAAATAAATGATTAAGTAAAGAATTGAGACTTGAAAAGTGCATTTCACGATGATTTACGAGGTGGTATCGATATCTAGGTAGCGTTCGAACTTTTATTTGAACAAAGCGGATAGCGATTACCATGACAACTGATACTCTATAGTGACGTCACACGTCAAAAATCTGCGGCGTTGCCAGGTAGAATTTATAAAATTCTACTCTTAAAATTGAATAAATAATACATTTTCTAAATAAAACATATTCACCTTTTATATATTTTGAAATACATTTAGTTCGACGCTGTTTTCCACATATCCTGAAGGCCAAAGTGGCAAAAATACGTACTCGTTTTGTATCCAAGCATTTTGCGAACTAATCAAAATTTCTCTTGATATTTATACCTATTTTTGATAGTAATCAGTTATAATTATTCATTTGAATGGTAAAATGGTAAAAGTCGCTGGTAGAATTTTTTAAATTAAGGTTATTTTTCATTCAATATCTAATCACATTCCGCCACATTTTTTTATCTATAAAATTTAAGAAGACGAGTGGTATTTGGAAAGTTTATTTTTGGAATCATTTTTTATTAAAAACAGAGAATATAGTCATTTATACAAAAGATTGATGTAATTGATTGTATACCAACGTAATACAAGTTGCCTATCTAAGAATATTTAAATAATTAATTAATTAAACATTAAATGATTCTATGTAAAGTTCAAACATGTAATTTAATTGAAGTAATATGGTAAACTAAAAAATAAAACTTTACTATATGAGAACAGTCCTGTATAGAAAGAAATTCAATTCCTAAACCATTTACCTAGTTGTACTTATAAGATATAAAAATAACCTCAATTTTAAGTTTTAACTGGAAACAATTTCTCCATTTTTGTTGTAAATGAACTTCAACTGCCTCGGGTATTTGGGAAGAGTCGAATACATACAAACAGTCGATACTTTGTGTAATTTTTACTTTACCATTTCAAATTGCATGATATTTCTTTGTACAACTCGTTGTTGAGGATTAGAGCACTATTTTCCTTACTTCAAACACCACCTAATTTGTTCTTTGAAGTTGCGATTTCATAGCTCTAAGCTACACAAATCAGGAGAGCAGGATCGGTGGCAGGAGGATGTGAAGGAGGATAATCTACAAAAATCGAACAATACGTATGTGTACATTAAAAAAATCAATATGAACTTTTAAAAGACAGAATTAAAAATGCAATAATAGGAAAATACACTATTTTTTAATTTGTTGTTTAATCATATTTTTTTAATATTTCTCTCTAATACAAAAATTGGAAATAATTATTTTCGTCCTGTATGCGCCCTTTTCATTCAGTAGACATTTTATTTGTTTATAATGAAACGCAGAATAAACATACTATGTAATAATAGTCCAGGAGCCGATGGGTAAGTCAATGTGTTTACACTGGAATGCGATAGATGGAGACACCTTGACAATGTAAATTAAATGGACTTTTATTATTGTACATGGAGTATAAAATTCAGAAATTTTTACGCGGGATATAATAGATTCCTTCTCAATAAATGTATATGATATTCTTATTTACCCACCAAAACATGCAATCAAGAAAAACAAATATATTGAATTTCTAAATAGCCAGGGGTATAGATTCATCATTGGAGGGGACTTCAATGCAAAACATATACACTGGGGATCAAGACTAACTACTACTAAAGGTAGGGAACTGCTAGGTGCAATAAACCAGATTAAATGTGAAGCACCGATCCTAACAAAATTACAGACCTCATAGACTTCCTTGTGGTAAAGAATATCTCAACAAACTACATGCAAATAGAAGAAGCATGGGATATCAGTTCTGGCCACTCTCCCATAGTCCTCACACTTAGTGATACCATAATACAAAAAGAAACATCACCAAGTTTAGTCAATAAAAAGACTGATTGGAGGTGTCTTCAAATCGAACTAAATAGCAATATTAATCTCCCAGTTCCGCTAAAAACCAACGAACAGCTAGACGAAGAAGTAGAGAAATTTAACTAGATTCTACAGCAAACTGCATGGAATAACACCCCGTTAATAACAGTAAGAACAAACTACCCTAGAGAAATTAGGGAACTACTTACCGAAAAGAGAAAACTAAGACGCAAATGGCAGCAATCTAGAGCACCTTTAGACAAAACTAGGCTGAATTGATGCAATACAGAATTTTAAAAAAGAAATCCAAAAAATCAAAAATGAATCTATTAGTGCTTACCTCAGCGAATTGTCAAATGACAGCAACAAAGACTATTCCTTGTGGAAAGCTACTAAAAGATTAAAGAGACCCATCCTGCAGAACCCTCCAATCAAGAGCAAGAGATAACATCCAAAAAGCAAACAGATTCGCGGATCACCTAGAAAATAGAGAGAATTATGATCAAGAAGAATTACAAATAAAACCTATCACAACAAAAGAGATAGCTAAAGAAATTAAAGAAAATATAAACCCAAAGAAAGCCCCAGGGTTTGACTTGATAACATGAGAAATCCTCAAACAATTACCCCAGAAAACCATAATAAAACTGACGCACCTGATAAATGCTGCTTTTAGACTGGAGTATGTACCCAGGATGTGAAAAGTTGCAGAGGTAATTATGAAATCCAAATCAGGCAAAAAACCTAAAGAAGTTTCATCTTACCGACCGATCTCACTATTACCTGTAATTTCAAAATTATTCGAAAAACTTCTACTTAAAAGACTAAAGCCAATAATAGAGGAAAGGAAGATAATACCTGATCACCAGTTTGGATTTCGTGAAAGCCACTCAACGATAGACCAGGTTCACCGAATAACCAACATCATAGAAAAAACGCTAGAAGAAAGGAAAGTTTGTTCTACAATCTTCTTAGACGTAGCATAGGCTTTCGATAAAGTATGGCATGAAGGTCTCAAGCACAAAATGAGACATCACCTGCCAAAACAGTACTCACAACTTTTAATTTCTTATATCTCAAACAGAGTCTTCAGAATAAAACAGGAAGAAGATTATTCCAAAATCAACGCGGAAGTGCCACAGGTAAGTGTGTTAGGACCGGTCCTGTACCTTTTGTACACTAGAGATACCCCTGATTTAGAGCATAACACTTTCGCGGATGACACAGCCATCTTAGCAGTCGGAAATAGTCATAGTCATTAGCTACACCTAAATTGCAAACAACCATTAACCAGATTCAAACATGGACTAAAAGATGAAGAATCAAGCTTAACGAGACAAAATCAGTGCACATAGACTTTACTAACAAGAGAGGTCAACACGTGGCAGTTAGACTGAATGATGCTCAGGTACCTTATGCCAACACAGCCAAATATATGGGTATTATATTGGATGCGGGGCTGCGCTGGAAGCCCCATGTCAAAAAGAAAAGAGAAGAATTAGGACTCAAATTTAGAAAAATGTATTGGATACTGGGACGAAATTCCACTCTGTCTATATACAATAAATTGCTACTATATAAGCAGATCCTGAAACCCGTATGGATTTTAGTATTCAGCTTTGGGGCTGTACCCAGATTATACAACGATTTCAAAACAAAATACTGAGGAATATTACCAAGGCTCCTTGGTATTCCCGAAACAGTGACCTCCATCGGGACCTGGAGATTGACACTGTCAACTAGACGATCACCAAGTTTGCCAAGAGTCATGAACAGCGACTCCTAGAACATGTGAATGTAGATCTCCTCGACAACACCAACCAGACGAGAATAAAGCCCTTCGAGTTAGTTCAATAAATAAGTGTCAGTATAAAGCAGAGTACAGTGCAGTGCTTACACACAACTGTTAGTGTATATTTGTATTATAGTCTAAGGAACTTCTATTGAGTAAGACCTTTAGTTGTAAGATTGGAATTAGTAAAATAAGTTAGAATAAAATTGCTCATTGATCGTTACCAATCAGATCGTAATGTCAAGAAAAGCCTCCTAGGCTTTCTTAAAAAAAATATTTCGATGCGCTTGAAAAAAAATATTTTTTCACCGAGCCGATCCTGGAACATCGACAACAAGCCCAACAATTTGATTGTAAAGTGTTCGCAAGCTACTTCAAGATCGCTTTAAAAGCGCAAATTCCCTCGAGTAATAATAGTAATATTTATTGAAGAAGAATACTAAGACAAACTAGTAAAATAATAAGTTGTTTATAGCCTGTATAACATGAAGAGGCTGGGAATTCTTATTGAAACTTCGAATTATGTTCAATCAACCTAACGCTAAGATCGAAGTAAATTGGTTATTTTACCACAACGGAGAATAAATAAAGATAAGGGTTATTCGGCTATAAAGTTTGAATTTTTATCTTATAATGTTTGTTTAAGAAACAATGTTGGGTCTCACAGGCCTTCGTGATTATAGTTATTTCATGATCGTAAAATTTAGTTAGTGGATATTTTCATAGGTATGATGTAAATTCGAAACGTTGTTTTCAATGTGGCACAATCATTTTTGTCTCAAATTTATTCCAGATAATGCTAAAGCTATAAGAAATTTTGTATTTATAATAGGATAATTTTATTTTGAAATTTTGTACATAGAGGCATATGAAAATTAGTTCGTTGTTTATTTAAAACAATTCACCCTGTATATGGTTTTTGAAAACTCTAATAAAGATCTTACGAAATGCACAAATAGGCAGCGATGCATTAATCAAATAGGGTCCTAGGGTCCTATTAGTTGTCTGTCTAACTCCTATCCAAACATTCACTGAAAAATCTACACTGCGAACGAGATTCGCAAATAGCATGAGGATTTTCGTCTACCCAAATATGTGAGTTACGCGAGTTATTTATGCCATCCCTCGTACATTGAGCTAGGTCAGTGAACAGTGAAAGTTATTTTGAATTTCTGTTTGAAAACAAAAAGTTGTTTCGACATGAATGATGTTTAATTGTTTACCATTAAAACGTTATTGACAGACTTCAATCATGAAATTGCCAAACAAAACAAACCATAATTTAAAAAATATGTAGTGGACGAACGATAAAACATATCAATGCGGAATAATGGCACTAGTGTATTACAATATTCCAATTAAGTTCGTTTCTAATATTTTGTTTTAGTTTTTAGATTGTTTCAGTGATATTTAATTTAAGTATTGTAGCACTAAGTACGTTTTGTTGAATATTATATGGTTTTGTTTCAAAACATGTCTTAAAAATATCTCCTGAGTCATGGGACAGAAAATAAAATCAGCAGTTGACAGGACCAATACTATAAGACTGGTTATTTTATCTTTGCTGCCCCTATTCCTAGCGCACGACCCTGATACACCTACTTTCGGATTTATGGAAGGACCCTTTCATGAAATAAACCATTTGCACATCCAACCTTTACATGATGACACTTGACAGTAATTGTACACCCTCCTAACTAAACGTAAAAGTTTGAAACTTTGATATGTTTCTCTACCCCGCAATATTACTATGATGGTTTTGTTGTGATTCTGGGAAACAGTAACAAACCCTACATATAACATAAAATGAGGGAAACTTTGCTACTTTAACAAATAGAATAATTAGGATTTGTAGAAATCATAATTTCACAAAAATCGATATCAACTATCGATAATTCTGGTTTTTCTAGTAGTTATCGTAAACCGTATAGAACAAATACCCTTTAAACATAAATTTTGTTATCCTTATAAGTTTGTAACCTACTCGAAATTAGATGTTATATCTTTAAAAATTTATGAATTCAACTAAGCCGGAAACTTTCATATTTTATCACAATATGGTCCTCGGAGTAAAATTAAATTTAAAAGTTTTATCAGGTTGATGTAATAAAGTTAGGTATTCGGGTTAGTTATCTTCGTACACGGGAGTTTTTACTGTTTTCAGATTTTCTTGGATGTTTTTTTTTTACTATATTGAATTTCGATGTAAATTTCGTCGACGAGAAAAATAACTTTCAGTATGGGATTATAAGGTTAGAATATAGTGTCTCTCCAAACGGCACTATAAATAATTTAATGCACGTCGTTAAAGTATTTTCAAGATGCTATGTTATCAATTTAGGGCTAATCATGTGTTTTTTTTATGTTGATTGGAAAAATCTTGCATAAGACGCCTTTTCGCCCCATGATCAGCCAGTGTCGCATTCTTGAGCCTGGAAGGCTTCTCCGGAACCGCCCTCAGGCATTACTTCAGCCCCATTTTTTGTTCATCCATGGTTCTTCTTGTCCATATGACCTTCCCTTCGTTGCCATTTATCCATGGTCTATCTTCTTGTTAGGCTTCTGGATTCTCCGTTTTCTGTCATGGTCCTCTCTCCTGCCAACAGAGAGAGAGAGAGAGAGAGTTAGACGTAGTATCGAAAGATCCCTTAGAGAGATCGAGCTGCGAATTTAAAAATAAAATTGAATCAAGCTGAGACTTGAACTAGCGACCGGCTTGGCTTTTAGAAAAATAGTGGTACTGTATGACCATGATATTATATTCTTGTAGCCAAACAGCCGATAACAAATTTTATTTTAGGAATACCTGACCAAACCCCTGGAATTATCAGTTTGTTGGTTCAATTATGGTCAATGTTTTTAACATCTCAGCTGCTGCAGATAGAGATGATAGAAAGTCTATTTTACAAGAAGTTTGTCAATAAGAAAGTTTTAAATTTAAATGATTGAGTGATTTTTATTATCCTTTGCACACGATAATATATTAATCATTGTTTATAGAGTTAGTTTGACATTAAAAATAATTTTCCATTTATAGAAATTGTGGAATAGAAATAAATAAATTAGATAAACTTCAGAAATTGTAGTAAATAGGTTTTCCCCTTTTATGATAGCAAATTTGAAGCTTCGCTTAACCCCAAAGTGCTCTGGCTTAATTAATTGAGTATCCCGAAGTATATACTGTAGTTTCTTGCTTGCTTTGATTTTATAAACTTTTCGAAAGCTGTTCATCCAGTTAGTTTATCTGAAACGAAATTATCGGTTACGAATGGAGTTTCAGAATCCAGTAAGTGAGTTTAATGAAATGTACTTAGAGAGTGTGATTGCGGACTGCACCAAGGTTGTATAAATTGGGTATTTTCAATTAAAACTTTGTGAGCTAACGGAAATTAAAGTAAGTTTTGTTTGCCATCTGACACAGAATTACTTTTGGAAATCGTCAATGTTTAATGTTTGTTACTTTGGATAGTATTGTGTTTTGCTTCTCTAGTTTAGTTTGTTTAGACAGGGAAAACGGTTCTATGTATTCAAAAGGTGCATTGTGAATCCAAATACGAATGGATGGAATTAATCGTGGATTACGTTTTCTTAGGATAAATAATTAAAACTATTATTCCGAATAGTTTCCGCAATATGTCATCTTCACAGATACTCAATATTTGTTTACCGCTTTTAACTATTTGACACTACATAACTTGATAATAAAGGGCGTTAAAAAAACACATGAAAGAAGAAATAATATAGCAAATATACACAAACTCAAAGAAAAAGACAAGACAGATAGGGAAGTAACAGAAAAAGAAGAAGAAGATTGGAACTGGGAAAAGAGATGGACGAACTTCAAATAAACATACAACAGTACTCAAATAAATTCAAGAAACATACAAAGGGAACCAGATGGCAAGAAAACAGCATGGAAGAAATAGATACAAACAAAAATAAAATCAGACAAAGAAGAAAAAAATTAAGTTGGTAAAAGAAGTTAAAAATAAGGCTAAGGATTTCGGGAACAACATGAATAGTAAGAGATGTGACAACCAAGATTTTTGTGTCATAGCAGCCCGTCTGAAAATCTCTTTTATATATAAAGTCGGGTCAGTTGATGCGGAAAAATCGATTTTCAGACATAAAACCTATCGCCTTACATTTTTATAGCATTTCGAAAATGTCAACAAATCTGACGTCACTGACCCCATAGCAATATGTCTGAAATTGGTCGTAAATGATTGAATGCATTGCCCAGATGTCGAAAAAAATGATATCAGACAAATTGAATGTAGCATGTAACTAATCAGACAACTTTTCGATACAGCGATGCTCATTTTTAAAGTATTTCTAGCGTCAAAATAAAATCTCGATAAAATACGTTTTCTAGGTGAAAAAGTCTCAGCTTTTCTAATCCATTTTTTATTTTTTAATACCTTTGCTAAAGCTCCCTCAAAAAGGTTTTTTTTTTTACGAAAAACAGCGATTTACCAGCAGAACTTCCCCCGCGAAAATGTTACACTTCTGGAAGTTACTACTCACCAGTCATCTAATCTATCGATTTTATACGGTTCTAGCCGGGCTGCTATGAAACATAGTCTTGTTTGTCATCTCTCTTTCTAGAAAGAAATGAGAGGAATAAAGGATCAAAACAACAAACTAAAAATAAAAAATAAAGAACAAATTTGAAGTAAGAAGAAATCCAGATCATCAAAGGACAGGGAGTGAAATAGTGGAAGAAGAAACAAAAAAGAAGGAAAGAAGAAGGAATAGCGAAAATAGATGCTATGTTAAAGCTTTTGTGATGTAGTATCATCATAAATATATTTTTTTCATCTCACTAGAATTTTAATGGTAATTTATATAAGCTAATCGATAATAAATTTGTGACCTGTCTATAGTCTGAATAATAGAGGAGATTAGTAAAAGTGGGTATATAAAGTCACATTCCATAGGTCTACTTTGCAAAATAAGTTTCTATAATATAAATAAGGTCACTTATTTATATCATTATCATTGTCTTTTCTGAGGTTTATTATTATAAGGTCTATTAAGTTTTCCATTGCTATATCCACTTCCCAAACTGAATTTTCCACCTAATTAACATGAACATTTTACATCTGAAACTATCTTCAAAAGCAAATTTCGCACATCAGGTACCTAATTTAAATGTTGTATTGTTTCGAGAAACATATAACTTTTAATTGTGACCAGATCAGTTCAATGAGATTTAACGTGGTAACTTGGTAAGGAAGCAATCTGAGAATTTCAATTCCTTTTGCTCGAGCCATCTCGTCTCACCTATAATATATTTTTTGAATTTGTTTTTATGTTGCCTTGCTATTACGAGTAATTCTGCCTTCAAGAATTTAGGAAGACTGATAATATTTTTAGAATGAAGCCATTTTGAAATATATACTAATACAAAATTCCGAATCAATTAAAACACATACGATATGTCTATGAATAAATAAAGTCTGACATATCTGTCAAAAGAGAAGGTTTATTACAGTAAAAACCATGGAAACATGACTAAATCAAAACGAAAACTTTGATTAGGCCGATCAGATGTATTAAAATTTTCATTTTAACTATAAATAAACATTGAAGGATGGTTAAAATAAAATTTCTACCTCTTGAACCTGTACTACGTTCTTCAAATTAAATTACAGCACTCCTTTCTTCTTTAGACTATAGAAGGTAAGTTTTTTTTATCTTCACGAGTTGCTTTGGATACGCGATTCATTGTATTAACGAGTCACCCGGTTTTCAACTAAATATTAACTTCACATTACTTCATTTGAACATAATGGGAATCTAAATATGGCGTGCATATTATGAGAATATAATTTAATTCATATGTATGCCCGCTCCCGGTTTATAATTTAATTAGTATTCTCCTGCGACAATGTACGGCCCTCTAGTTGTGAAACAACAACAACAACAGTGTTTTATTTATAATGGACGATTTAACTTTTAAATCGGCTAACGTAGTTATTATTGCGGTTTCGTATTGTCACAATGCAATGTGTCAATCGGGTTTTTTTATGAGGGGGATTTTGTTTGTTTAATATGGTTTGTGGGAATTATTACGAGTCAATTAATTTTTTAATAAGCTATTTCAGGGTTTATTACTTGATGGTTTCATGTGTGGCATTTTAAATTTTGTTTGTTGGTTAAATGCATTTTCATTAACGAGTATTTATATGTATGGCACCAAATTGCAAGAGCCAAATTGGATAAGTATATTTAAAACTTAAAAAAAATGTATGAGGATTGTAGGGTTTCAAACAATAGACCAATTAACTCGTCTAAGCAATTTATGGACAAATTTCTCTGGATAGTTCCTCTGCGGTCATTAAATTTTGTAAGAAAATATAAAGAATGAACCACCATCTCCTATATTTTCTTGTATATTATCATTGATGAAAATGGTAAAGAGGGATTTATTTCTGAGAATAAGATAGTTTTTCTTTGAACAAAAAAAACAACTCCATGGAAAGATAAACAGTTTTCAAGCATCCACACATTGTTATGAATAATGCAAATCTATTCTAAATAAAGAGGGTATTCAGTAGTGGTTAGAAATAAATAAAATAACGATTGATATGAAGATGGTGTTGCAATTTTCGTCAAATCTCTATTTTTGTAAACTAGGATAATTATATTGTCCTCCCAGTCTTGCGGAATCTTCTCCACTGCGGTACTTATATTGTCTTGTGGAATCTTCTCCTCTGCCTTTTTCTATTTGTATTTATTTTCCTATTCCTTCTTCTTTTTCTTCCAATATTTCTCTTCCTGCTCTTTGATGATCTGAATTTCTTATTTCTTCAAATTTAATTTCGTAGTAGTTTGCCAATGTTCCTAGATTATTTTTCTTCCATTTTAACCAATTATACTTGTTTTTTGTTTCGACCAAATAGTGAGCCTTCATACTAAGAAAATAAAATTTAATATGGTTGATCGGCACCATTTTCCTACATTTTCACTTCGTGACATACTACACTATACTATTAATGTTCTAATTATGCTAAACATAATGGATACACGTTTTGGTCCATTTCATTTTCATGATTTTCACTCCCTTTGATACATTGAAACATCTATGAAACCTCGTTAAATTCCTGAATAGAATAATCAGAACTTTATATATTAATTAATGTAAACAGGATCATCATAACATTGACCCAAATAATATTGGGAATTGAACAGAACTACCATGTTACCTTAACAAAAAGATGTAGAAAATGACCTCTAACGTTGATGGTGGATACTGGAGTCTGTCTTTTTGTTATTGTAAAAAAACTTCCATACTGGAGAATCTCAAATTGTTTATTTCCGAACGGGTTGGGAAAATTTGACATTTTTGTCAGAGAAATTCTGGAGAATTATTGTCTAAAAATATGTGGTCTCTGAATTTCATATTAAACATATTTTAGAATTTACGACTATGGTTTTACTAGTCTTCAAATATTTAAGAAACGCGAAACAACAGAAAAATGTATCTGAAACTTTATAATTGCAACAAACATCTCGAGTGCTCATATTTAATCATAATATGACGTAAATCCACCCTGTAAATAAACGACTTATTTCGCTCAGCATTACTACGGATTATAACAGATGAGAATCCAGACGTTAATCGCATTCCATGCAGAGAATTCCTTGTAACTACGCTAATTAACTAATTTACAACAATCTGAATTACCCTTGTGGATAATACGGACTAGCTGCTAGTACGATGTCACCTAATTATAGAGCGATAAAATCAGGTAATACTTTGTCAAAAGCTGGGGATTTGTTTCTATATTTTCGTGCCATCTCTACATGGACATGAAGAAAACTTTTCATTCAAATAGAGAGGAGTCAAAGATACTCGTAGTTAACATAAATCAAAAAATTGTGAATATTATAAAAAAATTACTTCTATAGTTTAGAGAAGGAAGGAGTGCAGTAATTTAATTTGTAGAAGTAGTACAGGTTTAAGAGGTAGAAATTTTATTTTTACCTCATCCTTCAATGCTTATTTGTTGTTAAAATGAAAATTTTAATACATTTGATCGGCCTAATAAAAGGTTTCGTTTGATTTAATCATGTTTACATGTTTCGTATGTATTTTAATTGATTCGGAATTTTGTATTAATATATATTTCCAAATGGTTTCATTCTAAAATCAGTCCTCCTAAATCCTTGAAGGCAGAATTACTCGTAATAGCAAAGCAACATGAACACAAATTCAAAAAATATATTATAGATGAGATGGCTCGAGAAAAAGGAATTGAAATTCTCAGATTGCCTCCTTACCATGCAGAGTTAAATCCCATTGAACTGATCTGGTCACAATTAAAAGGTTTCTCAAAACAATACAACATTTAAATTACCTGATGTGCGAAATTAGTTTTTGAATGCAGTTTCAGATGTAAATGGAGAACATTTGAGAAAAGTGGAAAATTCATTTTGGAAAGTGGATATAGCAATGGAAAACTTAATAGACCCTATAATAATAAACCTCAGAAAATACAATTATAATGGCAATGACAGTGACTTTTAAAGATAGTTCTTGAACTTTTTATTTTAATTTTAATATTATTTTGATTTTAGGTACTGTTTTAATGCCCAGAGATTAAAAACAGTTTAATCCAATTAACAACATATAATCCTCCGTATTATTTATTGGTTTATTTTTATTTTGATTTTGCAAAGTACGCCTATGGAATGTGACGTTATATCCCCACTTTTACTGTACTCCTTTTTTATTCAGAGTATGTATTTGCTGACATATTTGACAAAACGATGTAATTCAGGATTCAACAGTTTCTTTTTAAAATTATATTAAACAAAAGAAGTTTATGAGAAAGAAATGACTCGAAATTCCATTTTCAAGTTTTATTGCTACATAAAAAATATAAACGGTCTAGCTCTATCGGATTTATACAGAGGCACAAGGCACAAATATTCTTGAATTGTTTCTGACACATGTTCCATTAGTTTTTTAATTCTCCTTCTAATTAATATATTGTAATGGAATTAAAAGTTGTCAAAGCAATAACTAATACTAAATTAAAAATTCAATTAAAATAGAAAGACTTGTAAGTTGTGATTATGTGAATGGTATTTAAAAAATTATATTAGATGTGTCAAAATTATGTGTTGAATTTAAAAAAAAAAACTGTCGATTTAATACCAACATAAATAAAAAGACTAGAAAATAACTAGAGATGAAAATTTGGTATAACTTGATTTTTTTTTAAAAATAGGGTTGTTGAAAAAAGTTGAGGACGAGAGATAAGAAAATTTAAAGAAGGAGATATAAAATTTTTATGAAATAAGAGAATTTTGCAGTTTCCAGAATTTATATTTGTTTTAATTATGTAATATTATTTCGGAAGCTCATAGTGGTTTGTATTTCAATTTCCCTTTTTGTTTTCTTCACTAGATTATTAAAAGAGCCGAATAATTATAACCGCAAAGTTAAAGGAGCAGCATTGATATGCTTAAATAATAACGAATGTGTTTCTAATTGTTCGGTCGATATTTCAAAAATTTGTATACCTATTTTACAAAAAGAGTTAATTGCAAAAAGGATACCCTCTATATCGGGATAGTATCACAAGTTTTTATCTGGTTTTTCTTATGATAATATTAATAAGAAAACTTCATTTATGACGAAGTATAAATTCTCTTATAATATGCAAATGCGCTATCCTTTCAAAATTCGTTCCCAGAAACGTCACAAATATATGATTGAAACAGATTTTGACATTTTCAATCTCAAAATCTTATTCTAAGTGTACTATTTTGATGTCATATTTTTGCAAGATTATCAAGTGTTCTGTTTCTATAATAAATTTATTTTATTCTGTTATGTCATTTTGATAACGGCTGTCGATAGAGAAAGCCGAAACGTCAATTAAAAACTTTTTTAACAAATAAGTAGTTTTAATCCAGTGAAAAAAAAAAAAGAGAAATATAAGATATTACTAAATATATTATGCATTAAGACGGAGTTTGTATTGAAAGGAGGAAATAGATTTTTGTAGTGGAGAAAAGTACAATTTTTGCTGAAGGAAAGTTAAAAATTAAAAAAAAGGAATAAGGATTAATTATAAGGAATGAATTAGGTTATTGGAATGAATATTTTTTAATTATAATTAGATAGTCTATTTTCATTATTTAAAAAAAAGGTTCTTTCTTTTGATTTTAGCTGTGCATTTAATAAAAAGTACAATAACTTTATATTAGTATAAATTTTGGGAAAAAGTGGGATAAATAGTAATTTTTTCACATTTTTTTCAAAGGGAATATAAAATGTAGGAATTATTACGAGGATGATTAAAATTTTTGTATTTGGCAATAAACCATTTACAGGTATTTCTATTTTCAATAAATCTGTGCTTTGTCAGAACCTCATAAGGTAAAGATAACCAAATTTAAACCCTGAGAATTAAAATTAAAAAAATATATATTTCTTTTTGGCGCTCATATTAAATTTAAATTTATTTTATTTAAAAAAAGAGTGTAAAATTGATATTGTTACAATATTTTAAACCATATAATTTACTGGTGGTTACTGCAGATACCTTTCTTTCCACCATATTGATTAAATAATCGTCTCATTCATCTTCCTTTCCTGTACGGCAGCGAAAAATCTCGTATCAGCTTTATATAAGAATATGGCGTCAACGCCGTCACTTTACCGTCACAAAGCTGCGCAGTCTGACCTGGATAACAATATAGAGTTTTCCGTTAAACTTCGGTCGTTAGTTGATAATAGTTTTCTTAACTGGCTTCCAATATGAAGGTACCTACAACAAACTTCCAGTCCGCGTACGTTCAGGCTCGTTTAAACCACAAACATACACGCCATCTTGAAAGTTTCGACTTAAAACTTTCACAACTATGCAAAACTGTTTGATTTGTGTATAGTTTATGGTTCTTGGGCTTGGTTCGGCGCATAATTTTCTCGCAAATTACCACCCCCTCGACATATTGTAATTTACGGTTTATTTTGGTTGTGAACGCTTCCCTGAAATAATAATTCAACAATGGTGTCTCCCGAAACTTAGAATGACATGATCTAAAAACATAAACAAGAACGCGGGATCTTTGTATAAGCAATTTTAGCAGGACTCTAACTTTTTCAGTTGTAAGAGAAGTTTATATGAATTGAAGTTGCAGGAGTAGAGATATTTTACAAAATTTGAATATGCGAAATAATAAGTTTACTTGGAATCCTAAGTTAGGTCTTGATTATTAATAAAATAATAATAATAATAATAATAATAATAATAATAATAATAATAATAATAATAATAATAATAATAATAATAATAATAAACGTCTTTATTTGCACTAATATACATTTACAGAAAAAAAAAGTGCACAGAGTAGGGCGAGATTTAGCCTATGGCCTTTAATAACATAAATAGATTTATACAAATAAAAGCTTACATATAATTACAAAAACATAAATAAAAACTTAAGTACATTACAAAAGTAATAAATAAAAGCAATAAATAAAAGATTGAGTTCACTGATTCTCAAGTAGATGACGCTTTAGTCTGGATTTAAAGACATGAGTGGATATTATATTTTTTAGTTCCAAAGGTAGGGTGTTATATAGACTAACCGCATTAAAAATGAAACTGCGAGTAAAAATGGTAGTATGATGAATAGGCATTGATAATGTTTTAGTGTCTCTTGTTTATCACTAAGGTAGGAAGGCAACGAGTCTTTATTTATTTTATGCACCATACTTAACAATAAATATGCATAAAGAATGTGAATCTTTAGCCAATCCGTTCTAACAAAAAAGAAAGAAATATGGTCGTATTTCCGTAAATTATTGACAAACCTACAACAAGTATTCTGCATAATTTGAAGTTTATTTTTATCCACTGCTGTCAAGCAGGGATAATAAATTTGAATACCATATACTATTTTAGAAATAACAAGAGTTTGACATAGTTTAGCCCGTAGTTTCTTATTTAAAATAACATGTTGTTTTAAAAATAATAATCTAAGAGCACCCTAACTTGTTTTTAATAGATGGTTTACGTGATTGCCAAATCTTAGTTTTTCATCAAAGATTAGCCCTAGATTTTTTGAATACTCAACTATGGGTATTAGCTCAACTATGGGTATTAGCAGATATTTTTAAAAGCGTATTTTGTTTAACGAATTCTCTTGAGTTTTGATTGCAAAAAATAATACATTTTGATTTAGATGGATTTATGTGTAAGTTATGTTTGGGTCAAGATTAATTTGCATCATTGACGAGTGTAGGTTTTTTATTTCACAGTGGTGGAATAATTGCGTATCGTCTGCAAAAAATTGTGCCGAGCAGTATTGGATGACTGTATGAAGGTCAGAAGTGTAGAGCAGAAATAGTAAAGGTCCTAAGACCGATCCTTGTGGAACTCCGGATTTTATAACAGAAGGTGCTGAAAACTGATTGTCTACCACTGCAGTTTGGGAACGGTTTGCCAAATACGTTTTAATGAAATTTAATGATGTGGAATCGAATCCATAGAATGAACATTTGGAAACCAGTAGACGGTGGTTTAAAGTATCAAATGCCTTACTGAAATCTAGTAGAGCAAGAACACCTACTTTTTTATTATCAATATTCCTTAAAATATTGTCTATTAAATTGGCTAAAGCAGTTGTTGTGCTGTACCCTTCTTGAAAACCGGATTGGTGTATTGGAATTATTTTGTTCACAACCATAAATTGATATAATTGTACATAGGCGGCACGTTCTAGTATTTTAGACATTAAGGGAAGAAGACTTATTGGCCTTAAATCGTTAAATGATTCAGGATTATTTTTCTTGGGTAGTGGAATAACTAGTGCTGATCTCCACTGTTGAGGAAAATATCCTTCTTCAATACAAATGTTAATTATATGCAATATATATGACTCAATGGCTGGCATACACAACTCTAACATCATTAGATTAATTCCATAATCACCAGCGGCATTTGATCTAATATTACGAATGATAGTATATAAAGTAGCTCTATCAATTGTATTAAATTTAAAACTGACATGGGGACTAAATTTATTTGTGCGATATCTAAATATTGACTCCCAACATTGGTTGTCACTTTCTTGATATACAGAAACAAAATAATTATTAATGCTGTGTGGATTGGACATGGAAGAAGGGATACTTGGGTTTTTCGAACTCTGAATTTTCATGGATTTTAAAGCTTTAAAAAAATTTGATGAATTGTTTTGATTACTTAGATGTTGTAAATAAGCTGCTTTTTTCCTTCTTAATGAGGCTAGTGCAAAATTCCTCAGTTCCTTGTACCTTTTTCCATTTTAAATCTACTTAGAGCCTTATCCCGCTCTTTGAATATTAGTTTGAGTGTGGCTCAATAAAATGCTAGTTTTCAAGAATCTCAATTTTTTTGTGTTT
Organism: Crepidodera aurea; assembly: GCA_949320105.2. Lineage (NCBI taxonomy): Eukaryota > Metazoa > Arthropoda > Insecta > Coleoptera > Chrysomelidae > Crepidodera > Crepidodera aurea. The sequence continues at coordinate 14,155,937 of OX439476.1, read as the reverse complement.
TAATACGATGACATCTCTGTCTACTCCTGTTATTTGTCGTAATTAATTTAATACGTAGATAGAAGTTACTATTTATAATGTTTGGCTTTAACCTTTTTGGATTAGAAGAAAAGGAAGGAAGGAAAAAATGTCCTGGCTGCGAAATATCAGACAGTGGACAGGGCTACACGATATACAATCGTTGATACACACCGCAAGGAATAAAGAAGCAATGGAAAATGTTATCGCAAACATCCATTAGTGGATAAGCATTGGAAGAAGAAAAGTTTGGAAAAGCCAAATTTTCTCGAAAATTTACAAAATTTAAGATATTAAGGATTAAGGATATGCCAATTGCTATTGTTATTCTATTGCACGATTGATCGTTTTTCCGATATTGACTTTTTTAATGTAACACGCCGTACATTATTTCATCTTTTGAGTGAAATAACTCATTCATGAGACCTTGGATAAAAGTATACGTGAGTGTCTGCTATTTCGTTTAAAATTCGTCGAACTATTGGTCGATCTATACTTGCAGGTCATTTTCGACACGTTCCTGACTCGGACTTCCACTTCCGATACGAAAAACGTCGATATCCGGTTGAATGGAAAGTTGCATGTCATCCTGACAGGAACGAAGAATGATCGTAAATTTTCCTCTTGCAACTAAACTTGACAGAAAGCACGAAACAACATATTTTAGCGGCGCTTTTCCTGACATACCGAGAAAATGCATCTGAGCAAATGCATTCTAAAATAGCCCAAAGAAAAACTATGACTTTTAATAAAAAAATATATTCCTAGAGCCGATCGATCTAGTTTTCTATGTACATTTATATCTATAGATGCCGGGGTTAACTTAGAAGAATGGATCTCAATATGCTTATATCTGAGTGCACTTACCAGAGAAATAATTGATTTATTGTATACGCACTCATGTTATAGCATGCTGGTACCCGTCATTAAAATCCATGAGTGTACGTCCTCGCGCTTTATATTACATCTCTCCTTATAGTGCACCTTGCACGTATTTCTCCATTACTTAAATGTGATTTTTAAGAGAATGAGATAGTCCAGCGGCATAAACTGTTTCGCGTACAAGTCGAAAGTTTAATATTTAAATCAATCAAGAAATCCCTAAGAGAATTCATCTTAAATAAATCAGTAATATGATGATTCAAAGTAACCTCTGTCCATATTAAAGTATCATTATCCTCTCTAGTAAGTGAAATAAAAATGTACATCAAATACTATTAAACGAGCAAGGTTTGTATGTGTGTGTGTGTATGTGTGTCCAGAGGATCTCGAAATCCACTCGTCAGAATTCAATGAAACTTTCAGGGTAGACTAATTCCTATCTAAATCGACAGAAAATATAGGTCTCATGTCTGTGAAAATTCGATCTTCCGAGATATTTACAAGAAAAGTTAAGCTTTTAGTTTTATTTCCTAGCAACGGCAACTTGTTTCTATAGTAATATACTATAAAGGAGAGAGGATATAACGTCACATTCCATAGGCGTACTTTGCAAAATAAGTTTCTATAATATAAATAAGGTCACAGCATATAAAATATATATACCCGCTTCGTAGATTAAATTTTGAAGTTATATTATTTACAAAAAATAAAAATAAACCTTATGCATCTGACACTTTAACATTGAACGAATTAAATTTAACCAATAAATAACAAGGAGGATTGATTATATGTTGGGATTAAACTGTTTTTAATCTCTTGGCATTAAAAGTAACGCTCAGTACTTACCTAAACTCAAAGATTAAAAAAAAAGTTAGTTCAAGAACTATCTATAAAAGTCACTGTCTTCACTAAAACTACTGGTATTACTATAATTGTCTTTTCTGAGGTTTATTATTATAGGTTCTATTAAATTATCCATTGATAGTGGATATACTTTCCTAAATGAATTTTCCACCTTTTTAACATGATCAATGCATTTTCCCCAATGTTCTCTATTTACATCTGAAAATGCCTTCAAAAACAAATTTCGCACATCAGGAAATTTAAATGTTTTATTGGTTTGAGAAACATAATCTTTTAATAATTGTGACCAGATCAGTTCAATGGGATTTAACTCTGCGTGGTACGGAGGCAATCTGAGAATTTTAATTAGTTTTTCTCTGGCCATCTCATCTATAATATATTTTTTGAATTTTGAATTTGAATTACTAATAATTCTGCCTTCAAGGATTTAGGAGGACTGATAATATTTTTAGAATGAAGCCATTTTGAAATATATATTTTATTACAAAATTCCGAATCAATTAAAATACATACGATACGGCTATGAATAAATAAAGTCTGACTTATCTGTCAAAATAACAGGTTTATTACAGTAAAAACCATGGAAACAAGATTAAATGTAGACAAAAACTATATTAGGCCGATCAGATGTATTAAAATTTAAATTTTAACTACAAATAAAAAAATAAAATGTCTACCTCTTGAACCTGTACTACGTTCTGCAAATTAAATACTGCACTCCTTTCTTCTGTATAGTATAGTACTAAAAAGGTATGACTTTATTTAATTTCTGGCGTTTAAATCTGAAAGAATTCAATTTTAAATTTGCCGCTTTTTATCCATAATGACCTACAAATTTTGACAACTACTGACACGCACATCTCTGGTTAAACGTTAAGAAAATGGGACCGGCTGGGATTTTCATGAAATTTTCGCAGATGCTATAAAACATGATAAAATCAATATACCTACTTAGCAATAGAAATTTTTGCGCGGAAAAATATTTTTCACATTTTTTTATTCTGCAAATGCCCAAGTAGCAATTTATAACCAAAATAAACCTGAAAAGTATAAAAAAGAAAAGGTTCATTTGACGGACATAAATAATTTGCTTGTCAAATGACAGCCATCTCATAAATTCTAAGTTGAAAATACAACGTTGCCAATTCAATTTCAGAAATCATGGGTTTAGGTAAATATTTATAGGAACGTTGAGTAACACTGTTAAAATGGACACTTGTCAAAACGTGACAACTGTTAAAATGTGATACGTGTCAGAATGTTACAACTGTCAAAATATGACACCTGTCAGAATGTAACAAATGTCAAAATGTCACACGTATCGTACTTTTCTTTATTTATTACACAGATCTAACCTAACCTAAAGCTAATCTTTTTTTTTTTTGGCGGGTGGAAATTCTTTATGCACATCGGGTAAAGGTTCTTCCCTTCCCCGATAGTGTGAGACTACCCCTTACGGTTACTCACTAAAACCACCCCACTGAAACCACTATGCCCTACACGCTGCTGTTGCCCGTTCCGGAAACGGGGCCTGTCCGCCGTGACTATTTGCTAAGATCAAGCGTCAGTAGATGTTGCCCCAAAAGGGTGAAATTTCCAGAAACTAGGCAACTTTTAATGCATTTAACTAACCTCTGGGACAAGCAGTTGATAAACGTCAACAACACCTGCAGCAAATTGAAAATTAACACTGACATCTTTTTTAATTTTCCCGCCTACTTTCTATTTATCTACCTTTCTGTAGTTCAAGTAGATGTCGCCCACTCCGTGATTTTCACGAATTAATTAATAATTTGTCAGGTTATAAATATACTTAAATTATATACTCATTGGACTGCTTAAAAATGTAGATTTGAATATTAAGAGCGAAGCTCGGTGACCAGATATTTCATTTTTAAGCAAGTACTTGTTCCATATGTCTCTATTTTTTGTATTATTTTTATATAATATTACCAACCCTCTAAGAACTCATGACTGATCTCGTGTGGGTTGAAATTCACTCTTTGTTTACTTTAATTAGATGTTTTACTATAACACCTGATACTAAGTCTACCTGAGACCAGCATTTCTTGTAGTCACAACCAAAGCCAAAGTCTATGAGATAGAGAAGTGTGTTGAAAAATTTGGATTTGGACTTAACAACATCACAATTTGATAGCGATATCAGATAAATGATACTGGAAGTCTCTGTCTTTACTGATCCTTCCTTCTGGAACACCTCCATATCTAGCAAAAGGTCAAGAGTTGGTGGGAAAAGCTCAATATTTCGTTCTTAAAAAGTGAAATTAATTTTTTCACTAAAACGAACAAAAAGTTTATTTAAAAGTCTTCCAAAATTGCTTACATCTAATTCCAAATTGACGAATGTCAATAGAGTCTAAAGTTCTTACAATTTGTCTTTGTACAACGTAGTTTTTCTTGGCTAGGACGATCCGATTTTCAATTTCTTTGTGTGAGAGATAGATGTAAAGTAAAATTCCACATTCCAAATTCCATATATAATTTGTTCCGTTTACTGTTTTAATTTTTTCTTGTTTCATTGTGTTTTCTTTCCTGTCTGGCGCTTTTTTATGTCTTCTTCTTCAATTCTCTTAACCCAAGTTTTTTCAGGGTCTGTCACTTGTATTTCGTCCTTCAATTTTAGCTTCGTATATTCTTTTAGTGCTAGTTGCTAGTTTATCCCCAATTGCTTCTATTTTTAGTCTTTACCTAAATGTTTCATTTCATATTACCTTACTTGTTTTATCTTTTATTATTTACAAAAGAAATGAAAATATATTTTAAGCTCCTGTTGTTAAACACTCTGTATAATCGAGTCGTTTGACTAAAATGGTTTATTGTTTCTCTACATCACAGCAAATCGATTTACGCTCATATAGTCTCTCTTTATAAAGACTTAATGATCGGTCAGCTCCTAAACTAAAATATGTATATGGGATACTTTATGGGATTTCTGGAATGCCTCTCACCAAGGTCTTTCTGATAATCGCTGCAAAGGCCGTAATTATTATTATGCATGACCGAAGGGATAATGTATAAATTCCTACATTCACATTTTTTTAATTATTATTGGCGAAAAAAATATCTAGTTATAAATTACATGATGGTGGTGGTGATATTGACTTTTTTTGTTGTTGTTTTGGTGTCTGAAAATATTTTCATAAGCAGTTTTGCGATGCTAGAGGGAAATTTTGTTGGGAATGAGAAATAATGTAATTTTTATACGGGACAGTGGCGTACAGAGAGAATGGAGATATACATTCGTTTTGCGGTATAATATGCAACAGATTTACGTCTAGGAATAAAAAAATGTTTGGGAACAGTTCTGTAAGAACGTGAAATATTTTTTTTGTTGAAAAATAATTTCCAAATTTCGTTCTGGGTATGATTTAGAAAGAAAGACAATCTTGAAATTGGAAAAACTCTTTTTTCTGTTCAAGGTTTCGAGTCTTCATCAGGAACTCTACAATGATTTGAAATGAATAAAGCTTATAACATTAAAAAATTATTGAAATTGCGAAAGTGAGGTTAAACAATTAAAAATCATTACATTGGTATGAGAACAAACACTAATTTGATTTGAAAATTGTGTGGAAAAAGTTCCTTAAAGATTTGTTAAAAACACGTTTGATTAAAATAGAATTGGCGTTAAAAAAATGACATTTGACATGAGTATTGAAAAGAACAGTGTTACCAACTGATTATGTTGACAGACCTTGGTTAAGATGTGTCAAGGAAGGCTTAATAAGTTGGAATATCACTTCTATGTGAACAAATTCTATCTTTAAGTTTTCGTTTTGTTTGACCTATGTATTTTTGTCACATTATGAGCAAGTTGAATTGTTCTAAAATGGGATCTTGGTTTTTTAATTTTGAAAAAAATTAATTGTGGGTATTTTTATACGAATTGGTGAGGGTAGGCCATTTAGAAGAGATATCTTTAAACTTATGGCGACTATGAAAGCGACCATATTTTATTGAATTACTTATTTAAATTTCAACTACAATTCTCTAAAACTTAGTGCCCACGAGCAGTCACTCAGTAAAAACATTAAAATACATTCCGAGAATATTATCAAATGATTTATTTACTTTTCCTTATTGCCATACAACAATTTATTATAGAATTTTTTTTATTTTATATTTGTTATATTCGTTTTGAGGGAGTGGTAACCTATAATTTAATACTGAAGCTAAAGGATATGTTTCTACTCAGAACTGTCCTTATAAAGTTAAGAACTCTAGGAGATCTCATGTTAGAGATCACTTTATGCAGATATACCTCATTATCATATTCACACCCTATATGTTCTTGAGTACAGTGATACTCGATGCAGTAAATGGGTGCGTGCCAACTGATCTAATAAAATTATATAAATATATACATTAAAACTAGACTCAAAAATACATATAAATCTAAAAGTAGCATAAATAAATAAAAACCCTTGAAATACATATACACATTTCAAATATAAAATACAAGTACAAAATAATATAGACAAAAAATAATATACATTAAAAACATCAAGTAATGGAATTAGTAAATTCTTAATTAAATTGAATATTTTTAATAAAGTCCTTAAGTTTAATTTTAAAACAGTTTATTGTGATTGATTCGCGTATAGATAAAGGGAGATCATTGAATTTTTTGAAACCTTTAAATAATAAAGAATTCATAGTTTTTTGATACGTAGTTCTTTCAATGTAGATGTTATTTGTACATCTTGTATTATAATTATGGATATTATTGTTGGAAGTATTCTGGTGCCATATAATTTACTATTTTAAATACTAAAATCATTGTAAAATAGTACATACTTTTCTCTACTGGAAACCAATTTAGAGTATTTAACATTGACGTAATTGGAGTAAGACGATTTGTTTTCAGTATTACTCTCATTCCACGATTTTGAAGTTTTTGTAGCATGTTTAATTTATTTAAGTTGAATAAGTATAATATAGATGCGCACTAATCAAAATGTGGCTGAATTATGGTAATATATACAGTAATTTTAATTTCAGTTAATAAGTTTTGGGAAATTCTAGTAAATAAATACAGTTGTTTAGATATTTTTTTATAAATATAGTTAAAGTGGATATCGAACTTTAAGTAATTGTCTAGTTGAAATCCCAAATATTTGATATTAGAAACATCTTCAATGTGTTCGTTATTAATGTTCAAATTTATGTTTTAACGTCGATTTCTTACATTTAATTTTAGCTTATTTATGTTCAAGTATTTATTCACCGATGTTAATGAGGCATTCATTTTCTCAATGGCTTTATCCAGATTAGCATTACTACATGTTATTAAAGTATCATCAGCAAAAAGATTAATGAATTTACAATCAACAAAGAGTTCAATATCATTAATATATAAAATAAAAAGAGGAGGACCCAATACACTCCCCTGAGGAATCCCTATATCATTATTTATGTCACAGGATGTTTGGTCAGCAAAACGGACTTTCTGCTTGCGATTATTTAAATAGTTACTAAACCACTCCAATACTCGACCTCCAATACCATATTGTTTCAATTTTGATAACATCTGTCTGTCAATTGGCTCGAAAGGCCTTTTTAAGTCCAAAAATACTGTTACAACATATTTATTTTCGTCTATTTTAGTTTGAATGTTACAAAGTGTAAGTTGTAGCGCTGATTCTAAAACCAGATTGGTTACATATTAGGATCGAATTTTCAGAAACATGATTCATTAATTGGTCTAAATTCATCAGAATTATTGGTATTGTTTATTTTTGGGATAGGTATAACTGTACTGATTTTTCTTGAGATTATTCACTTCGACTTTATAACTTGTTTCCAAATTTGAATTTATGATAAAAAGAAGCTCATCTACCGATATGAGTGTAATTGTTCACCCCCCACCGAACGGAGATCATCCAAAGATTCACATCTCCTCGAACGTCGAAGAGTCAGTCCATCTAGCGAAAGGTGCATGCGAATCTCGAGTCTCGACAAGAGCCAAAGACTAAAGCTGATGCAAAACCTTCTGATGCTGTAGCTATTGCCAGTAGGTCGTCAACCTTCTGTCGTCCGTCACATTGCTTACTTTACTCTTCAGTCTCTTCTTTTTAGCGTTAGAGGTAGCTAAAAGGTACAATAAATAGTATTCGTATTGAGGAAAACTAAATATTATAAATCGGCCAAGTTATTACTCTGTAAATAATTTTTATTGGAACTACTAAACCTAATTTTGACAAATAGATATATTTTTATCAAAATATATTAAAAAATGGGTAATTTTTTGAAACAATAGATGGACAACTTCTGCAGTTATTGGCTAGTTTTTTCGTGATCAAATTGTGGTGGAAAACTGCAAATTGTTATGTTTTATTTTGAACCAATGATGACATTTCTATTTGTACCCACCTCTAATACTATTTACTTTTCGATCTCTTCTTCTTTGTAACATATGTTTGATTATTATACGGAATTTTCGATGATTGCTCGAAAACCGTTTTGTTTCATACGAAACGGGTATCGACGATGTAACAGTATTTGTTCCTTATTATGAGTGGTACAATAAATGTTTCACTGCGTCGGAATCAATATGGCCTGGGCCATTTTTTTACCGCTTAACCTATATTCCTAACAAATAAATAAAAAGGACGGTTCTCTATACAATGTATAAATTCTTGTTAGTAATTTACAGCAAAAATAAGATTTTTATTATTGTCTACGATTTTCAGAGATAATAGTCAAAATAAATAATAGAAAAAAACTGTAGTTTAATTTGCTTACTAGGCCAGTGCAGTGACATTTTCAGATAATATTTTAATCTATATTTGGACTAATAAACCGATTTTAAATACCCGAATTCTACGCTAAATCTGCCGAATCTAACATGAAAGCCGATCCTAAAAAATTTTGGGCTTTTGTCAATAGCAAAAAAGGATCAACGAATATTTCTGACAGAATGACGTACAATGGCCAAACACTTAATAGTCCCACAGATATACTTAACGGCTTTTCCGACTATTTTGCAAAATCTTTCTCAGTTAGCACACCTCTTGTCTCCCATGATGACTCATTGACCTCACATGTTTTAAATATTGTGTCTTTTCTGGAAGATGAAGTCCTTATAGCCTTAAAACAATTTACGAATAAAATGACAACAGGACCTGATTTTATTCCGGCTTTTATTTTGAAATATTGTGCGCCTGTACTTGCTCTGCCTTTAACAATATTGCTTAACACATGCCTTAAGACTTGCACTGTTCCTAACATCTGGAAGTTATCGAAAGTTATACCTATCTACAAGCATGGTGACAAATTTGATATTGGCAACTTTCGGCCTATCTTAATTATTTGTAACTTTTGTAAGGTATTCGAAATTCTGTTATACAATAGAATGTATCTTAAGTCACTTAAGTAACTGTATAACTATAAATCAACATGGGTTCGTAAAGGGTCGCTCTACTATCACCAATTTGGCAAATATAACTCAATTTATTGCTGAAAGCATTGATGAGCGGTTGCAAACTGACGTTGTGTACACCGACTTTTCCAAAGCGTTCGACAGACTAGACCACGGAATTCTTTTAAAAAAACTATCTCGGTAGGGATTATCGGCACCTCTGATTAAATTATTTAGCTCCTATTTAAGTAGTAGACGGCAGTTTGTGGTCTTTAATGGTTACAAGTCCGTCGAACACTTAGTAACATCCGGAGTTCCTCAGGGAAGTAATCTGGGCCCTCTATTATTTAATGTTTTCATCAATGATATAGTTGATGACCTTGACGTTAACTATTTACTGTATGCTGATGACTTAAAATTATTCTGCCAAATTGATGATATAAGTGATTGTGTTTCACTTTCAGCTAACTTACGACGTGTTGAGGTGTGGTGTATAAGTAATAAATTGTCACTTAACGCTGATAAATGTAAGGTAATGACATTTTCTCTTAAAACTGACAAGATTTTACGTCATTATGAAATTAATAATTCTGTTCTTGAGCGCCCGGCGACATTTGTTGATTTGGGTGTCACTTTTGACTCCAAACTTTCGTTCGTTCCTCATATTGAGGCTGCTTATTCGTCTGCTAACAAAATGTATAGTTTCTTAGCTCGAAACTCGCGTGACTTCACTGATCAGGATACTTTAAAGGTGCTGTACTATGCCTATGTTAGATCTAAAATTGAGTACGCGGATGTTATCTGGAGTCCATTTTATGACGTACACATTCAGAAACTTAAATCAGTTTAACGGAGATTTCTGACGCTCCTTTCTTTCAAAATGGACGCTATTTATCCTCCTATTGGAGTTCTTAATAGTATGCTTCAAATGAGACATTGTGTGGATAGCTTAAGTTCTCGTCGTGACTTTCACCTATTGATATTCTTGTTTAAACTCGTAAATAATAAAATCAGCGACCCCAATTTTCTTCAAAAACTGAAGTTTAATATCCCGAGATTAGCTTCTAGAGTTGACAATACATTTTACCTTCCTACCCCTCGAACAAATATTTTAAAATTTTCGCCACTTTACAGGATGTGTTCAATTTGTAATACTGTAAATTACCAGCTTGATATTTTCCACTGTCGTATATCTGCGATTAATGCATTTTTCTTTGAAAAATGACATTCTTGTTAAATAATATACGTATATTCCTGTTCTGTAGTTGGGTTTGTCCTGTTTGAACAGTGTAACAATAAATAAATAAATGAATAAATAAATAAATAACCTCACAATTATAGAAAAAAAATGCTAAATATCTTTTTTTTTTTCGTTTTTAATTTTTATCTCCTGCAAAAATATAATTTTTTATGAAACTTGGTGAAAACGTTCTTTTTTGTTTTTTACATAAGCTGTAATTTATTCAAAGCAAAATATTTATTTTTCGATTTTATACGAATAGGCCAGTCAGTAGAGGGGTTGAATCTTGCAAACGGTGGAGTAGTAAATTTTATTTTTAGAACTTGTTTATATGTGTATTAGGAAGAAAATATCAAAAATGCTAACACGAAAAATGTCGGGAGAACTTTTGGCAGGCTGATAACTTTCAAAATTTCGAATATTTTGGCTTAAAAGGGTGAAATATGCACTAAATATATAATGTATGCGAGACAATTGATAGATTATAAAAAAAAAACAAAAATTTTGAGTCCTTCCACACATTTCTAGCGTAAATAGTTCCCGAGATATTACGGAAATTGTAATTTGCTAAACACAGTTTCTTCACGGTTTTTACTATCTAATTTCCGTATTTCTTATCCGATTTAGTTCGAACTTGGAATTTAAATTAAAATTTTTCCATATTTTGTCAGACGAACAATATATTTTTGTCATACCATCTTTAAGTCACTGATAAAGTTAAATTGAAAATCCAGTTCCAACTTTTTCGATTGAAAATTAGGCTTTTTTCTTTAATTGAAAAGGCTAATTGCAGCCCAAATACTTAAAGTATTAAATAAAGGCAAACGTTGTTGTTATATGCACCTTTTTCATCTAGATACAACAAAAACAATGAATTAAAAAATATATATTTTTTTTTAGGTAAGAACCAAAATGAACGTAGATTCATTCAAAGTAATTAGTAAGTGTATTTATAAATTTTTTATTTAATTTAAAAAACATTTTTTTGTTTCATGGCAACACTTTAAGCTCATATGAAGCTAAAAATGAGCGATTGTTTCAAATAGCATTTTTATTGTTGTTTAATAAAAATAAAATGTAATGGATATCTCACGGCTTGAAAAGCCGGTAGATTTATATGACAGGTGTAACTAATACACTTAAGTATTTTCAAAGAAATTAGTGAGAAGGGTGAGCTTGTTTCTGTTTGCACAGTTGAACAATATTGGGTTCTAACTTAGTTAAATACAATCTTAAATCATCTTCAACATTTAATTTGTTTCTGTATTTACTTTTAAGATAAGTTACACTTGAAAAACTTTTTCACATAAATAAGTGGTGGAAAACCCAACAAGAAATTTGACAGCAGTGCTAGACAGTTCTTTTTGTTCCTTTCCAACACAGATCCAGAAATCTAACAATGTAGTACCAGAACTTAAGTATTTGTTTTTCATCGGAGGATCACACGAGACTTCAATGAGCTCAATGGGGTCATTCATTCTGTTTCTCCAAAGGTGGAAAGTACTCTCTTATACGGATCATCAGTGCATTCAAGTGCTAGCCCATTTGAGTCTTTGGTTCACTATAATTAGATAAGTTTTTCTCATTATCCTGCAAAAATATGTGCAATCTTTCAAAAGGCTCAGAGTTGTTTTTTTGTATTTCTTTTTCCCATGGAGTGATCTTTTTAATCATTTATCTTTTCAGTTTTCTTTTCTACATAAAACATATCGGAAACATTGCCCTGCATGGACAAATTCCAGATGTTGAGTTTTTCAAAAATATCCTCTATTTAAATTTAAAGGTTTGTTGGCCAGACTCGTACCCTCTAAAAAAGTTTGAGTACCCTCAAGGGGTACGCGTACCACAGTTTGAGAACCACTGAACTAGATTATTAAAAGAAACTAATAATTATAATCGCAAAGTTAAGGTAGCGGCACTGGTATGCTTAAATAGTAATGAATGTGTTTCTAATTGTTCGTTTGATATTTTTATAAAAACTTCATTTATGACGAAGTATAAATTCTCTTACAATATGCAAATGCGCTATTCTTTTAAAATCGTTCCCAGAAACGTCACAAAAAATATGTTGGCAACAGATTTTGACATCTTGAATTTCAAAATCTGCTATTTCTTTGTTCCATGTTGTTATCATATCTTGTGAAATTGTCCAGTGATTTTCTTTAGTTTCTATAGTAAATTTTAATATAAAAAAGTGGTTTTTTTATACAGAAAGAAGAATATTCAAGTCTGTTAATATTCTGATCTAAAGTTTACATAAAATTAGTGAATAAAATGGCATTTATATCCTAGTTATAAAAAATATAGTCACTGTACCCTCATACAAAAGAATGTTGTATTGATCATCGATCATTTACTTCATCGGTAGGCGGACAATATAAACAATTAAAATACATCGATTTAAACACAATATTCAATAAAAGTTATAAAACGTGATAGTAAAACAAACATTGACAATGAATAAAACTTTTGCAATCTATTTTATAAAGATCAGTTTTTAAATAAAATTCGACCCGCTGGCATTGACCTATTCGATAGAAATGTATTAGTATCGAGTTTATGTAGAGGGGCTTTCACTTTTCGATTACTTTTTTTATATCGAAGTTGTCCTGATAATTTTATGGACTGAACCTCTTGCGTTACGTAAACCGTCTACCTACAAACGGTGATATTACCGGTTATAGAAAATTCTTCGGACTGGGAATTTGTTTTTGTGTTAAAATTGAGAGTCGGTTGTTTTGATGTGAATCTTGTTAATAATTTATATTGATAAAAGAAGGAACCGCTTTTGATTTTTATTTGAATAATACGAAATAAGTAAGAATATTGTAATGAGATGAAAGAAATAACTTTTTTAAAAAGGTAAATAAATCGATATAAATATTTCATAATTTTCTCAAATTGATGCTTGGCGCGTTACTGGAAGTGAAAGGGTTAAATTGGCATGGCATTTATACTGCTGGTCTAGTCATGTATGTAACAATAATGGTTTATTCATGTTCATCATCACAAATCAGCCTTGAAAAATACAGAATGACATTAATAATTAAAAAGACCTAAAAGGGTTCTACTTACCTTTGGAGGTAAATAAAAGAATATTTGTGGTTGACCCTTTGCGCGGTTAGGAACGTTTGAATAGCTTAATTTACATTCGTTCTGTCCCTTCTGACCCCAGATCTGACATTTAGATACATAAATCGAAAAACGAATGGAAAAACAATGCCTAAAAATAACATAAATTTTAGCTGGCTCAGCAGGAACGGTTTTAGTCGGTTCGCAGGAAGAGCCTTATCAAGTTTTTATAGAATAGAAAAATATTTAGTAGAAAACAGTGTGCGAGCGACAACGTTCTACATAAGTTGTTTACTACGCGACATATATATTGAAAAAAATAAAAGGAAACTGAGATTGCATAAATTCAGAATCCGTTTTTAAATTGGCCTAAACCGATAATAAATTGAAACCTAGAATTTCCCAATGGATGCATCTTATAAAATATGCAATAGCCGATAGTAAAATAAGCAAGAAAATCTCCTCACGAAGAACACGTAGAAAAATAATAGATCCTAGAAAGACATCGCACGAATAATAATTTGGGATAGGAAGATAGATGAATATGTAAAAAATAATTATGTAATAAATCTCAATTAAAATGTAGATCCCTCACAAAATTAGAATAGAAAGGAAATGAATTAACCAACAAACATAGAGCTGGACAAAAGCAAACGAACACCAATGAAAAGGAAAAAGTTTTAAACGAATATTTATTAGCAGGTGAAAGATGAAGGAAATTAATATGTAGATTAATTAATCAATGAAATAAAAAGTGCGATAGGTTTCCTGTGATTCTTTCCGTAAGCAAATACCGTTACTAAAATTCCTACTAGAAGGCCTTAAATCACAGAAATTTCTTGTTAAAGGACCCCGCACGTTTTGATAGTCAATCTATTTGAGAGAGAGAGAGATTGACTGAAAGCCATTTCCCTATCAAAACGTGCCGGGTCCTTTCTAAAAATAATTTTCGTCCTATTTCTCTCAGAAATTTAACTTACTTTAGTCATTGCACCATAGAACAGAATCATAAAGTTGTGAGAACTGCAAGAAACGTACTCATAAATAGGAGCTACTGCGCAGCGGCATCTTACATAACACATTTTCCCGATTTTGAATACTTGATAGTAAACATTGATAATACGCGAACCCAACATTTCCCAATGCGACATCTGGCGACCGGGGCCGACAAAAATTGTGTGGTATTTCCAAGATAAAGAAAAGTGACAGTTCTAGTTTTACTGTTTATAAAAAGTTCTGCATGGTGGAAAACCCACGATGAAATAATAGTAGTGTTTGGCATTAACATTTTGCAAATCGTATAAATTTTTCAATAACGCTAATAAAATCTCTTCTTTTTGTCCCTCTTCTACCAGTACAGGTTGCAAGCTAGCCAAGGAATAGCCAAAAAATACATGACTATGAACAGACAGAACCTGCGCACAGCCACAGGTATCCTGACTGGCCACTGTCATCTACGAAATCACCTTTACAGGATGGGGTTATCTGACACTCCACTGTGTAGAGGATGTGAACAGGAAGACGAGACTGTCGAACACATTCTTTGCGAATGCCCGACACTCTCACAAATGAGACATTTTCATGCCAACATGCCTTCAGGCGACGTCATCGCCTACTTTAAACAAGTAGGCTGGCTGACGAGCTAGAAGGAAGGCTCAACCTCAGAAGGACGCGCAATGGGCCAAATGTGGCCTACGTGCTGTGGGGTGACCCACCCTTCTAGATTTACAGATACAGACCAGTCCAGCTTCTTTTCCCACTCTGCTTTTTTCCTCTGCTAACACTATGATGCTTAACATAACATTTTCCACCAAGTGATCAGAAGAAACGTTACTGACGTCCTTACACCCATAGGTCTCACTATCTCTATCTGTTTTACTTGTGATGGCCATAGATTGGCCACTTCTATTCCCTTCTGATACACCTGCAACTGCATTGTTGTTCTCTTCATTGACGTAGATACAGACCGCTGCTGTATGCTTGCAGAATCCTCTTCCTCCTTTGCAAGTGCAATTTGTATCCAAAACGTTTCTGTCAGGATCAACCTAAAATCAATCAGCTATTTGATTTTTTTTTAAATGATACATTTATGGTCGGCACATCTAGAAATGTTAATGTCTTATTATTTCATCCTGGGTTTGACACGTTGCAGAACTTTTTATTAAGAGTAACTTTTTTTCGTAAAATTAATTTTAAAAAAGCTTTCCATATGGTGTAACTGAAGTAAATACGCTGAAGTAAATTTGCGTATGTTATTGGTATTGAGTTTCTGATCAAATATTCTCATGGGCCCAATCCTCTAAGACCAATGATTTAGCTCTCAGGGCCGTATTTAGTATAGGTGCCAAATAAACAATGACACTTTTTTCTCAAGCCCATAATTATTTCCTATCAGAATTTAATTAAATAAGAAATATTGTAAAATAGCACAAGTCCTCTGTGAAACATGTTTTGTCCTACAGGACCGTATTTAGTAAAACTGTATTTGCCAAGTGATCCGAAAAAAACCGAATCAAATTAATTTTATTATAACTTTCTTATTTCTTGTCCTATTTCAGTGGTTGATAGCTCGTTTGAAAGATGAATGTAGCTTTCTTTGTGTATCATCTGTCATTTTTTGTTTTCCAAGGCTATTTTGATTACTATTGACATTTTTCGGTTGTATTAAGAATCAATACCAACTACACTTTAGTCCCGAATAGATTGATAGTGCCGTCATGGCATGTAAACATGGGAAACAGCAAGTCTCTAGAAAAAATGCTTTTTATACTTTTTACTTAAATCACATCAAACTGAACCGTATTGAACAAAACGTTCATATTTTAATGCTGTCGTCTCTTTTTTTGCAGATATTACAACAAACTGTACATTCAAGTTTGTATCGATTGTAATTTTGTTTTTTTTTTATTGGGAACCTATACTAAATACGGCCCTGAGAGCTAAATCATTAGTCTTAGAGGATGAGAACATTTGATCAGAAACATAAGTAAATTTCAGGCAAATCCCACCGTGGGCCAATTTCCTATGCTATTGTGCGGGGTCCTTTACCAGCTTTTGAACCCACATCGTAGCAAAACCGACATTGTGAACGGTTAATAACAATAAATAAGCGAGTTTTTCAATTAAACTTAAACGATCGATTTAAATCGACACACAATTATTGTTTCACCCGGCCGGTAGAGCAGCGCTGGCGTCGCGCCAGCCGATGTTGGGCTGGCCCATAGGCCAATGAAAATAGACTCTACATCATAAAAAATGAATGAAACGTGGCTTAAAATCACTCTCCCTTTTTTTTATAATTCATTCTCAGTATCTACCCCTTGGCTTGGGCTCTTCTGCAGAGCGTGATATATTCAGTTGCTTGAGTATATTTCATTTTGAGAGCACCACGATAAATTTTTCTTGAATAAATATTTTCGAAAAGAAATACATCGTGATCGAAATAATAAAAATACGTACCCCAAGTATAAACTACGTCACAGCTTTTCCATACGAAAATAAACGACATCATAATAGATGGCTGTTAGGATGTTAGCGACTGTGACGTTAGATTAATCCACAAGAAAGTTTTTAAAATATATAACCGAGGAAGTTTAAATGGGATAAGCTGTCAGTGATGCAGACAGGCTGTCAAGACTGGCTTCTTGTGTTAGTTATTGGTTAAATACCTTTTCCTATACCTTGTCGCGCTATGCCTTTTACATATTCTGAACTTGTCAGTCTTTTAAAGTGACGTGTTTTGCTTTTGCCACCGAAAGGATATTTTGACTCGAGTCCATTGATTCCAAGGGATTGATTATTTATTCACAATATAGAAAAATGATTAGGCCTACAAATTGTTAAAAATAAGTAACTTTACTCATTTTTTATATACAGCTTTTAAAGCAAATTAGTTTTCATATAATTTAATTAAAAAATTTCTAGAAAACTCGATCAAAACGTACAGAAATTCACTAATTTCAATTTTCTCCCAATTATGAGAAATTTAATAGAAATAAACTTTATTTATAGTTTCATTCTTTTTTTCTTCAAACAATATGATTCCGTTTTCATTACACTACGGTTAATAATACATAACCAGAAAACTTTCATCATAAATTCGAACGAATATAGCGTAACAGTCGACAATCAAAGCAGAGGAGAGCAAGCAAAAGCTATTTAACATTTGAAATTGTATTTCAACGCCCATGATGAATAAATCATCTACTATTAATCAAGTATGATAATTTCAAAACAATGGATAGTCAAATACGAACTTTACTAGTTCATGGGGCAGTAGATAGAAGTCGTTTTTTTTATTTATATGATTGTGCTTATTCTTACTGACGGACGTAGAAATTATTATCATTTCTAAATACCACCCAATAATTAATATTTTATTCTGCGTGCCTTTTTTAGGAAACATCCAATGGAAAAATATTTGATTTCTTTAAGATTCTAATAGTATTGGAGCCTGAAGTACTTTTAGCAATATACTGGCCATCCGGCATTAGTTATATATCAATTAAACGCGTCACAGTCCTATGAATACCAAAATAGTGAAGTCAGATTTTTCTATTTAATCAACAGAAAGGGAACGCGATAAAAAAACTTTAATATGAATGTAGCGACATAAAAAAACTTTAATATAAATATATTTACAAGTATTTGCCCTATTTCCTTTAAGATATCCGCGATTTATGAGTAAAATATAAAACGAGGAATATATCTATCGCTATAAACTCAAGATGGCTTATAAATACAATGACGAATTTAATAAATGACAAACAAGACTGTCTCGGTGGCACTTTATTTGATTGTTTTGAAATTAATGGATTTTATTGGTTTACGGGATGTTACCAGATAAAAGAAATTTTTTACCACCAATGGGAAATTTTCGCATAAAAAATATAGGGAAATTACTATCTCTGCTACTAGATGATTACTATTTAGTGTCTTTTAATATTTAAAAAAATACACTTTCAACAAATATATTTATATATAGGATCCAATCCCTGGATCTTTTAGACTACTTAAAGCAGCGTACAAGATGGAGTGTGACTTGTTTTAAAAAATAGGCTTGCAGAACCCCACTATTTAGCTGTGGCTTCAATTTAATCAGACAAAGGATACTCTGGCTTTCAAGCAACACGTATTTTTTCTCTTTTACCTTTATCATCTAGACAAGTTAACTCACTAGTATGACCTACATTTGAATATCAAATTGATGCATTTTCAAACGCTCTATCTACGATCAAATACCTGATTTCTACGCCTTGTAAAACACCTTCTGTTAAGACGAGAAAAGACCAAATGATGTTGTTTTAGTATGACCTCAGTACGTGTTAAAGAGAGTGAAAAGAAATCCAAAAAAGCAACAAGAGTTCAAACAGAAATTAAGGAAAGATAAAGGCAAGAAGCGCAAAATACAGAAGAAGGTTGTGGACCAGACTAAAAGTAATGGCCGTGAAGATGATGATGGGGAAGATGCTGAGAATAATTGCTCGATTTCTTGCGAGATGTGATATAGGTGAACTTCATGCGGAATCTGGGCGCATGCAGACTAAATTTGAGGTTACGTGTATGACAAACGTTAAGATTCTTATGGCCCTACATGATTTTACGTTAATGTCAAGATAATAGTGGCCAAAGTGGATGTTTTAAAAAGATTAACAATTATTAAAACGGTTTCAGAGTGATAGATTGTTGGTCATAGCGTGATAAAAGTTTATTTTAATAAAGTAACTTTATTTTGTGACCCCTATTACTCAATACTTCTCTACCTAGCAGACCCATGGATTGTTTTATGATTTATATACAATTAGAATAAAATTTTAGTTCAGCATCAATAATTAATTAATGTATTAGCATTAATTTTTTGGTGGTTCTGAAAATCAAACTGAAAAAACAACAAAGTTTTATTTGAAACCATCGTTTTTATAGTTGCTCATAGACTATTACTGTTTTAAGAATCAATCTGGCATGGATAACTCGTTTAAATGCATGACGGAACATGTAAATCGTTTTTATCTAGTATGTAATTGTTTATTAAAAGCCTTCAATTGTACGTAAATTCGTTTAGGCGCAGTTAGCGAGGAAATAATTGTTTTAATTAAAATAGCGATCCATTTCTTACTTCTTACTCAAACTCATTCAGTTTTACTGTCTACTATTTATTCTATACACTTTCATTAAAATTTAAATTCGTAGTCATAGGGGTTTTTTGCTTTGGAAGCATCCATTTTACTTTACTTCAATTTAATATTTTTTATCATGATCTTCATTGACAAATCTTGAAATTTATGTTCAAGCAATTTTTGGTGTTCAAGGATTTTCGAAAAATCTAATATATGCTATCTGTCTGAGTGCGTGTATTTAATAAAAAATTCTCAAAAACCATTTTTGTCCATACTATACATTTTTGAGCGTTTCTACTTACGGGACACTATATATTTTGTAAATAAGTTATTAATTATATGACTGACTCCGTATTACATGTCATTCGAGATCCAATTTTGTGTTACACCTTGTATGCCACAATTCTTTGAACTCGATGTGTCTTTAAGTAAATGAATAAGAACTTTATAGCTTGAGTAGTTAAGGTACGTAGTCATTTAGCGAATTAAATCTAAATGGATTCTGTCATAGAACTTTACTAAAAAGGAAGAAGCAATTGTCGAAGTTAAATCGAATTAAAAACAAAAGAACTGCCGAAGGAAGTTTAAGATGACCATAAATGAGGAGCTGCAAGAACATCCAATAAAATCCATTATAATGTTTGTTCACGGAATGGGAAAATAATAGCTGTTAAAAGAACAAATACAATTAAACAGTACAAACAAAGTTTAATGTGTTTATCTCTAAGAAAAATATATGAAATAAAAAAATTACAAAGTTCAACGTTTTTGGATGGCAATAGAGCTTTATTCAAGACAAGTTAGATTTTTCGATGAGAATATTAATAGTATTTTTTCTACGAAATTGACAGTCAAGTTTCGGTTTGAATTTATTTGTCTATAACTTGGATATGTACACAAAATCTCCTTATTAACACTGTATAGAATAGAAATGATTGTAATGTATATGCACCAACAGATGATTTCACAACAAATCAATGGTCACTTCTATACACAACGTTAAGAAAGTCTGGATAATAAAAAACCCCATCAAGAAATTGTACTAATAGGGGACTTTAATGACAAAGTTGGATCACGTAGAAACCATGGATCTTGTAGGAGAATATGGTGTATTCACAGTAAATGGGTCAGTTGAAACACTAATTGAAACGCACAAATATAATCAACTTTTGTTTCACATTTTATCGTAGCAAATTCAAATTCAAACCATTTTGGATGAAGTGACGCAGAATTTCCCTTGATTTTTGAATTAAATGGATGTGCCGTATCTCCCTTAATGTGTTTAAAATGCGTAAAAATGTCGATGTCTGTTTTTGGCACCCCTCGTTATTTTATATTTAAAGTTTTTAAATAAAAATTAAATTTATTGGAACATCTAACATTTTCTAAAATAAATTACAAGCTATCGATACATTCTAACGTTCTCTAGTGTAAACTTCCGTAAAAAATTAACAAGATCTCTATTTATCCGTTCGTTTCCAATTGATTTTCATTAGTTCGGTATACACTGGGCAGTTTGGCGAGAATTCTATCGTCCTGTCCTCCCGTCAGCCAAACATCTAATGGCTCCCAGGATGGACGTTTTAACCGATCGTGTTTCCTTCCTATCGCGTTTATACCCCTGACAGACGAAGTCCTGGCCTTGCCAGCGCAACTCTTCTTTCAACGTACGGACCATTGGAGACCATTTCAGCATTGAAAATTTACTATAATTTCCTAGTCCGAATACCGGGGTTGCACCGAAAGTGTCTAGATGCATAAAAATTTTTCACTGATATCGATCAATGGTCAAAAAAGACAAAAAACTTCTATATAAGACTAGGACCACACTATGGGCCAGGCTGGCCCAATAGGCGCCCTGGCACAAGTAGTGTCCAATATTTGACAGTGGCCCATATCTGCATATTTGTCGAGCAGGTCGGCAAATATTGGTCATCTTCTAGACAAGTCAAAGGATCCGCCACATTTGGCAAGTATCTTTTGCATCTGGCTACACTGCTGGCCCAGCTTTGAAGGGAAGATTACACATTTCTAAAGTTATGAGTTTAAAAGTGTTTTTTTGTTAAATAGAAAAACAGATGCAGATGAATATGATGCTGCAATTAACACCATATCGTTGCCACCTTCCATCATATAATTTATACAATACAACAGCAAGTGTTTTTGGCTAAGGCTGGCCCATAGTGTAGCCCTACCTTAACGGTTTTTCATAAGAAATCTTGAGAAATAGATCTCGCCCTTCATTTTAAAGTATAAATGTTATGCCAGTCAGATTAAAATAGTATATTCTGTAACAAGGTTGGAATGAGAATTCGACACGAGTGGAGGATTCCGAACGCGAGCGAATGCGAGCGTGAGGAACCACGAGTGTCGGATTTTCATTCCAATAGAGTAACAGACTGTACTTTCTCCACGGACACAGAAAGTAGAAATTAAATATCGTAAAATGAAACCTCAATCTCTCAACATTGTGAAGGTAGTATTTTTATATTCAAGCTTGGATTTTTGCGGTAGCAAATTTTGAGTTATATTATCGGCAATTTTTTTATTTCTGGAGGAGTATTTTCATATTCTACATCTGAATCGTTTGAGTTTCTTCTCCTTTTTAATAAATTAAAAGTTTTTACAAACCAATATTAAGACCACGTCAACTAATGCTGACAGTTAATTTGACATTCATGGCAAACCTTATTTTTGTAAACAATCACGGAATATAGATTCTATCTCTAGTGATAGAATGTAATACATATAAAATACATAAGAGACAAAAGTTTCAGAATTTTCTTTCAATCTCAAGAGCGAGAATGTTTCTTTTCTGTTATTATAAGTGGTTTCAGAATAACTACAATCAGTAGTGGCCGTGGAGAAACAACATTATCTCCTATATACCGTAGAAGGAAAGTTATATTCCCGTTTTTTTCTTAATAATTATTTTCTTCATAAACCGACATTATTCGGAAAACATCGCATTTACTTTTTACTTCCTTTTAATGTTATTCTATCATCATATTTCTGCTTTAATGTAGTGGAAATAACGAATTCACTGACTAAAAAAATTGGATATAATATCGCCTCAGCCACCTAATTAGTTCTTTTTCTAAGGCCTCGGAAGTTTCCTGAAATCTGTTTTTGAACGCGCAAAAAAGTTATTAAATCCACAGACCACGCCGAACCGAAGTAAATTTTTCATGCAGGTTATTCGGGATCAGATGAGATATCTGATATTGGTTTTCGCACAATATCTTTGTTATTGGCAGGCTTTTTCACTTGCACATAATTTTCTATTGTGATCACCACATAAAGTGGTATCTGAACATTTACTGTTTTTTTTATATTCGAGAGGCGGTATTTTTGTAACCTGAAGCATTCTTTTTATACCAGCTAATCGTTTTATAACATTAGAAACAATAATTAAAACACTAGATCCACATTATAGATCTTATTTTAAAATTTGTGAAATTGCGAGAAATATTTATCTTAAGTAGATACAGTACGCTGTGACATCATCAAGTTTGATTTCGAAACTTCTCCCCTTCTAGCACTTCATGATTTAGTTTGTGGGCATGCACATTTTGATTTCAATTCACAAGATACATTGTGGCAACGTTCTATTTTCTGGCTTTGAGCCCGTTTTTTAAGTTATACACGCCAATATCATAAAAACGAAGTATCAATTCAAAAAAAAGTATTCTTCATGTTTTCTTGGCACATCTTTAGTCATGATAATGCTGTTTAAATCATAATTTTATTGTTAAGATTAAGCGATATAATTAAAAAAAGTTACATAATGTCACATGATGTTTCATAAAGAGACCGATTGAACCTTTATACACCAAGCAGTTCAGAATAGTACACATAGAAGTGAAATTTAAACAATATATTGTACTTTTCCCAAAAGTTAATCAGGCCAGTCGAATATTACAGCTATGTGCTCATTGTACTGGATATAGGTAATACCTACCTTATTTTTATATTGTTATAAATTAATTATTTAAGTTGCAGTTGGGTTGACTTTTGCCTTATTTGCATATTAGGGACACCATTGACAAAAACAACGGCGGCTCCAGGGGGGGCAGTATTGTCCCCCCCCCCCCCTTCACCCCAAAGGTCTGGCAATGAGAGGGTATTTCTCATATATGCGTAAACCAAATTTTAATTTTTTTTAATTTATATCCTAAAAACTCACTTTTTCCCTCAAAAGTGGCCCAAACACTTTTTTTCGGTAATTTTGACATTGCCAATCGTTTCTTAGACAAAATTCATTCGGCGTAAACCAAATTTTAATTTTTTTGGTAGATTCTAGGTCCATTTATTTTATACAAACCTAAAATATTAAACTTTCCAACCTTCTCTCTGGAATTACACAGCGCCCGACAGATCAGCAAGCGTGTGCAATAATCCGATGGTGCCAATTGACACTCTAACTAGAAATAATCGTTTTAAATAGGCTGGCTGACGTTGAGCGGCGCTTTTTCCAGCGGCATATATAATTTTGGGGGGATTCCTTCTCATTTAAAATTGGTTGATTATTTTTAAAAATGTTGCTGAACAATTATTTAGGTATTTGTTTATAGCAGACTGCTACAGAGAAAAAAAATATTTGATCAAAAAACATCTTATAAACCCACATTTTGAGGAATATTTATTTTTTCTCTCTGTAGCAGTCTCAAGTATTAATTTTTACACCTACTGGTGAAATATTGTATCCATGCATGTACTATTAACGACATGAGAAGTAATCAAAATTTTTGGTGAAGGCGTCTGAGTCCTGTATGCTCTTAAGACCATTCTTTAGATGCAGCTCAACCTCGCTCTTGCATAATAGTCGGATGGAAAGAGGGAAATTGTGTATACGAAGGTATCTAGTAGCAGAAGGCATACTACACTTCAAAACAAATAACCGGAACCACTTTTGATTCGTCCAATATTTAAAAAAATAAATAAATAAAAACTATTTTCTCACCTACACTTTGCTTACGTATACATCAGGAAGCACTTCTGCTTGGGGTAGACTAGGTCATCTAGAAACCAACATTTTATTGTTAAAAAACGTGCTGGCTAGAAACGTGGCTTTCACTCACATATTGAATTTATTATTAACTGACCTTAGTATTAACAATTATTAATATACAACACAGAATTATTTGTTCGTAGAAGCATGTGGGTAGCAAAATATAATTAACGAACGACTTGCTGATAACTAATAACATTAATAAAGTTGTATATTGTTCAGTGTGAAGCAAAAAGAATGAGACAGTAAATATTATTTAATTTGCTATAAATAAAACGTTCTTGGGGGATGATTACTTCACTTTTTTAAGATTTTTGTGTCATAAGGAAAGTTTTTTGTCTTTAGCAACTCGATAACAAGTTTTTTTTTAAAGATTCGATTGGAAAAAAATCATTATCCTTAGTCCCGCTTATACTTTGATTGTACGCCCCTGATTCGAAGTGTTCTCCTTTTTGGGAACCCGATGCAACTGTCAAGGTATAATATATTAACCAGAATTTTTGTATACCTCTTTTTGGGGAAACCATTTTCAAAGCTGTTGCTCAAACTTTTTCGTTGGCGTTAATGTAGATAAAGAAGTGCACTTTTCTTTGGAATTTGTCATTGCCGACATTGTAGTACGACGCGAATGAATGGTTTCGGTGGTTTGGTCGCCTTTTTTTTCGTCTATTTTTATTTTCTAAATGCTAAAAGTTAAGTCGAATTTATCGTCATAAATGTTTGTTATGATACCGATGATAAATGGTTTTGTGAAATGTAGTTGTGGTCAGATATTATACGTGTACTTTTGTGGGTCTTGTAGTAGAGCCAATAATTTTCTTTTAGAGCAATTTTGCAAGGCGTCTTTTAGAATAATGTATTCATATCAATAAATAAATAAATCCAGGTCACCTCAAGTCATTTTAAAATATTTTTTTCATTACCCTGTATACTGGTTTATCAAAATGTACACTTTTAAAGGTATGTGGAATACCCGCATAAATAAATATTTAAACAATTTTTCTATTTCACTTTTCCTGTTTGTTTTAACCTAGTTTTGCTTGATGTTACACGCCGTATCAATTGAGGTTAATAATGAAAATTCTACAAAATGAAAATTAGAATAATAATGATAAACTATCTACGCGGTGTGTAGCAAAAAATTAAAAACGGTTTCATTAATTTCTTTTTCATTTATCTAATGCATTAACCAGAATGTTATTCCCTTATACCAAACAAATTTAACAACAATAACTGATATAGAGGTAAATTCTTTATGAGATTATTCTATATGCCCTACGGTTCTCCGAAATTTACTCTTTAGCTCGGATATAAATTGTAAATATAATAATTATCATGTAATATTTACGGATGCGTCAAAAAAAGGAAATGAGGTGTCCTGTGCTTTCTGGGATCCAAAATAAAAATATTACGACTCAAAAAAGTTACCTAAAATTTTTTCAATTTACTCTACAGAACAATTAGCAATTCTAGAAACATTAACTTATGTAAAAACTAAATTATATAACAAAAAATATAATTCATTTCGGAAGCTCATAGTGGTTTGTATTTTAATTTCTCTCTCTCTTTCCACTGGATTAAAACCACTTAGTTGTTAAAAAAGTTTTTTTATTGACGTTTCGGCTTTCTATATCGAAAGCCGTTATCAAAATGACATAAAATTTTAATTTATTAGATTCGACATCCTAAGACCGGTTTCTGTCTTTCGACTTCATCAGTTAGGCTTTTCGAATCCAATAAATAAAATTCCAAACTCGTACAAGTCAATAGCTATATCCGCTATTTTTAGATGTGCTACCATCTGTGGTAAGAAGAGAGTATTGACATTAAATTTTGACTGAATCTAGTCAAGATGTCACTCTCTTCTTTTTTATCCCTTTCAGAGATTAATACAAAGTGAGTAAACCAGTAAGGAATTTTAATTTATTAGATTCGACATCCTAAGACCGGTTTCTGCCTTTCGACTTCATCAGTTAGGCTTTTCGGATCCAATAAATAAAATTCCAAACTCGTACAAGTCAATAGCTATATCCGCTATAAGATAACATTTTTAGATGTGCTACCATCTGTGGTAAGAAGAGAGTATTGACATTAAATTTTGACTGAATCTAGTCAAGATGTCACTCTCTTCTTTTTTATCCCTTTCAGAGATTAATACAAAGTGAGTAAACCAGTAAGGAATTTTAATTTATTAGATTCGACATCCTAAGACCGGTTTCTGCCTTTCGACTTCATCAGTTAGGCTTTTCGAATCCAATAAATAAAATTCCAAACTCGTACAAGTCAATAGCTATATCCGCTATAAGATAACATTTTTAGATGTGCTACCATCTGTGGTAAGAAGAGAGTATTGACATTAAATTTTGACTGAATCTAGTCAAGATGTCACTCTCTTCTTTTTTATCCCTTTCAGAGATTAATACAAAGTGAGTAAACCAGTAAGGAATTTTAATTTATTAGATTCGACATCCTAAGACATTTTGATAACGGCTTTCGATATAGAAAGCCGAAACGTCAATAAAAAAACTTTTTTAACAACTAAGTGGTTTTAATCCAGTGGAAAGAGAGAGAGAAAACAAAAAATATATTCTAATTGTAAAAGTCTATTACAAAAACTTGAACAACAAGTTATAGATTTAGAACAGGATTCATAATGAAAAAGTGGACATATTATCTATCCAAAGAAACATTACAAAGTGACCAAACTGTAAACTATCCACTTAGCCCAGAAGGTCTTTTTTTGGAAATAAGGAACAAGATTAAAGCTAAATGGATGGCTAAATATAAAGATTTCACTAAAGGTTTATTTTCCAAGGGTCTAAATCGAATTATAACTTCATCACCATGGTTCCATGGTCTAAACTTACCAAAAGATTTAATTATATATCTAGAATTAGATTTAATCACACGTTGATCCCGTCTCATCTATGGAAAATAAATCTCGCAGAATCCCTAAACTGCGAATGTGGGGAATATGGCACAGTAGAGCATAAAGTATTGTGAAGTAAATAAACATAAAATTGATCAATTTAAGAGGAAGCTTAATCAATTTAAATTTTTAAAACGACCAATAAATCTGTATGAATTAATAATGTCAAATAATTCGGATATATACAAATTGATATATCAACATATTCGCACTATGTAATTAACAATTTAAATGAACTTAATGTAATGTAAAATAAATTTATTTCTATAAAAATATATTTATCCTGTTTTGATCCTCTTTCAAATATTTCTGGGTACATCTCTGTATACAAATGTAATTGTGTCAATGGAATTCGTTCTAACAAAACTTCTCTTCCAGAAAACACTTGTACGTTCTTTCCATATACAATAACACTTTAAATTCACTTTTTTTTTGTTAAGTTTTTCTTTGTGCTTGCTCGAGAAAACCTTGTTTCTCTCCAGTAGTAAAACGCGAAAAATAAATCTTGACCGATATTTTTGAAACAAGCAGGTAATAAACTAAGTGTTAGTAACCCTTAATTTTATATTTGTAAAATAATAAGTTACGATGTAAAAATATCTTAATCACAGTGTAGGCGCATTGGGGTGCTTACTTTTTATGTCGATTTTTAAAATTAATTTTTCAGAATCTTGGAAAAAACTAAAGTTTTACTTCTTCTTCCGCTGCTATCCATTAATGGATGTTTGCGATCACTTCTGACCATTTTTTCCTATCTCTGGTGGTGTGAATTAATTCACCTGTGGTTCCTATTCCCGTCCAATGTTTGATATTTCGGAGCCACGACATCCTCTTTCTGCTACACCCCTTCTTCCCTCTATTTTTCCTTCTATTAATAGTTGGAGCAACACATGTCTCAGGTACGCTGTTTTCTTCTCTTCCTATCGTCCTCAAAATTTCGTCGTTGGATTTTCTTGCTGTCCATGGGAATTTCAAGATTCTTCGATAGATCCACATTTCAAATGCTTCCAGCCTATTCATTCTGCTAACCTTCAATGTCCAGCCTTCCATACCATACAACAGTACGGACCATACGTAACATTTTGTGAATTGAGGTCAAAGTCAGAGTTCGTAAAGACGTTTTTGAATCTCATGAATGAGCATTTGATTTCTACGTCTGAAGGCCAGTCTTCACATAACCAAGTCCCCAGATTGTTAAACTTTTTTACTCGTTCTATGTCTTCTCTATCGTATAAGAGTTTCGCATTCTGGAACTGATCCAATTTGCGGGTGATTTCTAGGAATTTTGTCTTTTTTATGTGGATCTTAATTCCCATAAGTCGGCTGTGCATTCCAACTATGTCCAGGACCCTTTGGAGGTCATTCATATTATCTGCTATTAGGACTGTGTCATCTGCATACCGTATATTGTTGAGCCATTTACTTTGATGCCTAATTGTTGTCCTTCGAGAGCTTCTTGGAAGATGTTTTCAGAGTAAATGTAAACCAGTCGTGGGGAGAGGACACATCCCTGTCTTAAGCACGGGTCAGACTAGGCTGGTTACCAGCCGCGAATTAAAGAAGCCGCTACTATCAGCTTGGTGTAATCACAGAACTCGCAGAGGACACCGCCAGCCGGCGAGTATTTGTCAGAAGCTGGCAAAGTTGGACATGTTCAACATGAGCAGCGGCTGATAACCAGCCTAGTCTGACCCGTGCTTTACACCTCTAAGGATTTGCCTCAGAAACACTTTCAGAGTGCGACTCATCAAGCTGACCAATCTGTGACCTTCACATCTTGTTGCTCTTTTACCATCCATATTATTAGATCCTTACAGATTTAAAAAAGTTAGAGCAACGTGGATCGTTGGGTACTTTACAGCTTTTTAGATTTCACCACATTCTTTTTAGGATATTTTAATTAATGTCCTGGTGACAATTTCCTGAAAGTTATTTATACATGAGCCTAAACTGTGTGAAGAAGTCACGTTAAACAACGTATTTTAATACAATTATGAAATGTCAAAAGATCCTAATCACATATTTTCTGTAGGTTTGAACCCTACCCAATCTAGGCAGCTGTTTTTGTTTCTGTTTTCAAAAAGTTCGGTATTCTAAATGATCGTTTCGTATATTTCAACTCCGTAGAAAGTTAATTTCAATTAACTAAGCTAAACAATTATTCTTTGGGGTTGCACAACGAGATTCATCTGATTTCAGGAATCAGAAGAGACATACACGAAAATCATAATACCACCCATCTCAAAAGTTGTTCTCTTCGAAGTTATTCAAGCGAAACTTAGATAAAGCTGGACGAGTGCCAAGAAATTAATTAAATGGTGTCCGAATTCTGCCGCTCTAAATGATGGAAGAGTTATAATTAATTTCATGATAGAAGAAAGCGAAATATGAAGAGAGATAGGTAAAAAAAAACGATTTCGCTTTTTTCATCAGGAAGCTGTCGTCGAATTATTTCGGTAAAGTCGAGTCTCATCAATAACAAGGAAAATGCCTTGATATCTTAATTTTCTTCCGACAATATAATTCGATATATATAATTTTAATGCACGAATAATATTTATTTTGAGTGTAAATAGGAGAAAGTGAAGCATAACCGATTAGTCTGATGGATTGGCAACTTTTCGAATTGACAGAATCAAAAAATCCCACACATTTAAGAGTTTGGTAACACTAGGTTTGTTTATCGGTGTAATACATTTCTTATCAGTTTAAAACATGTTCCATACAATTAAAGTAAGCCAGTATTTCCCTTGATCTGTCCGTCATTTCCTCCGTCATGGGCCCTTACACCCATTGCATTGGTGGCAAGTAATTCTGTCGTATCAGGAAGAGTACATGCAATACTTAGATATTTCATTTAAATAAGAGCCAAAATTTCCATGTCTACCTCACCACCGTGTTCATTTCATTTGATGTTAAACTCTTCATCTTTTAGGTGATCTACCCATTGGTCTTCTGGTTTCAGGGACTCCATCGCGTGCTATTCTCGCTATCCTGTTTTTTTGGGAGGGGGGAAACCGCATGGCACCCTAACGCTTTGTTCAGGGTAGTGTGGGGCGCTACTCCCACTAAAACCCCCCTAAACCCTCCCAACCCCGGAACCGTCCGTTCCGACCTGCGTCAGGGTTAGGGGCTATCTTCTTTAAACTGCCTTCTCTTCCGCTTGGAACACTCTCTCCTTTTCCTCCTTGGTCCTCATTATTCTTGTGCTATACTCGTAACCTTCCGTCCATGACTTCCTGTCCCTTAACATCCTATCCAGGAACTCATTTGGGTGAGCCGCGTCCAGACGCCATCCCAGAATTGTTCTTTCTTGAACCCACCGCACGCATTCGAAGCATGTATGTTTGACCGTATCCTCCCCGATACTGTCAATGTTTGCCCTGAAGCTGCCGTGCCCATTCAGGAATTGTGTGAACCAATAATTTGCGCATGTAAATTCGCATCCCAGCCATCTGCTGATCTCCGGGATTAGCTTTTTCGTCCACTGTCCCACATTTTGTTCATCTTCCCATCTACGCTGCCAATTTTGCACCATCTCTTTCTCTGAGCTTGTCTGCCACCGTGTTTGCGCCTTGTCGGTGGATCCTTTTCCTTTCTTCCACTTGCAAGTCTATAGGAAGTATTGCGCAGATGACTGCGAGAGCCTCAGTGGAGATTGTTCTATAAGCTCTGGCTACCCTCAGCAGTATTTGCCTCTGGGTGGATAAGAGTAAGGACCTCTACTTTTTTAGTTGTAGTACCGGGGCCCAAATTGGGGCCGCATACAGGAGCGTAGAAGCAACGACTCCTGCCAAAAGATTTTTTTTTTCTGCTCCGGGCCGCTTGCGTTTGGTAGTAGCTTCCTCAGCGCGGCCGTCTGTCTTTTTGTTTTTTGACATATCTGTCTTACATGCTCCGTGAAGCAGTATTGTTTATCCAGCCATACGCCGAGGTACTTAAGGTGCTTGCTGGGGGTTATAACTGCCTCTCCTACCCTGAATTTAACCTCACTTCTTTTCCTAGGGCCTCTCACTATAACACATTCGGATTTTTGCGGGGCTATCTCTAGGCCTTGCTTGGAGATCCAGCGCATGATTTTATGTGCGGCCATTTCTGCCTTATGCGTCAGGTCTTCTTCAGAGTCCGCTTTCACAATCAGGGCCAGGTCGTCCGCATAAGCCACTGTCTCGCAGCCTGCGGGCAAGTCTAGGTCCAAGACGCCGTTGTACACAATGTTTCACAGCAGGGGACCAAGGATAGAGCCATGTGGTACCCCTTGCGGTGTTAAAGGCGTTCTTTATATCCAGGAGGATGATTGTTCCCCATTTCCAGTCCCTGCTTGTTGCCAAGTTTAAGACTTTTTCAACTCCCCTCTCTAAACCCATATTGCCTGTCTGAGACGCCTCCTAGATCGTCGATTTCCTTCTGAAGTCTGGCCTTTATTAGATGTACAAGAAGTTTGCCTGCAACTTCCAGCAGACAAATAGGTCTGTACTTGTTCCTGCTTTCGGAATGAGTACCAGCTTACCTACTACCTTCCATTCCTCAGGAATGATCTGTCTGCTCAGCAGCCCGTTCATGATGTTCATAACTGCATTCGGGAATTCCTCCACCACTACTTTAATGCTCTCCAGCTATATCCCGTCCGGGCCTGGTGCCTTCCCTGTCTTGATCTTCTGCACTGCCGTGATTAGCTCTGCCATACTAAAAGGAGGAGGTGTCTCGCAAACCATGTTGCCCTGTCGCTATCCTATTTTGCGTCATTTTTCCCAGGTGCTTATTCCAGGCTCTTCTGCGCTTCCATCTACATCTTGCATTTCACTTTCTTCACGTATTGTCGAATTACGTATGTAATCTCTCAGTATGTATTCCTATATTATTATTCTTAGAATTTTCATTTCGGCTATTCTTATGCTATCATTGATTTTGTTTTACTGTTGTCTCTGTCGCCTTGTTTACTTGGTTGCTTACTTCTATTGGTCTGAATAAAATAATTAGAATTCTTTATTACAGTTTTATTTTTATTATTTTCGATTAAATCTCCCGTACTACCAATAATATATTAGTATTTATGTTATCGTACCGCCGCTGGTGTCAAACACTATAACGCTAAACAGTACTTTGGTCGGTTTTGACCAAGGTCGTCCGGGTGCCCACTCTTGTCAAGAATCTACGGATAAAGACCGAACAAAGGGCCCGTGGGCTGATACTGTCACCCCCCTCGCTCGCTTTGCCCCCCTTGCCGACTCCCCTCATCTCTCTTTGGCCATTTACCAGATCGAATGTCGCACGGCGTATACAAGGGGATTTAATAAAGTTTTATTAGGGGAAATAAGATCAAATTTTGGTGGACATTGAAGAAGAAATATCACAAAATTATGGCATTATGACAATTGGAATATTTTCCTTGGACGTATCCTAATCTGATTTGAATGTTTTGTGGGCCACACTGTATATTACCTATCCAACGTGCAATATTCCTTGTGTATAGGTTAGAAAATCGTTTACGTTTAATTTGTATGTATCGAATTTTCTTAGACTCCAATTTATCGCGCGATATATTTTCGCCACACCCGAAGGGGTACCCATCACACGCTAACGACCATCATGTAATATTTAACTTGAGTGTAGGGGGGCGTCTTAATCCATCTTGTACAACATTCACGATGCATTTTTTGTTGAACGTCGATTGTATAGAAACCGCATTATGGTTTTATAATAATAAATAGCTAAATATGTAAGCTTCTTACTTACATGCTAGCGGATTTTTTTTAGAAAAATCTCGTTAGATATTCCCATACCAATATGGGAACTTTACAGATGGTCAAGTCTTGCGAGTTCCTTGACCGATTATGGATGGATATTACATTGTTTACAGGGTGAGTCGAATTTGAATTTAAATAATATTAAACTGGTTATTAACTAGATTATGGATTTTTTTTATATAACGCATCAGTAAAGTCACTCACTACTCATCTCCGCAACGGAGAGAAATCCAGACGTAAAAAACCACTTAAAAATATGAAGAAACACAAAAAATTACTTTATTTTAATAATTATAACTGATAAACATCGTGTCAACATAAATTTTATGAAAAATCAACTTATAATTACTCAATAAGTGTTGCCAAAAGGAGTAACTAACTGTAACCCCTCTCAAAACCACAATTGTGATTTTCACTAATAAGAAAGTACTGAGAGGACTGAAGTCACCAGTTCTGAACGGAGTAGAAATTCCAATTGCACAAGAGGCAAAATACTTGGGAGTCATCTTTGACCACAAGTTGATGTGGAATCAACACCTACAGAAAATAATCCAAATAAACACCATAGCCCTGTGCAGAAGAATGAGCGGGAAAAATTGGGGGTTACAACCAAAAATGATCATATGGGTCATCATAGCATATGGTTCGGTGGTATGGTGGCCAAAGACTCAACAGGCTGAGGCGATCCGTAGGTTAAGTGGCATCCAAAGGCAAGCTTGCTTGGCTGCCACGGGAGCTATGAGGACAACTCCAACAGCGGCCTTAGAAGTCTTGCTGAACCTATCACCACTACATGTCCACATACAAGGCGAAGCCAGGTCAGTCACTAGCAGATTGACCAGAGGGCAAGCGCCCATAAGTAGACTGCATGGTAAGATGTACAACGAACTATACAAAAAGTTGGAAATCGACCCCATAATGGGAATGCCATCGGGCGAGATGCTTCCTAAGTATAGCTTCGGAAAAAACTTCAAAACAATCATAACAGCCAGAGAGACATGGAGTAATGGACCTCCAATGCCGAAATAGTCTGTTACACAGACGGCTCAAAAACCGAGGAAGGTGTAGGTGCAGGAATTTACAAGAGTCTCACTGAGCTTAGGAAAACAAGTGACGATATTTCAGGCAGAAGTTGCAGCAATACGTCACTCTGCAGAAGAGTTAGTAAGGCAAAAGTTTAAGAAAAAGACCATTCCCATATACTCTGACAGCCAAGCGGCTATAAAAGCAATCAACTCAATGCTCAACTTAATGCAAGTTAATTTCAAACTTGTATGGGATTGCCTAAAAACCCTACAAGAGTTGGGTAGTCAAAACAGACTGTCTTTAGCCTGAGTACCTGGCGACACATGTTACAAGTGCAATGCAAGAGGCTGACTCCATCTCCGATTGGTCCATAACCTTTCTGTGGTATAGCGAAAGCACTGAGAAAAACATATAACAGCACCTGGATGAAAAAGCGCCAAAGAGTTCATTAAAGAACCGTCGCCAAAATTTAAGGAGTACCTACTAAGCCAGAATGGGCGATCAACCAGAATCTTGGTTGGTCTCCTGACAGGGCACTGTAGACTCAACAAACACATGAATAACCTCGGACTGGCAGACACCATTATATGTAGGTTCTGCCAAGAAGATGAGGAAACCTCAGTACACATTCTGTGCTACTGCGAAGGTCTGACAAGGCTAAGGTTTTCTACGAGGAAAAACCACAACCCTCCCAATATATGGAAGACCTAAGGTCTGGCCTATGGAGTCTAATAACAAAGACGGGTCTGGACAGGGTACTCCAACATAACATGGGGGCACACACAATAGATCTGCAAAGGTCGCAGTTTAGAGGCTACCATACGCACATAAGCCCCATACTAATCTACTCAATTGACAACGATGTGCTCTCTAGATCCAATTCTGTTCGAGAACTTGGTATATTACCTTCGATCATAAATTATCTCTTTATATAAGGGATTTAGGTTTCATTGTCAGAAATACTCATGATTTCACGAATAAGAATACACTGCTCCTGTTTTAAAACAGTATGCATTTATCATTTGGTGTCTTTATTACAATGTTCATTCAAATAGTCTTGAACGAATCCATAGAGGCTTTATAAAATATCTATCTTTCAAGGAAGATGGTGCCTATCCTGCTATAGTAGCTATAGGAATATCTAATGCCGCTTTATTATGGAGACATAACTTTACTTCTCTTGCAAGTAGGAGGAACACACTTTATAAGTGTGAGTATGCTCAATTTTCATGTTCCATGAATAAATTCATGGCCCTAGAACGAATGAACAGAAAAACTTACCCTTATTCAGAATTTGCAACAGCTTTAATGCTATCAATCATATAGGTGTGAGTAGATTTTGATATTTTCGTATTCATATCTCATATCTTTATTTATACTTACTGATTTTTCAATTTTATTTATACCTGAAATTTCCCACCCTGTAAGTGCATTTCTGTTGGGTGGTGTACAAAAAAAAATTGAAATACGACAATAAAGATCGATAGAAATTATCGAAATTTATAAAAAAAATATATTTCAAGGAAAAGGAAAGAAAAGTGTGTAAAATGGGAAAAAATGTTTGGAAAATTTAGTCAAATCCTAAAATCAAAATTGTTATTCTATTCACACATATTGTCATGTTTTTTTAAACACCTTGTATAGTCGTGGTATACTATAAAGTTAGTAGAAGTTTACCGGCCTTTAACTAAACCATTTAGAACGGAGAATTGTGAAAAAAACGCATAGCAAATTGTTCTTGGTGAAATCCGAAAAAAAAGCTATTCGGTCCTACATACACATGCATATTTAAGAGATTTTTAAATTAAAATTATATTTAAACTCAAGCTATACTTTTTGCTGAAACACAGTTGAGGTAAAAAAAATGGAAATTGAAATCGAAAAATTATGAACCGTCGTTCGCCATTTATTTTATTAGATTTGGCTTATCTCGCCGTAACTCTTCTTTCCTATTTTCGATATCATCCTTACCATCATCATGCATAAACTTTGTTATCTCAAATTGTGTGAGAGGCCGAATACCCTACAGAGGCGGAGAAAATAAAATTTATAGAAATTAAATTGTGTATATTACGGACTTCCAACAGAATGGGTAATAAAGTTGGGTATAAAATTCAAGAGTTTGTGAGTAGATATGATTTACGTGGGTTATGCTAAAATTTAACGTCTCACTTTATACAGGAAATAGAGATTGTTGTTGGTGACAAGTTATTTGTGAACTTATACAGAATGACAGTTATTTTATGTACGTATACATGAAGAAGTAACTATTTTGTTTATGTCGAAAGTAAAAAAAATACTGATGGGCAACTCGACTAATACTGATGAGGGTAATGACACTAATATTGGTCGTGTCAAGAGGCTACAAAGTTGAGATTTATATGTTCGTGGTTCTAACATTCTTTGTTACGTCATTACTCCAAAATCTTAGTTTTTGGAGGCGATGTTAAGAAAGGATGTACAAACAATTTGTTGAAGACCTCTTGGTAATATTTCTATTGGTTTTTTCAGAAGGAGGCGACCAAATTGAAATTATATTTACGTGGTTCTGACATTCCCGCATTTATTACTCTAGAATTAACAGCTATAGATCGTTAGTTTTTGGAAGAGGTATTACGAAAGAATGGAGAACCGTTTTGTTTCAGACCGCTTATTAATATCTCTATTGGTATTTTATAGAGGAGGCGACAAAGTCGATATTTTGATTTTCCGATGTATGACATTTTGATCTTTCTTTCTTCAATACTCTTAAAATAGTTGCTCTAGACCTTCCATTTTTTGAAGAGATGTTAAGAAGGGATCTAGGAATGTTCTGTTGAAGACCGGTTTTTAATATCTGTTTTGGTTTTTGATAGAGGAGGCGACAAAGTCGATATTTTGATTTTCCGATTTATGACATTTTGATCTTTCTTTCTTCAATACTCTTAAAATAGTTGCACTAGACCATCCATTTTTTTTTTGAAGAGATGTTAAGAAGGGATGTAGGAATGTTCTGTTGAAGACCGGTTTTTAATATATCTATTGGTTTTTTATAGAGGAGGCGACAAAGTCGATATTTTGATTTTCCGATTTATGACATTTTGATCTTTCTTTCTTCAATACTCTTAAAATAGTTGCTCTAGACCTTCCATTTTTTGAAGAGATGTTAAGAAGGGATGTAGGAATGTTCTGTTGAAGACCGGTTTTTAATATCTGTAGTGGTTTTTTATAGAGGAGGCGACAGAGTCGATATTTTGTTTTTCCGATTTATGACATTTTGATATTTTAATCTTTCTTTCTTCAATACTCTTAAAATAGTTGCTCTAGACCTTCCATTTTTTGAAGAGATGTTAAGAAGGGATGTAGGAATGTTCTGTTGAAGACCGGTTTTTAATATCTGGATTGGTTTTTTATAGAAGAGGCGAGAAAGTCCGATATTTTGATTTTCCGATTTATGGCATTTTGATCTTTCTTTCTTCAATACTCTTAAAATAGTTGCTCTAGACCTTCCATTTTTTAAAGAGATGTTAAGAAGGGATGTAGGAATGTTCTGTTGAAGACCGGTTTTTAATATCTGGGTTGGTTTTTTATAGAAGAGGCGACAAAGTCCGATATTTTGATTTTCCGATTTATGGCATTTTGATCTTTCTTTCTTCAATACTCTTAAAATAGTTGCTCTAGACCTTCCATTTTTTGAAGAGATGTTAAGAAGTGATGTAGGAATGTTCTGTTGAAGACCGGTTTTTAATATCTGTTTTGGTTTTTCATAGAGGAGGCGACAAAGTCGATATTTTGATTTTACGATTTATGACATTTTGATCTTTCTTTCTTCAATACTCTTAAAATAGTTGCTCTAGACCATCCATTTTTTTTTTAAGAGATGTTAAGAAGGGATGTAGGAATGTTCTGTTGAAGACCGGTTTTTAATATATCTATTGGTTTTTTATAGAGGAGGCGACAAAGTCGATATTTTGATTCCCACTTATTACCTTTTGATCTTTCTTTCTTCACTACTCTTAAAATACTGTAGATGTTCCATTTTTTGAAAAGATGTTAAGAAGGGATGTAGGAATGTTCTGATGAAGACCGCTTGTTAATATCTTTATTGGTTTTTTCATAAGGAGATGACAAAGTTGAAATTTAGATTTTCATGTTTATCATTACCCTAAAACTAACACCTGTAGATTGTTCGTTTGCGAAAGTTTCACGATTTAAATAAAAATTTTGTTAGTTATGAGTGTTATTGTATTGTAAGATGTATCTGGTACTTTCGGAAGTTGACATAAGCATCGATGACCCTCGTATTATAACAGTATACTTGATCATCTAACATCTAATTATAATTTATCTGCAAATATCAGACTGCATTATGTCATGCGAAAATTATTGAGCAAAATTACAACTGATTAGTTGACTGTTAGTCTATAATGATTAATTATAAATTTCGTCAATAAATATCTGGAATATCATTCGGATAAATAATAGTTATTCATATTCACGTATACACAAATTATAGATGTTAAATTTGATTTATTGTTCAAGGCGATTCTGGGAAATAATAGAAATAAAATCTGATATTTTGGAATTAATTTTGTTTCTGGTGCAAATTATGAGACTGAATTCGTTGTTTTATGTTCGGAATACATTGAAATAGAGGTGGTAACTAATATATATATATAATAATATATATGAAAACCCCAGTGTTTCTTGTGAGCTTGAACTGATCAATTGTAAATTTTTGTTTTTCTGCAACCTTCATATATTTTCAAGTGCTATTTCCAATCCAGGAAGCTAATAAAATACTGACTCGGTAAAACTTTAAATCCAAAGTATAGTGGCACTTTTATATTTGTAATGCTACGCTTGTAGAATGAAATTATGAGACTGGAGAGATCACAAGGTATAGAAACACAGTGTAATAAATGAGTTCTTTAGGAAACCAAACCGTAATATTTAGTTGGACAACCTTTATATAGCTCTCTCTACACAAGCTAATTAAGTCTATTTAATATCTTTATCATCTTATACTGATGCTGTACTCAAGAGATATATACGTATCATTCATAAATACAAACCAATTTCCTTACCTATTAATTCTCATAAAGGGAACTGAATGTAAGCATAATTAAATGTACTAAACGGAAGCGCAATTATATTGATGTTGAAGCAGAGTTTGTTGAATAAGTTGATTCAAGGTGTAATGGATTGCCTACTACAAATTAACGTGACATAAACAAAACGATGTAAAATGTACTGGAGATTATGGATTCCCTTAATATATCTTCAGTGTCTTGGCAATACCTCGTATCTATAAAAACGCAGTTTTACAGGAGAGACAAAAAAATTTCCACACTATAACCTTAAAACTACCATACAATACTGTTAGATACGAGATATTTCATCCACATACAAGATATTGTTTGAACTGATTGACAATGGAGGCAATTTTTTTCGAGTTATAGATTTATTGCCAGGACACTGACGATATCTTCTTTAGCTGCTTTGTCCTCCATGGAGATTGGCAATTATCTGTACTTTTCTAAAGAGTGTTGTTATACCAACATCAAACCTTAAATAGTTCACGTTTTGATTCTACTCGTTTCTATAACTAGACGTATTACACCATACCCGGGATATTTTTTGTTTTTGTGCAATATATCATGATTAATAACTATGCGTATACGCTCATATTAAAATACCAGTTTTGTTGAGTAAAACACTTTATCAGATTGTTGGGTATACTCGACAAGACAATATCCAGACAATGAAATGAATACTTTCACACTTGAATTGTCTAAAAATTCATTGGAATGCCGTTCTCACATACTGCACGTAACTTTATTAATTTAACATTGTTTCGTTTCAGGTGAGTTTCACTCAATAGATGTCTCGTGATTGTTTGCTGTGATACGTAAGTACAATTTCTTAATATGTGGTAAATTTTAAACTGTGTTAAAGCTCCTTTCAAAATTTTCCAATAATAATTATAATTAAGAAAACAATCACTACTAATGGATTTATTTTAAAAAATAATGCAATCTTTGAAATTGAATGAAAATGAAGAAAGTTCAAAATAGAAACTGTTAAAAAAATAATAGAACAAAAAAAAGCTTGGATGGTGTGACCAGATACAAAGATTGAGGATTTTAGGTCATAAGGATTTAGCAAGGTAAAAGAATTTGTAGAATCAATCATGAGAAAATACACAGAAACAAGGAATATAAAGGCATAAATTAAATTCATGATGAAATAATGTTTAAATTCGATTTATACCCTCACATTTTAAGGGTAGATAGAAATTTGATTATGTATATTATATTCTTGTGGTTACCCGAACAAATAGCGCTCTGTATAATTAAATTTGGTTCCTAAAAATATTCTGCGTTTTTTTAATACGCTAATGTAATTAAATTAACAACAACAACAATCAAATCTTTTGTGAAAGGTAAAGTCGCTTAACTGGATTTTCTTTTCAATCTGCACTTTATTTTTAGTCATACAGAATGTCGTATTCTAGTTAGATTATTTGCAGAAGAGAGCGTTTCCCGTTGTCGATGAAAACGAAATTGAATTCTTGCACAGACGCAAAACGAGAACAAACAAGTTTTTTTTACCCAAGAATTACAAAATTAATTTCGTTCTTGCTGTAGCATAAAGTTAATGTAAGAATGTGTTGGAAATTGCGTCCTCAAGTATTTATTTTTTGGTACTACTGACCAAAAAAAATAATTAATTACATTAGTAATTTAGCATTATCCCGACTGTAGACGCTTATCTCGACTGTAGATGATTATCTTGGCTGAAGATGCTTATCAAGAATATAGACGCTTATCTCGACTGTGGATGCTTATCCCGACTGCAGACGCTTATCCCAACTGAAGACGCTTATCTCGACTGTAGATGATTATCTTGGCTGAAGATGCTTATCCCGACTGCAGACGCTTATCCCAACTGTAGATGCTTATCTCGACTGTAGATGATTATCTCGTATGTAGACGATTATCTCGACTGTAGACGATTATCTCGACTGTAGATGATTATCTTGGCTGAAGATGCTTATCTCGACTGTGGATTCTTATCCCGACTGTAGATGATTATCTCGACTGAAAATGCTTATCTCGACTGTGGATGCTTATCCCGACTGCAGACACTTATCCCCACTAGACGCTTATGTTGGCTGAATGCTTATCCCTACTGTAGACGCTCATCTCGACTGTGCATGCTTATCCCAACTGTAGACGCTTATCTCGACTGTAGATGATTATCTTGGCTGAAGATGCTTATCAAGACTATGGACGCTTATCTCGACTGTGGATGCTTATCCTAACTGTAGATGATTATCTCGTCTGAAGATGCATATTAAGACTGTAGACGCTTATCACGACTGTGGATGCTTATCCCGACTGCAGACGCTTATCCCGACTGCAGACGCTTATCCCGGCTGAAGATGCTTATCTTGGCTGAATGCTTATCCCGACTGTAGACGCTCATCTCGACTGTGCATGCTTATCCCAACTGTAGACGCTTATCTCGACTGTAGATGATTATTTCGACTGTAGATGCTTGTCAAGACTGTAGATGCTTATCTTGACTGTAGGTAATTAGCCCAACTGAAGTGTGAAAGTGTCCGAAGAAGAAAAATTTTGCAGCTTACCATTAACGTATGAACTCATTTTAATGGAAAAATAATTAAAGAAAAAGTATCAAATCAATATTGGTGCTCAACAACAATTAATTTTGTTTCTAAAAACGATAATTTTCATTTTCCCGGTAACAATTTTATAATAATATGTAAGGATCTATAGAAATTCAAAGCGAAAATCATGTTTCAGGAATTTTGTAAGAAAATTAAAGCCTGGAAACAAATCCTTCGGTGAAGAAACTTCTTGAGGGACTAACAACCGTGTAATTTAGCGTTTATGTCTAGAACGGACGTTTTTACGATTCAAACTGAAATAAAATCATGGTAATATGTGAGTCTGGACCGATAAAGTTATCACAAAGTCTGTGTTGATGAAAAATGAGAAGTCTGATGTTAAAAACAATACACTTTATCTTCTAAAAAGTATTAACTGATTGTAATCTCCGTAATTATATTTAAGAATATTTGTGCGTGAAGGAAAATTCTTCTCTCTATATATTTTTATATTTTTCGATATTGAATCGTTAAAAAAATATATCGATCACATTTAACTGGCATATTATTACTTATAATTATTATTATATTGGGTTGGGGATCGCTGGACCACGAAAGTCAACCATATAATCCTCAGTGTCAAAGACCGGAACACATACAGTTGTGGACAGCAAAATTGGAACCGGTGTCTTCGGTGTGTATCAAGATTAATGACGTTCGCAAGTCATTTATCTTAAATTTTTGATCGAACCTTCCGAGAGATTATCGGTGACATGTTGAAAACGTTCTACTTATATATCGCTGTAGAAAATTTAAAAATATTTCGCACAAATAAAAAAAATAAATAGGAATTTTGAGATATTGCGTTTTACAAATGTTTATACAAAACGGCAGCACATCTACATGAGTTATTTCAAACAGCAATGGAACGAAAGGATTTTCGATTCTGAAAGACAAATCTACAGGGTGTTAAAGTTAAAAAAAATAACGAACATTGTTTTAAACTTCCAGTATATTTTTTTATAACATTTGGGATTGGTTATATCAAAAAATCACAGCAATTTTAATACAAGTGGCGGAATATGGGGGCAATTTCAGAAAAAACAACGCTGCTTTAGTCTCGTGTATGGTATATCCAAAATATTTTTCTTTGAATTGTTTTCTTCAAGTTGGAATTTATAACGTTAGTGATAAATTGCAACACAATGGTGCAACAAAGACAGATGTACATTTTATTCTCAATCTTTTAAAAATGCAACTGTTTTCCAAAATAGTAATGTTAACACCCTGTATACAATATTTTTTTACTTTCATCCACTGTCCCATGATTAATCCTACCTGTATACAGAAACAGTATACGTTTTTCTCATAATAAATGCAAGGTAAGTTTAGAATAAAACAAACACGGGTATTTCTGAAACAAACTACGTGAAAAATGGATGTAACATTATTCATAGAGAACATTGTAACTTTCCTATTTCTTCTCTAAAATCATTTGTTAGGGCAGAAAAACTGTTTATGTCTTACATAATTCAACCTTGCTCTCTTAAACTATTAAACAAAATGACAAAAATAAATGGTTATGATTTCTGAATTTTTTTTCTCTGAAAATGGAAGTAATTGTTTGAAGTTTTGCCTGCAGGCAACGTATGTAATATTTTTTGTTTTGATGACAACTTTAGTTGGTGCCAAGGCTGATAGAATCGTGCGTGCATAAATATAATTAGATTTTTGTAAAAAGTTTAAGGCCGATTAAAGAAAATGAAACGCAATTTTTAGGCAAAAAATAGCATAATTTTATTTTATTTTATTGTACACAGAATTCTTAAATCTATTTTAAAGCAGGATATTTACAAAGCACTAGATGAAAGTAAGAGATAGTTAGAATAAAAATACAAAAAGTTGTGAAAGGGTGCGAAATGGGTGTGAATTTTTTTTTTCAAAAATCAATATTTTTCAGGCTATTGACCAAAAATTGAAAATATCTTATAAAAAACAAATTTAGCTCAACTTTAACAGACCAAAACTTAAAAAATAATTATCCCATAGGGCT
Source organism: Crepidodera aurea (assembly GCA_949320105.2). NCBI lineage: Eukaryota > Metazoa > Arthropoda > Insecta > Coleoptera > Chrysomelidae > Crepidodera > Crepidodera aurea. The sequence goes on along the minus strand of OX439476.1, from coordinate 14,111,983 downwards.
GGCTAAAAATTACTGGACAATTGTAGAAACATATGTTACGACTTTCTGCAAAAGGATTTTTTTTCAAATACCACAATCTGGAAGGCGCTAAAAAAATGGCGTAAAAAAATTTGAAAAAAATTTATTTTATCCATAACTTTTTCTGGTTCTGGATGGTTTTAAAATGTTCCAAATGCTGTTTTCTCATTAGGATATACATTTTTTTTGTTGAAGTCATCTTTTTCCAGATATTTACGCTAGAACGATCCAGTTCCTTTAAACACCCATTTTTGAATTGCCATATCTTCCTTCGTATTAATCGTAGAGAAATAAAATTAGTTCGTATCAATTTTTACCTAACACCAACAGATTTTCGGTTATATTTAAAAAACTTTTAGAAATTATGATTTTTGTGGTGAAAATCGTAATTTTCTACGCCCTATAACTCGGGAAGGGTTTATTTTCATGAAAAATTGTATTTAACATTAATTCATTAAAAAGGATAATTTTTTTTGGATTGCGCCAGTTTTTTCTTTTTTTTTCTCACTTTTTTGAAATTATTTTATCTATACACCCTTCAATAGTTCAATCATTGCAAACATGTATATATATTTCTTGTATGTTTTATTGTTAACATTTGTAAATTCATATTCCAGTGTAACACAAATATTGTATTGAATTTTTTTCATTTTAGTGTGTCCGACACTGGAAAATTGTTAAATTTAATTGTTTTATCCCAGTACAAACATCATTTGCTGCTTCTGTGGCTTTTTCAATATTTATTTGCTGAATTTATATCACAGATTATTAACTTATTGAGAAGAATACTTTAGGGGAACCTAATTAAAATTTATAATTTTTATTTTAATAGGTTAAATTAATATAATTGGTTATGACGTGAAAATTATGTAAAGGGGGGTTTAGGAAAGAAAATTGAAGGATGGTTGTTATGACAGGTTTGTTTATGTTGATAGGGGGATTAGATTGTTTTTTTTTGTTTTGGAGTTTTTTTTATAGAAATATCAGATGTGAAATTAAAATAAAGTTAATTAAAAAGTATAAAAATCTTAGAATTTTCTTAATAATTGGCGCTGCAACGTGGGGCAATTAAAAGATAAAGAAGAAGAAATGGAACAGGATAAAATAAATCGAAACCAAATGGAGATTTTGATATATATCATAACAAATTTGGGAAAGCAAATAAAAGAAGACATGAATAAAAACAAAGAAGATATGGAAGATAGTATAGAGAAAATGGCGAAGAAAATAGAAAATAAATTCGAAGAAGTAAATAGAAGATAGGAGATAATAGAACATAAGATCACAGTACATAAAACAAAGACAGAACAGACAGAAAAAGAAATTAAAAGAAATAAAAAAAATGTAATCAGTAATAGTAAAGAGATTAATTTAATAGAGAAACGCATGGAAGAAATAATACAAGACAATTGGAAAATTGCAGAAGAAGAGAATTTAAAAACAAGAAAAGATAGTAAAAAAGAAATTATTGCAAGAATAATAGAGGTAGAAGAATTACAGGAGCAGAATAATAAGAAAAATGTTAAAAACTTAGACAAATCCTTAAAAGAAGAAATTTTAAAGAATAAAAACAGGTCAGGTCAAAATTATCACAGCTGGAAGATTAAATTAAAAAAAATATTTTTGGATATCGAAGAAAATTTTAATAAAGAAGATATAAAAAGGTTATAAAGAGAAAAATGGAAATCATTGAAATGGGGGGATGAAATGAAGAAATAGTAGAAATTGAATATGACAAGACAGAAATTAGTAATCAATAAGAAATTTCAGGCAACATACATGTTAGGAATAGTTAGTAGTAATGATTAGAACTAGATAGAGTAATTTAATTTCTTTTTGAATAGTAGTTTAGGATAATTTTTTCTTAAAGTTTAGAATATTATAAATTTTAGTTAAATTAATATAATTGGTTGTGACGTGAAAATTATGTAAAGGGGGTTTAGGGAAGAAAATTGAAAGATGGTTGTTATGACAGGTTTGATTATGTTGACAGGGAGATTAGATTGTTTTTTGTTTTGGAGTTTTATAGAAATAAAAATAAAGTTAATTAAAAATTATAAAAATAGAATATAAGAATAGAATTTTCCTAACAATATATTGGATTCTTATTGTAAAATAAACTCATATATACCTTGGATGAAATAAATAAGTGAACAAATCGAGCCCTGGGATAAATATTATTTAATCAATACCTATCGATACCAGCAAGTTAGATACATCTCGAAGCCGAACAGGTACATCGAAACAGTGTATAAACCTGTGCCCCCCCAAAGTACAGCAGGCCGGGCCTTCATCAGCGAGTAACACTACTTGCACGACCAGTATAGCGGTCGTGCGTGCAGATATCGTCGTGGTTCTCTGTACCGACGTCGTCTTCATAGCCATAGTCCTCCTCGCAACCTTCACAAACCACTTCTTGTTTCTTCTTCTCTCATTCGCGAGGACCTTTTATGTGCTGTTGTGCCAAAGATTTTTTTCTTTCTCGCAGTGCGATTGTGCGGTGCTTTTTTTTTTAAATTTTAACAGTGTATACATTTTTTTTGCTAAGTGATATATGTACCTATGAGGATTAGCTGTTGGGCTGTGAGATCCTGACCTTTTGGCTTCTCTTTCTTTAGCGAAAGAGGAATAAGGATAAAACTGGATGGATGTTGCTGATGGCCGGCGAAGACGTGACGCTCGGATGTATGCGCAATTATGGTAATTTTCTATGTTGTTGATGTTAAGTTTATTTTTGAGACTCTGAGGATTACTTGTTTAAAGTACAGTTTCTGTATGTTGTGTTACACAAAATGCAGATAAGGTAAAGTTACCGGTTGCATACTGATCCACATTTAATGCCAAAGTTACTTTAACAGCTGAGTTATTATATAATAATAATAATAATAATATAGTAGCATAATCGAGTAAAAATGTATTGGCAGTTCCAAAAAAAATGGGCAACAAAATAGTTGATAGATAGATAGCATTTATTGACCATTAAATATATATTGTAATGGTAATAAATTTTGTAAAGTAGGATCGTACATCAAAAATTGGTTAAATGCATAGCTCTGAAAACTGAAGTTAGGTCAAATTAAGAATAAAGTATAACATTATACATAGAGTTAAAACATTTTAAAGATAATAATTTAACATGGGAAGTTCCATAAGAGAACTTTTCATGCAATTTTAACACATTTAGCGCAAGTTTGGAATAAAAATAAGTTAATAAAATTAAAGTAAGATATCGATAGATAAGACTGAGCCACAAAATATACCAAGAAGTTTGTTTCATTTATTGCTATTAAAAAAATAACATTTCAATATAACCTCAAAATTAGATTTCAGGATAAATCAGAAATAAAAGACTTTCAGGTAGAAGATTCTATTAAAAATGGAAAAAACTAATGCATTCTTTATAATAGTTGTATAAATTCATAAAGAAAGGACTCATTAAGTAAATTTTCTTACATTTTAAAAATCAATAATATTGAAAGTTTAAAGTCATCCTATGGAATTAATAATAATCGAAGTTAAATATTAATTATACGAAAAGTGTTCTTTTTTATTACTATATCGAATGTAATAATTAAATTTATGTAAAAAAATTCTTTTAATTTAAGAAATTATGTGAAATTTCCAGAAATTTCGGTGATTTTTAACAGAGTAGGCTATTACATGTAAGTTTAATAAAACCAAACTCACCAGGTTTCGAGGCTTTTTGATAAGAATCTGTTGTACGATACACATCGTCGTGTCAAATTAAAAAAAACAATTGAAGTTGATCTAAAAAGTAAAAGATTTTATCCAAGATGGAAATGAAATAAAATATCCTGATAATTGATATCCATGGTCCTATCCTGCTAGTTTCCTGAATAATTCCTGTATCCCGTAAAATCCGTGATGATTGATGTTTCCTCCTAAAGTGACACTTGTAAATTCGTGCTTCAATAAAAAAAGGTACAACAAAAATAACTAATTATTTGAAAATTAAAAACAATAAAAACTTATAAGTAAAAATAAAAAAAAGGCCATTAAACATTCTATCTAAACAATTTAAAAGTAATTACATAATTTTAGGTTAAGTTTTGTTTTATGTTAATAAAAAAGAAGAACAGTAAAAATTATAATACATATATAACATAAGTTTGTAGTCCATAAAAAATAAAGTTTATTATCTGGAATAAGGAAACATACAATATAGAAATGTCAGTAGTAAAATAGTCACTGGGACAACAACTAACACAACATATTAATACATATTTTTAGATGTGCTACCATCTATGGTAAGAAGAGAGTATTGACATTAAATTTTGACTGAATCTAGTCATGATGTCACTTTCTTCTTTTTTATCCCTTTCAGAGATTAATACAAAGTGCGTAAACCAGTAAGGAATTTTAATTTATTAGATTCGACATCCTAAGACCGGTTTCTGCCTTTCGGCTTCATCATCAATTACTCTCTTCTTACCATAGATGGTAGCACATCTAAAAATGTTATCTTATAGCAGATATAGCTATTGACTTGTACGAGTTTGGAATTTTATTTATTGGATTCGAAAAGCCTAACTGATGAAGCCGAAAGGCAGAAACCGGTCTTAGGATGTCGAATCTAATAAATTAAAATTCCTTACTGGTTTACTCATATTAATACATAGTTTAAGAGTTAAAATTTAAAAAACAACTAACAGACAAGAATTACAGCCTTACTTAAAAATTGAAATTTAAAAATTCCTCAAGAGAGTACAAACAATAAATAGTTTTTAGTAAAAGTATAAAACGACCTATTATTTAATAATCTAATGTTTACGTCCTTAAACAAATTATCTAGTTTATTATAGAAGTTATGATTATTATTTTGATAATTAGGACTATAAATACTTAAATTAAAAAGTCACGATCAGTTAGTTCTGAGAACGATACTTTTTTTATTATGCACAAACGAAGTGAAATCGATTCAGTGTCGGTGAATCTTTAAATTATTTTAATTATCTTGTACGAAAATTTGAATTAGGATTATTGTACTGGCTTAAATATCGAGGTTTGAATACTACAATAACAATATTATTCTCAAGTTTTTCAATCTGGTATGACGTATGTTTTTGAAGTCTTTATTTATTAATCTGATGATGGTGGTTCTATAATAGAAATAGATTTAATTAAGTAATCAAATTCACGATTACAATACCATGTAAAAATTTTTTGTTTAATAAAATTCATGCTGAGGATATAAAATAGTATTAAACAATGTTGTGTTTGTACATTTTTAGAAAAATTTTTGAATTTATTAAAAAAAAACATAAATTCAAATAAAAAATTAAATGTAATTACAGAAAATACTATTTTATGTATAAAATATTGTTTTTTACTTATTTATTCAAAACAATCACCTTTTCAGAATGTTATTCATGTGATATACATTTTAATGAACAAACTACCATTTTCTATAATATAACTATTTATTATACCAAGTCTCCGCGCGAAAACTTTAAATTAAATTATATCTGGTGTTTTAAAAGATATCGACTTGAAATTTTGGAATGTCATTAAGGACGTAGGGGGAAATTAATTATGTTGTATAGCAAAAAGAAATCTGGGTGAGCGAGCTGGCCATTCAATAGCACCCCTACGACATATCCAATGTCCTGGAATAACGGTATCCAAATATTTCCTTACTTCTAAACTGAAATGAGGCAAAGCTCCGTCTGCATTCAATTTAAGTTTTCCTCCAAGCACTGAATGATAAGAGGATGTATTAATTCTTCCAAAAAATCTAGATATCTAGGTCCATTTAAATTTGGACCAATTATTTGCTTATTAAGATTTCCAGCCCATACATTAGTTTTAATTTAAACCAAGTTAAAATTTTTCGAAAACTTTTGTACTAACTAGTAAACAGAAGTGTCACAAGCAATATTATTTGACAGTTCATACAAAGAAGCTGGTTTCATGGCTTGCTATTATTTTTTGCCTTTCGATATTGAATATTTAGAATCTGAACCTTTAGCTGTAAATATCTTACAAAGTTCAATATTATAGAGATACTAAAAAAACTACGTTCTTGCAGAATATGTCAAAAAAATACAGGGTGTCATTTAAATTTTTGGACCGGGGGTGGCTGGGGGCTGCGAATATCACGTTGGGGTGGCATCTCTTATACTATTCAGTTTCCCCTTACTTTATTAATGACATTTCAAGTCGATATCTTTTAAAACACCAGATATAATTCCATTTAAAGTAAAAAAATCGACTTGTGTTAAATTCATACCAATGTCAATTCACCATTAATAATTATCGTAGCCATTATATAATATTCTTTTATAACAAACTTACGTCTACATTTTATAATTTCATTGATGAATTGTTAATAAAAATTCTTTTAGTTTATACAAGAGCTCAGAAGTGATGCTAGGCATCAAAACAAACTCATTAAATTCTTATTAATGTCCCTATATTCCGGTCATTTTATCTGGGATTATAAAAGGGTCGCCTATATACCCGTTATAAAAGCCTTAAAGCTTCCAATTATACGATTTTTTATTTGAGCCACATCTGGGAAACTCACTGATTACGTCCATGACCCACCTTTACATCTTATTTACTTTTTGCTAGACAAATAAATTTGTAAATTTCGGGAATTTTACCATAAATAAAACAGTCATGCAATAAAAAGTGTTTATTTTGTTAGATAAATGCAGTAAAAGATCTATTAGCATAAACTGCGCCCCTAGAGTAGATTATACATTTCTCAGAATATAAATTTGGGAGATAACAAAAAACGCATTCGTTTATCATCAGTGACTGTTTGGTAATTTAGATTACTTGGTAATATGAAAACAATGGGATGATCGTAGTCAATAAGGCAATAATATTATAATATTATCCAAACTCTGCCTTAAAAATTATTTGATTACTTCGTAAAAGAGATTGTAGCAGAATGAATGTTATACTCCTAAAAGGGCTGTTTTTGAAACAATTAATAGAGAATCCAAGTTAACGAGTCTCAAACACACTTACCTGTTATTGCATAATGCAGTTATGAGCGGGCCCGATTTCACCAATATAACACAATAAATTATACTAAGCGGATTAAGAACAAAGCAGCAGATACGATACAAAATAAGCGATTTGAGACTAAAATAGGCGCGAAATATTTAAAATAAGAAACATAAACTCATTTATTCAGAGGTGGTAGAGTTTTATTAAGCATTAGATACATCTGCTAACTATAACCACATAAAATACTGACTATATTCGGGAAACGAAGTCTAAAATAATTTATATCAAAGACATTTGTGGAAATGTGGTACATTTTAAAAGAAAATACAAGTAATACAGTCGGTTTAATTCCCAATAAAACTAACGAATTAATTGCAATGAAAATTCCTCATTATTTAGCCTGTTTAAACAGCTACATTATTACTGAGCTTTTTCTTGTATGAATAATTATAAAATTTCTAGATTAGCAGTTTGAAAAAAATCATAAAATCGCACCACTCCGACAGGCTTATCTTTCAATTTTAACCATTCAAAGTTTACAAAACCGGTCAGGTAATGTATTCCTGATGTAGAGGAAATACCAGCTTCTCGAACGTGAATTGAGAGATCTTTGTAAAAACTGTTTATTTCATCATTCTGTTATCTTATGTGCTAATGTACCAGTCTCAAACTGTGATAATTTCTTAACACCACAAAGGAGAATACCAACAATGAAATGTTAGTTTGGTTATATTCTGCAGTTAATAATAAATTAGATTATTGTGTAGCGTATATAGAAATTTTCTCAGAATTTTACTAAACCAAGGTTTTTATGTCATGGATGTACTGAGTTTCTTTTTTATCATAATTATAAACCAATTAAATAAAGTTTATTTATTTCCACGCAATTGGAGTTAATGTATGCCAGAATGTAGATATAATACATTTTTTCATAAAAGGAAATAAACGAGAAAGCATACACTGTTTGAGACCTGGAAGAAGTCCAAAAATAAGTAATAAAAACAATCTCCAACACCTACTATTAGAGGAAGGGGCATCGGGCAGTCCTTTAAGAAAATCAACTCAAAACACAACCAGAGTTAAAAAGCGCTAAAAAGGAGAGCAGAAGGCCAACCATAAGAAAAATAATTACACTAAATTATTATAGAGAGGGTAAATCAATCGTTTATGAAGCTCTTGACAAAAAAACACTTGATATCAGCATTTTTGTTGACCTCCCTAAAACCTTTTGACACTGTTCGTCACGAAATATTCTTTTTAAACTTTAGCGATATATGAATGGAACTTTGAGGTTCCCCAAGGTACGGTACTTGGGCCCTAATTATTTAGTGTATATTAATGCAGACTTTTAAACTTGTAACTGAAAGGAGGCGTCCTCAGCTTTGCGCATGATACAGTAATCAAAGAAATGGGATTCACAAATGGCAAAGCCTGATTTTCAAACTATAATGTAATGTAAAATATGCGATATAGATGACTACTCCCTATTATTGTTTATTTTTTGTTAAATCGTAATAATATCGACCTCGGAAATATTATGTAACACTGTATAGATATAAATATTGAAATCCGTGCATCAACAACGGAAAAAAAACTTTATTATCATTAAATATATTCATTTCATTAGAAAACATTGCAAATACGTGTATAAAATACAGAAAAATGTTATTTTTGTTTTGTATTTATGTTGTTTTTTAATTGTATATGGTAGTACGACCTACTGTAAATTAGTAATATATTTTTTTTACCTTTTTTAAATTTTATGTGTCTATTCTGTAAAGATTTCTCCTAAAGTTTGTGTATACATAATTTAATTAAAACATTTAGTGGATGGCTAAAAGTTAAATTTCTTCCTGTGAACCTAAATCTATCAGTTTCTCTTTCCTATTGATTTTAAATTTATTATTACTGCTAATATCACCTCCTTTCCTGTCACACATGTCCTAATCATTTAACTATGTATTAATCATTTGTCTGTCCGTCTTAATTATTCTATAATTTTTAGTTGATTCATATTCAAAACTCATTTCCTGCAACTGTTATTGAACCTTCTATTATTTTTCTATCTACACAGAAAATATTTTCGATTTCAACTTAGTATTATAGCCTTGTGTTTTGGGTTCAAAATCTGGTGCAAATAAAATCTGTGGGAATTTTTGTTGTGCCTACGCTTATTTTCCAATAGGAAACTTGTAAATAAAATAAATGTTTATTCTGCAGACCATGAAACACTTCCATATATCTCTTTGTTTTATAATTAATGAACTATCGTAAAAAATATATGTTAAAATCATCTGCAAGACAAACACGAAGTAATTTAAACACCTAGTTTCTTTTAAAGCCTTGGATATTTAAATTATGTACTACCAATTATGGAGTACCACGGTTTTTAAAATACTCGCTTGGAATAATTTACTACGAATTATTTTCAAACTTTAAAACAACGATACTCATAACAATAATTTATTAGATAGATGTATAAGTGTTCCGAAACCTTTGGACCTGCAATATTTTCTACAAAAGATAAAACTAACTATAATCTATAATACAACATACTTCCTAGGAGGATAAGTGAAATAGTTATCTAGTAATTAAAAAAAAAGAAAGTTAATTATTTTTCGGTGCTTATATTTGGTTATTGTTAATTAAAAAATGTTGTGGATATGTTGTAACCGAGTACGGTGGTGATGGATAACGTATCTCCAAGGTGGAGCAAATGGCACCATGATAAAAATTTCGGAAGAAACGAAAAATCTACTGCTACAAATAATGCACACTAACACTTTTTGGTAATCGCCAGATCTTGTAGATCGAACTTAGAAACAGCATCTAGAAGTGAAAAGAAGTAAAATATATATTTTGCTTCAAAATCTCAAACAAATGAAGCCTAGTAATCAGTAGGTAATAAAAAAATGTTAAAGTTAACCTTCTAAGGTTCAACTGAGACTATGTATAACTCGGTATTTTCTTAAAGGATACGATTGTTGAAAGAACAACTTTTACAAAATCCTTTAGAAATTAACGGGTAAATTATTATCCAAAAATGACAAGTTCACATAAAATTTATTTTAATTTTAAGCAGTTTGGACTTTTACGGAATCCCTCAAAATACGGTACAGAAATATTTTCAGTATTTCAGGCCACAATTTTATAACCTGCATAAATTTGGACAAATGGGATTGCTCCCATTCCCTAATTATCGTTATCAAAACGACGATTTTGCATCAACAATATTTGTTCAAATTGTCGAAACTGTTATTTTGAATTATTTGTCTGAAACTCTAGTTTTGCAGTTGCACCGAGTTTCCAATGTGTTTTCTCTCTGTCAATTTTTCTTTTCCTTAATTCTAATACTGTTTTATTGGATCCTGATGTTATTGATAGAATGGATAATTTTTTTATTAAGTTGGGAACTACAAGCTAAAAAACCACATCTAGATGTTGATTTTCATTGCCGTAGATAATAGTGGTTTATTCTTTTAAATATTCTTCTTTCTGGGTAATAGTAGAATTGGTGAATAATGTATTTCTTCAATTTCAACATACACGTCGCCAATGGCTTATTCCTAACGTGCTGTATTAGGATAAGTCTATCCTCATCTTAGTCTAGAAAATCTGAGCTACGCCACTGTTCGTCCAGATAATGATTGCAAGCCTATTTTGGATTCACCAGCAATAAAATTTCAAGGTTAGAGTTCATTGAAACAAATTCTTGTTAATTTTTAAATTTGGACTTCATCGAAAAAAATTAATGAGATTTGACGTGACACTTACAAAAATATTGATGTAATATTCGAATCCTTGTGGATTAATTAGATTATTAAGGGATGTAGTTTTTGTACTAGTTTATTAGTAATTCATCGATATAATGTTTTTATCCAACAAATTATTCATTTCAACTGTATAGATAAGAATAAAATCGGTGACCTAATTATGTATGCACATCTTCTATTTATAATATCAAAAGCCAATCTTCAGTGCAAAAAAATATCAGTATTACATCGGCAAAACGAATTCATGTAGTAATATAATCAATATAATCGATAGCCATGAAATATAAAGAATTAAGTACTTATTTAGCGAATTACAATGACAACAATAGAATAAATTGACATGCTAATTCTATTATTTTCACGGAAAATTTGATCGTTGAGTAAATTAAGGCCAGAATCCTAAATGGTAATTCCTAATGTTTTCAATGCTTTTGCACAGTTGATTTGCAACTAAATGGATATTACCAGACAATGGATGACAATAATGTAATAGTTTCGCAGATTTGAACATTTATATGTATTATTTCGACATTTCCACTCCTGGTTTGTCCAAAAAATGGCCAAACGATTTCATAACTATGTCAAATTTTATAATAATATAAAAATGTTACAATTCATTTACTAGTAATTATGATTTAAATGAATATCAAGAAGCCTTGGAAGCAAGCACTAGTTGTACCTTTGCTTAAAGTTTTAAACCCGCTTGAAATGAGTGATCTTAGACCTATTAGCCTTCTGCCAACTTTATCAAAAGTTTTGGAGAAAATTGTACAACTGCAAGTAACAGAATATGTTGAGAGAAGCAAAATACTTCCCGTAAACCAATCACGTTTTAGAAAATCGTATAGTACCACTACGGCATTGTTGAATTTAACAGATAATATTTTACGGTCTCTTGATAAAAAAATGGAAGTAGCTGTAGTGTCTGTGGATTACTCTAAGGCGTTTGATAAAATAAATCACAAACTATTGTGTTGTAAACTTAAATTTATCGGTTTTTCGAAAGCTATCTTAGAGATCGAAGTCAATTTGTTCGTATAAATAATATAGAGTCAACTCCACAAGTTATTAGGTCCGGGGTTCCGCAAGGTTCAGTCCTTGGCCCCCTACTTTTTCTATTATATACTGTTGACTTGCATTGTAACGTCACAACTTCTGGGGTACGATCATTTGCTGATGATACGCAAGTCATTCATCATTTTGAAATTGATGAGGTCGAAGAGGTGGTGGTAAATTTAAATGCTGATCTAGCGAGGGTCTGCCAATTCTCATCCTGTCATAACCTTAGTATAAACCCCACGAAATCCAGTATAGTCTTGTTTTGTTCAGATATCCACAAAGAGCAAGTAAAATCAAATTTTAACATTCGTATTGGAGCTCAAACGTTGGAAATTTCAAACACGGCCAAAATCTTAGGGGTCACGATCGATGACAAACTAAGATTTAGTGGTCATGTAAAAAATTTAATAAAAAAGACTTACTTGCGACTAAGAGGTCTTTATGCGCATAAGTTTATTCTAAATTTCAAACTGCGTAAAAAACTCTGCGAATGTCTAGTTTTATCGTTTCTGAATTATTGTAATATTTTATACTATCCTTGCTTGGATCAGCAACACAAAACAAGACTGCAAATAACACAAAATAACTGTGTGCGGTTCATCTACGGTCTCAGACGATATGACCATGTTTCAGACAAATATCACATGCTAAAATGGTTAAAAATTCACGACCAAATAAAATCTCACTACTTAGACTTTATTCATAAGCTCTTAACTACATCAAAGCCAGAGAGAAGCTTATTTTTAGAAATTAAGCACACAACAGAGTTTTTAGGAATATTAATATATTGGCAATTCCTCGTCACAGTACTGCTCTATTTCAACGCTCCTTTTCCTATATGTGCCCAAAGCTATATAATAACGTACCCTCCAATATTAAATCACTGACAATAGGGTTTTAAAGCATACGTCAAACAAATATTTTTAAATAACACCTAAGTACATTCTTTTTCACCAGTAGCTTTGGATGTATGTATATTTTAGAAACTTTTTTGTTTTTCCATCTGTTATATATTGTTTGTAAGATATCTATATAGAAGTGGTTAACCTTTCTGCCTATATAGCTATAGCTCAGTTTATTAAAAATTTATGTAGTATTCGATTTGTCTGTTTGCTTTATGTTTATTATTTAGTATTATTCATTACAATTTGTTTTCGCTTGTTGTTGTTGTTAACACCAGGAATTTAATAGTGGTCTGGAGGTTAAGTAGTAGAATAGCCAGATGCTAAACTTCGCCTCCAGAACCCCCTCTTAAAAAATGTTTATTTATTTATTTATTTATAACATCTGTAACAACGTATATTTATCATAATCGGTCAGCTATGCTAGAAATTAATGAATTTTAAAATGTTAGACATCGATAATTATCAATATTATTATCGTATTAATTTTCTTATGACTCTTTCGAATGATCCAAAGACTAAATCAATATTTTGTTCATCTTATTCATCAGTCACAGACTTTTGACCATTTTAAGATCATCATCAGGACTACAGAACTTCTACATGTACATTAAAAAATAAAATTGGAAAACTATCAGCCGTCAAAAATTTATCTTTTATTTAATTGTTATTTTTTTACATGGAAGGACTAAAGTATAAAATACCCTGTATCTTAGTTATAAAATGAAACACCTTGTATATAGGGTGTCTCATTAAAAAAGTATGTACTGTTTACATCACCTGACTTATTCACGTACCTGAATTTTTTTAATACTATTTTGAAAAATTCGACTATAGAAAGTAGGATTTTTAAACACCCAATAATTATCTCTCTACATGGCAAGATTTGGGAACATCGAAGAATATTTGCCTCAAATGTTTAGCAGGGCCCTCGCACATTTTTATTTTTATTGCTTCACATAGAATTTTTTAGCAGTTGTAAGTTTGAAAAAAGAAAACAATTTTCGACTCTAGACTGGATAAATATTTCTGATTGAACCGGTATAAAACTAACCCATACACTCGGTATATAACGACTGCATTCCGATTGGTATGGATAATAGTCCAAGACAACTTGTTTAACCAATATAGGCCTTCAATAACCAAGAAATATATAGAGAAGACGTTGATTTGCTTGTTGGAATCTTATAAGCAGCTGTTAAATTATTACCAAGTCATCTTTTTACCACAATTCAGTCACTAGTTAAATCGACAAGGAGGTTTTGGTGCTTTCGTTAGTTTTTAATTAAAGACAGGATGTTCATTCATAACGACTGTTTTTTCTTTAACAGCAAGAGTTCTTATTTTATTTTTAATGGTAACTGGTAGTGGATGAAACAAAAATATTTATCAGTGAAATAGAAGCAGCGATTCTTGTCTTCTATGTCCATAACAGAGATAAATCGATTTTTTGTTCGTGGAATTTTATTTGATTCGCCATTGCTTAGTCCAGTTGTTAAAATATTGATAACGGAGGTTTGCAGTTTGCGATTTTTGCCTTCATCCATTATATCAGTGTCTTCAGCAATTGTGACTTTCGTGTCATGCTCTAATTCCGAAATATCACTAGTAGATAGAGGACGTCTCAATACTCTTATCTTGTAGTATTCCTATCTTAATTGCTATTAGTCTATAAGCTCGCTCTGAAATGTAATAATTGTGAAGTTTAGGTGGGTGTCTCTCTAAACTCAAACTGGTGCTCTGAAATTCAATCTTTTAAGGAGTATTTTTTAATACATTCCAAATTTCAGTGAGTATGGAGTTTCTACAAGATTGGTTTTCTAATATTTTGGTGGTTCCAACCTTTTTTTTTTTTGGGGAGGGGGGAAACCGCATGGCACCCTGACGCATCAGGGTAGTGTGGGGCGCAACTCCCACTAAAACCCCCCTAAACCTATCATGCCTCGGGACCGTCCGTAAGGACTTAGCTTCGAGCCATGATGGCAGTCTTCTTATCCTTCTCTCTGTCTGTGACTTTCTTCTTCCGCCTGCATTGTTCTTTCCTCTTCCTCTTTTTTCCTCATTATCCCTGTTACACATTCAAATCCTTTGTTATAGTTCTCTTCATTCTCCATCATCCACGCTATTAATTGTTCGGGGTATTCCGGGTCCATCACTTCCGCCACCACTACTCTTTCCGCTGCCCATCTGGGACACTCGAAGCACGTATGTTTTGCGTCATCTCTATCTTCGTCGCAGTATCTGCACCTACTCTCCCGGTCTTTTCCAATTCTCTTGGTGAAGTCTCTGAAACTCCCATGACCGCTCAGGAATTGTGTAAAGAAATAATCAGACCTTACGAAGTCGCATTCTACCCACACCTTTAGGTTTGGAATTAATTTTTTGGTCCACTGGCCGACTGCAACATTCCCATTCCATCTTTCTTGCCACCTTCTAATGGTCTCCTCCTTCTCCTTTTTTTATCATCTATCTCTGTGCCCCTGTTGTATATTTTTACCCTTTCTTCTATCAGCAGGGTTATTGGAGGGATCCTACAGATTACGGCAAAAGCCTCAGTAGACACCGTTCTATATGCTTGGGCTACCTTTATTAATATTCCCCTTTGCGCAGAGAGGAGCATTTTCTCATACTTCTTTATCTTTAGCACTTTACTCCAGACTGGGGCCGCATATAAGACTATTGACGAGACCACTCCCGCCAAAATTCTTCTTTTCTGCATTCGAGGACCGCTCATATTTGGAAGAATCTTACCTAGGGCCGAGATTTGTCTGCGGGCCTTCTCACACACCATTTTAACATGTTCGCCGAAAATTAATTTGTCGTCGATCTGCACTCCTAAATACCTCACTGACCTCTTGGGATTTATGATGCTGCCCTCCATACTGAAAGTTACGCCTTCCCTACTTCTTGGTCCTTTTAAGATCACTGCCTCAGTCTTAGCAGGGGCTATTTCCAGCGAATGGTTGGCCTTGTGTATGAGCTCGTCTTTGGTATTCGCTCTAACTATCAGAGCCAGGTCATCGGCATATGCAATAGTTTTACATGCATCCGGCAGCCTTAGTTTTAGAATGTCGTCGTAAACAACATTCCACAAAAGTGGACCCAGCACGGAGCCCTGAGGGACCCCTTGTGACACTTCCATCCTATTCTTGCCTACGATGAGGACCCTATTCTTAAAGTAGTCTTTTACGATGTTTTTTAGGTACTCGCTTATCCCGATGTGGTCCAGTTGTTTCAAGATCTTATCCCACTTGGCCGTGTTGAATGCATTTTTGACATCCACCAGTACCACCATTCCCCAGATCCAATTTCGGCAGGTTGCCATCGCCACCACCCTCTCTATGGCCTGCACAGTGGACCTACCTTCTCGGAAGCCAAATTGGGCGTCAGAGATGCCGTTTAGCCTGCCCAACTCGTCTTGCATTCTTGCTTTGACCAAGTGTTCAAACAACTTGCTTACCACATCTAGGAGGCATATTGGCCTATACTTTTTCACCTCTTCTGTTCCTCCCTTCGGGATTAGCGTAACCTTACCTTCCTTCCATGCCACTGGTATTTGTTGCCTCTTCAGTATCCCGTTCATTATGTCCAGCACAAGGTCGGGGAAATCTTGCACCACTATCTTCACGCATTCTGGGAGTATCCCATCTGGTTCCAACCTAGACAGTTAGTTTTACTGTCATTCGACACTTATAATTAGTAACTAATAGAGTTATTTTTAATTTTTAACTTCAACTTTTTTTGTATTGATTCAAAAATATTTTGAATTTAATGAAAAACAAGTCAGTTGGTCACCTACGCATTTGAAAGTAGATCGTTTGAGACTAACTGTAGTTATTTAAAAACTGTTAACCCCAAAATTCAATTCACAATGGAATTAGGAATGTTAAGACTTAGAAGTGACAATTGTTTTTAATTCTATGTATACCGTAAACTCATTTGTACAAACACAATTATACATACCAGTTCTTAGACCTAAAATATAAAAAGGTCAAATTTTCGCTTTGATTCATCGTTCAGAAATGTTTCTGATGGATCAGGAGGAGAAAAAATAAAGGAAATAGAGAAAAAAATCCTAGCAATATTAATTTTAAATAAAAACTGCATTAACAATGAATTTTATAGGATCAAAACTAAAATGGCCAAAACTTATTGGTATTCAAAGTGGCAGAAACATTACACGTCGAATTGTGGAACATAAGAAATATATTTAATGCAATAAAAAATAATGAAAATAACCGCACATTGTACGGATAATAACCACTTGATAGACGTATTATATAAAAAGATAGAAAGGTGTTTAAATTTATTAGTTAAAATAAAAAAAAAACAAATATATAGAACATAAATTTCACAATTACCCCCATGATAAATCGAATTTCTGGAATTTTAATTTGAGAAACATATAAGTTCTCTAAAACCTACAAATATTTATATTAAAAAAAGTGTCAGTTTCAAGACAGTTTACTAAACAGTTCGTCCATTTAATTCTGCTCTCTTAATTTTTAGTGGAACTACATACAATATTCGAATACAACAATTACTGACTACAATAAAAGCTGAAAGTGTGCCTAATGGCGCAAAAACGGCTTAAATAACAATATTAATAGATACGGCAAAAAAACTGGTACACAATCTAAAGAGTTTCTATGTAATAGACATGAACTAGAACTAGATGCTTAACAATTTATATGATAAATGTGTTTATAAAGGCTGTACGACAAGCCATAGGCGGCGCCGGTACAGTCTTAATGGGGTCTTGTAGAAGAATTTATTTATTTATTCCATCCTTGCCCCTGTTTTACCCCCCTTACATAGTAAATTTTTTATTATATATTTTTTATGTCATTTTGAAAACAACTTTCGATCAAGAAAGCCGAAACGTCAATTAAAATAAGTGGTTTTATTTACTTTAGAAGAGAAATTGTATTCCCCTTACATAATGCTCTTCAAAAATCTTAAGCAAAGAGAAAGTTACAGATCAAATGTACCTATAATAATTTAATTTAAACAAAGGCTACTTTACCATTTTTTTTATCATCCAATGGCAATCGTCTTTTTTTAAGCCTTAAAACCTCCTTCACCCAGTGGTGAATTGCTTGGAATTTTGGAGTTTTCCTGAGTTCAGTGAAATTAAAGTTTCAAGGCCCCAAGAAACACTATAAGTAGCGTTCCATACTACATTATATTTAAACATGACCTTTGCTAATGAAAATATTAGAACAAAAGACTGTATTTGTTATAAATATGTAAGGAATTCCCGAGCATTCTGGCAATAAATATTGAACAAAGAGTCTTCATATGATCAGATCCATTCCTCAGAATAACATCACTAGTTAAAAAGGTATATCGATACAAATAGAGGTATGTCACCTTTGCACAAAGACCCTTCTGTCAAAAATTCATAAAAACCTTTTAGCTTGACTACTTAGACTAGCAAGCAAAAGAATTACTGGTCAGAAGGCAGTGTTGTAAAAGAGATAGAAATGAAGACAGTGGAGATAATTTGATATTTTGGATCGGACTGGTAGTTAGTTATTTGCATATAGTTTTAAAGAGCGTTAGTTACTCTCGCACATAGATCTCTTGAATTTTGTTTAAACTAGATAGATTAGGATAGTAATTTTATTATTTGAATTTTCTGCCTGTTTCGTACATCTATGCAACAAAAGTTGAGTGAAATTGTTGTTCTAATTGCGACACCATTCTGCGTTCTACAACTCGAAGTAAATTTCTCACCTTGTTTATGTAATTATTCGTTATAATCTTCATTTACTTTTGTTACGCATTTGAAAATTAAAACCGGCAAGTGTTGTTCGTTATAGGGATTCGTAATAACTGCTTTCCCAATTTAAATTCATCTAAAATGGAAAGTTAAATATTATTAAATAACTGAAAGTAATGTTAGTTATTGCTTATTTAATACCTGTAATTAAGAAGTTTTTACTACAGAAATTCATTAATAGTAATTAGGAAATTAATTCGACAATTTTTCTCTCTTGCTGAATATTAGTCAAACCTAATTTATACTGAAAAATGTCACAGATTCTGACAAATAAGTTGTAGATGATAATTTTACATCAATAACATTTCCGATATGAACAATTTAAATCAGTGACCATCCCAAGAATGTTTTCTAGAAGAAATGTTTTCTTACAATCATTCAATAATAACATTAATATAAACGTGACAGCAAACAATTCCTTTATTATAAAATTCAGTGTAAATCCAGGTGTCTATAAATAAAGCACATAAATAATTATATTAATTAAAATACAGCATGTTGATTATGGACAACCGGTTTAATAAAAGTCGACTTTGAATATATTTACTGATAAGTACTAAAGTCGAGCTAGTTTATATTAAAAAAAAATATGTAAGAATTGAAGTGTTGTACAGAGTGATAAAGAAATAAGTCCAACAATAAAAGGCAAAGAAGAAATGTTTTTTTTTCAAATCAAAATAACCCCTCATCAACTACTATGAGTTATTAACAGTGGGGACACAAATAATACTAAAGGTAATTACATTTTTGAGTGGAGCTTAATGTCTTTCAGGTATTTCACTACCCGGTTTATGGTGGAGGTCAATGTGGATTCCAAGTGTTCACTTATTTGATTATTAATTCTTTTATTGTCATATTCAGGACCTTCTGTTTTTTTTGTCACATTTTCCCTAATACCCTGCTATAGGAGTTATCCCTCTTTTCAGGATAGGGTGCCCTGGTTACAATAAGTAGCCTATCTAATTCCTAAGGGTGATCTGTGGGCGAGTGCCCCAAAAGAATGGCCAATTTTGCTATTTCCACCCAGTATAAGGGGGGGAAAATAATTACCAATTTTGCTAGGACCTTCCAAGAAAATGTTGGTACTCAAGATGATATTACATTACACACCGAAAAAATTGGTAATATAAAGTAAATGAAATATATAATAATTTTAATATTTTCTCGAAGCATTTTGGATAAAAGTTATTGCAAAATGTTCCTTTTTATTCCTCATACATATTCAATTTTGCTACTATAACTAAATAATGTTCTGCTGCAAAATAAAAACAATGGTTTAAAAGCATTCTGGTCATCCTTCGTTACAGCATTATATAACTTTTTAACATAAAAGCACATTAGAGATGGACTTTGTAAAAACGCAAACAAGTTCACCATTTGATTTCTAAGATTAAATTACTTACGGTGCGGCGTCCATAAACATTCATAATTAACTGTTAAAATAACTGAAGAATAACAATAACAATGAAGCGCATGACGTAACATCGCGAGGTGGTGCAAAATGATAAACTAACTAGACATTATTCTGGATTGATTTAATATTAAATTTTCTATGAACTATGAAAGATAATGTTTATCTGGTTAAATAGAAAAGGACCGTTGTCTAAGTATTGCTCAAGAAATATTTTAATATATAAAAGTCTGAAGGAAAATCAATATATTACCCACACCGTCAAACATTCTCGGTAGGCCTATGGAAGTTTAAATATATATATTTTTTAATTTACTAGTCAGTGAGGGTTTCGTAAAGGCTTCAGTCGCATAACTTCACTTTTATATATTGTGGATGAGAAAAAGTGTTTATACATTTTGTTTCAATGTAGAGCACACTTTTCCATGTTACGCTAAAAATTTCGCGTTCATATGTAACATGTCATTAAGTCTAAAAAAAATTCTTCTAAAAACCGCATGTCCATGAAGCTGGCAGAGCATAGCCAGCAGAAGAACACATGACTAGATTAATAATTAAGTGCTAATTAAATGCCCTGATGAAAAATGTATTGCTGCTTAAAAAAAACGCATGTTCTGCTAGCTTCAGATGAACTTCAGATTAACTAATTAAAAGCTAATTTAATGCCTCAATTAGAAATTAATTGCTGCAGTTTTTCAGAAAATATAGCATGTTCTGCTAACTTAGATTGATTCCGCGGAGCCGATTACCAAAAAGATGTTAAAAAAGTGTTACCGAATGCGATTACGCTTAAAAATTAAATGCTAATTGATGGCCTACTAAAGATCTTTTTTATTTCAATATTTCATGTTCTGCTAGCTACCGAAAAACTCAGCAGAGCAGACTACTACAAATATGTGGAAAAATAAGTAAAACCAGATTCAATCAAGCCTAGAATTTTTATGCTGATCAAATGCTAATTAAATGCTCTGATTAAAAATGAATTGCTTCTTAAAAAAACGCGTATTGTGCTAGCTTCAGATGAACTCAGCAGAGCAGACCATTTCGATGTTGTTAAGAATTGATAAAACACGAAGCGAATGAGTTAAATAATAAAATGCTATTTTTTTTATTTAACAATATTATTCATTATCTTATAAACAATTCATTCAATTGATATAAAATTAATATAAAATAAATTTTTTGCTTATACTCTCAGAGTACAATATGAAGAAATGTCGAAACGCACTGTTCCGCGTCTGGACCTCAAACAACTACTCCTTAGGCTACATGCCCCAGCAGGCATTGAATTACATTAGTCCAGGTGATACTCTGAGAGAATGAGCACAAAAATTGGAAAATTAAATTTATATTTATTTTATATCAGTTTAGATACTCTCACGAAAACTCTTCAATTCAATTGCTTGAATGAAGTCCGCTTGAAAAATTGCGAAGAATGTCCTATGAATATTTTTATAAATATGAATACAACATACAACAACATTAAAATAGTCTGCTCTACTATATATGTATGTTGTCGATGATGGTGTTGTGTGGTCTTTCTGGGTTTTCCCACAACTGTAAAGCAAATGCTCCATCAAGCATCAGTAAGTCGCCCCAGAGCGCCACGGCAAATAATAATAATAGCCGTCCCTCCCCCGCACAAGCTGTAGAGCTTCTGGGGTTCACTCGTAAGGGAGTGAATTGCAGGGCGTATATTATTATTATTATTATTACTGAGTTGATTTGAAGTTAGCAGAACATGCGGTTTTTTTTAAAGGAGCAATACATTTTTCATTAGGACATTTAATTACTCGAAAAACGTGAGATTCCGTGTTATGTTGATAAACAAAAGGGTAATTAAAGTATAAATTTTAATAAATAGCTCAAAAATGTACATGATGATTTTAAAAAAAAATTCGGATTCGAGTTTTTTTTAGTTTCTTTGCATTTTTTGAGAACATTTACCACAGTAATGTATTTTTTTACACCATCAAAAAGTAGAGATTTCAATGAACAAAAAGCCCACCGAGTTTTTTAAAAAAGCAGATATTTTGACGCGAGAATTTTCGATTGAAAATTAGGGTGCTTTTTCGATATTAAGTCAAAATAAGGTGAAAAAATAAATATTTTAAATCAAAAAATATTACAGTGTATTTGGGACATAAAAAAGTAAGTTTTCACCAAATTTCGTGAAAAAAAAATTTTTTTTGTAAAAGATAAAAATAAAAAACCAAAAACTTGGTTATTTGAATTTTACACATAAATTTTGAAGTTATGTGAAAAAAGTGTAAATACAAAAGTTTATTACCTACAACTTTGCTATTTAACTTTTTTCCATAGGACTTGTAGCTTTGCCGAAAATCGAGATAAACAGTTTTCTACCCTTAAAAACTCAGCCGCTTCCACTTCACGTCCTCAGATCGCCCTTAAATTATTTTTCCTTTCATTTTTATTATATTCTCTTCGCTTTCCAATGGGTTTCATCCTACTATTATTTTTTTTGGTTTAAAAAATTATCGATCCTGGTTTATAATAATAATAATAATAATAATAATAATAATAATAGTAAATTGTCTTTATTAGCACATATAAATAAATATATATTTCGCTTGGGCGAGGTTTAGCCACACCTAACCCTTACTACACTAAGCATTATTACATGAATGAGAATTATTAAATTATTAAGTTAAATTAAAGTCATTAGCGAGAATAATAATAACAACAAATCACTGAGATGCCAGTAGTTTCTGCCTTAAAACATTTTTAAAAATTGTAAGGAACTGAGAGGATTTAATATAGCATTATATTAGCACTAAATTATTAATCTAGTCTTGTTCTGCTGACTTTGCTCTGCCAGCTTCACGGACGTAAGAACCACTGTGCTTCGCTAGTACGAATTTAAAATAAAATTACTGTTTATCCGGAAATGAACAAATATTCATGCACAGGCGACTTAACCCCCAGATGACCTTTGCCAGATTATATGGAATAGTCACGAAATATGGACGAACAGTATATCATTTCCTCTTTAGGCGAAAGATGAGGATAGCTGCGAAACTATCAAAATTAAATAACTCTCGTTTTGAAAGAGAATCCGTTATAATGCAATACCGATCGGCCGACACCAGGTCCGGATTTCGTACCTGAACTGTTTAAAGATGTTGAAGAGACCGAGGGTTATGTCACTCATGTAATATGCGAGAAAACTTATTTCGTTAATAGTAGAATCAATGCGAATGAAGAGAATTGTCATTTAGTGTTGATTTTTACTTGAAATTTAACACGAAGTATTTTTCTTTCATTATACATTTAAATAAATTAATAATATTGCTAATACAAAATTTTTCCCTACGTTAAGCATATCTAATTTCTTCGTAGACATTAAATTTGTTTCATCTTTCATTCTTTCTTCTTCTTTCACATACAAAATTAAACTAAATCACTCCACATTAACTTTTCAAACAAAAGGATAGAACATGTTCCAGTCAGAATAAACAATAACCTGATTCCATATTCAAACACAGCAAAATACTTAGGTATTACCTTAGATGCCAAACTTCGATGGAAAGTGCATGTTAAAAAGAAAAGAGAAGAACTTGGACTGAAATATAGAAAAATGTACTGGATAATTGGAAGAAACTCCATTCTGTCTCTACATAATAAGCTTATACTTTATAAGATATAAGCCTGTATGGACCTATAGTATCCAACTATAGGGATGCACCAAAGCAAGCAAATTAGCAATCATCCAACGATTTCAAAACAAAGCACTGATGAACATAGTAGATGCCTCTTGGTACATTTGCAATAGTGACCTCCATAGGGATCTGGAAATGGACACTGTTGCCAGACCATCAATAAATTAGCCAAGAGTCATGAAGAAAGACTTCATCATCTTCTCAATGTCGAGGCTATCCAGCTCCTTGACAATACTGGGTTAGAAAGAAGACTTAAGAGTTAGTTTAGTGTTTTTAGTGCAAAAGCAGAGCTTGTGTGTGCACGTTAAACTTTAGTACAATCCATTCTACAGAACCTAAGGAACGCTGATGAGTATACCTTAGTTTTAAGTTTCAAACTCTATTAGATTAAATTGCTATTAGATTAAATTGCTCATTGGTCACTGTTGACCAGATTGAAACATACGAAATACCTTTATGGGTGTTTAATAATAAAAAAAAATTCTTTCATTTCATTTCATTTGCTAATGTTTCTCAACCCTAAATATTTTGGTTAAGGTAAGCACAAGCTTGTTAAAGGTAAGCAGAAGTTTGTTCTTATACTTGGAGGGGTTATAACTTGATTTAACGTTAAGTGGGGACACTCTGGAAGTTGAGTGTTTAAATTCGTTTGTTTTTGGATTTAGGTAATAATCTCCTGGCACCCATTTAAAATTTTATTATCTTTTTTTGAATCCAAAAGAGGATTATATAAATCCCACGGTAGGTCTAAAACCGCGGGGAATTGGTAGCATTTATTTTTGGCGTTTATATGATGTTTTCTCTTTATTTCATCGATACTTCAATGGTCTGGTCTTTCATTAATTCACCACTAGACCATCCTAAACAACTCGGCACATCTACTGTTTTTTCATACCTATGTATCCTAGAATCACACCAACAGCTCGTTTACATTACCTAACTTTTCTGTTAATCCACATGCAATAAAAGATTTTTGTACTGTTACTTCTCACGTGTGTTGATTGAGAACAAAAGGGCTGACGCAGCTGTGACTACACACTGTTTTTTACTAGTATTCTGCTTTGAAAGTTCTACAAAAACTAGACAATAAATTTAGAGGTTGAACCTACTTTAATTCCATTCAAAACAACAAATCCCCATTTGTATCTTTCACCATTCTAATGTTAAAATTTCAACATAATAGTTACTTCACCCGCTCCTGTGTCTCAGACGCTGTCACATACTCTCCGTGCCTAGGTGTGGTGACTTATTTATTCAATCAACCTCTTGATTATATGCAGTTCTTCAGAGGAGACATTTATTTGCATAAGGAATTAGTCATTATTTTTGAAGTGCCGCGCCGTTGTGGGCGAATGAACTCAGGAAGAGCCCTGAAAACCATGATCGGATGATTAATCAGTCATTTATTCAATTATTTCGTTATTAGGTTCTAGCACGAAATGAACATGAAAAGTTAATTATAGTTAGTAAAAAACTCGACGTACAAAAAGCCAATTTTAATCCTACCAATTTTTTATTGTCACTTATGAGGGCTAAACAATATTTTGATAAATTTACTACTTGAAAAATATCACTGTGTAAAGATAAAAACTTCTTGACATTTTTAAGTTCCATATGATCTAAATGAATGTTGTTTACCTGCTTCTACTGTTGAAAATCCAAATACTACAACATTGGTGCTTGTTTTTTCAGTTTAGATATTTTTATAACCTCTTTTTAAAAAATATGTATCTTAATATGGTATTGTGCAGCTGAAATATTGTATAAAACTCTGAAATTATGAAATTTTGGAAGTCCCACGTACTCTAAATAAATAATCGTATACGCAGAATATTACTTTTTTTTGTGTGAATTTTCCCGAATTACATTTTGGCACATCTGGAACAAATACCTACTCGGGTTGAAAAGACAGCTTCTTTTGTAAATCCAGAAAGCAATTTAGCGAAAATTTACATTTCTTCGTGAATTCATTCGTTTTATGAACCTCTGAAAACGTTTTCGTTCTCGGTTCTCGTTGGTAAAGGCATAACAAGTAAATGTTACCGTTTGTATTTTTTTTAATTAAAAAATCAATTTAATAGATGCCCTATACTAGAAAAAAATCATTCCGGAATAAAATAAATTGCCAGGACCAATATCCAGTCGACAAATCAAACTTTTCAAATTTCATATCTATCAGAAATATGTTGTTCTAAGCCTTCAAAATAGTTGATCTACATCTGCACCCATCAAAATTACTTCAAGTAGACACTGTATATCTTAAAATTATAACTTGTTCTAGTCTAATATTTTCATACCCGTTACTAAGATTATTATAAACATTTTATTGTACACAATTTTACGAAAACGTTACTTCAATTATAAATACATTTAAAGGTTAATAATCCTTAAAGAAATGTTGATAATATCAAAATAGAAATACAGAAATTAATAACCATAAACTGTTTATAACCAGTTAAGTTAAGACGTTTGCATTATTATTATTATAGGTAAAAAAAATAAAAGAAATTTAAGCAAACTCTATAGTATGAACTTATACATACGCTCTCGTAATAATAAAACATTGTTGTTTAACTTCAAAATATTTTGGACCCCATTTTGAAGGAGTTCCCGAAGTGGTACGGAGGGGCACATCAAACCGTAAGCTTAGTTTTTCATGAAATTCCCAAAGACAAAGAATCAACACACACTTACACACAGATCAAATTCAGATACCGAACAATTTATTCGGTGAAAATTTAAGCAATATATTAAACTATAAAGTATGAATAAAACTTTGTTGTTTATTTGTGGCCACCCTGTAAATATGTTTCAAGGCGGTTTAGTTAGGTAATTAGACAAATAGCAATTATAAATAAAATTAAAGTTAAAAATAAGACCGCCCATTTAGAATTCGTTACATTTGCATGTATCCTGTTCCAATTTCAAAATCTTTTTGTAATACTATTTGATAGTGATTGTTGCAACTCGTTCAATGTATATTTAATTATACGTTTAAAATTGATATCCTATTATGGATGATTCGAAATAAATAAAAAAACATACCGATGCAAATCTATAGCAAATAAACTACAGTATAAATTATAAAATTTGACTGCGATATTATGTAAAAACTACACGCTTTGATATCATTATGAAACATCCAATAATTGACTGGGAATAATAAATAATCGAATTAAAACACGATTTGATCCACATCTTTAAAGGTATAACCAATATAACCTAGTTCTAAATAATAGAGAAAATATAAATAAATAATGAATTATAGAAAATGTGGTAACAAGAGTTTTGTGAAGTCTGGCAAAAAAGGTTCTCCATCAGTGGATTTTCAAACATTACTAAAATACTCTGTTGTATAAGTTCCTTAATAAAATATAGATTGAAAATTTATTTCTCCTAAATTTTTTGCACATATTTATTAAATTCTTTCTTTAAAATGTATATTTAATATTTTACGAGTGAGACATTGGTTTATGATTTAATTTAAGCGCATCTATTTTACATGAAGAACAAAAATCACTGAAAATATGTCCAATAAATATTCCTAAGCAATTTATATTTTTACATGCCATTTAAATGGAAGTATTGATCCGAAATTCAACAAAAATTACAAACTCCCATTTCTACGTAATTGGAACCGATGGTGTTGGGAAAGCATAATAAAGAGTTTTTTATTCAGATTTACATAAAAATATCATGCAGTACAATTACATCCTTTAATTCATCTGAAATTAAAACACGACACAGTTTTATAAAAATAAAATCTGTAGAAAATAAAATTCCCCTTTCCAAACCCCATTCTGAATCTCGGGTTTCTTTTGGTATCTATTTAGGATTCTAAAAACAATTTTTACTACATACCAGCTGATTAGTATAGTGTAAGTAGTATATCTTTGAGAGTGCTTGGAAAGGTCAACTACAATTCAAGAAAAATTACTTAATCATAACGGCACCAGCCCGCCCCACCCGTGAGAGAATCAAATTCTTTTTCTGTGCTCTCTCATCTATATTAAAATCCCTTCCTTTTTCATATTAAGCTCTCTCATTCAAATTCCCTTTCCTTTATATCTAAGCTCTCTCATCCATATTAAAATTACATATCTAAGCAATCAAGTCTGAAGAATGAATCTAATTATGATATTCCATATTATTAGATATCAAACTTTAATTTGAATTAAGAAATTAATATACTAATAAAAAAAATTAATTTCTTAATTCAAATTAAAGTTTGATCTCTCACTAGATTTATTTTTGGATAATAATAATAAGGAATATCATAATTAGATTCATTCTTCAGAGAACCGTGGATAAGTGAAGTTCGCTCTCTCCCACTAGACTTGATTGCTTAGATATATAATTTTAATATGGATGATAGAGCTTAGATATAAAGGAAATGAGAGAGCTTAATCTGAGTAATACAGATGAGAGAGCATAGAAAAAGAATTTGATTCTCTCACGGGTGGGGCGGGCTGGTGCGGTTATAATTAAGTAATTTTTCTTTCTTTCCAAGTACTCTCAAAGGTACACTACTAGTGATTCACTCACTTTGCTCCTCCCACTTTGAATTAATTCACACATTAGACAAACTCTGGTACATTTTCGTCGAGTAAGTATTTAGTTTACTTGTTAGATTATTAACGATGGGACATAAATGTAGGACAGTAGGTAATCGGATGGGTAAAGGGGTTTTTTACTCTTTACTGTCTATTTTGATACGTTACCTATACAATTGTAAATTATTGACAAAAAAGAAACTATTGTAATCTTTAGTTTTATTACTTTTAAATCAAAAGCCCCTAAAATAATTCTCTTCTATTTTTCCCTATTTTTTTCTTCTGCTTCTATATTATTTTGCTTCAATGCTTTTTTCTCTTAATTTTCTCTTCCAAATAACCATCTTGTCTAGCGGACATTGTTGAAAATCATATAAATAACTATTAAGGGAAATTCCTTGAGTATAGCGAATAAATCACCAGACCTAGTAAACGATCATTAACGCATTTCATTCTATTAAACACTTTATTGGTCATCAATAAAGGTATTAAAGTGAAATTGAGAAATACCTTACTCGATTATTGCGTTTTTCACCATAACACATTTCAATTAGTATTTTTTCCGCATTGTGGTTCATTTGAATACAATCGTTACGTAATTTCGAACCATTTGCTGTCAAATAAATTTCAAATAACACGATATTGATCTGGTTATTTACATAGACCATATTATAATGTGTATTATGAGTAAGCTTGTCTTTTTCTGCTTCTTAATAGATACCCTTTACCCACACGCTTTCGAACTAGTTCGCCTACTTCGGAAATATGCATGGACACAATTTTTTTTCTTCTTGAAATATGTTAAGTCTACTGTGTGGTAACTGTATACAAAGGAGTAGGTGCGGCTGACGGGCGTTTATGGACTTAATAAAAATATTAACACTTTTGATATTAATTTGTCAACGAAAGATTCGATATTGTCTGGTTCAACCAATGGCAAGGACGACCCATATTAAATTTCTCCATGTCTCTTATTTCAACGTTCCAATTAGGTCAACATTTTTTTTAATTAAAATTAAACTGTGGTTGCATTTGGTTATTCAACTGAGTAAATAAGGAAGAATATCTGGTCACCGAGCTTCGCTCTTAATATTCAAATCTACATTTTTAAGCAGCCCAATGAGAATATAATTTAAGTATATTTATAACATGACAAATTATTAATTAATTCGCGAAAATCACGGAGTGGGCGACATCTACTTGAACTACTGATAGGGAGATAAATAAAAAGTTGATTGGCGATTGGCTTGAAAATTAAAAAAGCTGTCAGTGTTAATTTTCAATTGGCTGCAGCTGTTGTTGACGTTTATCAACAGCTTGTCACAGAGGTTAGTTAAATGCATTAAAAGTTGCCTAGTTTCTGGGGATTTCACCCTTTTAGGGCAACATCTACTGACGCTTGATCTTCGCGAATTGTCACGGTGGACAGGCCCCGTTTTCGGGACGGGCAACAGCAGCGTGTAGGGCACACGTCCCGTTAACAGAAGATCGCTCAGCTCACTCTATTTATCACTATATAAGAAAAACTCTATGTTCAATTGATTTTATTATTTATTGATCTGCAGTGAAGGAAAATTATAGGTTTGATATTCATACTTGGGTAAAAACCTCCTCAAAAACCTGTGACCAGACTCTCGACGTGTGGCAGATATTGATATCATATTTTTTCAAAAATTTTCATTTAAAAAAATAGTTCATTCGTACATTGCATTACAATTTGTTCTTGGAAAATACAAAGTCACAATCAACCTTAAAAAGTACTATGAAAATAGAGAATTTTAAATGTCTCTTTAAAGTTTCTTGTAAAATAAAAAATTGAAATCTATGTTAATAGTACACGTGTACAAGCATTTATTCTTTTTCTCTCTCTCTCTCTCTTTCTATGATAATGAAAACTTAAATATTAAAACTGTCCGCATAATAAAATAGTAGCCGTAATGGGTAGTCTCACACTATTGGGGAAGGGAAGAACCTTTACCCGATGTGCATAAAGCATTTCCACCCGCCAAAAAAAAAGATTAGCTTTAGATTAGCTTTGTAATAAATAAAGAAAAGTACGATACGTGTGACATTTTGACATTTGTTACATTCTGACAGGTGTCATATTTTGACATTTGTTCATTTTGAGATTTGTTCATTTTGACAGTTGTTACATTCTGACACGTATCACATTTTAACAGTTGTCACGTTTTTACCGGTGTCACATTTTAACAAGTGTCCATTTTAACAGTGTTACTCAACGTTCCTAAAAATATTTACCTAAACCAATGATTTCTGAAATTGAATTGGCAACGTTGTATTTTCAACTTTGAATTTATGAGATGGCTGTCATTTGACAAGCAAATTATTTATGTCCGTCAAATGAATCTTTCCTTTTTTATATAAAGCGGCAAATTTAAAATTGTATTCTTTCAGATTAAAACGCCAGAAATTAAATAAAGTCAAACCTTTTTACTACTATACTATACAGAAGAAAGGAGTGCAGTATTTAATTTGCAGAACGTAGTACAGGTTCAAGAAGTAGAAATTTTATTTTTACCTCATCCTTCAATGCTTATTTGTAGTTAAAATTTAAATTTTAATACATCTGCTCGGCCTAATATAGTTTTTGTCTAGATTTAATCTTGTTTCCATGGTTTTTACTGTAATAAACCTGTTCTTTTGGCAGACTTTATTTATTCATAGCCGTATCGTATGTATTTTAATTGATTCAGAATTTTGTATTAATATATATTTCAAAATGGCTTCATTCAAAAAATATTATCAGTCCTCCTAAATCCTTGAAGGCAGAATTATTAGTAATAGCAAGGCAACATAAAAACAAATTCAAAAAATATATTATAGATGAGATGGCCAGAGAAAAAGGAATTAAAATTCTCAGATTGCCTCCGAACCACGCAGAATTAAATTCCATTGAACTGATCTGGTCACAATTATTAAAAGGTTATGGTTCTCAAAACAATAAAACATTTAAATTTCCTGATGTGCGAAATTTGCTTTTGAAGGCAGTTTCAAATATAAATAGAGAACATTGGGGAAAATTCATTGGTCATGTTAAAAATGTAGAAAATTCATTTAGGAAAGTGGATATATCAATGGATAATTTAATAGAACTTTTCTTGTAAATATCTCGGAAGATCGAATTTTCACAGACATGAGACCTATATTTTCTGTCGATTTAGATAGGAATTAGTCTACCCTGAAAGTTTCACTGAATTCTGACGAGTGGATTTCGAGATCCTCTGGACACACACACATACATACATACATACAAACCTTGCTCGTTTAATAGTATTTGATAAAAGCCTAAATTAAAAACTTTGTTTTTTCCTGTTTTCCACATGCTATTCAAGAACGTTAGAGATTAATTTTTCTTATTTGCTTATAACCCTTTTTTATTATCTCTTCTATTTCGCATCCTTGTTTTGACCAATTTTTCTTTAACATATCCTAGTTATATGGCATACCACTTCACCTGCTTTCTTCTTGTTGTAGATACTTCTTTTAACTTTGGTTACTATTTCGGTGTTTATTTTTCACTCATAATTATCTCTCAGCATACTTTTGCTTTTATCCGTGTTTAGTTCAGTTCAGTTTCCTTTGTCCTATTGTCGACTAACCCTTGCGTGTTCTTAGACTTCGCTAGACCTTCTACTTCAGTTGGGATCATGCTTTTTTTATCCAATTACTGTTTACCTTCTCTATGTTCTTTTTTCAAAACGTTTCATTATGTTATCCATTACTATTTGGAATAGCACCGGCCTAAGGAAATCATCCCTTTACCTAATTCAAAATCGTCTAATACCTCACCTTATATATAAATTTTTCCTATTGCCTTCCTAATCATTGTTTGATGTATTTCCATACCGAGTGGAATATTATAGCAGCTTTCAAGTTTATAAATGTTCAACTCGAGTTTATATTTATATTGCTAATAATTGCAATTTTCCTCCTCGAACCAAAATATTATTAAGAATACTTAGCAGGAAATGTGTCTTTAAATACAGTATAAAAATCTCACATTTCTTTACAACCCTTTTATATTATATTTGTCTTTTTATAATCGATAACCTTTGCGGTTTTCTGTAACCATGCAGACTCATAAGCTTTTCGCGCAGAAAACCAATTTCGGCAGAAAAAAAATGTGAGGACCGAACAGAAATAGGACATCCGATTAATTGGTATCTCCAATAAACTCTGCTCCAAACTGCCAACCGACTACAACGGAATTTCCAGTGTCCGAAGAACGAGACCCGATTGTTACTTAGTTAAATATTTATTTGGGTATGGTGAAAACGAAAAATAATGAAAATAATTTGCAATTCTTATATTAAATTTTTTAATGATTGTAGACCACGTTGCCACTAGATAACTTTAGATAGGAATTTTTATTTGTTAATTATACAAAAACACAAACATTGGCTTTAAAAATAGATAACAAGCATCATTCCCTAATGTTGTAATACGTTATCAACATATGCGAGGTAGTTCAGGAACACAAAAAATGAGAAAAATATCTTGACATTCAAACACACTACCAAAAAGGACCAAAACAAAGATTTTTATTTTGTATAAAAGCCACATTTTGTCGAAGAAAGTAGATGCTCTGGATCTGGATCGAATCAAACTCTAAATCTGTACCAAAATTAAAAAAATAAAATACAAACATCTACAGCAAATTAATTTGTTTAAAATTCTACAAATTCAATAGGTCAAATATTATCTAAATCTTTACTTAATTCCTAATACAAAGGTCGTTAACTCTTTATGCTTTGTCCGATGCCGTTGAATATAAATTGAAACTACTAATTTATCGCCTATTATTATAGAAAATGTCATGTCTTAAATGCCGACTGGCGGTTATTGGTTGGACGTAATATTTCAATGCTCCGGTCTCTCTTCTTTGAATCCAACTCAGATAAGTTATTGTACATGTGAAGAATAAACGGTAAATCATAATTTTATTGTAATTTGACTATTTGGTATGAGGTATTTAGCCGCATTGACCTTTAGAACATTTCAAACAAGAACATCAACCGTTTTACAAAAAAACAATTCCATCATTTTAACATACATGGGAATTTAGCATTTATAGTTTTATAATATTGTTTGAAAAATAACCGAATAATTTAAAACGTAACATTAGTGATCTGAGTGTAATTAGTAATGGTTTAATTCCTTCTACTTCTCTCTCGGTTTATCCTTTACGTGAATTCACAATTAAAATTTATAAGATGGAACTTCATCAGTATTTCCCTCTTCTAATGATGCAAATATTGTACAGGAAACAGAAAAGGAAAAAAGTCACAAAATTTTAAGGATTATTTTATATAGGTTAGAAACCCGTAATTAGTTATGTTTAATACTCAAAACATCAAACAACTAAAGTGTCTGAAGGACCTCGTTTTTTAAACTTCAGTTTAAATGTATGTAACTTGATTTTAAGAGTAGAAATCAAAACAAAAGTTTAATAGGGATTGTGCTAAATGCACTAAGAATTTGGATACATTTTATTACAAGTTAAAATCAATTTTGAAAATATTTATGTCTCAAATACTCTTGCTCTTGTTTTTCTATATTTAAATAAATCAAAGTGAGCAATTTACAAATGATTTCCTGTTTAAACTTTCTCGTCGTTGAACTTTACTGTGAACTTAATGAATAAAATAAACTTAAACAATTTACTAGTTACACTAAATAACATTTTTTCGAGGTTAGGTCGGAATCTGTTGCAATGGCGTACGATCACGCAAAAACCGATTTCCGGCAAGTTTCATTTGGTTGTAAATATTGCACAGTTATTTCCTGGAATAACAAGTTTTATACACATTAGAAAAAGATTATTATCAAGTCGAGATATTATATACATAGAGGGAAATGTTGAAATTTCTTATACTAACTTACGACCGTCATAAAACTATATGGTAAATGTTTTGTGTGGGAGTTCAGGGAAAAAGTAGCTTGTGCGAAATGTACTTCTTCATGTTTACAGTTTATTTCATCACAGGATTTTCTTGAAGTGTGCGAAAAGCCCGTAAAACATTTTATTAGATTATATTTTTGTAACTATTACGTCAATTTTATAAAAAATAAATACTTAATATTTCAAATTCAACCTGTAAGTAGTAAGTATGAATTTTGAGATCACATTCGTTATTTTTTAATCAAAATATAGTTTATCTTCGATCAAGTCTTGAAAATAAATTATTAAGTGAAACGTGGGTTAAAAATTACAGTACGTTAAACAATATTTCTTAGAATAGGCTCAGGTATTCCTCGGTTAGAAATAAGAGCATGATATAAAATGGATATAAATTTAAGGGAAATGTTACACCCGAGGAATAAATACTTAGAAAATGGCTCAAATACAAAACTCTAAGCGCCCAAGTTTATTACAGATGTACTGAAAGTAACTCCCCGTGTTCTAATTTTTGTTCGCCAACTCTCGAGGGAGCGCTTATACTTTTTTATACCAAGAAACATCTAGAACTTGCTGAGAAAGTAATTTGTTTTATAAATTAATTAGAGAAAAACAAGCCTCAGGTGATGTGATCCTGCTATAAATCAAACGGAAAGAAGAAAAATACGAAGTAATAATGAACTACATGAAAATGCCCAACAACCGGCCATTTTTAAATAAAGCAAAGTTTGTCATTTAAAAAAGCAAAGTTCTATCAAATATAACTCCTAAGTAAGTCATATGATGGAATAACAAAAGTTCTTAAAAGGTCAATAGTGGTAAAATTAAAAAAGAAGTTGTAGAATCTGTTCAATTTAATGTACTGTTCCTATTTCTACCGTGTGTTGTATTAAATAGAACGATATTTTATAAAGATAGGAATTTATGCAGAAACTCTCTATTTTAAAAAGGAAATTTGTTCAAAATATCAAAGGATTTTAGACGATTCTATTGTTTAAAAAACCGGAATTTCCTGTATATAATTTTCGAGAAATATTTCTTACTTTTTAATCACTTTGGTAATTCTAAACATCATACTGATTAAAAATAAGTATACACTATACCGGTTATTGTGTATATGTAAATAAAAATTACTACTTTCATTAATAATATTCTCTACAACAACTATATCACTAGGAGAAATCAAAGATTAAAATTGAATTCCAGAATACTCCATAACTTAAAATTACGGTATATAATTATTTATATACAAACAACTAATCAACGTGATTGATTTCACTGAGTAACTACTCTCATCGCTTTGATTGAGAATGTTTTATTTACTTTCATTTCATGTTTTTATTTATGTGATTTGCCAAATGGATTTTCTGTACATCTGCATATTTAGTATCAAAATAAGATTAATTTAATTTACAAGCTATGTAATTTGAACTGTCTGAGGTGGTATGCAAATTGTCCCACCGTGCATCTCCAAATTTCGAAAAGGTGGGACAGTTTTGTATGCACCTTAGCACCTAAGCTTTAAATAGGACAGACTATGAATACATTTTTTTAATTTTGGATGATTCAATTAAGATCCTCCTGAAATTTAAAGCTGAATTTGATTATATGCATGCACAATTTCTCAATAAAAATGGTATAAAGTGCTAAGAGTACCTACTTTAAACATTTTTAGTATGTGTACTCAAGAAAATGAAAACGGTAGCCATTTATAATGAAGAGGGTAATAAACTTAACGACTCACACGAACCTCTTCGGTGAGTAACTGTTAATTTAACTTATTTATATTTAACAGCTCCGTTAAAAGTGTATATTTCCATAGTCTCTCGATTCAGATTTTACCGGCTTTCATAAAACCTTAAGTACTTGAAATGTTGGCTTATTATTTTAGCAAGAGGGTAAAAATTGAAAAAAAAAGTCATACAAATCGCATACATTTCATTTTATGCGATGAAATATTTTGATATTTTTTTAACTCACTGGTTAAATAAAATTCTTCTAGACATATTATTTTTTTTATTTTATAAGTTGTTATAGTTTTAATTCTATTTTACTTTCTGCTGCTAAAAAATAGTGGTCGCCATTAATTTATGTACTTCTTTTCACTCTTGCGTACTTAACAATCTTTAAATTTTGTTTTTCGATTGAAATAATTTTATTCCATAAATAGTTTCCACACATTTTCGATGCAAATGTGAACTGTTGACAGAAAATCGTCCACAATTGTCTTCAAAAAATTCATACGATTTTTAGATATTTTTTATTTAATTTCTGAGGAATTTTTACCTGTACTGAGAAACATAATGTCCCAAAAAAAATCTTAAAACCTTTAGGAAATTCCAAAATCAATACACAAAAACTACTTCAAGCCTTTGATTGTGAAACCCTAAAGTAAATGAAATAAATCATCGAAACCTCGGTCCAATAAAACATAGGGTAAGATACAGAGACAGTCAGGGTGTAGCAGGATATTTATGTGATTACTGAGAACGTTTAATTACAACTCGTTTTTAAATTAACTTCGTAGAGAACTTTTAATTATAGACTCTTTCAACGCCTGCATTTTTTAATCGGCAACTCTAATAAATCTTGTACCTACTAAAAGAAATAAAATTACCTGCAACAAAACAATTTAATATATAATTCAAAAATAGTTTGATTGAAATTTTACGCAAAACCAGCGTAAAATAGGAATTTTTTAATAATTTTGTTTCTCGCAATTCCAGTAGCTTTTCTAAGTTTTTCTCCGACCAAGTAACCGTAATAAAGTTTTGTTAGGTAACTGTTTCAGATAATGTAAAATACCGTTAAATATAATTGTTTCGGTACAAAAACCCAAATTACATTTATTTTATTGTTTCTGTAACAATTTTCATTAAAACTTATTTTATGCAAAATTCATTCTTTTTTAATTTTAATATTTTTAGTTCTGATCGAGTAACAATCGTTTAAAATCCCATGTCTATATTAACTCCTAAATGTTACAGGTTTCTTTATCACTAGTTATAGGGCATTATCTATTTTTTTTTTGAGGTAAGTTCAACAACCAAGCATTTCGTCCTCAAGTACGGCAATTTAAAACGTGTTAATCGCAAAATTAAAGTGAAATGGAAAAGATTAACCTGTAAGAATGAAAGTTCATTCACTTTTTAACCAACACGTTACCGCAAGGCACAGTTTAATCTGGACTGATATGGTAATTATAACCTTTTTACATAATTTGTGGCAATTCATTCGGCATAAAGACGTATAATTACATCGTTTATCGTAAGGATTTTAAATTTAAGGAGCAATGGCACGTCATTTGAAAAATGTCTAGTTTCTTTGCATAAAATATGTCACGATAAAACGGTAAAAAAATTGAGAACTTTGAATTATAAAACCTAGAGGTTGTTTCTGTAGGTGTTTCTTTAAATATAAGACTAGGACACAATTACAACGTATTTACAAGACTCTGCTGAAACGCTGAAAAATATATAAAAAGTTTAAAAGGTTTGTGTCTTCAGAATCTACCGAATTTAATTTTTTTCGGTTTAGCTTTTTCTTTCTAGTTGTTAATCTTCGATGTTTTTAGATCCTCCTCTATTTTTTCTTGGTTTTCCCCGTCTTTAATTCCCTGTCAATGTTCCCCTTAATACTTTCTTTGTGGTAGTTCTTCGACAAGCACCAGCCATCTGATTTTCAGTTTTTTTTAGGTTTCGCAGTTCCCATCCTCATTATATAATCCACCCTATTTATTACGATAAAGCCTCCCTTTTGCTTTCCTGGAAACAGCTTTGGATTTCAGAATTGCACACAACGTTATTACACTTTTTATATTATCATCGTTTTTGTTAGTTATATGAACTCATAAATAAACAAAATTGTAAGATTTAAAAACTAAAAACTATTTTTAATTATTAAAACATTTCTGCCTGTTAAATGCAAGAAGGTATGTGATTCTCGTGGTTTTCCCAAGGTAATTTATGAGGTGTATCACCTTTAAATTTGATTTGCATTATAATAATAATTCATCACCTTTTTTTTAAGAAAATACTCAATGATTTAAATTTGTTACAGTTAAATCTGGGAACTGAAAAGATTTCCTTGAATAAGAATTACTCTGTTGAGACACAAATTCCTTCCAATTTTTTTTTCTTTTTATCCGTACTTGTCTTTTAAAATGATTGATTATATCCGAGGGCATTGGAAATTTATTTATTATATCCGAATTGATGGATTCCTTAGCTGCTAATTTATAAAAATTAATTTCTCTTTTGCAATTTGATGTATCGATTTTTTCTTATAACTTGATAATCAAAATGTGTGATATGGGTGATGATGTTAATCACCATTTCTGTATTTTTCTATCTATTGAAAGAAATTTTACTTCTTTATGTATAGTAGAAACGAATTTCGGTGAGATTATCTGAAACCATGGCAATTTACACTTTAAAATGTCCTTAATGCGGTGTTTTCCCACTTAGGCCGTGATTATCTCTAATAGAAAACCAAATTATGGTAGATTTTCCTGGAAATGTTCAAAAAATAAGTTGATTTAGACATTACTGTTATTAAATAGGTAAATAAATTCTCATTAAGGATTAAAGGTTTGGTTATCCTGATGCAATAATAAATATTTGTTTTTATTATCAGTAAAGATTTGAAAGTGAAAGGTGTTTTTAAAAATGGAAAGTGAGATTAGTTTACAATAAATAAACAAACGGCCTATATTTTTTTCTCACTTTTTTACGTAATTCTACTTGTTCTACCAATTTCATTTTTCCCCTGCTACTTGATTATCTACCCCTTGTGTTAGTTTTTTTGTAAATTTGCTACTTATTTCTTCTTATTAGCCTTTTTGATGTGTTTTATTTCTTCTGGCGTTACTTTGTTAGTTATTTCATTTATTTATATTTGTTATTGCTTTGTAACTCCAAATCCTTTAATTATTATTTGGTATAAGATTCCACTGAACCTTAAACATCGATCGTTTAGCTTTTTGCTTGTCGTTCTCAAATTTAGAAATAATTGATCTTTTTCGTCCGCAAATTGAGATGTGAGGTAATGACAGGCAATTTTAATGGCGATAATATACTTTTAGAAATATCTGTAATTATATAGGAAATATTAATACGTTTTAGCTTGTAGGTAAATATATACGAAGAATGTGTTAATCGTTCTAGGAAGAAATTCTTTACATTTAAGAAAATATCTTTCGTCTATTTCTGTATATTTATCTGAAAACGTTTTCGCACGAACGTTGGATGGAAAATAGATAAAAATAATGGCAAACTGATTTGTATAATTGTAAAAGAATGAAAGATTTACAAAGGAAATAAAATTTCAACAGTTACTTTTATACGGTTCCTTTTAATACTTTATTTTTAGTTATAAATTGTGAGAAAATAAAAACTAATGGCTACAGAAAAATAGCAATAATATTGTGTTTTACATAAATATTAACACATAACGTCCATTAACTTCGTTACATCTATTTATTTGATTTGTAAAGTTGCTATACATTCTAGTTATCTCCATCTTAACCCCATATGAAAATATCTGAAACTGTGAGCTAAAATAATCGAGGGTGTCATTCTGTAGGACCTCCCCTCCATATCCATCGATTTCCAAAGGTAACATTCAGTAAATCTACAGTTCTAAGGCGTATAAAACTGTCCCTACAAATAAATAAATTTTCTAACGTCTGAAACAAAGTTAAAATATCCAGTTTGCTTGTACAAATTATCATTTTAGTAAATCGTTCCTCTCTTCTCTAATTTGGATGAATTATCGCCTGGTTTAAGGCCATCGCCATCTGAAGAGAATTCCAAAATTGGCTTTCCCTCGAAATCAACACCTTCAATTTGTCTCCAAAGCAACATAATATCTGCCGACGAGATACCTACTTACAAATAAATTGTCTGTATATATCGTTATCTGTTGAGAGAGCTGCTTATTTAGTAATAAAACGGTATTCTCTCTCTTTTAACTTCCGAGTCGAGTAGTTGAATTCCCGAGACTGCCTGCTCTCGTTATAATGTTCCATCTAACTCTTATTAGTCCAGTTGTTTGGGGAATTTCGCCGGTAATTTCATACTAAACATTAACAGGAAAATTCGTTTCTTTTATGTTGGACATGTTAAATATTTGGTCACCTTATAGAAAAAAAATAACTCCAAATGGGATTAAAAAAAACTTATTGTAGCTGTTTCCAGAGTTTGCAGCCGAGGCGAGTTGCCGAAGGCGATGATACGCTTAAAAAATTAATTATAGACTACGTAATCATTAAAGTAAGACGTTCGACGTTTTTGAAAATTTACCTCCTACTATCAAATTCTCAGTTTTTAGTTCGATATACATATTTTCTTAATACATTTTTTAACCATTCGTGGTATATTATAGATATAATAGTTGCTATTCTGACTCTGTATCAATAATTAATTGAAAATGGTATAGAGGGTTCTTGGAATTATTTATTAGTACATTTTCAAGCGATTTTATGTATACAATACTTGCAAATGTACATTTCATTATTTGGCTTAGTATTTACCAGTGAAGGTCTAACCAACTGAAATGATCTGGCAAATACATTTCACATTCAATGTCATTTAATTTATTTTTATCACTTTTGAAAACAACATTCCAGAATAATGTCAAAAGTGTCACGAATCAATATTTTGCAAGAAAAAGAATTTTTACTACGTACATAGATTATAAATTGCGATAAATGTACACTACAAATTTTTCTTCTTAATATTCCTTTTTTTTCCTAAATTTTTGGCCTTGGGAATATCCAATTGGCCAGAATATTTTGTAACTTATTTTCTTCTTCCCATTATTATTCTTCTTCTTTAACATTAATTCCTTGTTATTGTTCAGTATTAACTCATTTCTTAAGTTCTTTTCTGTTTCGTGTTCTTTATAGAATTGTTTCTTCAATTCTGTCTCCTATTTGTGTATTGGTGTTCATACTATTTTCCCATTTTTTTGTGCTTCTATGAATTGTTTTATAAATGTATCCACCTGCATTCTTTAAATATATTCATTTTTATTATTTTTCTTCACTTCATTTACTTATGCTACATTTCTACATCTCTCTTTCCTTTTTCTGATTTCTGATGTTTTTTATTTCGTTTGTTT
The DNA here is from genome assembly GCA_949320105.2 of Crepidodera aurea. Lineage (NCBI taxonomy): Eukaryota > Metazoa > Arthropoda > Insecta > Coleoptera > Chrysomelidae > Crepidodera > Crepidodera aurea. The sequence continues at coordinate 14,070,779 of OX439476.1, read as the reverse complement.
TTTGTCATTAATCTGAGTTTAATTCAATTTTAGTTAGACAAATAAAATATTATTTTTTTTAGTATAATTAACTTCGTTTCGTCACGTAATATTCGTTGTCCACTTATTACACAGGAATTTTAGAATTTCACTGTTACTATTGAACGTTAAATTCCTCCCGCCTGACATTTGGATAATTTTGTTTGAAAATACGAACGAGATTTTTCCCCATACGGTAATTACAAAAAACAAAAGGGTAGTACGTACCTGTCACAGCATAGCATTTGCAAACATCGATTTTTCATTAAACTTTATGTGAAATGTTCATCCTAAATCGAGTGCATGTGATTTTATCAGAAAATAAAACGTTTTAGTATATCTAGAGTTTACAGAAAGAAAATTCTTCTATTTGGGACTGAAGATATTTTATTTACTTCGAGTGTTTTTACAGAAAGTAGGGAGCATGTTAAAAACTGAAAGCACAAGCTTTGTGATCAAATCAAAGCTACTTGCGTCTCAGTACCCTCTAAATGTCAGAATGACTTGACAGTGACCTTTTTTACATTTTGGTCAAAGTAGGTTGTTTGTTTGGTTGTCAGTTTTCCTTTTAGAAAAGGGAAGCTTTTTTGAAGAAAAAAAAGTATAGAAAATGGAGGAAACCGATGAAAATTACGTTCCTCCTTACGGAAGCGGAAGAAGCAGCGATGCAGATTTTGCCAGAAAAGTCCCGAGATGCTTACGACAAGGAGTTCAAAATGTTTGGGTCGTGGATGAATTCACAGAAGATAAAAGGTATCGATGAAAATGTTCTATTTTATTTTTAACATTTGCAAAAAAAATTAGCCCCATCGTCGCTATGGACCAAATACTCGATGATTCGCTTGACTATTTACCTTTATAAAAAAATCTACATTTCAAAATATGGCAAACTAACGAGCTTTTTGAAAAGCAAATCACAGGGATACAAACCAATGAAGTCCAAGACATTAGAACGACCTGAAATAGAGAAGTTTTTAAACGAATCTCCCGACGAGTACCTGTTGATGAAAGTGGCTTTGATAATGGGGATTAGCGGTGCTTGTAGATGCGATGAATTGGTCAATTTGAAAATAGAAAACATTCAAGACAAAGGGAAATATTTTTACGTAGTTTTTCCAGACACTAAAACCAAGAAATCGAGAAGTTTCACCATACTTGAAGAAGGATTTCCAGTCAACCCGATCAATTTGTGTAAAAAATACATGTTTTTGAGACCAAAAAATACTAGTTCTAGCCGCTTTTTTATTTTTTACAAAAATGGGAGGTGTACCAGCCAGTGTGTGGGAATAAATACGTTGTCGAAGATACCTTCAAGAATTGCAATGTTTCTGAAATTGGAGGAACCAGCCCTCTACACCGGTTACTGCCTGAGAAGGTCTTCGGCGACTCTTTTGGCCAGTGCAGGGGCTAACATGACTACTTTGAAGCGTCACGGAGGATGGAAGTCCTCGACCGTAGCAGAAGGATACCTAGAAGAATCGGTGCACAACAAAATACAAATTGCAGAAAAATTACAGGGTTCTAATGCGTCGGCGTCTTCCAGCACTACTGATAGTGCTGGAAGATCGATATGGGAGCGTCTGGTTCCAATGAACCAACGAATTTTACAATGTCAATTATAAATTCGAATAAACCGTTAGCGTTTTCCTTTAGTTTCAATATCAATGTGAATTCTGCTTGTAATAGTAATAAATAAATAGAATACTACTTTAAATATGAACGCGAGTTATAATCGATAACTAACTAGTGAGTTATGAATTATAACACACTAGTGTCTAATGAAAATTGTACAAGCTATAATAACCCATAAAGTAAAGTAGGCAACTATAAAACTAAACAACCTAAAAACTGTTCCCATTTTTTGTTAATAAAATTTGCTCAAAATTAGATGGTAGATATACAACGGCAGTTTCGATTTAAGGTGGGGCCCAATCTTCCGGAAGACTGATTATAATGTATCATAATAATTATAGTATAAATCAATATTTGATATAACATAAAATAATTTTTGTTCTAAGCTACCCGACTATATGTTCTGTCTACCTCTTATCGACGATGCGCAATTCCAGTTACTTCGAACACTTGAATATTTATTCCATGATTTCTCTGAATCCAGTTATTCCTCTGTGCATTCCGGGAAACGTTCTCTAATTATAGCTCTAGAAAATATGCGATACGAATTACTGATATAATGGCTTTTTCTCCATAGAAGGCTTTTTTCCTGCGCCAGATAGCACTATATTAATCAGGAATTTTTTATTTTTTAGATTTCATTGATGATAAACAGAAAATAATTTATTTGATCTCAAAATTTACCCCATATATAATATTTTAAAGAAAATAGAGGATGAAAATTATATTTCCAAGGTTAAAAGGACCTCTTTATAAAATTTGGTTTACGGTGAAATTGCACAAAACTTTGTTGTTGTCATCACAAGCCATAATTCGCAGAGTTTATGAAAATTGTTTTATTTTTAAAACTACACTTCTTCTTCCTGCAAATTATGCAATTAAGCGGGGTCCTTTGACATAACTTAAAAACAAAATCACACCATGAAATGTTACGTTTAGTGAGACATTTATATTGATCCAAAAACTTTCAGGACGATACAAAAAATTATCCTCTTTGTACAATAGCAATTTGCTAGTAGAAATTCAATGAAATAAAAAGTTGACTTTAATGGATTTAACCCCAGTTTGAACTCTAGGACCCCGAGTAAATGAAGCAATTTTATCCATTACTCCTTAGAGACTTACGATCGATTTTCATTAGTCTTAGACGAAATTTAGATGTAAGAATTTAAGGACGACTTAAAAGGGACAGATATTGTTCAGATCCTTTTTTTTTGCAAAACGATTTTCTAGGACAGGTGGCTTTCCAGAGATCTCTTTATTTTTGTCAATTTTCGCTGCCAGTTTTTTCTCATCTGCGATTTCATTTACCCAAAAGGAAAAATCCCGGATTATAAAAAGTTTTACTGTTACATAAGAACTTTCAATGATAATAATTATTTTATTTTGGGGGGCTGGTATAGTTATTTTCCTATCAAATGCGCAAATGCAAAGTAGTACGGAAAGGGCACTTTGCGCACGTGTTTGGTACAAAAAAAAATGATGTTAGTTTGAAATATTGACTTTTATTTTGACTTTAATTTTAAATGGATAATCACAAAAAGAAGGGTTCGCGCTATTCTGTATTAAACCAAGTAGTAAATAATATGCTTTCCCACCCTTTTCTTAAATATCTTTGCATACTGCTGCCTCATCGTTTCAGAAATTTAAAGCTGTCGAGAAACATTCCATCGCCAAGTGTTCCCAGCGGGGCGCAAATAAATACAATTTTATATTAGAAAATCCTCATAAAATAGAAGTGAAATTTGATTTTCACAAGAGCTCCGGATTGCTCTTAAGAACACCTGTTAACCTACTCCATAAAGTATTTGGCTGAAATGTTTTTCGTAAATCTGCAAAATAGGCTAGAAATACCTCTTCCTTGACCTCCTTTTGCTTGACAATATTATTGGTAGGAAAATATTTTTTTATACACTTGTGTCATATTAAAGAAGAAACTATTAGCATTGGAGAAACAAGTATTTGTTATTGGCAAAACAATATTTATAATAGTCATCGTACGAAGAGCTAAATTCTACATTAATTATTTTAAGAGTGAATGAATATTCTATTAGGTAAGTTAACTAGAACAAACAAACTATCATAACTTTATTCCTCACATTAAGTGAAATTAAGGAGTATTTTGTTTTATGTTTCTCCACAAGTAGAAGAAAGAATTTATATATTTAATATTAACTGTGTTAAAATTTCTGTCTAACTTTAAAGCAAACATTATTCTTGCGAAGTAAATTATAACGTTACCTGTTTATTTCGCAGTTTAAAATAGAAATACCTTGAACAAATTTCATAGTAAAGGATACGTTGCGATAGCGATGGAAATGTATATTTGAGTTCTACAAATACTTATAACAAATAATAAATTATAAGAAAAAGAAAAACTCAAAGTAAGTACCACATAAAATAAAAAACAATACAATACAATAGACAATCCATCCCTTTAATTTTGTTATTCAAGGAGCCGCCAATCATCGTTGTTTTCTTTTTCTTTTAAACATTGGGCCACATTTGAAAAATGGATAATTATTTGTTTATTAAACAATAAATTGATATAAGTTTAATCTAAAATAAAATATAGGAAATGTTGTAGTAATAAATACGTAATAGATAGTCCCAGATTTTCAATACCACATATAAATAATGTTCGACAGACTTTTAACCTACAAGCCCGACCACATGAACTGTCTATGATACTAACGTAGTTTGTGGTGAAGCACCTGCAGACAAATTTTATCTCATTTTTGTGGGACTTGTTGACATTTATTTGAGTTGGTAGATATTCACGAGTTTGATTCGATTTTAAGAATTTGATTTGAATTCAAATTAAACTCAAATGAAGCCTGGCAGTGCTGTGAATCAAATCAAATCAAACTATAACATTTTAAAGTTTGAAATATCAAATATTTTGAACAAACTAGTTTGAAAGTTTGAATAATTAAGTCGTTAGTTGGTTTACAAGTATTTTATTGCTATAGCTAAGTATAAAAAAGCTGCTTAATACATGAAAATAAAACAAAACGTTTATTTAATAGAAATCAACAAAAATAAAGTATTTATAAAGCGAGGAAGAGTTGTAATTCATTTAAATCATTTTTCTGTTAGTGTTGGATATTATTTTCATTTTTTTCTTCATATTTTAATGTTGAAATAAAGTCTGTTAAAACTCTAAACGCCATCAAGGAATTTAAAGGCATCAAACTTCTAACAGATTTATCATTTAGTCTTTTCCTTCCCTGAAAAAATCGTCTGTATTAATGCTGTATCGCTAGAATATCTCTAGCCATTTTAGATAGTATTGGAAATGTAGTCTCATGCCTCTTCCACCATTTTAATACATTTTCTGAACTATCAGCCCTTCCTGCAGTTAAATATTTTGTAATTTCATATTTCCAGGAATTTTCATCGACTGGGACTGGCTTTTTACTACGAGATGTTTGAAAGAAAGCTAGTAGATCTATATCAAAATTTTCGGAATCTTTACATTGGTTTTAGAGGGTTGATTTTGTTAATAATCGACTTTGAAAAAGTTTAATTTCAAATCAAACTCCCAAATTTTATATCAAATCAAATTCTTATACAAAAAAAAATTGATTTTTCAAGTCCGTAGGACGAGTGATTTTATCTCAAATCAATTTGTTTGAGTGGTTTTGCCTAAAATAAAGGCGTTTGAGTTTGAAGATCAAAAATTTAATCTATAAAATTTCAGAGGACGAGTCGTATTTGAAAGGATTATTTTTTGAATCATTTTGTATTAAAAACAGAGAACATTGTCATTTATGCAAAAGACACTTTACACACAAATATTGAACATTTTCTTTACCAATTTAAATTGAAACCTGAGCTATTATAGTTTTACATACAGGGCCACCAAGGCGATTTTTTGACTGGCTACCCCGCGAAACGGCGCCGTAAATAAAAGCGAATGAAATGAAGTCTTTCTTAATTTAATTAATTTTAAGTTTAGTGTTGAAGTGAGGTATGTAAAAATGTTAAAGGTGATTTGAAATAAACTAATAAAAACAGGTTAGTTTACAAATACATTTTGAAATTTGGTTATTAACATAGATTTGCAATACATTTTAGTATAATAAAAATTGTTAAATGTTTACATTTGACATTTCAAAAAAGGTAAACATAGTTTAATCAAAAAACAAAAACGACGAAGCTGTTTTATCAGTATAAAACACAATGATTGGTTAGGATCCTGAGCTCTTATTGGCTGAAACCACAAAAACTGACTATTTTGACAGATGAAAAAAATAATCAATAATAGTTCATTGTATTGATCCAGGTTTTGTTTTTCAAACATACTATTTGAGTATACAGTTTGTTACGTCAGAAGCACAGTATCCAGCTTTCATTGTTTTTATACCAGAGTCACTTAGAGTTAAACGGATTTATTCTATTATTTTGGGACCCGAATGAAAAAAATATAAAAAATAAAGTCCTGCGATTTGATTTATCCAAACCATGTCAAACGCGCAAACAGATATAACGAAAATGGAGTAACAATAAATGACGCTCTCTTTGTGTTTCACTCCATTATTCAACTTTTTTTTTTCTATATGAATTATTTCTTTCATTCGATCCTGTCGCTCCACATTCTTTTCAGACTGAGTACTGACATTCGGAATTTTTCGGGGTCCTTTTTTTAATAAAATTTTCTTATTGTAACGGCCATACCATAATTTTTCATTGATGTTTTCATATGTCGACGACCATTTCTGCAAGAGTCAGCAGCCAAGCGAAACTCGTTCATCCGTTAGGAAATTCTTATTTTCTTTCTCTGTCGTATGTACATATGCTAAAAAAACACATGGATTATTTAAGGGCTCTAAAAGCAATCTGACAAAATCACATCACAGAAATTTCTGTGTCTAAATTTTTTATTTCTTTGAATACGGTCGGAATATTTTATTTAAACGTGAAAATTATCATAATTATCGTTGGTAATATCAGAAAGTAACTTAAAGAAGGGGAATTTTAAAGTTGTATGAGCACAATGTTGAATGCTAGTGTTAGCACCACTGATCGTATGGCTGACAGTCAACTAGTCTCATTTCTTATAACAATAATCTGCCTAGTTCGTCGCCTGCTTGTAAAAATAATCGTGAAAGCGCCTGCCAGTCATAAAATAAAACTAAAATATAACCTTGGAGTTTGTTACCTATTGAAAATGAATTATTACTGCTGGTAGAGTCTTCACGGATGCGCAAAATACCCACCCTACCATTAGCATTTTCAGCAACGTTTCCGATATAAATCTCTGTTCAGGAAGTTTCTTCCACGGGATTCCTTCCGAAATATCGGAACTTCTCCTAACAAAAACCTCATTGTTATTATATTTGAAAGTTTCAAGAGCACCGCGCCCAACGACATCCGTTTTGGACATGGGCCAGATTAATTTAAACTTTCCTCGTCTATATCCCAGTTGTTTACGAACACTTATCTATTGAAAACCATCGACGGATCAACCTAGATTTCTAGCCCATATATTCTGACAAACAATTTATATTCATCTATCGATCCTCTACTGAACAGGTAGGGAATGAAATCAGTCAGAATGAGGTCAGTTTTGATGTTTTTCCTGAAGTGTTGTATGTACATCGAGCTTCTCACATAAATTGCATTTTACGAAAATTGGTATGATATTAATCGAGCGGGTTATAGATCTTAAGATTTTGGTGTTTTTTTAACACCAAAATCTCTCTTTAGCTTGGCTCTACCTATACACCATTTGTCTTGGCGTATATACATCAACGAAATTGATTTAACCCCATTCGAAACGATAAATTTTTCTTTCGTAATACCATATTTCACTTGGATTTCTGTCTCTGTTCTCTGTTATTCCTTCGGATAGGTCATGTGTTTTCTCTACGAGATGATTACTTGTGCGTTGTTTGATAGATGACCTGTGTTCATAACTTGGCAATCCGGGAGTTAAGCGAGAATTCTACTGTCAAAACTGACCCCATTGTGATTGATTCTCTTTTGTGCCGCCAATGCCGCGTTCGTCGAGATCGATAGGTGAATATGAATTGTTTGCATGGATGCGGATACATCTGGACAGGTGCATTTATAAAAACTCATATGTTCAAATAAAGAGCACGCAGTGATTATGGTTACGGACACGTACCTGAAATAAAAATCATGGTATTTATGTTTCATTATGTCCTGAATGCTATAAAGTAATCAGTTTTAATATCACAAGAGCACAGAAAGATTATACTTACCCAAGTCACGAGACGTATTCTGCGAAACACCACGACAGTGTTGGCCTAATTTATGATGAATTATATAATCAATTATAAACGCATTGATAAGCTTAAATATACTCAAATTTGGATGCCTATCTTACAAAAAGAGTTAATTGCCAAAAGTATTGCCCTCTAAGCTTTGTCTCTGGGGTTTTTCTTATATTAATATGAAAACTATGATGAAGTATAAATTCTCATAATATGGAAATACAAATATCATTTTAAAAATCGTTCTCAGAAATTTCACAAAAAATATATTGAGAACAGATTTTGATATTTCAAAATCTATTTCTTTGTCCCATCTCCTCAAATTGTCCAGTGATCTGTTTCTGTACTAAATTATTATTTTTTGAAAACGATTTCAGACTTAAAAGTCCAAACATCAATAAAAAGTGATTTTATTATAAATATTGTAATGATAAAGAAAATTCTATAGATTTTTTTAACTTTTAATATTCTTTATTTTCAAATTTCATATATCTGACATTTCAAAAATCCAACACATTTTTGTTAAAGTTCTTTTCACATACTTTTTTTTACTTCGTTTAAAATACCTTTCCCATAATTTTTACATCATAACAATTTTCCCCAAATTATTTTCACGTTAAAAATTATTTAAAAATATATTTTTTTTATCAATCTGTTTCTCCCGAAATATTTTAATTATTGTTATTTTATTTTCCATTTATGAAAGTTTATTTTAATTTTATTTGTATTTAAATTCCCATCAAATTTAATACCCCTGTACCTTTACCTTAAATCCTTCTAAACCTTCCGCATTAGCTTTTGTTTGCAATTTCACTTCTTCTATTCCTTTTTGAAAATCTACCAATTTCTCCTATACATTTCCTTGTATGTGGCCTTTTAAATTTTCATCTATTTTATCTCCTAATTGACATATCTTCTCTTCCAATTCATTCTCTATGTCCTGTCTGATTCTATCACCATTTTCTTGAGTTTCTTCTCTTAAATTTTTCTCTTCTCCTTTTATGTTTTCTTGTATATATTTGATTTGCTCCTTCTGCTCTTCTGTTCCTTTTTAATTTTTTCTATTTGTTCTAAACTCTTGTCTAATTTCCTGTTCATTCCTTGACTTTCTTCCCGATTTTCATCTAATTTTCTATTCAAATCTTCTTTATCTTGTTGTCTTGCTTCCCCTAGTCTTCTTAATTCCATTAAGACCATCATTATTCCATAATTCTCTTCTTCTTTCTTTTCTTCAATATCAATTATTTGTTGTTCTTTATCTTCTATGTCTTCTTGATCTCCTGTACTTGAATTTTCCATATTTTCTAATTCTTCCTGTGCATCTATGATTTTGTCTTCACTAATGTTTGTTTGCAATTCCATGTCTCCTTGTCCTTCTTCCAATTCTTGTCTTTCTAATCCTGTTATTTTACCATTTCTGAGATCCAGTTTTATTTAATTTTATTTATTTATTATACAATTTTTTTTTAATTTCCCCTTTATGTTAATCAGCACTATGTTGTCTCTTTTTAATTTTGAAGCCCCACGTTGGGCGCCATTTGTAATGCTAAAGAAAATTCTATAGATTTTTTTAACCTTTAATATTCTTTATTTTCAAATTTCATATATCTGACATTTCAAAAATCTCAACTAAACATAAAAGAAACATGCCATAACAACCAACACATTTTTTTAAAGTCCTTTTCACATATTTTTTTTACTTCGTTTAAAATACCCTTCCCCTAGTTTTGTCCCAATTTTTACATCATAACAATGTATTAACTACCATAGTTTTTTTATATTTCAACGTGAGTAAACCCTATAAAAATGAAAGAAAAGGTGTTCTCTCTATTAAAACTCGCACTCAGACTTTCTGTAAAGGAATAAAAAGTAAGAACTAAACAAGAAAGAATGAACCCTCTCTTTCAAGAGCTCTACCTCGCTCGAGCCAGACGCGAAAGCAACTTTTTATGTGTAGGACAAGTGACATTGTTATAGTTTTTCTTATTCTGTCTGGAACGACATCATTAATTTCAATAATCTTGACACAATGTCCCTTTTTCCGAATCAAAAAACAAGATTGGAATTTGCGAAAATAATTCTTGAATTTTCGGATAAATTCAATCTGGCGACTGTCACGTCTGATATAAAAGCTGCTGAGAATAAGACGAGATGGGCTAGAATGATCGCCCATTTTCCATCGAGAATACTCATCTCAAAAAAGAAAATATAATAGCTGTATAAATTCAAATTTATTCTCTTATAACTCGCGCGTCTCTTGGAAATGTGTATTTTATGTTTTCTTTTTTGGTATGTAACACAGATTGCATCAAGCGTGCTTTATTTCGTTTCAATTTTAATACCACAAAAGAAAACATCTGATAAAACGTATAAGAGTTTTTAAAATTTTATTTTATTCCAAAAATACAATCTCTTCATAAATAAATTGAATCAATTTAAATAATATTATTTTATATTCATGTTTCATATTTATTTCTCTAGAGCAGCGGTTCTCAAACTGTTGTACATGTACCACTGCGGTGGTACATTACAATATTTTTATTTGCGCCTCTTTTAACATTTTGTTTTAATCTTTATTATTCAGAAACACATATATTTTTCAATTTTTTTACTTTTACGTCTCTAGCTTCGAACAATTTCGCTACGCATTGAATTTTAATGCTTTTATGGTTTGTTTCATATTTATGTGGTACAAATTTAAAAACTTTGAGAATCGCTGCTCTAGAGGGCCTAAAAAGAGGATGCACCATAACAAAAACCTATCAGAAACAATTGATAAAGTAGTTCAATGACTCAAATCACACTTTTCAAGTGATTTGTTTGTTTTATTTAGTAAAGTAAGTTCTGATGAACTAGACATAAAAAAAGAAAAAGAATCGTTCGCATACAAAACATTAAATGAATAATTAATCAGTTTTGGTAGTTCTAATGTCTACCTTCGTATACTTTGAACGGAGATTGGGACTTTCGCTTTCGTATTTCATTTTTAAAATTGACTTGTACTTGGTGTAATATATTCTGTAATACATTAGAAAACAATCAGCTATATTCCTTGAAAGCTTTTTTTTCTGTCTTAATGTTGTTCTGCAGACAAAGAGTAATGATCTATTTTTCAACCTACTCCTCCTACTAGATTGTAGGTTAGGCAAATAGATTATAATTTATAATTCTGTCAATAGTTACTTTTCATTCAGAATTTTTCAAAGGAGTTATAGGCACAGTTATAATCGTAATGTTTCGTTGTCTGCTAGCGTTTGAAATTGCAGTATGTTAGTAGAGTGTCACCTTGTAAGTTACCATAAAATGGCCATTCTGATCACATTAAGTAGTATGTTTAAATTACTTAAAATTGTGTAGTTTGCCAAACACATTGACCCGCAAAAATCCATGTTTAAAGGGAAAATAGTATATTGTGTCACAAGGGCAGAAAATGAGCTTTAGCAGCCCGAGGCTATTAGTTGCATGAGCGAGCGAAGCGAAGCGAGGTCAGCTAATAGCTAAGGACTGTTAAAGCGTTTTCTGCTTGTGTGACACACAACTGTGTATAACAAAAATCTTTAATTTTATAAATACAGACAGAATTTAATGACAAACTTAAGTAATAACAATGTACCAATTTATTTATTATATATTATTTTCGTTTGCCGTGGAAATATCTTGTCATTAAAGACGTAAGAAGTTTGGAGATTGGGGAATAGAGGGAAAAGATTAAAGAGAGAAGAGAATGGAGAAGAATGTTAGATGAGACATAGAAACACAGCAACCTATAAAAGTGTAAAAGAAGGCAATGAAGAGTAGAATGGTTTAGGGCATACGACTATTGAGAAAATCATTTTGAATGTTTAGTTTTTTATATGTATCTCTAGCAATATATTTTTTAAATTTTGCCTTATCCCCTAAGTTTTATTTACATTGTACAGGGTGGCCAAATAAGAATGCGAGAAAAAGAGGAAAACCTGGAAAATATTTTCAAGTTTCTGGAATGGCCGCTAGGGGGCGTAACTGCGATCTTGAAGCTGAGAAAGTGATGTTTCTGCGAATTCCGCTACATTAACCTACCAAAAAAATACCTGATCTTTAAAATAGAGGATAACAATTTTTGCTATATCTCTAAAAATAAAGTGGTGGGGGGTATTCAAAGGTTTCAGTAAAAAACACCCTGTATATTCGAAACGGCTGAGCCGATTTTAACAAACTTGGGCTAGTTGAAAAGAGCTATTCTTGGGCTACAAATGCTATAATATTTGAAGTTTTGTTAGTTTCAGATGTCGTCGCTAGAGGGCTTTTTTTCGACATCTCGTCAGAAATGGTTAATTTTCTCAAAAAAATTAAACGCATTGGTATGATTTCTTTTTCATGAAAAAGTAGCTAAATGATGCCTAAACAAGCTCCCGAAAACCGCATCTCGATATCTTGTTCCTAACCTAAAATTTAGCCCAAAGAAAATTTTATACGGAAATCCCTTACATTTTTATTTTTTAAACTAATTAATTCCTTTTATTATGTAAGTTGTGGCCCTAAAAAGGACCGATTTAAAAAAGAAAAGTTTTTAGTGCTCTAAATGCTCTAAATGCTGATAATCACGCTCTATGCATTGCTGAAGCCTCTCATGGGTAGACAAACCTGCACCTTCAATTTAGGCTCTCGGTATGTTACGTAATACATTAACGAATCCGGTTTTTCATATGTATCTGGTCGTAGGTTGAGTCTGAAAATCAAAACAAGTTAAGTCTGGTGATCGTGCAGGCCATGGAAACAGACTTCCTCTTCCAATCTACCACTGTTGGAATACTGCATTAATATGCTCTCGCACAATAATAGCATGATGTGCTGGGCAACCATTCAACTGCAACAGCAAAAACAAGTTTTGACGTGTTTCCAGTGAAACATCTTCCAACAACAACGGTAATTTATTGGCCAAAAAGTCATGAAAGATATTGCCACTTAGGGATTGCTGAAAACAAATAATTCTGCCTCTCAGTATGCCACACCACACATTTAAACTCCAACGTCCTTGGTGTTGAACTTCACGCAACCAATGCGGATTTTCTGCAGACCAATAATGCATATTGTGCAGATTTTAAAGGTGGCTTCATCGGTCCAAAGAATTAGAAATAAAAATTCTCCATTATTGTGTGAGAGCATATTAATGCAGTATTACAACAGCGTTGGATTGGAAGAGGAAGTCTCCATGGCCTGCGCGATCACCAGACTTAACTTGTCTTGAATTTTCAGACTCAACCTACGACCAGAGAGATACGAAAAATCGGTTTCGTAATGCATTACGTAACATACCGAGAGCCGAAATTGAAGCTGCAGTTTTGTCTACCCATGAGAGGCTTCAGAATTTCGAGCATTTACGGGGACATTAAAAACCTTTCTTTTTTAATTCGGTCCTTTTTAGGGCCACAACTTACATAATAAAAGGAATTAATTAGTTTAAAAAATAAAAATTTAAGAGATTTCCGTATAAAATTTTCTTTGGCCTAAATTTTAGGTTAGGAACAAGATACCGAGATGCGGTTTTCGCGAACTTGTTTAGGCATCATTTAGCTACTTTTTCATGAAAAAGAAATCATACCAATGCATTTAATTTTGTTGAGAAAATTAACCATTTCTGTCGAAATGTCGAAAAAAGCCCTCTAGCGGCGACATCTGAAACTAACAAAACTTCAAATATTATAGCATTTTTAGCCCAAGAATAGCTCTTTTCAACTAGCCCAAGTTTGTTAAAATCGGCACAGCCGTTTCGAATATACAGGGTATTTTTTACTGCAACCTTTGAATACCCCCCACCACTTTATTTTTAGAGAAGCAGCAAAAATTGTCAAACAAAAAAGATTCAGATTATCCTCTACTTTAAAGATCAGGTATTTTTTTGTTAGATTAATATAGCGGAATTCACAGAAACATCACTTTCTTAGATTCAAGATTGCAGTTACGCCCCCTAGCGGCCATTTTAGAAACTTGAAAATTTCCAGATTTTTCTCTTGGCCGTTTTAGTCATAACTTTTTTTCCGCAAGCCTCTACGATGGATAGTTTCCCAGATACAGTACCTCTCATTCTTATTTGGCCACCCTGTACTTAATTTTTTGAAATTATAGTATCAATTTTTAGAATTATTTTTCCAAGAAATTTCGTTTCTACAAATTCAACTTTCTAAATTTAAATAAAAAAAACTGTATTCAATTTCGTTCAGTATTTATTACTTTTTTTAATAAAAAAAAACCACTAAAAACATTTATTTACCTTTCTTGTTTGTTTACTTATTTTTCTCTTTGAAGAAGACGGAAAACTCGTGCAGAAATCAAAGGTCTATATTCAAGTTACGAGTTATTTCTTTCGATTCCCACATCAAACCGCTGCTTTTTGACTTTTTTAAACATAGACGCACCAGAAATACGCAAAGAGGTACAAATTATTTATCCAACATAATAAAAAAGAAAAATAACAGAAAATTAGAAGAAGTGAAAAAAGTGTGTAAAATTTTAAACCCTACAATTTAGCTGTTTCCAAATTCTTGTATAATTTGCTTCCATATTCTTTCTGATAAATAATTTATAACTCCAGAAATGAAAAATAATAAAAAATGATTTAAATAAAACATGAAAACAATTTGAGACAGATTTTATTTATTTATCACAGTTTTACCATTTTCTAGGTCATAATTTTTCATTCTTTATGCCAAAAACAAGCAAGAACCGATTTTTGTATAGTTTTTCCATTTTGAATTGCATAAATATAAAAACAAAATTCCCAGATGTGCAGACAAGATGCTTGTATAATTGCAATTGAAAATAGATAAACTGTACACGAAATTGAAGTTTTAACCTGACACGGTTTTTTAAAAAATGTAATCAGTAAAATTTTTTAATCGCCAAAATTTAAGGAACTATCTGTATATAATAACAATGGTTATTTTGGTAACCGCGACAAACAACTAATCTACCAACGTGTTGTTGGATATATATTATGATCTTTGACCGTGATCATGGAATGGTTACGCTCCTGTAATCGGAGCGACGTTGAAAATTCATTCGATTTTTCCGTTTCAGTGAACTGACCGCAGTAAGGATACATTCACGGATCACTTTTCAATTTATTCAAACTTTCCATTATGTTGATTTTTAAAGAAAAGGTATATACATCTCTCTTTGATATCCGAATTTCGGTTAGGGGAAATATAATCCAGTAAAATGTCAGCTTGACTCTGAATTTTTGTTGATAATTTTGTTTTGATGTTCTAATCTAATGAGTTCCGGAAAAGCACCATTAATTTCACTCGTGGGTTTTTAGGTGGTAAATTGGAGGTCAATTTTAGATTTTTTTGTTTATTCGATTTCTGCCTTCTTCTCGTTATTTCAACAATATATTCTGTATGTATTGAGTCTTGCATTTCTTGTAGTAAAAATGCCGTTCAGTTAATATACTTGTAAACATCCATATCACTTTCTGCTTCTTCAGTTTTGGAGTTTCTGCAGCAAAAGCGAAGATTTATCTTTCTAGAGCTGCGTAGGATAGAAGTTATTATTTGAATAAATAATATTGTTTTAGTAATAATTCATTTTCAATTTAACAATACAACAAATTATTAAGGATTCGTCTACGTTACAAAGAAAAAATTATCTAATTAACAAATATCACAATGAATTAAAAATTCTAAATAAATATAGTCATTAATTCTTCATTTAACCTATTAGATAATTTAATTTTCACCTGGGAAAATCCACGTGATTGTCACTAACTTATCGTGTGTTGTAAAAACAAATATTAAAATTGTAAACAGATGGAAGTGCAAGAATTCATGATTTTTTGAAATATAGTATAATTTTTGTAGGTATACATCTAAGAATAGTTTTTTGTGAAATCAAATCCTCTGCCAAGTGTACCCTGTCGAATTAATGAATTTCTAAAATTGATTCAAGATTAATGAATGAGAACCGTCCAATTTCTCATCCAAATGAATACCCAAAAAAAGAAACTTTTACGCGTGCAATTCATTAATATTTTTTCTATTGTGAAATCTAATGAATTCTGATTAGTTTGTTTAAAAAAACAAATTGTGAATATTGAAATAAGACGAAATATTTACAATAATCTAGAGCTAACGGTTCTTGAAGTTGTTGAATTTAATAAAGTTAAAACAAAAATCTTGCCCAAAAAAGTGTGGCGTATTAAAGTTATATTATTGCTTATGGAAGACCCCATATTTTGTTGCATTTATAGATTATACGTTAAAAATAAGACAAACTTTCCCGATACCTAAGCTTTTTAGTTTTCGACATATTTTGATATTTCTAAAAATGGAAGCACTTACAAGAAAACCAATAACTTGGAAACCTATGGAATCAGCCAAATCCAATTTTAACTGAAAAAAATTAGACTACTAATGGAAAGCAATAATGTATTTAGAGTTGTTTAAAATTATACAGCGCATCCAAAATGGGGCGTTTCTCTAAGGACATATTCAAAGGACAATATCGTTCTTATTTTAAATAGGACACCCTGTTTTTTTAATCCTAGTATGAAGCAAATTCCATTACCTTTTAAAAATTATAAAGGTTTACTATGACTAAATCTATTAATTTTGGAGTTATTTTTATTTTTGTTAAATTTTACATTATTTTTCCAACGTAATTCCAAAATATAACACCCTGTATTTGATCAGCTTAGACTATTGCAAACATAATTTTTTGTCTAATATCTAATGATACATTTTGCAACAGTTCCCAGAAACTTTTTCTTAAAAATTGCAAACATTTCCTCCAATTTAAATGGCCATCAAAGAAATATATGCCAATAACTTGGTCGCCTATAATTCCACCGTATACATTAATGTTCCACCGGTTCTGATGATCTATTGTGTGAAAGAAATGCTGGTTTTGAGTATCATAATAATGAAAGTTATGACGCTTAACTAATCCATTATTATGAAAAGTGGATTCTTCTGTAGGTAATTTTTTCGTATCATAGTCTAAGCTGAACAAATACAGGGTGTTATATTTTGGCATTACTGTGGACAAATAATGTAAAATTTAACAAAAATAAAAAAATTCCAAAATTAATAAATTTAGGCATAGTAGACCATTATAATTTTTAAAAGGTAATGGAATTTGTGTCCTATTTAAAATAAGAACGATATTGTCGTTTGAATATGTCATTAGAGAATCGCCCCATTTTGGACGCCCTGTAGAATTAATTTTAAACAACTCTAACTACATTGCTTTCAATTATTAGTCCAATTTTATTCAGTTAAAATTTGATTTGGCTGATTCCATAGGTTTCCAAGTTATTGGTTTTCTTGTAGGTGCTTCCATCTATAAATGCAACAAAATATAGGGTCTTCCATAAGAAATATAACTTTGATACGCCACACTTTTTTGGGACAACATGTATAATTCAAAATAATTTTAAAATGTAGCCCTTATCAACCCACATATCCATGAATAAACAAAATTTTCAAAATATTAACCATTTAGCCACAATGGACCGTCGCGTCTACCCTGACTCACCCTGTATGTAGATTTATATTATTAATATAAAATAAAAAAGAAATATTACATTCTATTGGAAATACCAAAAGCCGATAACGATTCTGCTTTTAATACCATAATTGAAGAGTAGAAAAAATACAAACTGATGTAATTTTACCTTTAAATCATATACTTATTTAAGGTATGGACTGTACAATCCTCAGAGTCACGTCTTGATGGTTATTTAGTTCTAACTTTCAACATTTTTCTTAGGTTTCAAGTAAAAGCCCAAACGTTGGATCCGTAATGGAGAGTAAAGGAAGTAAACAACTCAAAATGGCGCTGGCAGTCTGGAGCAGAGGTGTGAGAAACCAAATTCAACTCGACACCTAGTGCTTACCGTGCCATGAAACCCATAACATTCGAAAACCTCCGCCGACTAGTCGGCGGAGGTAGAAAAAAGAAAGAAAAGGAATCTTCTTTCAAAAGAAGCGATTCCTTTAAACGAATATCCATCCGGAGAAGCTATTTAGACCGTGGCAAAAAGAAACACGTATCAAAATTGGAAGTTTCCACTCAAACCGTTCCGGAAGATGAGGATGAGTATGCGGAACCCAAAAAACTTTTTTGTTCTTCGGTGCAAATAGAAAAACGTGATGTAGGAGTAGCCACTAACGATCTCACAATTAAAAATGAAACAAAGTGCAATAATAAGTACAAAGTGGAACAGCAGAGCAAAAGCGGACCAGGCCAGAGTGTAATAGCTTACGGGCAATGGTTGAGAGGGATTAGGAAAACGGATCCTAATCCCAAACCTAATCCTACAGGGATTAAAGGTTCGGAAAGAACTATTATTTACGTACCAGCTTGTGACGAAGTATCAGGTCCTCCTGTCATTCGTCAGTTATCTTCGTCACCGGTGCTTCGAAAAAAATCCCCTAACTTGAAACGGAAACCCAAACAAAGAAGTCCGAGCTTGCAAAGGAAAGAAAGCAACGATTCTGCCGTTGAAATGTTTCCTTGGGGAGACAGTACTGAACTTAAAAAATCTCCCCTAGTAAGAAGAAGATCCAAACAATCTTCAGCTCCTCTTATGCCGGATTCCAGTACAGAAGAGCTTTGCTCGTTGTCTATTAGTTTAGGAAGGATATGGATGGATGCTCCACCTGGAATGGCGCCTAGAAGTTTAGAGCTACCAAAGCCTTCCGGACCTCCAATACCTGTTCATCATTCTTTGGATAGTGCTTTGAAGGATTTAAGAGACGATCCTATAGTGATTAATCGGTTACAAAAGAGACCTACTCCTCCAGTAGGAAGGACATTGTCTTCCACAAGTAATACGACAGCTTCGACAGGACTATTTTCAAGTAAAGATTCTGGATTTTCGTTTTCCATATCGGCGCCTAAACTTAGTGATTTCCACTCAAACTTCGCACCTGCCGCTTCTAGGGGATTATTTAGAAAAAAGAGACCCAAGCCAAAGTTATCGGTTAGTAGGGATGGTTATTTTAAACGGACTAGTGGTGCTTTAGTTGTAGATACCAAAAGAAGCTCAGTTCGTAGACGAAACAGTGGTAAAAAACGAAATAAAAAGAAGAAGAATGCTAAGGATAACGGTTCGGTTAGAAGTGATTTATACCAAGTGGTTGTTAGTAGACCCTCTAAATCTCTACGTGCCTTAAAGTTAGACCCAATGATTTTCGTGCCACCGGAAAAGCGGAAAAGCGTTAATCGCAAACCGTCCTTTAAATATGGCTTAAACGAAATTCGTAACTTAAGCCCTCTAGATAACTCTATTTACGCCAGTAGAAGTGCTTGCAGTACAGACGAAGGGCTATATGAGAGTTTACCTGGAGATTACGACTATTTATCAGACGAACATAACATAACTTATACTATGTCCCGATTAAGTCTAACTAATGATGAATATGAGAATTTCGCCTGTGGTTCCCCTGTTTCGGGAAAATCAACGGTCAGCGTTATAGTCAGTGATGAAAATAACGATATCTCTAAGTGTCAAAATCCTTATATACCTCCAGGTGTTTCTCCTGTGCCAAAAAGAAAACCTGTAAGACAGAAAAAAACGGGTTTATCTCACAAACGCAGCATCACCTACGTTGTTAAACCCACCATAATCAGAGCTCCGTCTACGCTGCGAAGACCGACAAAAAAAGGTGAGTCTTATTATGTTTAGTTACTATTCAATTTAAAGAATTGAACAAAAAACTAATTGATTTATTTAAAAGGCTATAAATTACTGAGAGGCAAATTAGTTCAGTATTTTCCAATTTTGTCACTCCGTAGACTGTAAATGTATCGGATTTTGTAATATATTGACTCAATTTGTTGTAGCAAACAAAGCACTTTACAAGTTTTGCTCCATTTACCACAAATTTTCCCTTTTTTTATTTAATTAAAGGAAAATCCTATTTGAAAGGATCGATATTTCTCTACTTCTTAGAGTGTATTTGGGAAAGGCGAATTCTCATTTATATAGAGTTTTTTTATAATAAAACTAAAATAAAGTTACGTGTTTATTTGTCTTTTTCAATTTTAAAAAAGGACTAGGTATAAAGAACAAGAACTAATCCGCTGTGTCCAGGGTTGACGAAATTGAATTTCGATACCCTTAAAAAATATATTTCGTAATAAAATTAATTAAATATGAAACCACTTAACGGCAGATTAACTCCAGAATTAAAATTTGTAATAGGCGCTGCCGTGCTTCCAAAAAAGAGAATAAAACAGCACTTTTTCGTTGTTAAAATTTTAATTAACAGATAGATTGAATTAGACCTGCCTTGAGTCCAGTGAAAAATTAAATTTTATATTCTAGCCCGAGGAGAAAAAGTTCCAACAATAACCTTTTCAATTTGAATAAATCTTACAAGTGTAATAACAGTCCTGTTACGTGAATAATTTCATTCAATCGAAATGACTTCCTTATATCTGACGTGCGGTTTATGGCGTTTTTCGTTGTTACTATACAGATATTGAAAGTAATTGATTTGACTGAAGCGAAATTGATAGCTAGTTTATCGGTTTTTAAATTAATTTTATTGAAAATAAAAACAGCGCTTGATGTGGATATGTACTTTATAGGCAAATTAATCTTGTATCCCAACGCCACCTGCGTACCATAGAAACTACTAATTGATCCGTTATTTATAAAAATAAATAACAGAGAGATGAAGAAACAATAAATAATACTCAAAGTCGTCTCCACAAAGTATAATTTAAACCCCAAAGTAGGTATGAGGTATTGTCAAACCAGCTTTAGCTATCAAATGTCTAAAACTCAGTTGAAAACATATTCTTGATGCAGTTTTAAACATTTGATAGCTAAAGCTGGTTTGACAACACCCCATCCCTACTTTGGGTTTTAAATTATACTTTGTGGAGGCGAATTCATTACACCAAAACTCTGCTTTGAGCATGGATTACTTTCTTCATATAAAAGAGGAAACGTAGAGGTAAAAAATGAAAAATACGTGATCCAATGAGGCGACTAAAATTACTAGCAAGAAGGCAAAAGTTCAGCAATAAAATATAATCTTCTTTCAATATATGCATAGGTCTAAATGTATTATTCAAACATACTCCAAATTTTTGTTGAAGATACTTGAGGATAAACTAAAATATTAATTGCAATTCTTTAAACCAAATGCAGGTTCTGGTCCTATGAACTTACTAGGTACTATTGTTTAAGTTACCCATTTAAAAGTAAGATATAAACTGTGCTTTTCTTACTTCAGACCTTTGATTTCTCTTAGCCATAATGTCATTAAGAGAAGCTTCTGCAATAGCTCTGAAATTTTTGGGTCCTTCTAGTTCTCTTTTTAGTGGCATCTTGTTCCTGACACTTTTGGGTTTACAGGACTACACAGGACGGTCTGACATTTTATTATCCGCGATCTCAGGCTTACCTCAAGTTTCAATTTGATCGGGTCAAAGCAAAGCGTTCATTTTCTCTTACAGAAGTATTTAATCAGTAAATATACAACAGCAAAATGTTCCCCCAATTCAGTTAGGGATATTTTCATTATATTTCAGGATCGGCTTCTTCATCTGTTTTAGAAGCCCTCAGTGAATCATACGAGACCGTGGAATTGTCTAAATAAGTTTCATATTAAGGGAGAATCGGCACCTTCTCTCCAATTTCAACAAAATCAATAGAGTTTTAATTTCGCGATATGACACGAATGGTAATTCTATCTTGTAACATTTTAAAAATCAAATTTTTGAAATTGTTATTTTTAAATTTGGGCCACTTTGTATATCACAAAATTCCAGTTTAATTTCGATTCTACGCGTTGAATAGTGGGGAATCATCTAGCAACCGACGCTTCGAATTCGAATTTGGGAAATAATTTAATTCTCTTTCGATTGAGAACTTAGTTTGAAAAATTTCTTTAAAATTAGTGTACTGTGATATAGCCTGTTGAGGCGGATTTCACACAGTCCATCCATCCATTCATTGTTCATTCTTCACTCATTCGATAGTTCATTTGTTGTTCTGAACTAAATCTACAGCGTCGGCCACTGCACTTATTTTTGCGAATTTAGTAACATTCAATTACTAAATCAGTTTTTTCAACTGATTTAGTTTTTAAGAAATTTTGAGGTCACTTGTATTATTACATTTTATATTTTGGTATTTCGTATTTTTTTTGTAATGGCGTAGCTACAAGCTATAATAAAATTGTAAAACTTTTGTAAACTATATTTCAACAAATAATTTTAATAAATAGTAATACTTTTTTTATCTTTAAGTTTTCTTTAATATTTCCTTGCGGTGTGACAACATTCTAAAATATCTTAATTTTGCATTAATGATAAAGTTCTGTATTCATATTATTTTTGATCAAAGCTAGAATATTTATAATTCTAAACTAGCTTGAAAAATATTAAAATAGAATTATTGGCGCCCTCTAACCCTTCAAATACTTCATTAAATGTCTATTAGGAAAGCTGGAACTCACACCTGAAAGTAAAAGTTTCATATGCTCAATTTTTTTCTTTTATTATTAATAAATCATTTTTAAAAAAAAATGAATAAGTATTCTGAGCTAGTAAAATAAAAAGTAAAATTAAAATAACTTAACGATACAAATTTGAGTAAAATCGGTACAATCTATCTGAGGAAGGCCTAGTAAAATGCCGAAACGTCGGCAATTTTTATTTAAGAAGTGTAATTACTTTTAAAGATGACTTTTGGTATATCTCTGCAAAAATCGGTTATATACTATGATTCTGAATCTACAAGAATGTCAAGAATATTTTATCTACTTCTTTATTATTTTTTATTTAAGTTCTCGTCAAAATAATTCCCATTTGTAATCAAGCTCTTCCATTTAATCCAACCGTTATTCGATATATAAAATTATCCTCGGCATTCCAGGACTAACCCCTTTTCCATTTAGACGCTTGATAAATGTCGTTGCCAAAACACCAGAATCAATTTGAAATGGGATAGCTTTTCATATTTTCTGACAATGTAAATCGCAGGGAATTAATGCTATGGGTTATTAAGTTAATTTCTGGTAAGCCTCTGGAGCAAGCAGTATTCTCGTTCCGTTTTCCCTTAATCAGATTACTGGCAAATTTGAGCCGGTTAGTTCACCGCTTCTACCTAAAGGTTATCTCAAGATAAACACGTCTACATTGAATAAAGCGTTTACATAAGGTACGGAAATATATATAAAAGGGATTATAATTTTCCGAGAAACGCAACATACGTTAATGGAGTTTTGGCAAAGATGCAACTTGCGAATAGAACTCGAATTTATCTACTGATCTCATCGTTTTACAAAATGGAATAAAATATCGACTGCGCAGCTATTTGGTTTTGTTTTATACATTAATTTCTGGCGAATTTCCATGTATAACAACGAAGTGTTTTTAAAAAACTGACAAAATGTGTCTGCAAACTGAACTTTATCTAGTACACTCGATGGAAAATAATGTAATAAAATACGTAATAACTAAACAAAAATGGGCAACACTGGACTAACCTATCGATGCCTAAATCTACATAATCATCAATGCAGAATATTCCAGAATATGGAAATTGAAAGTCATGATGTACCATAAAAATTAACTCTGGATAAACCTTTTGACTACTAATATTTAAGATTATTTGGTTCCATTCAATGAAATTTGTATCCAAGAACTTGCTGTCCAGCTTGATTATTTTGGTCCAATAAATGATATAAAATATCACTGCCTCTAGTGAAAACAGGAATAAGTTTAGTTATGCCCTTATAACTCTATCTTACTCCTAAATAGTATTTTCAAAAAGCATTAAGGGCATAACTCGTCGTGTATATCGATCTAAATATTGGTTATCCAGACATGAGTAGGTCCACAAAGGCATAAATCGCGCTACGTCAGATTTTTTAGATACCTTAGAGACATAATTATAATTATAAAATAGTTTGATGCTGTTACTAGGGAACAACTAATGATGTGGAAAGCAATAATTCGTTCATAAGGGCATATTTCAAATAAATTGCAAAAAAAATTATTGAATTGCAGTATTTCAAGATATAAATATTGTGCTAAGAAATAGTAACCCATAACCTTTTTATGACAGCAATTACTTTACTTAATATTGTTATGGCTTAGGAATGGTTTAGACTATTTTATTGTAAGCAGTCTCCTGAAAAGTACCGTTTTCCAGTTATGCCGTTTTTCACTAGAGCCAGTGATATTTAGGCTAACATACAAATAGGTTATCGCCCAAATTAGTATTTATTCTACCACACTACCACACTAATTTTATACTGTATTTCGAAAATAATTGTACGAGATAACCAGACCAAATAAGGCCCCATCGGCAAACCCAGGCAACAATTCCTTGACTTTTTACCTTAAGAGGATTTGTTGGTTTTTTTTAATAGGTCCATTTAATTTAAAGGTTGTTTTATCTCTTCACGAGATTCTCAACTAAAATTGCAGCTCAGGCCTCCGTTCGAATTAGTATCATTTCGCAAAACTGCACTTTGCGGTCATAATCGTCTTCGTGCAAGGCATGAAGCAATTGTGGTCGATATGATTTTAACTTTACAGTTTGCACCACCGTTTCAGCAAAAATGCGCGATGTAATGTATTGTCTAGAAGTACGATCACAATTTCAGAAGTCAACTATGTCTGACTACGTAATTTTTATTTGAAGATCGTACACCAATTTTAATCTTTATAAAAACGGACTGTGTCACTTGAAAAACTAATGATTTGAGAGGAACGTTCGATTCAAAATAAGATATTTAGGGTACAAAACATGTTACTCTTTTTTCTGTACCCCTCATCATTTTTGTCAAAAATTTTATACTTTTCGACATAACCGCACCCCCCTTTTTAACTCCTGCCCTGCATTTAGAGAGCACGCTCTAAAGGAATGACACTCCCAAGCGGATTACAAATTTTTCAATAAATCACGTAAAAATTAAGATTTTTTCATGATTCAAAGTTCAGATGAACGAAGGAACCTGTAGCTATAATATCATGTTACTTTTTCCTTTTATCTATTTCTCTGGATTATTGAAAAACCGGGCCAAAGTTTGTTATTGCTCGATATTTTGACCCTCCTATAAATGTATTCATATTTTTTTTATCAAGACTAATTTCACCGAATCCTTTTGGATAATGGGGCTTTGCAAGGTGTTAAATATATTCAGAAAGATGCAATAAATTATTTTTGTGTATTTTTATAAACAACATGGTTTTTTAGGGCGTTTTTTTTTTGTTGGATTTTGGGAGTTTTCGAAAATGCTCAAGGACCATACCTAAACATGGAAATTTGTGTATTTTCAGACCCCGCATCCTAGATTTTGATAAGGAAGTGCAGTATTTTCAGTTTCTCAAAATTGCGAATTTTTGAAATGCCGTTTTTGCAAAAAATATTAGTGTAGCGAAAAAAATCATAGGGTCAACTTTTGTAATGTCTAAACAAAAATGATCTAACGGTCATATTTCGGCAGATATCTTCGAAAAACGGATTTTCGTGAACTCTAGAGCCATTTTCTCACCCTTTCACAAATTCCACGTACCTGAGATTTTCGGAGGTAAAATATGTAATTTTGAAAAACCGCAAAAAACTATAATTACCACTAACATTTATTTTGTTGATTTTATAGATATCTAGGCCATAAAATAGTTACAAAATAATTAAAGTATAATAATTGGAATACATTTTAACCTGGTGCAAGTTTTCCTCTATGAAGATGGTGTATAAATCTTTTTTTTTCATTTTTGTACTTTAATATTTTAATTTTAATTCTGTAAAATTGATAAAAGCAAATAAATAGATCAAAAATTTTACTAAATTTAAACCTAGTACATTGATAATTTTCTGAAGATAGCATCCATCATAATTACTCTTGAGTCTTGATGTAATTATTAACTTACGCTATTTATTGTTATTTTTGAGTGGCTAATTCTGAATTTTTAAAAGGTGTTTGGACCTGGTGGACTATGAAGAAGATTACCATTATAACTTGTTTTTATGATAATGTAGACTTAAATGTACCGTTTAATAAGTCCAAATAATTAAAATATATTTGTATTTTTACCTATGATTACCGGCAAATTAAAAAAAATTGCCGGACAGACTTGATGCTCAGATTTGGGGTTTTTCTGGCGTTAATTTACTGGACTATTCGTTTATTTTCATTTTTTGTTTGTACGATTTGTTAAATAACTTTAAAAAACATTCATTGTTGCTCGAATTCCCTTGCCTTCTCTATTTTTTAAAAGGGAGGGGTAAGGGTAAAATAACAAAGTCCTTGGTTAAATCTAAGAATCTGAGTAGTCGGTGTACCTTCATCCAGACTTTTATGAATAATATTGTTACATACCCTGTTGGAACCAGTGCTATTTGGGGTAAGAGGTTATATTTATAAGGTTGCTCTACAACAATTACATTTGACAGATTTAAAGAGCTTTAATCCGTGTTTTAAAGATCCTTCCTATCTCTCCTAGTGAAATTATAAGAAATCCTAAATTTGTTAAACCAAAATCTACCAGATTTAACGGCTAACGCGTCCTTTCGATCGAACACCATGTACAGAAATTGATTTCGGCTTTAGGTACGTCCGTCATTTGTAAAAGGGTATTAACTTAATACCCATTATAACGTGTAATAGTCGAAGCTAGCATGGCACAGTCAAACGTACAAATTGGGAGACTCCATAAACCTGGGTTAATAAAACCGGATTCGAGGTTTAACGTTACCGAATTAATGGCCGAACGTAAAATAAATCTTTATAATTACGCAAATAAATATGGACAGATGGGTTTTTGGTGCTGAATTGGAAATTTCAGAATCAATACAACCATTTTGATATATCTATGCTCAGTGGAGGTCGTGAAATAATTATGTTGTATAAAATTGCTTCAGGTAATCGTCACACTAGTTTTACATTGTTGTACTTTGGTAAGATCTAAAGGGATTTAATTTTAAATCACTCATATTAGTTATACATAGAGGAAAATCGCGTTTGCAACGCTGAAAGCACGTACTTCTCAAAGATACATTATAACAAAACTTACACTGATCAATGTGTCAAATAAAAACCTAATAGATATGAAAAGAAATGAAAATATTTAAAACAGTTATATCAGCTACAACAATTCGAATTAGAACTTACATAAAATGTATTGCGAAGATGCGATAAACCGTTGATATAATTAATTACAGTCGATTAAACCTGTCTTTAAATTACGACAAACAATTTTTGACGTTAGTATTGATATAATCTACAACATACATTTCGTATCAGCTATAAATTTCGCAAAATGTCACGTATTTAACTATAACGATAAAGCCTCCAGGTAAACGTATAGTTTTTGTAGGTTACTTAAAAAGATATTCATCAATTAAAAAGTGAAAACGCATAAATTAAAAAAGCGTTAGTGTATGCTGCATATTTTCTATCTCGAGCCCTAAGGGTTGAACAATATGGAACGAAATTTTCGTTAAAGAAAGTGAAAATTTGCCTCCTCGGGGCATAATATTTATTTTTGGAACCGTGAGTAAATATTTACTGAATTTATAGCTATATTTTTTTCGTGGGAAGAAGAGTATTTGAAGTACAAAGCCACTATGAGTTATAAAAATCAATTATAATGGAAAGTTTTTAAATCAGTTACAAGAAATTTTTCAAGCTTCTGGATGACAAAAATTTCCCAATATATGGAAAAAATAAATTTGACAGTATTTGGTGGAAAAACAAATTCTAAAACTGTTAGAATCTGTTTTAGTTTTAAACAAAAATTGATACTTTTATTAAACCTGAAGCAACTACAGATTAAATAAAAAGCTGTTGTGAGATCCTATTTTATTCTTATATGATAAAAAGAGTACTAACAAATCATTTAAGGTGTAATTTATTTTTTTTAATCTAAGAGTTTAGAGATCATTACGAAATTCAATTTTTGGCTTTGGAAATTTGAGGAAAAGTATGGATAGCGAAAATTTCACGGGTTTTCCGAGCCAACAAGAGACAGCACCTGATGCTATTTAAAGCTTAAAGCTTAAAAAAATTGTCTGTAGTAGTGAATTTCCTTAACTCCCCATTTGCAAAATTGTCCTCTTTCCTCAATTTAACCCTTAAGGATGTCACTAAATTTGCTAATCAATTCTCAGTAAAAAACTCTTTAGAACTCACCAATCGTCTTTCTAATATTATAGTTCCCCCTAATGCGTTTCTTCTTTCTTTAGATGTAGCTAATCTGTTTCCTAGTATCCCCCCAGAGGAATGTATCAATCTAGTCAAAATTTTACTTCGTAATAATAATATTAACCCAAAGATTTCTACAGATTTGATTTCATTACTTACTTTAGCATTAAACCAAAATTTCTTTCAATTTAACTATAAATTCTATAGGCAAAAAACAGGCTTAGCAATGGGCTCCAATTTATCTCCACTTTTAGCAGATATTTTTATGAACAATCTGGAATTTACGTATCTTGACTATCCCCCGTTTAAACACAATATCCTTTTTTATGCTAGATATGTGGATGACTGCTTCCTGGTTTTCCAAGGCACAAAAGACGATGCCTCTAGTTTCCTCAACTACCTTAACACTTTGCATCCTCGCATCAAATTCACTATTGAGTTTGAAAAGGATGGTTACCTACCTTTCCTAGACCTTTTAATTCGAAGGAACCCCACTTGTTCAACTTTAGATTTTGAAATTTATAGAAAACCGACCACTACAGACTGTCTAATAGATTATCATTCTAACCACCCCATGTCACATAAATTAGCATCTTTTAATAGTTTCTTTCATAGAGCATTTTCTTTACCGTTGTCTACAGAGGCCTTTAAGGCAGAAATCAACATCATAAAACAGTTAGCAGTTAATAATAATTATCCTTTAGAACTTATCTGTAAATTATACACAAAACATTTTGTTAAATTCAAAATTTATTCCACAATTTGTCCTTTAACTTCACTTTCTAAACCCTCTTACACAGGTTCATTACATTTCATTAATAATTTATCTTATCAATTTTTAAAAATATTTAAAAAATACGACATTAATTTAGCATTTAAAACGTCCAATAATCTTCAATCATTTTTAGTAAACTCTAGAGACTAGAATTAAGGAACACTTTAAAATCATTGAGAAACATCTAGATACAGATATTACCAATACTTCTTCTTCGTTTGCCAACCATATCCTTTCTTCACATCATTCTTGTTCTCCTTCTAATGTAAAACTCCTCCATAAATGCCCGAAAAGGGTTTATTAACCTATTAGATTGTCACTGTCATTTATCCCTACCGTATTGATTTTTATTTTATCATTTGTTACAATATGTCAATTCTTCTTCCTTTTCTTCTTTCTGCGTTGTTGAATGGTACTGTACCCAATCTCAGTTATATTCTTTTAATCACTTAACTTTGGAACTTTGTTACATTAGTTTCTTCTTTTAATTTTTTAATTTCATATCAATGTGTTACTAATGTCAAGCTTATTCATTCGCCATTTTGTAAAAAAACCGCTTCTTGATGTACTTTAACTTTGGTGCTTTTTGCTATTTTTTTATTCTGATGAACCCTCCGGTTTGTACGGAGGTTCACCTACACGTTCTACATTGTTTTTTGAACGTGGAGGTTTTCGTTTTAACTATAAAGTCAAGTTTATCCCCTCATGGTTGAAATCATTGGGGTGGAGGGGTGTTAAAATGCGCAATGGCTCTGGACTAGCGCCCATTACCGTTAGCTCCAGTTTTTTCAGTGTTTGCGTATTTGGTCATTTTCTCCCCCTCAAGGTTTTTAGCTTGAGTGTCAGATATAAAAATTTTTTTAAAATAATGTTTTAATGTTGTCTTGTACAAAACTTGTTTAATAATCATTAATTTTCAATTTTATTACCCCAGGGTAAGTAGCTAAAATGTCATTGTAATCGTGTTACTATTTTCTTGTAATTATTTGTAGGCCTGATGATGGCTAATAGCCGAAACTAGTCGCCGTTGTTTAAAATTTCCCCCTCTTTGTAAACCTGAATATATGTGGTACCGACATTGATTTTT
This sequence comes from Crepidodera aurea, assembly GCA_949320105.2. Classification (NCBI taxonomy): domain Eukaryota; kingdom Metazoa; phylum Arthropoda; class Insecta; order Coleoptera; family Chrysomelidae; genus Crepidodera; species Crepidodera aurea. The sequence continues at coordinate 14,040,869 of OX439476.1, read as the reverse complement.
GAAGTTTTACTTTTAAAAAAATTGTCTACTATGGATCTTCTCGATTAAAATCCTCCTGATTGTGATTTAAATGATTTACTGTTAGTTTTTTTTTAATTTCATCAAACAATAGCTGACTTTTACTAGTTCATCTGAAGCCTTAAATATAAATAATCGATAATCGAATCAGACTGGTAGTAAAAAATGTAATAAAAAGAACACGCTAAATTTTTGAGCCTGCAAAAGTGTACCACCCGCTTAACTAAAATTTGTGGAAAACTTCGTACAAATATATCTACATACATCCAAGTTTTAATCCGAAAAAAGTGTCATAAATCACTGAACAGAATCAGCGTACTACTTTATACCTGTCATAGATGTTAATCTCGATTTATTTACTTTTTGAGTCGTAACGGAAAGTGTACGGGGAATCTATCTTCCAAGATACAATATAATATTTCACTTTCACGTATTACATCTCCGTATCAAGTCAAAATTGTAGAAAGTACTCGCCCACACTGTAAAATTCTCCTTTAAAAGTTAACACAAAATTGCATAATGGCTTGGAAGACGGTTGTCGGTCGCAAGTGGACAGTAGAATACAACATAGGTGGACATAATCCATATTATAAAATTGCTATTGTTCAATATATTTTTGTTACTAAACGCGGAGTTTCAAGATTTTGTTGGTTGGTTGGTTGGTTGGTTGGTTGGTTGGTTGGTTGGTTCATGCACATTCAACGCAATCAAGACGTGCTACAAACGTGATGCAGTCCCAGCCTTTTATGAATTGAACCGTGTATTTGTATCGCTACAAACGCGCCCCTACGTCGATACAGATGCGCTGTGAAATCAATCCGATACAAAAAAACGCACTGCAACTGTAAGTTTCCAGACATAGACTCTTCAACAATAGTTGAAACAACATTTCTTATATTTATCGATGCAAAGTCGCTCTAAAATTACTCTGTATCTCGTTTCAGGAATGTTTTTATCGATACAAACGTTTGATGACCTTTGTACGAGCTACAAACGTGTATGATTAGCGCTTGAAAAATGGCATATGCCCTAAAATAAGTTTTTAAATATTATTTATTTTCTAAAACATCGTAGTAGAACAGCGTTTTCAGTAATCTAAACAAAATTTAAAGGCAATGCAATTTTTTTATTAATAATTTTGTCCATCTGGCATATTCACGATCGTTCACTGTGTATTGGTGAGGCGACGACGATGGTACATAACAATATGGTCGATAGTATATAACGTAATATTTGGGTGTGGTTGGATTTGTACCGTTTTGTCTAATGGAGAGCTTGCTTGCACTAAGATGGCTGCAGCTGTTGAGAGTACTTAAAATGAACAGTAAAATATCGATACGTGCTTCGTTACATACATTGATGTAACAGATGCAAAGGTTAGAGAGGGCATTAAGGTAAACAATGACTTATGTTAGAATTGCTATGACAAAAAATTCAAATATTTGCAGTTAAAATTCTTCTGGTCGATTCTCTTCCAGTTGATATTAAAAAAACTATAAAAATGTACCAAGAATGTTTCAATAAAATATATAAAAAGTTTAATCAAAGGTAATACCACGAATCCTCCGATTTTTATAGATTAAATTTTTGGTTTTCACGAAAATGGCTTTATTTGGAAAAACCACGAGAACAAACTGATTGTTTTCGACACGAGTCCGAGTAAATCTTTATATTTGACAATTAAAAAAAGGTAAACATAGTTTTATCGAAAAAACAAAACCGAAGAAGCTGTTTTATCAAAGGTAATACCACGAGTCCTCCAAATTTTATCGATTAAATTTTTGGTTTTCACGAAAACGGGTTTATTTGGAAAAACCACGAAAACAAACTGATTGATAAAATCACGAGTCCGCAGGACGAGTGATTTTATCTTAAATCAGTTTGTTTGAGTGGTTTTGCCTAAAATAAAGGCGTTTGAGTATGAAGATCAAAAATTTAATCTATAAAATTTCAGAGGACGAGTCGTATTTGAAAGGATTATTTTTTGAATCATTTTGTATTAAAAACAGAGAACATAGTCATTTATGCAAAAGACACTTTACACACAAATATTGAAAATTTTCTTTACCAATTTAAATTGAAACCTGAGCTGTTATAGTTTTACATACAGGGCCACCAAGGCGATTTTTTGACTGGCTACCCCGTGAAACGCCGCCGTAAATAAAAGCGAAGAAGAAGAATGAAATGAAGTCTTTCTTAATTTAATTAATTTTAAGTTTAGTGTTAAAGTGAGGTATGTAAAAATGTTAAAGGGTTTTGAAATAAACTACTAAAAACAGGTTAGTTTACAAATACATTTTGAAATTTGGTTATTAACATAGATTTGCAATACATTTTAGTATAATAATAATTGATAAATGTTTACATTTGACATCTCAAATAGGTAAACACAGTTTAATCAAAAAACAAAAACGACGAAGCGGTTTTATCAGTATAAAACACAATGATTGGTTAGGATCCTGAGTTGTTATTGGCTGAAACCACAAAATCTGACTGTATTGACAGATGAAAAAAATAATCAAAGGTAATACCACGAGTCCTCCAAATTTAATCTATAAAATTTGAGAGTGCGAGTGGTATTTTGAAAGATTATTTTTTGAATCATTTTGTATTAAAAACAAAGAATATAGTCATTTATACAAAAGATACTTTACACACAAATGTTCAATATTTTCTTTATCAATTTCGCCCCCAATTTTTAAATTGAAAAGTCAAATATTGAGCTGTTATACAGTATGTCTCAGTAAGTTGGAACCATTTGGAAAACTTTTTTATTAATAATATTAGGAAAAAAAAGTCATTCTTTTTAAAAAGTTCTGCATGTTGCAGATATCAAATTTTTTTTAGTCGTATACCAGGTTTGTCAAAAAATATGAATTTTACTCAAGAGGGTACCTTTATCTTTTACAATACAGAAGAATGTTATTAAAAAAAGTTGATCAGAACTAAAAACTACGTTCAAATATGCAATTACATCCATCTACATTGAAAAAATAGGTTTTGGGCTTGTTTAATATTGTTTCTATTTTGAATGAACATTTACCTCTTGTGATTATAAAAGTCATGATAACCTTCTCGTATCTTTCAATTTAAACACGTAATGAATGCATATGCATTTATTTTGAAAATAAAAAATACATACAAATAATAAGAGGATTACACTTAACTACAGTAAAATTTGCATTGTTATTGTACATACCTAGAAATACATTTCAAAAATGAATAAATTTTTTCAATGTAAATGGACGTAATTGCATATTGGAACGTATTTTTTAGTTCTGATCAACATTCTTCTGTATTGTAAAAGATAAAGGTACTTTTCTCTTGAGTAAAATTCATATTTTTTGACAAACCTCGTATACGGCTAAAAAAATTTGATACCTGATGATCGTATTTTACATTTTGGAACATGCAGAACTTTTTATAAAGAATAACTTTTTTTCCGAAAATTAATTCCTAATAAAAAAATTTCCCATACGGTTCCAACTTACTGAGACATACTGTATATTTAAATACAGGGCCACCAAGGCAAGCGCGATTGCTTTTGGCTTAATTCGTTCAGACTGACATTTATCAGTTTGAATGTAATTTTATGTGTTTAGGACGTATTCTAAAACTGATGTTGTGTTGATTATGTGTGTGTTAAAGGCGTTAAAGCGATTTGAAATAAACACATTTTGAAAATATAATCAATATTAACTAATAATATTTTTTCTAAATTTGTTTCAGAAATAAACATTTAAACTCTAACCAAATGTTTATTTGATCTAATCGCTTTTTAAAACTATACAAAAGCTAAATTTATCATATTTCAAACTTCGGGAATAGTTTGTAACTTCCATTTAATCAGAGATACTTAACAAATTGAAAGCGTTTAACCCCGAACAACTGAACTTCTGGGTAGTTACTCAAATTACCATGAATAATGCATGTCTCACTACTCTTAGAGATAGAAGATGGAGGAGTATTTGTTTACAACTTTTAAAATAATAAATTATTATGGTACAATTACTATAAATAAACTAATTCAAAAGATCAAATTATACTTGAATTTGGACCTACGAATTCACCAAAATCTTAACAACGCGCTCTCACCAAAATGTTCAAAAACGACATTCTTTAATTTGAAATTCCATTCGCTCAAATTCCATTGATCTCCTTGATCTAATAATGTTTTTCTACCTCATAAATTTTTATTTAGTTCATTATTTTTACAGAAATTTATATATACAGCAAAATTGATGATCACTGAATTCATTTTACACAAGTCCCAAATTCTCCATCTATGCTTAACAAGATATTCTTTTTTTTACCCCAAATTTCATTTTTTAATAATTTTTTTTACGCAGTTAGTAAGATTTAGACCTTATTAATTTGCTGACAATAAAAAAACATAAATTATATATACAAAAAGCATCAAACCGACCCTGTAAAACGCACACATTACATGCCAAGAGTTGCAAAATTAGATCAATTCTCATGCGAGTATTCCACAGTTTTCATACTCGTGAAGACGACCACATATGTTAAGCGAACAGTATGAATTTTTCATGACAATTAGGATTTTCTTTTCACCAGGTAACACGTCGATGTTGGGATTGTTTGGGTTCATATCGATAAATAATAACGATTTTATTGGTGGTTGCAGTATGAAATAATCTAAAACAAAATCAATACCACCTAAAAATACATTTATTTTATTAAGTTCAAGTCCTGGTGTTTGTAGAAGAGTGGAGATAAATGAATTTGAGAGACACTGCAGAAGATTTTTAACATTTTAACTGTTGTCCTTGTTTTCTCATCCTTTTGTTAAATATTAGATCTTTTATTACTAAAAGATTCACTATTGATTTTTGTTTCCCATAGAATATTATATTAATCTTTTTTTTTGTTTTCAGGTAATTATATAGTTATTTAACTATCGAAAGCCGTAAAGTGGTAAGTCAGGATATAATTAAAATTTTTGGTTCTTCTCCATTTGCTTTATAATCTAGAGAAATTCCCACTATATAATTCCAATCGAATTAATTTATTTGTGGAATGTTAATTTGAATAAATACCGAAACAGAAACGCATACTTTAATCCTATTTAACCAAATGAATTTATATTTTTTTTAATTAATATCAACATTAAAATATGATCTGGGCTGTGGTTACTGAAATGTTAAAAATATTTTTGTTTTGATTACATTTTAAGATTTAATAATGGGCGAGTGCCGAATTAAAAAAAACTAACTGCATTAACCTCTAGAACAAAAAAAGTATTTTCTAAGTATTTTCGAACCTTTACTTAAATCTTTAACAGAGTAAGTCATAGTGTCTGAATAAGACGCATTCAATCCAAAACTGGATCTAAACCCACATACTTCAAAGAACTATTTTGTAGCTGAATATATTTGTGATGTTCTTGAAGTATTTGACTTTCATTTGGTAAAATTGTATTATACATCATATTTTGGGTGGAGATAAAAAAGTTATACAAATAAATATGTCCTTGAATTATTTTACAAGTGGGTCATAGATAGATTGTAGTAACTACAGATACAGATTAGCTTTTACCTCTAAAGAAAACTGTTTATTCAATTATCGTAATATTTGATAACAGACAAGCCTCTTTATGATGAAATTGTTTAAAGAGACGCAAATTACTTAGTTAAAAAAGTAAGCTTGCGTTAATTTCTTCAAAATTAGAAATATTCTTACATGATGAAAACTAAAAATTTTGTTCTAAATTTTTACTGAAGTATAGTCACAATTTGGAGAAGCAAATAAAACTGCTTTAGATAAAAACTTCCAAATCCAATATACGTATTAATTTATTTAAAAAAAGTAGATCTGGATATAGAATTTTCGGTCTCTGCCTCAAAAAATCAACCAGGATTAAGCTAATCTGGACATACATAGCCAAATATTCTTCTTCCCCATCCCCTCTTTTCCCTCAAGATGACGCTTGGAAGTCACAATGGAAACAAAAAGAGGAGAATCTATACACCCCAACTACAGAAGAAGTCTTTAACCGATGAGATGATGTATGTCTATATCTACCTGAAAAACAAGGGTTTAAATTAATTTGAAAAGGTCCTTAAGTTGTTAATCTGATTTAGCACACATCAGAAGACTGGTAAAGTGTGGAACATTAGAGATAGATGTTGTTATAATAGTTGATTCTAGAATATACAGTTTGGATAAGTATCAGTAACATGCAGTTTTAATGTAACATTAACATTAATTCTGTGGTAAACGAAAATAACAGTTATTATTATAATAAATATACTGAAGTCAATAAGTTTCTAGCTGTTAAATGCTAACTTTGACTACTATTTATCAAAGAGATTATCATACGAAAACTACATAATAGTGATCATTAAAATATAATTTTCTTCCAATACCCACTGTAAATAATGAAAGACACCATCTTACCGGTTGTTGTTGTCGTCTTATATCCTCTTCTACTGTCATTGTTGAGGATGGAATATTATACAATTACTTTTCTCTCGGGAAGAGGAACTCTTCAATTAGATATATACCGTCTCTTTAAAAAAAAATCCAATACTCGAGAGTGCAAGGTGAACAGGCCGCGGATCGAAAATAGATCTGTAACACGGTGTTGAACAATTTTCTAAAGGGCTTCGCAAACCAAAGCGGGAAAAGCAGCAGACAGTGCGGCACAAAAGAAAAATACATAATATTTGTTTTACTGTTATTGTCATTAGTGGTTTTCTCGTAGAAGTGTTTTCTTAACTACTATCCAAACTGCATTGTTAAATAAGTTTGGTAGCCCAAAAGGTCAGCTGTACAGCCAAAGAGAAGGGAGTCAAAGGGCAAGAAGCAACAAGTGACTGATGATGATTCAGACATTAGAAAGATTAGGTGCTGAATAAGGCGTAATTAATCACATATATATAATCCTAAACATATCAAAGACCAGGACCAGGAGTAGTTTAACGACTTTCATATCTTATCCTGCTAGGGTCTTCCTTAATTGCCTTCATCCACTTCATCTCATTTTCTTTCCTATGCAGGGTCTAACATTTTTTTGGAAGGAACTATTGCTGATTCCCACGACCTCTTCTAAAACCTAGCTGCACTGAATTTAAAATATTTTCTTTTGATGAAGCAAGAGGGATGGGTCTGTAATAGGGACAGTTAGAGTTTGTTTTTTGGATAGACCATTGTTAAAAATTGTTGTAATAATAGAGAACCAAAAACGGAAAGGATTGTAATCATCTAATAAGATATCTGTTCAAGACCTGCAACAAATTCATATATTTATACTCGTTAAATGTGGAAGTAGCAGCAACATTTATTCTTTTCCGTCTTCCCTCATCCATTTTATCCCCCCTTAATTCTTCTGCATCCAACTAGTCTGCCTTCTTATAGATTTCACTTGAAGTAGTGCAAATGTATGGCTTGATGTTTGAATTATTGGTAAGAAAAGATGAACAATTAATGAATTCTACCACCTGCAATTTCTAATAAAAAATTATTTGGTTTCCTCATTCAGGTTAGCTTTGAACTGAGTCAAAACATCGACACCCTGCATTCTCGTTTACAAGATATGGTTAACAATTACGTTGTTACAATGTGGACCGACCTTTAAAGGTATCCAATCCAACAAAGCTCCTCTTCGAAATAGCAGATAGATATTTAAGAATGGCTGCGGGCTTCGACGAAGAGTAGAGAACTCTCGAAGGTATCACGAGGTCACGTTGAGCGTGTCTGCATCGGCGTCGAGTGCCTTCTCTCTTCGTAATAAGCATCACGATCACTGCGGGTGGCGCAACATCAGCATTACATTCTTTTACGTCCGGCCTGGCGTTCGAAGAACAAACTACGACTCGGAACAGAAATGTGCGCCAAAATTATTTTTCTAAAACGTTTATCCACAGGTGTGTGGGACTATGATAGAGATGCAGGCGGATTTCTTGAACAGGAAAATTGGAGCAGGAAACTTTGCATTCGATAATATAAATAGCATACAGCGAATTGCTGTACTGAGATATTAGATTGGATTTGTTGTTAATTTTGCAGACAATTTGTTTCTTTACAAAGCAGTTTAATTTTTTTTAAGAATCTAAATAAAAATGTATGTGATCTAAAGTAATATCACCCACTATACTAGAACCAAAAATGATTGAGAGTTTTATGGACCCTTGGCAAGGCAGTGGCGTGCTTATTAATTTTGGAAAGGGTTTGTATCTTTATACCCTTCGTCTAATCTTCCACCTCAGATTCGTCAGATGCACTATCGGCTGACATATGATTTTTTTTGGAGGGCGCGACCCCAGAAAGATACGTCCTTGGGTTCCTGAGAGTGAAGTATCACCTCCCCCCCCTCCCATTTTTAACACCCTAGGAGATTTTGTGATCGGCGGAATTTTTTTTCGAATTTTCCAAATTTGTGAAGACGTTCGTGTAGGGACGTGACACGATATGCGAAAATCGATTTTCGTTACACCCCCCCCCCCCCCCCCCCCAAATTACCTGCGAATTCCTAGGAAACTGACAGGTCAGGGACTCGAGACTGTCTAGAAACTCTTTGGGGCGGATTACGTCAATCGCCGGAATGACAAGTTGCCGCCCCTCCCCACTCCTGAGGGGCGTGGCCCGGAAATTTTTTTGTCGAAATCGGGAATTTCAAGATATAGGTCGGATAGAGATTCGAAAAATACAAGTTTTTGCTGGGGGGGTGTTACCCCCCCTCCCGCCCTGGATTTTTTTCCGGTGTTCGTATCTCGGACTCGAAAGGGTTTCGGAAGCTCGATTTGTGGCAGGGTGTCAGCTGACGTCGGACATAGTTGGGCGTAGGGGTTGAGCTTCCCCCTCCCCCCCATTTTTGGGGGCCTCAAGAGTAACCTCAAATTGAAAATTTGGAAAATCTATTGGTAGGGGGACTTATGGGACCAAAGACCGAGACGGGTCACCCCCTTTTGGGGGGTCTCCCCCCCATCCCAAAAATCGACAAGAGTGGACTAGAATTAAAATTGAAGGAATATTAATATGCAGATAATTTTTGTTACCGAAGGGCCAAACTTTTGGTACCACTTTGGTTCCCCCTCCCCTTTTTGGAAAGTCGCCAAGAGTGACCTCGGAAGGTAAACGAAGGATAACTAGCATATACATCGTGTACGGGATCGAAGGGCGAACGTTTTGGGGGCAAAAGTTTTTCACCCCCCCCCCCCCCCCCCCCTTCCAAATTGACCGATAAGAGTAAACTAAAATTGCCGCCGTATGACAAAAATATTGAAACAAATTAACAAAAGTTTTAAGTCCGATAAAAAAGAATGGAGAAAATTTATTAGTTATAAAAAAAAGCGCTATCGGCAGCAAAGTTGATAATGACTGGTTCAATATTTTGGTCAATCCATTGGTCTATGTCCTCCCACATTTATTGTTCTTCTTTCAGAACGTGCTTGATGCATTTCTTCCAGTTTTCTGCAGAGACGCCTTTAATGGCTTCTTTAAGGTAATTTTGTACATCCGCCATTTTAAATGTTCTGTTTTCTCGTGAAACTTGTCCTTTAACTTGCGCCCAGATCAATTCTATAGGATTAAATTCACAGTAAGGAGGTAATCTTAATATTGTCATTCCACGACTTAACGCCATTTCATCAATTGCGTTTTGTAATCTGTAGACTATCTTTGTTATAATTGATGTTTTTATCTATTAGCAATTGTAGAATTTCGGCTTTTTTCCATGATTGTTTTGGTAATGGTTCTAAATGCCGACTATGATAGGGGGCATTGTCCATGACGATGACAAACCCAGCTTCCAAAAGTTGAATGATATCTTCAAACCATTTTTCAAACACCTCTGCATTCATTTCCTCATGGTAATCGTCGGTTTTTTTTAAATTTAAAGGCTTAAAGGTTTGCCTTAAGTATTTCGACTTATGAAGGGCGGTTCTGTCAATTTAATGAAGTCGAAACTGTTAAAATTTATTTTTTTTTATAATTTAACTATGTGCATATGTATTAGGCACACTCTACTTGCTATTCTAATTCTTCCTTATTCTAAATCAACCCTACAATGATACGTTCGTGGAATACGCAGGTAAAAAACGGATTCCTACTTACTCGCTGGTTAAAATGTACTTATCAGTGAAACGGACAAAGACAGAAATACAGATCTGTACAGCGTTGCCATGAGTTGTATAAAAGAATAAGCAATAAATAAAAGAAGTTATTTGAAATGGGGAGGTATTACTCATTGATGTTTTTTTTTCCTAAATAATATTGTTTAATCATACTTTTATTGTGTATTATCCATAATTAGCCACAACCTTCAACTTTACACTTTACTTTATATTTTGATTATGGTAAAAATTGGTAAAATAAGAATGAGATATGACAACGCTATTTTGCTTGTTTTATGGTCTTGTAAATTCTAAATTACATTCAAACATTACTTAGTTATAGTGTAGCCTGGTTTTTGATTTATCATGACGGTAGCCAGATCTGCATAAATAGTTTTTCTCAGATTTCATCGTCCTTATAGTCCTTTATTCCTTATCTTACTCCAGCAAAGTTTCGAGCAGAAGCAAGTGGAACAAAATATTTTAATATCTAATCTTTCTCATCGCGAATTATTTATTTGAACCTTTATCTAACTTTTCATACCATTACCACTATTTATTTTTATAACCTAGTTTAAACGTATGCGTTATTAAAATTCAACGGTGACGTAATAACTTTTATTTTTTTTCTCTCAACCCAAAATATATGGTGTCATTAAACTTGGCCGTGAAATTCTATAATTTCCAATGTATTTAACATCTTCGAGTAGGCAGACAAACTTCCAAATTTAACAATATAACAACCGAAAACCTACACTTGAAAACGAAAGAAACGGGCGTGTTTTGCATAAAGGATGTGGATGGCAAAAAAATTAATTTAAAAAGTAAATAAAGACAATTACTTGTTAAATAGAGAATAGAGATGTATAGGCGCGATTTAGAATGCCCAAAAGTTTGAAATAGGAATGACAGAAGGGGACTCCAAAAATGTTCAATGGCTTCAAAGATGTCCTAATAAGGAAGAGGTTATTTCTGTATAAGGGTAGAATTTCTTCCAAGCAGCCCATACATTTTTCTGAATTTTACTTTGCTGAATTATCATAAGGGATCTAAGTATTATTTATTCTGACTGGTATATACTCATTGTTTTTGTTAGTATAATTAACATGTACCGATTTATTTTCATTTGTATTGATTCTCCAACGATTGCAGCCTCTTCGTGAGTTTTCCCTACTGCCATGATAGCGGTATCAATTGTATTTTGCTCTAATTCAGGAATATCACTAGTGTATAATAGGTCCTGGCCCTAATACACTTCCTCGTGGTACTCCTGCCTTAATTTCTTTAATTTTAGAGTATGCTTCTTCCTGTTTAATCCTAAAGTATCTGTCTAATATATATGATGCTAATAATTCTGAATAATGTTTTGGCAATAATCGATTCATTTTGTGTTTGAGTCCTTCATGCCAAACTCTATAGAAAGCTTGCGCTACATCAAGGAAGACAGTAGAGCTAACTTTGTTTTCTTCTAAGGTTTTTTTCGATGATATTAGTTATTCTATGGACTTGGTCTATAGTTGAATGGTTTTCTCTAAATCCAAACTGGTGTGATGGAATTAGTTTCTTTTCTTCTATAATAGGTTTTTTGCAAGTATAATAAGTAAAATTATTTGTATATCAATACTAATGTTGGTATTGGTAATTTGGCCATTTAATGAGGAATTTAATAATTTCTATTTTAAATTTTAAAATATCACAACTAATTTCATATTAAAATTCAATTTAACCTTTGGAAATAATTTAGATTGACTAAAAGCCGATGAATCCTTTAAAATTACTTATATCTATACAACAAAATTTCTATTTATATCTCCCTGACTATTGGCAGCAATTAAAAGAAACTAGTTTGTTCTAACAAATATTATAAAATATACAGCTATTAGTACCTACCAATTTTACGTTCCAATTTATTAGGCAATGAAAATTTTTGGTAAAAAAACGCGGTTATAAATTTTAGAATTGGCTATTTGTCGCTAATAATTTATGTTGTAGTTTATATAACTAATCGATATTTCGACGATACCGAAGCAAAAAAATTCAGGTCGATGTTGCGGAGACATAACTACAAATTATTTATCATGTTAACCAAACTTTTAGTTGACAGCCAAATATTTAATTTGTGTTGCAAAAGAAGTAACTAGTTTTGAAATTTGCTCTGCATTAATTCGTTATGTAAAATACCGAGTTTTTATTTATTGGGATATTTCAGTCTTATCATTATGATTTGTCCATCAAGTATTTTTGGTTTAAGGCCACGTTTTGGTCGCTAGACTGTGACAGACAAACAAAAATTCGGAAAAAGACAAAGTCCATTCAGAGCGTATTTCTCAATTTGCGCTTTAAATGCGCTAAAATAGTTTTAACGAAAGTTTTAAGGAATTTCAAAAGGCCCTGATACTGTAACCATAATATTAGAATATTTTTTAGTCATATTGCAAGGTTACCAAGTTATTATTTTTTGTGAAAAAGGTGCTTTTGTAAATATTTCAAACCTACAAGTCACCAGGTACGATGTACCGTAGAATCCGAATTCTTACAGGATTTGAATACAGTTGAAGATGTTTCTGTAGCCGAAACCCATTCATTGTATGTCTAAAAATGTATTTTTTGGAATAAATTCGATGCAAAATTATGCGGCATATCATTTTTTGGTAGATTTTTGGTCGATCTACACGATTAAAAAAATAATAAGCGATGAATGAAAGAGTTCTTAGCAAGCTAGAACGATTTTAATTAAAAAAAAAACAAGGCTCAAACTAAAAGTTTACATGGCTCAGGAAATCATTCAGGACTCAAAATTTAATCATCGACAATGTGCAGAGATTTTTTTTTCAAACAATCCTTTGGACCTCCTACAGGAGCACAGGAGTGGCCAATTATTAACCATCATTTAATGGCCAAAAAAATATCTTCTGTTCGAAATAAATAAAGGGAATAAAAATATTCAAATAAAATAAATATAGCACGCCCATGTGTTCTTGCCCTTGTATCAAAGCGCTGTCAATCAGCCACACTAGAAACTTCGTTATTATATCATACTAACCCGTACGAAAACATAATTTCGCTTGCATAAAAAACATTTAGCCTCTATTCAGTTAGACAATAAGGTTCATCCGCACTACATACGGAAGTAAACACGTTTGAGAAATGTACAGTTAGCATCAAAAGAATCTCAGAAACAATCATTGGCTGAAAACAATCGAATGATACTACGTCATAACGAAACATATGCATTTTTCTGCATAGCAACACGCATTAAAAGTTTTAGAGTCAGTCTTAAATTAGTCTTCAATTAAGCTCCATCGGCACAAGCCGATGTAAAAATAATTTCTTTTACACTTTTCGTGTTTCGTAAAACAAAGCAAAATTAGTTTTTGATTGGGTTCATAAGAATAATTTGAACCATTTATTATAATTGTAGTAAATCTAAATTGTTACGTTTGTACTATTTCTTGTTAAAATTTAATACACAGTTCAGGAAAGTGTTGTGTTTTTTAAACCACCTTCGTCAATACCAGGGTGTCTTCTTCAAAGAGATATACAGTCCACCGAACAAATTGCTCGTTTTAAGTCCAATGTCACTTAAACGGGAACAGGAGCATCTATAGGGTGTCTTCTTCAAAGTCTGGGTTGACAATATACAGAGTGTCTGTACAGTACAGAACATCTTTCATCGATGAAATTACAATTTTAAGGACAATGACATTTACCGAAGTAAAGTTTTTAACTGTAAAATTGGCACATTTTTTGAAAACATTTGTATTACTATGCAATTTTTGTATTAAATTTATAACATTTGTATGGATAAAAATTAAAAATTTAACACCAATGCGAAACATCATATAAAAGTGAAAAAAAAAATATTTCATACCCAAAACTAAACGAAATTTCATCCAAAAACATAAAAATTGTGGTATGTGGGCCTCCCAACGATTTTGATTTCCATAAATATTTGCAATTCATTTTCTCATTTTGGGTATGCAACTCATCGAACGATTTCGCAGGATAAAAAAAAATAACAGCAATCTTTTCAGGATTTACAAAATTCATGTGGGCCTCTATCCAAAAGAATTTTAGTTATCAACAGGTTTGGAATCTATATATGGTGAAGTCTACTTAGAACGTATATATTCAAATAAGTTTAATTTGAATAAAGATCTTTTTTCGTTGATGATATTCTGAATTCTTTTAATTAAATACATACAGTGCGGTTCATAAGTGTTACCCCCCCTATCTAACTCGTTACTGGACTCTTGTTAGGAAAATCGCCGAGACAGGTCGACTTTTGATTTCTACAATGTACATTTTTTTATGAATAGTTTACCCCTAATTTCATCCCTTACTTGAGGGGAGCAACCCTTTCGAAAAATTTAAATAGCATGGGATGGTGAGTGATAGCTCATTTGAAAGGGGGGTTTATTCTCCATTCAACCGTACAAAAAATGTTCAATTTGCTTCATTACGTGTTGAGTAATGGGGTGAGGATCGTAAGAGTTACCCCCCTATTTAACTCGTTACTGGACTCTTGTTAGGAAAATCGCCGAGACAAGTCGACTTTTGATTTCTACAATGTACATTTTTGTATGAATAGTTTACCCCTAATTTCATCCCTTACTAGAGGGGAGCAATCCTTTCGAAAAATTTTAATAGCATGGGGTGGTGAGTGATAGCTCATTTGAAAGGGGGTTTTATTCTCTATTCAACCGTGTTTTTTTTTAATTTTTTTTATTTTTTTTTAATTTTTTTTATTATTTTTAATTTTTTTTATTATTTTTACTTTTTTTTTACTATCTTTTTTATTTTATTTTTATTTATTTTTTTTATGATTTTTTTTTATTTTATTTTTTTAATGTTTTTTTTTGCAAAACGTCAAAGCTGAAACTAAAAATAGACTTGATTGGGAGATCAACGGGGAACATTTTGAACATTTATTGTAACTGTAATTGTAGTTTAGTTGCCTTCCTGTTTGTGGTGTTTTGTTATTTTTAAACATTAATAACTCATCACGTAATAAAGCAAATTTAAAATTTTTTGCACGGTTGAATGGAGAATAAAACCTCCTTATCCTTTCAAATGAGCTATCACTCACCACCCCATGCTATTTAAATTTTTCGAAAGGGTTGCTTCCCTCCAATAAGGGATGACATTGGGGGTAAACTATTCATACAAAAATGTACATTGTAGAAATCAAAAGTCGACCTATCTCGGCGATTTTCCAATCAAGAGTCCAGTACCGAGTTAGATAGGGGGGATAACACTTATGATCCGCACTGTATAAAGACTGAAGAAATCATAAAAGATCAATTTATGGATACAAACAGAAATGCAAAAAAAATATCGTATGGAAATAGTTTTGCTAAAACCTCAAAAGTTAGTGGAAATTAATGAGTTAAATTGAATCATTGAATTTTGCATCGTTGAGTAGATGTTTCGGAATTCAAACATTTTCTTCTAAAGTATTGGGTTAACGACAATGGTCAATGACCTAAACAAAGTGCAGAGCCAACCGTGATGATCAATAATGATTTTTAACTTTGGCAACAATAACCAGATGTTATCTTAGTCGTTAGAAACAGACGGTCATACTTTTAAAGAAGATATTTAGACCAATTACAAAGACCTTAAATCGTTTTTAATCAATAAAAATTATATCGTGGCAAAACTTGGTTTGATTTGGTAAGAAAATAATCTGCCTTCGTAGGTAATTTAAAATGGCAAGCGATTTTATTGGTGGAGCCAGACTAGGGATAAATTTACCCGCATCTGTGGTTGTACCTTGATTAAAAAAGCGACCACTCTGTTTAAAAGCCCAGCAACAATACATTTACTAATAGAGTTACTGCTCGTTCAAGCATTTCCCACCCTTATAATCTGTTCTTTCTTCGACAAATTAGTAATGGGATATCTTGGGTGTGAACAAGTAATGGAGAAACTGTTAAGAATGATAAAACATACACACAAATGCAGTCGTACTCATTGTATTCGAATATTGTGGACTCTTTCAACCGTGATATACCGTAACTAATAGATAGTATGTGTGTACTACATGCACTCGTCATTTGAGCGAGAAATTATTGTGTAAGAGTTATATAGGAAGTGCAACGGTGATACAGATTATTAGAAACATTTTTACTTAATGTGAAGGTGCTTAATTAGGTTTTATAATTTTGTATCGGCGATGTTTATTCATTAGTTGGCTTTAATAATAATAATTTGTGTTATGTTTTAAACACATTGTATATCGATTGGTATTGATAGATATATATATATATATATATATATATATATATATATATATATATATATGTTCTGCTTTAGGTTTCCACGGGCATTATATGAATAGCTGGGCTTCCGGGATCTGCTCCGTGTTGTCACTGGTTGATTCTCAATAGAATCGTTCAACTGACGACGTTTCGGCACAATCTTATGTGCCATCTTCAGGTCTTAGTTTTGCTGCTTTGCTTCTAGTTAGTCGCATTAAACTGACTTCTCTTAGCGTTGTCGAAGGTTTATGTACCCTCTTCGTTTTCCGGTCTACTGCACACAGGTCTGTTGTTAGCGGGGGCTATATAGGACAGACGAATAGAAAAATCAGTGCTCGACGAGTTGAACATCGCAACGCCGTGATAAAGCAGGAAACCACATCTTCACTAGCGGAACATGTAAGAAAGACTTCCCACGAGATAGATTTTGAAAACACCAAAGTCATAGCTGGAATACAAAATAAAAGAAAACGTATTATAAGGGAAGCCATCGAAATAGAGAAACGTCCTGACAACTTAAACACCAGAGACGACACACAAAGACTTCCCGCGACGTGGAAATCGACGTTACCCCCACCCCAAAATAGAAAGCCCCGCGCGCCCCCGCTAACAACAGACCTGTGTGCAGTAGACCGGAAAACGAAGAGGGTACATAAACCTTCGACAACGCTAAGAGAAGTCAGTTTAATGCGACTAACTAGAAGCAAAGCAGCAAAACTAAGACCTGAAGATGGCACATGAGATTGTGCCGAAACGTCGTCAGTTGAACGATTCTATTGAGAATCAACCAGTGACAACACGGAGCAGATCCCGGAAGCCCAGCTATTCATATATATATATATATATATATATATGTGCTGCTTTAGGTTTCCACGGGCATTATATGAATAGCTGGGCTTCCGGGATCTGCTCCGTGTTGTCACTGGTTGATTCTCAATAGAATCGTTCAACTGACGACGTTTCGGCACAATCTCATGTGCCATCTTCAGGTCTTTGCTTCTAGTTAAACTGACTTCTCTTAGCGTTGTCGAAGGTTTATGTACTCTCTTCGTTTGCCGGTCTACTGCACACAGGTCTGTTTGTTGGCGGGGGTGCGCGGGGCTTTCTATTTGTGATCTCCTCCCCGTAGAGTAGAGTTATGTGCTGCTTTAGGTTTCCACGGGCATTATATGAATAGCTGGGCTTCCGGGATCTGCTCCGTGTTGTCACTGGTTGATTCTCAATAGAATCGTTCAACTGACGACGTTTCTATTGAGAATCAACCAGTGACAACACGGAGCAGATCCCGGAAGCCCAGCTATTCATATAATGCCCGTGGAAACCTAAAGCAGCACATAACTCTACTCTACGGGGAGGAGATCACAAATAGAAAGCCCCGCGCACCCCCGCCAACAAACAGACCTGTGTGCAGTAGACCGGCAAACGAAGAGAGTACATAAACCTTCGACAACGCTAAGAGAAGTCAGTTTAACTAGAAGCAAAGACCTGAAGATGGCACATGAGATTGTGCCGAAACGTCGTCAGTTGAACGATTCTATTGAGAATCAACCAGTGACAACACGGAGCAGATCCCGGAAGCCCAGCTATTCATATAATGCCCGTGGAAACCTAAAGCAGCACATAACTCTACTCTACGGGGAGGAGATCACAAATAGAAAGCCCCGCGCACCCCCGCCAACAAACAGACCTGTGTGCAGTAGACCGGCAAACGAAGAGAGTACATAAACCTTCGACAACGCTAAGAGAAGTCAGTTTAACTAGAAGCAAAGACCTGAAGATGGCACATGAGATTGTGCCGAAACGTCGTCAGTTGAACGATTCTATTGAGAATCAACCAGTGACAACACGGAGCAGATCCCGGAAGCCCAGCTATTCATATATATATATATATATATATATATATATATAGGGCATTGCGGTATTTGACCAACAACCCTCTCCTCCTGAGAGCTCTTGTAAATTGACAAAATTTGATAGATGCCTCATAGTGCTGAAACCACATGTGTCTTTTAATGGTTAGCTGTACATTTTCCAACGATTCAAACATACCCACCTTTGAATTCACTGATAATTTAGATTGAAATCCCGTTGATAAATAGAATGTGGATTCTATTAATCCCGAACGTTATTCCATCTCTAGTGAATTTGGCCTCATTGGTATACCATACATATTTTGGGATTTTACGACTTTCGCGACACTTTTTGATATTGAAAATTCCATTCTTACTGGAAAATCTTTGAGTTGTAATGCATCTCTGGCGTATTTATAAGGTTAAAACTCTCAAGCGCATATATTTTGTTCGTTGCTTTTCTGCAATATTTCTTTAAATAAATAAAATGATGTGGAATAACTTTCTTCATAAAAACGACCAGTAATTCTAGATTAGATGTTTCCCAAGAAATAAAACTACAATTTAACCTAGTAATAATAAATCGAGGTTATTTTTTCACAATTAAATTCACTGAAAATGAAGATTATAGACGCAATTCTGCGGTGGGTTCTCAGTTTCAGTAGTGACCTCAATGGTACGTGATGTTTATTTTTTTGCGTTTTATCTCAATAAAGTTTGCAAAAGCATTATCTTAATATTTTGAACTACCGAGTTCTGATATCAATCAGATATTACCACAAGTTTACGTGTCTTGATTTTTGCGTAAAAAAATTAGTAGGTCGTGTATGTAAATCTAAAAACGTGTGATTTTCAAACCGTTATGGATGTGTATTGTAATTTATAATACATATAAAGAAATTCGCTGAAGAATATAGTAGGTACTTGCTTTTATAATATATAAAAAATATGACTTGTTACTAGAGGATAGAAAATACTTCGTATAATGAATGTAAAATGATCAATTCTTTTTTTTCAGAAAAATACACATTGCGGACTGTATTTCTTCTAGAATTTTGTGTATATACTTTTCCTAAACTTTCCTATCTCTTTGAATTTATGTGCCTTTTCACTTTATTATCTCTTCGTTTTACAAATTCTCGATAAAATCATTAATTAATTTTTTAATATCATTATTAGGTATGGTAATTTGTCAGTAATTTTATTTTGTATTCTAGAGACATTTAGTTCAAAGCGCAATTTATAGCACCAAAGGTTTTTAATTTCGACGTTTACCATATTAATTATTATTATTATTTTGCCACTTAATAACATCACACGATCACTAAAGTGTTTCTTACACAATGTAGAATCGATATTAAGAGTGTTCTATACCCATCAACTCTGTTAATTTCATACATAACCTCGAAATCCTCGCCCCTTACGTCTTCGCTGAACCCCCCTCTAAAGAAATTGTTAGGCAGCATGAAATACATCTGTGTATTTGCGGTTGCATAGTTACCAATTCTCGTACAAGGACGACATCTAGACGTAGAATTTTGAGTCGTGGATGGAAATTAGATTTCGATTGACATGAACACAACTTTATGCGATCTAGCGGTATTAATTTGAACTGCCCGAAAGGCGTAATGTTTGTTTGTTTATCTGCAGTTTGACATTTGAGCATTTGAATTTGAGCGCGAACGAAACTAATATGAGTAACTTGTATAGAAACCTCTTTTCTATAAATTTTGCATACAAACACAGTTTTTATTCGGGACAACAGCTTAAGGCTTACAAAAGTTTGCAAGCCTATAAGCAGTATGAGGCCAGGGCTGTTCCTAGTGTTTTAGCCAAATTGTGAAAAAACTACTTACTTTTTTCAAAAATGGTAAATACAAAAGTTCAGTGGCAAATGAAGAACGGCGTTGATTATTACGCCTGCAATTTTAACATTAGCTTTTCCAATATGGCGGAGGGTATAGAACCCCCTTAATTAATTTTTTTATATCTTTATTAAGTATGGTAATTTGTCAGTAATATTTATTTTATATTCTAGAGATATTTAGTTCAAAACGACGTTTACCATATTAATTATTATTATTATTATTTTGCCATTTAATGACATCACTCGATCACTGAAGTGTTTCTTACACAATGTAGAATCGATATTAAATTAATAAAAACTTCAAGTCAAACTAGAAACAATTTACTAGTGCATTCGAAAACCATGAAATCTGAATTGTGCAAATCAACACATTTCTGATTACATCATCATATTATGCTGAGAGCTGGGAAGAGAAATTTGTCTACACAATACGATAACAATACCAAACTCAATGGTTTCTCAATTAAAAGTGTATAAAGCACTTAATTTTTTAAAAAGGTACCCGGAACTCCTTTATCATCACAAGATCCATACTAGTGGGTGAAAGTGATTAATTGTACTGAATTTAAAAGTGATTTTAGTGCAATTTCAATAGTAAAATACAGCTAGAAAGGAAATTTGTTGTTTAGTGTTTGTTTGGCATACTTTTACTCTTTTTTTACAAGAATGTTATCTTTTCCTTTGAGTGGGTTAACCAGGAAATCGACTTTAAGTTTCCATAACAAGGAACGTTTATTTTTAAGCAAATATTGGAGTTATTTTAAAAATAGTTTTCGTCAAAATGGTTGTGTGGTATTTTCTAAATCAATATACCATATTTATATTTACTTTTTACTTTTGTTTTCATCTACTGCTAAATTGTACACATACCGGCTGTCCCATTATTTTTTTCATGTTGTTTTATTGGCACATTTGATGTTTAAGGCCATTCTAGCTACAACGAACAAACAAACGAAGGGTCAAAAACTTGTTCTTATGGATTTTCTTTTATTTACATAAAATGTAAATTCAATTTTAATATGTTAAAAAGTGAAATCCATCTTGCTTTTATTTTGAATTTAGAATTGGGGTCATTTTGACCCCTTAATGCATTGAGGATAAAAAAAATAACTAAGCACAAAGATTTTACGAACAAAAAAATGGTAAGGAGTTTATTTAGAAATCTCCCTCGTTTGTGTAGACTCCCTTTCTGTTCCAACTCAAAGAAATGGAAAAAAAATGGACAAAGGATGAGAGCCATTCACATTTTTTCTTTTGTTTTAAATGCGTTTCGGATCTTTTGTTGTCGATCAAGTATTTTTACTGATTCTGACGTATTTCCTTGTTTCTGTTTTTCCTAAGTTGATTTTCAGCTGTACAAACTCACTGACAATAATTTTACTTAATCCATTTCTTTCTAGTGCCGATTGTTTTCATAAATTATTTTAGAACTCATGAATAAATAAAATTTAAGACCCTTAAAAAGGTGAAACTGCGTAAATATTTACGGAAATGTGTATATTTTTCTTCATTTATTTTTTTAAGGGTACTTGTGCCACGTTTTTATAGTAACAAGATGATGTCAAACCCGCCATATACACTAGTAAACAGTTAAATTAATGGCCACTTTCTTTCTCGCCTAACGATCATTATTCGTTTCATTTTGTTTCGTTTCTTCTCTCCTTTTTCGTATCAATAGTCATAATTTAGATAAAGCTCGGAAACGTCGTATATACTTGTGTCATAAGACTCTCAAAAATAATTAATGAGGGAGTAAATTATTTGCCCCGCTTCCTCCTCTCGAAATTCCAAATTGAAACTTTTATCTTGCTAATGAAGAAACAATAAAAAACTCAAAGTCGTCTCCACAATATTTATTTAAACCCCAGAGTAGGGATGGGGTGTTGGCTTTAGCAATCAGCCTCGATTGTGCCATGAATTTTTTAATTTTTTTAATGTAATTGTTTCAAACTTATTTTTCAACGTTTCCCATGCCATTTTTACTTCCTATGCTCGAAAATATATTCTTGAATGAAGGTTTGATGCAGTTTTAGATAGTTGATTGCTAAAGCACTACTTCTTTCATTTTATCTTGCTGTTTGGATATTAATTCCTCACCGATATACATAATATAATTTTATAAATCTCTTCTGCCATTCTCATAATACACAAATTTCCAAAACCGGATCTATTAGTCTTCCTAACATCATTGGCCCACCCTGTATGTAAAGATGCCATCAGGTGTGGCAGCGTACACTATTAAATTGCACGGCTTGAACTTTCAAGACCTCGGCCATTTTTTTTACTCTATCTCAAGAGAACGATGCAAACTCGCGCTTCTAAGGCCGCCATTTTATTATTCAATAATGCAGATTTACCGACCGAGTTGCTGCAGTTGTGTCTGAATAATCCACTCGTAAAAAAGTAGCGGAGACACAATATTTTCCGGAATAACTGTTGAGACGGTTTTCCGGCTTGTAACGTTATCTAAATTGTAGTAGCAATTGATGTGAAAGACCAGAGCGGAAAAGCGGTTTCGTAAAAAAATGGTTTACTGTTTCTGGGGCACTAGGAGTCGAAACATTGCAGTGACATTTTTTTTTAACGATAATTTAGTTACTGTGTGGATTATGCTACGAAGTTTATGGTAGAGTCAATTTCTATAATTGAGTTTTATGCTTCCGTCGGAAACAACTGGTTCTCTAGTTGTCAAACTCGGCTGGAGTATTGCTAGACCAGCAATATTAATTTTGAAATTAAAACGTAAATCCCATAAAGCTTCAGGATTTCATAGGTTCACCGAACAGATGTCAAAAATACTATTGTTACCCACTAACTTTTCCAATCCTGCATTCAGACTATGATTTATAACTAAACTGCGTTTCCTATACATTTTTGTTTCCATAGTCGGAATTATTTATTGTTTCTTCCACTTCTTTTTTATTTCATTTTTTGCTCAGTTTCAAAACTTTTTTCAGACAAAATATTTTGCTGACGAAATTTATTTTAATATATGTTTTAACAAATTGTTTCTCAGACAAAAGTTTTGTTTCAGGGGATTTTTAATGGCACAAGAGTACAATAATTTGAAATACTATTGAAATGAAAAATGTTTGAGGTTCTATGATGACTTCAGCACCAGTTGTAAAGAGCTAAGTCTACGGTGTCATCTGGTCCGACTGGTCCAAAATGCCTACAAAAAAGGGTGGACTACATGCCACTAGAAATAGTCCTGTAATCCTAGATGAAATTTGCGCACCAGACCCTTTTTACCTGTTAACAACTCATTAGGAAACCCCCCAAGCTCACCACGCTTATGTAGGTATAATTTTACAAATCGTTCAATATTTCGCAAATTAGTTAGACCGTACGAGAAAAAATTGAATCGCCATATTCTATCTAACGCCTGCAAAAGGAAGGCTCAAGATGATATTTCTGAAAAACCCTTAAAAAACATTAGAAAAGAGCTCGAAATAGAATTTCCTAACATCATCTGTATCTCTGTATCTGTAAATCTAGAAGGGTGGGTCACCCCACAGCACGTAGGCCACATTGTGCGTCCTTCTGAGGTTGAGCCTTCCTTCTAGCTCGTCAGCCAGCCTACTTGTTTAAAGTAGGTGATGACGTCGCCTGAAGGTAGCTCCCTCATGTTGGCATGTGTTAGCCACCGCTCGCCGAAAAGAAAATGTCTCATTTGTGAGAGTGTCTGGCATTCGCAAAGAATGTGTTCGACAGTCTCGTCTTCCTGTTTACATCCTCTACACAGTGGAGTGTCAGATAACCCCATCCTGTAGAGGTGTTTTTGTAGATGACAGTAGCCAGTCAGGATACCTGTGGCTGTGCGCAGGTTCTGTCTGTTCATAGTCATGTATTTTTTGGCTGTTTCGCTGTTCGGATACTGTAATAGTTCCTTGGCTAGCTTGCAACCTGTTTCGTCGTCCCATCTACCCTTAAACTTGTCAAGGGAGTGTTTCTTCAGTAGGTCAGCCACAGCTGATGCCGATAAGCTTATGAAAGTGCCAGGTCCCAAAAGTTTATGGGAGGCTGCTTTCTTAGCTAAAGAGTCAGCTGCACGGTTGCCTTTTGATTTTCCATGACCTTTGATACAAGCTAAAGTGACCACGTTGTTGTTGCAAGCTTGGATCAGGGCCTGGTGACATTCTAGTACTAGACCTGATGTAATGCGTGGTCTATCCAGAGCTATTAGTGCCTGTCTACTGTCCGTGAGGATGTAAATATTATTACCAGTAATGTTTCTTCTGGTAGTCTCTTTTGCGGCGATGGAGATAGCAGTGAGCTCTGTTTCAGCTACACTGGCATTAGAACCCATTGCCCATTTTATATTGAGATTCAGAGATCTGGAATAAATTCCACAGCCTGACCCCTCATTTGTTTTAGACCCATTGGTGTAGATACACAAGGCACCTGCTGCCAATGTAGCCTCTTGTACGTTTTTTGTTATTACCTTGTAGGGCCTGTGAAAGGCATATCTTGGTGCAATCGAATCTGTGTTGGCTTGTAGCAGTGGGACCTCTCCAAGGACCTCGTGCCACAAGTTACACCTCGACTGACCAGATCCTACATCAGGTTGTATACCAGTAAAGCGTAGCCGTGTCATGGTCATCACCACAGCCTCCTTAATAAATATATCAAGGGGGTGAGACCAAGGATCACCTCCATTGCTCTAGTTAGTGTGGTTCTCATGCCCCCGTTATGTTGAGGCATGCTATTCTTTGGATTTGATCCAATTTGCGTACGACTGTCCGCTGGCTAGTTTTGACTCGCACCGTACGTTAGCATAGGTCTTATGATTGCAGTGTAGATCCAGGCCATAACCTTAGGTGACATTCCCCAGGTGCGGCCAATGGTTCTTCGGCACTGTTTATAAGATATGTATGCTCTTTTGACTCTGTTTTCTTGGTGAGAGTTCCATGTTAACTTGCTGTCAAAGGTGACCCCCAAATATTTCGCCTCTGCAGAAAAGTTCAATTTAGTATTTAGGAGCTTAAATTCCATATTCCATATAGGAGTATAGAACCTTTTCTGGTAACAGGTAGTCCACCCTTTTTGGTCCGCATTTTACATCAGCATTAATATGTATAAAGAATTCAGAAATACTAAATTTTCAAGCAAAAACTAAGTTCATTTTCTAATATTTCAAAATTTAAATTTTATTATATTAGTTTGTCATTTATGAATTACGAATCGACCCTTAAGTCTTCAAACAAAAATATAATGGCTTCTTCTTTTCAACAATGTAACTCTATCCGATATTTCTTAATATAAAGACGACCGAAATTTCAACTCCAGTGAAACTTTACGAACACATTCTTAAGCAAACCGTAAATATAGACTGTCACTAATTAAGTTTTAAGATTCTTGGATGTTGTTATATCTCGTTATTGTTGTTTTGAGTTATTTTTGGGTAACTTTGCTGAATTTAGAACGGCAAATTGTAGCTACAAGAAAAATATGTAAATTTTGCGGGTTTTATAAAATAAGTTAATTATTTCGTTTTTTAGTATTTTTAAAAAGTTTTTATTTTATTTTAAAAGGTACTAATTAAATATTTCTTCAGGTGTTATTTTTTATATAATCGATCTCTTGAACTAATAACTACATGTATATGTTTGCAATCTTTTTTTCTATTTAATACTATAGGTGTAAAGTAGGTAAAGAAACAAATCAAAACACATTAAGAAGCATTTTAGAAATTTTAATGCTTGGATAAGTGCTAATTTTAAAATGACATTAAGAGGGATAATTGTGTTCAAGATTAGGATTTCTGAACAACTTTAAAATTATTATAAGAAGAAAGTAAATACCTGAAATATTCTTAAAACTATTAATAAGTAATGTTATATTAGAGCAATATACAGGGTGAGTCACGGTAAACGCGACGGTCCTTGTGGCTAAACGGTTAATATTTTGAAAATGTTGTTTATTCATGGATATGTGGGTTGATAAAGGCTACATTTTAAAATTATTTTGAATTATACATATTGTCCCAAAAAAGTTTAGTTTTTTATTTATTTTTAATTTTGTGAAATTTCCCATTTTTCCACCAAATTAAGCGTGAAAGCGCGAAAAAATTGTATTCAAAAATGAACTTAGCTACTTTAATTACTACATACACTAATTCGTTGTTTCATATTTTCTGGTGTTGTAAAAAGGGCAGTATAAACTACATTTTTTAAATAACGCCATAAAAAAGTCAATAGGAGTCAGATCTGAAGATCTAGGTGGCCAACCATTTAGCACCCTCTCCCTATCCATTTATTTGGAAACTTATTATTTAAATAATTTCGTACAATTCTTGAAAAATGCACTGGATTCTGATTGTGTGGAACAAATGCTGGTTTTGAGTATCATAATAATGAAAGTTATGACGGTTAACTAATCCATCTGCAATTTTTTCTGGTCATGGTCTAAGTTGATCAAATACAGGGTGTTATATTTAGGCATTACGGTGTCCTATTTAAAATAAGAACGATATTGTCGTTTGAATATGTCATTAGAGAATCGCCCCATTTTGAACGCCCTGTATAATTTTAAACAACTCAAACTACATTATTGCTTTCAATTATTAGTCTAATTTTTGCAGTTAAGATTGGATTTGGCTGTTTCCATAGGTTTCGAAGTTATTGGTTTTCTTGTAAATGCTTCCATTTTTAGAAATATCAAAATATCTCGAAAACTAAAAAGCTTAGGTATAGGAAATATTTAAGAAATTTTATCTTATTTCTTCCATAAGAAATACTATAACTTTGATACGTCACACTTTTTCGGGACATGTATATTTCAAAATAATCTTAAAATCATCCCACATATCCATTAATAAACAAAATTTTCAAAATATTAACCGTTTAGCCACAATGGACCGTGGCGTTTACCGTAACTCACTCTGTATATCAATAACATCGAAAGTCATGTTGATATTAAGTATTTTTTTTGTGTTTCTGTTGATCACAACTCATATATCAATGAATTAGTCACTAGAGTGAAAATGGAAAATATTTCAGATTGAAACGCGCTATCACTAAATTAGAAAACTATTATAAAAAAAGTATATGACTATACGGAAAAAGAGAGCTTTCATCAGGAACACTGGAAAGTGACATCCAAAGAACGTCAACAATGACAGATGTGGGAACATCCACTGTATACAGAATCCTTCGTAAGCAAAAGTCGGGAGTCCTGACTCCAACAAAAGACCGTTAAAAAAGACATCCCAACGTTAGCAAAACTTTTTAATTCTATGAAAAATTTTCCCAACATAAAACGAACCAAACATTGGCAAACTCTTAAAGAATTAAATTTGACATGCTCGAAAATAGATAGAAAATCTACCCTAACTAAACTAAATTATGTTATGATAAAGGTTATTATATTATTTACTAATTAAAGGAATTTAAAATGACGTACATTGAATATTTTAATTGTCTAGTGTTTTGTATATTTCTTGGGATGAAAAACAAATCAGTATCTTACTCTAATCAGTCTAATTTTTAAACCTGAGAATAAAAAGAATCACTCTCTCATGTTTTTATGTTGATTTATTGCTCTCAACTCATCCTGAACCAAGTATGGCATTAAGTATTCAAAAAAATAGTTTGACAAAATCATGTGCCAATTACTACATTAGATTTGAATACGAAATCGAAAGCAACGTTCATTCATTACCATAAATATCCGTATAATTCGAACTGAAGATAATGCCCAACTCGTACAATTTATATGCAGGTGTATCATACGTAGAAATTAGTATTCAATCGCGTCTACTCACGAATGTTCATCAATAGTTTTACCGCAAAGACCAATGGACTGCCGAAGACCTTCACGTTGAACTTCCACGAGATGTTTTGTTTTCGTTCGGCGGTGTTGTCGTGTTAAAAAAATAATCGTCGCCTACAGTGAAATTTAAGTACTTAAAGTAACGTTATTTTGATACAAAGAAAACGGTTTTCGGAAAGTCTCGGTCCTACGAAAAAAAAAATTGTCATCGATGGAGTTCAAAGAATTTTGCTAATGATTTTTATCTTCAAACCGAAAAATTATGAAATTTGCGATTTTTTTTAGAAGAAACTAAATCAAATTTTGAAAAGGTGAGTTCGTCGTAACATAGATTAGGCTTTTACCAGTATATACTTATTTTTTCATTCTCTCAAAATGAAAAATTAACCTAAAAAGTTAGGGACTATGGAACCCTTACATACAGTGTTTTATAGTATAGCACAAGTTCCTCTTAAAAGAATTTAGAATTTTAATAAATGATGGGGAAATCGGACACGGTGGACTAGTTGGTAAGGCGTCTGCCAATTCAGCTTGGTCAGTGTTCGGAGAGTAGGTTCGAATCCTGCCGCATTCAAGTGGAATTAAAGTCAGATAAAACTTTGGCAAGTGCAAAAAGGTATTTGTGTCATACGCAGTTTCATTCACGCCGGACAAGCCGGATGAGATCGGATATCTCGTGAAACTGATAGGGGTTGGTGACACAATTACACACTTGTTAGTCGGTAGATCTCCTGCATGACAAAGGCATAGTCCTGGGTTTAAGGTGATTGAGGACTGGTTCGGAGCCCACGATAAGCTGTAGGTCCCGTCCAGTTTAGGCCAGAAAAGGGACGTTAAAATTAACAAAAAACAACAATAAATGATGGGGATGATATTCTCAGTACATGATTTTTTTATATGTTCCGAGAAAATGTCGAAAAGTTATTTTAGTATTATGAGAGCGACACATCCTTTTCAAGGCCTCTATTTTAATTTTAAGCCGAAGGGTTCTTAACTGGATTGAGGTTAACATCGGTATATCTCAACGGGGTCACTGTATTTCTAAAGAACTTGGTTGTTATCTTTAAAATTGAGTGGAGGAGTCTGAAGCGCTCTCAAGGCCGTTTGACTGTCGGCTGTCAGAAGGATATAGGAATCCACTTACATCCACTTTGCACGTAATATTATCCCGAACATATATCGTGATCGCGCGTATTTCTGCATGATATGGTACGGACGCAATTTACTGTGTAATTGGTATAACTTCGAAAATCGTATTCAGGGAAAATAGATGAAAATATATTTTTAGAATTTAAATGCCTTTTAAGGTATTATGGTTGTTGTTTTTTTAAAGCTTTGTTGTATATCTCTAAAATCTTATTATGTACCCGCCGGGTCAGAATAGCAGAATTTTTATTTTCCAATACTTTGCTGCCTATAAAAGAGAACGTTAATTTTTCCAATGGCTGTTTCTGAATTTTTTTGGTAGCCGCAGATCCAGAACTATATTTAGGGAAGAGGCCGGTCTCATTGATAGTACTTTCAGAAGGTTGGTTTAACTTAGCTACTGACATCAATATTCTCAATGTGCTTGAGACGTACAATTTTTTTTATAAATCAAATAGGAGTTGTCATAGTCAATCTTCTTTTAATATGATGATTGATTTACTTCACATCGATTAATTTTTTGATCTGTCTACTACTGTTCATTTTGTTAATGGGGCAACATTATTATTAGCTGTTATAGTAGAACCCACCGCTTTATGAGAAAGAAAAAACGCTATAAAAACAGCAAAGGATACCGCCAATAGAAGAAATGCTAATTGATCTGGACATTTTTGAGTTCTTTAATGTCGAAAACGCCGTACACTGTCCATATACATAAAAATAAAATGATATTTTGGCTATTAGGACCACTGTGCAAAGATTCAATAACCAACTTACTGGAGATCGTTAGGGGTAATTTGCGTAAAATTTCTATATTGATTAACTTTCTTTAATATGAATTTACATTTTAATTTCTATAACGCATATTAGATTTCAATAGAGGTTGACCACTCCACCTCGCCCATAGGTTCATTTTCTGATCTCTTGTGAGATTCACAAACGTTGCTAATTAAAATTTTTGTCTCAAATTTTAATTCTAAAATTAAAAACACCGTGAATAAGGTCATAAATATTATAAATTATTTAAGCTTACCTACCCTATCTCAACCCTCACCATTGGATTCACTGTCATCAACATTGATAATCAATTTGGTCGGACTCGTTATATAAGAATTTTCTTCTTTGATAACATGTTTGATTTTTGTCTGCCAATCATCAGCTGAACTTTTGTTAATTTCTTCTTTTATCAAATTTGCTATCAACCCGTCAAATTTGGGAAACACGTTATAACGCCTTATTCTTTTTTAATTTGTCCCCAAATTAATTCTGTGGGGTTAAATACACAAAAATAGGGCGGAAGGCGCAATACCTCGTGGTCCCTTTTTGATGCCATTTCATCAATAAAAAGTTTTATAATATATTTGTAAAGATGCCCAAACGATATGTACAAATGTTTAGAAGTGTCATTTCAAGTTGACATTTTTACTTGATTCCTTTTTCAAGTTAGAAAAATGGTGTCGAATTCAAGTTGAAATTTTTATACAAAATAACCTCACAATTAGAACCCTCCGTGGATGGTTCACACTAGCGTCAGCGTCTATTTGGTATTTGAGGTATTTTTTTGTAAAATAAAGTGTAGAATTTTTTCTGATTTTTAGGAATCCATCCACAATTAGCTGATTTACAACTTTTATTCCAGCAGGAATCACATCATTTGACGCAATTTTTGTAACTTGAAACAGGAACCATTTAAATAAAAATGTCAACTTGAAATGACTTGAATCAAGGATTGAAATAGTATGAACGTTCACTTGAATTCAGTTTACTCCTTTCAAGTTACTTGAATTCAAGTAACTTGTAAAGTCTGAACGCCGCTTTATAGAAATTAAAATGTAAATTCATATTAAAGAAAGTTAATCAATATAGAAATTTTACGCAAATTACCCCTAACGATCTCCAGCTAAGTTGGTTATTGAATCTTTGCACAGTGGTCCTAATAGCCAAAATATCATTTTATTTTTATGTATATGTATAGTGTACGGTGTTTTCGACATTAAAGTACTAAAAAATGTCCAGATCAATTAGCATTTCTTCTATTGGCGGTATCCTTTGCTGTTTTTTCTTTCTCATAAAGCGGTGGGTTCTACTATACCGTTGACAAAACCTGGTTGGTTTCTCTTATTTTGTCGGCCTCTAAAATGTTGTACATTTTACGCCGTTATGTTACTTATGTTAAATTTAAATTCAAACCTGTGTCAGCCATAACAATGTGCCGGCAATTTTGTTTCTAAATTTTTAAAAAATTTGAATGTTTAAATTTCTTAATAATTTGATGTTTGTTCGATACCCATGGGTAAGTTGTTAAAAGACCATTTGTAAATATTTGATCATTTCCGCCAAGAAATTTTTTCTAGGCCTGATGATGGCTGTTTATAGCCGAAACTAGTAGCCTATTTTTCATTTCAATTCATCGTTAATAAATATATGTGGTACCGTCTTTGAGCTGTTTTATTCCGTAAAAAAATAGGAGTAATTCAAAATTTATATAAATTAGACGCCGAAAATCAGCTGCTTCTCTGAAACATATGATTGATTATGTGTTAATTGACGCTTATATACAAGAGACACCTGTTTGATTAAATTAAACGAAATTCATTTGCTTTTTCAACATCTACTTTATCCGCACCAATTTTGGTAGATACTTCTCGTTAAATAACCAGTTCCTTCAACACCCGAGAAACGAAATGAAGTAAATTAAAATTGAATTAAAGATGGATCATTAAACGGATGACCGTGACCGGTCCCGAATAACTGTCGCTACGGTGTAAATGCCTTAAAACTTTATCTGATATTTTATCTACATTCATTAAAACGAGATATATCCTACGCTATTGGATAAAAATATTACTGAATCATTCTACATAATTTTTTAACCACTCCGGGCAACAATGTTGCCGATTTTCGATTTCATTTTATATGTTTTTGGGAGATTTTTTGTCTATTTATTAGCCCCACTATCCTCGAAATTAACTTCGTCTAGCTGTGCTGTTGCTAGAAGTCGAGTATTGATTTTATCCAATATAATCCTAATTGTTGATTGAGTTCGCTCTTTCCAAGCAAAACATTTGCAGGTTAATCATTTGAAAAATATCGCATTCAAGCTGTAAATATACAATAATTATGCAAATGTGCCTATAAGCAAATATAAGAGATGAAACTTAGAATAAAATATTGACGTCTTAACAAAACAAAAATTCGCTTTTTGCATTGAGTATTGCAACATTTTCGACAATTTCAAAGTGTCATTCTCTTCGTATCCCTTCGAAGGGAAACAAAGGGAGGTTTCTGCCACTCGGCTTCATCTAATAGGCTCAGAAATCAAATTCGAAACCCTTAATTTCCAAACAAGAAATTTTTAATATGGGAATAGAATTCAAATATTTTACTTAAAAAATAAATTGCTGATTATTTCATCTTATTTCAACTAATAATTACTATATTTTCTTCCAGACGTCTTTAGTTTATATAAACAAATGAGGTATTAAGATAAAGAGAAAGTTTTTTCATTATATTTCATATTATTCGTTACACAATCGGTTGCTTCAAAAATACATCATATTTATTGGTAAAAACTAGATTAATATTTGAACATAAACGAAATAGAACAAAGCGCGGATTGCTTGCTTATTAATCTTCAGTTTCTTCATTTTTAATATTAACCTACCTTCTTCTGAATATCTAATTAACATTGCAAAACATTTTCGATCTACATACCAGAAGTAATTGTCTTTTGATTTTTCTGGGTTAATTCCTTATTACATAAAACCGTAAAACAAAGATTTTTCTCACAATTCTTCAAAATAATGCAGCGGTGTTGTCACTACATCCCAATTAGTGATAGTAATTACATTATTTGTAGTGAGTTGTGAATTCTTTGGTATTTCTTGATGTAATCAGATCGGTTACACAATTCACGACTCAATAAATCCCAATTACTTAGCAATTTTACACTTAAATGGGCGCTGTAGAAATGACCGACCCTCTAAGAGATTATTGCTATGGTGAGTTTTTTTAGAAAATATTCCTATTAAAAATAATCCATCGTTTTGGCTGGGATACTTTACTGAGCTATTGACATCCTTTGGATAATAGTTTGAAAGAACTTTGTAGTAGAATGAATGTTAATACTACCAAAAGGGCTGGTTTAAACAAAAAAAATCCAGGTTAACGAGTCTCAAACATGCTTACCTGTTATTGCATAATTATTAAAAGCGCATGAGTTCAAAATAATCGATTTCAGACTAAAATAGGCGCGAAATATTTAAAATAAGGAACTTAAACCATTCTGGAACAAACTTTGTGTGCCAGTAGTTGTTTAACTGAAAAGATATAGTTAAATAACAAACGAATTGAGAATTCCTTTGAAGGCCTTCGAAGATGAGAATGACAACTAGATTAGAATAGGTTCATTTATTAATTTCGCTGATAGATGGTAGGGCGTTTGCGTATTTGAACAAATTGTTAAAAAAATATTACGTAAAAGCGTTTATCAACTGCATTGCAGGCGAAAACGTGTCATAATTGTAAAAAAAAAGCGTAAAGAGTGATGGCTCTTAGGGAGACATTAAAAAACATACTTCAAACTATGTTTTTTTTAATTACTGTTTAAACCGAGCATTTTAAATTCTGCATATGTATGCGCTGCCTGACACTTCTGACACCATAAAATGGATGTGTTTAAATATCTAATATACCTTCGGGAATACTGTTACATGGCTTGGAAATTTTATTTTAATTTCACTTGTTTGTGCACTTCTGTTTTTAATGAGAAATATTGTTTACTTTTAAAGCTTCATCGTTTCCAATTAAAAATAATCTTATCGTTAAGAAAAATATTTTAATGCTCGTCTACAACAGGCAACAGTTTGCGTTATTTTTACTTCCTGAATAATTAAAAATAAAGTTAATCGAACAATAGCTTGATCGCTTTTTAACTCTTTAAATATATAAATAAGGGAATATTAAATAAAAGTAAATAAAGTCTAAGGAATTGGGAGTAAAAGGGATCAATCTAAAAATGAGATGCACAGTTTTATAATTATATTCCTGCAGTAAACCTAATCAAATTTTAATTGCGGTTTGCAGTTCGAATCAGATATAAATAAAATTCAGGACAATACCTTCGGGGATTCACCTCCTTGATAAACCTTGATATAGTCCAACTCTGCAAATCTATCGTGATCAAATCTACGACGGTTGGAAATTAAGCATTTCCCGGCGGTCCCAATTGCATTTCGAGGAAGCCGGAAATATATAGCTTCACGTAATGAATCGAATATTTTAAATGAGCAATAAGATCGTTGCAATCCTCAATTGTGTAAACTATCTGGTAACCTAAATTTTCCGATCTTTTGTTACTCGATATTTCAATTAAAAAAAGACTTTTTGTTAATTTTATGATTCTAAAGCGTATAATAAACATTGAGTATAGATATTGTGGTGGTTCAAATGACGCTTCATTGTGTAATTTACCAAAGATTGATCCCTCAGGAACTCTAAGTTTAATGTTCACTATTACGGATTTAGCTATTGATATTTTCGTAAAAAAAAACAGATTTGGATATAGATTTTAGGGTCTAAAGTCCAATGGATTTCTGAAAAGTAAATTAAATAATGAAGATCTATTACTTGTCATTATAGTAAACCTCCACATTTTTATGGTTTACGTAAAATTCATAAACAACAAATATCCAATAAGTTCTATAAATTCACCTTATCAAAATTTAGGAAGATTTCTACTTAATAGATCCGTTATCAGGAAATACTAATTACTTTATCAAAAATTCAAAACATACTTTAGAAAAATTATCAAAAATCAAAATTACAAATTCAGAATGGTTAGTTTTGATGTAGTTAGTTTATTTCCAAATGTTCCTGTTGATAAAACTTATTAGAAAAAAAGTTGACAAGTGATAATACAATAAATAGAACTAAATTAAGCGTCTCAGCAATTCTAGAATTGTTGGAATTATGTATTAAAACTACATATTTTCAATTAAATAGTGATTTTTATCTGCAAAATTTTGGTTCACCTTTATCACCAAAATTGTGTGATATTTTCATGGAGGATTTTTAAATGGAAATTGTAAATAAACAAAATTTAAGCCCTTCTGTTCGGAACCTACTATTAAATTTACAATTGAAATTGAAAATAATAAAAAATTACCGTTTCTTGATGTACTAATACACAATAATAACAATTATATTGAAACATCAGTTTTTAGAAAATACAAATAGATATCTAAATTTTAATTCAAACCACTCAATTTGTGTTAAACGTGTCAAATCTCTTTCCGATAGAGCAAAAACAATTTGTTCAAATGACAATATTTTAAATAATGAATTATCACTTATTAAATCTGTCTTGATTAAGAACAACTACCCAAGTAAATTTATAAATCGTGAACTTTACCGAGACCTCAAAAATAAAGAACAAAATTTAAATTCCCCAAGGATGGGCAATAAATTTAATTTAAAAACAGTTTTTCAAACTAATAATACATTAAAATCTTTAATAGTAAATACAAAACCTTTTAATGAAATTCAAATTACAAAAAAATTGTATTTACAAAATTCCATGCGAATGTAATAAATTTTATATAGGAGAAACATCTAGACCGTTTCATATTAGACTTAATGAACACCAATAATACATTAAAAATAAACAATTCGAAAAATCAAAAATATGTGAACTTGCATGGGATTTTGAAAGCTGGTTCAAATGACGCTTCATTGTGTAATTTACCAAAGATTGATTAATGTTTTCGTAAAAAAAAAACCGATGGATATAGATTTTAGGGTCTAAAGTCCAATGGATTTCTAAAAAGTAAATTAAAAAATGAAGATCTCTTACTTCTCATTATAGTAAACCTCCACATTTTTATGGTTTACCTAAAATCAAAAATATGTGAACATGCATGAGATTTTGGTCATAAAATACAATGGAATTCTTTAACTAGATTATTAAAAGAACCTAATAATTATAACCGCAAAGTTAAAGAAGCAGCATTGATATGCTTAAATAATAACGAATGTGTTTCTAATTGTTCGGTCGATATTTCAAAAATTTGGATACCTATTTTACAAAAAGAGTTAATTGCAAAAAGGATACCCTCTATATTGGGATAGTATCGTAAGTTTTTATCTGGTTTTTTCTTATGATAATATTAATAAGAAAACTTCATTTATGATATGGAAATGGGCTATCCTTTTTTAAAATTCGTTCCCAGAAACGTCACAAAAATATGATTTTGACATCTTCAATGTCATGTTTTTATAATATTATCAAGTGATCTGTTTCTATAGTAAATTTTTTATTATATATTTTGTTATGTCATTTTGAAAACGATTTTCGAACAAGAAGGTCGAAACGTCAAAATTAAAAAACTTTTTGATAGAATAAGTGGTTTTAATATCCATAAAGAAGGGTATTTGAAGTACAAAGCCACTATGAGTTATAGAAATGAATCAAAAAATGGTGTATTAAATAACCAGAAAAAATTTATAAAAATAAAACAACCTCTAATAAATTATACGAAAAATACATTTTTGAACACTTCCACGTTCCATTTAGAAGAATAGTAATTTTTTTAAAATTTAAAATTCTACACAACAATCGTTCATTTAGGGGGGTTTCGTGATATTCTATACCGATAAATTATCATTTCAAAACAGTTGAAATTCCCAAAAGAAAAATTTTCATTCGCTCTTCAAGCGGCGATAAACGAACAAACTCCAAAAATTCCAAAAGCTCCAAATTTGCAGGAATGTTTATTTAGAGAGGCAGCCAGTAAATCAGACATGTTGGTAATATATTTAGACCCTTTTGGAAACTGGTCCTGAATAATTGCTCTTACTTGAAAAGTATGTTGTAAATTGTGGTAAACTTTAAACGTATGTAGACATGTAAGTTACATTTTGCGAAGGTTAGGGCTTCGTGGTTGTTGTATAATAATTGAAATTGTAATTTTTTAGGAACTAGAATGGATAAAAGGGATGTTCCATTGAATTTAATGAAATAAAATTAAAATTAAAATTTGCCTCCTCACAGGAAGTCCTATTTAGGGGGAGTACACATGGAGCTACTCAAAACAAACGTGATTCTGACGCAGATCACTAACCAGTCCGCGATGAGTCGCAGCCATTGTAATTGAAGGGGACAACTCGACAGGGTGACTCAATTTTGACTTGAATCACCCAGTTTCTAATGTTCAGCTGTCAAGAGTGTCAAGTGTTGGTTATTTTGTTTCAAAACATTCTTGAAATAAGAAGAAACAAGAACTTGAAATATTGTATAGTTTTAAGCTCCTAGGCTACTCCAAGAGGGATGAAACTGATCATGCTTGGTGTGAAATAACAAAAGAATAATAATAAAAGTAAGATAGATTCATCATCACTAGAATCGGTATTCATTTTTAGTCAGATTGGTGAATAGTAGATGTTTTCTACCACAGCTGTAATCAAAAAAGCATCACTAATCAGTTAGTAACTGGTTAGTAATTTCAGTTTCAGTTTCTTTTGAGTAGCCCCATGTGTATGTACTCCGCCTTATATTTGAGGTAATTTTCGATCAAACTTGAAGTCGGACATTTGATATTTGGAATTTTCGTCTCAAAATTTGTAAAATAATGTTGTTTGTAGTAACTCAAATATTCTTTAAGATTAATACGGTCCTGTATTTGGGTCTCTTTGTCTCGAGCCTTTAATTAAGAATTTAATAAATAATTGCTTAATTCTAACGGTTCTCAAGACGATGTAATCCCGAAAATAAACTCCATTTAGAATTTATGGGTGGACGGTTTGACTCCACCAAAATTTCAATATCACACTGCAGTAGAAGTAGAATTAGATTTTAATCGTAGATATAGGAATAATGTTTAAATGCAGTGGCGAGAATATTCTTAGCTCATATTAGAAATTATTTATACAAAATATTTGTAGGCAAAAAATTAAAAATTGTGAAAAAGCAAAATGCATTTAAATTGGAATTTCATTTGAACATATTTTATTTTTTGGCTCCTTGTATTTTCAGTTTTTCTAGTGAAATTTTGGAATAAATATTTTCAACTTTTTGCATTTTCACGTTAATGAGTTTTCGCCTTTTCGTATTCTGAACGTATTTGACGACGCATTAGTGGATATTAGAGGGGAAAAGTTGGCCAAAATAATTTTGGTGATTTTTAACTGTTTAGGTGAAAAATTATTAAACTTTTGTATTCCATCATCAAAATATACTCATGTCTGAGATCATTTTTCATCCGGTCTCAGTACCCGTAGATGTAATCAATTATAAAAGTTCCATACCAGTTTGATATCCTTCGAAGTAAAACAAATTTGATAAAATATAAATTAAAAATTCTAATTCTGGATCAATACGAATTATTTTTTTTTGTTTCTGGAAAAGAATGGTCACAAAGTTATTTACTATTTTGAGGGCATAATAAGGAGTTTAAATGTGATTTTGAAAGCCGTCCGAACTTTTTATTTTGTGCCATTTTTATCCACTACATTCTTTAGTAGGTATAGGACCTAACGCATTGATTGGTCAACGACAACCAATGTTTTCTAGCGTCTGAAATTAGTTTGATTCAATAATTTCTTAATTAAAATTGTGATATGCGATTTAGAGGAAACGATAACAAACACCCAGAGTTCCAGGTGTCAATATGGAAAGATGAGATGAATCTTCAACAGAAATGGAAACTACAAGTGACGCAACAATCAGACAATCGATAGATTATTGTAGAGAATCTCTTATCGTTTACTTAGCTTGATAAGTACGAGGAAGCGAAATTAATAGGTGGATAAGGTATTGTGGTTGAGATTGATGAAAGCAAGTTTGGTAACAGAAAGTGTAATAGAGACAGAGCTGAAGGTACATAGGTAGTCGGTAAGTAAATTAAACCTAACCTAAACCTAGCCTAACCTTACCTAACCTAAATAAATTTAACCTTAACCCTTACGATGATAGAAGAAGCATAAAAAGATATGAGGAAACACTAGTTAAATTATTGAGAAACATGTAGCAAAAGGAACGATTATAGTGACCGACTTATGGAAGGGGTAGGTGAACCTTGAAGATTGTGGCTATGTAGATTTTACTGTCAATCATAACGAAAACTTTGTCTGCCCTAAAACTGGTGCAAACACTGTGGCAATAGCAAAAAGATCGCTGCAGAAAGTGGTCAAGCAAGCAGAATTTTGAAATATTTTTATGGCAGTATTTATGGAGAATGGAAATTAATTGTTTACTGTGTTAAAGTCATGAAAGTCTATGAAAAATTACTTGTAATAAACTTTTGATTTGTTCCTCACTGTTTTTACCTGAAAAATGTTTTTGGTCTTATAATAAAGAATGTCCTTTTTTTACTAGATATGTAAGTAGTAAAGTTTTGGAGGGATTTTGAAAAATTCAACTTTTGGCCAACCTTGCAGGTTCTATAATCCATAGTGCGTCACACGACGCGCTATCCTCAAGATATTGTTAACGACGCGATGTAACAACAATATGCGGTAGAAAATGATATCCCATTAAAGTAGCAACAGCACTAACTGTAAATCAAAAGTGGAGGGTAATAAAGAATAATCAGTGCCTTATGACCTCGGGGAACGGTTTCGATAAGCCATCTGCGGCCGTTAATTTATTACAAGAAAATATATTTCGATAAAAATGAAAGCAATTTTTCATTTTTTTTTTCTTTTGCTGTTGAAAATAAAAGTGAACCGACGTGAATTTAGCTCGTATTTTGTCGATTTATTTTCGAAAAAAAGATAATAAAATCTGAGCAGAGATGACATCCATTTAAGTTAATGTGGAATGTGAAATATAGATTTCTAAACAGTATTCTGGAAATCGAAGCATTTTAGAGTCTCTTGTCCAGATTGACAAGGGAGTGCCAATAAAACCTGAATATCTGAAAAATGTGAAAGTCGATTTAGCAGCTCTGAAATTGTTTGGTTCTCAGTGATGAACCCACTCGATTTTCTTTGAACCTGAGTGTTTCTCCAGTTGGTGTTCTTTTCTGTTTCCATTTAAGAACTTAAATTGTTACATTTCGTTACATTACTGAAGGGTTTTGGTTTCATAAATAATGGTGAGTTCACATTCACGTTCCCTGGTGGCCTTATTAAAATTACTCGATTGTGGTTGGCCAGTTGGAAGATTCGAACTTATGTCTATCTGGCAGGTGAATTATGTATAGGTACAGACGTTGATGAAAGAAATTCTCTGTACATCATCGGTAATGGATCAGCAGATCAGCTGACATCAAGGTTAATCTTAAAATCTAATCAAAGCTTATATTAGGAGTCAAAAAAAGTCTAAGAAGTGCGATAGAATGGTGGACTAACTTGGGAAATAATCGCAAATTGGTTGCTGATGGTGGATTTTCTAGAAACTAAATTACTAGTACTAATTTTGTATTGTCATTTAGGTTGGTATAATATTTAATAAAATTATTCAGTTACCTACAAATATCCTTTTTTCTCAACTGTGGTTTAAATTAAAAATTGTATATTTACAAATAGTTTAATATAGTCTATTATTTTGGAATTTATTGAATTGAACAAATTTCCAATTGAATTATTAAATTAATTTCAGTATAAAAATTTAAATATATTGTTCAAATAAACTACATGTTTTTATCTGGATATGCAAATTAACTAAATAAATATTAGCATTTTTTGAATGGTAGAGGTTTATGATTTATCAAAATTTATTTGTTATTAAAGCTTTATATTTATTATGAACTAAATTTCTGTATTTTTTGCTTTGAAGTTATTTTGAATATATAAAAAATTGTATATTGGGTATTTTTTAAAACTTCAACGGGTGTTAATAATTTATTATTTTCTGTTTATTTCAAATATGAAAAAAACTCACTATTAACTATATTTTACAGCATACTAAAACAATTACGTATTACCAATTAGGTATGAGAGAATAAAATTAATTTTTTCCTTAACTACTTTTTCTCAAAACAAAATAAAAGTTTCATAGAAATGAAAAACTCTTCTATGGAAGTTGTGGAAGGTCTCAAAAAACAAAAATGTAAAAAAGAAAGCAGAAAGTGTAAAAGAAAAAATGTAGAAGAAACTAAAGATTGTGACATAAATAACAGGCTGGAACAAATTTGACGATACTGCACACATGAAAAAACAGATGACGAGATAAAAAACTGGATGCTAGCCAGTACTAATATGTAGTTGTAAAAATTGTATAATAACTAAAAGAAAAAAATGTTTTGGATAAATTATTATGGAAGTTGTGGAATGTCTTAAAAAACAAAAAATTAAAAAAGAAAGCAGAAAGTGTAAGACAGTAGGGATGTAGATGCAGAAGAAAAAATGTAGAAGAAACTAAGATTGTGACATAAATAACAGGCTGGAACAAATTTGACGATACTGCACACATGAAAAAACAGATGACGAGATAAAAAACTGGATGTTAGCTAGTACTAATATGTAGTTGTAAAAATCGTATAATAACTAAAAGAAAAAAATGTTTTGGATAAATTATTATGGAAGTTGTGGAATGTCTTAAAAAACAAAAAATTAAAAAAGAAAGCAGAAAGTGTAAGGATGTAGATGCAGAAGAAAAAATGTAGAAGAAACTAAGATTGTGACATAAATAACAGGCTGGAACAAATTTGACGATACTGCACACATGAAAAAACAGATGACGAGATAAAAAACTGGATGCTAGCCAGTACTAATATGTAGTTGTAAAAATTGTATAATAACTAAAAGAAAAAAATGTTTTGGATAAATTATTATGGAAGTTGTGGAATGTCTTAAAAAACAAAAAATTAAAAAAGAAAGCAGAAAGTGTAAGACAGTAGGGATGTAGATGCAGAAGAAAAAATGTAGAAGAAACTAAGATTGTGACATAAATAACAGGCTGGAACAAATTTGACGATACTGCACACATGAAAAAACAGATGACGAGATAAAAAACTGGATGTTAGCTAGTACTAATATGTAGTTGTAAAAATCGTATAATAACTAAAAGAAAAAAATGTTTTGGATAAATTATTATGGAAGTTGTGGAATGTCTTAAAAAACAAAAAATTAAAAAAGAAAGCAGAAAGTGTAAGGATGTAGATGCAGAAGAAAAAATGTAGAAGAAACTAAGATTGTGACATAAATAACAGGCTGGAACAAATTTGACGATACTGCACACATGAAAAAACAGATGACGAGATAAAAAACTGGATGCTAGCCAGTACTAATATGTAGTTGTAAAAATTGTATAATAACTAAAAGAAAAAAATGTTTTGGATAAATTATTATGGAAGTTGTGGAATGTCTTAAAAAACAAAAAATTAAAAAAGAAAGCAGAAAGTGTAAGACAGTAGGGATGTAGATGCAGAAGAAAAAATGTAGAAGAAACTAAGATTGTGACATAAATAACAGGCTGGAACAAATTTGACGATACTGCACACATGAAAAAACAGATGACGAGATAAAAAACTGGATGCTAGCCAGTACTAATATGTAGTTGTAAAAATTGTATAATAACTAAAAGAAAAAAATGTTTTGGATAAATTATTATGGAAGTTGTGGAATGTCTTAAAAAACAAAAAATTAAAAAAGAAAGCAGAAAGTGTAAGACAGTAGGGATGTAGATGCAGAAGAAAAAATGTAGAAGAAACTAAGATTGTGACATAAATAACAGGCTGGAACAAATTTGACGATACTGCACACATGAAAAAACAGATGACGAGATAAAAAACTGGATGTTAGCTAGTACTAATATGTAGTTGTAAAAATCGTATAATAACTAAAAGAAAAAAATGTTTTGGATAAATTATTATGGAAGTTGTGGAATGTCTTAAAAAACAAAAAATTAAAAAAGAAAGCAGAAAGTGTAAGGATGTAGATGCAGAAGAAAAAATGTAGAAGAAACTAAGATTGTGACATAAATAACAGGCTGGAACAAATTTGACAATACTGCACACATGAAAAAACAGATGACGAGATAAAAAAGTGGATGCTAGCCAGTATTAATATGTAGTTGTAAAAATTGTATAATAATGAAAGAAAAAGATGTTTTGGATAAATTATAAGAATGGAAAATAATAGACAACCAAAGAGGGTAAGGAAAGCTTAAACGATAAGAGGGGTAGGTCCTCCAAAATACGAAAAGACATCGGAGATATACTATAAAAAAGTGGCAACAAATGTCAATATTTAAAAATTAAAAAAAAAACGTTTTCTTCGAGTTTTTAAGGATCTATAGTTGAACATAATCCGCCCCTGTATAATTAAAATAAACCCTCCCTAGAACCACTTCATTAAAGTTTAATTGTAACAAAAATTCCTCTTAATTATTCTCCTGCAACGAATACCGAAATCGACCAAAGTAAAAACGACACAAATTGACGATTGGTGAAAGTGCCACAAAAAAAGGTTCGCTGTGAGTGAAAATACGACTCCCCTAATGAAAGCAAAAAAATAAATGTAACAGTTTAACTTTATTTCATTTTGCGTTATTCTTTTCGCTCGATGGGTGATTCTGAAGTAAAAGTAATTTGTAACGATATTAGATGACGGATAAACGTCGAGATAGCTGTAATAACCTCCGAAAAAGATTACAGAAATATAGTAGTATTTCGTCAGAGAAATGTTTTAAGTGGAGTGATTCGTTGGATTTAGGGTTAATAAA
The DNA here is from genome assembly GCA_949320105.2 of Crepidodera aurea. Taxonomy (NCBI): domain Eukaryota; kingdom Metazoa; phylum Arthropoda; class Insecta; order Coleoptera; family Chrysomelidae; genus Crepidodera; species Crepidodera aurea. The sequence goes on along the minus strand of OX439476.1, from coordinate 13,997,211 downwards.
AAAATTGTAGGCTTTTTTGTTAGTACTTTTGATTTATCACTCACATAAATGGAAAATGCGAGTGGGAAAAGTTTTTGTTATGTAGTTATTAGTATTAACAAGTAGTTGGTTTTTTTAAATGCGGACCAAAAAGGGTGGACTACCTGCCACTACCCAGCTAGCAATTTAACTTTTATAATGGTTGTGAGAACTGCTATACAACTGATATTATAGAAACATGAAAATCGTATAACGCACTTTAAAACTGTTATACAATGTCTTTACAACCAAAAAGGGCCCACTTTTATAAAACAAATTGCTATTATAGATGTTCTATTAGCTGGTTATACAACCATTATAACATTCATATAACTATATTAAGTGATACTTATAAAACTTTCGTATACAATCCTTATACAACAAATTTACATGTGCACTTCGGAATTGCTATACAATCATTGTATAGTGATTGTATACGGCAGCCTCGCACAATAATAGAACTTCAAAAAATATATATTTTTTATAAGTGTATTATTATGCATTGCAATACGACAAAAATACAATCATTATGTTATACAGTGATGAAATTGAGAACAAAATAATGGCGTTCAAGATTCATTAAAGATGGCAGCGTACAAAAAAATTATGAAAAATCTCCGATACTCGCAGGTAACCCGATAATTTCATTGCGCAGTGAAGTTTTCTGATGAACTATATATGTATTTCTACCTAAAAAATTGATTGGCCTCAGTTTAAATTACACGGATGCTTTATTAAAAATTAAAAAAAAATATCGTTTTTATTGACATAGTTAGATAATTAAATTTTTATATATAAAATTGTATCAAAGGTTTGTCTCTACATTTCTGAAAAACTTACTTTTTAAGTGATATTTTCAAGTTTACGGGAATTTTGAATAATGGCGGCGTTTGTTAAACGGCTATACCTGTAAATAAAGATGGCGCAATATAATAAAATAATTTTGTTCCATTCTCGACGTTATATAATTTTTTTGTTTTATTTGCAACTCTATATGATATTAATGTCCGGTAATGTTGTTTAAATACGCGCTATACAACCCTGTATTTTAAACGTTTGATAATGTCCTGTAGAGCGAAGAAACATTCCGTATTAGAACAAAATTGTCGTTTAAACATAATATAAGTATTGTATAAGGATATACAATGATAAGTATAACAACACTATACAATCATTTTGTTCTGTTGTGTTGAAATTCGCTACGCTATAAAATACGTTAGAAATGTAACCTAGAAATTTCAATGATATTACGATATTACAGTTACTAGTTGAATGGTTATTACGAAAATATGTTTAAAATTATAGAAACAATAGAAAATGGCAAGAGGGGGTTGACAATCCTGCCCCGACTGCGAAAAAAACACTTTAGATTAATATTTAGCACACAATTTTGTTAAGTAATTTTCAAAATTTCCATCCTTCCAACCAGTGAGTGATCTACTCATTACCCCTAGATCAATAATCAAAACTTTAATTTTTTTCCATTGGGATGCTGAATCCATTTTTGCAAATTGACTCAATGAGATTATGTATAATCAGATTTTATAACGCAGAATTTGGGAGACTTTTATCTTTGTAAACTATATTTTTGTTCTATAAACAATTTATAATAGGGTCAACCGATGTAGTTACAGATTAATTATAAAATGTTTTTATACTTGTTGTATAATGCTGCCGAACAGAATGATACTATTATACTTATCATATAAACCTTAATACAACTTGTTATATAATCTTTATAGGAATATTGTATAACGCAGATATTAAAGGTTATAGGAATAGGTTTACAACTGTAATATGATCTTTATACATTTATTTTAAAATATTTTTATAAAGATTGTATATAGCTTTATAGACTTGTTATAAAATGTTTAAGTTTAAAAAAGATTTTATTCTATAATATAAGTTGTAAGAACATTTATACAACAATATTATAGAAACATTTTCTTACAAAACACAATTGTCGTAATCAAACACACTAAGAAATAAAACAATTCTTTAAATGGCACTAAGCGATAACTATTTCGTCTAGAGTTCTATTTTGCTAGTTGGGTAGAAGTGGTTCTATAATCTTAATTTTTAACAATACCCACCATTTGGAAAATCATTCGGTGTTTTGTTACTTTCCCTGCACCATCACAGCTTGGTTACAATTTGTATCGAAAAACCATAAATTTCCGTTTTCAAATCTCGATGTTAATGTTTTTTTTTCTAAATAAGCTATTCCCATTTTTAATTTAGTATTCGCTTCATATAATTCCTGATCTTTGATTTTGTTTTATTTTCAAAATCTGTTAAAATTTATTGGTTTAAAAGGTTATCTGTTACATCCTCTTTTTTGTTATTAAATCCTTGTTTTTATTTTTTGATCCTTTTGTCTTTTATTTGTTCTTAATTTTTTTTCCTGTATTCCGAAATTTTTTATTTGTTTATGTAAATTTCTGTCAAATTCTTCGCCTAATTTACCTTGGACTTCCTTTACGACTTTTTTGTGAATTCGTTTGTAAGTTCTCAATTCTCGAAGTTAATGGGATTTTTTCTAAATAAAAAAATAATGTATGTTTATGTTTAATCATTTTTTTTATTCTTTTGAATCTTTTCCACAAGTTTTTCCCATTTTTAATTTAGTATTCGCTTCATATAATTCCTGATCTTGATTTTGTTTTATTTTCAAAATCTGTTAAAATTTATTGGTTTAAAAGGTTGTCTATTATATCCTCTTTTTTTGTTATTAAAGCATTGTTTTTATTTTTTGATTCTTTTGTCTTTTATTTGTTCTTAATTTTTTCCTGTATTCCGAAATTTTTTATTTGTTTATGTCAATTTCTGTCAAATTCTTCGCCTAATTTACCTTGGACTTCCTTTACGACTTTTTTGTGAATTCGTTTGTAAGTTCTCAATTCTCGAAGTTAATGGGGTTTTTTTCTAAATAAAAAAATAATGTATGTTTATGTTTAATCATTTTTTTTATTCTTTTGAATCTTTTCCGCAAGTTTTTATTAGTTTTTTGAAGGATTTACCACTCGTTACGACTTTAAAACTAAGTTACTACATAAATATATATTTTATTTATATAAATATTTCAATCAATTTAAAATTTACCACCTATAATCGATTTGTTCTTAAACAAGTAAAAAAATATTATATAACGTCCTCATTATTACTTTTATTACAAATTGAAAACTTATCAAAAAATTAATCTAAAACAACATATTATGTCACAATCACAACCATAGTGTTCCGTCGGAAGATACTTTATCATGGGAAAAGTATATTTAAATATTTCCTTTTAACCCATTGTTTCTTAATCCGTGGAAAAAGAACTCATTAGTTACGTAGTCTCGATATAATAAACTAAATATTCGCATTGTTGTATAAGGAAGGTAAAAATCATTATATGAAAATGTGGTCAGTGAGATCGTTGTTAGCTACATAATCATTGACGCATGCTTTAATTTTTACAATGGTTATGAAAAATTTATCCGTAATTTGTTAGAAGTAGATGTTTGATTGTTATGATTTTATTTTGTTACAATGAACGCATAAATACATGTTTTAGATGTTGTAATAAAAATCAACAAATATGCTGATTACGCTTGTAACGTTATACTGAAGCATACTGAATAATTTGAAGATTTATAGGGATGAGATTTTTATTGTTTTATACCTCTAACTTTGATGTTATATTGCACGTTTATCGAGGCTATAAAAATTGTGTCTTTGTACCAAATTACTCGTAGTTTGTATGTAATATTTATAAAATAACCCACATATGTACTACTAAATGAAAATACAAAACGGTTGTATAACAAATAATAGTTTTTATGAAAATCTTTAGCACCCAATTTCCATAATTTTCTGTAATAATATTCCTCAACTTGCGTATATTACCTCAGGAATATCATATCTACAGCTTCTTTTAGGCTCTATTATCTTTCCCATACTTGTCTTTTTCTTGCATTCTCTTTGCCTAAGTAATATTAATCGCTTTTCATGAATATCGTTTATAATATTTATTTACACATCCACATGTATTTAATTTACTTTTTCCAACTCGATTTTCTGTATATTTTTTTAAGTTTGACTGTAATTTTCATTGTTTCATTGGAACTCATTATTAAGTAGACTTGCTGTAGACTTACCATGTAACTCTTTGTCTTCATCAATTTCCTGATTATCTGCAAAGTATCAACTATGTTCGACGCCATATTCCTGCACTTTCTTGTGCATCCTGTTCAAAGGTATTTCGAGCAAAGTTGGTGATACTCCACAGATCTTTTTCTGTTTAAATAATTTCCCAGTTTCTTAATTTCTTTCCAGATTGTGCTATTTATTCTGCTTCCTAAAACTGTGCCACTGTACTTCCAGAGGTCGCTTTCCTCGTCCTCCCTTTGCAGTATCTTTGCCAGTTAGTCACCTTTTGAAGAGTTTTTTGGTAGTTTAAGTATTAAATCATTTAATTTCTGGAATAAATGTTGGTAAATATATTTCTTGAACCATGATCTTTCTTACTAATTATTTAACTATTTTTTAAATGCTTTTCTGCACAAAAAAAACTGTTCTGATATAGAAATTGATCATATTAAAAATTAAGCAGATGTTCAGTATAACAATTTTTTCCGATTGCCATCTGGATAACTACTTAATTAAGTTTTCGATACATTTTTCTTCTATATATTTTTTTTAATTTTAAATTACCTCGGTCATTGTACTGAAATTAAGTGTTATTTAAAATTGTACAGATTGTGTAACATATCCGTTAAGATTTAACTGTAAACTTCAAAAAGTAAGTAGACAAAAAATAGACGATAAACTGCAGAAATCGATGTGTACATTTCTGTACTGTTAGAAACTTCACTAGATTTCTTTATTTTAAATTGAAATCAATAACTCAAAATATACTCATTTAACTGTTGACGAATTTATGACCTGAATTTAAATTGAACTGTAAAACTAAACTGGCAAATTTATGGTTGTTCATACGGAGCCTCTCAAAATTTTTTGTCGGAATTTTTCGCAAATCTGTTCACTAATTTGCGATAAAAAATAACAGATACATTTTGGGTCTTACTTTTTTCATTTTGGTTTTTAAAATGTCTCAATATTGATATATAAAAATCTCCTAGTCTTACATCTATGGCAATCAGCGGTGGTTTACTATTTTGTCTCTTGTGCGAACTCTGTGGATTCTTTAAAGAATGACAGGGAAATCACAGACAAAAAACTTACCGAAGCTGTAAGGCAAATACGTAATGGAAAAACGCAGATATTTGTCACTGTCATTACACTACGGTAAAAACTTGTTGCAACTACTATAATACACAAGAGTACTTTTACTTTTAGCTGGTTATTAATGCTATAATACCACAAATCACTTGTGTTACGTAAGACAATTAAAGAACAATGACTAACTCTTCGGCACCGCCCTATATGTTAAAGAAGAAACTACTCATAAAGATAATATTATCCTTCTTTCTGGATTCCATTCAGAACATTTATATATTCTGAGCTAGAAGCAATCAGCAATAGACGAAGTGCTACCGGTGTTACATATTAGCATATACACATTCACATTGCATTGTGTTGATGTTTGAGCTTAGCGTGCGAACTGTGTCACAACGTCTTGAATATCGTAGAGAGAGAATGGTTTTACACAAGAAATAGTTTGCTATTGTTCGTAGAAGTTTGCCGAGAAAATTCGCTACGAAAACACGAAAACGTATGAGATTTTTCTCAGATTGGTTTAAACTAAAAAAATATATTAAAAAGATAATTTTGTAGTGGTTATATAAACAGGATTCATCTATAGAAAACAATTTTCCGAACGTAACAATATATATAACATCCCCTCAGGAAAATGTAGAACAACAGGTGAATATTAATAAACCAAATGAACAGGAAATCAGAGAGATCATTCAGAAAATGAAAAACAACAAAAGTCCAGGTGAGAATGGTATCCCGGCTGAGTTTCTGAAAGAAGGAGGAACACCACTCTTAAAGGAGATAGTAAGCCTGCTTCAGAAAATATGAAGACAAGAAAAAATGCCAGACAGGTGGAAAGATGCTGTTATTTGCCCGATATTAAAGAAAGGTGATAGTACACTCTGCAGTAATTACAGGGGTATTTCCTTACTAGATGTAACCTATAAAATTCTTGCTATAATTATAAGAAATAGATTAGAGATATTTAGTAAAGAAGAAATAGGAGAATATCAAGGAGGTTTCAGAAAAGGTAGATCAACAACAGATCAGGTTTTCGTCCTAAAACAAATCCAAAGCTCCACTTACGAACAAGGTTTGCCCCTTCATATGTTGTTCATAGATTTTCAACAAGCTTATGACAGAATTGACAGAGTAAAAGTATCTGAAGCAAGGCGGGAAATTGGGGTGCCTGCTAAACTAATAAGACCAGTACATACAACACTCGAAAGTACTAGAAGTAAAGTAGCAGTGGATGGAAGGTTATCAAGAAAATTCGAAGTCAACGGGGGTTTGAAACAAGGAGATCCGCTCTCAACCACGCTATTTAATATTGTCCTGGAAGTTATAATGAGGAAGTGTAGCATGCAAACAAGAGGAACTATATAAGTATAACAGGAAACATCAATGTATAGCATATGCGGACGATATGGCGTTATTAACCAGGTCAGAAGAAGAATTACGCAAAATATTCAAAAATTTCGAGAGGCAAGCAAAAGAATACGGACTAAGGATAAATGAGTCTAAAACAAAATACATGGCAATGGGAATTTCAAAAGAAACAAGCAATCTAAGAATAAAAGTAGACGAAAAAAGTTACTGTTTTCAACAAGTGGATCAATTTGAATATCTGGGGGTAATAATTACAAACTGCAATGATGAACAACAAGAAATAGATAAAAGAATAGGAAAGGGGTGTAAAGCAACAGGAGCTATGAAGGAGATACTAAAATCAAAAAATGTTTCATTAGCAGCGAAGATACTACTTTATAACAGTAATATGTCCGTCAATAATGTACTGCTCTGAGTTATGGATATTAAACCAATAAGAAGCAAATAAATTGGAAATCTGGAAACGAAAGATATTGAGAGGAATCTATGGAGGATTTAAGGAACAAGATGGAATATGGAGAAGACGAACAAATAAAGAAATTAGGGATATTTATAATAAACCAACAATTACACAAAAAATTAGGAAGAATAGAGCAGGTTGGTTAGGGCATGTAGTGCGCATGAACCCTTGTAGAATCGCAAAACAGTTATTAGAAAGTAGAGGGGGAAAGAAAAAGAAAGGACGACCCAAAAGAAAATGGATAGAAGCAGTAACATCAGATTTAAGAAAAGTAGGAGTAGAAAGATGGAAACAAAAGACAGAGAACAGAAAAGAATGGACAGAGATAATAAAAAATCATTACTAGATGGTACAGAAAACCAATTAATAGTAATCGGTTCCTAAATTTTCATTCAAACCATTCTATGAAAATCAAAATAAATTTAATTAATAACCTCAAAAACAGAGTGGTTAAAGTCACTCATCCATCTTTGAGAGATGAGTGTCTAAAAGAGCTTCAGAACATTCTTTTAGAAAACTCATATCCTAAATCTTTAGTGAATAAAATTCTATTTAGTACCTCTATTTCTGTTTCAAATTCAAACCATCCAACAACAACTGACCAAATTTCTATTTTTAAATCTTTACCACATATAGATGGTTTGACATCAAAACTCATACATTTGTTTAAAAATGAAGACAATATTAAAATAGCTAAAACCAATTTGAAAACTATTTCACAAATACATTCTAAATTGAAAACACCCATACCAGTCAAAAATAAATCAAATATAATCTATGAAATCCCATGCAGCAGCTGTGATGAAGTATACATTGGTCAAACAAGAAGAATGATTAAAGATAGAATAACTTCTCACAAAAGTGACTGCAGAAGGAATGTGAGATCTTGTCGCCTTGCTGAACATGTAATAGATAAAGATCATGTGATTGACTATAATAATGTCAAAATTCTCGATAATGAACGAAATCTCAATAAGCGTCTCTTTCTTGAAATGGTTCATATAAATAACAATCAAAATTCAATGAATAAAAGAACAGACATCAATGACCTGAGTACAATATACACATTTCTATTAAAAAAACATAAAGAAAATTTCTCAACTCGTCCTCCTTGAATTTTTATTTTTTTATATATATATTTACACATTCTTATACTTTTTATAATCACACTCTGTATGTTACAATTGTATTCTGAAGTTTTTGGAAACTGTCATTTTGTCATTTTAAAATATTTTAACACCGATGTTTCTTTTTGTATTTAATTTTTTCCGTATTTCATGTTATTAGTCTTGAAAAAGAAAATAAACGTTTTCGAAAGCTTGACCAAAACGAAGAAATCAAACTAATTTATTTTATATTGACTGATTCCCACGAATTTTTCTACTTAAACTATATATATATTGTGAAGATGATGAAGGTACAAAGAGTATAGAATAATGTTTTATAAAGTTTCGACATGTTATAATCTTGATAATGTGAAAGAATTTGAATTAGATTTTGAGATTTTAAAATATTGACAATTAGTTAAAATTAAAATAAAACACAAAATACCCAGACTATGTACAATCCAATATTTTTCCAAAAGAGATAATTTGGCTTTTAAATATTAATTGAAACAGCACCTAAAAATGTAAGCAGATTTACTAAGAAATAAGAGAATTATCAATTAACTTACCTTTGGGATGATTTAATGTGAGATAACTATGACAATGAATAGCTCTGATAACAACCTAAAAAAAATTTAAAACCAAAATTAAATAATATTCAAAATTCAAAATTTTATTAACAATTTATTTGGGACAATCTTTATAATAAATTATAATATCAGGACAACCTGTATGGCAAAATAAAATAAGGTGGTGACAACTATTATTTAAAATGAAATGTCAAGATACCAACTTTGTTAACTAAATTAGAAATTAATAAAATGTATGAAATTGGACGTCAGAATATAAAGCAAAAATATGTTAATCGTTATAAATCAAATTATGAAAGCTAAAACACATAAAACTTATAATAAAAAGAGTTTTTGCATGACGTCAGAAGGGAACCTAGCAACAGAAATAACAGAAAGGGGAGAGTTTTTTAAAATGGTAGAAGAGAGTTCAGTAGAAGAAATTTTAAGATTTTTGAATTAAAAAAATAGTTAGTTTTTTTGAGATGGTGGAAGTTTTTGAGTAGAGAAAAATTTAAGAAAATACTTTAATTTAAAAGTTTAAAAGAAAGTAGTTATTTGGAAAATGGTAGAAAAAGGAGAAAGAAAATTATATTAAAATTATTAATCGAAATTTCATAAGAAGAAATTAGTGAAATAAAGAAAAAACTTTGTATTCTGAAGTCTAATGGTAACTGCGACTATGTTTAGTGTTTAGTAAGCGAAGTATCTAAAATAATATTTAAGCAAAAACTTGCCTGGAAGATAGTGATTTCACATTCTGTATATCCTGAGAATTGGTTCCAGAATAATTCACTCAAACCAAGAAAATATCCTTTGAAGAATCCACAAAGTTGGAGGAAATCACATTATTAGAAGTCTTGCCAAAATACATCACTGGTTGTACGATTTGAAAGAAGTGCAAGAACAAATAGTTGAGGTATACATTTTCCATTTTTACTAATTGCGTGCTTAAACTGATAGCAAAGTGAATCACGTGTTTGTTTAAGACAGACAGGTTAGCCAATTGCTGGTTCTAAGAGATTGGTGTGCCAACCTTAATTTTAGAAAATATTCCGCCAAATTCTAATTTTTCAATTTTTGTTATGTTCTATAGTAATAGGAGATCATAGAGTGAATGTGTGTGCGTGTAAGAAATTCCCATAATTAAATTTAGTCTGATCATGGTTTATGTTTTTCGTCTATATTCTTTATTAAATAAAATTATCTAATTGTTGAACCATTTTATTTTATTAAAAAAAAATACAAAAAAAATCAGTAGCATAAATTAAAAGAGGGCTCTAAAAAAACTTTTGAACTCACAATTAAATAATCCCTGAGGTCAGAAAGAACTTCAAATTTCACAAACATTTAATTTAAATCCTTAAATTGGATTAAGTGGTTAAAGTTACGATAGTAAATATCGTAACAATATATATAACAATGTATATAATTTAAATCCTATGTAATCAATTCACCGCTTTTCGGATCCATGACAATGCTGTTCCATCAACTAACACAAAAGCACAAATCCATCCAAATTGGCAAATCAGTTTAGTTAACGAATTTTCAATTCTCAACAATAGGTAAACGACCATCTAGTAATTGAGTCCTTGTTGGACTGCAGGAAAGCACGAAATTCTGAATAATGCTGAACTGTCATAGAAGTCTGCAATGGATTTTAAAGAGAAACACGTTTTTAAAACTTATTTTTTATGACTACAGACAAAGAAGAAGTTGTTAATGTTGTTAAAAGTCTTTAAATATATTATGTTTAGAAATGATTGAAAAATTTATTATAAAATCTCTCTTTTACATATTCATCAATAATATTTTTTCTTATATCAGCAAATATTCTACAGCCTTATTCTACATAACTACAGCCCCATCTGCTAGACCTAAAAAATGTAAATCTATCAATTTGAATTATTGTCTAATCCCTCAATTGCTCCAATTAATGCTGTAACGGGACTTAAAATGATATAGTTACTAATATTAACCTATTTTATAATTAGGAAACCTAAATGAATCTTTAAACAACAACAAAACTTACGAAAAATAAAGTTAAATTGTCAGACCGAGTAAGGGAATAACGCTTTTTTAATTCTGACCAAGGTAACCGATAAGTATATGCATAGTTTTTAAGGAAGGGACTACATATTTCTTTCACCACTTACAGTTTCTATATTTCTTCAGAATACGCGGGAATTAATGGGTGATAAACGGCCCCTTTGGGTCTACTTTCATCTACGCCTATGAAGTCTTTGTTAGTCGGTCGAAAATTACGAAATACTGTAATGGCGAATAAGCAGCCACCGGGACCGTCGCCGCCGCCGCATGCTTCCTCATCCTCATCTAGGTTAACTGGTTCCACAGCATAAATGAAATATATCGTTTTAATTAAGACCATATCCCTCGCACTGACGTTTTCTATAGCATCGAAGCAATCGACCATCAGGCTCCGAGTAATGTCTTCATTTTCAAAATGCCCTTTTGTACTTAGGCTTTATTACCCCGGCTACGATTTTCGTTTATATACTTTCATCCATTGGAAAGTACGTTGGTGGCCAGTGACGTGCCAAAAGTTAAATTCATGTAATTTAATTCTTTAAATGATTTCCGGTTTCTTTAATGTAAAGATTCCAAAACCTTTTGATGGAAAAATCCTAAATTCTTACACTTGGTTGCAAAAATGATAATACAGATAATACATAAACAAAATACAAATAAATTAAAAATAAATTTGTGTTACATATCGGTTGAAGCGTACAATAGTTTGTGATTTTTTAAATAAAAATGTGTAATATACTAGTGTAACTTATTTTGACCTAATAGGTGCTGTCAACTTTGTTTTTATTTACCTAAATAAAAAAAAAGTATAAAAATATCTTCAACAAATGGCTTTAAATCAAATCATTCCATTTTTTATTGGCATACAAGTATTAAAAGCAATGTGACATCCAATTAAGCGGAACCGCCAAATTTTACAACCCTATGGAGCGGAACCGCCAAATTTTAAAATTTGGTGTATACGCCAAATTTTATAAAATATAAAACTATAGAGATTTTTTATATAGTTTTTTACGTCGGAAAGGCCCAGAAGAGATTATTTAAACTTTGACGAACTTATTTTCACCGAACATACTGTTGGGTAACTGAATTCGATCTGTTTGTGTGTATGCTGATTCTTTGGGTTTATGAATTTTAAAATTCTGACTTCAGATTTTGATAGAGCATCAAAAAGTAAGCTTAGGGTTTGATGAGCCCTTCCGTACCACTTCGGGACCACCTTCAAAATGGGGTCCAAAATATGAAAATTTTGAAGTTTAAAATATAAAGTAGACACATAGTGAATGACGATTTTGGTAAAAGTGAGTAGACTGTGGCTGTGTTGATTAGAATGAGAACTGTCAATCTAAAATTTTATCAATACTTTCATTATAATTAATACGATAATGTATTTACTCTATATTTTTTTATAACAGGTTTTTTAAGTAGATAAGACATGTATTGTAATGAAAAATAATCACCTGGTATATTAAAAAATGTAACCAGGTAACGAAAAAAAAAGGAAGGGAGAGAGGAGCGACTGAAAGAAAAAAACTGTCAGGAGTTTCAGAAAATTGCAATAGTGGAAAACTTATGTTATAGTTGTTGTATATTATATTAAGTTGTATGGTACATAGAAGTTTGTAACTAACAAGAAGAGGTTTTGAACGAGGACTTTTAGATAAGAAGACAAGTTTAATAAGGATTAGAAGGACCTTGACATACAGGTCAAAGGTATTTTCAGTGTTTAGTATTAGAGTATTTTTGTCGTTTTATATTATAGAGAGTGAGTGAGTGTGAATGTTTGGTTATTGATTATGTTTGCAATTTTCGGCAATGTTCAGTTTTATTTTTTTTGTTATCATCTGAAATTATTTTAATAAAATTATAAAAATTTTGACATTTCGTTTTAATATATCCAGTTGTCTGTGACTGTGAAAACCAATTGTTCAAGTACTTGATGAAAAATTACCTACAAAATATCAAAAATTTATAAAACGCGTTTGAAAAAATAATCACACTACGCCTCTGGCAGCTCTACGGCCGTTAGGCAGTTGTTTTATTTTTATAAGGTGTTTTCCTGGTTCCAGTGTTTCGGCAAAATACTCGATAGTCAGCAAAAAAATAATACGGCAAATAAAAATTTGCGGAATAAATGGATTCAGTATGCTGAATTATCTATACCGGCTTTTAAAACTTTGTGCAGAGTTTTAAAAGTGGATTTAAAAAAAAATGTGCAAAGCGGAACACCAGGAGAGCTTTGAAACTTTTCTAACAAAGGCAAACTATTAATAAGTTAAATAAATTAAAATTAAAATCGGATTTTAACGAGTTTGAAATTTGCTAATCGAATTAACAAAATGTACTGAGCATTTTTAGAAGTTTTAAAGTTTAATTGAACTATTACAATGGATTTAAAAAACGTCCCTACAGTTTTAAGGAGTAGTAGACTGTAAGGAAACGAGTTAGGAGTTCTATTTATTCGATTCGTCATCAAAAGACCAGTTTGTGTCGTTCGGCTTCTTCAGTTGTAATGTTCTTAGTTGTTGTTTCATTTAATTATGTATTAAGCCCATGAATAAGGGTCGTAGGGTTGGCATTAAGTATAAATAACTCAACTATTCTGAAAGTTAGAAATTGGGCTCCACCACATTTAAATAAAAAGTATTAAGCAAAACATTAATGATTAAAGAAAATAGAGACATCGGAGTTACATCAAAAATAAAAATCCATCTTAAGGTTGTATAGCTACGAATAGATTTCCGAACTTTAGAGGGAAATAGGACAAAATAGGACATGAGAGAATACGTTTCAGCTATTAAAACAAATATATTTTCTCAAAAATTAAGATAATTAACCCATATACATCAAAAAACTAATTATGAACGATTAATTAGAAAGACAGTATTGATCTGTAGAGATGTGACAGTAGAGGTGGTATCTTAGATATACCGATAGACAGTTAGGACTTCCAATAAATACACGCATAGTTAGATCCTCAAAATAAAGCTTCATTCTTGTTTCAAAAACTGGGAGGACCTTTTCCTTAGCAGATTTTTTCTTGTGCAAAAATCATATTGTATTATGTGAAAGATATTATTACAGGCAATATTCATAGTACAGTCACTGAAGGTTCTCACCTCCGATTTCGTTAAACCTCTATAGATTTTCATGAAAATTGGCGAGTAGTTAGAGGATACCTCAAGAAACAAAAGTGGCATGGTGCCAACTTGCGCTTTTACCCCTTCTCGGGGGTGGAAATTATTTTGTTAAAAATAACCCCAGGAATCGATAGCAAAATTTGTTATATAAACATGCATGTTTTAAAGCGGTTTTCCATAAACAACTAAAAAACTATAAGTTTTACAAAAAAGTTGTCATTACCAAAATTGAAGCTAATAAAAAATCGAATATATTCCTTACTTGAAAAACCTTTTAATATTAATTCAAAGTGAGTTATAGGTAATTGAATGTATATTTTTTTTTCGGCGAGTACTCAAATCTAAGTAATCAAGGTTAAATAACGGGAAAATGATTCATTTTATAAAATATACTTACTGAACACTTTTCAAAGTACTCAGAAATACCTATCAAAGGAGCTCTAGAAGAAGTTGATAGTATCAAAATTAAGCAAGTTATGATGAAAATAAGAGGACCCTTTCGAATTTTTTAGGAAAAAGTGAAAAATAAAACATACGCCATTTCCACAAAAATTAGAATTTTTCAAATTTTATTTTCTTTTGATAATAACTCCAAAAATACTGGATATACGTAAAAAATGATAGAGAACGAAATTTGAGTTTTTTTTTTGACCAAGATTTTACGTTTTTTTTATTTTTGTAGGATAAAAAAATAACCGAGATAGAAACGTTTAAAGCCTAAATTTTACAAAGTTACAAAATATAACGTATATTTTAAAAGATTCAGTTTTCCTATTTCTGCGACTTTTCGACTGGCGCATCATTTATTGTTTGTTAATTGTTACATGTTTGAATAGAACTCGTGCGAAAATTTCTCAACATCAGCCTTGGCGTCCTTGCGCGGACGTGTATGTAACGAAAATCGGTGGTCGGTGTCGGTTCCACTGCCGTGATTTTATATAGTCAAGTTTCAAAATTCGTTTGTGTAAACTTCGATTAACTAATGTATATAATCGTACTTTATACAAATAAACGGTCACCGTTAGTCACCTTAATTAAATTAAAACTGCTTGATAAATAATTGTTTTAATATTTAATTTTAGGTTACGGGGAAAGTTTTGAAATTTACCAAACCAACATTTATTTATTTATAATGAAAATGAAGGCTGTGTCTGTTAAAACGCTCACGATTTGTTTATGACTTTTGAAACTTAGAAATTTAGATTCAACTAGTTTTTGGGATCTAAAAATCGATTGTCAGTGTGATGTATCTGGATTTGTTTTTCTGAAACCACCGTTTAATTTCCAGATAATTCGAATTTTCACTAAGTGGAGATCACATTCGGATTCTGGTTGTTAAGTTTTTCGATAAACCGAGTTATTAAAAATGAAACCACTACAAACTCATTCAGATTCATTTTATTGTGTAAAAATCTTACAGCAAGGGTTGAGGGTCAAAGTCCGTCTTTACGAGAGATTTTTCAGAGCAGAATTTAGGGTATAAATTTTATATTCAAAATATTTACAAAAATTATTGAAATATATATAATATACAGATATTTATGAATTCTGTAAAAATACAATTCTTGAATCTTAAGGAACATTCTCTGTATGAATTCCATAGTTGTAGGTTATGGATAAATCCTTGAGGGATTTTATATTCAAAATCAAGAAATTTTCGTATCCATTATCATTTATATTTGTCTTTTCCAGATATATAAAATAAAATGTCGTAGCTGGTTTCTGACGTAGAAAATATTGATAGCATTAGTGATACAGCATTTGTTGTAGACACTATAAGAATTTCAATTTCATATCTCACTCACTCACTCACTCACTTACTTACTTAGGTTAGGGACAAAAACAATATTACTGCATTCCAATCTCTCGTAACCCTCAACTAATTTGCCTAACATCAGCTTTCCTGTGAGACACTGAGTTCTAAAAATAGAAATCCGATAGTGCGCAGTTCAGGTGGTGGGGTATTCACAAAACTAAACCTGTACAATTTCATTCACAGAATGAATTCTGTAAATCAGTAATGTTCACAATGTATTTTCACGTTGGCCGTATTTTTCACATACATTATTCTGTGAATAATTTTACAATGTACTTTTGAGGCTTATATAATGTAAAATGTAGGTCACTTGGTATATTTTGTGAAAATTACCATACTTATCAAGTTTTTTCACAACCAT
The DNA here is from genome assembly GCA_949320105.2 of Crepidodera aurea. Taxonomy (NCBI): domain Eukaryota; kingdom Metazoa; phylum Arthropoda; class Insecta; order Coleoptera; family Chrysomelidae; genus Crepidodera; species Crepidodera aurea. The sequence goes on along the minus strand of OX439476.1, from coordinate 13,981,101 downwards.
TTTTTAGAGTGTATATTATAAAACTTTAATTTTCTTTTTCCGATTATATAAAAATAATTTTTAAAACTTACTTTTAGAATTTGTCTTTGTCTTACACTTATTTGATGATTTTTTTTTGTTTCAGGTATGTTAAAAGAAGCTTTTCCTCCAAAATAAAAAAAGTAGGTTCAATTACTATATCTAATACGAGGTAAGTTAAAGATTAAGCATAAATTTGCATACTGTATGTTTTTTTGGAGATTAAGTAATTAGATAATTTAAGGATGGCCTCGAGGGGATTCCTTTTATTGAAAGAAAATAGGAATTTATGTAATGTTATTCGCCTGCGGGAAAAATGAATGTCAATATACCATTTTTTATCTTCTACACAGTGCATTTATTAACTTCAAACGATTTATTTAGAGTGCCATATTGTTTTTGTTATTTAGATTTTAATAAATAAAGAAAGTGACAAAAGATTATATTGTAGCCTTTAATTTCGTAAAAAATATATCAAATATATCTAAAATTTGGGAGAAAGTCCTTTAAAATCATCTGGGAAAGTGTTATATACTAATAAAAACTTTTCAGAACATTTTAAATAATGTAAGTAACGTTTGTGGCTTTTGTTCTGAGCATATGTATTGTAATAAATATGAAATTATAATTTTTTTAATTTTCAAGGATTTTATTTTCTTAATTCTGACTTTGACATCTCTCAATAACTATCTAAAAAAATCTGTCACATTTTTTAAGTCCCCTACACATAATTTTTCCCATTAATCATTTTACTCTAAACTATAAACTTTATTTCACTATAAATTTTAATAATGTACATTTCTAAATTTCCCTATTCAACAATATATAAACATAAATATTTCCATTATATCCCTAAAGTGCATGATAATACGAACTAGATATATCACCACAAAATGTATAAATGCAAATCTAAATACAAAATATGCCTACAATTTTAGAATCCACCCCTGTTAAATCCGAATTGGAATAATTTAGTTCGAAAATTTGGAATCAAAAGAGAGCAGCACCATTCCGACGCGATTAAATTGCTGACGGGATCATTTTCAAGCAAATGTTTGCGAAACTTGTTATTTTCTAATGATTTAAATCGTCGAGGCTCTATCCGAAAGTTTGTCGAGTATTTTTTTTTCTAATTGAACCCCCTCTTTTTATCGCTCTCTCGGGCTCATTGTGATGAACGGCCAGACGCATAAAAAAATGAGCCGAAAACGATCAGACGCACTTATCAATTACTTTGAATCACGTTAAAACGGCTAAATTGACTATTGAAATAAGTAAATTAAATATACCGTTTGTTTTATACAAATTTGTTTAGCATAGTTTTATCCTAAGGAAATATCTATCCCAGTCGCATCTCTATACTCCTTCTATACATCCAACCAGCATTTTATTTCCCAATCCTATTATTCTAAAACTTTGTTTGAGATTGAAATACATCATTTAATGGAATTGTACCATCCAACGATACATTTTATGTGTGGTTCGCAAACCTTTACGCCTTTCCACATCTGTCTGCAAACACAGACATCTCTGACAATTTATCATTTTTTTTAGAGTCTGAAACAGTGATACATAAACTTTATAAAAAAAATACACGCCCCGTAACTCCTACATGCCAACCGAAAAAAGGCCGAATGAATGTTATATCGAAAAAAAAAACAGCCGTTTAGATTCGTAAAGAAATGTTCGCGCTGGACAAAACTACCAATTATTTTTAATTCACACCTTAAGCTTAAATGTATCATGTAAAAAACTATTTAAAAGTCACTAATAAGTGCCAATTAAACAACATTTCCTATTTGTCTGCTCAATAATCTTCGACATCACGAAAAATACGGTTGAATCGTTAACTCTACAAACTGTATTTTCAGTTTCAGATTATTAATACTAGAAATGTCAGGTTAATTTAGTTCCATTGTTCCTTGTTTCTAGGTAAATGCAAATAAAAACAAAGACCCGAGCTACAGGAATCTACTTAATGAACTAGAAATAGAATCAGTATCGGTTTTGTGCCGTTGCAAAATAGGACACGCTTCAATTGCACCGAACTGGTTTGATATTTTTAATCTCTGCAGTGGTTTCCAATTCAGAAAATATTCTGTGGGCGTGTTTTTAATTAGTAATTGTTGAAAAACATGTTATTGACATCGATTTTCTCAATATTATTCCCGGTTAATCATTTTGTATATATATATTATTATTTTCCTCAGTCCCTGCTCTAGTAATCGCATGTCTTTTCATGAAAAGTGATTTAAAAAAGTTAATTAAACTCTGGCTAGTTTGTAATCGTTTACTAACTGCCGGTTTTGTTAGATCAAGGCCTGGGATAATCACAGAAAACACAAGCCAAGGTTCTCTACAGTACATAAGCTTCTTTGTTCTTTGGGTTTCTTTTACTTCTGCCTCTGGAATCTGTTATCTATGAGGTTTGGTAAGTCATCTGAGAGGTCGGTGGCGTCTTGTATGATCCTTGTGTTGGGTTATGACGTGTTTTTCTTTGGTTTCCTAGTCAGTGGGCATCTTCAGGATGCCTATGTTTGTTCTTCATTGGTTCGGTTGGTGTATTTCCATCGTATATTCTGAAATTGAAGGTTCTCGCCCAGTTATAAACTGGCCGGTCGTTTTGGAATACCCGTAGCCATCTTCAACTCCATAAAAAAAACAATGAAGCATAAATGCTGATGGCTTAGCATTATTGTGAATTTCAGCCTATCTAGTGCAGTTGATATCCTCCCGTAAACTATGGGTACCTTTAACTTATCTAAAAAGGCCTTGTTGTTTTCGCTGTTTAGTTAGTAGCGGGATTTAATCTGAAATAACGGAATTTAATAATCCCAAGTCATTACTAGCTTACTGTGCTTGTCAAATGCTCAGTTTTTAAAGATTTCATAAGTACATTTAACGATTAAAGTGAAATATCCGGAAATTTACTGATATTTTTTTTTAATTTTATTTTTCCCACAAGTTTGAAATTGTGTTAATTTCACATTATATTATTTTTATTGTTTACTCAAAATTTATTAACGATAAGAAAGCAACGATTTTAACAAGTTTTACCAAGAAATATATATACTTCAATTGTTGGCTTTATATATAACAAAAAAGTAAAAACAGAACCTTATAAATATAATTTTTTATCACAGTTTTAATATATCACATAAAATGCTTATGAAGCAAATACTCCTATCGTAGTTTTTCTCCAATTTATCATCGCATGATTCAGTTATTGACGATGGGTTTATCCTAGAATTTTTAATTGTGCCATTTCTGTTCGATTTATCCCTATTAATTAAAATTTGTTTATTATTAGTAAAGTTTTTGTTTACACCAAACCATTATCGTTTGCGAAATTTAATATTGTGAAAACAGATACGTTTTGTAGTCATTAAAATATATTTTTAATTGAACAATTTATTCTAAAAACCAATTAACAGTTTGTTAATATTTAAAAGCAATTTTTATCAGTGTCGTGTTTTCAAATATAGATTCGATTTTTTGCACAATTAATTCATATGTAATCAGTGCAGAAATAACCTTTCAATGAACTTAAAAGTGTTTAAATTTGCTTTTTTTACTAATTTTTCGTACTTAAAATATTAATGTTTGATACGCCTAATTAGAATAAAAATCATATTTATTTCTTCCAAATTAATTTGTTACTTTCTCATTTTTCAGTTTAGAATCAGTTTTCAATTTTGAATTAATTTTTCTCCTCATTGAACGAAGAAAAATATAATTCATTTTCTTTTAATTTGCTTCAATAAATAAATTGTCAAAATATATTTTGAATCGTGGATTTAGAAATCAAAATAAATGCAGTATCAACAAAGAGATTTTAATATAAAAAAATCTGACCATAAATAATTTTATGTCCAATTCAAAACGATACTTCTTCCGCATCTTTTCTTTTATTAACTTTTTTTATTAAATCCAAAAAAAAACGTTTCAATATTTTCATTTTCGTCCATAATATTGTTACGGCTTTTTTATATTCCCAGATAAAATGGATACATTTGTCCCGAAATACACGCTCTACCATCGAAATGGCAATACGAAAACAGAACATTCTCTCATTTCTTGAGAATATCTTTCCGCTATTGATATCATTTGGCCACAAAGAGCATAGACAAAGGAGAGAAAAGTGCACACACTGGTCTTTCTCCATAGGGAAACTCAACAGCTAACAATTATTGAATGTATATACACGGCGACGCAGGTCAATTCAGCGTTGCCAGATCTACAAGTTATTCCAAATAAACAATAATAAACTTTTAAATACGTTAATGATTTCGTACTTAGCAAATAAATAGATAAGAACAACAATGCACGTAAATATTAACTAAATAAAAAACTAATCTATATTTCACTAAAATTGGTACTTTACTTGATGTTTTAGCTCAATCAACTCTCCTTCCTCTTATTTCTATGTGCTATACAATTTCACTGGACCTGGATTATTAATTTGCATTATTTTCTGTTCCCTGGTCACTACCTTGACCTAGGGTTTCTTTGTACAAATTTTTATTCTATACTTCCAGACATTGTAAATTCTTTTTAGGTCAATGGACATCAGCAAGAAGATCATCCACGTACCAAAAACTATGTTTCAAAGCTGCATCTTAAAATTTGCAAATGCTTAATTATGGAATACTATAGAGCCATTTCTTTATACAGAGTTTTTTATTTGTTGTAAAATATCTGTCGAATTTGTACCACAAGAATTTTTCATTTCCAAAAATTTTATTAAGTAACTACGGCACTGGTTTAATTTCACTCACGTTGGCTTTAGGGTTGATTCTTGTATCCTGCTGTAAAAATAGCACAAGCTCAATTTCTTTGTAGTACTCATATTTTCAAACTTTGTATTTGCTGGGGTGACTTTTTAAAAATTTATATAAAATAAAAAATAGGTAAACAATTCTTTTTATAATTTTTTTTTAAATTATGGAAACAACGGGTAAAATAAACCAGTTACATAAAAGCGTACATTTTTTGTATTTTAATATTGATATAATACACTTATATATAAATTTAATCATTTATGAATTGGTTGGGAAAAAATTTATCTTATTTTTTTAATAGTTAATCTCAAATTGCAGGACATACTAGTTTGTTATTTAAAATCCCTGCCCTTTTCAAAATTATTACTTATTTTAGAATTTTAATTTCTTCAAAAAAGATATCACAAGAAATTAAAAGTGTATTTTTTTGCTCTCACTGTAACTAGACTTCATTAATCTGATTATTGCTTCCTTTATATTCGATTAAAATTCCCAGAAATGCAGTAATGCTGGTAGTTTACTTATGCGTTAGTAGATACGACCAGGATGTGCGATAAGGAGGATGAAACTATTGTTTTGGAACATAATAACGTTTCTGTAAAACGATCTTTTAATCATATAAATCAGTAGTGCTGGTTTACTGAATATTTACTCAATTTGCCGAAATATACTAAGGTTTTTGATATAATGTGAGATAATTAATTTCATTCGAATTTAAAAACTGTAGAGGTCACGCTAATACATTTTTGAAATGTGTACATGAAACGCTATTTCAAACAAATCGCAATCAATAACAAATACCCTTTATATCTGTTTACAAAAATTGTATTTCAGCTTTTCGAATCAATTCAAACTTTTTTTTAATATTTCTAGCGGAGTGAAAGTAGATTTTTATATGGATGTAAGAGCTAAGTCAATTTTTTTTAATTTTTTCGAATTTATACATAAAGAGAAGCTTGTAAAAAATTTGGGCTGAAGCTTCGCGAGATAGGTGCAATAAACGGCATTTTTAGTATTTTTCGAGTGGATTGCTTCACTATTTTGTAAATATCTCCGGCTCTAAGAGTCGTGGAAAAATAAAAAAAAAATTAAAATGACCATGATGAAGAGTTTCTATCCGTATAGTAGGGTTTTTTTAAAAAACGAATTCGCGCACATTATTTTTTTTACTGAATTGGCAATAAATAACCAGATAATCCTCGTATTTTCTAAAAAATTAGAGAACATATGTATTTTTATGTCAGGAAGACATGGTAAATATTAAAAAAAAAAGTGTATTTGTCCAGCCAAAATCGGCATTTTTCGAAAAAAAATTGAATCGGCCGCCATTTTTGAAAAAACAATAGTAGAGAAAAATTTTTTATCTTAAAAAGAAAGATTTTGTGTGTACTTTTGTCTAAGAAAATCTAACATTTTATTTCTTTATTTAAAGTGCCCAATTTAGGGAATCATAAAAAAATAAAAATTGGATTTTCATTTTTTTCCAATTTTTTTATCGCTATATTTATGCTTGATTCTCTTAGAAACACTGTATTTCAGCCCAAAAAATGTTTAAAAAAATAAAAAATATATTTTAGGTTCTAAAATAAGATTTTTGTGAGGGAACAAATCAATATTAAAAATGAAAATCGATTTTTTTTTATTATTCCCTAAATTGGGCACTTTAAATAAAGAAATAAGACGCTGGATTTTCTTAGAAAAAAGTACACACAAAATCCTTCTTTTTAAGATAAAAAATTTTTCTCTACTATCGTTTTTCCAAAAATGGCGGCCAATTCAATTTTTTTTTCGAAATCTACCGATTTTGGCTAGACAAATAGGTGCATTTTTTTTAATTTTTACCATGTCTTCCCGGCATAAAAATACATATTTTCTCCAATTTTTAAGAAAATTCGAGGATTATTTGGTTATTTATAGCCAATTCAGTAAAAAAAAATAATGTACGTGAATTTGTTTTTTGAGGTCACGGTCATTTTAATTTTTTTTTATTTTTCCGGAGATATTTAAAAAATAGTGAAGCAATCTACTGGAAAAACACCAAAAATGCCGTTTTTGGTACATATCTCGCGAAGTTCCAGCCCAAATTTATTGACCAATTTTTTACAAGCAAAAAATTTGACTTCTCTTACATCTATTTTCAGAATATTTTCGTCTAATTTCACTCCCCTATTCATCTAATAGTAAGTTTTCAGCTTTCTATATTGGTTAGACTTGAAAGAGAGATGAAATGTGACCGTTTTAGGCTTAAAAACTCACGCTGGCTGTTAGGTCGATCTCTAGAACAAACATGACGATGAATTGGTCCGCAGAGCATGGCAATTAAATTAATTTATGCTCCTGTAATTTGACGAGGCGAGCAAACCTGTTGCCAATAAATTAACTTTTTGCTGTTAACTAAAGAAATATCTCCAAAAGAACTATTTAAAATATTTTTGATTTGTTTTGGGAAAAAACTGGTTTTCGTCGTAGAAAAAAATCATTAATTTTTCTGTAGAGACTTCTATATAAACTTCATCTTGGAAATAGACATTCCCCTATACCTCGTTCCGTACGCACCATACCGGCAACACCGCACAAACCTAGGCCGGCGAACTTTTCACTCGCAGCTGAGGGAAAATCAGTCGTCGAGACGCTCCGTCTGATCTCAGCGGAGAACACGTCGCTTTCGTCGTCATCACCACTGCTTCTTCGTGTGTCGCGGCGGCTCAACGACACTCCATGACACATGTTTATCATGTCCCATTGGTGGACATGTGTCGTAGCTCGTACAACAGACTTACCGTCATCACCGTACCCGAGATATGATCGGTCTAAGTACGATTTTACCATTGTCATATGTTGCCGCGGGCCACGCACGTTACCGTTTAAAGAGAAAAGCGATTGGTAACATGTGATTCCTTAGAAAAAGTTTTTTCGCGTTAAAACTTTGCGCCGGTAAACAGTTTGTTGATGTTTGATGTTTAAACGCGAAAAAGGAAGTGGTTAACTTGTGATTACCGAAAAAAATTTTCGGTATAAAGTTCCCCAAACTTTTTCTTTAAGGGTAATTCGTAACTCCCGAAGAAATTTCTCGTTAAATTTGTTTGTAGTAATAAGAGTTTATACAACGTGTTTTGATTCCGGAAAGTTGGAAGATATTGTTGGATTTGTTATTGTATTTTATAACCGCGGTAACTGAGAACGTATTCCTTCTAAAAATGAATCGAAATTTTGTTGGATTTGATGTGTTGGTGTTACTGGTTTAGATCTCTAATTGTTATTGTTGTAGTTAAAATAGTGCTTTTATTGTATCGTTAACCGGATGTACTGAAAAGTTTATTTATTGAGTTGATGTTGTAGACCGTGTGTGTGTTAAGTTTGTTTTTTGGGTATAAAAAAGTTTTATCCACGCTACGATTAAAAAATAGCAACAAAGCAGTATTCTAAAATAGGGTAGTTAACATATAGATTCAATAAGGTAATAATCGCCTACTGGATCTTCTCTTGGACTGTTTAGAGTCCATTTCTTCTCTCAATTTCTTCGCACAAATTATAAATAGGTAATTTTCTTTTATTGAATATTTTTTACCGAAAACGGAGCATTATTATTGCAATATTTTACCTAAATTTAATAATTCTGTTTTTTGCACTAGAAAGCCTGTTTCTTTGAATATTCTTTGTTTAAAAATATGAACAAAGGATTTAAAAATATGAACAAAGGATGTATCCTTATCGACTGCTATCTAGCATTTTTTACTTTTATATGTTCTAACAATTTTTGGGTCTATTTTAAATGGAAAAAATGCATACTTAAAAGGTCAATTAAAATAAGAAATAATATTTCAAGTATCTTTTACAATTCCTGATTTATACCGGGGAAAAATGTCTATTTTCATTTTTGCAGCATAGGAAATTTATTTATAACAATGATAAAGGAACTTTTTATTGAAATCATATATGTTTAGGTGTCAAATTATTCATACAACGAATTATCTCTTCGGGGCCACTATATTTGTTTAATACGGACCTGTATTTTTTATTTTTATAAAGTGTCATTTTCTGTAACAATTTTTCTTCTAATTTTCTGTTTTGCAAATTATCCATAATCTTTCAGATTTCTTTCCAAAAGTGTAAAAATTTGAGTGCTAAGAAGACCAGTCATCTGGAAATGTTTCAGCAACATACATGTGTTACAAGATGATAGTTACCTTTAAAAAAATAAATCGTTTTTATCCCCTACTGTCTTTAATCTGTAAATTACAAATAATATTTTATAAAAAATACAAAAACAAACAAAGAAACAGGCATTTAAAATAAATAAATTAATTTCATTGTTGTGGTGTAAAATATATTAAAATCTCAAAATAAAAATTGCAGATACGTATTAAAAATAAATAAATTGATGTGGCCCTAAAGAGATGAAAGGTTGTATAAAAAATTTGAATCCTGAAATGATGCGACTTTTTTTAGTTTCGCCGTATAAATCGAGAACTGAATGAGACATTGAAAATGTCATTTCCAATTTTGATTCACCTTTTAAATATACAACTTTTCTTATATTTAAACGTCCTTGTATCATTTGCGGTTTTCAAGATAACAATGTTTTCGTATTTATGTTATATTAACTTAAAAGTTTCGATTCTGTTGAGGAACCTTTACCTTGGCAGAGTGCATTTATCTTTTTTTCCCAAGAATTCTAATTGACAAATAGACTGATATCACTTGTTAAATATACTCCGTTTTCCGGTATTTTTTTCTTGATTTTATCAGTTACAACAAATTATCAATTCCAATTGAACAAAGAACAAAAAATTATTTATTTAAACAGTGATATTATTGCTGACATTTAATTTTAAATGTATATACACTGATAACGAATCAAATTGTTAAGTGTAAAACATTTTCATAACCATTTTTGCTGCTGGATTTGATGAGATTTTATAAAATAATAATCATTTTAACATCATTTTTGTTCCCGATTAAATGGAATCTTTTTTTTTGTTTCTTTTTAATTTTTCAGCCGAGGTGTGTAATAAAATCCGGGCGTGTTTTATACAATTCATAAAGAATTATAAATGTTTTGCCACTACCAGACTCGTATACTTCAAGCCAAACATTCATATTTTTTATATTACATCTTGTACAAAAACTTATACATTATAAATGTATGAAATAAATGATTGATTTAATCATTCAATAGTCAAACTAAAGGCATGTAATAATTTGTTTTGTAAATGCAAATAATATCGAAAATATGACCCGTGAAAATTACACGAAATATTCTCAAAATGTGTCTCAAAAAATGTTTGTGTTTCGTTAACGTAGATTAAATTAAACCTTATAATAAAAAACAATATTTCTCCTGATACTAAATTAAAGGGACCCTTTTCGTGTAACCAAATTGCGGTAAGAGCCGTTTCCTTGGCATGCCAAATATTCTCTAAATTATTAATCAGCATAAATGTGTTTCGAAATTCAGCCCGCCATCTGGGTACCTACCTCGCGTAATTATTAAAATTGATTAATATACCACATTAAAATCTATAAACCAGTAGAACTTCCTGAGTTATGAATGAAAAAGTTAAAAAAAATGTAAATCCTTAAAATATTAACTTTCCTACTAATTGAGAAATGAAAATGTGGATAAATCTAGTGATCGTGGAGGAAAACTAAAATTTCTGTTCTTCTTGTATAAATGAATTAGATTTTATTTTAGTTAAAGCTATAAAGGTTTGTAAAAATGAATAATTATGTCAACACCTAAAATTGACGCCAAAATCGTTTCAAGGAGATTTAAGTAATATAGATTTCCACTAATTTTTTCAATTTTTTTACAAGAAAAACTAAAATTCCACATTACAAATCGTATGAACCTGGGAATCTCTTTATCTATCTAATATTTAGTTTATTTGAATACATAATTACTAGATCACCATTGACCGTTTTCTATATGTTTAGTATTTTTACTACATTTTGATTTTTACCTAGAACAATAAATAACAAAGACGCAGATGGAAAAACAAAATAAAGTATTTCTCATTGCCTTTATCATAACGAAATGTGGGTCTATTATAAAAGAAATTTACGATGCAAAATATTACATTTTGCATGATCTCCACGAAAGCATATTAAAGTACATTAGAGTACAATAATACGACCATATGTTACATTTCAACGGGGTAACATTACTTTTATATTCCGTGCCTCTGCTCTAATATGTATCATATTACAGAGGAAGTAGAAAATTTAATACCAACAATTTAATGGTATGTTCAGGAAACAATAACTTTTGACAAATTTATTGGCTTAAAGCAAGCATAAGGAATAGTATATTTTAGTAGGAATCAAGAAAAAGCAATTTTTCGACGTGTATGAACGATATTTTTCATTATATCTACCTGAAAACCAGATGATTCAGAAACATTTATTTTTAACAATTTGCGATTTCTAGAGAACTGTCAATAACATTAGAAAACGAGTAAGGAATTTAATTTATCAGATTCGACATCCTAAGACCGGTTTCTGCCTTTCGGCTTCGTCAGTTAGGCTTTTCGAATCCAATAAATAAAATTCCAAACTCGTACAAGTCAGTAGCTATATCCGCTATAAGATAAAATTTTTAGATGTGCTGCCATCTATGATTAGAAGAGAGTATTGACAATTATTAAAAGCAAAAAATTCCCGGTGTATTGGGGTTGCATACACAATTTGCCTAACTGACGAAGCCGAAAGGCAGAAACCGATCTTAGGATGTCGAATCTGATAAATTAAATTCCTTACTCGTTTTCTAACTTTGTATTAATCTCTGAAAGGGATACGAAAGAAGAGAGTGACATTTTGACTAGAATCAGTCAAATAAAAGCAATGCAAATTGTGTATGCAACCCCAATACACCGGGAATTTTTTGCTTTTAATAATTGTCAATACTCTCTTCTAATCATAGATGGCAGCATGTCAATAACATTATTTTGTTTTGACATATAAGTAGGCAGCTAATGACACTAGCGCACCGTAAAATGCGCACGGAAAAAGTCCATTTTCGGTGTATGTAAATATAGTGTTTTCAGATAGGTATAATGAAAATATATTTTTCTTTTAGATATAACCACCAAAAATATACACTTATTATTCATTTTCTTTAAATTGTGGCCTATCTCAATCATCGGTATGAGTTTTCCGTAAAGTGCCTATAATGTAATTTATAAAAAAATATATCAAGACGACTATACTGCCGTCCTATGGAAGAACAACGTAACTACACTTTTTGTCGAAACTGAGATTTTTATATATTCAGAATCTCCATAAAATTACCTTTCGAAAACACTTTATGTTATTTAATTTTTTTAACTTTAAATATTTAAAATTTTAATTTAAAAAAAAAAAAAAAATACGGTTAATTCTTCTAAATAAATTTTAAAAAAATACTAGTCATGAATAACGTAATTTTCAAAAAAGTTAGCTTGAATAACGTAAGACTAGTACAACTTAGTTTGATGCTAGACATAAAGATCGCATCTACTCCTTTACGGTATTTATATCTAGTATTTGTCTTAAATTTAAATACCCGTTACAAAAATGTGCCTTAAACATGTAGATACGTTCTTTATGTGTAGTATTTCTTATTAAAAAGTATGATTTTATTTTAACTTGTTTACCAGGGACTGAGTTGTTAGAGAATAGAGAATAATATTTTTTAGGTAACATTCCAAAACAATACTGAAACAATACAAAACTCAGTATACATTTAAAATTATCAAATAAAATCAAAGAATCAAAAAAAAACATTTATTGTAAATATTGCAAATTAAACATAGGACATATTCAGCCTTTACAGATATGATATCACACGTTTCTGTGTAATTATATAGCGCATATCGAGATAATCACAAAATCAAAGAAAAATCACAGTATTCCATGTATGAAACTAAAAAACAAATACAAAATTAAATCTTTTATAAAGTTTCTTTACACCAAAGTTAAACTGTTAAACATAATTAAAAAACAAATAAAAAAACTTAGTAATATTCACAGTAACAAGGTAACAAAGTTGAACGTATATGAAAAAAACAAAAAAAAACTCAGTATTTATTACTCATCTTCATAGTTGCTAATTAAATCAGCAACACTGTCATTTGTGTGAAGTGATTCCCAAAAATGAAGCTTATGTTCTGGTATCAAATGGGATAATTTTTTAAGAATAGTATTCTTTCGATTTAAAGTAATTCCTCGATTTTCTTTGTAGGCCTTTGATTCGGGTAAAGAGTCCATATTTCGATGGATATAAATTGTAGTTCTTTTTCCTCTTTATCTTCAAAAGAAAGTTTATAAAATAAATGCCGGTGTCCCCGTTTTGCTGTAATCTGAACAATATCAGGTAATAACGGTCGATCTTTATTTAAGCTTTGTAAATAGTATTGTGTAGTGTAACATTCCCAATGTTTAAAATTATTACATTCCAATTTAGGGACAATAACGTTAGAATGGCATTGCTGAACTACACTAACGAAATCGTGAAAATCGTAACATTTGGGATGTTTTCTTAAACCCAACTCCACAAGGTGGTGAAAGGAGTCGGCAGACATAAATTTATGCCCGGGTTCAAAATATTTTATCGTTATTTCTTGTATTGCTGTTTCTCTAGAATTTATTATATAAACCAAATAACTATTCAAAGTCCAATTTTTATTTTGACCAGAACAATTATCTAGCCACAAAATAATTTTTCTTTTTTCTCTAAAATGATTAAAAAAGACATTAAAGCTACTTACAATGTCTTCTTTTTTTCTACCTGCGGTTGCTTCGTTCCAGAGACATGCAAAGTTAACATTGGTTACAGACATTTTCCCAATTGGAACAAAAGATTCGTTGAAAACTATTAACCTGGGAGTAAATATAACCTCTTTAAATGTTTCCAATCGCGGCAACATTATAACCTTTTGTAAATCTGCTGAATAATATATTGTATCGCTATCTGCTTTACTCTTTGACTTAGAAGCATCCTGTCTGTATTCTGCTCTGGAACTGTTAGCTTTGTCTATGTGTTTCTTATAATGACTGCAGCTTTCACAGGAAGGTTCTAAATTATCTTTTTTGTGAGGATCATGCAAATTAAATAATTCACATTTCTCACACTCTTCGTGGCCGAGTTTAGTAAAAGAAATATTTAGGTCTTGGGTTACAATTTTTCTATAAAATTCATATGATATCTTAATGTCATTATGTGTTTGTTGGAAGTGTTCAAACATTTTTGGAATTGTAATGTCACTTGGGAAATATAATTTATTTGGAGCCTTCTGTAGTGAGAAACGCTTGGAGAAAATGACTTAATGTGTCCAAAAATTATTTCCCTATCAATCTTCTTTCGGATATATTTACCTCTGCGATCTTCAGGGGAATTATTAATATTCCTTAATATTGCATCATTATTAGAAGCGTAACCTAAAGTTCCCAGGAAACATTTTTTACATACTCTAACTTGTATTCCCTCAACACCTTTTAAAAAGTATCACATTGTTACATTTCTCTTTTTCTTATTTTCCGGAGTAGTCATTTCTTGGTCAGAACATTAGTTTTATCATTGTTTAAAGATGGTTTTATTCTTACCTTCTTTATTTGCTTACGCACAAAAACAAACAAGTCAACCCTAATTACTTGCTGGTTTGACACTGAAAAACAGGAGCTTCTCAAATTACGACGAACGCCTCCGACAGTTTTCAATATATTTGCTACACATTAAAGACGTATGTAGATGCTTTACGATTGTACTTTTGGCGGGAATAGCATTTACCGCATTTTACTAGACATAAATAACGTAAATTTACAAATACGTTCTTTATGGCTAGTATCCCGTGAATTATTTGGTAACTTACGTGTTTAATGCTAATTATTTTTGTAAATACGAAATTTATGTCTAGTTTTTTTTTAAAATCATAGTTAGCATTACAACAAGAATACAGAAAACTTTAAATATTTTAATAAAATATGCAATTACATTGATGTAAACCATTGAGAAATGATAAATAATAAGTAATTTACTAAATGTAACAAAAATTATCATAATAAAGTCAGTTAGTTGCAGTATTTCTCAATTTAAGCAATGAAAACTTTTGAACGCGGTTTACTCGAAATCGTGTTTAGTGTAATTACGTTGTTCTTCCATAGGAGGGCAGTATAGGTGGGTAATTATAGAACATTATAAATACACTTCATATGCAATTACAATGGACCTATATAGCAAACTCAACTCTAAATTTCTTGGCTATAATTTACCGAGATGGTGTTCCTTAGGGATATCACTGGATAAAAAACCTTTTACCTGTAGACAATGACGTCTCACTGGTGATTCTAGCTTATATGCCCCTCTGGTTATCTCCTAAAGGAGACTGTCCCGATAAAAATCGGTCGAAATATAAGAGACACCAGGTGGTAATTTCGTCACTGCGGTATAAACAAGGCACCAGTTGAATCGGATATAGGAGTTTGGTGGGACCTCTAATCTTCTTTTTTCCACTAATAATTTAGAACGCGTTACACAAATGTTCGTGAGAAAGAAAAACGCATTCTAAGTGGTCATAACATTTTATTTTCTTTTTGTACCGAAATTTTTTGTATAATAAATAAACTTCTTTAACAAAAGTTAGCAAAGAATTAATACTCAGATCATAATACGAAAACATGTCTAGTATTCTTAGAAATCATAGAAATGCGTAAATGAAGTTCAGATCGGTTATTAGAAATCGGTTAAAATCTATGAAAGTAAGCAATATTTAGCCAAATTTCAATCTAAATGATTTATTTTGTATAAAGAACTAATGCTCAGATTATAATACGAAAACAAGCCTAGCGGGGTCGGCAAAAGGTATAATGCATAGTATTCTCAGAAATCATAGAAATGCGTAAATGAAGTTCAGATCGGTTATTAGAAATCGGTTAAAATCTATGAAAGTAAGCAATATTTAGCCAAATTTCAATCTAAATGATTCATTTTGTATAAAGAACTAATACTCAGATTATAATACGAAAACAAGCCTAGCGGGGTCGGCAAAAGGTATAATGCATAGTATTTTCAGAAATCATAGAAATGCGTAAATGAAGTTCAGATCGGTTATTAGAAATCGGTTAAAATCTATGAAAGTAAGCAATATTTAGCCAAATTTGAATCTAAATGATTCATTTTCTATAAAGAACTAATACTCAGATTATAATACGAAAACAAGCCTAGCGGGGTCGGCAAAAGGTATAATGCATAGTATTCTCAGAAATCATAGAAATGAGTAAATGAAGTTCAGATCGGTTATTAGAAATCGGTTAAAATCTATGAAAGTAAGCAATATTTAGCCAAATTTCAATCTAAAGGATTTATTTTTTTATAAACTGTCACTGTTTAAACAATTTTTTATAACCGACAATAATTTAGTAAACAAATCTGCGATTTTATTCCTTCTGCATTCCACAACTCTACGCACTTGATGAAATAGACAACAGGGAAAAATCCTGTCTATAAACAACCCGAATATCATAAGAAAGCCATTTTATTTTTTTACCCTTAAAGAACTGCCTTTACGATACTGGCATATACAGGGTGTTTCATAGTTAAACCGACATACGTTAACTGTAAATAGAAGGTACTTGGGTGATTCCAAATAACCTTGGTTAATGGGTCTAACGCCTTTAATAACCGAGATACGGGGTGTTTCATCCATTTCGACCAATATTTTGATAAGCCCTAACTTTAAAACCACCCTGTAGATTTCTCTCATACTTGGTACAGGTATAGTGTGTTAATAGCCCATTCCTATAGTGTAAGAACTACAATTGAAATCCAGATCCGGATTAAGAAGAATTTGCAAAATTTGAAAATCCCCAAAACAACACCCTGTATATAAGATTTTTTAAAATTGGGATGGATATTTGAAAAGAACGAAAAAAAATGAGTTAAAGTTAATTTTTTTTTAAGTGCACATCCCAGTCTACTACTGGAGTTTTAACGTCAAATTACATCAAATGCATTTTTTCATTTTCACAAGCAGTAACTTTCGAAATACCTGGTAGATTTCTTTCATATTTGGTACAGGTATCATTTTTTAGTAACCCACGCGTATAATGTAAAGACTATACTACAGTAAAATGAAATGAACTGTAAGTCAGTGGCGTCGCATAACATCGGAATCGTAATAAGGAAACTACTATCAAAGAAATTGTTGTTTGTATAATGCTTGTAACATAGCGAATTGAATAGGTTGGGTACTGAAAATCAGTTACTGAGGATCTACAAAACATGCGTAAGACCTATTTTAACGTACGCCACAGAAACCAGAGCTGAAACATCAACAACGAAAAGAATAATGAGAACGACCGAAATGAAAATACTAAGAACCATCAAGGGTGTTACCCTCAGGGATAGAATAAGAAGCCAGGATATCAGAGAAGAACTAGAAATACAGGATGTGGTAAGATGGGCTAAAATACGCAAGAGGTGCTGGAGAGACCATGTGGGAAGGATGCCAGATGAAAGATGGACAGAGTGGGTCATGTCGAAAAAATCAAACTCGCGAAGATCATCCAAGAGATGGTACGAAAAGCTGGATCTCAGCGTCATAGGAAAATAGGACCAGGTCCTATTATAAGAAGAAGAAGAAGAAAAATATCAATCTTTCAAAGAGCCTCCAGTCTGTGAGAAAAAAACATGTTCACTGTTAAAAGCAAGGTTCTTTCGAACTTAAAGATAAAGTTGAAACATATTTAAACCATTTTCTCGTTGAGCGCTTTCACATTTGGCGACACGACAGCGACACCGACACGACATAATACATTTTGAGCGTTTTCACACTTGACACGACATCGACACCAACAATGATTTTTATTTCAGTTTGCTGATCGTGCATTAAACAAATTCATTCAACACGAATTAACAAAAAGAATTGTAAACAAAAACGTTCTAAAATTTAGGCAACAACATAAATTATAAGTTTTTGATATGTTCCTTAAGTAACATTTTAAAATTATTAAGAGCGGTACATTTTTTATAGATTGGTTAAACTATTGGTCTAAATGACCCCGGGTTACTTTGGCTCTGCCTCTTTTCTTCTTTTCTGCAATTGACAGTTGATCAAATTCATTATCCATCATGGATTTCTTGCCAACACTTTTCCCTTAATATTTTATTTTTATTGTTTTCATTACTTTTATCCCAAATACATGTATTTTTTTCAACTAGTTCAATTAAAGTAACAATATCGAACTTAAAAGACATCTTAGACCACGAAGAAACTGAATTAAACTAATCAGTTTTGGCTGTATGAGATTGAAGGGGTAATGATTAAAGCGATGCTTTACCTAAATATAAACATTTTTCTAAATATTCGATTAGCACTTAATTCAACAAAATAGCAGAATAAATCCCAATAAAAGTTATTAAGAATCTATTATAGGGTTTGTTGGTCCGAAATTCCTTTACGACCTACCAATAAAAACCATGTGCTACTGTCGTTGCCGACTACCGGCATGCCGGGCAAGGAGCATTCTTGCCACTGTTGTCGTCCCGATTTTTGAAACAAAATAATTAGTAACAACAATAACTAAATAAAACTGATTAGTTCAATTCAGTTCCTTCATGGTTTAAAAAATCCCTGTGTTGAAAAATAATATGAAAATAATAAAAAAAATTATTAGGAGAAAAATGTTGGCATGAAATCTATCAATACGTATATACGTCTGCACTAAACATTTCCAACTCTCTTCCTGATATACAGAGTTATGAGGAAGTGTACATCTACCACCTCGTATTGAGGCCCCTGTATGGGGAATATCAAATGATCATTAAAAAGTGTCTGCCCCCATTGTTTAATAATATATAGGGGGTTGTGAATTTTGACTGAAATTTTTTTGGTCATTACCTTTGAATTTTAGTTTGATTTGTCTCATATTTTGGCAAAATACTACCATGTAATTAACCGAAGCTAGAAAAAATCAGGTCCGGTCTTAAAAAATTAGTTCAATTAAAGTAACAATATCGAACTTAAAAGACATCTTAGAACACGAAGGAACTGAATTAAACTAATCAGTTCGAGAAACGGCTTTCAAAACATCGCCCTGTAATATTTCTTTAGTGATTCATCGCTATTGTCATTTTTTAGAATTCTCAGAATTTCATTACGAAAGATCTTTTTAAATTTAAAGAAAAGAAAATAGAACATTAAAAATTAATGAATTTATTTATATTTTTAAGAAAATTTAAGAATGCACAAGAATAGACAATTACATAAAAGAACTAAAACAAAAAAGAAATGAGATATTATTTTTCAATGCAGTGATTTTTTTCAAGCAGTTCCTTCAATTAAAGTAACTATCAAACTTAAAAGCCATGTTAAAACAAATTGGATCAGACATTCGAAACGAATGGAAAAAACTGAGATATTCTGACATATTTTTATAAATGCACATCTCGTTCTACATATTACTAAATTTTCAAAGTAAATTCAAATAATGCAATACGTATTGTCATTTTCATAAGCCATAACTTTGGAAACACCCTGTAGATTTCTTTCATATTTGGTACAGGTAGATTGTTTAAATAGCCCAATCGTACAATACAAGAACTAAAGTTAAAATTCAGATCCGGATTAAGAAAAATTTGTAAAAGTTGGTAATCTCTAAAATAGCATCCTGTATATCAGATTTTTGGAAATGTAATCTTATACCTATTTAAAAAAAAGACAAAAGATGTGTTATACTAAAACATTTTTATGTGCACAAGAGCTTTCTACAAAAAAAAATACAGATTTAATTTTTCAGATTAATTCCGGATACAAAACTCATTAAAGCTTCAGCAATAACACATCTTTTTTCAAATCCGATTACATCTTAAAGAATCTGATATACAGGGTGCTATTTTAGAGATTATCAACTTTTACAAATTTTTCTTAATCCGGATCTGAATTTTAACTTTAGTTCTTGTATTGTATGATTGGGCTATTTAAACAATCTACCTGTACCAAATATGAAAAAAATATACAGAGTGTTTTCAAAGTTATGGGTTATGAAAATGACAATATGTATTGCATTAATTGAATTTACTTTAAAAGTTTAGTAATATGTAGAACGAGATGTGCATTTATAAAAATATGTCAGAATATCTCTGTTTTTTTCATTCGTTTCGAATGTCTGATCCAATTTAAAAAATATCTGATGTACAGCGTGTTGCGTTGGAGATTTTCAAATTTGACAAATTTTTCTTAATCCGTATCTGGATTTTAAGTGTAGTAGAGTCCTTACATTATAGAATTGGGCTACTAAAAAATGATACCTGTACCAAATATGAAAGAAATCTACCAGGTATTTCGAAAATTACTGCTTGTGAAAATGAAAAAAATGCATTTGATGTAATTTGACGTTAAAACTCCAGTAGTAGAATGGGATGTGCACTTAAAAAATTTTTTCACTTTAACTCATTTTTTTTCGTTCTTTTCAAATATCCATCTCAATTTTAATAAATCTGATATACAGGGTGTTGTTTTGGGGATTTTCAAATTTTGCAAATTCTTCTTAATCCGGATCTGGATTTTAACTGTATTTCTTACACTATAGGATTGGGCTATTAACACACTATGCCTGTACCAAGTATGAGAGAAATCTACAGGGTGGTTCTAAAGTTACGGCTTATCAAAATATTGGCCGAAATGGATGAAACACCCCGTATCTCAGTTAATAAAGACCAAAGTTATTAAAGGCGTTAGACCAATTAACCAAGGTTATTTGGAATCACCGAAGTTCCCTCTATTTACAGTTAACGTATGTCGATTTTACTATGAAACACCCTGTATAAAATAAAAATTATTATTAACCTAATTCGGATAATAATTTACTCCCAGGAACTAGTGCATCTCAATTTTCTCTATATTAGCAGAAGTTACCATTTCTATCATTTTCTGATTGCTGGTATAGTTCAGTTTGAATAATTGAAATAGTTGGATTGTTGTATGCAGAACTTGATCGCATTGTTAACGGATATTCAGTTTTGTTTGAACATTGTTGTTTAGTGTCTTTGTCACACCAACCGCCGACTGTTGGATCCGTGTATTACAAACAAAGGCGATATTTATTTGACTAATTGTGATAACAATCCGAATCATTTGGATAGAAATACAGCGATTTTCCAAAGTTTCACTTCTGCTACATTACTCGTGTTTTTAATTTTAGTTTATTTGAGAAAAAAACCCAACTGATGAAGCCAAAAATAGAAACCAGATCTTGGGATATCCAATCAAATATATTCAGTCCCGTACTCGTTTTTTTCTTAATTCAATAATTATAATGTTTATTAAAGTTTCAGTAATGATTCATCTTGGTTTTAACAGAATATTAAGAAGATTGTATCATGTTCCCATTTAACGAAAAAAAAAAACAAAAAGCTGTTATTTTTACTCTCTCCCACGTTTCGGTACATGAATTAGCATTCGGTTAATATAATCCAAATTTCCTTCCATATTTTATTTTTTTTTTTAATTAAACCTTATCGTGTAATACATTTTAACGAAGTAAGAATAAATGATGACATCTAATAAAAATGCTAAGTGATGCTGAAGATTAAGTTTTAAACAGAAACTTTCTTTGAAAAGTTAAACACCAATTTATTAAACTCGCTAAATTATAATGACGAGTGAGTGAAATTGTTCCAAAACAGTCTACAAAGTTAAACTTTATGAAGTTGATCATTAAGACCAATACTTTAAATTAAGATGTGTAACAAATTTAATGAGATGATTAATGTCGACGAAAGAGATGACAAATTAATACTCAGAATATAATTTTATATGCCGTACATAGTTAAGATTCTCAGAACGCTGATTTTGTTTAAGTTGCAGTTTTATGACAGTTTTATTGTTAATGTAATACATCGTACAAGAATTGAAGTAGTCAGTTGTAGCAACCGGTGATTTCTTTAGTTGCCAAATCGCAGTTTTGAAAAATCTAACTTCAAAAATTTCTATTAGGAGGAAGAATGTATTTCGTCTAAGAATAATTTCCAAAATGTGTCAACTTCAATATCGTCTAAATGTTTTTCACTTTAATTTAAAATTTAAATAAAAATTAAATTTCATATTAGTATGTAAAAAAACTATATTTACTGTAAGAAGAGATTTAATCCAAAATAGGCGCACAAGGAGTGAATATCCTATACATTGAATATTTTGTAACTATGCAAGAGCGTTAAGAACTGTTTAAAATAACAGAAGTGCATACAGACTCCAAAAGTCATACTTAGGCTGACTTATAACACGTGAGTTATAACTCATAACCCACTTGTGTGTTATAACCTACTTTACTTATCTCAAATGATATTAATAATGATACTATAAATAACTACTATAGGATATGGAATTTAGTGATGCTTAAATATCTTGTTAGATTGATGTTTTATTACAGTATTTCTCCCCCTATTTTTTTCAAGCATCGTTCTTGAAAGATCCTTGACAGAATACGGTCTTTGTGTGTTATTTTTATAAATCCACATAATATTGAATTGGCACTTTAAGTCAATCAAGCGCATGTGGGATGCTGCCAAGTGGTCTGGAAGCAATTTAAGAACACGGAAAAATGTTGCACCTTCATCTTGTAACCTTCGGGCTCATCCATTGTTAATTTTAGAAATTCGTTTTACAAATTAACCTAGCGTGAAAGGTATAACTTCTTTGATCAGGATTAACATATCTATTGGACCGAAATTGGGTCTTGAAAGGAAGGTATTAAACCGTTTCGTCCCAAATCTATAGAGTCATCCGGGTTAGTAATTTTTCAAAGGCTTGATTTAAAAGTTTTTTTTTATATTTTCATTGTAGTATAAATTTAAATATTTCAAAACAGTTTTTTCTTATAATATTGTGTCGGTAAAATATTAAAATTTATTCGGCACTTTTAAAAGTAGAAATATTTTTTTTCTTCGCAGATAGAGACCTTTGGGTGAGATTATGACGAAAAGTAAATAATTTCTACAATTTCAGCAGCTGTTTCTGAATTCATTCATGAATATTTATGTTAAAAAAGCACCTAGTGGAAGAAAAATACATGGATCTGCCCGGATATTTCTATTTTTTCCATTTCTTATTTTTATTAAATAATAAACTGCTTCTAAGAAAAAATATTTGATAGTTATTTTAATTAGAGTTTTTGATGGTCATTATAATGTATGTGGTAAAGTTTGATTCCTTTTTAAGACTAAAGTCCTGTGAAAAATAATTCAAAGACATACAGGAAATGGGGCGGCATCGGCAGCGAAAACTGTCACTTTGATTTGTTCTCAGTAATTAAAAAAAATATTGAAGTGCGCTGAACAATTTTAATGAAAATTTTAATAATAATAAAAACTGGATTGAATTTTTGCTCATTAACGATAAATTTTTAATTCCAGTTTATACTGAAACGACCTAGTCGTAAAGTATTTTCAGTTTTAAAACGCTTTTGTTATGGAAACTTTATTTAATAGGTCATAAAAAAATTGAAAATAATTTTCATGGCCTTTTATTTCTTTGTTTACTTTTAATTCTAGACTCGGTTATTAAATTAAGTCTAATTAATAGGCAGGTTGGATCAAAAGTTCACTTTTTAGTGAATATTTCCGGTGCGAATTACGTACATAATGATCATCAAACATTTTGCTTATTCAATTTCCATTTTTTGTGTAATTTATTTTATAAAAAACAAAAAATATAACTGATATAATTGACTAAACCTCACTGTTTACAAAAAAGAAAATAAACTTTTTCTTTATGTACTAAAATTTAAACTATCATGTACCTAAACCAATTTTTTATTTACCTTCTTGATTGCTAATTAATATGTGCAATTAATACAACTAGAAATTTCTCCATAAATATCCCTTCTAGGCACCCATGCTTCTATGTCATATTATCTGTAAGCCTTGAAGATGGAGGCCAAGAGAGTTAAACTTGTCTTGTTCCCAATTTCTTATATCTTCTAAAAGTGTATCTGATGTTTCTGGAGTTGTATCAATAAACATTTCAACTTTGGTAAACTCTTGAACCCTTCAATAAACATAATTAAGTCTCAAGATTTAAACAACAAACTTTGACACCACCACACTATATTCCTTTAGTATTTCTAACATACCTAAATATTCATCTCTCCTCTGCTGCACTAGGTTTTTCTACACTATAATAACGACTCACTAATGCTAGAGATTTTCATATACGTTGAATAAACATTATAAAACGTCTTAAGACACTCGTAACTTTTATTAAGATATAAAAATACGAGAAGTTTTAAATCTGACATTTACATAACCTAACTTTTGTGGCCTTTTCCTTCGTCTGACTGTAGTAACGTTGATTTCTATTGGTTTTACATAGTCGGCCATCACGTTGATTCTCAGTTGTTTCAAAATATTAAGAATGAAGTAGTATACTACAACGCCCATAGTACTATGTTTTGAATGAGATTGAGTTATTTCATTCATAATTATTGTGGCGATAGATATGAATGAAAATAAGAGTGAGTGGGGCAAACTTCTAACATCGGAGGATTACATCGTTGTGGTAAGAGATAAAACTATCAAATTTTGTGTGAACCAATACAGTTACTGAGTGAACATTTTGTAAATACTTTCGATTATACAGGGTGTTCCAAAAACTCGTGGCAGTACAAACTTATATTATTTTAAATGAAACATACTATATTTTGTTCAAGAATCGAAAAGATCTCACCGAGAGCGTTAAAAAATATAGCATATTAATATATTATATCGGTGTTTCAAAAAGATATGGCCAATTATTAGCAAAGATGACTCTCTTTTTAACACTGTAAAACTGTAAAACTGTAAATATTTTATAATAACGGAAAAATCATGTATTTTACGTACACAAATAAAATAATCAATTACAAAGGCATATAGACGCGCTAATCTGTCGGGATAATTTTTAGGGGTAACAAATTAAGGAAGAACATTAGCCACTTTTTTGTGTACATTTTTTTCCCATTCTCATGTTAGTAGATTTTCCCGAAAAACGTATATTTTCTAACCAAAATTGTTGTTTAACATAGCTCTTAACGATAAAATGTATAAAAACGCCCTATATCTTACTGGCAATTTCATTTTGGGTAGAAGTAAAGGTTTCCACACATTGGAAGAAGTGCTTTTATTTTGTTGTTCCCACGTTATTTCGTAGTTGTGTCCTAGATGTTCACTGTTTTCTTACGACAGCACATATATGAAAGTTTGTTGTTTGTCAGGAAAAGTTTACGAATTTCCCAAAGTAACGGAGAAGTCTGAGAAAGATTGAGAACAAGTGTTGATAATCTCTTTGAAAAGTTTGCAAATTGAAATTCAGATGTGCTAAGCTCTCATGTATTTATATTTTACCCTTGTTACAGTTTTTTTATGATACATCTTATTTTTGTCAGTCTGTATTATGTGGGATTGATTTTGTACTTTCTTCTGTAGTTGATAAAATGTTAATGCGAGTTCCTTGGTTTAAACCAATAATTCAACTTGACCTGAACTGTTTCAAATGCAATAACTATCAAAAATATCTGATCACATTCCTTGATTTACTGTTTAATCAATCTGTGACTTATACAATATTTCCAGACACAGAAAACATATCAGCATCATCAGTCGAACTCAAAATTTGTCAACTTCAGGATGTAGGCTTTGGATAAAACGGTCCATCTGTTTCTATCGTGAGTTATATGAATTTAGTTTCTCGCTGTTCATCAGATATCATAACTTTATTTAATTTTACGACCTTTTCTACATCTTTAACCTGTGCTCTCTGCCTTATTGTAGTATTATTTCTACCATAGTTTAAGAGATTTACTGTAGGTAATACACTTCAGAACACCTTCCTCGGATATTCTTCTTTTAATGCAAGAATTTAGGTGTGGTAAGAGAGATTTCCAAAAGAGGCTCATCCATTTTACAAGTCTGGTTATCTCTACCTTGTTTGCCAACTGTGATATCATGATATTGTACTGTTTGTACAATATCATCAGAAAAAGTTCATTCCAGTCAAGAATTGCAGAAGAATAGTTTGGGGCATCTGCTTGTTTAATTCTGCTCCCTACTCTTCCATTATCTTGAGCTATATAATCCTTTATTACTTACAGTTGCCAACGCCAATATTCTTGGACCGATTTATGCCAAATGCATTTGAACTTTATTATAGAAACACGCTGTAGAACCACAAACTCCGATTACTTTCGCTGAATCAGAGGAAAACCTTTTCTCATTTCCTATTTTTATAAAACGATCGGGACTCGTGGCTGGTTCTGATGTCTTTTTTGTGAGGCGAAAATTTAGGTCATAAAATCAGAATTTTCTTCGAAGGTGACAGCGATTGAAACCTAAGTTTTTCCCTTCTAAAACGTGACGTCGTTAAAAAAAACCCTCAAAGATAACGTCTTGTGGTTTTAAGGATTATGACGCGAGAAAATGTTCAACAATAAATCGACTGGGTTGGGAATTAAATTAAAACTCGGGTTTAATACTAATGTGAATTTTTATTTTATCTTTTACGTGCCTACAAGACAAAGTCTAGTAAATTAAGAGGGTATTTTTAACTTATTTTTCTCAGTATTTCCTATCTTTATGATTAGTAATTGTAATTTGAATTTTTAAATATAGCGAAATGTAATATTTTTTAAATTAATATCTATATTTTTAATAAATTTTTAATTTATTTTACTGTATGTATGTATGTGTGTGTGATTTTTGAAAATGAAACCTAATTAATTCTCAATTATTTATGGAATAAAAACAAAAGTTTAAAGTTTCAAATTAGTTGGGATATTTTAATTAGTAATTTAATTAGATTAACATAAAATTATTTTCGATCTTTTGTTTTATGTTATCCATTAAGCCATAATGGTTATAATTTCACTATAACACGGAAAGGCCATTTTCCAAACAACCTTTTTAATGAATATTGAAAATCATACCGATTCCATTACACATTATATCGAAAATAAACATTTTCAACCAGTGCCATGTATTCAAACTGATCATTATCATTGAGTTATTGAATCAAACTTTGCAACAAACTTGTTCATTTTGCTAATTTGATTGGTTAGTTATGTTGGAAAATTAGTGTAATTTCTGACAGGAAAAATATCACATACCAGTAACCAACAAATGATAGAAATGCGTTTATAAAATCACCAGAAAACCCCAACAGGTTGTCTATATGCAGTTTAGGGCTAGGAATAATCTCGAATACAGCGACTCCTAAAACCACGAGTTTTTATAAAAAATCAACTGTCGAAATTAAAATTAAACTAATATATATAATTAAATATATGTAGGGATAAGTAGTCCAAGGAGTAGTTGTTTTAGGGTGCGAGACTTTTCTATATATTTTGGATAATTCAAAATTGGGAGAAGCACAAATCTACAATTGATCACTTTAATTCTCTGAATTTTTCATATACATATGTATATAAAACATAACTTGAAATGAACTTTTTAAACTTTTTAAATTTGTATTCGTTTCTATAAAGTAACTACGCTTTCATCATTCATAAAAAAAGTCCACAAACAAGCAATCTTGACCTAAATTTTTCCACTGATTCGACTTCAAAAACCGAGAAAAGTTTTTTCGCGAGAGTGACATATAATATTGAGAAAACTGAAAACATCATTTTTAATTTATATCCCCAAAAGCGATTTAATCACCCCACAGTTACATCGTCGCCCTACAATAAAATCTGACAGTTAAAACGAACAACCTAAATGGTTCTAACCAGGTTTGGACTGGAAATGTTTTTGTATCCGACGAAATTTTTTGTCGGATAAATTTATGGCTGTAATAAAATGTTTTCGCGTATGGCGTTAATTAAGAAAAACGCAAAAAGTGGTTTTTAAAATATTATCTAATTAACAAAATTTGAAATGAAAGTTACAAGAAATCTTTTAGTTTTTTTTTTATTATAATATATAAAAATTCTTCAAATTTCCCTAAAAGACAAAAATTCCGAATCAATTAAAATACATACGATACGGCTATGAATAAATAAAGTCTGACTTATCTGTCAAAAGAACAGGTTTATTACAGTAAAAACCATGGAAACATTAAATCAAACGAAATCGTTTATTAGGCCGATCAAATGTATTAAAATTTTCATTTTAAATACAAATAAACCTTGAAGGATGAGGTAAAAATAAAATTTTTACCTCTTAAACTCCTTTCTTGTCTAAACTATAGATGCCATCTACAAAAAGAAAGCTGGAGTACGGGATTTAATAAGAAATTCTGCTATTTCGTATCAAATTCCCGACACCTCTTATAACCGAGGGTGTCGTGCTTTTCTCTTCGGATTTTTCTCTTCCACAAGGTTACTTCATTTTTTCCGTTTCTTGCTTCTTCCTATGTTTGTTTTGAGAATTTCGGCAACGCCATTATTCCAGAACTATCTATTTTAATTAAACGTACTACCCTCTTCATTTTTTGCTATATTCTTCCTTCTTGATATTTGCGCATCTGCAGTTTATATTTTTACTCTCCTTTCTCAACTTCCTTTAAACTGAATTTGAAGAAAAGTAAATTGAAAAATTTTAATTTGTATTTTTAATATATAAGAAAAATCCATTTCCATTGTGTTTTAACGCTTTTCCACGTCCATTGTAAACAAACAATCGAAGTTCATAAAACTAAACAGAGCTCATATCCAGCAATATTTTTCATCACAATCGACCCCGCTTGGTTTTATTTAGACTTTCCAGTAGTAAATATCAAGTTTATTTGAAACGCGGAGAACTCATCGTTGTGGAAACCAAAACTAGATTATCCCTTAATTGTTTTCTGAATTATCTTCCCGAGGAGACTTCGTGGAATTAGACAATAACTCTCATGTCAGTACAGAGCCAATTATCTGTCTCGGAAGATATCAGAAATTAAAGCAAGACACGTTGGTATCAAATGAAATCATTAGATTTCTGATACATTTTGACTAAATTATTGTCACATTTTCAAAATTATCCTAATTAACACAAAATCAGAGGTTTGACATAGTCCCTCAAGAATCACCCCAGATCATGGCCGGATCCAGCCGATTTTCAAGGGGGGTTGTCTTCCTCCTGGGTGGGGTTGAGGGCGAAAATGTTATTCTTACTTATGTAACGTTTCGTAAAACTGCGCCATGTTTTTCTGTTGTTCCTCATATTTCTCGCTTCCCTTCATGTTTTTCTTTTTTACTGGAACGGTTATTGATGCTTTTGGTCCAGGTTTCGCGTGACCTACCCATCCCGTTTATTCCTTGTGTTCTGTCTTCCCATAACTTGTGTCTTGTCGATTATCTGGCTGTCATGCTACTCAATTGGGGTTGGTTGGTTAACAGAGCACTGTTCTTTTGGCGGTGAGTCCTTAAAGTACACAGTAAGATGCAAATCTGGAGCAGTTTAACGTCAATTAAATTAAAAATTGTCAAGTCCTAAAAGAGGATTTCCATTTTCTAGCGGATTGAGTCAGAAAGTCACGATAAAAGAGGTAGAGCGTTCGATCTATAATCAAAATTTTATTTCATCACTGTTTTTTTTTCAAAATCAATTAGTCAAAGTAACCATCAGTTAATTGGGAACATCAGGTAACCCAATTCTTTTTGAAAGAAACAAACATAAGAAATATTGTATACTTTCAAATTTCAACACCAATGTTTTCAATATTATGACAGTTATGATGACTGTGAGTTTTCTAAACGCTTTTATATTTAATATTGAGTTGTAAAAATAAACTCTTTAGCTTTTATTACTTAATTTTAGGTTTGACAACTCGTAAACATTTCCTCGTTAGTAGAATAGATATTTTCGGGCGGAAATATTTGTACATAAAAATAAATTTTGTGAATGCGTGTTGACACGTTTTTATTCCTATTGAAAACGCGGAATTTTCTGGAATGTTAAAAAAAAAATGGGAATTTTTTCTTTGTTTCCATTATTTGTTCTACATATTGATATTTGCAATTTCAAATTGAAACAGTATAACAATAGGTATTGCGTTTTTATATTTTTAGAATAATGAAATGGCTGGAAACATAAAATCTAATGTGAATTTTATTTGTAAAACCCAATACAATTCATATGAAATTACAAATCAAATAGAAAGGTAATATTCAATTAATTTTAATTCCGCTATGCACTCATATTTTGTTTAATAAATTGTTTTTTGTTATAAATATCAAGTTATATATAGTCGAGGGAAAAAATATTAATGTTAAGCATTGATTAAAGAAGTAAAAAATTTATTTTTAACTATCTTAATGTTTTAATCATTCTTTCATACTTTCTTTCATTCGCAGGCATAAGATCAGGCGACATTTTATTCAACAAAATATTGAGCAGTGGTCCAGCAAATTAATAACAGAATTGTTTATATTCATATGCGAATAAGCATTTAAATATTAAGTAAACAAATTACGCATTATCCTTACGTAATGTGATCCATGAGGTGGCTGTTTACATTACTATTTTTTCACATTCAAAATTTTACGGGAAAAAATCCTGCACTTTCCAGTCCACTTGTAAATTAAGTGATACAATTTCGGTTACGCTCTGTTAGCACTCACTCTCTTTATTGTTGTTGTCATTAAATATATCGGTTTGCACGTGTATAATGGACACTGACCACAAAATCTGGTAAAGTTCGTGATTGTTTGTATAAATATCTGGAAACAAAGCATGCAGAACTGATACATTCACGTTGACATTAATTGTATACAAATTTTCGTTTGTTTTCAATAAATATGGTATGTAGTATTCATGTTTTATCATAACAGATTATTTACAACATTGGTAACATAATTTTTTAGTTTTAAACTTAGATAATTAATTATTTGAACAGTAAATATATTTTTTTCTTTGAAAAAATGACACTTTTTGTCATAAATTTCAATGTCAATAAGTTTTTCATAAAACATTACTTTTAGTGCAGGTTTTTATGTTCGTATGATTTCATTTTTCTCGTGAACAATTGCAAAAACTCTACTACTTAGACTATTAAACATTTAAATGCTGTAAAACTACAATTTTCGTCTGGGAAACAAAGGATACCTCATGTCAATTGTCCCTGCTCACATCAAAATTGTCGGTATATTGTGTTGTCCGCATATTGTCGTGTTGACCTATTTGGTCCGAAAAATGTTGTTTCTATAGTCGGAATTTATCTTTCAAACTTATTTTTATTCATTTATATACAGTTTTTTATTTTTGGATTTCGACAAACCTTCTGCAGTAGTCTTTACAATTAATTAAATGGAAGCAAAATTTTATGGTCTTCTTCAGTATTTCTCTCCTTGTAAGAGCACATTTTAATTTTAATTTAATTAATAAACAATAAAATGGTTATGAAAATGTTTAAAACTAACACAATTGGAATTGATTTTCAGTATCAATTTTAACCGACATTCATTCTTTCAGTGTAAATTTCCTAGTTCGAGTATCACTCAAAACAAACAGAAAATAAACAGAGGTGGGTCCAAAATCGGACAATAAATCTAACTTGTAAATCTAGAAACTATCTTCTAAAAAGTGTTGTTAAAAAGAATGAGCCGGTGCTCTATTTTACTCTTACGTTATATATTACCGTAATCGCGTTATGGAGAGTCTCGAAGACGTAATCGCCAGGGAAGAGGCCGAGAGACAACAGAGTTTGAGGGACTTAGAGCAGCTCTACGAGTGGCTTCAACAGTTTGAGGATCCTCCTCCCGCACCCCGACCTCCACCGCCATATCAGTTCCGAAACGGTAGGTGGTTGAATATGTTGTAGGTATAGAGATTAGCGACATGAGAATCATGAGATAGGGGAGACACAAGTAATTTGGGGGATGAACTCATGCTCAAGATTTGCATGTTAATTATTTATTTGATACCTTAATCTGAAGAGCAAAGTTTTAGATTTAGTCTACCCCTAATAATGTTATCGCAACTTAGGCTTGAAAATGTTTTAAGGGTTTAGCCCGGTGACGGCCTGAAAGTAATAAAGTCTATTAATTAATAACTGTATCATTGCTTAGATAACACCGTAAGTGAAGATATTGTAGTGTGTAAGTTAGGATTTAGTTGTTTATAGTGTAATAGGGAGTTTTTTGTTTGACAGTAGATTAAGGAGGGTTGTCAAGGAGTTTTTTTGAAATATCAAGTTGAAAGTTTGAAAAATAAAACATTATAAAAGTAAAACTATAATTTCATTAAAACATTACAAAATATATACAGGATGTTTCAGAGGCTTAAGTTTATTATAATGTACGAGACCATTTATATTTTTTTAAATATTCATCGTGGTTTTTTGGCCCTGCTGATTTGATTGACAGAGTTTCAGGAGTAGCAGGATGGCCCCTTTAATATTTCATTGTGTAAAGTAGAAACTTTAGCTTCTTACTAATTAGTGATTATCAGTATGTGATTATTTATGTATCATTTATGATTCATATGAAATATATAACGAGCTATATTATTAAAAACAAACCAATAATAAAAGTGTTACTTGTTGTTTATGAAGCAGCAACATTTTTAAACGTTTACGGTAGATATTTTGTTACAATACAATGTTACGTATAGTCATAAAACTTCAAATCATTTTGAGACCATTTTAAAATATGAAATAAAATAAATGTACGTTTTAAAATTATTTTTAAAGGGTCGCCCAAAGTACAATTTCGTTTTATGGCACGTCCTTCATAATTTACATGTAATCCTGTTTTACTGTAAGTATATGTAACTGAACCTATTTCAAAGAAGCAAATGCAAAAGATCACAGGTACAGGTATATACCCTTTGTATTGAAATTTGAAAATGGATATTTTAAGAATATGAAGGGTTTTAAGTTTCACTATGGGCTTTGTCGCATTGATTTATCCCGAGTACAAAAAAATAAAAAAATTACATTCCTTTTATAATATTAGGTAACAGTAGAGAGGAAAACTGTGTCTAAAAATGCATAATTTCACATTTACAGGTTGTTTACAGGCTGTGGCAGCTTTCATGTTTTTTTAGTTAAAAAAACCGATTTTTTAAAGAACTATTGTGGGAAGGTCCCCTTGGATTTTAAAGAATACTTTTATTAAATAACGTTTTTTTCTCCTGTTTTCGATTAATTACAAGAAAAAGCACTTTTTAGTGGAACACCTTCTATTTGACAATTACAGATAATAAAACTAAATTATCACAATTCACAGCGTGTCCTTGCTTACATCAGCTGAGCAGTCCTCGTTAAAATTAAATGCCATGTTTTACAAAAATATTCTTATAAACAATTATTACAGCACCATATCCTTACATAAACAGACGCCTACTCCCAAAATTAACTTAATTAATAACCTGACCCTACTAAAGACAATCGAGCTAACGACCTTGCGTTTTTTTTTTCTTAACGAACTTGAGTCACGAAAAAAATACACAAACATCATTATTCTCTCCAAATTTGGGAGTACAAACATTAAATATTTGACTGGCACCACCTACAAGTATTCGGAGAAAGTGCAAAAAATTCTTACGAGTCCTCAACCTCGATGTTTATTTATATATATGGCAGAAAATTTCTCATGTCCTATTTGGGAAATAATTAGTACAGATGTGATAAATGACACTTTTTTATCTCTTCTTTTCACAAAATGTTTACGAATCTATTCTTGTAACGATATTTCATTTACCGTTTATAGACTAAACTGTATAAAGTATTTTAAATAAATACTTTTTTAAATATAAATTAATTTCACAGTACACTAATTCTTTTAAATCGTATTTTATGTGTAAGATATTTAAAAATATTATGCTCTCCTACTTGGTTAAATTTCGATTAAGTAAATTAATTATTAACAGGTTAAAACGCTTTTGTTGGAATTGACCTTTCGGAAATTGATGGGAACTTTGATCTTTTTAGGTGTGGTTAATTAGAAACCTACGTGGAAGAATTATTTTAAAATAGCCTTTCCAGTATTAATATCTGGGTTTTGGATAATTTATACTCGATTATTAGAAAAAAATCTGAGCCTTGCTCATACATCTAAGAAAAACAGAGCGAACAAAAATGGAAAGAATAAAGAGTAGCCATATTAGAGAGGAAAAAAATAAGAACTATTAATTTGGAAAATAACAAAAAGACAGTTAAATTGTCTCATGTCAGATATAAAAAGGAATGTCCTAGAAAAATTATCGAAAAGCGAAAATAAATGAAGCATGAACGAAATGAATGATGAGTAAAAGAAAAAATAAAAAGATTTTAGAATTTCTAGAACTACAATTTGATTTTTAGTAAATTCAATTTAATTTCGATTTATTCATGATAAAGTAGGTACTTATAAATATAACAAAGGTATTGAAACAAAGAAGAAAGAAACAATTCAGCATGTTACCTAGGCAGAAGTTGCCTATTTTGCTAAATGCTCGTGCTGCATGTTAGTTATAGAAAAAAATAAACTTTTTTGTGTATAACATAGATTAATCGACCGTCAGTTAAAATTTTTCCATAAAAAATTTGCAACTCTAAAGAATTGCACAAACTTTAACCACAAGCGATTATTTTCACTGCAATTGTGAAATGTGTCCTTAATCCTTTATTCCATTTTTCATTAAATCGTTAAATCTCCATGACACGTAAAGTCTTTTATGGTTTCTGTATGCTGTTTAGTGGTATAAAAAGATTTACGTTTTGATTTATTATGCTTCGTGTATACATTGAAGAAGACAGAAAAATGCTGAAATCGAAATATTGTATGAGATTAACCTATTTATGTGGATTTATTCCAAAAAGATTTAACAAATGTATAAAAGACAAATCTGTAAATTTTTCATCATGGAAATTAAATACTTAGATGCCTCAAACTGTGGTTTTTATGGATCTTTGTTATTAAATCATTAATTATGTATGGAAATGTGGTAAATTTGAAGCTGTTCTGACGAAAAAAAGTTTTTTAAATAGCGCGTTTATTTTTCTCTTCATGGCGATCTCAAAAATGGCTGAAAATGTCTGCGTTTAGAAAATAAAACTTTATTACTGCAATCATATAATCAAATTCCGCCACTTTAAAGGTATATTAATGATTCCCAAAACGACACTAAAACTGTCACGCCCACTTTAAGATCACTGCCACTTCTAAGTGGTATTTAATTGATATGGTTTGGTGGCCGTAACTATTATTTTCCACTTTAATATTTGTGCAACTTTGAGATAGTCTCGCTTAGTGGTTATAAAGTTTCAAACACCTTCAGAGGCACCAAAATATTATAAAACTATTAAGTGGTTCCCACTACAACTAGGCAAAAATAAAATGTTATTCTTACTGTGTAGGGGTAGAGTTAGTGATTATTACGTAACAGCCACCAAATCGAAGTTGCGATATCAGTTTCTGTCACTATAATGCTACTTGGGAGATTCAAATACCAGTTTTGTTGAGCAAAACATTTACGAGGTAGACCTGAAAAAAACAATGAAATTTTCGCACTAAAAATTTATTGAAATTAAATTTTCACATAACACAGGTAACTTTAATAATTCTTTATTGTTTTGTTTCAGGTGAGTTGCACTTAATAAATGTCTCGTGATCGTTTATGGTGATCCGTAAGTATAATTTTTTTCAACTGTGGTGCAGGTAATAATTTTTAAACGTAGGTGTCAAATTTTGGTGGTTGCGCACATATTTTAGTACTTACATCACGAAAATTTCGCGGTGTTTTACCCCCTCTCCCTATGGCACAGGTTTTTATATTCAAGTAACCTCCCCTCACGTTGTAAAGTCATATTTTACATTAAATTTTGGGGTAGAATTTAATGTAATTACTTTTTAAATTTCGTTAAATTAGTTTTTGATATTTTTTGTTTATTTTATCTGAATCCCTCCGTCACAGTAAATAAATCTGCTGTTTTATGTATTTTCTCCGAAAAAAACAATTTTTCAACTTATTGCTGAAAACATCCTTTCTGAAACATTAAATATCTCGAATATATGCGCAAATAAATTTCAAGATTGGTTAGATGTGCTACCATCTAGTCGAAAGACAGAAACCGGTCTTAGGATGTCGAATCTAATAAATTAAAATTCCTTACTGGTTTATTCAAGATTGGTGTTGAAATAATGGTATATTTCTAAATTCTACTAAAACAGTATTTATGTTATTTCAACCAAAAAATTCGAGCGCCCACGACAGCGAGTTAATAAAAATCGATCACACTTCTATACTCCAGGTTGATGAGGTCAAGTTTCTAGGCCTAACAATTGATCAAAAGCTCACCTGGGAAAGACACAGATAATTTTTTATCTAAACTATGTTTTGTTATGACAACTTAAGCCAACTGTTAAAATGTATTTATCTAATGTCAATTTTAACTACTATTTTAATTGTTTATGTCTCAATCTTTGGTATATAGGTATAAAAGCTCTAGAATTATTATAAACTTGCGTGAACTGGATAATATGAATGGATTTTTGTGTGAATGTGTACTGTGTGAGTTGACTTCATAAAAATTGACTAGTCTAATAAGTGTTTTTAAACATTTTAAATGTAAAAACTAGTTTATTGACGAATAAATTCTATCGAGGGTGAACAATTCCCCTCTCGCTACCCTAGCTATCGCTAGTTCTAACCCTTAAAACCATTAACTCTCAAAACTCTACTAAAACCGGTAAATTTTCCCGAGCTTTTTTCTACGAAACTGAATAAGTCGCAACATATAACCCGGTATACAACTCCAACTTGCATTCCGCCTTCTTTCATTGCGCTGCTGCAACGAGTCATAAAATCCCGTTTTTAACCCTCTTTAAGGGCTGTACATTACACGCCTCATGCTCTAATTTGAATTTTCATTCTGTTGCTGGTTATCCTGGACTTGACATAAAGCTGCTTGAGTAAAGCCTCTTTTCCGTTGCAATTTAAATAACTTAAATGCAGCGGAATTTTAACTTTGCGAAAGGCTTTTACTTAAAACGGAATGCTTTATGTTTATTTATAGTCTGTTGGAATTTTGCTGAAACAAAAGATTTTTGGTAAATACTCGGAATTGTACGTATTTCGTTTTCT
Source organism: Crepidodera aurea (assembly GCA_949320105.2). Taxonomy (NCBI): domain Eukaryota; kingdom Metazoa; phylum Arthropoda; class Insecta; order Coleoptera; family Chrysomelidae; genus Crepidodera; species Crepidodera aurea. The sequence continues at coordinate 13,944,309 of OX439476.1, read as the reverse complement.
TTTATCAACCGGTTTCTGATGGCGTTTTTTTATAATTATACAGTCCAACATATATCAGAAAACATTGTTTAGTTACAGTTTCTTTAGTAACACCCATTAGAATATTTGCTGCTAAAGACGACATGGACATAATCTTTACTGTGAACATATTCTAAAACATTTCTTTTTAATTTTGACACCACCAATCGTTTTTTCTATCTCTATTGTCGCTCTGTGCTGACTTTCAATATTTTAACATTGTTTTTCAAAATTTCACGTTATTTAAGTTATTCCGTTACTTCAGGGGAGGGCGTAAAGATAAACAGTAATGATTGTTTTTACATACTAATCACGTAAACTGATTTTTACCTGGTACCGGTCAATCTTTGTTCTCAAGAGTTTTTCTCATTGTATACTCATCATTAACTTTCTTCTTACTTTGCAGTTAAACGTGAAATTCTGACATCTGAAAAACAAAATAAATTACACCTACATAAAGTTCCGTTTGTTCAAACCGTACAAAAATTAATGTGAGAAACTACTAATCTTCCATACATCCGCGATCTTTGGAATTTAAAATGTAAAATGATCATTTTGTTGAAGTTTAAATTTTAGGTTTTTTTTTTAATAATAAATAAATATGATTTTTGCGGATAACTGAGGATGTAAAATGAAAAATTACAACATCGAAGTTTCCCTCTATCTCTAATACAATTATTGTGCTTGTTATTTTTATGTGTGTGGTTCCTGGAAAACAAGAATTTCTCATTTCTGAACGAAGTGGCTTTCGTCAACAAAGATCCACTATCGATAATTGAGTTAACTTCGAATCAGAAGTACACGAAGCCTTAATCAACAAAGAACACTATGTTCTTTGATATAACAAAAGCATATAATTGCACGTGGAATACGACAAAATAAAGAAACTGCTGGGGAATTAATGGACACCGTTTAAAATTCATTAAAAACGTTTTACAATACCGAACAAATGGCACTGTATCATGCCATAGATTCCAGGAAGACGGGGTACCACAAGGTTCAACTTTAGGCATCACATTATTCCTTATAGCGTAAATAACCTGTCACTAGTTTAGAATGTATGCAGAGGACTTGGTTCTTCTTCATAAAAATAAATAAAAATTCTACTCAAAGAATTTCCAAGATTTAATTCTAAATAGAAAAAACTTAAGCAATAAAAATAATAATAAATCGTCTTTATTTGAACAAACATTCCATAAATATTTGTCCTGAAAAGGACAATGTGGAGGGAATAAAATTCGTTGACAGAAAGTAATTACAAAAAGCTCAAATAATCTTGCTACTGTGACATCAAAATTCCTAAATCACTGTGTCACACTTCTTGCGGTTCTGACACAAGCACATAATTGGACTTCGTTTATCAATTCAAAAGTCGTTGAAAACTAGTAGTAACATCTTTGAATTTTTATCTGAAATTAAAATATCCGCGTAGAACCAACTTCAAGTGTGAAATAACTAGATAGTTTAGATAAAAAGTTGGAGGTTAAAACAGTAGTAATTTTTAAACCATTTTTCGAAATTAAATTCCAAATGTCAAATTACGAACTTCCGTTTATCTATATTACTGATAAATTAATAATTTGTTTGCTTAACATTTCTTTATTTTACTATCGTATTATTCAATTTACATAGACATCGATGTAGTTCTAATCAATTCCCATAAACAAGCTCACCAATCAGACCTATTCGAACTTGAAATCGCACGATTTCTATCGAAAATGCAAATGGCACCCACCTTCTTCAACACAATCATCCTCGATTGTGAATCAAAATAGAAATTCAGTTCAGGACACTAAATTATCTCAGGGCAGTTTGCCATCGTTTTGTTCCACATCGATTTCAATAGAGATAACAGATCTGTATGAGATGTTATCTTCGTAATAGTACAGTTTGTTGAATATACTACAAAATTTGAAGAAAGATTGAGTATACGAGTATATTTGTTTCTCACATTATTTATTATTTGGACGTGAAAATTGTTTTCAGTTTTTTATAGACGTAACGGTACAAATTATTTTCACCGAACAAATTTGTTCTGTGTGTGTGTTGATTCTTTGTGTTTATGCATTTTAAAATTTTGATAGAGCATCAAAAAGTAAACTTAGGGTTTGATGTGTCCCTCCGTACGTCTTCGGGAACACCGCATAACTTTTTTAGCGGAAAGTGTATAGGCGGGGACTTTTGAGATGTTGTTTAGGATCACAAAAGGAAGCTTCATGCAAAAATTCAGCTTTCCCCTACTTTCTCCGAAGTTGGTCCTAATTTTTGTCTAAATTCCCTGGATAATTAAAGTATACAGGGTGCGCCAATTATTTCCACTCGATCTCTAGCTCCGAAACTAAAAGAGATATCAACAAGATTTTTTGTAGGGGTAGACAGTGTCACTCGGACTACAATTTTAAAATATTTTGATGTATACAGGGTGGCTAATTTTTGTGGAATGAAAATTAATTTGGTTTTTTTAAATTGAACACCCTGTATACGATTATGTCTTCTGATTCTACTTAATATTAGATTTACGGTAGTTTTTTGTATTTGTAAATCCGACGCGGCGTTGACAAGTTATTCCTATTTTAAGCAGATTTAATAGGTTTGTTCCAACATAACACAAAACCAGTTTGCGTACTGTCGGGATTCTGCGCAGTCTAGATTTGGTGTTCCAACAAACTTCGGACTCAAAACTGTACAAAAATTTAATGTTCCAACACAACCAAAACTAATCACAAACCAGTTTATGTACTGTCAAATCTGTTCCTGGGTTTGAGTAAGTACAAATTGTCAAGACTTGCGCAAAACGAGTTTGTAAAACGTCAGTAAACGTCATTCTAACCTGAAAATTTTATGATTGTATTTATATTATGTAAACATTCATATTATTTAATAGGTACACTTGTGTAAACACATAATTATTATTTAGGATTGTAGACATCCAAATTTATAAATATTTTCATTAGTTTTTGTTATTTCCCAAATTCAAAATTTGACATTGGTTGTGGCGTTATTAACAGTATAAATTTGACAAAAAATTTGTTGGAACACTTCCGAATTGAGTGCCCGATCCTCGACAGGTCATCGACTAACAGTCGTTGACATGTCGTCGACAATAAGTTGTGGACTAGTCACAAAATTGTTGTTGGAACAAACCTAATGAAAAAACAGCACTTCAGAAATATTAGCACAAAAACCACATTTTTTAAAAAATTCCTCAAAAAAGCTACTATGATGCACAGGGTGTTTGCCGATGGCGTGCCAATAGTCTAGTTTTCAAATGGCAATAACTTAATTTTTTCAAATGGGACACCCTGTATATTTTTCTTCAGTTAGAAGCTCTCCCTAATACGCATTAAAAAAATATAGGGTTTTGCACATCTAACTTTACTATTTACTTTAATAATTGACGCTAAGTGACAAACAACATATTTTACATAATTTTTAATAAGTACAAAATTTTACAAAGTTTAATCGTAAGAAAACTACAATAGTGAAAGTGAAAATTTATAGTAGGTGTTCAAAATGTCTTCCATTTTCATTTATACATTTTCTTGCCCTTTTTTTCATTGATTTACGCACATCTCTTAGCATTGCAGGGGTCACCTGTCTAAATGCTGCAGTAATTCTTTCTTTCATATTTTCTTTTGTGGTAACCTCTTCTTTGTAAACAATATTTTTAATAAAACCCCACAAGAAAAAATCGCAAGGTGTAAGGCAAGGCGATCTAGTAGGCCAATTTATAGGTCCTCCCCTTCCTATCCAACGATCCTGAAATTCCCTATTTAACCAATTGCGAACATCTAATAGGTAATGTGGTGTGACACCATCTAATTGAAACCACATTCCGTTGCGATAATTTTGAGGCACATTTTGCAATAAGTTGCGAAAATCATGTTCTAAAAAATCTAAAAATATAGCTCCATCAAAGAAATAGGGACCAATTACATAATCACCTATTATTCCCGCCCACACATTCAAAGACCATCGATACTGTGATGTGGTTCTAAATAAATGTTCATTGTGGTCCGAATAATAATGGAAGTTGTGTCTATTTACACAACCGTTCTTATGAAACGTGGCTTCGTCGGAGAATAAAACTTTGTTTAAAAAGTTACGCTCTGTATTTATCTTGTTTATTAACAATGTTTTTCATACTTGACGTATCCTTTTGTGGATGACGTCTTTCTGGGTATCTTTGACGATAGACCCTACTAGCAAGAAACGCATTTTTTTGACATTCACCAGTATCCATATCATATCAATATTTTCTTGAACACTATAATTCTTATTAAAATCCATTTTTTATACACAATACCGATTAAATATAGTAGACGTGATACAATACAAAATTTTATGTTGACAATTAATGCCATAACAAAATATACCTACTGTCATTTTCATAGGTAACTTGATTTCTTATTAAAAATTGTGTAAAATATGTTGTTTGTCACTTAACGTCAATTATTAAAGTAAATAGTAAAGTTAGATGTGCAAAACCCTATATTTTTTTAATGCGTATTAGGGAGAGCTTCTAACTGAAGAAAAATATACAGGGTGTCCCATTTGAAAAAATTAAGTTATTGCCATTTGAAAACTAGACTATTGGCACGCCATCGGCAAACACCCTGTGCAACAGGTGAAGATGTTGTGTGATTATTGTGATAGGTGTATGTTTCATTTACATCATAGTAGCTTTTTTGAGGAATTTTTTAAAAAATGTGGCTTTTGTGCTAATATTTCTGAAGTGCTGTTTTTTCATTAAATCTGCTTAAAATAGGAATAACTTGTCAACGCCGCGTCGGATTTACAAATACAAAAAACTACCGTAAATCTAATATTAAGTAGAATCAGAAGACATAATCGTATACAGGGTGTTCAATTTAAAAAAACCAAATTAATTTTCATTCCACAAAAATTAGCCACCCTGTATACATCAAAATATGTTAAAATTGTAGTCCGAGTGACACTGTCTACCCCTACAAAAAATCTTGTTGATATCTCTTTTAGTTTCGGTGCTAGAGATCGGGTGGAAATAATTGGCGCACCCTATTATTTTCTAATATTCATTACCTTAAATAATTTGATTATTCTTGAAAAAAAATATTTTTATTAAGTAAGAACGTCTTTGTATGATTAAATAACCTAATAAACAATCCATTCGTCTTTAATCAAAATATAAGCAATAAAATTTCTTTTTCTTTTCGATTAGTTTTATTTCCGCCAATTTTAACAAATATTCAACATTAACCGCCAATAATAGATAATTATTACTGTCTACTATGTTTAATAATCAAAAGTTGAAATTTCTCTAATTATTAAACCAGACATTTGAAAAGTAAAAGTTTTGTTTTGATTTCTATTTAAATCGAAATAGATACCGTGAAATTGGTTTGGGTTTATTGTAAACAGATTAAATATCAAAACAAATAACACGTTTTTTACTGTTAATATGTTGCTATAAATGTTTCTAGATTAAAAGTAATGTTTTGAAATAACTTCTCTCGTTAGTATTTTGTTTTCTAGTTAAGGAATTTTATGCGCCATCCGAAAAAATTAGTTGTAATTATTGTAATAAAACATAGGACAAACTAGACGACGAATTAAAACTAGATTTAAGGAACATTTAGCTCAGTTAAAATTCGTTAGAACAGAGAAAATAGGTGCACAATGAAAGTGGATTATATTTTATGTAGCAAAGACACAAAATACTTCAATTCACTTAATAAAAAATATAATTTAAATTATACAGGGCACTCTTTGCACCAGGACATTTGCAAATACTATAGTGGATATTACTAGGGCGAGAATGATACCAGTTGGAAGGATTCTCGTACGTAATATATAATAAATAATTTTTTTTAAATTTCCATCCTAAATTTGTTGTAATTATTGTAATAAAAGATACGTAAGAGAAAATAGGCGACGAATTAAAACAAGAGTTAAAGGAACATTTAGCTTATTTAAAATTCTGTAAAACAGAGAAAATAGGTGACAATGAAAGTCGACTTTGTATGTAGCCAAAGACTGAAAATACTTCAATTATCTTGATAAAAAATTTGAATATACAGGGCACTCTTTGGACATTTGCAAATACTATAGTGGAGATTACTAGGATGGGAATGATACCAGTTAGAAGGATTCTCGTACGCATATAAATAAACTTTTTAAATTTCCATACATTTGTTGCTACTTTTTCAATTGCAACTTATGAGCCCCACATTACCCGATAAGGTCTACCTATAGAGAAATATATTTCGACAACCTTTATATCTGGGATTGATGATTCCTTCAATTAACTTATATGTGGTTCTTTGGTTCCTGTTTGTATGTTTTACTAATGCTGAATTTCTAAATTTTAAAATTATTTAGAAGAACTAACAAGCTCTTCCAAATTAAATGCAAAAACCTAATTCTATGTTTTAAAATACGAAATTGTGGAATATAGAAGAAGCAGTTCAGATTTTCCGAAATAATGTAAATATACTCTAACTTTGCTTTAGTGACCGTTTCTCAAAAGTAAATATTACATTTCCAAAGCGCATTGAAATTCGTATAATGGTTTCCCCCTAAATTCAAATACAAAACGAATATATTTTAGTATTTAAATACGCTTAACAATTATCATTTCTTGTAAAACAAACAAAGAATTAAATTTTAACCCCAGGATAACATTTTTTAAGCAGCCGAAATAATCTGTCGTGTGTCCACATCATATAATCGTTGCCTTGGATGAATGGTATTATTATTACTGAGATTAATATATATGTTAATCAATATACAACTTTTACAAAAAGAAATAAAAATTTTATTTACAAGCTCAAATAATTTAATGAAAAACTAAAAGGATTCTACAAGTTGAATTTGGAAGATACCATTGATAAAAGTTAATGTAAAGTTTTAATTAAAGTTAAAAAGGAACATCAGATAAAAGGTTTCTCAAAGCTTTAAGAAAAAAATCATCCCAGATTATAGTTCCTCCTGCAAAAACTTTATCTGTTGACTAAAAGAAAATAGATAATGGACGTTATTTGAAAACTTAAATACGTATAAAAATAAAATACAAATTAAAAATGTCTGTTCTTGTTTTCATTTTAAAACGTTAGTACGTATATGCCATCGATGCGGTAAATATACCATATTTGGATCTTTATAACTAAGATGGGTGTTTTATCCATTCAACACACTATTTTTTTTTCAATACTTTTTGTAACAAATTATAAAATTTGTATTACCTCAAAAGAACACCCTGAATATTTATAAAAATAATTGGTAATTCGGGTTATAAAATATCAGAACAATTATTTTTATTTATTTATTCTTAGGAGGTGAATCATAAATACTAAAGGGATTTTTGTTACAATTGACATAGTTTTAAAATAACAATTAATCATACTGGAATTAATAAATTATAAAGTAGGTTATTTATGTTCGAAAAATCTATTAAAAGTTCAATTGAGGATCAAGTGATGTTATTTAATTTCGTGTCAGAGACATAATAATGATCTAGGTATTTAAAGCTAAAAATAACCAGCAACAAGTTGTTTAGAATGATTGACTAATGTGGAATGTGTTTCTCGAAATTTTAATACAATTTCTCTGCTAATGGAAATAAAACCACTTATTTTGAAGAAAAGGAAGCTTTAATTGACGTTTCGACTTAACTTCGCAAGTCGTTTTCAAAAAGTGAACATTTACAAAAATTCCAATAAGTTCTTTGAAAGTTGTTACAATCGTAAATAGTAATAAATAATTTTGGAATCCAATTTGAAGATATTTTTCTCATGCTATATATTTTTACCCATTTCGTCCATGTTCCAAAATCGTTTTCTTTTTTCTCTTTGTTAATTGGCATTGAAACGGTCGATATGATGTTGTCCATCTGACATATGCGTTCTTTAATTTAATTTCACATCTCAATATCTGCATTTATTTACTTGCCAGAAAATGTTTTATAAAAACTATTTGTCAAACGTCATAGTTCCAACGCTAGACAATATCACCTTGTGTGCATTAGGTAGTAAAAAAATACATAATTAATCTTTTATTAAATCATTTTTTTTAAATAACTGCTTATATTATTACTCTATGGCTTCAATATTGGAGGATTTTAAAAAGTCATAACTTCGCATTTACCGAAGGAGCAATCAAAACCAAATTATCCAATTCCCTACTGAAAAAATTGATTCGATTACTCTCCAAAGCAGAATACAGAAACTTTTGATATGGTTCAATTTCGCGACGGTGTTTCATTGACGATAAAGGTAGAAAAGAATGAAGAAAAATGACTAGAAATTTATTTACTTAGAAAAAAGGTCAATTTTGTTTACCGAAAAAAAAATGGTCATAAATCAATAGCGAAAAAGAAAATACAGTTACTCAATCTATGTCAAGATTTTCTTATTTCTATTTGTCACAATATGATTCGATTGTATATAAAGTTAAGTGAAAGTTTCGAAAACATTTTATAAATTGGCTCTAAAGTAGATCTGGATTTGATAGGAATGGAAAAGAATAGTAGATAATTTATTTTGTTTTGGAAAATAAATTATCTGTATTTATACCCTCGCAGGAAACTTTTATATGTTATATGTCTACCCCGAACCCGAAAATATTTGCAAATAAACTTATTTTTATATTTACTAATCTTAAATAAACTTATAATAAAAAATAGAGCCATTAATGGATGTCATAAAAACTATTTTTTAATTATAAATAAGAAAGTGAGTAGACTTTTTAGAAATCATTTACATTATCGTTGAAACATGACACTATATTAATTCATAATCCTTTTGATACCCATTTACCTGAAGGATGGATAGATGATCAGCATAAGAGTTAAAATTGACTTTTTCATCTGTAAAAAACATTGTGTATCAAATACCGCCAACTATACAATATGAGGATTTGGGTGTATCGAAGTCTGAAACATTAATTCGTCGCCTGTAACTAGCTATTCTGTTCAGCAAATAACTAACTAACTATTTTGTAAAAAAAGCAAATCTTCTTATTTTCTAAAGTGCTACCATTAGGTTTATTTCTAACATTACTTGAGTTGACAAAGAAAATAAAAACTGAAAAATTGCAAACTTATAAAGCAACTTGATACAACAATATCAGTTATTGAAAGACAAAACTGTTAACACTTATTCAGCCAATGTATCACTGGTAATACACTATTAGGGGACGACGGTACAAGCTAAAATATTTAAATCATTTTGTATTAAAAACAGAGAACATAGTCATTTATGCAAAAGACACTTTACACACAAATGTTGAAAATTTTCTTTATCAATTTAAATTGAAACATCATGATGAGCTGTTATAGTTTTAAATACAGGGCCACCAAGGCATACGGGATTGCGTTTGGCTTAATTCGGATATAGAGTTTGACATTTGTCAGTTTTAAAGATATTTATGGATTTTTAAGTATTTATTTATCTACTATTCTTTTCCATTCCTATCAACTGATGTTGTGTGTGTGAATAAACGAATAAACAGGTTAGTTTACAAATAAATTTTGAAATTTGGGTATTAACATAGATTTGCAATACATTTTAGTGGAATGATAATTGATAATGCTAAATAAAATTTGTTAAATGTTTATATTTGACATTTCAAAAAGGTAAACACAGTTTAATCAAGAAACAAATACGAAGAAGCTGTTTTATCAGTATAAAACACAATGATTGGTTAGGATCCTGAGCTGTTATTGGCTGAAACCACAAAATCTGACTGTTTTGACAGATGAAAAAAATAATCACTAATATATTTCTTTTGAACATAATATGGACGTATATTATAGTTTGATAGATAAATATTTTTAGCTACTACATAAAAAATGTATCAGGTATAACCATAAAAGATTTTTGAAATGTTAGTATCAGGGGTAATACATTGTCGGGTTAGCAGTAATGTGTTTTATGGTGTTTATACTTTTGGGCTGTGTTATCAAGATCAGGGGGGAGTCGACCTATTACACATACTTGTGGCGCTATATCGGACCAAACTTAGGTCTTGGCGATGATACCTCATGTCTTAGATATGTGTCATCAATGCATGACTGTTGTATATGCTACGATAATGTGGATCATTTTCCAATATACGGAAGTAGAATCCGCTGTAAATTTTGTCGGACAGGCCAGACTAATGTTACCTGTCATAAATGTCTTGTCGAAAATAGAAACTGTTTTTGAGGTTTTCACAAAAAATAATAGATTGTTGTTATTCTGGCAAATGTGATACATTGATTTTTTTTTAGTTTTTACCAATTAAATCATTTTTTGGTTAAATTTGCTTTACTTACACCCTAAATAACAGGATACACCAGCGAAATATTATTTTTGAGGGCTATGTCTATCCGTGTCTGAATAAGGGTTAAATGTGTACTATTTCTACCTTGTGATAGATTCGTTGTTTATTTGAAATCTCTTTTACGACTCTCGAATAGATTATAAAAATATATTGTGGGATCCCTTATACAATTTGATATTGCATTCGACTACATCCAAGAATTGTTAAAATACTTTACCGTTGTACCTAAAATAACGATTGTGATTAAAGCAGTTTTAGTGATTAGCCACGTACTCATATAGAGTGGTCCATTCATCTTCAACTCACTTTAACAAGAGCGCTAGTTGTTACATCCAATTTTTCAAACTTTCTTAAAGTAGTTCGAACGAAATTATGGGACTTTTTCTAAAAGAGTCGGTCGGAGTAATTCAGAAAATATTATCGCATAAACTTTTCTATTCTTCTCTAGAAACTTCGACTTAACGACGTCTCGGCAGCACCGGCAATCTTTTTATTTGTTCTAGCTATTATTGTTATGTACCCACGGGACGCATTAAGTGTTATCGTATTTCACTCATCCTGTTTTGTTGTTGGTTCTTTTGCTCCAATTGGGAATGTGTGCTCCTAGTTCGCATATCCCATCTTCCCAAGATATGAATATCATTTAGTTTTACTGTATTTATTTTGGGTTCTTGAACTTGCCGCGTCGGCGAAAAGGGTAACATTTGTTTTACGATGTTATTTACTTGCTTTTATCGTTTACTATTATTTAAAAAGTTTTTTTAATTGAATATGGTTAAAGAATGCAGTACATAATTTGGAAATATGATTTATAATCTGGTAAAACTATTGACATACAAATAGAACATTATATTTCGCACTAGTTGAGTTTCAGCTGCAGTATGAAATACTATGTTGGGGTAGTGGCTACAAAAGTCAACTGAAAAAACATTATTGTTACAAAAACGTTTTTAAAAATAATTTAAAACGAAAACAAGAGTTTTAGACGTAATAAACTTACGTTTAATAAACTTTTTTCAGTCGTTTTTGAATGCCACTCAAGAACTTTTTCAAAATTCGATTTTTTGCCAATTTTATTAATTTATTATTTATGTACAAAAATTACTGAGACCTAACCTGTACGAACGCTCTTACTAATTGGCTCCAAATTAGTATTATTTCTATTTTTATATCCAATGATCGTCAAACATCAATATTATTAAATAATTTAAATTGGTATGTGTTCATTGAAATTTTTTAGATCTTCAGTAGTGATAGTGGATTATAACAATAGAAGCAAGGTCGCTAAAACGTTTATTCATCTTTTTTATAACTATTTACCTCCAGAGAGAAGCGTTTTTAACATTCTCACTCACAATTATTTTTAGCAATGTGGGTATACTGGTACTTAAATTTGATAATGAAGGTTCTGTTACAACACAGTTAATATAAGCAAATTAGTTCTCGGGACAAGGGCAAGCAGATTATACAAACCACAACTATTATTATCTGCTTTATTTTTATTTTGTAGAACTACAGACACGAAACAAATATTGTGGGTTACAATATATTTTTAAAGATTAGCCTTATTTTTTATCCATTTATTAGGCTAAGTTTTATATTTGGTTAAATCTTTGATTAATTCTTGAATGCATCGAAATGGATCAATTTTTTTTTCTCCAATTGAAGCTGACCATAAACGAAGTTCTTATTTTAAATCCATTCACTTTATCTCAGCCTTTCAATCTACTGTTCAAAATATCTAAGTATTCAAAAACATCAGCAAGCCACCCTAAGAAACCAAAGAACTGAACAATAGGTTCATAAATTCGGATTTCTCATCTTGCAAGTACAGCGAAAGTGTTCCTGAATTTTATACTCGAGGAAAGTTCATTGTCAAGGTGTTTCCATCTATCGCATTCCAGTGTAAACACACTGACTTACTCATCGAGTCGTCTTATGCCTTCATTTTTTGACAGTTTTATAAATTCGTACATGTGAAGTTTTTGCTATGAAAAATTGTATAAAATTTTCAAAAACCCCCCCTGTAACCTGAATTATGCAACTCTTAAAATAATATCCACATCGTAAAACTTTCTAAGAATCATTATTACCGTAAAAATTACTAAACGACAAAAGGTTCTTTCTTATACGAAAAATTTACGATTTTATCACTCTAGGAATACAAAAATTATTTGTTCCCAGTATTACAGTTGGCTGTAAAATAATACTAGCTGGTATCAATTGTTTAAATTTATTTAATTGGATATAAATTGTAATAAAATTTTTATTAATTAATAAAATATTGTAATAAAGATTTCAAACAGTAATTATGATGAATCCAGATTCCACATTTTTTTGTAGATGTATTAATAATTCCTTGTTTAATCATAAGTTAATAAGTTGTAGTAAAATAACTTGGAATTTTTTAAAATTTTAGAATTAATTCTTCACCCATCCGTCTATCCCTCGTAAACATTTATTATTTCCTTTGAATTTTGAGAGTGGCGCCACTCTCCGAATGCAAAATGTTGCCATGCAAGGGTTTCGTAGTCCCTAACTTCCAAGGTTTATTTTTGATTATTAATGGATGAAAAAATTTGTACTTGTTGGTTAAGATCTAATCTATGTCCCTATGTTCTCAGTTTTTCAAAATTTGATTTGATTCTTTTTTAAAAAAAATGGGAAAATCATCAAAAAACATGGAATTGTGCGATTTTTTTATAAAAAAACTAAATCAAATTTTGAAACAGAGAGAACATGGGAACATAGATTAGACCTTAACCAATAAGTATTTATTTTTTCATTCTCTCAAAATAAAAAATGAACCTAAAAATTTAAGGACTACGAAATTCTTGCATAGACAGTTTTATAGTATAGTACAACTTCCTCTTAGACAGATTTTGATCTGTTAGAATATAATTTCTAAACTTCAAAATTAATGCCAATAATCAAAATATTTACTACTTCCTTATCTTCTGCAGATAACGTCTTGTTGAGAATTAAATTCAGTGTGCTTTCTTAATTATACATTATGTTTCAACGTACCCTTTACTCACTTAGAAACCCAGACGGGATTAAATAAGGAAAAGGTTCATCATTGTAATGTCCTTTCGTTTGAAATCCTTTTGCCTTAAATCTAACTAAAGCGATGTCATTAAATCGGTGTTTCCATCATATTTTATTTAAAAGATCTCGCGCGGTGACACGTTTTTCTTCATCTATTTAGAAGTGAAACGCTATAGTACGTGCCAGAATGGGTTAAGCTTCAGAAAGTACATTAATTTTCTACAAAATTATGTAATAAATTAAAGACGGATTTGATTTTCTTCAGGAAATACTGATAAATGCGAAGCAGAGATCTAAGAAACAATATAAAAAAACGCACATTGATAAGCAAACCTTATCTGCCTAAAAAACTAAAGAATTAGATTATCTAGATATTTTCTTATCAGTACCAAGTTCTCCAAAGAGGTGAGACTTTCAGCGTTGAACTTAAGATAAGGAAAACACTTGCAAGTATACAGATATTATTTATGAAAAATGTACAGTATTATATTGTCACAATTTACATAATAATATCAGATATTTTCATGAATAATGTGTTGGGGAATCATAACATCTTTAAAAAAAAGTTTTTTACTTATCTAAGGATTTAGAAGAATCTTTCTCAAACCGTCAAAAGCAAAATAAATGTTTACAAATACAAATATGGTTAAAACTGCAGGAATATTTTATTATTCAATGATACTGGCAAATTGCTTAGAACGGGTGGTGGACGAAGAGAAAGTTCGTCCACATTTTTGGAAACACACCTGCCAAATAATTCAAAGGGTTTCCCGGAACCTGAAAAGTCCATTATCCTGTCTGTCTCTGTGTCGGAAATCAGCCTCGTTCCGATTTATTCCGTCAGGTTTCGATCTAACCTCTTTTATGATACATAAAGGATGACTGTAGATTTACCTTAATGGACCGCATTTGTGTGGTATTTGATTTTAAACGCGTGAACGCGATTCCCTCGAATTCGACGATTTTACATTAGGGATTATTTAATGGAAACTGAATAAAATTGAGTAGAATGTGCCTTATACCGAACAATTCCAAAGCAAAATATGGGATGAACATATTTGCTTTTAATTTGCTTACGTAGACGGTGTAATTATGGCATCAAGGAATTAGGAATTAGAGAAAGATTTAGATGTCTGGAAAGAAACATTAAAAGGAAATGGTAAAAAAATGAATATAAATAAAACAAACTTTACGATAATAATAGAATAACAACCAAAGTTAAACAGTTAAATCGAGTCAACAATATTTTCAATTTTAGAATGGAAACCCTGTAGTAAGAGATGAAGAGAAATACCAAAAGAACTGAATAATATTGGAAAAAAATGCAGGATAGAAAAAAATGCAGAAAATAAACATAAAACATGGCATGAGGTGAGACTAACTGATCGAGATAAAGGAGAGTTGTGTAAATTTGTTTATGGTGAAAAAATGTCAAATTTTAACTTCGATATTTTATGCTAAAAGGAAATTTGATCATATATACTTGCTTTTAATCTTTTGTAAGGTACCCTAACTTTTAATTTTATGTTAATTTCATGTTTAAATGTCATTCTGTGATTGTTTCTTATTCTTATTTGGTTTTTTGACTTGTCCAATGGCCATTTTGGCTCCAAATGTGTGGATTAATAAAGAATTTGAATTTTAATCTTCAAAATACAGAAATGAAACATTCTTAAAGAACAACAACGCTAGGAAAGTATTAAAATTTATGTATATCTGAAAAAAAATCCATAACAGCGTAAATGACATTCCAATTGATAAAACTGAAAAAAAAATATTTTTGACTTGAAACCTTAACCTGTGATAAAACCGCTTGGACATTTTTTATGTATATCTGAAAAAAAATCCATAACAGCGTAAATGACATTCCAATTGATAAAACTGAAAAAAAAATATTTTTGACTTGAAACTTAACCTGTGATAAAACCGCTTGGACATTTTTTTCGATAAATAGTCGGCGATGTAAGGGAGAAGCCTCTAATACTCCTGACCACAGACTTCGCGGAAATAATTTCCACTTTTAACCAACGACATAAATCAAAGGCTTGCAGCTTGATTTCCGGGAAGTGAAATATTTAGTTTTATTTTGTTAATAAATATGCATATTAATATCAACGAGTATTGTTTTATACATATAAAAAAAACCACAATTAACAGTTATTTTGATTAATTAATATTAATTAATTTTGTTTTTACGGTGCAATTTCCGTTATAAAAAATTTATTCAACAATGCAGTTGCTAGTCGCATGACTCAACTCTTTTATTAGATTGATGGGCCTACATGTTGCATTATATACGGGGTGTGATATTAAATATTTTGAGCGCACTTTGTGTATTAAAGAGAGGGGCGAAAAATTTGGAATGGATTTCAAGCTAATGCTCATAATACGTCAAGTAGATTTGGCTAGAGTCTAAATAATAGAAAATACATTTATTTAGTTTGCCTTAAAATGAATTATTTACAAAAACCAAAACATTTATTTACAATCATAAATGTCTCTCTCTTTCCACTGGATTAAAACCACTTAGTTGTTAAAAAAGTTTTTTTATTATTTTTAACAACTAAGTGGTTTTAATCCAGTGGAAAGAGAGAGAAATTAAAATACAAACCACTATGAGCTTCCGAAATGAATCATAAATGTATTTCAATAAATAAAGGTCATATAATAAACCATCAAAGTTGAGGAAAATATTGAGGGTTATACAGCAGATGGTTTATCTTAAAAAACATAAATGGGAGTGTTGATTGATTGATTTGAAGATTTCACAACATAAAATTTTTTTTTAATATTTTTTGACATTGACTTTGAAAAATTAAATAAAAATGAATGTGCAAATTATGATTATTTTACAAAGTATCAATAATAAATTAGAAACACGAAACAAAATTATCAACAATAAACTGGAAACACAAAACAATAAACTGGAAACACAAAACAATAAACTGGAAACATAAAACAATAAACTGGAAACACAAAACAAAGACATGAAAACACACTTTGAAAAACAAACTAAATTAATACAACAATTCATCAATAACACTATGGGAATACAACAGGTAAAAATAACAGAAATTGAAGGTAGGTTGGAGAAAACTGATACAATAGTAACTAATATGAACGTGAATTTTGATCAGAAAATGGAGATAAAACCGAAACGAAGGAAGATAAAAAATCAGAAAATAAAAACTGACGTTAGTAACACAGAAGAGAAGAAAAAAAAAGAAGAAATTACTGAAGCTAAACAGGCGGAATGTAAGAGTACAGAAACTCTGCCTGAAAAAACTGAAGAATCTGTTAAAGTTGAGGAATCCAACAAACAAGTAAAAAAGAAGTTAAAACAAAATATTAGGAATATAGAGACTAACGGGAATATTAGGAAATATTGTTTAGCGGGCAATTTCATTAAGGAAACAGAAAAAAGAATCGAAATATTAAACAGAGAAATTACGAACTGGAAGAAAAGAAAAAGAAATGGGAAAACGTTTCAACAGGGATTTAGTTATAATCAAGATTTTTCCAATTTTAATTTTTATTGGTTCGTTTGTAAAATTATATCACATTGTTTTACTCTATTTAATTAATTATACAGTTAATATTTGTTGTGAGCGTGAAATTTTGAAATAATATAAGATTGATTTTATAAAATTTACATCAACCTAAGAAATTTTATAAAATAAATCGGGGGAAGTTGCAATGAAATAATCACCTTGTATGTAGAAGGTAACCAGGGAACAAAAAAAAATAGTGACAAGGTGATTTTGAGAGTTACTGAAAGAAAGGGGATGTCAAAAGGTTTTTTTTTGGAAAATATTAAAAAGAAAAATTTAAATCCACCACCAGCAGAAAGTTGCAATTGATTAATAACAATAACTTATGTTAATATTAAGTTGTATGATATATGGAAGTTTGTAACTACCTAGAAGAGTTCTGTTAATGTACGAGGACGTCTAGATGAGAAGACTAGTTTGATTTGGCTTAGAAGGACTTTCACATACAGGTCAAAGGTACTTGAAACTTTCAGTGTTTAGTATTAGACTATTTTTGTTATTTTTATTGTTCAATATTATATCATAGAGAGTGAGTGAGTGTGAATGTTTTGTTAATATTTGCAATTTTCGGCAATGTTCAATGTTATCATCTGAAATTGTTTTAATAACAATAACTTTTGACATTTCGTATCAATATAAATGGTAGACGAAGGAAAGTTGAAATTGGGCGCTCGTTGATTTTAAAAATATTAAATAATGGATCGTCATTAAAAAACTAGTTGAAAATACATTTCTTATGACCATAGACCTGAAATTTCTATTTAGCAGTTCAATATCTTTTATCTTCTTCTCTTTGTCTCTTTGTATTATTTTTACATTGATTTTCCAAAGAGTACAACAAATTTTTCATCCCTGGGAAAATAAAAATTTTAATTTCTTTAAAATAAACAAATTTTCAGAACAAAAAACGACTAGAAATCTTACCTTCTATTTTTATTAAACCAAATTACCTCCATCCTAACTAAATTAGAAACATCTCAATGCTTCTTTTTCTGAACTAATTGATTCATAAGAAAGTTTTCCTTGGCTGAGGTCGTCGAAAAAGTTTTTTAATTCGAAAACTTGAACTGTATATTTTCTCTCAGATGCCAATACTTTTGCATTCTAAGAAAGTTCGACGTTGGGATTAGAAGTCTTATGTCTGACTTCAGTTATTTGTTATTGAAACCATATAAAATTCAATTTTAAATATTTAAAGATTACTTGAAATTGTAATGAATTCCGCAATTTATTATATGTATATGTGTTTTCTACATTGTAATTGATGAAGGAGTCAAATATTAACAGGCCCAAAACGGATACTTGCGGCATACGGAAAACCACTCAGGAATACTTTTTGTTTCCGATTACATATAGATATGAACCGTGGATAAAATATGTGGAGGACAGGTCTGGAAATTTCATATTTTGGATCCTCTAGCAGTATTTCATAATCAGTTTCAAGTTAAGCACGAACTATCGTCGATTTAAATTTGACTTCACAAGATGAAAATATTAATAAAATTGCAAATGAAATAGTAAAAAATGTTGCAGAAAAAATAAATTTTGTTTAAACATAGCAGCATAAAAATATTTAAGAGGAATACTGCAAACTCGCTGTTTATTAATAAGTCAAAATAAGAGCAATAAACTTCGAAAAGGAAATTGCGAAAAATCTTACCTGATGTTTCTTTTAAAATTAAATTAACTGGAGTGCAATTAAATTAGAAACATCCCATTACGTTTTTATTTCCTTAGTAATTGATTCATAAGAAAGTTGTCGTCGTTGGAGAAAAGTTTTTTAATTTGTTCAACCAACAGTCCGACTGATTATTTTCTTTTATTCCAGGTGACATCACCCAAAAAGGATATGAGAAGAAGAGAACTCGACTACTCACTCCCTACATTCCTAAACACCAACCAAGTAAGTTTTCTCTTTTCTCTCTGAGGAAATTTTATGGCTGAGTTAAGCCGGTAAATTCCGGTGAAAAATTCTCCTTTATCTGGAAAAGTTTTTTTTATAAATTTATTACGGTTAGGGGTTGGAATGGTTTATTTTTTTAACGAGGTTAACCGTCACATTTATGATGATGAATATTGAACATATTTTGGGATTTTACGGTGGAATAATTATTATTCTTATAGGTTCTTTAACTAGTAAAAATATGGGATTATTTATTGGTAAAAAGTATTAAATATCTTAAAAAATAAGGAAAAATTGATATATTTAAATATGATAATTAATTTTGGATTAAAAAACAGCATCTTTACTGTTATTTCTCTACATGTAGCCCAGTGTCAGAGATTTTGACCTCTCATAAAAGGTGATATCGTTGAAAATAGGCTCTTAGGTACTTTAGAGGGTGTAGAAAACAATAAAAAAAATCTTTGCTGATCTAAAGTGCAAATTTATTTTAATTTTGACGTATTTTTTTAATTATTGCGTAATTTAATGACATTTTAAAAATTATTCTTTAAGAGGGAGATAGCGGAATAACCTTAATTTATATTTAATAGCAACACCAGGATAAAGATTCTGTATCTGTTTAAAAAATTTACATATCTACGCCATTACTTAAATATTTCATTAAAATTTCAATCAAATTAGTGTTTTTTATTTATATATCCCTTTTGTAGTTTTCTCTTTATTTTATAGAAATATTTATTTAGAATAGCAATAATTGCATGGCATCACCGAACTTCAAGATTACTTATAGTGGAGTGAAATTAGAATTTTATATAGATGTAAGAGCTAAGTCAATTTTTTTTAATTTTTTCGAATTTATACATAAAGAGAAGCTTGTAAAAAATTATTCAATAAATTTGGACTGGAGCTTCGCGAGATATGTGCCAAAAACGGCATTTTTGGTATTTTTCGAGTGGATTGCGTCACTATTTTTTAAATATCTCCGACTCTAAGAGTCGTGGGAAAATACAAAAAAAATTAAAATGACCGTGATGAAGTGGAGTATCGATCCGAATAGTAGGGTTTTTTAAAAAATGTATCATAACCTCAAAAAACGAATTCGCGCACATTTTTTTTACTGGATTGGCAATAAATAACCAAGGAATCCTCGTATTTTCTTAAAAATTTGAGAAAATATGTATTTTTATGTCAGGAAGACATAGTAAAAATTAAAAAAAAACTATTTGTCCAGCCAAAATCGGCATTTTTCACAAAAAATTGAATTGGCCGCCATTTTTGGAAAAACAATAGTAGAGAAAAAATTTTTATCTTAAAAAGAAGGATTTTGTGTGTACTTTTGTCTAAGAAAATTCAACATTTTATTTCTTTATTTAAAGTGTCCAATTTAGGGAATAATAATTAAAAAAAATCGATTTTCATTTTTTATATTGATTTATATTGATTCGTTCCCTCACAAAAATCTTACTTTAGAATCTGAAATATTTTTTTTATTTTTTTAAACATTTTTTGGACTGAAATACAATTTTTCTAAGAGAACCAAGCATAAATACCGCGATAAAAAAATTGGAAGAAAGGAAAGACGAATTTTTATTTTATTATTATTTCCTAAATTGGGCACTTTAAATAAAGAAATAAAATGTTGAATTTTCTTAGACAAAAGTACACACAGAATCCTTCTTTTTAAGATAAAAAAATTTTCTGTACTATTGTTTTTCCAAAAAATGGCGGCCAATTCAATTTTTTTTCGAAAAATGCCGATCTTGGCTGGACAAATACATTTTTTTTTTAATTTTTACCATGTCTTTCCGACACAAAAATACAATTTTTAAGAAAATTTTTAAGAAAATTCGAGGATTCTTTGGTTATTTATTGCCAATTTAGTAAAAGAAAATGTGCGCGAATTCGTTTTTTGAGGTTAGGATACATTTTTACAAAAAAAACCTACAATACGGATCGATACTCTACTTTATCACGGTCATTTTAATTTTTTTTTTATTTTTCCACGACTCTTAGAGCCGGAGATATTTAAAAAATAGTGAAGCAATCCACTCGAAAAATACCAAAAATGCCGTTTTTGGCACATATCTCTCGAAGCTCCAGCCCAAATTTATTGAAAATTTTTTTACAAGCTTCTCTTTATGTATAAAATCGAAAAAATTAAAAAACATCAATTTTTAGAATATTTTCGTCTAATTTCACTCCACTATTAGGACATTTTTGAAACAATACGTAATAAATAAAAATAAACAATAACAACAGCATCTTAGTTTTAAAATTTTTAATTATACTCTTTTCAAAAGAAGAATATAGAAAACAAACCAAACCAAATTTTTGGGATGTACATAAAGAATTAATTTCAAAACCTACGAAATGTTTTGTAAATTAATTCAATAAAAAAATTCCTGCTAGTTGCATATAAACGAACACCGTAAGCAAATTCATTTCTTTTCCACGATTTTTTTTTAATATATTGTATCATAGAAAATATAGAAAATTAACCAAGTCCAAATTTTTTTAGCTCTACTAATGGTATAAAACACGAGAACAAGTAATAATTTAAGTCGGCGTAGCAGTTAAAATGATCGGTGTTCGCTTAAAATTTCGTGACATTTGTGGGATTTCAAATAAATCTTCCGGGCTTATACCGGTCTTTACAAAAGCGAAATTTTGTTACTTTTGAAGGATTTAAGGGCTCTTCGTAAGTTGATGGTAACCCTCGTTTTTGTCTGTATGTCGAAATGTGTTAAAATCACAAGTGAGTCGGATGAATTTTATGGATTTAGCGGTCGTCTAGACTAAAATTTCATTTTTGTTCGCCGTTCGACATACAAGGGTAATTGGATAAAATAAGTTAACTCGGTTTTTGTTGGATGTATGGACGTTCTCTTAATTTAACTACAAGCAGACATTTCGGTTAGATTTTTTGCTATACGAGTGTTTTTCGCAGTTTAACTTTCACACAAACCTAACGATGTTAGCCTGTTGATTTTGATGATGAGAGACCTCTTGTTGTAAGTGCCAAAGACTAAAAGAATTAAATAAATTATGTACTTAATAAAATTATACTACGTCGTAATGCCGTTGTGCCTCGCCCACCTAATCGACAATGAAAACGTCTGGCTTTGTGTTAGTTGGCCACCCTGTATACATGTCTTGGAAGGGGCCCCAAAAAGTTAAGCCCTTCAGAAGCCTCCCTTTGAGGGGCGGAGCCGTTTCCCGAGTAAGGCAATGCCTACTAATTCGGATTGATACTCAGAAATGTCGCTAATAAACAGAAAATATGAGCATCTATTCCAAACAGAAATACTGGAAATATTCCTGACAAAACTGCTCAAACAATTATAAGTCGCCATGTGGTTCTTCTCTGCTTTCATTACCGACGAAACAATTTTTTTTTCGGTTTGGTTTTTGGTTCCAGGATGAAAAGAGATTGTATATACCGATTAAATATTTTCAATTGTCTCAAAATCTTTCTAATTCCAAATCCAAATTTACTTTTAGCTTTAACGAAATCCCATTCGATTGATTGAGAAATCTAACTAGGTACCTTACTTAACTGGATTGGTAAACTAATCTCCAGGGAATTGGATAAAAAAGATGATGACTTCGGAACTTTTAGATGCTGAAATATCTAATAGATTATGAGAATAAATCAATATGATTTCTTAAATCGTCGTCTCAAATGAAACAAAGGGATATTTGACAAAAAGCAATGGGATAAAGATTTGGAACTGGGGAGATGATGAGATTCGATATTGATTTCGTAAATCTGTAGCTTTACAGTTGACTGTATTAATCTTTAATTAAATTTATTTAATTAACCCAAACATCGGCTATCAGAAAAAATGTTAAGTAGATGGTTCGTCAAGGAAACTTTCTTTTTCAAGCCTGAATAACATATTGTCTTTAGTGTATTCATTGATAAAAAAGAATCTTTTTAGTTCGTTTTTCCTTATTTAAATTGAGCTGGTAATGCATATAGATTTTAATTCAACCATGTATATGATTTGCTTATCCCAATTTGTAAATTAGGAATATATTTGATAAACAGAAGATTGTCAAGAGTCTGAATCTAATGAAATTTTTGAGCTAAAGATTGTATTTTTTACGGTTTTAAAATTACAACAAAAATATGCGAACGTTCGCCCTTAAAAAAAAATCGCTATGCTTCAACATCAGCCAGAACGTCAAACCTTAAAATGAATATAAGAATCTCATAGAAGACTGTAAAAACAAGGAAACTCCATTAGAGGAACATCTTCCTCTCTTAATAGTTACTTAAATCTTTATGGAAATGTATACTAGCCGACACAAGTAACCTTTTTTATTCATTAAGAAGAAGTTTAAATTATAATTAGAGACGTAGATTATTTAAGGGAAAAACTTTTTGCTCGCGCAATGTTTCATTTAACAAAAAGTTAGACATAGAAAAAGCAGCTGTTTTTATTTTTATTTACGATGTACGAAGTCTACGTTTATGGCCAGCGGTGTAAGGATAACGGACCGAGGGCCATAAATGCTAATTAAACCCGAGATTCATACACGACCAGTTGAAATACAGAGCGATTCATAATTTTTCTTAATGAATTTATACACTTAAATATATTATTTGTTCTCGAGTATCCCTTGGAAAGTACCCTTTTGTTTTCTATTAATTCAAAAACTGTCTTAATTTTAATTTTGTATTTTAATATTAGATCAGAACTTTTTTCAATTCTACAATACATTTATTGACACGTCAGTCTTAACTATGGGCTGAATCTTTTAGAAAATGTATACGGAATGCTTCTATATTTTTTGCAAAAATCGGTTATATATAAGTTATTTTATACATCGGATAATGTGGTCGTATACTTGAAACGCTTATACTTTATTATTGAATATAAAAATACTAAATATTCCTTCTCCAATCATATTTCATAAGAAAACCATGAAGGGGAATAAAATTTATTTACTTTCATTTATTTACTTTCATTTATTTATAGCACTTTCGGTTCCACGTATTAAGGTATTTAGATAATAAAAGTAGCTGAAATGGTCCTGAAAAGAAATGCATACTTTGATTAGGGTATTTAATCCTTTTTTTCAGTAAAATTTTTAATTAGGAAATTCTTTCGTTTCTACATTTACCTGTTCCATTCCAACATAAAAAAACTTTTCCAGGTCTTGGGTTATTAATTATACAAGGTGATCGTCAGAAGTTCTAGTTGGAAAAAAATAGCTTTATATAAAATTGAAGATAAAATCAATTTCAAATTTTTTTATATACTTAATTTTTTTCTTTCATGAGATTGTTTGAAAAAATAGTTATTGACATGTCTTAAAAGTTAGGGATTTTGTAACATTTATTTGCAATGTACCAGAGTAATAGAATTTTTAATATTATAAAAAATTAGTTAAAAACTGAGGTATGAAATTTGAATTTTGCAATATACAGTCCAATTAGAATTTGCTGAGAATCTTCTTGTAGCTAGATATAATTTTAGTTTGATTATAAATGATTTATTATCCTAAGATTTAAGAAAAAAAAGGAAAATTTTTTCAGGTATAAGGAGTACCTTCATACGTATTTATACCAAAATTCCAAATAAAAAGGTCACGTTTTGTAGTTTATATTAAAAATAAAATTCTGCTTGGTTGGCTATTACATGCATCAATGATTAACAGTTGTCTTTTGATAACTTTCTTTAAATTTCGTTTTTTCTGTATATAACTAGATCGTCAATTTCAAATGCACGAACGTAAATTGAGTATGTAGTCTGGGATAATTACATTAACATTCTTATTATTTTTCAGAAAAAAAGAACAGGTTGATTTCAAAAACCGTTTAAGGTATTAGTTCGTTTTTAATCTATATTGTGGTGTTACATCTATTAAAATATTGTAAAGTTACTTATTTCTATCTCTTAATTTTATAAAAATGTCATCGTACTTTCTGGTTAGTGTAATATCTTTTATATTATTTGATATACCAAAAAAATGTTTAGACTTTAAACTTCTCAATTTAAAATTAGTTCCAAATGTAAAGTATGTTCCACAACGCCGTGCTAGACCAGTTATATTTTTTAAATAGAACATCCTGTATTTGACATTAAATTTGAATTCTTCGTTGTATCCTCATTACAACAATACGAAGTCATAATGGCTCATACAGAGTATTGAAGACATTGTGATAGATGAAAATGAATTGAATGTGTAATGTTGCTAATTAACAAAAGGCCCATATTCGAGTATACGGAATATTTCAAAAGAACAAAAAAATTTGATTCTAAAAATGCATCCTTGTCACATTTAATTACATCAGTAATTAACTCATAATGAATGTTGACGAAGAGTGGCATTTTGTGAAAGGACCCATCCAAATATTAATCGACAGACAAATATTCGGAAATGTATAAGAATAGATGGGTCAACAATTACCCATATTCAAACAAGATGGTTATTAAATGTGTGGGGAGGTATGCCCTAAGATCTTATGAAGATTGTTTACAATTGTTTACATATATTACTGAAAAATCAATTTTACTATGAGATAAGAGGATGTTGACCACCTAGGTCACCAGATTCAAATAAAATAATGTACCTTCTGCAACATGTGCCTTCAGGTATTTCAAAATATTATAGGAGCATGTTTTATATTTAAGACTGTAAAATAATGTTTTTTATTTTGTCCTCAGTAGCAGTTTTTGTATAAAAACACTGTACACTTCTGTTTATTCTCAAAGGATACTAAAATATTGTTTTTTTACTAATACTAAAATATTTTAAATATTTAAAATGGCATTATAGATTGGAAATATTACCAAGTACTAAGTTTGAATCTGTTTCTTGACTTTTTCTGAGTAAGAATAATGGGAATTTAATTATTGCAGACAAAAGACTCATTTTACGAAAATAATAACTGAAAATATAGAATTTTATACTAACATTAATTACCTAGTTAGTTTTCAGTAGGTTACAATTATTAAATTAGAAATGTGACAATTTGGAATGTTGTGATTTTTAAATAGCATGTATAAAAATTAAAAATAAATCAATATTTAATATGGTATAAAAACATTATGGATTAAGAAAAATTTTACTAATTAATGACAGTAGATGTGCCTGAGCGTTTATTTAATTTTCTATTCATACAATTGAGTTTTTTAATACCTTTTTTTAAAATAAAATTACGTATTTTATCTGTAAACATTTGCGACTTCTATCCAACGAATATTTAAACACCCTTTATCTCATT
The DNA here is from genome assembly GCA_949320105.2 of Crepidodera aurea. Taxonomy (NCBI): domain Eukaryota; kingdom Metazoa; phylum Arthropoda; class Insecta; order Coleoptera; family Chrysomelidae; genus Crepidodera; species Crepidodera aurea. The sequence continues at coordinate 13,918,247 of OX439476.1, read as the reverse complement.
AATTAGTAACATTTCAATAAAGGATGTTTGGTTAGAATTATTTCATTCATTATAAGTACCTTCTGTTGATTCAGGCCGTACAATACACCTGTGTTGGTCTTTATTATCAAAGAGGAAGTAAATGGATAATATATTTTTTACTTATATTAATCTTCCATTGTCTTCTGCTTATCCCGTCGTAGCCAACCAACATCGGTATTAAATTAATCCTCTGAACCAAATGACATCTTACAGTTCTGTGAACACAGCCACATTCATTAGGCATTCATTAGTATAAATAGTCTTCAGACCAGCATCACTATAAATTGAATGACTGAAACATATACTAACAGCGAATAACAAGAGAACGTCTAGTGCCATTAAGTCATTCCTATTTACATTTACAGTTATGCTCGATCAGTGGCGTAGCCTTAAAAAAACGAAGAGGTAGTATTTAATGTTGTTTAAAAAATTGCTAACTTTGCTCTAACATCTTACTTTAGAAACTTTAAACAAAATCTGGTTTAAAAAAATGTATTATCGTTTAAATACTCATTTATAAAAATAACACTAGTTTTCAAAACAATTACATTTGGACATTAATTGATGTAATAAACCTGATACTCTTTATCTTGTGGTACAATGAACTATTTAATAAAAATACTCGATCAAAATTGTGTATAATTACAAACAGAAAACTGCCTATTTCAGCGTTTTTGAAATGTATTTGTCTTTTGAATTCCTGAAATTTTGCTTTTTTCGTTCTTGATTTGATCTCATCGATATTTTTCATTAACAGAACTCCATATAAAGTTTTCTATATTTGGAATCTACATAAAAACCTGATTTTAAAAAACCTACCACGCCTGGAATCAAAAATTACAATGCTGACTACAGACATTTAAAAATTAAATAATTACTACATATTTTCAATTGCATCTAGTTCTTTATCTTTGAACCGCATGAAGATTTCTGAAATCTATATCTAAAAATAGAAAAAATTACATGGTTTCGAAAGAACCACAACAGATATTGCAAATGTGTGAAATAAATATCTCTCAGTCTTAGTAATAATTAGTTCATTGTACCAAAAGAATGAATTTATTTATACACTACGTATTTTTACAAATGTATATATAAAATAATGTCAAAATAAGTGGACTGCAATTAGTAAACGTAAAAGTAACATTTTTAGGTTCTAAAATTGTCTTTGTTCTATATTTTCCCTTAAAATTTTCTTGACTACGTCACTGATATCTTTTCATAATTCATAAAATTGCTTTACTAACACTTAGAAACTTGCCAAGGATGGTAAAAGCTATTGATACTGGTTATGAGCTGGAAGAATTTCAGATAGAGTTGAAGGCTAGCCATAAAAATTACTTTTTTTTGAAATTACTTAGTTCGAGAATGGCTTAATAGATATAATTTTTTATTAAAACAATCTTCAAGATTTAATATATTAAAATTTTGTTATAAAAATACTATAACAGAACATGAATTATGATAAAAAAAATTTTAAATTATTTTTTTAATCAAATTTTTCTATTAAAAATAAATAGTATAAGAACTAGCCTCAACAAAATGATAATTTTTTACTTTATTTTATCCTCCTTTGGTATTTCATTTTGCCTAACATTTTTTGGTGTGCTATTTAGCTGGTAGCGGTGGTACCGATGGCGGTACCGGAAACAGCGGTAGCTGCAACAGCGGAGATGCCGGAGGTGGTGGCGGTATTGGTGGCGGTTGTGGTCCAGGCAATGGGAAACAACAACATACACGACGTCGTACCCAACGTCGCGTCACGCACAACGAGAAGCGGTATCATTCAGGTTCGGCGATATATTTGACACCTTGTATAGTATTTTTTTGGTAGTGCGTTGAAATAAAATTTGAATGAAACATTATTTGGTGAACCGTATAATCTCTCAGTTACGAGATGTAAGATATACTTTTCCGTAGCAAAAAGTATTTGGCAGGAAAATCTTATTTTTCCAATTTTTACTTTCAAGCTCACGTAGCGCCGTCGATTCAAATTTCTATAAATCTAATCCTGACAACTCTTAAGAAAATCGGTTTCCCCTAACTTCGAAATTTTATTAGAGAAATGCATTTGAAGATATTCAAGTAGGTTGACGTTGATATGGATTTGTATTGCTAACTTTTAAACCGCTAAGGATAAAAGTTAAATCAAACTTTACTTTCGAATGTTTGTACTTGCTCAAATGTAAAAGATATAGTTGATTTATAAAGTAATCTGAAAATAGCCGTTGTAAAGTCCTTTAGAAATTTCTGGTTTAAGTGAAATCATCATACAAAAATATACCCTCTAATTCTTACTAGAAGAAATCCCCTCGAGTGGCTCAACCTGTTGAATTTCTGAAAATACATTTCCTTCTAGTATCAATTAGAGTAATGTTATTTGCTTGTGGGAAAGATCAGAGCAAGTCCTTAATGAATTTAAGAAAAAACTAAATTTATAAATTTAAATTAAAATTTTAACTAAATAAGCCTCAAATACTGATCAAAAGTTGTGGTAAAGTTGGGACCAAGTGCTGCAGTGGTAAATTCATCTTTATTAAGTGTTACCCTGAGAAAAATCCGCCTAATCAATATACAAATTAGTATATATAGAATACAGGTTGTTGTATCTAAAATAAACTACTTTAATTAATGTTTGAACTTGTTAAAACTAATTTTAATTTAAATTATAATCAAAAAAACTGCCAATATTTGAGATTTAAAATATAACTGCACCTCTTCGCGCAGCCCCCTGTATACCATACAATTAAACGGTTCCTTGATCGTTAGATAATTACTGAAACGGATTGTTATAAATATCATCTAGAAACTATTACGTGCATTAACTCTTTATTGTTTATTAGAAAATATCTTAAGGCCATTACTAAAATTTTCATCCATTAAAATCGTTATTATCAAATTATTTTATAAAAAAAAAATAGAGTGATTTATTAATATAGCTGATATAATTATAGCCCTTTAACTCCGTTATTACTCTCGTTTCATTTGCTGCAATTAAATGGTATAATGAACGTAAAATAAACTTTTATTTGATGTAATAATTTCTTAATAATATCATCTATCAAATTTATCGTTTATTTTAATTACAGAATTATTTTTTTATATTTTATTTAAAAGCCCTGCATCTTTTTCACTTCATTTATTATTATTATACTTATTTGGTACCCAAAGGAATAATTTTTTCATGAAGTAAGTTCACCTTATTTGCATTTCGGATTCGACTTTAAACTGTATGGTCCATCTGGATTCGTACACAGCGCAGTTATACGCAGAAGAGTCGCCAATGCCCTTACCAGGGACATGAAGAAGATAAAAAGTAAATAGATACTACATATAAATCAACTAAATATCAGAATATGTATTGTATGTATTGAAATTCAATTTTTTTTATTTCAATGGCGTCCATAAATAGTAATAAAAGATTCATTAGAAGAATCAGATGGGGCGTCAATGCACTAAACACTTTCTTTTAGAATCCCTATAGGAAAAATTAAAGAAAGCGCCACTTTAAGAATCATTTTTAATATTTTAAAAATTAGCAATACAAAACTCTAAATATACCGAATTGATACACCCTAAAATCGACCTAAATTTCATTAGGAGTCGTTTGTGGACAAGGTAATGAAATTTTGACTGCCCACGGGGTGTTCAGCTGCCAAATAACAAACTTTTCCAAACCTTTTTGTATCGACCTGCTGAAAACCAAAGATGTAGAAAGGGAGAGAGAGAGATAAATACTTTTAAGTACAAGGAAGTTTCATAACTCATTCAAAATTTCACGAATTGAAAAAACTTTAAATTCAACGCATTATCAAAACTTGTCAAAATCACATTCAATGAAAAAGTTCAGGAAATTAGCCAATAAATTAACACTTTTCCTCAAAATATTAGACATAATATTCTCTCTAGCTTTTAATTGACTTTTTCAATTAAAAAAATCAAACACGGTTGGGAATTTTTAAATAAATCCAACATCAACTTTAGCACTTTACAGAATTTAATTTTGGCTTGTCACCTTTTGACAAGGCACCCTGGAGTGTAAGCATAAAGCGTACACCATATTTTGACGTAAATTACATTTTACATACACTTTTATCCCATTTTTCGGTCATCGATTTTGCTTTATTGTTTCTGTTTTTAAAATTTATATGCATTATGGCTGAAATTACGTGGTGTGTAATATGTAATTTAGAATTCCATGTCAAGTTGGAATAGAGAAAATAATAAATGATGAGTGCCGCAATTTGTTGTAGGAATTACGAGTTAAAATAAATTCTAACTCAAACATATTTTCGTGCATCTAAGCGACTTGTAGATATAATTAAAAACTTTTCTCGCAAGAAATTATTTCTTTTACAGATAAAAATCAATCGCTATTTTAAAAGTATTTTTGTTATTGATTCGCTACAATCGTATTGAAATTTATTTACTGAACTTTTCCATTAAACGTCTTACTAAGAATAAAAGAGTCATTAAGGGTAACAATGGATATATTTTTGTGCGACGGGGGTAATTTAGATTAAAACTCAAATTATGGAGATTGCGGAAAAGATTTATTTTAATGAATATTCGCGCTAGTTTAAGTTGGATTGTCTTTGTGTTGAAGGAAGTGGCAATTAAGAGGCCACTATTAACAGTTTACAGTAATATGCTAAAAAACAAACTGCTTGATACTATTTTTAAACTCATTACTCCCCTCCTCCGCCCCTATATCCTATGGACGGTTTTTTAGTCTTTTTTCAGCAACGTTACAATTTAGGATCTTGAAAAATTCATGAATATCTTTAAACTATTTGCATTTGCTTTAAATTTAGAAAGTAAAACAATCGATTTAAGTTTTCTAGTAAATTTTTAAAAAATATTTCATTCGAATATACTCGATTTTATGCCTTTTTTTTAGTACTTTACTTTCATTTGTAAATTTTCTCATTAACGTTTTAAAGTGGGAGTTTCAGTTACTTCATAATCTCGTTTTTAAAAATTTCTGTCAACACATGAAGTTTTAATTACTTCCTACCTATTAGATTTTCTCCACGATTTAGATCAATGCGCAAAATGTCAGTCCTAGCGGTATATGTAAAAAAATCTGCGAAAGATATGAAACAAATATTGTTTATATCTGTGGCCCAAAGTTCTGAATACGTAGTTATTCAATTTTTTTAAATTTTTGTTGAAATCTTGAAGTCCATATTTTAGAAATACTTTGGAGTATAAATTTATATTTTTTTTAAATGAGACACCCAGAATTTTATAAAAACATCAACCAAAGGCACTTAAAAAATATAAGGTTTTAATATTTTGTACTTGGTATTTTAGAACATAGTCATCTAAATGAGGAGTGCATGTGACTCGATCAACACATTTTTTATTTCAATAATATGAAAATATTTTGCATCGCATTAAGTACCTTTATACAGGGTGCGCCAATTATTTCCACTCGATCTCTAGCACCGAAACTAAAAGAGATATCAACAAGATTTTTTGTAGGGGTAGACAGTGTCACTCGGACTACAATTTTAAAATATTTTGATGTATACAGGGTGGCTAATTTTTGTGGAATGAAAATTAATTTGGCTTTTTTAAATTGAACACCCTGTATACGATTATGTCTTCTGATTCTACTTAATATTAGATTTACGGTAGTTTTTTGTATTTGTAAATCCGACGCGGCGTTGACAAGTTATTCCTATTTTAAGCAGATTTAATGAAAAAACAGCACTTCAGAAATATTAGCACAAAAACCACATTTTTTAAAAAATTCCTCAAAAAAGCTACTATGATGTAAATGAAACATGCACCTATCACAATAATCACACAACATCTTCACCTGTTGCACAGGGTGTTTGCCGATGGCGTGCCAATAGTCTAGTTTTCAAATAGCAATAACTTAATTTTTTCAAATGGGACACCCTGTATATTTTTCTTCAGTTAGAAGCTCTCCCTAATACGCATTAAAAAAATATAGGGTTTTGCACATCTAACTTTACTATTTACTTTAATAATTGACGTTAAGTGACAACATATTTTACACAATTTTTAATAAGAAATCAAGTTACCTATGAAAATGACAGTAGGTATATTTTGTTATGGCATTATTTGTCAACATAAAATTTTGTATTGTATCACGTCTACTATATTTAATCGGTATTGTGTATAAAAAATGGATTTTAATAAGAATTATAGTGTTCAAGAAAATATTGATATGATATGGATACTGGGTGAATGTCAAAAATATGCGTTTCTTGCTAGTAGGGTCTATCTTCAAAGATACCCAGAAAGACGTCATCCACAAAAGGATACTTTTGAGAATTTAAAGAATAGATTTGATAGAACAGGAACCGTCAAGTATGAAAAACATTCACGTGAAACTACAGCTGTTACTATTGACAACGAATATAAGGTAATGATCAGTATAGTTGAAGATCCCAATATAAGCACAAGGCAATTAAGCAATCAGTTAGATATTTCCAATACCACAATTAGACGCATAATAAAAAAGAATAAATATCACCCCTATCATATCCAGCTTCACCAAGAATTGTTACCACATGATTTCGCGCGTAGAGTGGAATACTGTAGACGGTTAATAAACAAGATAAATACAGAGCGTAACTTTTTAACCAAAGTTTTATTCTCCGACGAAGCCACGTTTTATAAGAACGGTTGTGTAAATAGACACAACTTCCATTATTATTCGGACCACAATGAACATTTATTTAGAACCACATCACAGTATCGATGGTCTTTGAATATGTGGGCGGGAATAATAGGTGATTATGTAATTGGTCCCTATTTCTTTGAAGGGACTGTAAATGGAGCTATATTTTTAGATTTTTTAGAACATGATTTTCGCAACAGAATGTGGTTTCAATTAGATGGTGCCACACCACATTACCTATTAGATGTTCGCAATTGGTTAAATAGGAAATTTCAGGATCGTTGGATAGGAAGGAGAGGACCTATAAATTGGCCTACTAGATCGCCTTGCCTTACACCTTGCGATTTTTTCTTGTGGGGTTTTATTAAAAATATTGTTTACAAAAGAAAATATGGAAGAAAGAATTACTGCAGCATTTAGACAGGTGACCCCTGCAATGCTAAGAGATGTGCGTAAATCAATGAAAAAAAGGGCAAAAAAATGTATAAATGAAAATGGAAGACATTTTGAACACCTACTATAAATTTTAACTTTCACTATTGTAGTTTTCTTACGATTGAACTTTGTAAAATTTTGTACTTATTAAAAATTGTGTAAAATATGTTGTTTGTCACTTAACGTCAATTATTAAAGTAAATAGTAAAGTTAGATGTGCAAAACCCTATATTTTTTTAATGCGTATTAGGGAGAGCTTCTAACTGAAGAAAAATTAAGTTATTGCCATTTGAAAACTAGACTATTGGCACGCCATCGGCAAACACCCTGTGCAACAGGTGAAGATGTTGTGTGATTATTGTGATAGGTGCATGTTTCATTTACATCATAGTAGCTTTTTTGAGGAATTTTTTAAAAAATGTGGTTTTTGTGCTAATATTTCTGAAGTGCTGTTTTTTCATTAAATCTGCTTAAAATATGAATAACTTGTCAACGCCGCGTCGGATTTACAAATACAAAAAACTACCGTAAATCTAATATTAAGTAGAATCAGAAGACATAATCGTATACAGGGTGTACAATTTAAAAAAACCAAATTAATTTTCATTCCGCAAAAATTAGCCACCCTGTATACATCAAAATATTTTAAAATTGTAGTCCGAGTGACACTGTCTACCCCTACAAAAAATCTTGTTGATATGTCTTTTAGTTTCGGTGCTAGAGATCGAGTGGAAATAATTGGCGCACCCTTTGTTTTCAACATGTCTACGGTTATTTATATACCCCTAGGACTATATCGTGCTTTGCTGGAACGTTAAAGCCCGAATTTACAAAATTGAAGATCACGTGACTAACCTACCGTCTCTATTTGCAGTTTTATTCACGCGAAATAGAACTTTATTACACGTAATGACGTAATTCTTGGTGAAAAGGAATTTTCTGAAAATCCGTACACGCCAACCGGCTACCTCGGCTGGAAAATATGGTTTCTAATATTACTGCCAAAATACAAAATACTGCTGATGTGGATGAAAACGTATTCCACAAAAAATGTGGTGAATTTTGCACGGAAAAATTGATAGTTCGGAAATGTATATCTTCATAAGGTTTCAGAAAAAACTGTGCTGAGAAGAAAATATTTATGTGTGATCTAGTTTTAAATTAAACATTTCGTTATCCTTTGCAAATATTTTCATTTTACATATTTCTACAGTGATTCTGAATCAGCGCAGTTTGAATTTTTTTAAAAGTATTATTTACAAAGTAGTAGTTGTCTTTTGAAGTATAAATAAAAAAACTTAACAGCATAAATAATTTTTTGAAAATTTGACCAAAACATTATTCATATTTACAATTTTTAAGCTTGAAAACTTTTACACAATTTGAATTAAAAAACAAAGAAAAAAATAGAAATCAAACAGTGATAAAAAGAAAATAAAGTATTATCATAAAAAATCGCCTTGTGTCAGTTTAATGTAGCGAAATAATTCATTTGAAAAGCTTTTTTTATAACATTTCGCTACAATCTTTTAGAATTGAAAGAAGCTTAAATATCAAAGCTTTAGATCTGCATATATTCATTAAGGAGGTTTCCTTAGATAGTGGTAATAAAGGACGAAACTGTAATTCCTTTCCCATCCTATATATCTCTCATAATAATTTACTATACGACCTCCGAATCATCCATTATAATCTCAGTTTTCAATTTCAACCCATTTCAAACAGCCTTCTTTACGAACACTGACCTTTTGACCCCAAATTTTCCACATCATAAAACACATCCTGAATTTGTTACTCACATGATTACAGAGTGGCTCAAGAAAATCTTAGCCTTTTGTAACTCAAAATGGGTACGATTATATAGACCCTGTTTTATAATGAATCATTGTACCAAATTTTAATTAAACTTCAATTTGAATTTGACTATCCCACATTCAATGTTAGTTTTACAAACTTTAGGTAAACTAGACAGGTATACAGTAAATTCATTGTTTAAACTTAGATCCTTTAACTCTTTAGAACAAAGAACAGAAATTACAGCAAACTAAACATTCACTTTTTTGAAATTTTGGTGGAGGTATTCAAGAAATTTTATTTGAAATTTTGGTGGATGTTCTTTCATTTCATTTGGTTGAATAAAAGTTCTTAAACACGGCAATTTTTTATAATATTGGTTTGTAACTGGAATATGTCTCGTCAGATATAAAAAATCTTCTCATCGCTTCATGGCGTACTTTGTCTTTTAGCTAATAACCTCTCGTGAGTTTGAAATTTATTAATTAAATTCAAAGGCCTAACTGAATAGTTTAAAAGTCAGAAACCGGTGTCGAATTAAATAAACTAAATTCCGCTTATCTTTGTTTTGCCCTGTAAGCATACCGGGTGGAAGTCTCATAACTTTTTGATGGGCTAACATAGATGCGTTTGCGTGAAAACGAGGCAGACATGTAGTGGAATACTGATTTTAAGAGAAAAAGAAGGAATTTATCTATCGTTGATTTTGAGAAGGACTTCTATTTCTCTGGGGGTCCAACATTTTTTATGAATGTATGGGACAGTTCTTATTACTGTTTTCTCGTTTTTTCTCTGCAAAATAAAAATAATTGCAGGAATGCATTAAAATCAATCAAGTTAGTTGTATCTCTTTGATAAATACATTACATAAACTAATTGACAGGTCTAATAAACTTTGGAATTCGGTAATTTATCGGGCGAACAAAAGATCAGACATACAGGTGGCATTTTCAACACAGAGACTATCCAACTCACAGCGCATAATTCATCTATTTACATTGTTTACGAAATAAAATCGGTTCAGTGACTTTCGTACGAAACCGCCCGGTGCTTGTATACTCGACATATATTACTGAATAGTCTATTTTTGTCAAACGTTTCTATCTCTTTCAACGGATACAAGGTTTCTCGGAAGGCTATGCTGGCAAAATTTCGGTGTAGCATGTAAATCGTGTAAAAATAACTAGAAATTTATTTTCTGGTGGAAAAAAAATTGCGTAAATTTAAACTGAGTGAAATAGAATGTTCTTTCTAATAAGTCGAAAAGGTGGAGGATCTTCAGCCATACCAATTTGATATTATAGCGCTAAAATATACGGCAATTACTTACTGTGGTTTATTAGAAATAACATTTAAGCTTCGTTCAGTCTAAAATTACAAAGTTACAGTTTTTTTATTATATTTATAATTAGATATAGTAAAGAAGATTCTTTAACGATGACAGAATATGCAGAATTTTTAAATTTACATTCTGCTCACAGAAAAGTTCGCCTGGATCTTTCCGGAACATCCTGAATGTACAAATACTTAAAAAATTCACATACTTGGACTCTTTTAGCCTTAAATACGCCATTTGAATTCTTGTTATGCTCTTGACCTTTGTGTAGATTGTTGTTTGCCTGTTTTTGCGTCTCCTTGAAAGGAATGAATGGCTTTGGCTGTTTAGCATGCTGCTTTGTTGACGTCTCTTTTATTTCCCTTTTGTGTTTCGTCAAAAAAAAACGTGATCGACAGATTTGGGTCTTAGTTCATTACTTTTCTAATTGCGAGAGTGCGTTAGGGTTCTTTCTCATTTATTTTTTGTTTTTTATTTAGTTTTAAGTGACTCGATCTTCCTAAAATTCATTTTTAACGTTTTTTAATTTTTTTTTATTTTTAAAATAAAGTTGAATCACATGTTTTTAATTAATTGAATATGTACTTGAACCGATTTTTAAATGATTTTAAAAGGCATAGAATAAAAGGGTGCTATCTAGGTATTGTGGATATTTTTATGTAAAAATGAAAGTTTTATATCAGGTAAAAGTTAAAATTAAAACCTGGTTTGTAAAATGTTTACGGTTACCTACTCTCAATGTGATAATTAATATTTTAATGGTATATTTTGTGACAAATATAAATAATACAAAAATAGGTGTAGGTATAGTATGGACATCTTCACATCTTCAGCACTCATTTTGCAATCTTTATTCATAAAAAAGGGTAAAAATCAAAATACCTTTCAATATTTTTGGCTAATTTTATGCCACAAAGGTGGCAGACGATAACAACTTCTACCGAAAACTACCTACTTAAGGATAAGAGAGACCATAGAGGATAACCTGGTAGAGTTGAAAACTAGGCAGAAATTGGAAAAAGTTGGACAACCTCTTCAATCCTGCTAAAAAATGCGACCGCGGTTGCATATCGTGCTTCGCAGGATTGCATTGTCCTCGCCCAAGTACCACATGATCCTGAAAGTGGGTGCTGTTAGTTGTGTAGACTGCTTATATTTTGTAGCATTCCCATAGAGAGATCGACACTTTTCTTGTCGGTTCAAAGGTAGACACGATTGGAGTTACCTCGGTTGTATCTAACCGCATAGAAGAGCGCGAGGTAGATTTTTTTTTTTGCTTTTAATGCCTCCGTTGTAGGATTAACGATTTTTGTCATTCCTGCAAGGGCAACATTCCTGTGGTAGACGATCCTGCAGCTTCCCAAGTCACCGTGCTCAAACTTAAAATGAGAGTGGCGTTGAGGTATCTATCTGTATCTGTAAATCTTGAAGGGTGGGTCACCCCACAGCACGTAGGCCGTATTTGGCCCATCATGCGTCCTTCTGAGGTTGAGGCTTCCTTCTAGCTCGTCAGCCAGCCTACTTGTTTAAAGTAGGCGATGACGTCGCCTGAAGGTAGCTCCCTCATGTTGGCATGTGTTAGCCACCGCTGGCCGAAAAGAAAATGTCTCATTTGTGAGAGTGTCGGGCATTCGCAAAGAATGTGTTCGACAGTCTCGTCTTCCTGTTCACATCCTCTACACAGTGGAGTGTCAGATAACCCCATCCTGTAGAGGTGTTTTTGTAGATGACAGTGGCCAGTCAGGATACCTGTGGCTGTGCGCAGGTTCTGTCTGTTCATAGTAGGTCAGCCACAGCTGATGCCGATAAGCTTATGAAAGTGCCAGGTCCCAGAAGTTTATGGGAGGCTGCTTTCTTTGCTAAAGAGTCAGCTGCACGGTTGCCTTTTGATTTTCCATGACCTTTGATCCAAGCTAAAGTGACCACGTTCTTGTTGCAAGCTTCGATCAGGGCCTGGTGACATTCTAGTACTAGACCTGATGTAATGAGTGGTATATCCAGAGCTAGTAGCGCCTGTCTGCTGTCCGTGAGGATGTAAATATTTTTACCAGTAATGTTTCTTCTGGTAGTCTCTTTTGCGGCGATGGAGATAGCAATGAGCTCTGTTTGAGCTACACTGGCATTAGAACCCATTGCACAGGGATCTGGAATAAATTCCACAGCCTGACCCCTCATTTGTTTTAGACCCATCGGTGTAGATGCACAAGGCACCTGCTGCCAATATAGCCTCTTGTACGTTTTTTGTTATTACCCTGTAGGGCTTGTATTGGCTTGTAGCAGTGGAACCTCTCCAAGGACCTCGTGCCACAAGTTACACCTCGACTGACCAGATCCTACGTCAGGTGTGGCGTTTAGGTGTTAGATGCTATAAATCCAGCTGTGGAATAAAGACCCCACCTAGTAACCCATACATAAGTATTATTATTACTATGTGACAAAGAAAAACTTAAAATGAATACCACATAAAATGCTTATATATTTTATGGCTACTAGTTTCGGTCCCTCGGACCATCTTCAAGCATCTTCAAGAAAAATTTCAAAAAACACTTTTCAAATGGGAATAGTTCCTTAGAATAAGAACTTCAAAGAAATAGTTGAGCAGACATAAAATTTATTTAAATAAAAAAAATTATAATATAGAGAATTTCAACCTGCGTTGCTATAATCTATCACTGAAATATAAATAAGCGCACATGAAGGTTTATATTGAGCCAGTTTCAGGTAATCAATAACATTTTTAATAAATTAATCTACCCGAGCTGTCTGCATAAATTTACCACAATACCATAATCCAGGTCGCCCATTTGTTTATTATGTTTGGTTCAACTGTTTTAATTTTGTTTATTTTATGAAAATGCATTTAAATACAGTCATTTCTCTTTATTAGTAAACGTTTCATTCGACTGGCTGTCGCATAACAAAATTTTAAATAATTCCATTTTAAATCGAAATGGCATATCGGTAAATTTTGTTAAGCAATAAAACAATTAGTTTTTTATTTAGTATTATTTTTATGGATTAGTTGCACTAACAGAATTTCGTTTAAATTTAATTGTTAAACAATCAACTAAAATAAATTAATTTTCTGTTTAAATAAATAAATCATACATGAATTATATTCTGTTCGATTATAAAGTATTGATGCAAAAAATAATTATAATTGACACGTGTTTAATTGTGATCAAAATTGGCAGGGTTGATGAATAACAACTGAGTGGTTTCAATGTGAGATTCAAACGTTTTCTAAACAAGCAAGTTTAAAAATACATAATTATTGAAAAAAAGCATAAAACTTAAAGCAAATATTATCTATAAACGTAAAAGAATAAAAATATACTGCCACATAAAAAATAATTATGTAAATGTATTCTGGGCTTTAACCAGCGCATCTTCTCCTATTTTCTTTTGTTTTATTCCAAATATCTTCAATTTGTTATTAATAAATGCATTTATTTAGCGTAAAAGACCATTTGGTAATAAAAAAAATTAAACAGTCATACAGTCCAATTGAGTTTATTTTTCTGTTAAATATTTTACCAAATTGGAACCCATCCGTACGATATTTACAATAATTTTATTATCACAAGTTTCGTGCTCTATTTCATTAAAAAACTAATAGTTTAAAATAGAATTATCGTAGGTGCCACAGCTAGGCAGTTTTTCTAAATAAAACTGTTTTTAAAATGCATTTTCTGAATCTCCGTGTTATATTTTTCGTTAAAATTATTAGAGCTCGCATGTGGTTCAGTGTCGTTTTGCATGTATAGATGTAGCTGAGGATCACCAAGCAAAGGATTCCATTACGGGCGTTAGTCCTGCGACGCGAGCCTTGCGCAGGGGAAACCGAAGGCTTACACGCAATGAAAGCAGGTACCATTCAGGTAAGAATAGAACATCGTTCTGGGTTGGAGATGGTTATATTTTCGTTTATATGGTACCATTTTTTAATAAAGAAATGATCGTATTGATTTCAAACAATCTTACTTCTATATATATGAACAGATACGAACATTTTTTTTATTAACTTTACCAGAATCCTTCTTCATTGTGGAGCAAATCAGGATCTGTTGAATCGTATCAGCCACTAAGCTTCTGCTTTTTCATGTCATTGTGCTAACATTTCGACTTAAAACTAAGACCATTGTAATCACCCTTTTAAAATATAAATTAAGCTTAATTTGTACAATCTCTGTACCATAAAAGGTATAAAATTGTTCCTGAATATTTATGAGACAGATACATTCAGACATTAGTTTAAAAAGGATACTTAGAGTTCAATTATTTATAGTAATTTAATTCTAAGTAATTTCGACAATTTTAAAGACATCACTTAATTTCTTTTAAGCAGGTAAGTTGTTGAAATAGTGAGTAATAATTATATTGTTTATTTTTACAGTAGTAGTGAAAATATTGTTTACTATTGATTATAACATTTTTCCATTTCATTTAATTAATCTTGTGTCTAAACCTGAGTATATTTTTGTCCTTATTTCGTGTCTCGCTCTTGCAGACTTGCTTTCTTTCTTTTCGCAAGATACGAAATCCAAATTATATTTCCCAATTAGACCAAAAAATTGCTCCGTTTCGTGGCAAAGGGAATAAGGAAGGCTTTTTACTTTTTATCCAAGAATCTAATCTTCTAATTAAAATTTCAGTATTATTCCATTTCTTTAGATGTTTTCTTATTTTTTCCTAATCCGCGAAATTAAATCCAATCATAATTTTTTAGGTTGAAAAAGATTTCATTCTGAAAGTAAATTGGGGGACGACAATTTTAAAATAGAAAAAATCATTAAAGAATAAAACAAACTTTATAGAGTTAAAAGGAATATCAATAAAAAAATTGCTTGTGAAATATGGGTTAGAGCAATGGGAATAAGATCAAATTGAAAAAATGTTTACTACTCCAAAAAGAACATTGAAATAATTGAAAAAGAAAAGGACTCGGTTATTCAGTATAATAAAAAATTAAATTAAAATCATTTGATACAAAGTACACCATAAAAAAGCCCAAAATATAATCAAATCGCAATATATTTTCGGTATGATTAAATCTAAATTTAAAAAATATATTTTTTTCGAAACTACAAAAATATCTATTCTATTCCCCATGCTCAACCGGCTACAGCCTTTATTATTTTAATTTGGAAATGGGATACGCATTTTTCTCATATATAAAGATTTTCTAAGTAAATTGTTAGCCGGTGATTTAGTGCCGAAATATGAACTGACGTCCCGAGGGTTATTTTCACTTTTAAATTTACATCCAACCCCAACTTCTTCGAGTAAGTGTTGTTCGTTAAACTCATGCAGCTGGATGTAAATTTTTTGCCAGAAACTTTTCAAACTCGAGCTTTTATGGTCTTCTATCCCACTACTTCCTTATTTTACTTCCCACATCTGTCGCCTGTCTACAGTCGAGTTTTGCATCACATGAAGTCGTCAAAAAGTTAACTGCATTTATTTTCTTCGAGTTTATGACTCGTCTTGTCTTCCAACCACGCCTTATTAACTTTTACTAAACCTAAGAATCTCATTTCCCCTGTCCTCTACCTTTGTACAAGGTTTATGCGGCGTTCTTTCGGGACCAAAATTGTCTTACAAACAGAAAATAGAGTAGTATAAAGTGAAACAATGTTTTATGAATCTTTCAGCGAGTTAATTCGATGAATGAAAAGCTCGAACTCTATTTTTCTTGTAGACATTTTAACATCTTTACAGTGGCGGCTGGCCCAAGGAGAAATATTTACACAATAGACCCTCCATTAATTTTAATTATTTTTAATTTTAGTCCTAAACACAGTTAAAGTATTTTATCTATTATCCCATATTTTAATAATTTTAGTGAGTTGAGCTACGACAATAAAGTTAAAATAAATTGGGGAATTGGTCGTAGAATTCCCCCGCTAAAAAATCTAGTTGTGAATGGTAAACAAAAAAGGGGCATATTTTTGTTATTTTCCATTTGCCTCCTCTATAAGAAAGTTCACGAGCCGCCACTGCATCTTTACCATATCACGGAATATATACCCAGTTTATTACTTTTCTTATTCCCTATATTTGTACGACAAAATTCAATAAATATCATTTTAATCAGATATACCGAATTAAATAAGTATATTAAACTTGGGATCCCAAAAATTATTGTTCAAGGAAGAAAATATAACACGTTTTGTTTAAGGTGACTACAATTAGATAAGTACTTATTATTTCCTGAATGTATTAAATGCTTTCACATTTTAGTTGGGAATCTGAGGTGCTGAATTCGACCACCTCTATATAACTCGCGAACATCCACCTAAAAAACATGAAATCCTATATAAAATGACCTGCCGGATTCGAATTTTTTGTTCGCCCTTTGATGCGGAATTGCGAAATGTGTCAAAACATGACATTTTTGAAAAAACTGAAAATGATCCTAAAAAATAATATTTATTGCAAACTAGTGCTTAACTTCGTTATGAATTTTGGATGTGATATTTTTCAGTACTCTGACATAGTGTCATAACAATAAAAAACGTAGAACGTCAAATAAAAGCTACGTCATTTTTTTTTCGCTAGATGACACAAAATATCGTCGAGAAAACTTTTTTATCTTTAGAGATAGTTAACTACTATAAGCGAGAAAAATTTCTATTCACATGAACACCTTACGCGATCTAGCGGTATTAATGTGAACTGCGTAATGTTTGTTTGTTTATCTGCAGTTTGACATTTGAGCATTTGAATTTGAGCGCGAACGAAACTAATATGAGTAACTTGTATAGAAACCTCTTTTAATAATAATACATAATACAAATAAAACAAATTGTAACTCTTAGACGTTTATATATTCATAAAATAAAATAAATTATGAAAAAAAATTAATTCAATGTACTACACACTACGACAATTTTGTCCAATGCAGTATAACCATCTCTTTCTTTAGACAACATACTCATTGGTATTGTTTCATGAAAAATCTTTTTTTTTAAAGACCAATAATTCGTTGTACATGAATTCATACAGTGGCAATATTACGTCTATTTTCCAAATCAGTGGGATGTAGTGGATTTTTTTTCTTTGTAAAGGCTGGTATATTTAAATTCGCACCTAATATGTATAGAGAATCTTGAATTAAAAAACCTCTGTCGGCTAAAACAATATCACCTGGTAAAATTACATTTAAAAAACATAATAAAAAAATATATATAAAAGATCGCCAAAAATACCTGTTATAAAATGCCTAGAACAAATACGTCTATTTTATTCACTTGGCTTTCAGAAAATGTACCTCGTTTCAAATCTTTAATCCAAGCATTTCTTCAATCACTAGACAACGCATTTAAATGATCCCCTCAGTTTGTCAAAACAGTAGTAAACCAGAAAAAGGATACATTATCTCGTTCACAACACATTGAGCATTTAATAACACTACAAAAATGTGGCATTTTCTATTTATTTCTTCTGAATGAATAACTTTCTGATGTTTACATATGAAACTAAAGTTGTGTACAAATATGGCCGACCTGTCACCTATATCATCCTGGAATGGGCAAAAATTTAAAATAATTTTCGCAATAATGAATTTTTCAGTATAATTGTTGATAATTAGTTTAAATTTTTAATAAATTAAAAAACTGATTACTCCATTGAATTCTACAGAAAAAATACAAAAGAAACCATGTTTCATTGTTTTATTTGAAATTTGATTTCTGTTTGCTTTAAGCTTTCTTCAAAATCGTAACGATAGATACTATTGTACCACTGATCTAAGGCTTTAACTTTAATAGTAAAGACACGTATTTTAAAAATAATTCTCGAAATTTTCTGCTATTAAAATTTTGATACCGCTGAATAAGTGCCATCATATTTTTTATGTAAGCTGTGTTAAAAGTTTCGCTTTCTTCTATTGGTATGCAGGAAAGCTCAACAGGTACATCTTTAATTTCTCTTAACACAGCCTTATAGAATTCAGATTTATTTCTTTTTCTCAAAATAATATTTTTAAAAAATACTTAACTATGGTAACAATTTCGTTCGGTTTTAAAAAAGTACACAACCCAAGCTAAACGTCATATGAAAAAAAAGTTAAAGTAAAAATGTTTCCTTACTCTATTGGCAACATTTTTCTCGCTTATAGTAGTTAACTATCTCTAAAGATAAAAAGTTTTCTCGACTCTGCAAAATGACGATATTTTGTGTCATCTAGCGAAAAAAAAATGACGTAGCTTTTATTTGACGTTCTACATTTTTTATTGTTATGACTCTATGTCAGGGAAGTACTGAAAAATATCGTATCCAAAATTCATAACGATCGGACACCAATTAACAAAGTTAAGCACTATTTGGAATAAATATTATTTTAAGGAAAATTTTCAGTTTTTTCAAAAATGTCATGTTTTGACACATTTCTCAATTCCGGATCAAAGGGCGAACAAAAAATTCACTTTCCTATAAATCATTCGACGATGTTCGCGATTTTCAAACCACAAAATATTAACGACTTTATCTCCAGAAACTAAATGATCTTTTTCCCAATTCAAAATTAACTTTGAATAAAAAGTATTGACTGCTTTTTGAATCTTTTACGGGTTGCAATGCCTCATCAAAATTCTCTTTGTGGCGTATAAAGAACTAAATGAAATTTCTTTTTCGTATTAAATTTTACAGCAAGTTATGATTAAATTCATACTATATAGGATATTTCATTGGTAAATTTGCATACATTAATAGTAGGTAGTGGTCAATGAGGTGATTCTCAATCAGCTTGATAAGATTTTATAAAAAAACCAGACCTTGTATATTAGATTTGGTTAATTTGGGGAAAATGTATGAGTTAAAATGAATACTTTTGATGTTTCGTATTCAATTCTACTAGTGACATTTTCCACATTTTATTTTTGAGGCTAATGTAAGTCTATATCACCTCAGCGATTATTACCTACCCTGAACGTATGCATATTTATCGATAAAACACCCTGTACAAACATTATATTTTAAATAAGAATCAATCTTTCAGAATAACTGTTTAAAAATATATTGTTTAGTAACAGTAAATGATAAATATACTTGTTTGTTTTTAAATAAACAATTTTAACCACTTTTAAATGATATGAAGTGATTTCGTATCCACGTTTCATCCGGTCGAAAATTACGGTAGGAATTCCTTTATGAATGCAATGTATGTAGATTAATTGTATGTCAAATTTTGATATTCTATACGCACTGGTTAAATGTAACTAGAAAGCATCCAACTATATGTTTGTCTTGTGGTAAAATACACGTTAAAAATTGTACATGTATTGTGTTTTTTTATTGTGACGTTTAAATTATGGGTTAATATTGATTTTTCAAAAATTATAGAAGTTCGACAAGAGGCCGTTCAACAGGCTCTCGCACAAGCCTTACAAAATAGGCACAAACCCTCAATGCCGATGCCGTCCAAAAGAACATCAGTCATGGCGAGGAGTCCTGATAGAGATAGACATGACTCTGGTAAGTTTTTGATTAAGAATATTTGATTGAATGAATTATTATGTCGACCGCAGCAAAATAAATAACAGTAATAAAATCGACTACTATATTTTAATTTTTTTTAATCAAAATTCGTACATATCTATGCAAAAAATATTTTTATTTGCTGCTGATATCATTTTAAATGTTTTTCGTTCAGCCACGTCATTTACGGTGAATCAATTAGTATTTTATATCTAAAGTGTATAAGAATAGATTCTGTTTATTTATTTTAATTTTCTATTTGCTTGTGCAAGTGTTAATTCTAATTTTTGCAATGTAGTACAGTTAACTATACATCTTTTAGATCTTCTATTAACTATTTTGACACTGTGAGTCTAGGACTGGTATAAAAGTCAGTAAAGTTGTTACAAAAAATGATACATTGTTCCCCCTTTTATAGAATCTTCGTCAGACGAAGGTAGCATTGTAAACGAAGAAACCGTTGAAAGTACTCCCGAAAGGGAAAGAATAAGAGATCGCAGTACTCCACAGATGTTTCCACCTCCACCGTTGTCTGATACAAGTAGTACTGGCTCGCCGCCACCCTTACATCACAGGCCTCGACTACCGCCACCTACGAATTGGGAAGACAAAAGGAGAATCGAGATAACCGAAATCAGCGATGTTCTTCAGAATTTTAGGCCTTGTAAGTAATTTCAAAGTAGTTTTTACTTCAAAATCAAGATTATTACTGCATCAAAAACTCTTACTTTTGTAGGTGAGGCTTCCCTATTGCATAATAAGTTTTTGATGCACTACTTACGCGTCTATTAATTTCGTATTCTAACCTTGTGTTTCTGTTATGATTTGCGGTACAAAATATTTTACCAACAGCTTTCTCAATTTTCCAGATATCCTCCTCGGTGATCTTAACCTTTTATCTTTCCATCATTTTTACTTCCACAGTATTTCTTTCTTTCCACAATCGTGTAGGTTTAAAATGGTTTTGTCGTACAATAATAATTTCTTCTTTAGTTAATTTATAATTCCAAACATTCGAGGATCATTCTCACTGCTTTGGACCGTTGATGTTCAGTTGATGATATCTCCTCGTTCAATAAATAATGTTTAAATATTCTTCGTAGACTCTCAACCTCCCGACGTTACACACAATACCGCACAAGGTGGTCGAAGACCAGCAGCAGATAGAGTCAATCGTTACGGTTCTTCGGGTTCAGATGATACCGTAGGAACTGGTACTGGAAGATGGAAAGTCTCTACTAAAATTCAGCAGTTACTGAATACATTGAAGAGACCAAAACGACGACCGTTACCGGAATTCTATGAAGACGACGACATCGAGTTGGAAATCGCTGCCAACCCCAAAGATCCGAATGCTCCTAAACCAGAAGGTAAGAGATTAAAAGAATAAAATATTACGGAATATATCTTCGTTTTATACTAGAAGCGATCGCTTAAGCGCAGAGATATAAAAAATGATTTATGAGTCGGAATTTCTTAGCCAATCGAATGCCGCTAGCTCCAAGCTTTGTTCTAATTGGTTAATTCTGCATACTGACACACGTCAATCAAGCTCGCGTTGACTGAATGAGGGTGTGGCAAAGAATAATGTTATACAGGTAGAGATCATTATATTTTGTCCGATAAGCTCTGTATTTTATTTGAGACGATATTGATAACTCTACGATTTTTCTTACTTTTTAAATTCCTTTATTTTTCAATTCATCTGACATTACAAAATTCTTATCTGACCTTTTTTTTTAAACTAATAACAATCTAATCTCTATAAACAAACAACCCATAACGACCTTGTCAATTTTAAAAAGCCCCTTTTACATAATTCCCCCCAACATTTCAAAATTTTAACATCATAAATTCCCCCAAATTATGTTCACATTATAATTACTTAATTATAACGTGAAAATTATTTAAAAACTATTTTTTTTTTTAATTTTCTTCCAATATCCAAAAATATTTTTTTAATTTAATCTTCCATCTGTGATAATTTTTTTTAATTTTATTTCTATTTAAATTCCTTGAATATTTGGTTTTCTGTATTCTTCCTTTTCTTGGTACATTTTCTTTTCTATTTCTTGTATTTTCCATTTTGTCACATTTGTTTCTGATGTTATTATTTCATCCTGCAGTTTACAACCTTCTTTTCGGATTTGTTCTTCAATCTTTGTCTGCATATTTCTGATTTCTAATTTTAATTCCTTTTTTACTTTATTATTCTCGGCCTCTGCTATTCCCATGTTTACTTCTATATCTTTATTTATTTTAGCTTCTAAAATTTGTATTTCTTTTATTGTTTTTCTTTCAATTTTTCTAACCTCTTCTTTATTTGTTTCTATTTTAGTTTCAATTTTTTCTATTATTAAATTGATGTTATTTTTGTTTTCTTGTATATCTTTCTTTAACTTGTTCTCAGTTTCTTTTAATTTTATCTCTTGCAGCACCTCTACTTCTTCTATTCTAGTTATCATCTCCACTCCTATTTCCTTTTTCGCCTCTTCTATTTTTTTAAAACATTCGCTACTTCTTGTTTTATTTCTTCTTTCATCATTTTTCGCAAATCTTCTTTGTCTTCTTAATTCCATTAATACCATCCTTATTCCAATTCCATAATTATCTTCCTTCATCTTTTGGGTTCACTAAATTTCGAGCCCACGTTGTTGGCGCCAATTGAGAAGAAAATCAAAATTCTATAGCTTTTTCTTAACTTTAATCTTTATTTTAAAATTACAAAAAATTTTTTTTAACTAATAACAATCTAATCTCTATACACACATACAAACATCCCATAACAACCCTGTCAATTTTAAAGCCCCTTTTACATAATTCCCCCCAACATTTCAAAATTTTAACATCATAACAATATATATTTATAATTTTTTAAATGATCCTTGTATAAAGCGGGATACATTTTGTTCTGCAATTGAAAATATATAATCATTTAATTTTTAAAAAATAGTTGATTGCCGAATCCTGCATATTAAAAACTTTTAATTATTTTCGGTAAATGACACATTAACTGCAGGAAGAAAAAAAATAAATGACAGCCCTATTTAATAGGTGATTTTTAATCAAGCGATTTAAAATTTGCTTCATAAATAATTTTTCAGGTCAGGAAATTGAAAAATTGCTTGATATTTTTATACATCATAAAGAAGAACTTTATGGAGATTTTAAAAATATAACAAATTTTTTTTCCCTTCTTTCATTGTATCGTTGGCATATTTCGTTATTTTAATACAAAAATGACATCTTTTATGTTCAAAAACTCAAGAATACATGCGTGTGATAATTGCATCGCCTTGAAAAGAGGTGTGGTTAATTTTTTTTAATTATCGAGGTTTTTAATTGTCCTACATTCTCGTTGACATTAATATATTGTACTGAGGACGAGTAAAAATTATTTAATACCTAATTATGATATAAAATTGCCCGTGTGAATGTAACCTTCAAACTTCAATCAATTAAGCATCTTAAAAATCTAACAAACTTGCTAGTATGTTAAATATTATTAAGCAGATTTTACCAGCTGAAAAAATCATAATTAAAAATAGAATGCAACATGTTCTTATCATTTTATTATTAATTTTAAGTCTCCCCCAAGTTTTGAAACGTAAAAAAACAAGCAAAAAATATGTTTAGCATTTTTTAAGAAAATAACCACAAATTATTTTCATAAAAACAATAAAATAAAAATTCTTAGCACCTACTAATGAATTATCTTGATAATACCGATGACATGGAACCCTTTTATAGATTCTTATCATTTTTTTATAATTCAAGTCAACGCATAAAACATTTTTTCCTATTGAAACGTATTACTGTCTGACCAGAAATATAGTAAGGTCATAAATCATCAACCCCTTGAGTTATCTGCAGGCGGTCTTCGCAGAGACGTACCTACTCTAGCCATTAAGTTCTGTTCTATAGGTATAATGATGAAAATAAAAGATTTCTTATTTTATATTTGTAAAAGTTTAATTAAAGTTATCATAATTTTTTTGTACAATTCAGTGTGACGTCACTCCAGAATTTTATGTACTGAAAACTATTCTCTATCATACGTCTCTATTTTATTTTTCCTCTATAGCATTGATGGATAAAAATCAATAGAGGAATTTCAATTCGTCATTCAGAAGATATAATATAATTTTGTCACAATTTTATATTAAATAAAAGCACAGATATGCCTTTGGTATTTACATTTACAATATTAAATCCTTCCATGAATTCCTTTTTTTATCCCATTTTATGTTTCTACTTTCAAAAGAACAGTTGAAGCAAAACAAAAACTTCAAACTTTTCCAGGTTTATTAAGTTTATAAGAAAGCTTGTAATAAAACATCCTTTGTTCTTGGCCATATCTTTTTGAAACACCCATATAATATATTAACATGCTATGTTTTTTAACGCTCTCGATGAGATCTTTTCGATTCTTGAACAAAATATAGTATGTTTCATTTAAAAAAAATATGAGTTTGTACTGCCACGAGTTTTTGGAACACCCCGTATAATCGAAAGTATTTTCAAAATGTGCACTCAGTAACTGTATTGGTTCACACAAAATTTGATAGTTTTATCTCTTACCACAACGATGTAATCCTCCGATGTTAGAAGTTTGCCCCACTCACTCTTATTTTCATTCATATCTATCACCACAATAATTATGAATGAAATAACTCAATCTCATTCAAAACATAGTACTATGGGCGTTGTAGTATACTATTTCATTCTAATATTTTGAAACAGCTGACAATCAGCATGATGGCCGACTCAGTAAAATCAATAGAAATCAACGTTACTACAGTCAGACGAAGGAAAAGGCCACAAAAGTTAGGTTATGTAAATGTCAGACTTAAAATTTCTCCTATTTTTATAACTTAATAAAAGCTAACGAGTGTCTTAAGACGTTTTATAATGTTTATTCAACGTATATGAAAATCTCTAGCATTAGTGAGTCGTTATTATAGTGTAGAAAAACCTAGTGCAGCAGAGAGAGATGAATATTTAGGTATGTTAGAAATACCAAAGGAAGATAGTGTGGTGGTGTCCAAGTTTGTTGTTTAAATCTTATCTTTTGAGAGTCAATTATGTTTATTGAAGGGTTCATGGGTTTATCAAAGTTGTTTATTGTTCCAACTCCAGAAACATCAGATAGACTTTTAGAAGATATAAGAAATTGGGAAGAAGACAATTTTAACTCTCTTAAGTGCTTGACATGCCAGTACATGAGTTAGGAGCTTAGGCTTACAGATAATATTACATATATATCAATATGTATGGAGAAATTTCTAGTTGTATTAGTTATTGCACATATTAGCAATGAAGAAGGTAAATAAAAAATTGATTTAGGTACATGATAGTTTAAATTTTAGTAGATAAAGAAAAACTTATTTTTTTTTCTTTTTTATAAATAGTGATATTTAGTCAATTATATGAGTTATATTTTTTGTTTTTTATAAAATAAATTACACAAAAAATGTAAATTGAATAAGCAAAATGTTTTATTATAACCATTATCTACGTAATTCGCACAGGAAACGAAATATTCACCAAAAAGTGAACTTTTGATCCAACCTGCCTATTAATTAGACTTAATTTAGTAACCGAGTCTAGAATTAAAAGTAAACAAAGAAATAAAAGGCCATGAAAATTATTTTCAATTTTTTTATGACCTATTAAATAAAGTTTCCACAACAAAAGCGTTTTAAAACTGAAAATACTTTACGAGTAGGTCGTTTCAGTATAAACTGGAATTAAAAATTTATCGTTAATGAGCAAAAATTCAATCCAGTTTTTATTATTATTAAAATTTTCATTAAAATTGTTCTGTGCACTAATAAAATATTTTTTTATATTCATTCTCGAATTATTTCGCATAAACATAAAGATCATTATGAAAAATATTTTCAATATTTTTTTTAATTACTGAGAACAAATCAAAGTGACAGTGTAGATTTTAAATTGTTCATTAACTACATATTTTTCCTAATTACCCAGTTTTAATTCTGTTTGAAATTGGTGAATGGAGAAGAGTGAATTAACTTGCAACTAGGTCATAACTCAGACATTTTATTTTTGAGACTGAACTGTTAACTGTTTAATACTCAAAAATGTAACAGAGGTTGATACGACATAACTTTTTTTAACATCCATATGAAAGATGACATAGAGAGGTGGCATCCACTGATACCGCTTTTTTTTATAGGAAGCTGTATGAGTCCCGCAGTAGGTGAACAACTGGTAGTTCCAACAGGTCTACCAAGAAGTTTAGAAGCCGCTATAACTAGGTATGGAAACGCCTCATATAAAGCTCCAGTAGCAACTGTATTAGATCCTAATGGAAAATTGTCAGTAACATTGACATACGGTAAGTGATCTCCACAAGCACAAACAATCCTTATCTTCAATAAAATAGAAAAATTTGTGTGTTTCAGGTAAACTTCTAAGTCGATCACACAAAATAGCGTATGCACTTTTGACCAAATCGTTTAGCAAAAATGGTGATACTAGTCTAAAATCTGGTGATCGTGTAGCTCTAGTCTATCCAAATAATGATCCAATAAACTTTTTGTGTGCTTTCTACGGTTGTCTACAAGCTGGCATCGTTCCGGTTCCAATAGAAGTGCCTATCACGAGAAGAGACGCAGGCTCTCTACAAATCGGATTCCTCTTGGGTAGTTGCGCTGTCCAAGTGGCTTTAACCTCCGAAGCTTGTTTGAAGGGGCTGCCCAAGACCGCTTCCGGAGAGGTGATCCAGTTCAAGGGGTGGCCGAAGTTGACGTGGTTCGTCACCGAACACTTGACAAAGACTCCTAAAGACTGGTCTCCCACACCTAGGTAAAGTATACTTCATTTCTTCTTTTCCTTCTTGTACATAATTTTTATTTTTTTTCAGATTGACTGATGAAACACCGGCATATATAGAATACAGTACCGACCGTGACGGCTCAGTGATGGGCGTAACCATAACCCGTACAGCAATGGTACAACACTGCCGCATGCTAACCATGTCCTGCAATTACACCGAAGGAGAAAACATGGTGTGCGTCTTAGACTTCAAACGGGAAGTCGGACTTTGGCATTCAGTATTAAGTAGCGTTTTAAACGGTATGCACGTCATCTACATACCTTACGCTTTGATGAAAGTTAACCCCGCCAGTTGGATGCAAATGATTACTAAACATCGCGCCACAGTCGCCGTAGTTAAGTCGAGAGATTTGCATTGGGGTTTATTAGCTACTAAAGACCACAAAGACGTCAACTTGGGTTCTCTAAGAATGCTTCTAGTTGCAGACGGAGCCAATCCGTGGTCATTGAGCTCCTGTGATCAATTTTTATCAGTATTTCAAGCTAAAGGACTTCGAGCCGATGCTATTTGTCCTTGTGCCAGCTCAAGTGAGGTTTTGACAGTTTCTGTCAGAAGGCCAGGCAGAGGAGGAGTTAATGCCACCGGTAGAGGCGTCCTTTCGATGCAAGGATTAAGTTACGGAGTAGTCAGGGTGGATCAAGAGAATAGTTTGACTTCGTTAACTTTACAAGACTGTGGGCAGGTTATGCCAGGTGAGTTTAAGTTTAAACCGTTTAGTTTTCCGTCCGACTTTATAAAAAATTCGTTGTCGTTTCCAGGTTGTGTGATAGTAGTAGTAAAGATGGAAGGACCTTCTTACCTCTGTAAGACAGACGAAGTAGGAGAAATATGCGTCAATTCCGGAGCCACCGGTACTCAGTACTGGGGATTGCAAGGTCTTAGTAACAGTACTTTTAAAGTACAACCACTAGGTACTGACGGTAAACCAATATCGGACGCGGAATACACCAGATCCGGTCTACTGGGATTTTTGGGACCCGGCGGGTTGGTGTTCGTTTGCGGATCACGTGACGGACTCATGACAGTGACAGGAAGAAAACACAATGTTGATGATATAATTGCTACTGTTTTGGCTGTCGAACCTATGAAGTTTATCTACAGAGGACGTATCGCTGTGTTTAGCATCAAAGTTTTGAGAGACGAAAGAATATGTGTAATAGCTGAACAGAGACCTGATTGTAGTGAAGAAGAGGTAAGTTTATACGATATCACAAATTAATTTTTTTTTCAGTATGTATCGTTGTTGAATTATCAAAAGGGGCAATTAAAATAAATAAAAATATTAAAAAAAAATAAATAAAAACACTCCGATGCGTTCTGTTGGCTCTTGGTGTGTAGAGCGCCTTGTGCAGCCGTTTACCAGGCCGGCCCATGCATGTTTTGCGTTTTAAACCCTGTCTGAATTCGGTGTAGAATTTGTGGACTGTATAGATGTAGTTTGTTGGAAAACTCCCAGTAAAACTCATACGCTACGTTTTAACACTTTTTATTTAAACTTTTAACGAGAAATGAACAAAACGTAACAAATATAAATATTACATTGGTTACACACTTAACTCTGAAATTATTTGCGCAGCCACACAGAAAATCACTTATAATTTTATCTTTTTGAAATATATTATTTGCCGTACTATGAGGCAGAATGAAAATTTGTCAAAGAATTTACGAAATACGTTGTGTTAAGCAACGGAGTAGACTTGTTTGGTGTGCAGAGAAAATCGTACTAAAAGAATATGTTTTAATTCGCAGCTCCTAGCGTGTCGCTCTCCCCTACCCCAAACATGTCTACGTTTAGGAATGCGGAAGTGTTTTTTAAGTTGAGCGAGCCATTCGTTTTGCTTAACGTATTTAAGTTGGAACAGAAACATCTAGAGGATGTTTTCTTCAGATATTGGAACAGCAGTATATACAGAGTGTTTATTTTATACCGTTACATTCCAATCTTAAGGACGAGCAAGGTGTTAAAATGTTTTTGTTATTTAGTCATTTCAGTGGATGTCAAGAGTACTTCAAGCTGTAGATTCGATCCATCAAGTCGGTCTTTACTGTTTAGCGTTAGTACCTCCAAATTATCTTCCGAAGACGCCTCTCGGGGGAATTCATCTCTCGGAAACGAAACGCAGATTCATGGATGGTAATTTACATCCTGCGAATGTCTTGATGTGTCCACATACTTGCGTCACCAATTTACCCAAACCTAGAGAGGTTCATACAGGTAAATATAGTTTTTTTATGTTTTTCGTCATTTTTTTGTTTTCTGCATACCTTATAATTAGTAAATTAATTATTCAATAATGTTTAAAAGTCAAAACTGGAAACATAATTAGAAGATTTTTATTTCTACAGTTTCTTTTTATAGCTGACCATAAAGCACTGAAAAAGTTACAACGTGCTTATGTTTTATTTTTCAGTACAGGTTAAGTTCTTGTATTATGGCTTTAGACTTAAAAATCAGAACCTAAGAAGTATTTATTCAATTTATTTAATAATAATAATAAATATTTTACGGTTTTTAGTTTTAGTGGGTTTATTTGAAGGTGAATGGTAACATGGTATATTAGATTAGAAGGAACTACTAACTTTTTCTATTAATTCTCATTCTATGTAGAACTAACAGTGTTGGTCGATTTGGTGTCGTAGGTACTGCATTTAACATAAGCACTGTGCCATTTCTATGACTGATTTCCCTGCAGTTCTTGTAGTTTCCCCACTTTCTTTATAAAATTTAATTATTTTAATTAAAAATAAACTTTTTATATTGATTGCTATACTGTAATTTCCCTGTAGTTCCTACATTTAATCTGTTTTCTTAATCTTTATGTACTTAATTATTGGTAAACTATCTACTAAAAAGGAATTTGTAACGATCTTCATAATAACTTCTAAAGGTTTGGGAGTAAATATACAAAATAAAATTCTACTTATTACTCACTAGTAAGTCTGATTTCACCAGTAAGTCTAACATCACAAGCAATAATAATTGCACGCACCAGCACGATAGATTAAATTTTAATTTTCCCATATCTGTAAAAACGACAAGTTAAAATTAAAATATAATGCTTCACATTTTACAATATGGTACGGTTTTAAGTAAAAAAATTATTAAAATAAATCAGTGAGATTTGGAATCGGTGAAATTTGCTAATTTGGAAATATCCAACATACCATCTGGTGCCTTTTTGGATGTAAAACAAACATTTTACAAGACCTCTTATACAACACAGGACAATCTCTTCCAGCTCCATTTTTCTACCAACTTTTAAAATAATACTTAACAGACAGATACTTTAAAACAATCAAACTCTGACAAAGCAGTCTGGACACCGACATGTCGGGTTGTGCCAACAAGAAACTAAAGAAATAAACAAACATAAGACGGAACAGAAGATGAAATGAGCTGAAGGAGGACTTCTGGCTGAAGAAGCTGTACAGGACTTTACGTAATCTCCCGTCTCCCAGAAATCTGGACACTTACATGTTGGGTTGTGCCAACAAGAAACTGAAGAACCAAACAAACAGAAGATGAAATGAGGTGAAGGAGGATTTCTAGCGCAAGAAGCCTTACAGGAATTTATGTAATCTTCCATCTCCCAGCTATCTGGACACTTACATGTCGGGTTGTGCCAACAAGAAACTGAAGAAACAAACAAACAAAAGATGAAATGAGCTGAAGGAGGACTTCTGGATAAAGAAGCCTTACAGGACTTTATGTAATCTTCCAGCTTCCAGAAGTCTGGCACTTACCTGTCGGGTTGTGCCAACAAGAAACTGATGAAACAAACAAACAGAAGATGAAATGAGGCGAAGGAGGATTTCTAGCTCAAGAAGCCTTACAGGACCTTATGTAATCTCCCATCTTTCAGAAGTCTGGACACCGACTTCTAGTTGAAGAAGCCTTACACTTTATGTAATCTTCCAGCTAAAAAAATAGATTTTGTAATCTATAACAACCCATTATACACCGTTAACTAAAAAATCCTGACTATTTAAACACATTTCGTTACATCCCGACAGCCATGTATAGTACTTAGACGTAGTTACGTATTTATTTTGTTTCTATTCACACCTGTTGATCAACTAACATAACGAAAGCTTTTTGCTTGAGTGCTATAGCATGTTGTCCTTTCTGCGTTTCAGCAACGGAATGTGTTTCAGACGTGGGACCGGCGTCTGTAATCGTCGGAAATCTTGTTCAAGGAAATAGACTTGCTAGCGCACAAGGTAGAGAAGTAGGAGGACTTTTAGACGAAGAAGCCGACTCTTCCAAAAAGGTAGGTCTTCCATCACATTATAAAATTATTTATCTTTAATTATATTTAATTCCAGCAACAATTTATCGCCGAAATTCTACGGTGGAGAGCTCAAGGTACTTCGGACCACATCCTTTTCACACTTTTAAATAGTAAAGGAGCCGTCGCAAAAGTTCTTTCCTGTTCGGAACTTCATAAAAAGGCCGAGAGGATCGGAAATCTCCTTGTAGAAAAAGGAAAGATCAACACCGGTGACCATGTAGCGCTAATTTTCCCGCCGGGATTAGATCTCATTTGTGCTTTTTATGGATGCTTATATGTTGGTGCTGTACCGGTTACCATTAGGCCACCGCATCCGCAAAATTTGCAGACGACTTTGCCAACAGTGAGGTAAGTTCGGAAAACTTGTATGAGGGTGAATAAATGGGTGATTAACCATAAATTTATATTATTTTCGTATAGGATGATTGTAGATGTGTCAAAATCCGTACTGGTGCTTTCAATCCAGGCTGTGATCAAACTTCTTCGCTCAAAGGAAGCCAGCAACGTGGTGGATATCAAATCGTGGCCTCTGATTTTGGATACCGACGATATGCCAAAAAAGAAACTACCAGTTCCATATAGGGCTCCCACTGCTGAAATGATGGCTTATTTAGATTTTAGCGTTTCCACAACAGGAATGTTAGCTGGTATCAAAATGTCGCACGCTGCTGTGACGAATTTGTGCAAAAGTATGAAGTTAGCTTGCGAATTGTACCCGAGCAGGCATATCGCCTTGTGTTTGGATCCATATTGCGGACTTGGGTTTGCTTTATGGTAGGTTCATTTAAAATTCACAAGAACTGTTACTTTTATTGTAAATTTCTCATTTTTAGGTGTCTAAGCAGCATTTATTCGGGCCACCACTCCATTTTAATTCCACCATCCGAAGTAGAAGTGAATCCTGGATTGTGGTTAACGGCTGTCAGTCAGTACAAAGTCCGAGATACTTTCTGTTCCTACGGCGTTATGGAACTTTGCACAAAGGGCCTCGGTTCTTCCGTAAATCAGCTGAAAACCAGAGGAATCAATTTGGCGTGCGTTAGAACTTGTGTCGTGGTAGCAGAAGAACGACCGAGAATAAATTTAACCACTAGTTTTTCGAAATTGTTTAGTGCACTAGGACTAAGTCCGAGAGCTGTTTCTACTTCGTTCGGATGTAGAGTTAACGTAACGATTTGTTTGCAAGGTGCTTCGAGTCCAGAACCTTCGACTGTTTACGTAGATTTAAGAGCGTTGAGAAACGACAGGGTGAGCTTAGTAGAAAGAGGAAGTCCCCATAGTTTGTGCGTGATGGAGAGCGGTAAATTGTTACCCGGTGTTAAAGTCATCATTGCTAACCCCGAAACGAAAGGACAGTGCGGAGATTCACATTTAGGTGAAATATGGGTGCAGAGCGGGCATAATGCAAGCGGATATTTCACTATTTATGGAGATGAAAGTGAATACGGAGATCATTTCAATGCACATTTAGTAACTGGTGAGTATCAAACGAATATTGATGTTCTATCTATCTATCTATTTTTATTTTGAAGAAGGAGAAATCCTTTACAACACCAGATACTTGTTCTGCCTTTCCCTGGCGAGAGGGGACCCCAATAAAACTCCTATTTACCTACGTCCTGTGCTGGAACTACTTTTGGTATAACATTAGCACAACACGCCTATCCGACTTACCATCTATTTATATTCTGACCTCGAATTACTTTTTATGCTCTAATGGCGTTGTTGCTCCTCAGTTTCCTTTTTCATCATTATATCTCTGATGAGATTATGAATGTTGTTCAATTTCCATTTACTGGCCATCATTTCCTGTATAATGTTATTATCAAGTGTCCCAATTAAGCCAAGTGTGAGCTGGAGTATCAGTATCACGACCATAGACACAGCTGCCGCCTGGGGCCTTACCTATTCGATGTAGGTATGTGGCGAGTGATCCATGGCCTGTCAGGAATTGAGATAAATCGTAGTCTATCCTCTTGGGCATTGAATCCATTGCTCCAGAGACTACTTCTTTGGTCCATTGACCCACCTCTCTGGTTTCGTCCCACCTCTCTTGCCATTTTTGTATAGATCTGGCCCTCATATTGACTCTTGGCTCTCTTGCTTGTTCGAAACGGGCGTTACTACAGATTCTTCTATTAATATGTCGATTGGCAGTATGGCAGCAATAACCTGTAGTGCCTTAGTAGAAGGTTGTCCTATATGCTGATGTTACCCTCAATAAGCTTTTCTGTTGGACTGCTTCTACCATTTTCCTGTACTTTCCGAAACGCGACCTCTGCCCATATTGATGTACCATATGTCAATATTGATTGGGCGACTCCCGCCTCCGTCCTATTGCTTTGAAAAAGTTCAGAAGGTCGGTAGGCTTCAGGTTAGGTAGATCTCCCTCTTCTATTTGATATTCTCAGAGGTATCGTACCCTTGGATTTTGTAGGGTTATACATTCTGCCTCTTCCTTGCAAAATCTGCATTCTTCTTCCTCTAATAATCCGAGTTTCTTTAGGTGCCCCCTTAACCTTTATTTTCCAAGTTCATCAAGTATTGTACCGGTGTTTCAGTCCCTTTTTTTGCGAATACGTCTGCAATTTCATTACCTCCACTCCAGTGTGCCCCGGACCCCATAGGAGGGTAACTAGTTCGTTTAGATTCTCTAAGCACTCCCAAACCATCTTGGAATAGATTATGTGGGAGTTCAAAGCATTAATGGCTGCTTGGCTGTCTGACAGGATGATGATTTCTTGTCTACGAAATTTTCTTTCTATGTTGAACTGGACACATTTTCCGATGGCTTAGATTTCTGCTTGGAAAATGCTCGGAGATTTGCCTAGACTTATTAGAAATATTTGGTTCCAGTCCCATATAGTCCTAATATTGATGTTAAAATTAAACTTACTTACAGTACTTATGTACTAAAACTAGAATTAAGTTTGACAAGTATTTGAGTCACGGGAGTAACCGTTCATATTAAACGACTTATGAGAAAGAATGACGGCTCAGTGTCGGGGGATAATTGTGATTTATTCCCTTACACTGGCTAGTCGGTACAATAGTAGACTGTATATTTTGGTGGCTGGCTGGTTGCTCCAATAGGCGCCGTTGCAATATTGGAAGTTGAATAAAATGCACTATTTAACAATTAAACAGTTTTTCTAACATTCAACAATTTACAACTACATAAATGTACACTATCAAGTTGCTCAGAAAAATACAAACTTGATTGTAGCAATATTTAAAACGGTGCTGATGACCTGATTTGAAAAGGCATTAAAGATCGGTCTTTTGCGATCGCATCAAAGCAACTCTATTTAAAATAAAAAGCGCTGACGGCCGAAAATAAGAAATTGCGATGATTTTACGATCGTACTTGACCAATAGGGAGCAGTTTGATTTTGACCTCTTTTCACAAGAGCTAACGGTGCCTAATAAGAGGCCGGTAGAACGTTTGATTTTTATAAATGCCCAGTTTAATATTTAATTAAAATTTGAAGCCAAGGCGGCATCTCGTTTGCTCCCATTGGCGAACCATATGCTTTGTTACGTTTTATTCTGTTTGTCTGCTAATTGAGGTCCATTGCATAAAATGCCCTTCTATAAGTATGCGATCTTTTGCTTTCTCATAACAGTTTTGTGACTGTGAAATTTTCATTAACTAAATTAAACCTTCTTATGAACTCGATGGATCTCTGAAAGCACCAAGGAAAACTGAGTGTAATGATTGAATGTTTAATTTTCCTTACAGGCAATACTGGAGAAGTGTACGCTAGGACTGGATATCTAGGATTCTTAAGAAGAACGGAATTGTCAGAATCCACTGGCGCTACAGATGAAACCATAATTAATAGAGAAAGCGACAATGAATCTTTGGGATCTTCACATCACATTTTACCCTCTGTTGCCGATTCTCCTGAACTACACGATGCAGTATTTGTTGTAGGAGCCCTAGACGAAACTATTATGTTACGAGGCATGAGATACCACCCCATAGATATAGAAAACAGCGTTATGAGGTGCCATAAGAAAATTGCAGAATGGTAAGCAATGAAAATTAAAACGAAAATAACCTTAACAGTGGATTTTACATTTTTTTGGGCTTTTATTAACGCGAAGTCGTTAGTTTTCATTTAAATTTGCTTGCAAATGTAGATTTTACTAGCTAAAACAAATTTCAAACTTATAAATGAAAGGGAAACCGTGGTAGATTTATTGTAAAAAATATTTCCCCGAGAAACTCATGAATAAATGTTCGTGTTGATGAATAGCAATTTTAGGAACTTGCCATTTTACATAGGCGTGCTCTAATCTTTTGAAGTAAATTTTCTAATCGAAGTCCGTGTCGACTATATCATGTTTTTGTTGATAACCAGAACGCTAATAATTAATTATCTTTTTCAGCGCTGTATTTACTTGGACTAACCTGTTGGTCGTAGTCGTAGAACTAGATGGCAACGAAAGCGAAGCTCTGGATCTTGTTCCCTTAGTAACCAACACAGTTTTAGAGGAACATCACCTTATAGTCGGTGTGGTTGTAGTGGTCGACCCCGGAGTGGTTCCAATCAATTCGAGGGGAGAAAAACAACGTATGCATTTACGTGACGGTTTTCTAGCTGACCAATTAGATCCAATTTATGTGGCTTACAATATGTAAAAACGTCGAAGTGGATTCATAATGGATGTTTCTGATTCTGAGAGAGGTTTTGTGAAAATTTTAAGTAAAGGCGCTAAGAGAGGTTTATTTTTTACCGCTGTTGTTATTGAGTATTTTACTTTGTTTGTTTGTTATGCTTTTCCTATTTTTTACTTGGCTTAGTTTTTAAAATTTTCTAATGACAAAGAGGAACCTGTTGCTCTTCGAAATCGTTTAGTTAGATTTTTTTTAAAAGCTTTTCGCCTTTACTAAAAAAATATTTCCAAACTGTATTGCGAAAGTTTTTCTATCAATGACAATGACAAACTTAAGAATAGACCGCTAATACGGCTGCCAATGCGCAGAGGCGAAGCTTATTACTCAATAGCAAAGGTAGAAAGAGTCACACAACTGTCTCTTTTTATTCTCATTTAATATTTCTCTTTTTGTGATACAATAACATCACTCCAGGATGTCTTGATGAGATCATTGGTTGTGGAACTTTCGAAATGATCTGCAAATGGAGCCCAAATAATTTCTTAAATTCAATTTCCGGCTATTTTGACAATACGATTTTATTCTAGTTTAATATTCCCTCGTTGTGGTATTGTCAGGATAGTTAATTTAGCAATTAAACTGTTAGTTTTTTATTTGAAATTATTTTTTTAAATGTTGTGTTATAAAGATTGCAGTTTGTTATTTAAGCATATACGCCATAAATTCGTGATTTAAACTATCTTAATTGGTACGTATTAAAATATTTTGTTTTGAGATGGTGTTCTAAAATTCTCGTGGCAAGAGTTATCCTTGAACTTTGACATTTGACGAATGACAAATGACGTTTTACTAAAGTCAAATGATGTGTTTCAATAAACATTTATGACGTGATCTGGAAATTTGTTTTCAATCGATACGATTTTAGTTTTATGAGGTTGGTATGAGAATTTTGGAACTTCCTTTACAAAAAAATATCTGCTCAATTTTTTTATAGGCGCAATGTGTATATTGATAAAAAAAAACTATGAAATAAGTTAAAAGCAAGGTATAGATGTAAATAATGCCGTGTAATAGGCTTTAATACATATGTATCGTTATTTTGTCTCTAATATTTAGATTGTACATTATATATTAATTTTAGTTCATTTGCTTCAACTGCCTAGTTTTTGTTTCTCTATTTTTCCTCTCTTTTTTTTTCAGTAAAAAAACAGCTTTAGGGCCCATTTTTGCATTATCAAGTTTGACTTGTGGTCAGAAAGTGAATTTTATGACAAAATTTGAGGGTTAATTATTATTATACCCCATTTTATACGTGGTCAGTGGTAAATATGATCGTTTATAAATTAAAAAGGAAGTACAAAAATAATTTTTATCTGTTGAATCTTACGCCTAATTTCAAATCTTTTTTACGACTTTTTGAATGATCACTGTGGCGTTGTTTTTGGGTTTTAGGTCTTTGATTAAAGAAAACAATATCTCTTAAAAGCCAACGTTTCTTTAATTTATTTTGACGTCTTCATGGCACTGTAAGATGAAAGGGGCGTTACAAATTATAAATAAGAAGGAAATTTCATCACTTATTATTTTTTGAATTTTATTATTAATTTTACAGAAACAAATACTGAACAAAGAAAAACAGTATTTCCACATATATAAAGATCAGCTAAAAGCAACAACACAACACTGGGACTCGTTAAAAGTTTTGAATATAACAATGCCCATCTGTTGTAAATTCAAAGTTCCACTTACGTAAGCGAAAATAGTGTTTTTCTTTGTTCAGTATTTGTTTCTGTAAAATTAATAATAAGATTCAAAAAATAATAAGTGATGAAATTGATTTATATAGGTATGTATTTTTCCTTCTTTTTATTTACAATTTTTAACACCCCTTTCATCTTAGAGTGCTCTGAAGATGTCAAAATTGACGAAACGTTGGCTTTTAAGGAATATTGTTTTCTTTAATCCAAGACCTAAAATCCAAAAACAACACCACAGTCTTTATGCCTAATATCTATTTTTTAAACTATTTTTAATCTTGACACAGTACTATTTAATTGTTTTCATCCTATTATATAAAAAATTGGTCCCCTCTAACTAACTCTGTTTAGGCTTTTTAGGGTAAATTACTATTCATCAAGACATAAATTTAAACATCACGTTTACGTTTACAATTAAAAAAATTAATTTTGAGAAAATAATCGTGAGAAAACGAGTTTTTTCTCAGTTTTAAGGGAAATCACGACTTTTTTTTGGAATTAACATTTTTGGACTACCATATCGGTTCAGCGTTTTTGCCAGTTTTAAAGCTTCAAATTCAGGCTTTTGTTAATTACTAATATTTAGGTTTTACAAAAAAACTACAGGGAACATAAATGTACGTTCTTTAAAAAACTATCATTCAAGTTTTATCAAACATGCTTGTGAGTTTTTCCCAAAAACTTACAGGATGGGTCGGATTTGATCATGTTTAAAAGGGTGTTGTTGATATAAAAAAATTAGGAAAATTACTCCTATTTTATATGTAATTATAATAAAATACGTTCAGTTGTAATTTAAGCTTTATATTCAGAAGTTAAGAATAATCGTTAGTTGATCATATTTACCATTTCCGAAGTATATCGCTCTAGTCTTATACATTAGTATATTTGGCTGCTTACGAATATTTTTGATAAATATTGTTTTAAAAGGGTTGTGTCCTTTTTTTATTTGTTAACAAATTATTTAAATTTTTATTATTTTATATTGTTTTTTCTTCTTACATTTTTTTTGTCAAATATGGGCTTTTCTACAATGCTCAATTGAAGTTAAGGAAAGTGTTGTATTTATTATGTATTAGTTTTTGCACAGACTTATGTTGATATACAGATTGTGACAATAGTTAATTTTATGTACATATTTTAACATAGTTTGTAGAGTTTTAAAATATTAAACTTCACACTTGAATGTCTCTTTTTAGTTTAATATGTAAAATGAATCTACATACATTACGGTCACAGTTGAAAAATGATGATTAAATGTATCTTTATAAATATTGTTTTTATTTAATATCCCTAACATCATCCGTTCCTTAAAAACGCCGAAATACTTAATAATGAAACGACAATAACTGCCCAAATTTTAGATATTCTAGTTTATGAAAAAAATTTTACTCGAAAAATACGGTTGCTGAATACTCTTGATAGTAAAGGCCAGAATAAAGCAGAAGTAGTGTATGCTGCCATCTACATGTCAATTACTAAATATTTTATGGAAATCAAAC
This sequence comes from Crepidodera aurea, assembly GCA_949320105.2. NCBI lineage: Eukaryota > Metazoa > Arthropoda > Insecta > Coleoptera > Chrysomelidae > Crepidodera > Crepidodera aurea. The sequence continues at coordinate 13,879,483 of OX439476.1, read as the reverse complement.
TTTAGCTATTTACTAAGAGATGGCGCTTCGGATTTTGTATCAGGTTAGCAGAAGAGCGAGGTGGTTTAATTTTTAATTTTTCTGGGATTTATACATAAAATACTAATACATAAAATACTAAATATTAATATCATATTTTTCTCGTAGAAACGGTAATTTGTAAATTTAACATAAATTCGGATTTTGTATCAGGAGAGCAGAAGAGCGAGGAGGTTAATTTCATATTTTTCTCGTAGAAACGGTAATTTGTAAATTTAACACAAATTCGGATTTTGTATCCGGCGAGCAGAAGAGCGAGGAGGTTAATTTCATATTTTTCTCGTAGAAACGGTAATTTGTAAATTTAACACAAATTCGGATTTTGTATCAGGCCAGCAGAAGAGCGAGGAGGTTTAATTTCATATTTTTCTCGTAGAAACGGTAATTTGTAAATTTAACACAAATTCGGATTTTGTATCAGGAGAGCAGAAGAGCGAGGAGGTTTAATTTCATATTTTTCTCGTAGAAACGGTAATTTGTAAATTTAACACAAATTCGGATTTTGTATCAGGAGAGCAGAAGAGCGAGGAGGTTTAATTTCATATTTTTCTCGTAGAAACGGTAGTTTGTAAATTTAACACAAATTCGGATTTTGTATCAGGCCAGCAGAAGAGCGAGGAGGTTTAATTTCATATTTTTCTCGTAGAAACGGTAATTTGTAAATTTAACACAAATTCGGATTTTGTATCTGGTTAGCAGAAGAGCGAGGAGGTTTAATTTCATATTTTTCTCGTAGAATTGGTAATTTGTAATTTTTTTTTTCGAAAAATACGATAGGCTCCGATTTGGCTGAAAATCGGTATGTAGGTAGAGTAGAGCCTCTATATCTATGAAAAAATGTCCATTTACCCCTAAAAAATTTATTTAAAATTTTTATTTTTTTTGTTTCAAATAAGTTGAACATTGGCGTATAGGTAGAAGAAAATATATAGATTTCAAATTACAAATTGGTTATTTTTTATATTAATCCGTTTAGGAGAAAAACCGAAAAACAAATATAATTTTGCGTTACCCTAAATAATTCAGGATACATGATTCAGAACCGGATAAAATTTGAAAACTCCGTAAAATGCGCCTAACGTGGCGCCATCTTTTGGCAAGTAGAAAAAGCAACGAAAACTTTTGCATCTGAAGTATAGATGGGGACAGATGTTATTTCTGCTTTTTATTTGGCCTCAATAATATTAACCACTTCAGTATAAGTACCTAAAAACTAAACCAGGGGGAATTTTTGGCTCAGGTCTTTGAAATTGTTGTATTATTTTAACATAGAAGTAGACAGACGTAAAGAGCCACCTACACAGCATATATTTCAAAGAATATTGGTAGGCTGGTGACCACACAAAGACGAAGACCAAAGTCGAAAAAGAGTTCTAAACGTCCTTCCTGTCAGAGGTCGTATGTAAAGTAGGGTTAAGTTAAATCATGGATAAATTCTCAAAAAATCGATTTTAAATGTACATTTTGTGAAATAAAATTTGACTTTTGGTCCTTTTTAGTACCAGGTTAATAATGTCTTTAGAGCAAACAGCTTGTGAAGGTATGAATATTCTTATTAAAGAAACTTAAAATGTTTACCTATAAAATAGATGTTGTTGCAGATTTAAAAGCTTTCGAGAGACGATTGACTGAAGTTATAGCCTGTTTACACCCATCAACGACAAGATGGAGAAGTAAGGGTGTAAGTAAATTGATAAATACATATTAATTTTTACCTATTTTAGTCGTTCTTCTTGGAGTATCCTTGTGTGTTGCCACAGGGGCTAGTCAGTGGATTCTTGACCCAGAAACTAGGATAGTCTCATTATCACAATCATTAACGAATCACCCATTCTTCATTTTGTCTACTATTGTTTTGAGTAAGTGAATAAATTTGAAAACAATTTCATACAATTCTAGTATATGTTTATTCTTTTGACAAACTTAATCTAGTAACAATCCTTATTTTTATTATTTTTTTTCTTTTAGTTGTGATATTACTACTAGGTGTTCACAAACGTGTAATTGCAGCTTCCATAATAACCTCAAGGACTAGAGAGGTATTGAGTGATTTTAATATGTCATGTGATGATGGTGGTAAATTAATTCTTCGACCTAGGCCAACAAATATTACCTGACAGTTACGTTACATGTAAACGTGTTTTGTAAATATCTGTTCAATAGAATATTGTTTTGTAATATTTTATATTTTTATTTCATTATAATAAATTTCAACTTTTAAATAATTTATTTATGGGTACTTAATGACCTATAATACAAGGTACTTATACATAGTTGGTTAATTTTTTTTAATGCAAACCACATGTGATGTACAATGTAATTCAACTCAATTTGTAATTTTCACAGCTAAAATAAATAATTTATGTTCAGAAATATGTAAAAGCTTTGATGCTTTGAGCATCCAAAAATAAGAATTATTTTCTCGATTTGGATGTCCCAAAAAGGTTAATAATGCTATTGCGAAGTGGAAATTAAAAAAAGATTTGAATTAATTACTGGTAAATTAAAGGTGAAAATGCATTTACGTTTTCCAGCATGACCAAATAATGAATTTCTCTCACAGAAACTGCTGGTTTCAAAAATACCAAAAAATGTTTTTTAGGGGTCATTTACCATACTCAAAAAATGAAAAACGGTCTCTTCAACATTCTAAAAATGAAGCTTTAATTATGATTAAATGGCAAATATTTTATTTAGTACTCGTTTGTGTATTTTATTTTATTTTTACTTTTAAACGAAGTTTTGGATTGTTTTATTATTCGTAATTCAAATAAAACACTGAAAAAAAGAACATACAAAATGTATAATCTAATACAACTTGATGAATAACTTTCTAGATACGACTAATTTTCGGAAATGTTTTGTTCATGGATACTTCTCAAAATGTGTAGCTACTCTTTTTACTGAAATATGACTGTTGTTCTAACAATGCTCCTGTAGGTCTCGTCGAGAGAAATATGAGAGCACATAGTACCTATCTGGACTTATTTTTTCCTGCAAACATTGGTTTTATTATCTGAAAAAAAAGTATAAGCATATTAGTAATAAGAATTAAGTTAATTTTTATGTGATACAAAATAGAACTGTAAATTGAGTATGTAGGAGCTATAAATTAAAAAAGTCTAATATATACAAACATAATTCTATAAAATTTTAACAGTTGTTCACAATTTAACAAATTATTTTCAAAAATACGTAAAATTATGTTAAGCCTTTATAAAATATTTTAGTACGCCTATGTCTTGCGTTCATTTCGGTTGTGGTTCCAGCAAAACTCTCAAATAATATGTCAACGTGGAGAAATGCAAAGGTAACGCATTTTTAATATGGTTTTTATACTGAATTTATTTGCAGTAGTGGTGTACAACCTGTATAGTAATGCATCGATTATTGGACAACAATCAGAGAATGTAAAACCCATCAATAATTAGCAGAGATTAGCTATAATCTCCATAAAAGATGTAGGTAATTCGAACCCTTATAAATAATGACTGAAGTCACAAAGTGGTTATTACATGTCAGCGATGTTAATCTACAAGGACGGGCATTTTAAAAAGCGCTTGATATGCCGCTGGACATGCTCTTTTACAGTAGCACTCTGTGATACAGTGACGTAGTCTAATGAGGATAAAAGGGTCATCTAATCAAGAATCAATATGTATAGCTAATTCCTCACTTTCAACTTATCAAGCTAAAACAATAACGTCCAAAATCGTCATTCACTTTGTATAAATTCAATGTCATTTTAAAATTTTCATATTTTGGACGCCATTGTGAAGGTGTTCTCGAAGAGGTACGGAGGGGCTTACTTTTTGATGCTCTATCAAGACACATACGAATTCAGATACCGAACATAAAAAACTATGAATTTTAACTGGATTTTGTTTAGAGTTTCGCTTAATTTGACTTTGATACAGTTTTTTAATGCTTCCTTCAGTTTTTATGGGTAATATTTGTCATTTTTAAACCATCTGTGTCCATATGGATTTTTGATTTTCCTGTTTTCACAGCTGTTGGTTCTTTCTTGGATTTGATTTTCTATGTCTCTCACAGTGAAAAAATTATATTTATTATTGATAAAGATAATAAAATTCCAATAATTTTATGTCCCGACCTTGTTGAATTTTTGCATTATTTATTTCTTATTTAGTAAGTTTTACAAAAATATATTACACGGTAAGTTTGTATAGCTGAGAGCTAACTTAGATTTATCTAACCTAATTTACCTCTTCTCGTTCTATATTCATATGCAATTGCCAGTCTGTGTTACCAGACTAGAATTAACGTCAGATATGAAGAAAATGTTGCAGAGATTTAATTGATAAAGCATCAGTAGCAGAGTTTGGTGTAAATTGTGCGTGACTGAATGCCTGAGACTAAAATATACTTTCTTTGACTGGAATAGAAAATAAAAAAAGACTAAATGTAAATGAAATAGTTCTAATAAAAAGACTAATGCATAAATTTGTAATATGGGAGAGAAGGAATTTATATTTTGGACTGTTATCAAAAGAAAAAGTAGGTTAATAGAAATTATTATAATTAGGCAGAAAGTCAAAATCGTATTTTGGATTATAGAAGAAAAATTCGGTATTTAATTATTGTAAATCTATATTTTTCAAATTCATACGTATTTTCTCGGAAAAATCGATTTTGGCACCGATTGCAGGATTTGACGTAACTTTTCAGCTTTTACATAATTTTTTTTAGTAAATTTTCATAATGCTCATCGATTGTTCATTATAAATGATCCCTTGTTATGTGATTTTTATTGATGCTACTTCTTTGTCGATACACCTTCACTTTCACGTCTTCGTTTGATCTTAATGCTTTAAAAACTCGAGTGTTTTTTGGAAATATTATCTTGAGCCTTCCTTTTGCAGGCGTTGGATATAATCTAGCACCAGGGCCCGTTTCTAATGCTCATCGATTGTTCATTATAAATGATCCATTGTTATTTGGTATGTGATTTTTATTGATGCTACTTCTTTGGACGATACACCTTCACATTCACGTCTTCGTTTGATCTTAATGCTTGTTGGATATAATCTAGCACCAGGGCCGGCTCTAGCTTTTACGTCACCCCGGACAAAAAAACCAAATTGCCGCCCCATAAACATACAGTGACCTCAACTATCCTGAGATAGTGAACTTTAATTTCCTCTTTTTTGGGCACTCTTCGTACGTGTTCTTCCATAATGGGATCAAATTCAGATAGTAGCTCAACTATTTTTAAAAAGTTACCATACCAAGTTAGTAATCATACAATGGTTTAGATGGACCTTGCTTTACCAAAAAACTTCTCTCTGCGTCTCCTAAAATTCCTGGCCACAATGCTGGATCTGTGCTTAAAATTTGTAGAGAGCCAATTGTGCCAGTTCCAGTTGATTCAGAAATATTATATTATAAATGATAAATTAAATTCCTTACTCGTTTTCTAACTTTGTATTAATCTCTGAAAGAGCTACGAAAGAAGACTAGAATGACTAGAACCAGTCAAATAAAAGCTTTGCAATACACAATGCAAATTGTGTATGCAACCCCAATACACCGGGAATTTTTTGCTTTTAGTAATTGTCAATACTCTCTTCTAATCATAGATGGCAGCACATCTAAAAATATTATATTATATTTAACTTATCAATATTTTGTCACATTAAAGGCCAAAATGCCGCCCTTTAGATTTGTCGTCCCTGACAAATGTCCGGGTTGTCCGCCCCCTAGAGCGGGCCCTGCTAGCACAATATGATTTAAACTACCAACTTTTGCTGTACATGATTTTTTGGCGCTGGTCCAAAATATTTCAATATTTTCAAAGTTTTCGACGACTAAGAGGTCTTCATAATTGTTTAAAAAATTGTATGTGATGAATGGGTACACTTTACACAAACAAAGTTGTTCAATAACTAATTTGCCAAATAATTCAGATAGGGTAAGGAAAAGCTGAAATTATAACCTGTTGTGTGTGTCGACGTGTTAATTACAATTATTATCCGTATTAATTTAGTTGCAAACTTAATTACACGGTACACTAGGTGAACAATCGCATTTTGGCCTACATCGGGACGCTGCCTATATATGTTCGCATTTAATGAAGATGTGTCACTTCGAAAATAACCGAGATTACACATCTCTGCCGTGTAATTATTGATAATGGTCCATGAAGAAGTGCTACCTGAAGAGAACAGGATATAAACAATGGTTAATGGCAAAATGGTAACGGTGGATAATGATATATTAAATTTTTTCTACTGGCAATAAACTCTGCATTTCAATTTGTGAAAAATAAAAATTTGATTTACAACAGTTTGTTTTGTGGAGCGAGTGCGGATATCTATTATTTTGTTCTTGTAGGCACTGTATAATTATTTATTTCGATTTAAGTTTTTACGTATTTTACTTTTCCGTTATGATATTTTTAAGATTTTTGCATTTCCCACTTCCTTTTCATCAATGTGAGTTCAGTTAATTCTAACAAATTAATTGGCCATGACTTATCGACTGTAATAATAATATGTTCCAAAGAAACGTGGAAGCAAAAACAAAACTAAAATTTGCTCCAAGGAAAATTAAAAGTGCAAACAAAACAGAAAAACAAAGGCACCTGCATGAGAAAACAGACCACAGACAGATAAAGAAAATCACAGAAAGCAAGAATGAAGAAAAGAAACCCAGGTAGACTAAAAACTAGACAGAAGTAAGCAAAGGTGAATCTCGAAAACTCGGAGAAGCATATAAATAGAGACAGAGGGAAGAACGCTAAATACGATTAGTATGAAATATTTACTTAAAAAACTTTTTCTACTAGCGTGCGGAAAAGTCCACTTCTCCGCACTAGTAAATTTGTTAAGTTTTTGGGGAGTATACTAACATTTGAATATTTAAAATATATATTTGTATGGTTGTAGTTTACAAAATGACTGAAAAATTAAGAAACTTATTAGAATTGTGCTATAATTTTTAATAAAAAGAAACGTACGTTTCAATAATTTTTTAATGGCCCTGGTATAAGCCTCGTCAAGTGAATGTCAAATAATAATAAACATCTGACATTTTTTATTTGTCACTTTGAATCACCGTAGCAACAAAGAAAAAATAAACCTGTCAGTCAAAACACTACCTTGTCAAAACCAATTTTACCGTCGCATCTTTTTCTAGAAGATAATTTTTCATGGATTCTTCAGACGAAGATTTGCCAGAGTCAGTTTTGGAAGCGGCTAGAACTGCAAACTTGGGTCTACTACCATCAAAATCCCGTTATAGGTATGAAAAGGAATATATTTTGTTTGAAAACTGGTGCCAGAATAAGGGAATTAAAACTTTTAAAGAAGATGTTTTTTTGGCTTATTTCGCTGAAATTTCCAAAACATGCAAGCCAAACACTCTTTGGTCCAGGTACTCAATGTTGAAAAGTGTAATTAAACTCAAAAAAGACGTCGATTTAAGCAAGATTTTCAAGGTCACGGCAGTCGATTTAAGCAAGTTTTTCAAGGTCACGGCATATATAAAAAAACAAAACATTGGATTTAGACCTAAAAAGGCAAAAATTTTCTCAAATGAAGAAATTTTTTCATATAAAAGTCGCTACGATTTTTGCTTTGGCGGGCCCATGTAGGCGAGAAGAATTAACAAAGATGTCTTTAGATCATATTGATGACAAAGGAAATATTTTATTGATAAATATCCCAGACATAAAAAACCACTCTTTCAGAAGCTTTGCGATTTCTGAGGAAGCTGAAAATGGAAAATTCCTAAATTTGTTTAGAAAGTATGTGAGTTTAAGAAAGCCTGAAACCCCACATAAGCGATTTTTCGTGAAATATAAGAAAGGAACTTGCACTGTACAATGTATCGGAATAAACACCTTCGGAAAAATGCCGTCAGAGATTGCAAGTTATCTGAAGCTTCCAAATCCTGAATTATATACGGGCCACAGTTTCCGACGTTCCGCCGCCACAATGCTTGCAGATTCCGGAGAAGGAATAACAAATATTAAACGCCTCGGAGGTTGGAAATCTTCTAGCGTCGCAGAAGGTTATGTAGTTTCCAAAAGAGCCTATCGAATAAAATATTAAACTTCAGTGACGCTGTCGCTGGCCCTTCCAGTAGTCAGCAGCTGTCGCCAGTAAAGCCTTCCAAAATGACCTCTTCCAGCCAAGTTCCCATCGCCACGGTTACAACAATTAGTGCTGACAAAGCAGTGGAAAACCGAAATCTGACGTCATTGGAAAACATTTTAGCCTCTGCAATTAATTTGCAGAATGCTACAAATTGCACGTTCAATATTAATATTAAGAATAATTAATTTGTTGATATGTATTTAATAATAAATGTTTCTTTATGTTAACTTTTGGGTTTTTTCCGCACGCTAACGCGTCGTTCGGCCATCTGCAATCGCGTGCGGAAAAGTATCACTTTCCGCACTTGTTAGGTAAACTACTATAAAACTTCTCTTGTGAGAATACTAAATTTCCGCACTGTATAATAAAGGATGAATATTAAATATAAATTGCTCGTAATTTCATTTATTAACTTTTATAGTAGTAGGTGTAATAGTTTCAAAATATCTACCTATCTACACCCTCACAAACGCGATTTTTTCTTTGTGGAATCACGGTTAGGCGATAGGCGACTCATTGCCAACATGAAGATGAACTCGATAAACCCAGTTCAAGGATGAGAGAATACCCCACGCTTCTTAAAGTCATTTTCTAACCAATTACATATATTATAATTACACTTTAAATTTACATCTTCAATAAAATAAAAAGTTTTCAGCCTCGACAAATGATTGTAGTGATAATAAAAAGCTGTGTTTTATTTTAATACAAATTTAAATGCGCCAAACACCCCAAGAAGTTAATTGTTGTAAATATTTGATGTGAATGTTTTATAGTTTTTATGATTTATGAATGACCCTATGCGATTATGTCACATACCTTCCAAACACCACGGTTGTTGTACCTACAGCACTGCCGATTATTTATTACTGACAAGTTCATGTGGTAACCAAATAATTCAATGAATATTGTGTAATAATATGCATACATACATTGCATGCATTATGTTTGAGATATTTGACGTTCCCGTTAGTCAACTTGACATTACTCATTGTTTTATTTGTCTAGGTTCACTTTTATTTTTGACCTAGATTTTTTTAAACAATAAACATTCGTGGAGTTTGAAAATATGGATGGAAAGATTTTTAAATCGTTGGAAAACTAGTCTTAGCTTAGGAATCCAAATTTTCTTGCTTCTCGAAGTTTTTAAGAATTACAAGAAATTATCATGGATTGTTCACCTATGTTTGGTACCAATATTTTTTAACAAGTACCAAATATACCAAGTATGTAAATAGGAATTGGTTTGAAAGCTACCTAAAAGTTCCAGAAGTTAGTAATATTGAGCTTTTGCTTCACACTTTCATCAATTTTGATCAAAATTTTTGCATGTTTTACATAAAATAATATTTGTAAGCTTGGTAAGCATTAGTCTTGCTCTCAATGCCATAATTGCAACAGAGTTTTAAAAGAAAAGAGTTCTATTATTCTATAAATAAATTCGCATGGCTTGATTGTTCCTATTACTCAATAAAAAATTACTGAAATCATTAAATATCCGCCGGGAAATTTTTTTTTTGATTGTTATCGTTTACTGCACTAATAGCTTTTAAATTATTATTTAACAGTTTCAAAGAATCGAGTTTGGAATTGTATTTATTTGATTCGCATCCCGAAAGCGGAATAATATTAAGTTCGTAATAACAATTAGTTTTTAGTTGAAATACTTTCTCATTGCACATTGAAAAATACAGACCTATTGTTTCAGACATTTATTAAGGAAAGAAAATGTAAGAATGAAACGTAAAAGTACTTTTGTACTATTGTTTAATATGTATATTAATGGCAGTTTTGCAATGATAGGCTCCGTGATAATCGTGGTTTTCTACCGAAGGTCTGACACAACTGCAAGTACTGAAAAGAAAAATGTTTAAATAATTTTGGCCGTATTAATTGTAATATTACTAGCGTATGTTTTTTACTTGATGGATAATACATATAAAAATTTATGTGTATTGATCACGTTTTAAATTTATAAATATGGAAGTTGAAATAAAAAGCAAATGCTAATTAATGAGATTTTAAGTTTTAAGTCCTGTTGTCTCCGATTTTAGTCAGAAAAATATTTTGGAACGGCTTTGCAGTGTACCTACACAGTTTGAACTGGTACTTCATACTGAAAGTTATGTTTATAAGCACAGGGTTTTTATTTTTTTTGTTAAAAAAATTCTTTCTGCGTATTTTCCGTTCTAATTTGTGCTATTTCACCATTCTTGTAAAAAATGTTTTTTTCTAAATTTCTATAATGTATCACTTACATTCAAAATTATCTCGTTTTGTTGATTTTCAAGTTCTTACTATTTTTTATTTGGAAATTAAAATTTTTTATTTCAAAAAAGTCTGCTATTTAAATTATTGCATATCTGGAATTCCAAAATTTGACACATGACTCTAAATTAAGTAATTTGATTGGTTACAATAGTTAGTAAAAAATTATCAGTTTTTTTTGTAAAAAATTGATATTATACATCTCTTTAATATATTTTTTACTCACATTTTTTCCGTTTCACTACATTTTCACAGAATATCAAACGAAGTAATGCAGACGTACCACAAGGAACCGTTCTTGGTCCAGAACTCTATTTACTATATAAAACTGAGTCACCACAGATATAAGCACAAGATAGCAATTCTCACCGATGATATAGTGAGACTAGAAATACTAAAATGCTTTAACAATCAATAAAATCTATAACTAATAATGTATCAATTTTACATTTAAAATTATCTCGTTTTGTTGATTTTCAAGTTCTTACTATTTTTTATTTGGAAATTCAAATTTTTTATTCCAAAAAAGTCTGCTATTTAAATTATTGGATATCTGGAATTTCAAAATTTACAATTTCTTACGTATTTTCGTTGAAAAAAGATATTTTAGCAAATTTTTACATTTTTTTGCATTTTTTCATAATTTTTTCTACTTTTTTCTACAAATATTCTTTTTGTTTCAATTTTTAGTTTCGTATGACTTTTAACTTAAAATTGTATTTTTTCTATCTTAAATTTACAATTTTGACATCAATTTTAGGATTTGTTATAATTTTACAACCATTTTTTCCCTTTTTAAACATGTTTCTTTATTTTTTCATAGTAATATTTTGTTTTTAGTAAATTTCGATAATATCAATCCAAAATTATCCTTTTTTTGGATTTTTTTGTAAAAAATTTGATATTATACTTCTCTTCAATATAGTTTTTATTCACATTTTTTTATTTTACCATATTTTTTTCATATATTTTGACAAAGTTTTCAACAAAATCTTTATTTAAACACAACAAAAAATGATTTCCTTTCCTTCCTTGGAATTTCATATTTTAATCCTATTTTTATTTCTATCTAAAATTAAAACAAGCCTTCTAATATAACTGGTAACAATTAAAAAAAAGCTGACCTGTAGGATCGGACTTCAACACTCAGTTATCAAGTTTACACGCAATTTAAAATTGCCTTAAAGAGAAAAAAATAAAAATCTGGCTTCATTAGGTTCTTACCTACCTCTTTTAATATATGTATGCCAAAATTCACGTTTCTAGATTGCTCCGTTACTCCAGGAGAGAGTGAAAAGGCAAACATTCGAGAAGTATATAAAACTAAAATTTAAATTATGGCGGGAGCGCCTATTTTAAGCGCATTCAGCAAAAGTATAAAAAATAAAAATGACCTGTTTTAGAAACATTTTAAAATTGTATATATTGATTATTAAACAGATTAAAATTACTTTTATTACAAGGATAGGAAATTTCATGGACCACAAACATTTTAGTGATGTTTTTCAAATTGTTGGTCTTCGAGCATATACGAGTATATTATTGTTTATATTGATTAAAGTTTTAATGTTATAGAGAATTTAAGACACAGTTTATCATTTTGAATTAGACAGATCATGGTTTCATTTGCACTTGCAATATTCCAAATAAAATATAGAAACATTTGTAGGTGTTGTTTTAAAATTCTTATTGTTATCTTATTGTTATTTCGTTACTTAAAACATATAAAAATTTCTAATAGATACCGGAGGTTATTTCACCTCCTCAACGTTATAAGTGGATGTGAAAACCCACTTTGTTTCGATAAAATTATAGAGTAGTTAAATATTTTTGCAAAGATCTGAACAATTACAGGTAATATAATCCTGCATGTGTGGGCATTAGGTTTAAATAAATAAAAGGATAATTTCTATGAAATTGCTATATCGTATAATGTTATAATGTTATAATTGTAAAAATGTATTACTTTTTGAGTTTAATGCCAATTGTATTATTTTCATTAATTCAGGCAGTTGGTAATCCATTTACCAGTTATTTTTCTCTTGCCTCAATCATAAAAAACACAGAAAATGTGTAAAATTTAAGCTTTCTCGTTGAGCTCAATTCGTCAATAGACCAAAATCGTGTTATGGTAAGAATCAATATTTTTTTGAGCGGACATATTGTTCATCTTCGACTATTATTTTAAAATTCGAACTCAACTTTTATGGCGTTGGAATGATAGCAGCATAAATTTATTTTCCATACAAGCAAATACTTTTTCACCAATCAGTTGCTACAGATTATGATCAAAATTGTGATCTTCACTTGACTTTTAGGAAGCAAAACTATATATGCATATTAATTTAATATACAACGAAAGTTTGTTCCTGCAATTTAGACGGTCTCTGATTAACATTAATTTCTGAAGCCATATGTTGGCCGATTTAATTAATTCTTACAAATAAAATCAGTATTATTGTCACCTATAATTAGGTTACAATGAAACCTACATGAAAACGAAAGTGATATACCATGTATTTGTCGAGTCAGCCAAGCACAATGACATTTTAATCCTGATCATAGACGACTTCTAATTATAGAAAGGTGTCATAATGGAAATTACGGGTATACAAGTTTTTTAATTGTGTTTGTAGTTCACGATTGTACTAGTTGCATTGATTAAATAATACTCGTTTTTAGTTGTAATTATTATCAGATTTTTTTAGCTGAAGAAATATTTTATAATATTAATTATTTGTTTATATAATTTAGAGGCCGGGTAGAAGCAACTCACATGAATTGGGTGAAAATATAACAAAAAAACAAACATTTTGGAAAATTTTAAATCAGATCTAAATAATAGAGCTGTACAGGCTATTGGAAACAAAAATAGAACATGGCAATATTTGTCTGAAATAAATCAAAGAATTAATGAACAAAAAACAGCAAAAAATGAGGTTATGGCAAGATAGAATCACTAATAAAAGGATAATCCCATTCAAAATTTATTTATTTGAGAATATTATTTTAAAACGATTGAATCCCATTATTGAGAATAAAGATGTAATACCAGAATACCAATTCGGTTTTCCACAATCCACAATCGAACGAACTAATGCAGACATACCACAAGGAACCGATCTTGGTCCAGAAGTCTATTTACTATATAAACCACAAATATAATCACAAGAGAGCAATTCTCAGCGATAATATAGCGAGACTAGAAATACTAGAATGCTTTAACAATCAATAAAATCTATAACTAAGGGTATATGGTTTCCAAATTTGCAATACCAGAAAAGTGCAATGTCACTGGATAAACTCTTAATTTAAATTTAGTAAAGACAAATTTCTGGTTGGCTGTAATAGCTCGATGGGTTCAACAAGTCAGTAGTTTATCATGTGATTCAAAATAAATGGAAAAAAATAACAGGAAGTATCCCTAAATATTAAAATGCAACCTACAATGCTCATAATTTTGTAGCGGGTTTATTTGTATTGTGTAAGGGAATATTGTAGTTTATTTTTATAACTAAAGTTTAGTAGATTTTGTTTTCTTATAATTCAAAGAATTTGAAAGCCAGCAAATTTAGTCAAAATGTAGTTGGCTCTGCGGTATAGGGTCTTACGAGCTGGAGAAATATTTTTGTCATCTCGATCTATAATTGAAAAATTCTCGGAATTTCCTTAATGGCAAAACGCATTAAGTGAACTGAAGAAGATTCTTCACGGCGGATGCACAAAATGAAAACGAAACTTCTCTACCGACGATTCACTTATTCCCAGCAAGGCACTTGTTAACTAGGCAATTTTTTATAGTAAACGTTTCTAAAATTGGTAGTTGTTGGTGCACATTTGATGTACTTTCAGCAATAAAGATGATGGCTTCCGATCCTGCGGTACGGCATGACCGTCTGCGATCTATTAGTGGAGATAAAACAAGCGCCTGTCGACAGTATGGACGATGTAATTGGATATTAGAGATGATGAAACGGACGAAGGAGTTATTTTTGTTTTAATTAAAATGAAAAAAGGCGATTTTTTCATGTAATTTGAGTTCTGGTGAAGAATTGGCGTCGGAAATATTAGTTGCTCGGCTGGTATTGTCCGTTCACAGGATTGGTTGCAGGAGTTTTTATTTGAGTCCTCTAAGATTGAATATAGTAATATTTACAATTTTTAGTAGGTAAATGAAAATAAAAAATGTACAATGCTGCAATTGACGCACTTGTTCCGTATTCTTCGAGATACGTCTACTTTCTCCCTCAAAATTCTAAAACGTGGCAACGTTGCTTTTTTCTCGATAAGATTTTAGTATTTGTACATTGAACGGAACAAAATTTAATTCAATTAAATCGTGATAGTTTTTTGTTTTAAGACATTGTTTTAAGAAATGCATTTTTCCTTATCCCCCTTCATCCTCGCCTAGCCAGGAAATTACATCACCGATACATTGGGCAAGATTTTGGGTACTATTTTCAACATCTAGGCATGTTTTTAATGTACAGGGTGTAAATGAATACGTGTTACAGACTTTTAGGGCATGTAGGACATATGAAACTGTAGTGAAAAGTGCTTATAAACATGTGCCTTTGGAGCTTTTTGTGTTATAAAAATAACGGTTTGCTTTATCTAGTCTCATCTCTATACCCGGTAAATCCCCGCAATCTCGAACATTTCTTAACGAAATTGTTCCACATAATAGCTCGGAATAAGTATTAATTATTGAATTTTTCTGAATTCTCGACATATTTTAAATTGCCTTGGTTTATAATTCCTGGAAGGAAGAAATTATTTTTATTACAACTCTAACGAATTAAATATCAAATTATTTTAAAACTTTAGATTCCAACCGTAGGTTTTTCAAATTTTTATGATAAATGAAAAAGCTATAATAAAATAATAAACCAGATTTTTAAAAAAAATTAACCAATTTTAAGGCTTTGATGACCCAGCAATTCTAATTTTTTGGGATACGACGCGCAGTCAATAAATAGATATCATTGACGAAAAAATCTTTGACAACCAAAATTAAAAATAAAATAGATGAAAAAACAAAAATCTTCAGATCGAAATAAAAAAACAAAACAACACAATGCAAATATGCAAAAAGGTAAAAATTGAATTAAATTACAGTTTTCTCTACTCATTCTTCTTTATTTTATAGAAAATCTTACATTTGTGAGGCACGCACATGCTGAGACTAAATTCTAAATCAGTGTTTTTCAATCTTTTCACGGCGCGCCCCCTTAGCAAGGAAAAATATTTCCCGACTCCCTCTTTTAATGAGCGCGCTCCGTGGAGTGGAAACAAAGAGCGGCACAACTTTGATTCATTTTCTTCGACTCATTTTTATATTGGAGAAATGGGCCCTGAGATAAGCATCAACTCATATATACCTGGCATGAAAATTATATTGCAGAATTTGGAAAAAGAATTGTCATTATTCCTCGGCACAAGAACGATCAGAAAACACTGGGGAAAGGTGGATCATATAAATCCATTTTTAAATGCCACTACAGACGAGGAAAATTTGGAAACCAACCTAAATGAAAATCTGTTGGAATTGTCTGCTGACGGAATGTTACACTTGGAATTCAAGTCTGTCACTTTGGATACCTTTTGGTTAAACAGAATATCCACAATTAACTACAGAAGCGTTTGATTTCATTTTCCACCTCTTACTTGTGCGAAATGACGTTTTTTTTAATCGATGGCTCAAACAAATAAATCGCCTAAATTTAGAAAATGATCTAATTCTCTGCCTATCAAGAAAAATTGGTCAACAAGAAACAGGCACAACATTAATTAACTGTTTCTTTATTTACGCAACTGTATTATAAATAACATATTTTGAACTAAAGTAGTTTTATTGTGAAAGTAACTGTGACTGGCGACCCCTTTATAAAGGGTTCTCGACCCCCAGGTTGAAAAACACTGTTCTAAATGATGTATATTCGGCACGGATATTCTAAATATTCTTAAAATTCATTTTTACAAAGTCTTATTTAGGCATATGAGATAAAAACAATGAAAATATTCTGTATCATATGCACCTATTAAGTCAACAGACTAGTTTTTTTTGTGGACACATCGCGAAAAGGTAATTTTGTAACTGTGACATAACTGCTTGAAATTGTTACACATAACTGTATGGTTTTTGTTTTACGGAGGTGCATCAAATTATTTCGATTCATTACCTCAAATTACTCGTTAAAATGAGGACCAGGATTCTGGAGTTTTTGTCAAACCGCTAAGAGTCGTTTAAAAAACAGATATAAATATAATTGCCCGAATTTTATTTACTTTGGGTGCGTACCGATCGATTACTGTAAAACGGAAGGTGTGTTTCGCGGCGAAAGAAAAAAAATTCGGTGATTAACGGTGTTAATTCAGACTTTTTTTTATAAAAAGCTGCAGAATAATTTTTATCAGTGGGTTAATGGGGCTGCGATTTTATTTTATAATTATTGAAACATGTTTCAGTACTTTCAGTACAGAAAAAAATATGTGTGACGAATACTGTTTGAAAAATATTAATAATTTTATTACTTATGAAATCTTTAATGCCAAAATGTTAAAAGAAGCTTTTAAAACGTGTGTTCATGTAATCTTAAATTTAATTAATACTTTTCTTCAAACCGCATCGGTGCTAGATTCATTAAAAGTAAGTACAATAGTACCCATTCCTAAAATCAATAATAACTCCTTCTGAATTCCGACCTATAAATACCTATCGAAAAAGCGCTTGAATTAGTTGTATATGAACAAACTCTTGAACATATTAAAAACAATTATATTTTATTCAATAACCAATCTGGATTCTGCAAAATACTCTTTCTTTATGTAAATAGAGATAGACAATAATAACTATGTAGTAGCAGTTTATCAGATTTAAAGAGAGCTTTTGAAACAATTGATCAATGATCAACTGAACAATTGATTCTACTCCTGTTTCTCATTTGCTTTAAACTTATTACAAATTTTATACAGTCGTTTATTTATTTATAATTTATTCCTGCAAATAATAAACTTTTAGCTGGTCTCCAAAACAAGTTGTGGTAACATAAAAAAAAGTTATGAGGAGCTTTAAAGCTTCGCCGTCTTGAACACCTGTACATAAGAATATAAAAAGGCATTGCACTCATTAAAACTCTGTCATTGTGCCATTGATAAGTTTCAATGGATGGAATTGTGAGAAAGAAGCGAATTCCGCGACGGGCAAGAATCCAGACTGATACCTCCCTCGGTGTATGAGACACATTCATAACTCGTGATTACCGATGGAGAAAAAACTAATGCCGCTGCAAAATGTTGATCTGAAAAGTCAACAGGACTTCAGATTGATTCATATTTCCAAAGGCGATTCCACCAAATGTAATAGTGGTATAAATTATATATTTTTTTATATAATCCTATTGTTGTTTCTCCACACAGCAAGCATATCTATATATATTTTTTTCAGTTCAATACTTAAAAACTTAGTTTGCATATATTTCCCAACTATTTTAATTTTTCAAGAATTGGATAAAAGATCGTTCTGAGAAAACATATGAAGGAAAAGATTATCAGTGCCTAGAAACTCTATGTATGAAATAATGGTCTATTTTAGATCATTAAAGCTAGACCAAGTGAATTATTCAACTGGCTAGTGGTGGATTAATGGAAAAAAGCTTAGAAGTCATTGAAATATCTATTGATTAAATTCTAAATTGCACGTCGATGCCTGTTTAATATGAATGGAATCGTTAATCAAGTAGATGACTCTCCTTGGATGGTATCAAAATGGAAACTGGAAAAGGAAGAAATACTTTTCTGCCCAAATTCTTACCAACAATCGACGTTCTTGTAATGATAATTTTTTACTAACTATTGTAACCAATCAAATTACTTAATTTAGAGTCATGTGTCAAATTTCATCCAATCAGCTATGGATTACAGCGATAACACCCTACATGTGGTGTTTTCAGCAAGTCAAGTTTTTGATTAAAAATTAATTAAACGTCAAACTGACAACTAGTTTAAAAATGTTTAAATCTACAAAGTAAAAAATTATCTTATCGAATACCCCTCGGGCCTTGATAAATCCTCAAAATTTTGTCATAGAGAATCCTTCAAGCGTGTTGCTTAAGGATAATAGCCCTCGGCCTTCGGCCTCGGGCCATTATCAAGCAACACGCTTTCAGCATTCTCTATGACAAAATTATCTCGGTATTATCAAGGCCCTAGGGGTATTACTACTGAATACACATTTGAAATATTACATTTAATCATTGTCTTTTTAAACACATGTTTCCTCTTAGAATTTTTCTCAGATCAGTGTTACCCAGGAGATAAAGCACATTAGAGAACATCAGGATGTGGAATCTCACCTCATGATTGCAGCAAACCTTTTGGTCTTTAACATTTCTTTTGCTTTCTGGACCCGTCTGATCTCTGATATCGCTGATACCTACTAGCTTATTGCGTTCTATGTTACCATTTACTATTTGTATTTAACTTACTTCAACTAATCTATATCAATAAAATCATCCCTGTAGTAGCCGAGGTATTGGAGCTACATAACCACAGGGTGACGTACCTCAATAGCTGGGCTTTCCAACAATGATTGTTAAACGTTCTAGACCTATTTTTTCGCAACAAAATTTGGGAGAACTAAACATTTCAGGTATTTTTTATGTAGGCAAGTATTAGATGAAATGAAATCAGTAAAAATTATATATTCTGTGAGATCTACAAATATAATTTTTATATTTGGTGGAATTATTCAGCTCGTGGAACAGATTACTCTTAATTCGACTTGATGCTGTAGGTAATCGATGTGAAGAGGCGAAAAAGTGAGAATGACGGGGTTTTTCACATGTCGTAACGGAAGATGTGGACGAACCGGAAAACACCTTGGGTGATCGAATTGTTACATATATTGTCGGCTGTTCACGCAAAAAGTCGAAAACAACGTCCCCAAGTCTGTTTTCCATTACTATTTGATAACAAGATAATTTCGATTTTCGAACACAATTTTTTTACTTTTCTGCCTACATATGATTATGTTATTTTGTATAAAAAAGTAATTTTTTAGTATTAATTAATAAACTATAAAACAAATAACTTTGGATTCTGTTGAGGATCAAAATAAAACTTAAAATGTTGGCATATCTTTAAAAAGTTATTATTGGCTTAAAATCAAATGAAATATATTTTTTAGGGTTGATTTTCAGTTTAAAAATGTAGTATCACGAAAGTTTTTCTTATATTTATGATAATTAAATAATTAAGTGATAAATTAAGAACTATATTGACTAAAAACGATAACAAAGTGCTACAATACCTGAAATACATTAATCTGTACTATAAGATCTAATTCGCCAATCGTACTATGTTATATTATATTATACTGCTGTGTACTGTCAAACCTGCTAATAACTCATGGTAGTTGAAGCGGGGTTAAATGTGTTAAATAAAAAAAAATAATAATATTATAACCCTTATCAAAACATTTTATTGAATTTTATTTGTATTGTATGATTAAAAACATTTTTTTGTACTAGCATGGGGCCATAAACTTTACCTTCGGGATTGAAAGTACTACTACAGTCCTGCGGCATATAATATACTATTATTTTACACTAAAAAATTAATAAATTTATTCCTGAATTAACAATTAAAAATAAAGCATTCGAACATAAGGTGGGTTAATAATAATTACAACAAAGAAATATCAAATACTTTTATTGCTGTCAATATATATTAATAGGTTGCCTTCAGGTGGTTGCGATTATTATTATGTTTTCACCCACGTTGTTAATTATTATACCTTTTGTGATATTTTTATAAAAAAACACCCACAAATGGCAGTTTCTATGGTACCCTAAGGGTACCGTGATTGTATTATATGCAGAAGAATCGTTTACCATTCCTCGTAATTTTTTAATGTCATAAAATCAGAAAATTAATTCTTGTTGTAGGGTACGTCGGACCTTTGTAAAACATAGAAATAATGATATCTGAATGATTTGCAAATTAAATAAACGCTACAGCTTGTATGAAGTAAGTTAAAGGTCAGCAATAACAAGAAAAAGTATGATGGCATTTATTTTGTAAATGTTTTGATTCGTTATCTTAAAAAATTTTACATCTATAAAAAATCTGGTGAGATTTTTCCCTAAAATAATACTTAATAGAAAGACTAAATGGTAATTAAAAAAAATATATTATAAAGAAAAAAGTGTGTTTCTTGAATTTGTTGAATTAGTGAATCGTTGAAATATTTTTTCACAACCCCATAAATATGGTATTTTCCGATTTTCCGCGTCTTATCAAAAAATATCCAATGGCAAAGTTGTAGATCTGGAAAAAACGTACAACTTCTTTTTTACAATAACCTCAAAATTTTCGCGGAAAATGCAAAAAACTATTCAAAAATTTGATTTTAGTTTTTATTTTTAATTTCCGCAAAAATAATTTAATTTTGATGAACTTTTGTGGAAGTATAACTTTTTAGGTCTCAAATAACCACAAATTTTTTCAGATTAAAAAATCTAACGGTTTTCAAGATATTGAAGTTTTCAGGTTAAAAACATTTTTTGCATTCATTGTAAAATTGTAAATGTATATTATGGACTTCTTATATAACTTGGCAAGTAAGAACTTATGATGACATACTCTAGTAGAAAGCGCTTTGCTATGACTAATTATTATTTAAAATAATTTTTTTGGAAATAGTTTGATTGATTGATTAAGACGATGTACCTGACTGAGGTTTATAAATGCCTCAATACTGCAGCCTTAAGACTTATTGTAATATGTCAGTTACATCGTTATGTTCAGGTGAAGAGGTTTGTTACCTTTATCAGGCTGAGTAGCCTTTTCACCAGATTTTCTTTTGGAAAGTCCTCCTGTGGGTTTACCGGTCCCAGTAGGTTATACCCCCAGTGCGTGAGTGCCTGCACTCTAATATGATATGAGAGGCTATTTCATCCTCCTCATTGCATCGTCTACATATGGGTTCGTCTTGAAAGATGCCCATTTTATGTAGGTGTTCCCTAAGGTGACAATGTCCGGTTATTAGTCCCGTGACATGCCTTATTTGATTTCTGCACCTGTCAGTACTTTTGATGGCGCTTTAACCATTCGTTTACTGTTTTGTTGGCCCGGCACGAGATCCCAGCGTGACCTGTGTTCTTTTAACATCCACCTAGTCAGCGAGAGTCGTACCGAGGATTTAGAAATGCCAAACGCCGGTTCAGGACCAGTAAAGACGGTCGCTGAGGCTTTCCTTGCCAGGGCGTCTGCTTCCTCGTTGCCTTTTATCCCTTTATGCCCTGGGACCCATCTAAGTCTTACCTTATTTTGGTTGGCCAGACCGAGTAGGGTTTGTAGGCAGTTCCAGACCAATTTTAAAATGATTTTGTTATGATAAGGCCTGTAGAATATAGTTAATGGACTACTTTATGTAACAGTCATTTCCTCTCCTTGGAGAGAACATTACAATTCAGAAATAGATTGCTGAAGTTCGGAATCTTGCAATCCAACTGAAAGGAAAAATAACTTATTACCGGAGATTAATTGCCGATTCCAGTATGGAGAAGTCTTCAACAGATAACGAACGGGAATTTCAATACATAAAATAACTAGAAAAATATAAGAAACCCCCGAAGGATCAGAATAATCTTGGTAAACTGAAATCTGGAACATGTCGAACAAACACAAAATGTTAGATGTGTTTCCTCACCGTCCACAAAACAAAATTATTAGCTTTACATTTGTACATTTTCATGTATGAGGAACTTTGTAGTGGGAAAGTAAAAAACCAACAATCTTATTTTAATTTTAAATATCTTTCAAGGAACAGTCATTCTGCTGATAAATAATTTACATACTAGGAAACAAAATCTATAAAGAGTCATTCTTGAGTACTCGTACCAAAGTTATTTACTTAATGAATAGCATTTTCAATGTAATAAACAACGACTAATTGTAGGGGTTTGGTTTAAAAAAAAATTAACTTATTACACTGATCGTGTAATTAATTTCAGCGTTGTAAACTGTGCAATTATGTCTTTGAGCGGGCTATCGTGACAAGGCTCAGGTAAGGGCTCAGATGAATAAATTAGACATGTTGTAGATATTAACGAGAAACTTAGAAATTATTACCGATTGTGCTGTTAGCTAGCGGTATACATAATTATTGTTATTTTTATTTAATTGAAAATGTGATTTTATGTTGATACAGTTCAATTGCATTGATTAAAACAAATACGTATTTTGCTGTGTGATATAGAAAAGATATTACACTAATAAAACTGTTCATCTTTCTCTTATTGGGAACGCGGTTTGGTCGACAATAATCTGAGTACCGGACTTCTTTCTCCCGAAGAAGACGCCTATAAATGACGCCTTCCAGATCCAGAAATATTGCTTTCAGAAATTGAACGTGTGAAATCAGGTAAAAAAAGTATTATGAAGACTGTTTAGATGGTTTTTGTAAAATGTTATTTAGAATATTTAACAATTTAAGCGTTAATAGTTTAGGGAAATCCAATAGAGGAAATCTGGACCATGTCTTAATTTTTTAGATAAAAAATAAGTTACTTTGGATACCATTACCTAACTGATAATTTATTAATATTCGGAGTTTTAAATTAAAGTGTTGGGACATTTGCAAAACTTCATTCACCTTGTATGCCATCAAGTCCGGTGGAGGAGGTTGGTTGGCTGAAGTGGAGATGGCCGATTTGTGGATATCACGAGTCAAAGTCACGCTGTCGACCCGGCCTCCTTGGCCACTGCACGAAATGCTCCGCCATTGTCGCCGGGTCGCCGATCGTCGTCTCTCTTTTGTATTCTTTCAAACAACCAAGACTAAGACCACCATAACAAAAAACGAACAACAACAAAACATTCACATGCATCCATAAATTCGCCGAGTATATGAGAAATTTACGGGAAATGTCAAATTAGTTTATTGACAGCCAACGCTGAGGTATGTCGAGATTTTTTTTCGGTAGCACATTCATGCTGTGCCATAGAAAGTTTACAAGGAAATCATGAATAATATGAATATAGAGTTGAGGATTCATGGTATCCTAATGTCGTTTCTTTTACTAAACCATTCCTCAGAAGGGGATACTTTCGTAGTCACCATGACACGAATTTTAACGGTCTTCACAGAACAAATTTATGGGGATAATATTAACAGTGTCAAATTTCATTTCTTTATCATATACAGGGTGCGCCAATTATTTCCACTCGATCTCTAGCACCGAAACTAAAAGAGATATCAACAAGATTTTTTCTAGGGGTAGACAGTGTCACTCGGACTACAATTTTAAAATATTTTGATGTATTTTTGTGGAATGAAAATTAATTTGGTTTTTTTAAATTGAACACCCTGTATACGATTATGTCTTCTGATTCTACTTAATATTAGATTTACGGTAGTTTTTTGTATTTGTAAATCCGACGCGGCGTTGACAAGTTATTCCTATTTTAAGCAGATTTAATGAAAAAACAGCACTTCAGAAATATTAGCACAAAAACCACATTTTTTAAAAAATTCCTCCCACAGTAGGTATATTTTGTTGTGGCATTAATTGTCAACATAAAATTTTGTATTGTATCACGTCTACTATATTTAATCGGTATTGTGTATAAAAAATGGATTTTAATAAGAATTATAGTGTTCAAGAAAATATTGATATGATATGGATACTGGGTGAATGTCAAAAAAATGCGTTTCTTGCTAGTAGAGTCTATCGTCAAAGATACCCAGAAAAACGTCATCCACAAAAGGATACTTTTGAGAATTTAAAGAATAGATTTGATAGAACAGGAACCGTCAAGTATGAAAAACATTCACGTGAAACTACAGCTGTTACTATTGACAACGAATATAAGGTAATGATCAGTATAGTTGAAGATCCCAATATAAGCACAAGGCAATTAAGCAATCAGTTAGATATTTCCAATACCACAATTAGACGCATAATAAAAAAGAATAAATATCACCCCTATCATTTCCAGCTTCACCAAGAATTGTTACCACGTGATTTCGCGCGTAGAGTGGAATACTGTAGATGGTTAATAAACAAGATAAATACAGAGCGTAACTTATTAAACAAAGTTTTATTCTCCGACGAAGCCTCGTTTCATAAGAACGGTTATGTAAATAGACACAACTTCCATTATTATTCGGACCACAATGAACATTTATTTAGAACCACATCACAGTATCGATGGTCTTTAAATGTGTGGGCGGGAATAATAGGTGATTATGTAATTGGTCCCTATTTCTTTGATGGGACTGTAAATGGAGCTATATTTTTAGATTTTTTAGAATATGATTTTCGCAACTTATTGCAAAATGTGCCTCAAAATTATCGCAACGGAATGTGGTTTCAATTAGATGGTGCCACAACACATTACCTATTAGATGTTCGCAATTGGTTAAATAGGGAATTTCAGGATCGTTGGATAGGAAGGGGAGGACCTATAAATTGGCCTACTAGATCGCCTTGCCTTACACCTTGCGATTTTTTCTTGTGGGGTTTTATTAAAAATATTGTTTACAAAGAAGAGGTTACCATAAAAGAAAATATGAAAGAAAGAATTACTGCAGCATTTAGACAGGTGACCCCTGCAATGCTAAGAGATGTGCGTAAATCAATGAAAAAAAGGGCAAGAAAATGTATAAATGAAAATGGAAGACATTTTGAACACCTAATATAAATTTTAACTTTCACTACTGTAGTTTTCTTACGATTAAACTTTGTAAAATTTTGTACTTATTAAAAATTGTGTAAAATATATTGTTTATCACTTAACGTCAATTATTAAAGTAAATAGTAAAGTTAGATGTGCAAAACCCTATATTTTTTTAATGCATATTAGGGAGAGCTTCTAACTGAAGAAAAATATACAGGGTGTCCCATTTAAAAAAATTAAGTTATTGCCATTTGAAAACTAGACTATTGGCACGCCATTGAAGATGTTGTGTGATTATTGTGATAGATTTACATCATAGTAGCTTTTTTGAGGAATGTTTTAAAAAATGTGGTTTTTGTGCTAATATTTCTGAAGTGCTGTTTTTTCATTAAATCTGCTTAAAATAGGAATAACTTGTCAACGCCGCGTCGGATTTACAAATACAAAAATTTACCGTAAATCTAATATTAAGTAGAATCAGAAGACATAATCGTATACAGGGTGTTCAATTTAAAAAAATCAAATTAATTTTCATTCCACAAAAATTAGCCACCCTGTATACATCAAAATATTTTAAAATTGTAGTCCGAGTGACACTGTCTACCCCTACAAAAAATCTTGTTGATATCTCTTTTAGTTTCGGTGCTAGAGATCGAGTGGAAATAATTGGCGCACCCTGTATAATTTCCTAATGCTTCTGATAGATAAGTACAGGATAGACTATTAGATAGCAAACTTTAGTTTTATTATTACAGATTAAGATAAAATTAAGAGAAAACCACATAAAAAGTGCGCAGTAAAAAAAAACAGGAATTCAGGATATAGAATAAGTATAAATCTTCCTGCTAATCCTCAAAATCAATTTAAAAAGATTAGTTTGACCTGCATTTATGAATAATATAAATATCAAAATAAATATCGATCTGTGATGGGTCTTCCTGTATAGTATCCAGTAGCTCCATACATCTAATGTATGTAAATATAAATTAACAATTATATAACAAAAAAGGCACATATGTAAATATAATGCCGCTGCACTGATCGTTGATATAATATCAAAAAACAATTATGGATTGATCAAATTGTAGATAAGAGAAAGATTTTTTCAATAAAACTTACATTAACATGAATTTATCGTAAAAATATGTTACATATTGTCAGTCATATATATACCTTTACATAAACATCTGGGTTAGTGTGGTAAAATATTTATTTAACCAAAAGGTTAAGTGCATTGGAATAAGATATTAAAATTTTTGATACGTCCAGAGATGGCCTTAGTGTACGTGGTCGTGGTTTAAGATTTTATCTCAGTTTTTTCTCCTAAAATGTTTATTGTAAGTAGGTGTGTTTGAAATTAGACTTGAGAGTCAAAAGAACTAAAAAAATTATCAGTATTATTTCCGTAGAAAAGTGAGTTACTTAGTAAACTTAAAATCGACTTTGATTTATTACATATTTCGTTCTATTTCTATACTTTCGTTGTTCTGCTGTGTATCATCCCATTTTTTCTTGAGTGTCGCTGATCTTACATCTTCTACCAGATCTTCTTGTCACTTGAAACCGTTTGTTAAATCTGATTTCTCAGAAGTCATACCAGTGGAGTTAATACATTTTAGATGTTATAAGGGAATTGCAGCGATTGAAATATATTTACGCTGGTTACTTGGCATAAATATGATAAGTAGCAGTGGGCCCATAATGGCTCTCTGTGGCACTCCTTTAGAAGCTGTTATTTTCGTACATATAAAATCTTAGTACTCAACTCTTCCTCGTAAAATTAAAAGAATAGACATACGGCTTATACTCGATGAGGAGTAAGACAGCAGTAAATATTTCTGTCAATTTTAGAGATATTATTATTGAATAAAAATTTTTTTAAGAAAAATAATGAAAGATGAATATTTCTCTTTCTGTAGGGGCCGTCTCTGGATGAATCTAAGGCGTTGAAGTAGGAATACAAATAAATATTTATAAATTAATATTAAGCCGATTATATTCTTGCAAAGAGGCAATAAAATATTTTTATTAAATTTTAATAACAGTGTAATAAGGAGGTACCGTGTGATTTATTTCCCGTAGTAAAGTTGGTAATTCATATTACAAAATGTTTTAATATTAATGTTTTGAAAGGTACGGTACGTTGTTGCATTGAACTTTCCATATTCGGATTTCATTCATTATTGTCCACATGTTCTATTATTGATTTGTTTTTTTATTGAGGTTTTATTAGTGTATCGTTTCGTTCATTCGACCTTCTATAGGGTCTCTCTAAACTTCGTTTTTACTTAGATTTTCTCAAATAAAACTTTAGTTGTAGCGACGTTTTGGCGTAGAACCCCAACACAATGAAAATATCGCACCGCGTCATAAGCCTAGATACACCTTTTCTTAGCAACGGCGGCGGCGCGGCGTAGCTTTCTTAACAACCGCACGGTTTTTCGACATACATAGGCGGGCGCGTTCACACAACTCGCCACTGGGCTCGAGTAGTTGGAGATCCAGAAAGGGGACGTCATAGAGCTATGACGCGGTGTGATATTCTCATCGTGTTTTTTATCTACTAGAGTTGCCCATTTGGCTCTCACAGCTTTTTTCTAGCGGCCGTATCCTTTTTTTCCTAATAAGATTTCCTTTATTTGTGTAAGCCTGATCCTTTTTACTATCCTCCAGGATTCGTCTCATGATTTTACGCTCTTGAACTTCTAATGTTTGAGTATGAGGTTGAGGGAAAAATACCTAAGGCAGTATATCCCGTGATATGCTCTCTACAGATTGGTACACTGGTTCTCCATGGCTAGATTTTCTCTGTCCTTCGGACTTTTCTGAATTGAGGGAGGCGTGCGTTAACGACTCGTTGCTGCGGGTAATTTATTATTGTGTTTTCTCATTTTTCGCCGATTTCTTTAAATTCATATAAATGTGACATATTTTCTTAGTCGTGCCAAGGTCTATGAGTACCATGGCGATGATAAGTCTTGATTGGGTCTAAACCGTATTGTGTTTCCGGTAAATGCTTTTTGTTAGGAAAATAAGAATTTTCATATTTTTTAACAATATTACAGAATCTTTTAGGTCAGCAGGGATGGCATTAGAGCCAACGTATATAGATAGTTTAGTTTCTAAGAAATTTAATAAACTTACGTATACATTTAATTAAACCATATTTATTGACTCTAAAAACTAAACGGATTTATTAAAAACTGTCTGTCCTATTGATTTAAATGATATTATAATTTATATATTTAATCCCAAATGTGGTTTTTATTTGACTTTTATTACACTGCTAAATATACCATCTAATAAATTTTACAAAGTAATAAAAGTACAATAAAATAATCAATTTCTACGAAACTTTCGAATTTTTATTAAAAACTAATGAAGTTGTAAAATGCTACACAGATACGAACACCTAATAATTCAAAGAACCGATCATAAAAAATCCAAAGGATCGAATTGTGCGCTCTCTTTGGTTCTAGATACTAAATAATTTGCTACAAAGTTATATCTTCTTTTCAAGAGGCGACGCTACAAGAAATACAAGATGTTGTTTTGTTTTGGAACAGAACAATAAACATGGCAATTGTACAAGGCCGGCCATATTTTCTCTGCACTTTTTTTTTATTTTCTCGGTTCTGTCTATAAAAATAATCCAGTTTGTGAGATATTCCTAGTCTATTGAATTTTAAAGCTTTTTCAAAGTCCGTTACATGATAACTAACTGGTAAATGGTTTTCAATTTCAACATGATTTAAGGTTATTTTCATTGTGCTATTTATGTACCATGGACTTTATTTTTTTACTCTCCCACCCTAATAACCAATAACGAATCAGATACTAAGAAATGTACTAAAACTTTTGATTAAGAGAAAGACCAGTTTAGTCTCAGTGGGAAACAAAATTTTCTCAATCACAATTAATGTTCTAAATAAATTTAATTCTTCAATTTCGTCCACATTTTCTTTATAACTAAATTTACTCGCACTAATAATCGTGGAGTCGATCCATTTTTCTTTCGTACAGACTACACAGATAATTAAAACAAGAACAACGAATAAGTAGCGACTTTTTGTTGTTCGCCAACGTATTTACTCTTATTTCCTTTATCAGACAACATACATATAGTAGCTGGCAGCCTGCAGCTACTTATATGAATTAATTTTATGGAGATTATATGCTCGTGGCGAATTTTTGTCTAGTTCATAGTCGTAGGGATATAAATACATTTTTTACTTTCAAAATAAAACACCACAAGAGACGACAGATTTATCACAAATCACAGGAATGGTAAAATTATTCATATATTTTAAAAAGGAATAATTATCGCGTACTAAAGATTATTATATTAAAGTTTATAGAAAATGAAAGGGAAAAGTGTTTTCTCCACGGCCACTTCTGAATGTAGTTATTCTGAAACCACTTATAATAACAGAAAAGAAACATTCTCGATCTTGAGATTGAAAGAAAATTCTGAAACACTTGTCTCTTATGTATTTTATATCTAATTCGTTCTTACACTACTGTCAGAATGTTCATTCTGTAACACATAGCTGTAAATATCTCATTCGCATCCTAGATAGCCATTAATTTCATGTTTGACAGTTCTACGCGACGTGTTGTTTATTTAGTTTGAATTTGCCTAAACAAAGAGAAGCTGTTACTCTGTTGGAATAAAAATTCGACACTCTCATTGCAACCTTGTTCCAGAATATACTATTCTAGTAGGCGAGATGTCCTGGTAGATATGTAGATATGTATAATAATTAGCAATCAATACAAAATATTTCTCAACAAATTAAACTATAAGACGAAAAATATTTCAGTAAAAGTGGAGATCATGATTAAACTCAATCGGGAAAAAAACAATCAGGAAATCGGATGACCAAAGATACTGGCTGAATACTATGCTAACTTTCATGTGGCGACAACAGACAACAAAGAACTGCAAAGTAGGATTAAAAAACTTGCAAGTTTGCGGATAACGAGGGCTATGGAAACACTCTTAGATGTTGATTAGGCCAAAGTTCCTAGAATTGGATGGATTTTTTTTCGCAATGGCGCAATGTGCTCCCATCTTATGTTAGAGTTCCCTGTCCCTTGTTATTCGACTCCATAGGCCAGACCTTAGGTACTCCATATATTGGGAGAGTTGTGGTTTTTCCTCCCCTATCGTCGAAAACCTTAGCCTTGTCAGACCTTCGCAGTAGCACAGAATGTTTGCTGAGGTTTCCTCATCTTCTTGGCAGAACCTATAAATGGATGTGACTGCCAGTCCGATGTTGTTCATGTGTTTGTTGAGTCTACAATGTCCTGTCAGGAGCCCAACCATGATCCTGGTTGATAGCCTATTCAGGCTTAGTAGGTACTCCATTTCACCATTCTCGAGCTTGCTTTTTCATCCAGGTACTGTTATGTTTTTCTCAATGCTTTCGCTATACCACAGGAAGGCCTGGTACACAGGCTAAAGACAGTCTGTTTTGACTGCCTAACTCTTTTAGGGTTTTCAGGCAATCCCATACAAGTTTGGAGTTAATTTGCATGGAGCTAATTGCTTTTATAGCCGCTTGGCTGTCTGAATATATGACAATGGTTTTCTTCTTAAAATCTCGCCTTACTAACTCTTCTGCACAGTGATGTATTGCTGCAACTTCTGCCTGGAATATGGTCACTTATTTTTCTAAGGTAAGTGAGACACTTGTAATATTCTGAACAAAAAATGCTATGTGCGAATGCGAATACTGAGGTTTCTCTATATTGGGCTGCCAAAAAAGTGCTTCTTTATAATAAAAAATATGTCATTGACCAGTAAGTAGTGTGACAATCCTGATGCTATTTTAACTTAGCCTTATTAGTGATTAACTTGTTTCTGTGCTAGTTCCCTTTATAACGAGCTTTGTTTGCCCACTTCGTTTATTTTCAAACTTAACAGTAGAAAGTGTGACACAATTTCAATGAAAATAAAATGTTAAAAATCTGTAGAAACAGTGTGCCGGCAACGCGACTCCCGCGTGCTATGCATGATTCATTTTATGATTGTAATATTCATCTGGCAACAATAACAAAGAATGTTTGTGTGAAGGCACACAGTAGACAGTCAGTATTGTGAATGAATATTATAATCACAAAATGAATCATGAGCAGGCGGGAGCCGCGTTGGCAGCACATGGGTGAAACCTAACACAACGCGGTAGCCGCGTTTCCGGTAGTGAAAGGGTTAAGCAAGACAAAAATACTAGGCTGACATATGATACAAATGTCTAAAAGTAAATACGAGTACCTCCATGACTAAATTCATAGGCAGTATAACAAGTTTATTTGTAAATTAAAATCATTATCATACACTAAACATTCTTTGGTTGTCGGAATAACAGAAAATATTGTAATGAAATCGCTCCAAGAAAATCAATACAAAACAAGAGGGCTTTGTTTCAATTATTGGTAGATAAATAGACTGTTTTAATCTTTAAGGCGACAAATCAAAGATATGTCGATTAAAAATAATAACATCTAAAATTACAATTTTTTTTAAACTTAAAGTGGCAAAATTGATTTTGTTTTACACATTGGCGATATATATCTCTCTCCATCAATAAAATATACCCTGTGCAATAAAAGTAGGACGAAAATTTATTGCCCGAGTGGTGTAAAAGTGCATATCGGAGTAACTGTCTTATGTTAAGTGAAAAAAAATTTTCGCGACAACGCGCAATTTTTTAAACTGCGTATCCAGTTACATCGTAAGGGCCTCCCAAGATTTTTCTCAGTATTTCTCGATATCGTCTCTGGCGGAGCTAGCTGCGACCTTGAAGACACTGTTAAAAACAAACGACAGTCTTTGGCCATTGTTGCTATTCAACTGTCACCGCCACGAACGAAGACGACGAGGCGAGAGAACGCGATACAAAATAAAGAAACTACACAATCGATATGATAAAAATGCTATTTATTGCCCAGGCTTCGTGCAGCTCTCGTGTGCCACACAATGAAATATCCCCTGTATATAAGTAGGAGTTCGTCGCAGTGTTGGACTCGAAAGGTGAGAATTAGAGAAAAATGAAGCAGAAACTAGAAAACTAGAAATTTTTTTGAAATAGACATCAAAAGCCCTTACAGGGGCCCAAAAAAGTTAGAGGGAAATAGATTTTTTCAAAAAGGTATAAAACGAACAGAGAATCACAAACCAATAACATTTAATTAACAACGAACGCATGAAAAATATTTAATATTCTTTGAATGGTTGCAAATTTTATTTTTCAAAGCTTCGAAAGTTTGTAGAACTTTTAAAATTTTTTCGCGCTATTAATGAGAAAATTCATTAAATCCTGATTTTCAATATCTTCCGTTCAGAAGAAAAGGTTGCAAAATCAGATTTAATATCATTTGAACTTACACTTCATTAAACTGAAGTTTTAAAACTTTTGTAATTATTGTTTAAATTTTGTAAAAATCATGTCTATATCTACTGGCCTATCCTCGCATCTCGGCGGCCAAGAAAAAATAGTGCAACCATTAACCCGCCTATTTCAGGCAAGTTATCACATTGCCCTTTTCCAAACCGTCATTCATATATAATATACTTATAACACAACACTTATAACTACACAAATGTAATACTGATTCACATAAAAACTTAAGTTAAAAACGTTATTGAGGTCAAACAAAGAGAACATCCCACAGTAAAAGCAATGGATGAGTGTACGGTGAGAACGTCGCGTTGTACAATGACGTCACGCGAGAATGGCGCGCTCACGAAATATTTGAATATGGCGGAAACTAAAATCGTCGAAACTTTTACATTACTTGCTTGATTTAAATGAAACAAAACAGGCGTATTTCTAAACATTTAGGCTATACGGTTATGAAGTTTCAAGTCATTTAACAGACCCAGTGATATTCTTCATTACAGATTTAACAAAAAATATTTCCCAAAAGATTTCACCCTCAAAACTATCCTTAAGAGGATACTGTTATTGACACATTGGACAACAAGATTGTTTTAATTTTTTATATTCTTATAATAGATTTGTACACGCCACTGATTTTGAGAATAACTTAAAACAAAAGCTCCTACAAAAAGTATCCGATACGTAAACTCACATTTACACGGGCTTTTTCCTCAATTTCTGGTGAAAGCTGAACCAATGGGAATGGTAATTCACAAGGTTTCCGAATGACCCTGTACAAAAAACAACGAAAAAATGTACATAACACAACGTGCGTAACAATCTTCATTTTTGACCCAATAATTCCACCACGGTAAATGTATAAAGTTGAGGACCTCCACTGATTAGAATTCTTAGTGAATTATGAATTGTGAAATTGTGAAACTTCATTTTGGAATGGAATATTCCTGTGTCGAACTTTATTTAAGGAAATATGGAGGAGAAGATAAAAATAAAATTAATCTCGTTTGGTAACTTTATTTTTTTTAAATATGATCTTTTCCGCAATCAAATAATAATACTTTAGATCTATTTTACAATTAATACATAAATGGAAGTAAGAATATTTTCAAAAATTCAATAGGTTGAGACGCTCAATGAGATTGGAATTTGGGCAACTATATTTGGGAGTATACTTAATGAATTTAAGAAAAAATAAACATCAAAAATGAAGTTAGCAAACTTTGTATTAATCCCTTAAAGGGATACGAAGAAGAAAGTGACATCTTGACTAGAATCAGTTAAATAAAAACTTTGCAACACACAATGCAAATTGAGTGTATGCAACAGTGTAGGCAACACCCAATACATCGGAATGGTAGCACATCTAAGAATCAAAAATGAACTTTTAATTTAATTATTAAATGTTATACATGATTTTTAAGACAATTTAAGAATGATTAACGATTATGTCGGCTTCAGGATCAAATAATCCTTCACGTTTCAATATTAAACTATACTGAAAATTGCTGAAACAAAATTTGCAGAAACAGTAAGCAAGTTTACTAATTATTTTTGGTGGAATTGATAATTTTTTGTAAGAGTTGCTTTACAATACTCAGTGGCCAGATGCAGGTGTTCAGAAGGAATAGGCAGTCCAGACGAATAAGGACGGATGTTATATATACATTGTCTTTTTGAGCCGTGATATCCGAAACTAATCGGACACAAAATACGCCATTACTTTTTTTGATATTGATAAATAAACAGGCGTGGGTCAAAACGGCAATTATATGAGTCATTATTGTTTTTAACGTTTAAATACTACATAAGTTTGGTATCAGAAAATTTTATTCAATGGTGTCTTATGGTTTCTGTTAATCATTATCTATTTTTTCATAGTAGTCCAATAAACGAAGGTGCCAACCCAACCATTTTTTTTAATTTGCAGGTATTTATGGGTACACTCACCCTCGAAAATCTCAGGTGTCTGAAATTTGTGGAAGGGCGGGAAAATGGCCCATTTGTCTCAAAAAAGTCGCCTATTTTCACCGATATTTCCGTAAATATGACACACAAAAATGATACTCTTCGCTTTTGTCAAAAATTTGATACTTTTCGACATAACCGGCTTCAAAACGCACCCCCATTTTTAGCTCCTGCCCTGCATTTAGAGAGCACGCTTTAAAGGAATGACATTCCCAAGCGGATTACAAATTTTTCAATGAATCACGTAAAAACTAATATATGGACTATATCCTGTTGAGGGTTCTGGAACCAACCCTATGTTGTGCCAGTTTACCAGGACTACCGAGATGTGCTCATAGCCTTTTTAAACTGCATTGTAGCTTCTTAAATGGACTGTATATTTATATGGATTGTAGATGTACTGTAGTATGTTTTATCTTCCCAACTCCATTGACAAAAACAACGATTTATTTAAAATGTTAAATAAATAAATACATCACAAAGAACTTAACAATACATTACTTTAATAAGTAATCAACGAACAAATTATTAGTAAAAGTATGTGTTAACATCACTAACACATATTAGTAAAGAATTAAAAAATGATCACATCATTCAGAAAATATTTTTAGGTGTTGTATATAAGAGTGATATAAAAGCACTGATTTTTGCTGCACTAAGGAGCATTGAATTTATATTTAAAATAACAATAAAGTGGACC